>OY804583.1:62825192-64287692 GCA_963680875.1 Bathymodiolus brooksi
ATTGTAGAATGTACCTGTGGTAAGTGCATGTCATGTGAGCAAATCTTTGGTTGTTGCAAATTGCGGTGTTGTCCAACACATTTGACTCCAAAGAAAGATAATTGGTTTGAATGTATTTCTTGCAAACAATCCGCTAGGATAGCCCCTGCTCCTGTTGTCAGAATTCCAACACCTCCAACACCCCTACCCGACCAAAATGAGGCTATTGCATTACAACCGTCTCAAACAGACACAGTAGATTTTACTTGTGGTAAGTGCATGTCATGTGAACAAATCTTTGGTTGTTGCAAATTGCGGTGTTGTCCAACACATTTGACTCCCAAGAAAGACAACTGGTTTGAATGTATTTCTTGCAAACAATCCGCTAGCATAACACTTACCCCTGTTGTCAGGCTACCAAGACCCCCACCACCATCATTGGCACCTGTACCTCAGCAGCAGCAAAATGTTGTTATTACAGTACAACCAAAATCTCTACCACCACCAAGGATACCCACACCTCCTAGACCACGGATACCCACACCTCCTAGACCACGGATACCGACCCCTCCCCCTAGACCACGGATGCCAACCCCTCCCCCTAGACCACGGAAACCAGTATGTGAAGATTGCTGTAGTATGGTACTTCAGTTTCTTCTTATAATACTGGTCATTTTCCTCATCATGCTTCTGTTATTCTATTCTTTACTAGAGGTAGTGCAAATACGCTTTGTACTCTTTTGTGTGGTCAACGATACATCGATGAATGATATACAGGTAGCGATCGTGCAAAATTATCTAAAGATTTTCCAAATATGACTGTTTCAATGAACAATATGTAAGGAAAGTGTAATCTACACCAGGTACTTTGTATTTAAAAAGGACAATAGATTGATTATGTGTGTTTTCATAGTTTGTAATTTAATCTTGAGCATATTATTATTAGTATTTGTAACCTTTCTGTACTCATAGAAAAACATATGGTTGAAAAATAGATCATGATATAGTATATCATTCCGTACGATGAAACCTGCGGGGGTGGGGTTTGGAATGCGGGGGTTTATGTTTTGTTTCTTTTTATGGAAACAAAACAACATTTCTGTCACCACATGTCATAGAAATGTTTTTTATTGTGTCAAAAGATGTAAAGAACTTATAATCTGACCCGGTAGTTTTGAACAAGTTATTTTTCATGTCCTAAAAGGATAAAAAAAAACGAACATTGTTTCGTGGGGGAAAATCCTGCATAGGAGTATGAAAAACCTACCACCTTCACAAATAAGATTAATGGTCATTCTGTTATATCAAGTTTAGAGTATGAAGTTGGGCATATGCATCTATTTGATTATAAGACAGAAAACAGCAAATTATTATTATTTCATTTGTGTGGCTTATTTTTTTTCTCGTGTTCCATAAAATTATATTCTTCTATTTGATTGGTGCAGATTAATGAGTGTATTGTAAATATAATTAGCGTGCTAAAATATTGTATTTATCTCTTGTTTTAATTTCTGGTTATTTCAATTCTTCTTCGATATATGGATTCTGATTACCCCTTTGGTATCTTCAAATTCGTCTTATTTCAATAATACTATTTGCATATTGACATTTATCCTGCACTTGTTCTATTTGAGAAAGCAAATTGCATTGGCTGGATACATTTTTGCTATGTACTCTCACTGACCGAAATATAGTTTATTATGGTACCCCTGTCACATGTTACAGGTTGAGTTTTGGGAACCTATTGTAAATCCAGTTAACTCACTTCTTGTTGACAGAAAATCTGCAAAATCATAACATTAATGCAATGTCTTAAAATATAAGGTTGATGTGGTTTCGGCGCAAAGCTAGGGAAAGGCTCTGTGAACCTCGCATTTACCAAATACACATTGCACGATGACAAACTCTAAGAGACAGTTAGCAAGAATGAATATGTGTGTAAAAAGAGTTTGAAGATACCAAATGGGTAATCATAATTCGTAAATCGAAAAAGGACAGAAAACACAATGGCCAAAAGAAAGAGGACAAAAGGAAAAACAGCACTCTACAAAACATAAACATAAAACTAAAGATCGAGCAACACGAACCCTACTAAAAACCGAATGAACTCCTGAAGAGTAAGCAGCTTCTGCTCCACTAGTGGCACCCGTCGTTTTAATCTAGTTACAAACCCGGGAATAAGTAATGAATGAGGAAAGAACATGTAGAGGCAGCTGATATTCGTCAGACATTCTACAATATCAACTCTTCATTCGAGACATACTTTCCAGATATGTCTTATTTGTAATTAAATCTATAGTTATGAAAGTTAATTCATAAAATTCGTTCAAGACACGATACAACTGAAATATTCTTAAAGTTGGTGTTCCCTAGTATTATCTTATCAACAAAATATTGATTAATTGATTGATTAACGCCCAATGAGCAGTATTTCAGTTATATTTACGACAAAATCAAATCCAACCCTATACAAAACCCAAAATGAAAAGAAGAAAGGATAGGCAATTTGGGCAGCCACCTTTGACTGCCACTGAAAAAAGTATGGAGAGTTGCGCAGGGACGATAATGTTAGTTTCTTGAAGCGGGTACAATGCGTCTACCCTTTTACGAAATATAAGATGCTTTTAAGGTGCAAGGATCGTGACACTCTCTCCATACATGTTACTCACTAGGATCAGTGGTCAGTCTTTCCGCTATATGACTTGACACCCCCCCTCCGGGTACGTACTGAGCAGTACTGTCGGTTTGAACCCTGGCAACTTTCTCCAGTACCCAGTATAAACAATGCATATTGTATAATAAGTATGCAAAATACCCCGATCACTGGTATGCGTCATTTCCTCAATACAGTATTCAAATTCATGTAATGAATGCAGCGATTGGTCTTTTTTGTTGTGACAAGTAGCTCCATGTGAAGGAGTGCCATATCAGATAAGTAATGTTGCAGCGGCACCATATCACAGTCACAGATGAATGGTTTGTCACTCAGACCCCTGCAATAAGAGTTAAAGGTCAAAGACATATTGTCTACCACAATCGTAATTTTTTCATACCCAAAATTATTGTCGTTTTCCATACTGACCTTCATAAAATGAAGATTAACACCGAGTTATGCTGCAAAAGATACGATTTTTTGACAAAAAAGACCCAAAACTATCGTTATCCGAAATATTGTCCAGGATAACAAGAATTCAAATTTATTCATATGACCTTCTATGCGAACCCGTCTTGAGCATGTGCACTGTTTAGAAACAATAAACAACATGTGGTTCTTGGGCAAAAGATAAAGTGTCAACGCGTGGAAGAAAGCGGACTTTGACGGATTCAGAGAGAAAGATGAACAGAAGTGAAGTATCTTCCAAATGGAACAAATGCAGGATATATGTAGGGCATCAGTTGGACCGTTGGAGCGAACTCAAGGAAGTGCTACGCGTCCAAACTCGCGCTGAAGTTGCAAAGATTTTGCTTGATAGGTAAGCCGAGCATGTTTTTTTCCTTCTTTTCACAATCGTTTTTCCATATTTTATGAATTTATGATGATGCCTATCATCTGTGGTAGATATTATTCAATATATGTAATCTTGCACCTGGCAACAGCAAATTATTGTCAATGAATAGCATAAAACGCCGTATTTGCGAGGTACACAAACACGAAATTTAACATCCATGGTGCAGCATCCGGGCTACTGGCATACAAATAGATAAAAGTAGATTTGGCCTCGCTCAGGTCAGTGCATGATTAATTAGCTTCCAGTAACGATGGTCAGCTTTTTTAAATCGAAAAAACAACGTTTCGTAGCGTATTTGCCAATAATTCGGTGTTTAATTTTCATTTTATGAAGGTCAGTACGGAAAACGACAATAATTTTGGGTATGAAAAAATTACGATTGTGGTAGACAATATGCTTTTAAGTTTACATTGAAAACCTGCTTATACCGAACACCGAATAAACTAGTAGCCTATAACATGACAATCAAGTTTGAAGACACCAAAGGGGTACTCAAAAGCTCTAAATTGAAGATGGACAGACAATTAATTAATAAACAGAAGTCGTAAATCGAAGACGGACAGACAACACCCGTTTTGTTCGGAATATAAAGAAGCTTACATTAGACAATGACCACAATTTAGACAGGTGCCATCGTAAAATTCGATAAAATAGTATATTGTAAACTTTCTAACAAACCAGATACGCCAATGAATACCTTGAACTACGTTATATTCATATAATAGTCATGCAAAGAAGATAGGTCTTTTATATATTTTTCGTCCGAAATTCTGAGATGCTTGCAACCCGCCCTAGATGGGTCCTGGATTCACCATTTTCAGCCTAGATTCACCAAAGTTGTCAAATGTTTAGATTTTACAATGGCGGGAATCACTAAAAATGTAAAAAAAATTATTTTCACAAACGTTTTCACAAATGTCTTCTGGACGCATTAACATAAATTGCTGCAAGTATCCACGATACTACGACCTTTTCATATATAAAATGAATAATTGCCTGTTCAAAATTCGCTAGATTCCAATTGCTGACCCATATTAACAAATCCATAGACAATAACTCCCTGTTATCCCCGAGGATAATGATTTTTTAAAGATTATTGACATTTATTGATTGATTAATTGATTCATTGGTACTTAGCGCCAAGTTCATCTATTTTAAAGCTATATCGTGGCAGCATGGACATAAATTGACTAATTGATTGATTGGAGCTTAACGCCAACTTCAGCAGTTTTTTTTAGCTATATCGTGGGATAATGTGATGACACAAATGGATTGATTGATTTGTGCTTAGTGCCAACTTCAGCAGGTTTTGCTTGGCTATATCGTGGGGTAATAGACACAAATTGATTGATTGATTGATTAGTGTTTAACGCCAACTTCAGTTTTTCAACTATATCGTTTAGTTATGGACAAATATCATATCCGACAAATTATCTAATACAAGTATATGATAACTTACAAAGTTTTCAATTTTTCGCGTTGTCAAATAATGCCCCGTTAAGATGAGTAAGCTGGTTCCCGGAAAGATCTCTGGAAAACAAATAATATAAACATGTACTACATGTACTTTTCTACGATATAATTTCTTAGGTGATTTGATTGATTTGATTTATTGTGCTTAACGCCACTTTCAGCAATATTTCAGCTATGTCAGTGGTGGAAGAAGCCGGGGTACCCGGAGAGAACTACCGACCATGGGCAAGCAACTGGCAAACTTTACCACTTGCGGCTTCGAGTCGTGTTACCCTTTTTGTAATTTCCAAAGCCGGGCGCGAACCCACGACGTAATGGTGATGGGCTTGTATGAGTTGTTAGATAATCCATTCATTGAGCAACCCGGGCCCTTTAATTTCTGAGGAGGTCGATTGAACGCTTAAGAACATGCATGCAATGCTTCGCGGCGGTGAAGGTGAAAATATGATATTAAAAAAGGCAAATTTTGTGACAAAATTAATAATATCAAAACAAAGTCTATTACCCAAATATGTAAATACGTACAAAGAAATACTATATATAACTCCCCATTGTGGAACAATACACTTGGATTGGTTTCTTGTATTTAACGCCACTTTCAACAACATTTCAGTTATATCATGACGGTCAGTTTTATTGGTGTAGGAAACCGGATTACCAAGAGAAAACAACCAACCTGTCGCATGTAACTGACAAATTGTATCAAATAAAGTTGTATCGAGTATACCATAGCATTTTGCAAATATTTCATGCTAAATAATCCAGTTTTAAAATCTCGAAAATAAATGCTTAAATAGTAGACACATCACTTGTGCTCGCCAAATTATATGTGATGATTGCATTTTACTCACATGTGGAAAAACACTTGCATGACCACATCATTGTCTCTAACGTAGATGCTAGGGACTATAAAACTAGTTTAACTCCGCCACTCTTTCTTGAAGTGAGAGGTTATGTAAATGTTTGCTAGAGATATCGATTTTGCCTTTTTCTACGATTTTTCTAGTACATCTTCGAACTATTATGATGGTGCTGTGCCTTTTTGTTGTTCATTTTATTATCTCTCAATTTTACAAAGACGGAATTGTATCTATCACTTTCTTTATCAGTAAGCAATATTATTGCATGTACTTACAAAGTTCGTAACAATGATTGGTTTGTCAAAGATAGTCATGGAGAGATACCAACATGTTTGATGATAAATGTCTGAAATTAGAAATATTTGTCGATGGAATGGTTGGTTTATGGTGTTCAACGTCACTTTCAACATTATTTCAGTTATATCGTGGCGGTCAGTTTTATTGGTGGAGGAAACCGGAGTACCCAGAAAAACCCACTGACCTGTCGCAAGTCACTGACAAACTGTAGCACATAATCTTGTTCCGAGTACACCTCGACATGGAAGATATTCGAACTCACAACTTTAGTGGTGATAAATATGTGTAGAAATTATACAAATAATGTAATTAATTGAAACTAAGGTCAATCTCTTTCAGGCATATGTGACTAGAGCCAAGTTTTTGCTATCCTATCCTGTTTAGGCTCTTTGGTTTCGTGCTCCCAAAGACATTTAGTTTATTTGGCTTTCCAATTGTCTGACTTTGAGCGTACACTAAATTAGATATATACGTTTTATATAATGATTTCACAATAAAGAGAAACCAAACATTAAATCACCGATTCAACAATTATACGGTCATTACCTCGAGTTGACACATGCGCGTACCACTTAAGATGAAAGGGGGTGCTTCCAGCACTGTAATCAAAATATATCTGACGAATTATGAATTCATAAGGGGTGCTATATATGTGAGACGTGATATTCATACCTCAGAATTACTTAGTCTCAATCCCGATTTGTATGTGTTTTTGTGTTGTCGGAGCTTTACTTCGCCATTAATTATCCTTGTATATTCCAATGGGTGCCACTAGTGGAGCAGGAACTGCTTATCCTTTAGAGCACTTGCGTTCATCCTAAGCTTATAAGTGGGTTTGTATTGTTCAATCCTTAATTTTCTGTGGAATGTTTTGTACATCATGTTTACCCTTTTTCTATTGGCCATTGTATTGCGTGTCCTTTTTCGATTTAAGGCTTCTGATTACCCATTTGGTATTGCTGAAATTTTCTTCTAACATTTAATAAATTGATATGTATAAGTTCATTAATATTTGTATATGTACGTTTCACAATTAAATATATCTGTGGACATTTAGGATATGATTGTATTATATGTGTTTAACGCGGCTTTCAACAGTATTTTAGCCATATCATGGTATTCAGTTTTATTGGTTGTGGAAAGCGGAGTACCTTGAGAAATAATCTCTAGCTGGAAGCCAGAGTACTTCATATCTAGAATCTTAATGTGTTTTTCTTCATAAATATTTATTACATTTAAATTAGATTTTGATCACGTAACTGCATTCTCAAGCTGGATGGATTGCTCCCAAGATTTCCAAATAATTGCTTATAACACAGACATGTATTGCTTCCGCCAACGGCTCAATAATTAACATGTTATTGTTGACTTCTGCAAAATTTTTCGTCTGCTAAAATACAAATAGTTTTGTTGTTTTCTTTCAAATTTAGCCATTTTTTGAACTTGCGTGCTTGCAAAAATGATAATTTGTTTATTTATCATGGGAACCTCGATTTTAGAATCTAGAAATATAAGGTTTGTGAAATAGTAATTCATCCAGAGTTCAGGAATCCAAATTAATTCTGGCAAGTTGACCACAAAATATTATTCCTTGGTACATTTGGTGTCGAACTCCACCAATTTCATGTGTTTCAGACATTATACATAGACTGTTAAGGCCAGTGTAAGGGATTGCGCCTTGGATTTTAATACACTCCAGGAACCTCGAATATTTCACGGTTGTCATTCATTTTTACCTCATTTAATTTGGCTTAATTCAAAGTCCCATTTTCAATTCCGGCAATTAACATGCATGCAGTTATAAAAATTATCTTCTATATAGATCATACAAAAAATGCAGACAATTGAGTTGTCGCCATCTTAGATATCCAAATTAGCAAATGTTATGTCATTTCTGGATATGTAGAGAGAAACTTCGAACTGCTACTGCTAGATTACACAATCGAAGAAGAGTCCACAGTGCAGAACGAACAGTTTTAAAACAAAGACAATACATGTCATTATCATATGACTTCAGATAATGTCTTTTCTGATTGGCTGACGTCCCTAGTAACGTTCTTTGATAAAACATTATATTCACCTCGCGTGACGTAACGCGAGGTGAATATAACATTCTAACGTCTTGCACCAAACTAAACCAAAGCAAATGTCGTGATAAAAGCTTATGTTAAAGGAGAAAGCAAGATATCAAATGTGTCATATAATAAAACAATTAATGACTTTCAATTCGATGGATACCAGGATTTATTAACCCAAGAATAATATATTTACCTCGGCCGCTGGCCTCGGTAAATATAATATTATTGGGTTAATAAATCCTTGTATCCACCTCATTAAAAGTCATCAATTGTATAATATTGATCACAATATATATTCACTTACAACAGTATTTTGACCAAATATGTCAACCGGAAGTGACGTCAACTGATTTCCATTCAAATATCTACAATGTATATAATATTAATTACATGTGAAACTCTTCATAAACAGTATTTTCCCCTACCTGCTTATATGAATTGGTTGATATTCACATCATTAAAATATATATATATTGATTCGTGTCGCATGTCACAAATATATATAATGTGCATAAGTCATGTACGTTGTATGTGTATACAATGCGAGGCCATGTACACATATACATAGGACATACATTACTTGTATCTTGGAATAAAATTCATTTGCATGAGGCTAAGGACCAGGTTGTAATGCAAGGCTTGTCGTGCATTTCTCACCTGTTCTGGGCAAAAATACAAGTAAGTATTATATTCTGAGATAAAGTATATATATTCTGTTTATGCTGCAGCGTATTGAATTCAAAAAGAATACAGCATGTTGAGAATCAGCAAGAGAAAAAGCTTCGTTAAAAATCACATAATCATCTCCTGTTTTGAAATACCTAAAGCGGTTTATTGGGAGGGCATAGAAAAAACAATATTCAGGTTTCAAAGTAATAGATGTAGGAAAACTATCGACATACCAAGGTGTCTTATTGAAATCTGAATGTAAAATATCTTGAGGTAAACAGAAAAATGCTTCCGGGTAGATTTTCAACATATTTGTATCTTAAGTCTTGATTTGTGGCCATATTAACACAAATGAGTGTAGAGGAATTCTGTAGAGTCGAAGAGATAATGTAAGAAAAGTTTGAAGACACCAAAGTGGTAATCAGAAGCCATAAATTTAAGAAGGACAGACAATACAACGGTCTAAAGGACAAGGATAAAAAGACAAAGAATATTAGATAAAGTACTAGACAGAAAACTAAAGTTTGAGCAGCAAGAACCCCACTATAAGACGGAGGGGAACTCAGGAGCACCAGAATGGTAAGCAGCTCCTGCTCTACTAGTACTAGAGAGAAAACTAAAGATTGAGCAGCAAGAACCCCACTCTAAGACGGGGGGAACTCATGTGCACTAGAATGGTAAGCAGCTCCTGCTCTACTAGTATTAGAGAGAAAACTAAAGATTGAGCAGCAAGAACCCCACTATAAGACGTAGGGGAACTCAGGAGCACCAGAATGGTAAGCAGCTCCTGCTCTACTAGTACTAGAGAGAAAACTAAAGATTGAGCAGCAAGAACCCCACTATAAGACGGAGGGGAACTCAGGTGCACCAGAATGGTAAGCAGCTCCTGCTCTACTAGTACTAGAGAGAAAACTAAAGATTGATCAGCAAGAACCTCACTATAAGACGGAGGGGAACTCAGGTGAACCAGAATGGTAAGTAGCTCCTGCTCTACTAGTACTAGAGAGAAAACTAAAGATTGAGCAGCAAGATCCCCACTATAAGACGGTGGGGAAATCAGTTGCACCGTAATGGTAAGCAGCTCCTGCTCTACTAGTACTAGAAAGAAAACTAAAGATTGAGCAGCAAGAACCCCACTATAAGACGGTGGGGAACTCAGGTGCACCGTAATGGTAAGCAGCTCCTGCTCTACTAGTACTAGAAAGAAAACTAAAGATTGAGCAGCAAGAACCCCACTATAAGACGGAGGGGAACTCAGGTGCACTAGAATGGTAAGCAGCTCCTGCTCTACTAGTACTAGAGAGAAAACTAAAGATTGAGCAGCAATAACCTCACTATAAGACGGAGGGGAACTCAGGTGAACCAGAATGGTAAGTAGCTCCTGCTCTACTAGTACTAGAGAGAAAACTAAAGATTGAGCAGCAAGATCCCCACTATAAGACGGTGGGGAAATCAGGTGCACCGTAATGGTAAGCAGCTCCTGCTCTACTAGTACTAGAAAGAAAACTAAAGATTGAGCAGCAAGAACCCCACTATAAGACGGAGGGGAACTCAGGTGCACCGTAATGGTAAGCAACTCCTGCTCTACTAGTACTAGAGAGAAAACTAAAGATTGAGCAGCAAGAACCCCACTATAAGACGGAGGGAACTCAGGTACAGCAGAATGGTAAACAGCTCCTGCTCTACTAGTACTAGAGAGAAAACTAAAGATTGAGCAGCGAGAACCCCACTATAAGACGGGGGGAACTCATGTGCACTAGAATGGTAAGCAGCTCCTGCTCTACTAGTACTAGAGAGAAAACTAAAGATTGAGCAGCAAGAACCCCACTATAAGACGTAGGGGAACTCAGGAGCACCAGAATGGTAAGCAGCTCCTGCTCTACTAGTACTAGAGAGAAAACTAAAGATTGAGCAGCAAGAACCCCACTATAAGACGGAGGGTAACTCAGGTGCACCAGAATGGTAAGCAGCTCCTGCTCTACTAGTACTAGAGAGAAAACTAACGATTGAGCAGCAAGAACCCCACTATAAGACGGAGGGAACTCAGGTACAGCAGAATGGTAAACAGCTCCTGCTCTACTAGTACTAGAGAGAAAACTAAAGATTGAGCAGCGAGAACCCCACTATAAGACGGGGGGAACTCATGTGCACTAGAATGGTAAGCAGCTCCTGCTCTACTAGTACTAGAGAGAAAACTAAAGATTGAGCAGCAAGAACCCCACTATAAGACGTAGGGGAACTCAGGAGCACCAGAATGGTAAGCAGCTCCTGCTCTACTAGTACTAGGGAGAAAACTAAAGATTGAGCAGCAAGAACCCCACTATAAGACGGAGGGGAACTCAGGTGCACCAGAATGGTAAGCAGCTCCTGCTCTACTAGTACTAGAGAGAAAACTAAAGATTGAGCAGCAAGAACCCCACTATAAGACGGAGGGGAACTCAGGTGCACTAGAATGGTAAGCAGCTCCTGCTCAACTAGTACTAGAGAGAAAACTCAAGATTGAGCAGCAAGAACCTCACTATAAGACGGAGGGGAACTCAGGTGAACCAGAATGGTAAGTAGCTCCTGCTCTACTAGTACTAGAGAGAAAACTAAAGATTGAGCAGCAAGATCCCCACTATAAGACGGTGGGGAAATCAGGTGCACCGTAATGGTAAGCAGCTCCTGCTCTACTAGTACTAGAAAGAAAACTAAAGATTGAGCAGCAAGAACCCCACTATAAGATGGTGGGGAACTCAGGTGCACCGTAATGGTGAGCAGCTCCTGCTCTACTAGTACTAGAGAGAAAACTAAAGATTGAGCAGCAAGAACCCCACTATAAGACGGAGGGAACTCAGGTACAGCAGAATGGTAAACAGCTCCTGCTCTACTAGTACTAGACAGAAAACTAAAGTTTGAGCAGCAAGAACCCCACTATAAGTCGGAGGGGAACTCAGGAGCACCAGAATGGTAAGCAGCTCCTGCTCTACTAGTACTAGAGAGAAAACTAAAGATTGAGCAGCGAGAACCCCACTATAAGACGGGGGGAACTCATGTGCAATAGAATGGTAAGCAGCTCCTGCTCTACTAGTACTAGAGAGAAAACTAAAGATTGAGCAGCAAGAACCCCACTATAAGACGTAGGGGAACTCAGGAGCACCAGAATGGTAAGCAGCTCCTGCTCTACTAGTACTAGAGAGAAAACTAAAGATTGAGCAGCAAGAACCCCACTATAAGACGGAGGGAAACTCAGGTGCACCAGAATGGTAAGCAGCTCCTGCTCTACTAGTACTAGAGAGAAAACTAAAGATTGAGCAGCAAGAACCCCACTATAAGACGGAGGGGAACTCAGGTACAGCAGAATGATAAGCAGCTCCTGCTCTACTAGTACTAGACAGAAAACTAAAGATTGAGCAGCAAGATCCCCACTATAAGACGGTGGGGAACTCAGGTGCACCGTAATGGTAAGCAGCTCCTGCTCTACTAGTACTAGAGAGAAAACTAAAGATTGAGCAGCAAGAACCCCACTATAAGACGTAGGGGAACTCAGGAGCACCAGAATGGTAAGCAGCTCCTGCTCTACTAGTACTAGAGAGAAAACTAAAGATTGAGCAGCAAGAACCCCACTATAAGACGGAGGGAAACTCAGGTGCACCAGAATGGTAAGCAGCTCCTGCTCTACTAGTACTAGAGAGAAAACTAAAGATTGAGCAGCAAGAACCCCACTATATGACGGATGGGAACTCAGGTACAGCAGAATGGTAAGCAGCTCCTGCTCTACTAGTACTAGACAGAAAACTAAAGATTGAGCAGCAAGATCCCCACTATAAGACGGTGGGGAACTCAGGTGCACCGTAATGGTAAGCAGCTCCTGCTCTACTAGTACTAGAGAGAAAACTAAAGATTGAGCAGCAAGAACCCCACTATAAGACGGTGGGGAACTCAGGTGCACCGTAATGGTAAGCAGCTCCTGCTCTACTATTACTAGAGAGAACACTAAAGATTGAGCAGCAAGATCCCCACTATAAGACGGAGGGGACCCAGGTGCACCGGAATGGTAAGCAGCTCCTGCTCTACTAGTACTAGAGAGAAAACTAAAGATTGAGCAGCAAGATCCCCACTATAAGACGGAGGGGAATTCAGGTGCACCGGAATGGTAAGCAGCTCCTGCTCTACTAGTACTAGAGAGAAAACTAAAGATTGAGCAGCAAGAACCCCACTATAAGACGGAGGGGAACTCAGGTGCACCAGAATGGTAAGCAGCTCCTGCTCTACTAGTACTAGAGAGAAAACTAAAGATTGAGCAGCAAGATCCCCACTATAAGACGGAGGGGAACTCAGGTGCACCAGAATGGTAAGCAGCTCCTGCTCTACTAGTACTAGAGAGAAAACTAAAGGTTTAGCAGCAAGAACCCCACTATAAGACGGAGGGGAACTCAGGTGCACTAGAATGGTAAGCAGCTCCTGTTCTACTAGTACTAGTGAGAAAACTAAAGATTGAGCAGCAAGAACCCCACTATAAGACGGAGAGGAACTCAGGTAGAGCAGAATGGTAAGCAGCTCCTGCTCTACTAGTACTAGACAGAAAACTAAAGTTTGAGCAGCAAGATCCCCACTATAAGACGGTGGGGAACTCAGGTGCACCGTAATGGTAAGCAGCTCCTGCTCTACTAGTACTAGAGAGAAAACTAAAGATTGAGCAGCAAGAACCCCACTATAAGACGGTGGGGAACTCAGGAGCACCAGAATGGTAAGCAGCTCCTGCTCTACTAGTACTAGAGAGAAAACTAAAGATTGAGCAGCAAGAACCCCACTATAAGACGGAGGGGAACTCAGGTACAGCAGAATGGTAAGCAGCTCCTTTTCTACTAGTACTAGACAGAAAACTAAAGATTGAGCAGCAAGATCCCCACTATAAGACGGTGGGGAACTCAGGTGCACCGTAATGGTAAGCAGCTCATGCTCTACTAGTACTAGAGAGAAAACTAAAGATTGAGCAGCAAGAACCCCACTATAAGACGGTGGGGAACTCAGGTGCACCGTAATGGTAAGCAGCTCCTGCTCTACTATTACTAGAGAGAAAACTAAAGATTGAGCAGCAAGATCCCCACTATAAGACGGAGGGGACCCAGGTGCACCGGAATGGTAAGCAGCTCCTGCTCTACTAGTACTAGAGAGAAAACTAAAGATTGAGCAGCAAGATCCCCACTATAAGACGGAGGGGAACTCAGGTGCACCGGAATGGTAAGCAGCTCCTGCTCTACTAGTACTAGAGAGAAAACTAAAGATTGAGCAGCAAGAACCCCACTATAAGACGGAGGGGAACTCAGGTGCACCAGAATGGTAAGCAGCTCCTGCTCTACTAGTACTAGAGAGAAAACTAAAGATTGAGCAGCAAGATCCCCACTATAAGACGGAGGGGAACTCAGGTGCACCAGAATGGTAAGCAGCTCCTGCTCTACTAGTACTAGAGAGAAAACTAAAGATTTAGCAGCAAGAACCCCACTATAAGACGGAGGGGAACTCAGGTGCACTAGAATGGTAAGCAGCTCCTGTTCTACTAGTACTAGAGAGAAAACTAAAGATTGAGCAGCAAGAACCCCACTATAAGACGGAGAGGAACTCAGGTAGAGCAGAATGGTAAGCAGCTCCTGCTCTACTAGTACTAGACAGAAAACTAAAGTTTGAGCAGCAAGAACCCCACTATAAGACGAAGGGGAACTCAGGTGGACCGGAATGGTAAGCAGCTCCTGATCTACTAGTACTAGAGAGAAAACTAAAGATTGAGCAGAAAGAACCCCACTATAAGACGGAGGGAACTCAGGTGCACCAGAAAGGTAAGCACTCCTGCTCTACTAGTACTAGAGAGAAAACTAAAGATTGAGCAGCAAGAACCCCACTATAAGACGGAGGGGAACTCAGGTGCACCGGAATGGTAAGCAGCTCCTGCTCTACTAGTACTAGAGAGAAAACTAAAGATTGAGCAGCAAGAACCCCACTATAAGATGGAGGGGAACTCAGGTTCACAAGAATGGTAAGCAGCTCCTGCTCTACTAGTACTAGAGAGAAAACTAAAGATTAAGCAGCAAGAACCCCACTATAAGACGGAGGGGAGCTCAGGTGCACTAGAATGGTAAGCAGCTCCTGCTCTACTAGTACTAGAGAGAAAACTAAAGAATGAGCAGCAAGAAACCCACTATAAGACGGAGGGAACTCAGGTGCATCGGAATGGTAAGCAGCTCCTGTTCTACTAGTACTAGAGAGAAAACTAAAGATTGAGCAGCAAGATCCCCACTATAAGACGGAGGGGAACTCAGGTGCACCAGAATGGTAAGCAGCTCCTGCTCTACTAGTACTAGAGAGAAAACTAAAGATTGAGCAGCAAGATCCCCACTATAAGACGGAGGAGAACTCAGGTGCACCAGAATGGTAAGCAGCTCCTGCTCTACTAGTACTAGAGAGAAAACTAAAGATTGAGCAGCAAGAACCCCACTATAAGACGGAGGGGAACTCAGGTGCACCAGAATGGTAAGTAGCTCCTGCTCTACTAGTACTAGAGAGAAAACTAAAGATTGAGCAGCAAGAACCCCACTATAAGACGGGGGGAACTCATGTGCACCAGAATGGTAAGTAGCTCCTGCTCTACTAGTACTAGAGAGAAAACTAAAGATTGAGCAGCAAGATCCCCACTATAAGATGGAGGGGAACTCAGGTTCACTAGAATGGTAAGCAGCTCCTGCTCTACTAGTACTAGAGAGAAAACTAAAGATTAAGCAGCAAGAACCCCACTATAAGACGGAGGGAACTCAGGAGCACCAGAATGGTAAGTAGCTCCTGCTCTACTAGTACTAGACAGAAAACTAAAGATTGAGCAGCAAGATCCCCACTATAAGACGGAGAGGAACTCAGGTGCACTAGAATGGTAAGCAGCTCCTGCTCTACTAGTACTAGAGAGAAAACTAAAGATTGAGCAGCAAGAACCCCACTATAAGACGGGGGGAACTCAGGTGCACTAGAATGGTAAGCAGCTCCTGCTCTACTAGTACTAGAGAGAAAACTAAAGATTGAGCAGCAAGAACCCCACTATAAGACGGAGGGAACTCAGGTGCACCAGAATGGTAAGCAGCTCCTGCTCTACTAGTACTAGAGAGAAAACTAAAGATTGAGCAGCAAGAACCCCACTATAAGACGGAGGGGAACTCAGGTGCACCAGAATGGTAAGTAGCTCCTGCTCTACTAGTACTAGAGAGAAAACTAAAGATTGAGCAGCAAGAACCCCACTATAAGACGGGGGGAACTCATGTGCACCAGAATGGTAAGTAGCTCCTGCTCTACTAGTACTAGAGAGAAAACTAAAGATTGAGCAGCAAGATCCCCACTATAAGACGGAGGGGAACTCAGGTGCACTAGAATGGCAATCAGCTCCTGCTCTACTAGTACTAGAGAGAAAACTAAAGATTGAGCAGCAAGATCCCCACTATAAGACGGAGGGGAACTCAGGTGCCCCAGAATGGTAAGCAGCTCCTGCTCTACTAGTACTAGAGAGAAAACTAAAGATTGAGCAGCAAGAACCCCACTATAAGACGGAGGGGACTCAGGTGCACCGGAATGGTAAGCAGCTCCTGCTCTACTAGTACTAGAGAGAAAACTAAAGATTGAGCAGCAAGAACCCCACTATAAGACGGAGGGGAACTCAAGTTCACTAGAATGGTAAGCAGCTCCTGCTCTACTAGTACTAGAGAGAAAACTAAATATTGAGCAGCAAGAACCCCACTATAAGACGGAGGGAACTCAGGAGCACCAGAATGGTAAGTAGCTCCTGCTCTACTAGTACTAGATAGAAAACTAAAGATTGAACAGCAAGATCCCCACTATAAGACGGAGGGGAACTCAGGTGCACTAGAATGGTAAGCAGCTCCTGCTCTACTAGTACTAGAGAGAAAACTAAAGATTGAGCAGCAAGAACCCCACTATAAGACGGGGGGAACTCAGGTGCACTAGAATGGTAAGCAGCTCCTGCTCTACTAGTACTAGAGAGAAAACTAAAGATTGAGCAGCAAGAACCCCACTATAAGACGGAGGGAACTCAGGTGCACCGGAATGGTAAGCAGCTCCTGCTCTACTAGTACTAGAGAGAAAACTAAAGATTGAGCAGCAAGATCCCCACTATAAGACGGAGGGGAACTCAGGTGCACCAGAATGGTAAGCAGCTCCTGCTCTACTAGTACAAGAGAGAAAACTAAAGATTGAGCAGCAAGATCCCCACTATAAGACGGAGGGGAACTCAGGTGCACCAGAATGGTAAGCAGCTCCTGCTCTACTAGTACTAGAGAGAAAACTAAAGATTGAGCAGCAAGAACCCCACTATAAGACGGAGGGAACTCAGGTGCATCGGAATGGTAAGCAGCTCCTGTTCTACTAGTACTAGAGAGAAAACTAAAGATTGAGCAGCAAGATCCCCACTATAAGACGGAGGGGAACTCAGGTGCACCAGAATGGTAAGCAGCTCCTGCTCTACTAGTACTAGAGAGAAAACTAAAGATTGAGCAGCAAGATCCCCACTATAAGACGGAGGGGAACTCAGGTGCACCAGAATGGTAAGCAGCTCCTGCTCTACTAGTACTAGAGAGAAAACTAAAGATTGAGCAGCAAGAACCCCACTATAAGACGGAGGGGAACTCAGGTGCACCAGAATGGTAAGTAGCTCCTGCTCTACTAGTACTAGAGAGAAAACTAAAGATTGAGCAGCAAGAACCCCACTATAAGACGGGGGGAACTCATGTGCACCAGAATGGTAAGTAGCTCCTGCTCTATTAGTACTAGAGGGGAACTCAGGTTCACTAGAATGGTAAGCAGCTCCTGCTCTACTAGTACTAGAGAGAAAACTAAAGATTAAGCAGCAAGAACCCCACTATAAGACGGAGGGAACTCAGGAGCACCAGAATGGTAAGTAGCTCCTGCTCTACTAGTACTAGACAGAAAACTAAAGATTGAGCAGCAAGATCCCCACTATAAGACGGAGGGGAACTCAGGTGCACTAGAATGGTAAGCAGCTCCTGCTCTACTAGTACTAGAGAGAAAACTAAAGATTGAGCAGCAAGAACCCCACTATAAGACGGGGGGAACTCAGGTGCACTAGAATGGTAAGCAGCTCCTGTTCTACTAGTACTAGAGAGAAAACTAAAGATTGAGCAGCAAGAACCCCACTATAAGACGGAGGGAACTCAGGTGCATCGGAATGGTAAGCAGCTCCTGCTCTACTAGTACTAGAGAGAATACTAAAGATTGAGCAGCAAGATCCCCACTATAAGACGGAGGGGAACTCAGGTGCACCAGAATGGTAAGCAGCTCCTGCTCTACTAGTACTAGAGAGAAAACTAAAGATTGAGCAGCAAGATCCCCACTATAAGACGGAGGGGAACTCAGGTGCACCAGAATGGTAAGCAGCTCCTGCTCTACTAGTACTAGAGAGAAAACTAAAGATTGAGCAGCAAGAACCCCACTATAAGACGGAGGGGAACTCAGGTGCACCAGAATGGTAAGTAGCTCCTGCTCTACTAGTACTAGAGAGAAAACTAAAGATTGAGCAGCAAGAACCCCACTATAAGACGGGGGGAACTCATGTGCACCAGAATGGTAAGTAGCTCCTGCTCTACTAGTACTAGAGAGAAAACTAAAGATTGAGCAGCAAGATCCCCACTATAAGACGGAGGGGAACTCAGGTGCACTAGAATGGCAATCAGCTCCTGCTCTACTAGTACTAGAGAGAAAACTAAAGATTGAGCAGCAAGATCCCCACTATAAGACGGAGGGGAACTCAGGTGCCCCAGAATGGTAAGCAGCTCCTGCTCTACTAGTACTAGAGAGAAAACTAAAGATTGAGCAGCAAGAACCCCACTATAAGACGGAGGGGACTCAGGTGCACCGGAATGGTAAGCAGCTCCTGCTCTACTAGTACTAGAGAGAAAACTAAAGATTGAGCAGCAAGAACCCCACTATAAGACGGAGGGGAACTCAAGTTCACTAGAATGGTAAGCAGCTCCTGCTCTACTAGTACTAGAGAGAAAACTAAATATTGAGCAGCAAGAACCCCACTATAAGACGGAGGGAACTCAGGAGCACCAGAATGGTAAGTAGCTCCTGCTCTACTAGTACTAGATAGAAAACTAAAGATTGAGCAGCAAGATCCCCACTATAAGACGGAGGGGAACTCAGGTGCACTAGAATGGTAAGCAGCTCCTGCTCTACTAGTACTAGAGAGAAAACTAAAGATTGAGCAGCAAGAACCCCACTATAAGACGGGGGGAACTCAGGTGCACTAGAATGGTAAGCAGCTCCTGCTCTACTAGTACTAGAGAGAAAACTAAAGATTGAGCAGCAAGAACCCCACTATAAGACGGAGGGAACTCAGGTGCACCGGAATGGTAAGCAGCTCCTGCTCTACTAGTACTAGAGAGAAAACTAAAGATTGAGCAGCAAGATCCCCACTATAAGACGGAGGGGAACTCAGGTGCACCAGAATGGTAAGCAGCTCCTGCTCTACTAGTACAAGAGAGAAAACTAAAGATTGAGCAGCAAGATCCCCACTATAAGACGGAGGGGAACTCAGGTGCACCAGAATGGTAAGCAGCTCCTGCTCTACTAGTACTAGAGAGAAAACTAAAGATTGAGCAGCAAGAACCCCACTATAAGACGGAGGGGAACTCAGGTGCACCAGAATGGTAAGTAGCTCCTGCTCTACTAGTACTAGAGAGAAAACTAAAGATTGAGCAGCAAGAACCCCACTATAAGACGGGGGAACTCATGTGCACCAGAATGGTAAGTAGCTCCTGCTCTACTAGTACTAGAGAGAAAACTAAAGATTGAGCAGCAAGATCCCCACTATAAGACGGAGGGGAACTCAGGTGCACCAGAATGGTAAGTAGCTCCTGCTCTACTAGTACTAGAGAGAAAACTAAAGATTGAGCAGCAAGAACCCCACTATAAGACGGAGGGGAACTCAGGTGCACCAGAATGGTAAGTAGCTCCTGCTCTACTAGTACTAGAGAGAAAACTAAAGATTGAGCAGCAAGAACCCCACTATAAGACGGGGGGAACTCATGTGCACCAGAATGGTAAGTAGCTCCTGCTCTACTAGTACTAGAGAGAAAACTAAAGATTGAGCAGCAAGATCCCCACTATAAGACGGAGGGGAACTCAGGTGCACTAGAATGGCAATCAGCTCCTGCTCTACTAGTACTAGAGAGAAAACTAAAGATTGAGCAGCAAGATCCCCACTATAAGACGGAGGGGAACTCAGGTGCCCCAGAATGGTAAGCAGCTCCTGCTCTACTAGTACTAGAGAGAAAACTAAATATTGAGCAGCAAGAACCCCACTATAAGACGGAGGGAACTCAGGAGCACCAGAATGGTAAGTAGCTCCTGCTCTACTAGTACTAGATAGAAAACTAAAGATTGAGCAGCAAGATCCCCACTATAAGACGGAGGGGAACTCAGGTGCACTAGAATGCTAAGCAGCTCCTGCTCTACTAGTACTAGAGAGAAAACTAAAGATTGAGCAGGAAGAACCCCACTATAAGACGGGGGGAACTCAGGTGCACTAGAATGGTAAGCAACTCCTGCTCTACTAGTACTAGAGAGAAAACTAAAGATTGAGCAGCAAGAACCCCACTATAAGACGGAGGGAACTCAGGTGCACCAGAATGGTAAGTAGCTCCTGCTCTACTAGTACTAGAGAGAAAACTAAAGATTGAGCAGCAAGAACCCCACTATAAGACGGGGGGAACTCATGTGCACCAGAATGGTAAGTAGCTCCTGCTCTACTAGTACTAGAGAGAAAACTAAAGATTGAGCAGCAAGATCCCCACTATAAGACGGAGGGGAACTCAGGTGCACTAGAATGGCAAGCAGGTCCTACTCTACTAGTACTAGAGAGAAAACTAAAGATTGAGCAGCAATAACCCCACTATAAGACGGAGGGAACTCAGGTGCACCGGAATGGTAAGCAGCTCCTGCTCTACTAGTACTAGACAGAAAACTAAAGATTGAGCAGCAAGATCCCCACTATAAGACGGAGGGGAACTCAGGTTGACTAGAATGGTAAGCAGCTCCTGCTCTACTAGTACTAGACAGAAAACTAAAGTTTGAGCAGCAAGAACCCCACTATAAGACGGAGGGGAACTCAGGTGCACCGGAATGGTAAGCAGCTCCTGCTCTACTAGTACTAGAGAGAAAACTAAAGATTGAGCAGCAAGAACCCCACTATAAGACGGAGGGGAACTCAGGTGGACCGGAATGGTAAGCAGCTCCTGCTCTACTAGTACTAAAAAGAAAACTAAAGTTTGAGCAGCAAGAACCTCACTATAAGACGGAGGAACTCAGGTGTACCGGAATGGTAAGCAGCTCCTGCTCTACTAGTACTAGAGAGAAAACTAACGATTGAGCAGCAAGATCCCCACTATAAGACGGAGGGGAACTCAGGTGCACCATAATGGTAAGCAGCTCCTGCTGTACTATTACTAGAAAGAAAACTAAAGATTTAGCAGCAAGAACCCCACTATAAGACGGAGGGAACTCATGTGCAGCAGAATGGTAAGCAGATCCTGCTCTACTAGTACTAGAGAGAAAACTAACGATTGAGCAGCAAGAACCCCACTATAAGACGAAGCAACTCAGGTGCCCCAGAATGGTAAGCAGCTCCTGCTCTACTAGTACTAGAGAGAAAACTAAAGATTGAGCAGCAAGATCCCCACTATAAAACGGAGGGGAACTCAGGATCACTAGAATGGTAAGCAGCTCCTGCTCTACTAGTACTAGACAGAAAACTAAAGTTTGAGCAGCAAGAACTCCTCTATAAGACGGAGGGGAACTCAGGTGCACCGGAATGGTAAGCATCTCCTGCTCTACTAGTACTAGAGAGAAAACTAACGATTGAGCAGCAAGAATCCCACTATAAGACGAAGGAACTCAGGTGCACCAGAATGGTAAGCAGCTCCTGCTCTACTAGTACTAGAGAGAAAGCTAATGCTTGAGCAGCAAGATCCCCACTATAAGACGGAGGGGAACTCAGGTGAACCGGAATGGTAAGCAGATCCTGCTCTACTAGTACTAGAGAGAAAACTAATGCTTGAGCAGCAAGAACCCCACTATAAGACGGAGGGGAACTCAGGAGCACCAGAATGGTAAGCAGCTCCTGCTCTACTAGTACTAGAGAGAAAACTAAAGATTGAGCAGCAGAACCCCACTATAAGACGGGGGGAACTCATGTGCACTAGAATGGTAAGCAGCTCCTGCTCTACTAGTACTAGAGAGAAAACTAAAGATTGAGCAGCAAGAACCCCACTATAAGACGTAGGGGAACTCAGGAGCACCAGAATGGTAAGCAGCTCCTGCTCTACTAGTACTAGAGAGAAAACTAAAGATTGAGCAGCAAGAACCCCACTATAAGACGGAGGGGAACTCAGGTGCACCAGAATGGTAAGCAGCTCCTGCTCTACTAGTACTAGAGAGAAAACTAAAGATTGAGCAGCAAGAACCCCACTATAAGACGGAGGGGAACTCAGGTACAGCAGAATGGTAAGCAGCTCCTGGTCTACTAGTACTAGACAGAAAACCAAAGATTGAGCAGCAAGATCCCCACTATAAGACGGTGGGTAACTCAGGTGCACCGTAATGGTAAGCAGCTCCTGCTCTACTAGTACTAGAGAGAAAACTAAACATTGAGCAGCAAGAACACCACTATAAGACGGTGGGGAACTCAGGTGCACCGTAATGGTAAGCAGCTCCTGCTCTACTATTACTAGAGAGAAAACTAAAGATTGAGCAGCAAGATCCCCACTATAAGACGGAGGGGACCCAGGTGCACCGGAATGGCAAGCAGCTCCTGCTCTACTAGTACTAGAGAGAAAACAAAAGATTGAGCAGCAAGATCCCCACTATAAGACGGAGGGGAACTCAGGTGCACCGGAATGGTAAGCAGCTCCTGCTCTACTAGTACTAGAGAGAAAACTAAAGATTGAGCAGCAAGAACCCCACTATAAGACGGAGGGGAACTCAGGTGCACCAGAATGGTAAGCAGCTCCTGTTCTACTAGTACTAGAGAGAAAACTAAAGATTGAGCAGCAAGATCCCCACTATAAGACGGAGGGGAACTCAGGTGCCCCAGAATGGTAAGCAGCTCCTGCTCTACTAGTACTAGAGAGAAAACTAAAGATTGAGCAGCAAGAACCCCACTATAAGACGGAGGGGAACTCAGGTGCACTAGAATGGTAAGCAGCTCCTGTTCTACTAGTACTAGAGAGAAAACTAAAGATTGAGCAGCAAGAACCCCACTATAAGACGGAGAGGAACTCAGGTACAGCAGAAAGGTAAGCAGCTCCTGCTCTACTAGTACTAGACAGAAAACTATAGTTTGAGCAGCAAGAACCCCTCTATAAGACGGAGGGGAACTCAGGTGCACCGGAATGGTAAGCAGCTCCTGCTCTACTAGTACTAGAGAGAAAACTAACGATTGAACAGCAAGAATCCCACTATAAGACGAAGGAACTCAGGTGCACCAGAATGGTAAGCAGCTCCTGCTCTACTAGTACTAGAGAAGAAAAAGCTAATGCTTGAGCAGCAAGATCCCCACTATAAGACGGAGGGGAACTCAGGTGAACCGGAATGGTAAGCAGATCCTGCTCTACTAGTACTAGAGAGAAAACTAATGCTTGAGCAGCAAGAACCCCACTATAAGACGGAGGGGAACTCAGGAGCACCAGAATGGTAAGCAGCTCCTGCTCTACTAGTACTAGAGAGAAAACTAAAGATTGAGCAGCAGAACCCCACTATAAGACGGGGGAACTCATGTGCACTAGAATGGTAAGCAGCTCCTGCTCTACTAGTACTAGAGAGAAAACTAAAGATTGAGCAGCAAGAACCCCACTATAAGACGTAGGGGAACTCAGGAGCACCAGAATGGTAAGCAGCTCCTGCTCTACTAGTACTAGAGAGAAAACTAAAGATTGAGCAGCAAGAACCCCACTATAAGACGGAGGGGAACTCAGGTGCACCAGAATGGTAAGCAGCTCCTGCTCTACTAGTATTAGAGAGAAAACTAAAGATTGAGCAGCAAGAACCCCACTATAAGACGGAGGGGAACTCAGGTACAGCAGAATGGTAAGCAGCTCCTGGTCTACTAGTACTAGACAGAAAACCAAAGATTGAGCAGCAAGATCCCCACTATAAGACGGTGGGGAACTCAGGTGCACCGTAATGGTAAGCAGCTCCTGCTCTACTAGTACTAGAGAGAAAACTAAAGATTGAGCAGCAAGAACCCCACTATAAGACGGTGGGGAACTCAGGTGCACCGTAATGGTAAGCAGCTCCTGCTCTACTAGTACTAGAGAGAAAACTAAAGATTGAGCAGCAAGAACCCCACTATAAGACGGAGGGGAACTCAGGTACAGCAGAATGGTAAGCAGCTCCTGGTCTACTAGTACTAGACAGAAAACCAAAGATTGAGCAGCAAGATCCCCACTATAAGACGGTGGGGAACTCAGGTGCACCGTAATGGTAAGCAGCTCCTGCTCTACTAGTACTAGAGAGAAAACTAAAGATTGAGCAGCAAGAACCCCACTATAAGACGGAGGGGAACTCAGGTGCACTAGAATGGTAAGCAGCTCCTGTTCTACTAGTACTAGAGAGAAAACTAAAGATTGAGCAGCAAGAACCCCACTATAAGACGGAGAGGAACTCAGGTACAGCAGAATGGTAAGCAGCTCCTGCTCTACTAGTACTAGACAGAAAACTAAAGTTTGAGCAGCAAGAACCCCACTATAAGACTGAGGGGAACTCAGGTGGACCGGAATGGTAAGCAGCTCCTGATCTACTAGTACTAGAGAGAAAACTAAAGATTGAGCAGCAAGAACCCCACTATAAGACGGAGGGAACTCAGGTGCACCAGAATGGTAAGCACTCCTGCTCTACTAGTACTAGAGAGAAAACTAAAGATTGAGCAGCAAGAACCCCACTATAAGACGGAGGGGAACTCAGGTGCACCGGAATGGTAAGCAGCTCCTGCTCTACTAGTACTAGAGAGAAAACTAAAGATTGAGCAGCAAGAACCCCACTATAAGATGGAGGGGAACTCAGGTTCACTAGAATGGTAAGCAGCTCCTGCTCTACTAGTACTAGAGAGAAAACTAAAGATTAAGCAGCAAGAACCCCACTATAAGACGGAGGGAACTCAGGAGCACCATAATGGTAAGTAGCTCCTGCTCTACTAATACTAGACAGAAAACTAAAGATTGAGCAGCAAGATCCCCACTATAAGACGGAGGGGAACTCAGGTGCACTAGAATGGTAAGCAGCTCCTGCTCTACTAGTACTAGAGAGAAAACTAAAGATTGAGCAGCAAGAACCCCACTATAAGACGGGGGGAACTCAGGTGCACTAGAATGGTAAGCAGCTCCTGCTCTACTAGTACTAGAGAGAAAACTAAAGATTGAGCAGCAAGAACCCCACTATAAGACGGAGGGAACTCAGGTGCATCGGAATGGTAAGCAGCTCCTGCTCTACTAGTACTAGAGAGAAAACTAAAGATTGAGCAGCAAGATCCCCACTATAAGACGGAGGGGAACTCAGGTGCACCAGAATGGTAAGCAGCTCCTGCTCTACTAGTACTAGAGAGAAAACTAAAGATTGAGCAGCAAGATCCCCACTATAAGACGGAGGGGAACTCAGGTGCACCAGAATGGTAAGCAGCTCCTGCTCTACTAGTACTAGAGAGAAAACTAAAGATTGAGCAGCAAGATCCCCACTATAAGACGGAGGGGAACTCAGGTGAACTAGAATGGCAAGCAGCTCCTGCTCTACTAGTACTAGAAAGAAAACTAAAGATTTAGCAGCAAGAACCCCACTATAAGACGGAGGGGAACTCAGGTGCACCGGAATGGTAAGCAGCTCCTGCTCTACTAGTACTAGAGAGAAAACTAAAGATTGAGCAGCAAGAACCCCACTATAAGACGGAGGGGACTCAGGTGCACCGGAATGGTAAGCAGCTCCTGCTCTACTAGTACTAGAGAGAAAACTAAAGATTGAGCAGCAAGAACCCCACTATAAGACGGAGGGGAACTCAGGTTCACTAGAATGGTAAGCAGCTCCTGTTCTACTAGTACTAGAGAGAAAACTAAAGATTGAGGAGCAAGAACCCCACTATAAGACGGAGGGAACTCAGGAGCACCAGAATGGTAAGTAGCTCCTGCTCTACTAGTACTAGACCGAAAACTAAAGATTGAGCAGCAAGATCCCCACTATAAGACGGAGGGGAACTCAGGTGCACTAGAATGGTAAGCAGCTGCTGCTCTACTAGTACTAGAGAGAAAACTAAAGATTGAGCAGCAAGAACCCCACTATAAGACGGGGGGAACTCAGGTGCACTAGAATGGTAAGCAGCTCCTGCTCTACTAGTACTAGAGAGAAAACTAAAGATTGAGCAGCAAGAACCCCACTATAAGACGGAGGGAACTCAGGTGCACCGGAATGGTAAGCAGCTCCTGCTCTACTAGTACTAGAGAGAAAACTAAAGATTGAGCAGCAAGATCCCCACTATAAGACGGAGGGGAACTCAGGTGCACCAGAATGGTAAGCAGCTCCTGCTCTACTAGTACTAGAGAGAAAACTAAAGATTGAGCAGCAAGATCCCCACTATAAGACGGAGGGGAACTCAGGTGCACCAGAATGGTAAGCAGCTCCTACTCTACTAGTACTAGAGAGAAAACTAAAGATTTAGCAGCAAGAACCCCACTATAAGACAGAGGGGAACTCAGGTGCACCAGAATGGTAAGTAGCTCCTGCTCTACTAGTAATAGAGAGAAAACTAAAGATTGAGCAGCAAGAACCCCACTATAAGACGGGGGGAACTCATGTGCACCAGAATGGTAAGTAGCTCCTGCTCTACTAGTACTAGAGAGAAAACTAAAGATTGAGCAGCAAGATCTCCACTATAAGACGGAGGGGAACTCAGGTGCACTAGAATGGCAAGCAGCTCCTGATCTACTAGTACTAGAGAGAAAACTAAAGATTGAGCAGCAAGAACCCCACTATAAGACGGAGGGAACTCAGGTGCACCGGAATGGTAAGCAGCTCCTGCTCTACTAGTACTAGACAGAAAACTAAAGATTGAGCAGCAAGATCCCCACTATAAGACGGAGGGGAACTCAGGTTCACTAGAATGGTAAGCAGCTCCTGCTCTACTAGTACTAGACAGAAAACTAAAGTTTGAGCAGCAAGAACCCCACTATAAGACGGAGGGGAACTCAGGTGCACCGGAATGGTAAGCAGCTCCTGCTCTACTAGTACTAGATAGAAAACTAAAGATTGAGCAGCAAGAACCCCACTATAAGACGGAGGGGAACTCAGGTGGACCGGAATGGTAAGCAGCTCCTGCTCTACTAGTACTAAAAAGAAAGCTAAAGTTTGAGCAGCAAGAACCTCACTATAAGACGGAGGAACTCAGGTGCACCGGAATGGTAAGCAGCTCCTGCTCTACTAGTACTAGAGAGAAAACTAACGATTGAGCAGCAAGAACCCCACTATAAGACGGGGGGAACTCAGGTGCACTAGAATGGTAAGCAGCTCCTGCTCTACTAGTACTAGAGAGAAAACTAAAGATTGAGCAGCAAGAACCCCACTATAAGACGGAGGGAACTCAGGTGCACCGGAATGGTAAGCAGCTCCTGCTCTACTAGTACTAGAGAGAAAACTAAAGATTGAGCAGCAAGATCCCCACTATAAGACGGAGGGGAACTCAGGTGCACCAGAATGGTAAGCAGCTCCTGCTCTACTAGTACTAGAGAGAAAACTAAAGATTGAGCAGCAAGATCCCCACTATAAGACGGAGGGGAACTCAGGTGCACCAGAATGGTAAGCAGCTCCTGCTCTACTAGTACTAGAGAGAAAACTAAAGATTGAGCAGCAAGAACCCCACTATAAGACGGAGGGGAACTCAGGTGCACCAGAATGGTAAGTAGCTCCTGCTCTACTAGTACTAGAGAGAAAACTAAAGATTGAGCAGCAAGAACCCCACTATAAGACTGAGGGGAACTCATGTGCACCAGAATGGTAAGCAGCTCCTGCTCTACTAGTACTAGACAGAAAACTAATGATTGAGCAGCAAGATCCCCACTATAAGACGGAGGGGAACTCAGGTTCACTAGAATGGTAAGCAGCTCCTGCTCTACTAGTACTAGACAGAAAACTAAAGTTTGAGCAGCAAGAACCCCACTATAAGACGGAGGGGAACTCAGGTGCACCGGAATGGTAAACAGCTCCTGCTCTACTAGTACTAGAGAGAAAACTAAAGATTGAGCAGCAAGAACCCCACTATAAGACGGAGAGGAACTCAGGTGGACCGGAATGGTAAGCAGCTCCTGCTCTACTAGTACTAAAAAGAAAACTAAAGTTTGAGCAGCAAGAACCTCACAATAAGACGGAGGAACTCAGGTGCACCGGAATGGTAAGCAGCTCCTGCTCTACTAGTACTAGAGAGAAAACTAACGATTGAGCAGCAAGATCCCCACTATAAGACGGAGGGAACTCAGGTGCAGCAGAATGGTAAGCAGATCCTGCTCTACTAGTACTAGAGAGAAAACTAACGATTGAGCAGCAAGAACCCCACTATAAGACGAAGCAACTCAGGTGCCCCAGAATGGTAAGCAGCTCCTGCTCTACTAGTACTAGAGAGAAAACTAAAGATTGAGCAGCAAGATCCCCACTATAAGACGGAGGGGAACTCAGGATCACTAGAATGGTAAGCAGCTCCTGCTCTACTAGTACTAGACAGAAAACTAAAGTTTGAGCAGCAAGAACCCCACTATAAGACGGAGGGGAACTCAGGTGCACCGGAATGGTAAGCAGCTCCTGCTCTACTAGTACTAGAGAGAAAACTAACGATTGAGCAGCAAGAACCCCACTATAAGACGGAGGTGAACTCAGGTGAACCGGAATGGTAAGCAGATCCTGCTCTACTAGTACTAGAGAGAAAACTAATGCTTGAGCAGCAAGAACCCCACTATAAGACGGAGGTGAACTCAGGTGAACCGGAATGGTAAGCAGATCCTGCTCTACTAGTACTAGAGAGAAAACTAATGCTTGAGCAGCAAGAACCCCACTATAAGACGGAGGGAAACTCAGGTGCACCGGAATGGTAAGCAGCTCCTGCTCTACTAGTACTAGAGAGAAAACTAAAGATTGAGCAGCAAGAACCCCACTATAAGACGGAGGGGAACTCAGGTGCACCGGAATGGTAAGCAGCTCCTGCTCTACTAGAACTAGAGGGAAAACTAATGCTTGAGCAGCAAGAACCCCACTATAAGACGGAGGCGAACTCAGGTGCACCGGAATGGTAAGCAGCTCCTGCTCTACTAGTACTAGAGAGAAAACTAAAGATTGAGCAGCAAGATCCCCACTATAAGACGGAGGGGAAATCAGGTGCACTAGAATGGTAAGCAGCTCCTGCTCTACTAGTACTAGAGAGAAAACTAAAGATTGAGCAGCAAGATCCCCACTATAAGACGGAGGGGAACTCAGGTTCACTAGAATGGTAAGCAGCTCCTGCTCTACTAGTACTAGACAGAAAACTAAAGTTTGAGCAGCAAGAACCCCACTATAAGACGGAGGGGAA
Source organism: Bathymodiolus brooksi (assembly GCA_963680875.1). Classification (NCBI taxonomy): domain Eukaryota; kingdom Metazoa; phylum Mollusca; class Bivalvia; order Mytilida; family Modiolidae; genus Bathymodiolus; species Bathymodiolus brooksi. The sequence continues at coordinate 62,854,699 of OY804583.1, forward strand.
CTCAGGTGCACCGGAATGGTAAGCAGCTCCTGCTCTACTAGTACTAGAGAGAAAACTAAAGATTGAGCAGCAAGAACCCCACTATAAGACGGAGGGGAACTCAGGTGCACTAGAATGGTAAACAGCTCCTGCTCTACTAGTACTAGACAGAAAACTAAAGTTTGAGCAGCAAGAACCTCACTATAAGACGGAGGAGAACTCATGTGCACTAGAATGGTAAGCAGCTCCTGCTCTACTAGTACTAGAGAGAAAACTAAAGATTGAGCAGCAAGAACCCCACTATAAGACTGAGGGTACTCAGGTGCACCGGAATGGTAAGCAGATCCTGCTCTACTAGTACTAGAGATAAAACTAATGCTTGAGCAGCAAGAACCCCACTATAAGACGGAGGGGAACTCAGGTGCACCGGAATGGTAAGCAGCTCCTGCTCTACTAGTACTAGAGAGAAAACTAAAGATTGAGCAGCAAGAACCCCACTATAAGACGGAGGGGAACTCAGGTGCACCGGAATGGTAAGCAGCTCCTGCTCTACTAGAACTAGAGGGAAAACTAATCCTTGAGCAGCAAGAACCCCACTATAAGACGGAGGGGAACTCAGGTGCACCGGAATGGTAAGCAGCTCCTGCTCTACTAGTACTAGAGAGAAAACTAAAGATTGAGCAGCAAGATCCCCACTATAAGACGGAGGGGAACTCAGGTGCACTAGAATGGTAAGCAGCCCCTGCTCTAATAGTACTAGACAGAAAACTAAAGATTGAGCAGCAAGAACCCCACTATAAGACGAAGGGGAACTCAGGTGCACGGGAATGGTAAGCAGCTCCTGCTCTACTAGTACTAGAGTGAAAACTAAAGATTGAGCAGCAAGATCCCCACTATAAGACGGAGGGGAACTCAGGTTCACTAGAATGGTAAGCAGCTCCTGCTCTACTAGTACTAGACAGAAAACTAAAGTTTGAGCAGCAAGAACCCCACTATAAGACGGAGGGGAACTCAGGTGCACCGGAATGGTAAGCAGCTCCTGCTCTACTAGTACTAGAGAGAAAACTAAAGATTGAGCAGCAAGAACCCCACTATAAGACGGAGGGGAACTCAGGTGCACTAGAATGGTAAACAGCTCCTGCTCTACTAGTACTAGACAGAAAACTAAAGTTTGAGCAGCAAGAACCTCACTATAAGACGGAGGAGAACTCATGTGCACTAGAATGGTAAGCAGCTCCTGCTCTACTAGTACTAGAGAGAAAACTAAAGATTGAGCAGCAAGAACCCCACTATAAGACGGAGGGGACTCAGGTGCACCGGAATGGTAAGCAGCTCCTGCTCTACTAGTACTAAACAGAAAACTAAAGTTTGAGCAGCAAGAACCTCACTATAAGACGGAGGAGAACTCATGTGCACTAGAATGGTAAGCAGCTCCTGCTCTACTAGTGACAACCGTCGTGTTACTGCTAAACGACACGCACGAATATCATCCGATGTAATTCGCCATGGACAGCAGTGTACGTACATAAATACAAATAACATAGATAAAACATGAATCCCGTACAAAGCATATGTAATTAAAAATGAATCGAACATCGTTTAAAACAGAACATACTACCGGATAATGGTCGACAAAACGCTACACGTACTGAGCAAAACGTACCGAACTAAAAACCATGTGTTGACTTATGTGTACCAAATATGTATTATGAGAAGAAAGATTAAACGATGATGTTAAGGAATTCAACATTTTCGCATAATAACCATGTTCGGTTCATTTTTACCTTCAGTTGTTTGTAGGAATGCTCATGTTATAATTACGTTATTCGTGCTTGTTTGCGAAAAGTGGTGTCAAACACACATTGTGTTGTGTTGCTTTGTTTTGTCTTCGTCTTGTGTTTTGTGTACCCAATGTTGCCAGTGTTTCTCTCGATTGTCTATTCTCGATTGCGCCTTCGCTTTTATCCAACATTTATCAACAAAACGAAGTGATACATTGTTGCAATTTCATTTCCTTATAAGCTACACACGATGTCATTACATATACAATATATCCGTACACTGTCGGAAAATATACATTTTATTTTAACGAGCAGTATAACAGGTAGAAAAAAACAAGCACTTGGAAAGATTTTCTGACCTGTTTCGCAGCGAGTGCAAATTAATTTCATATTTACCGACGATGTACGTATAAAGTGTTTCTACTGCAATATCAAAAAGTCCAGAAGAACTGCCAAATTGTCTGAAAAAGCAGAAACAAACATGACTCTAATGGTGTCTTCTACCACGTCCGCACTTTATACTGTTCCGTTTCTTGCTGTCGCTCTAAATGAATCAGGTACCAGCAAAGCCTGATAATAGGTCTATGACTATATATCACTGAAGTTTATTTCACCCCTTTATTAGTACTCACAATCACACAATTTCATGATAAATTGATAATACCTCCACAACCTGGTCTATACATACTCTATGCTTACAATTTTTGCAGATTGATAAGATCCCTAAATAACATCGGATGCAAGCTTGATAACTTATTATTCTTCAAATTTCTGTAATAAAATGAAAAGATGAAAAACATAAAATATCACATCGTCGGAGCAGTTTCAAAATAAAATAGAAATACCGTAGAAAGATACAAAACCTTTTTTCTATATCAATTATCCCTAACACACAATTACAGTACTGCTCACTCTCCTGACTTGGAACATGCGCTACAATAAAATGGTGCGGGGTTAAGCTAGTTTTATGGGCCGATGCCTCCACTTCTTAGAGACGTGATTCGGTCATGAAAGTGTGGAAATAAATGAATATGAGAGACTATACAACATTATATTGGTTGGTTTATGGTGTTTAATGCCACTTTCAACAATATTTTAGTTATATCGTGGCGGTCAGTTTTATTGGTGGAGAAAACCACCGACCTGCGGCAAGTCACTGACCAACTTTATCACATAATGTTGTATCGGGCACACCTCGCCATGAACGGGGTTCTAAATCACAACGTCTTAGTAGTGATAGACACTGATTGTACAGGTAGTTGTAAATCCAACTACCATACGATCACGACAATGACGGCCCCGAAGCAAAATAAAAAAAAGAAGGAAAAAAAACCAAAACACCATAAACAAACAAATAATCTTCCATCTACAATGATATTCGAAGTGCCTTAAATTCCTCATTCTTTCATTCATATTTATATGGTCCTAGTATTTTCACCTATCCCCTAGGCCTAGCTGTTTGTGTATTCTTTTACTTGACTGCTATGCCATTAGATATTAGACTATTTAGTATTCATTTAAAATTGATAAAGCCAAAAATACAATCTTTCAAAAAGGAAGTTCAATTATTTAAACAATAAACTTCTGCGAATGCAAGTCAATTCCGTATAATCGTTGGTAATGTAGATATGTCGACTTTAATTTATTACTATTTTTCTAAATATCTGATGATCGTCCATTTAAATCACGTAATACGTTTCACATTTAGTCAATGTCAAGGGTACAAGACTTAAATGTAGTGTGACAAAAATCATCTCAGCTTTCTGCGTATGCCTATTATTTGAAATTTATCAAAAAAAAACCCAATGCATTCAACCATAATACATGTACACAAGTTAAGCTCGTATTTAAAAAAAATATTATTCCCGTTATTTTCATTGACGCTTTTCCGCTATTATTTGCTATTTTCCACAATTTGTTTTTGTTTTTGTCGATTTACTACTTTTAACCGATTTCGCGATATTCTTTACTATTTTCCACTATTTTTTGTCGCTTTACACTTTTAACCGATTTTCCGCTATTTTTTTGTCGATTTTCCACTTTTAACCGATTTCCCGTTATTCTTTACTATTTTCCACTATTTTTTGTCGCTGTACACATTTAACCGATTTTCCGCTATTTTTTGCCGATTTTCCACATAGTTTTGCTCCTTAATTTACAAAGGACACAATTTTTGTGTGTATGCTTTAGGCTTTAGTTTCCTTTGTCCAATGTATTGAACAAATCTTTACACAATTTTGTACCATCAGTCTTTACTTAAAAAGGGGCAGTCATGGTAGTGACCGTATGGTAGTTGGAATTACAACTAGCTATACAATCGAGTGCACATCACCTCTAAGGTTGTGAGTTCGAATCTCGCTCATTGCGAGGTGGGATAAAGTTTGTCAGTGACTTGCGGCAGGTCTGTGGTTTTGTTGGGGTACTCCAGTTTCCCCAATCAATAAAGCTGACAGCCACGACATAACTGACATATTGTTGAAAGTGGCGTTAAACACCATAAACCTAACCCTTTATATATATATATATATATATAGGGAGTGGATGTAGTCGGGTGGTCTAGGGCGCTGGACGTAAGGCTAAGCGAATGGTGCTGCAGTGTAACAATGGTGTGGGTTCAAATCCCGTCGAGGGAAGAACAAAATTTGACAGCTCTAAAATCTAATTCTAACACTGTTTGGTTTAATTTTCAGACGTATATATATATATATATATATATATATGTGTGTGTGGGTTATGTCGCTATCTATATATATATATATATGTGCTATCAATTATGTTTTATTTCTAAGGGTAGGTGTCGAAGCTAACAAATAAAATTTAGCCACGATTTATAGCTGCAATACTGCTTGATTTGGTCGTAAGCACCAAGCAATCAATCATTTTATCCTTGTGGTTAGAAGATCTTGTATTTTAATATAACTCGTGTCTTATGCAATTCGTATATTCTTAGCAAACTTTAAAAAACTTGTAAGTAGAACGCAATAAGAAAATGAAATGGAGGACGATCAAATATTTTAATAGACACAATAAATTAATGTTCCTGATAAACAAGTTGACAGATCCATAGTACAGATTTTTACGAAACTGTTTTGAATTCTCAGAATTTTATTGATTAAAAATTTGAACTTCCTTGTGATAAACTTTATACTCTTTCATAAATTAGACGAATCTCTGTTTTTATACTACAATTTTTTCTTATCAAATTCAAATAAATACTAATGTTTAACCATGAAGAAATAATCTTTTAAAGTCCAGCACATATAGAGGACACTTTATATAGTAAGTGGTTTTGATTATTTTTTTATTATAATTAACAATTTTTGTTTTTGTTTTTGCTTTTTTTTTTGCTTTTTTTTTGTACAACAAAATATTATCTTTTTTTTGTTTTTGCTTTTTTTTTGCTTTTTTTTTGTACAACAAAATATTATCTTTTTTTTTGTTTGTTTTGTTGAAATCTGAATGTAAAATATCTTGAGGTAAACAGAAAAATGCTTCCGGGTAGATTCTCAACATATTTGTATCTTAAGTCTTGATTTGTGGCCATATTAACACAAATGAGTGTAGAGGAATTCTGTAGAGTCGTAGAGATAATGTATAAAAGGTTTGAAGATACCAAAGTGGTAATCAGAGGCCATAAATTGAAGGAAGACAGACAATACAACGGTCTAAAGGAAAAGGATAAAATGACAAAGAATCTTAGATAAAGTACTAGACAGAAAACTAAAGTTTGAGCAGCGAGAACCCCACCATAAGAAGGAGGGGAACTCAGGTGCACCAGAATGGTAAGCAGCTCCTGCTCTACTAGTACTAGACAGAAAACTAAAGATTGAGCAGAAAGAACCTCACTATAAGACAGAGAGGAACTCAGGTGCACCAGAATGGTAAGCAGCTCCTGCTCCACTAGTGCCACCCGTCGTATTACTGCTAAACGACACGAATATCATTCGTTGTAATTCGCCATGGACAGCAGTGTACGTACATAAATACAAATAACATAGATAAAACATGAATCCCGTACAAAGCAAATGTAATTAAAAATGAATCGAACATCGTTTAAAACAGAACATACTACCGGATAATGGTCGACAAAATGCTACACGTACTGAGCAAAACGTACCGAACTAAAAACCATGCGTGGACTTATGTGAACCAAATATGTATTATGAGAAGAAAGATTAAACGATGATGGTAAGGAATTCAACATTTTCCGCATAATAACGATGTTCGGTTCGGTTTTACCTCCAGTTGTTTGTAGGAAGGCTCATGTTAAATTTACGTTATTCGTGCTTGTTTGCGAAAAGTGGTGTCCAACACATATTGTGTTGTGTTGCTTTGTTTTGTCTTCGTCTTGTGTTTTGTGTACCCAATGTTGCCAGTGTTTCTCTCGATTTTCTATTCTCGATTGCGTTTTATCATTTATCAACTAAACGAAGTGATACATTGTTACAATTCCATTTCCTTATATGTTACACACGATGTCATTACATATACAATATATCCGTACACTGTCGAAAAATATACATTTTATTTGTACGAGCAGTATAACAGATAGAAAAAACAAGCACTTGGTAAGCTGTTCTGACCTGTCTCGCAGCGAGTGCAAATTAATTTCATATTTACCGACGATGTACGTATAAAGTGTTTCTACTGTAATATCAAAAAGTCCAGAAGAACTGCCAAATTGTCTGAAAAAAGCAGAACAAAACATGACTCTAATGGTGTCTTCTACCACGTCCACACGTATACTGTTCCGTTTCTTACTGTCGCTCTAAATGAATCAGGTACCAGCAAAGCCTGATAATAGGTCTATGACTATATATCACTGAAGTTTATTTCACCCCTTTATTAGTACTCACAATCACACAATTTCATGATAAATTGATAATACCTCCACAATCTGGTCTATACATACTCTATGCTTACAATTTTTGTAGATTGATAAGATCCCTAAATAACATCGGATGCAAGCTTGATAACTTATTATTCTTCAAATTTCTGTAATAAAATGAAAAGATGAAAAACATAAAATATCACACTGTCGGAGCAGTTTCAAAATAAAATAGAAATACCGTAGAAAGATACAAAACCTTTTTTCTATATCAATTATCCCTAACACACAATTACAGTACTGCTCACTCTCCTGACTTGGAACATGCGCTACAATAAAATGGTGCGGGGTTAAGCTAGTTTTATGGGCCGAAGCCTCCACTTCTTAGAGACGTGATGCGGTCATGAAAGTGTGGAAATAAATGAATATGAGAGACTATACAACATTATATTGGTTGGTTTATGGTGTTTAATGCCACTTTCAACAATATTTTAGTTATATCGTGGCGGTCTGTTTTATTGGTGGAGAAAACCACCCACCTGTGGCAAGTCACTGACAAACTTTATCACATAATGTTGTATCGGGCACACCTCGCCATGAACGGGGTTCTAAATCACAACAGTGTTAGTGGTGATAGACACTGATTGTACAGGTAGTTGTAAATCCAACTACCATACGATCACGACCATGACGGCCCCGAAGCAAAATAAAAAAAAGAAGGAAAAAAAACCAAAACACCATAAACAAACAAATAATCTTCCCTCTACAATGATATTCGAAGTGCCTTAAATTCCTCATTCTTTCATTCATATTTATATGGTCCTAGTATTTTCACCTATCCCCTAGGCATAGCTGTTTGTGTATTCTTTTACTTGACTGCTAAGCCATTAGATATTAGACTATTTAGTATTCATTTAAAATTGATAAAGCCAAAAATACAATCCTTCAAAAGGAAGTTCAAATATTTAAACAATAAACTTCTGCGAATGCAAGTCAATTCCGTATAATCGTTAGTAATGTAGATATGTCGACTTTAATTTATTACTTTTTTTCTAAATATCTGATGATCGTCCATTTAAATCACGTAATACGTTTCACATTTAGTCAATATCAAGGGTACAAGACTTAAATGTAGTGTGACAAAAATCATCTCAGCTTTCTGCGTATGCCTATTATTTGAAATTTATCAAAAAAAAAACCAATGCATTCAATCATAATACATGTACACAAGTTAAGCTCGTATTTAAAAAAAATATTATTCCTGTTATTTTCAATGACCCTTTTCCGCTATTATTTGCTATTTTCCACAATTTGTTTGTGTTTTTGTCGATTTACTACTTTTAACCGATTTCGCGATATTCTTTACCATTTTCCACTATTTTTTGTCGCTTTACACTTTTAACCGATTTTCAACTATTTTTTATGTTGATTTTCCACTTTTAACCGATTTCCCGTTATTCTTTACTATTTTCCACTATTTTTTGTCGCTTTACACTTTTAACCGATTTTCCGCTATTTTTGTTGTCGATTTTCCACTTTTAACCGATTTCCCTTTATTCTTTACTATTTTCCACTATTTTTTGTCGCTGTACACATTTAACCGATTTTCCACTATTTTTTGCCGATTTTCCACATAGTTTTGCTCCTTAATTTACAAAGGACACAATTTTTGTGTGTATGCTTTAGGCTTTAGTTTCCTTTGTCCAATGTTTTGAACAAATCTTTACACAATTTTGCACCATCAGTCTTTACTTAAAAAGGGGCAGTCATGGTAGTGACCGTATGGTAGTTGGAATTACAACTAGCTATACAATCGAGTGCACATCACCTCTAAGGTTGTGAGTTCGAATCTCGCTCATTGCGAGGTGGGATAAAGTTTGTCAGTGACTTGCGGCAGGTCTGTGGTTTTGTTGGGGTACTCCAGTTTCCCCCATCAATAAAGCTGACAGCCACGACATAACTGACATATTGTTGAAAGTGGCGTTAAACACCATAACCCTAACCCTTTATATATATATAAATATATATATAAACGTCTAAAATGTTAGCACAACGATATCAAAAAAATATGTTAAAATGTATTTTAACATATTTTTTTGATATCGTTGTGCTAACATTTTAGACGTTTATTTATCATTTTTGTTTGTTTGCACAGTATCGTTAACACTTGTTTCCGATCCGACATCTCGTAGATTTATACGTTGGCTACTTTTTCAGATGTTTATATATATATATATATATATATACGTCTGAAAATTAAACCAAACAGTGTTAGAATTAGATTTTAGAGCTGTCAAATTTTTGTTCTTCCCTCGACGGGATTTGAACCCACACCATTGTTACACTGCAGCACCATTCGCTTAGCCTTACGTCCAGCGCCCTAGACCACTCGACTACATCCACATGTTATGTCGCTATCTATATATATATATGTGCTATCAATTATGTTTTATTTCTAAGGGTAGGTGTCGAAGCTAACAAATAAAATTTAGCCACGATTTATAGCTGCAATACTGCTTGATTTGGTCGTAAACACCAAGCAATCAATCAATTTTATCCTTGTGGTTAAAAGATCTTGTATTTTAGTATAACTCGTGTCTTATGCAATTCGTATATGTTTAGTAAACTTTAAAAAAACTTGTAAGTAGAACGCAATAAGAAAATGAAATGGAGGACGATCAAATATTTTAATAGACACAATAAATTAATGTTCCTGATAAACAAGTTGACAGATCCATAGTACAGATTTTTACGAAACTGTTTTGAATTCTCAGAATTTTATTGATTAAAAATTTGAACTTCCTTGTGATAAACTTTATACTCTTTCATAAATTAGACGAATCTCTGTTTTTATACTACAATTTTTTCTTATCAAATTCAAATAAATACTAATGTTTAACCATGAAGAAATAATCTTTTAAAGTCCAGCACATATAGAGGACACTTTATATAGTAAGTGGTTTTGATTATTTTTTTATTATAATTAACAATTTTTGTTTTTGTTTTTGCTTTTTTTTTTGCTTTTTTTTTGTACAACAAAATATTATCTTTTTTTTGTTTTTGCTTTTTTTTTGCTTTTTTTTTGTACAACAAAATATTATCTTTTTTTTTGTTTGTTTTGTTGAAATCTGAATGTAAAATATCTTGAGGTAAACAGAAAAATGCTTCCGGGTAGATTCTCAACATATTTGTATCTTAAGTCTTGATTTGTGGCCATATTAACACAAATGAGTGTAGAGGAATTCTGTAGAGTCGTAGAGATAATGTATAAAAGGTTTGAAGATACCAAAGTGGTAATCAGAGGCCATAAATTGAAGGAAGACAGACAATACAACGGTCTAAAGGAAAAGGATAAAATGACAAAGAATCTTAGATAAAGTACTAGACAGAAAACTAAAGTTTGAGCAGCGAGAACCCCACCATAAGAAGGAGGGGAACTCAGGTGCACCAGAATGGTAAGCAGCTCCTGCTCTACTAGTACTAGACAGAAAACTAAAGATTGAGCAGAAAGAACCTCACTATAAGACAGAGAGGAACTCAGGTGCACCAGAATGGTAAGCAGCTCCTGCTCCACTAGTGCCACCCGTCGTATTACTGCTAAACGACACGAATATCATTCGTTGTAATTCGCCATGGACAGCAGTGTACGTACATAAATACAAATAACATAGATAAAACATGAATCCCGTACAAAGCAAATGTAATTAAAAATGAATCGAACATCGTTTAAAACAGAACATACTACCGGATAATGGTCGACAAAATGCTACACGTACTGAGCAAAACGTACCGAACTAAAAACCATGCGTGGACTTAATTGAACCAAATATGTATTATGAGAAGAAAGATTAAACGATGATGGTAAGGAATTCAACATTTTCCGCATAATAACGATGTTCGGTTCGGTTTTACCTCCAGTTGTTTGTAGGAAGGCTCATGTTAAATTTACGTTATTCGTGCTTGTTTGCGAAAAGTGGTGTCCAACACATATTGTGTTGTGTTGCTTTGTTTTGTCTTCGTCTTGTGTTTTGTGTACCCAATGTTGCCAGTGTTTCTCTCGATTTTCTATTCTCGATTGCGTTTTATCATTTATCAACTAAACGAAGTGATACATTGTTACAATTCCATTTCCTTATATGTTACACACGATGTCATTACATATACAATATATCCGTACACTGTCGAAAAATATACATTTTATTTGTACGAGCAGTATAACAGATAGAAAAAACAAGCACTTGGTAAGCTGTTCTGACCTGTCTCGCAGCGAGTGCAAATTAATTTCATATTTACCGACGATGTACGTATAAAGTGTTTCTACTGTAATATCAAAAAGTCCAGAAGAACTGCCAAATTGTCTGAAAAAAGCAGAACAAAACATGACTCTAATGGTGTCTTCTACCACGTCCACACGTATACTGTTCCGTTTCTTACTGTCGCTCTAAATGAATCAGGTACCAGCAAAGCCTGATAATAGGTCTATGACTATATATCACTGAAGTTTATTTCACCCCTTTATTAGTACTCACAATCACACAATTTCATGATAAATTGATAATACCTCCACAATCTGGTCTATACATACTCTATGCTTACAATTTTTGTAGATTGATAAGATCCCTAAATAACATCGGATGCAAGCTTGATAACTTATTATTCTTCAAATTTCTGTAATAAAATGAAAAGATGAAAAACATAAAATATCACACTGTCGGAGCAGTTTCAAAATAAAATAGAAATACCGTAGAAAGATACAAAACCTTTTTTCTATATCAATTATCCCTAACACACAATTACAGTACTGCTCACTCTCCTGACTTGGAACATGCGCTACAATAAAATGGTGCGGGGTTAAGCTAGTTTTATGGGCCGAAGCCTCCACTTCTTAGAGACGTGATGCGGTCATGAAAGTGTGGAAATAAATGAATATGAGAGACTATACAACATTATATTGGTTGGTTTATGGTGTTTAATGCCACTTTCAACAATATTTTAGTTATATCGTGGCGGTCTGTTTTATTGGTGGAGAAAACCACCCACCTGTGGCAAGTCACTGACAAACTTTATCACATAATGTTGTATCGGGCACACCTCGCCATGAACGGGGTTCTAAATCACAACAGTGTTAGTGGTGATAGACACTGATTGTACAGGTAGTTGTAAATCCAACTACCATACGATCACGACCATGACGGCCCCGAAGCAAAATAAAAAAAAGAAGGAAAAAAAACCAAAACACCATAAACAAACAAATAATCTTCCCTCTACAATGATATTCGAAGTGCCTTAAATTCCTCATTCTTTCATTCATATTTATATGGTCCTAGTATTTTCACCTATCCCCTAGGCCTAGCTGTTTGTGTATTCTTTTACTTGACTGCTAAGCCATTAGATATTAGACTATTTAGTATTCATTTAAAATTGATAAAGCCAAAAATATAATCCTTCAAAAGGAAGTTCAAATATTTAAACAATAAACTTCTGCGAATGCAAGTCAATTCCGTATAATCGTTAGTAATGTAGATATGTCGACTTTAATTTATTACTTTTTTTCTAAATATCTGATGATCGTCCATTTAAATCACGTAATACGTTTCACATTTAGTCAATATCAAGGGTACAAGACTTAAATGTAGTGTGACAAAAATCATCTCAGCTTTCTGCGTATGCCTATTATTTGAAATTTATCAAAAAAAAAACCAATGCATTCAATCATAATACATGTACACAAGTTAAGCTCGTATTTAAAAAAAATATTATTCCTGTTATTTTCAATGACCCTTTTCCGCTATTATTTGCTATTTTCCACAATTTGTTTGTGTTTTTGTCGATTTACCACTTTTAACCGATTTCGCGATATTCTTTACCATTTTCCACTATTTTTTGTCGCTTTACACTTTTAACCGATTTTCAACTATTTTTTATGTTGATTTTCCACTTTTAACCGATTTCCCGTTATTCTTTACTATTTTCCACTATTTTTTGTCGCTTTACACTTTTAACCGATTTTCCGCTATTTTTGTTGTCGATTTTCCACTTTTAACCGATTTCCCTTTATTCTTTACTATTTTCCACTATTTTTTGTCGCTGTACACATTTAACCGATTTTCCACTATTTTTTGCCGATTTTCCACATAGTTTTGCTCCTTAATTTACAAAGGACACAATTTTTGTGTGTATGCTTTAGGCTTTAGTTTCCTTTGTCCAATGTTTTGAACAAATCTTTACACAATTTTGCACCATCAGTCTTTACTTAAAAAGGGGCAGTCATGGTAGTGACCGTATGGTAGTTGGAATTACAACTAGCTATACAATCGAGTGCACATCACCTCTAAGGTTGTGAGTTCGAATCTCGCTCATTGCGAGGTGGGATAAAGTTTGTCAGTGACTTGCGGCAGGTCTGTGGTTTTGTTGGGGTACTCCAGTTTCCCCCATCAATAAAGCTGACAGCCACGACATAACTGACATATTGTTGAAAGTGGCGTTAAACACCATAACCCTAACCCTTTATATATATATAAATATATATATAAACGTCTAAAATGTTAGCACAACGATATCAAAAAAATATGTTAAAATGTATTTTAACATATTTTTTTGATATCGTTGTGCTAACATTTTAGACGTTTATTTATCATTTTTGTTTGTTTGCACAGTATCGTTAACACTTGTTTCCGATCCGACATCTCGTAGATTTATACGTTGGCTACTTTTTCAGATGTTTATATATATATATATATATATATACGTCTGAAAATTAAACCAAACAGTGTTAGAATTAGATTTTAGAGCTGTCAAATTTTTGTTCTTCCCTCGACGGGATTTGAACCCACACCATTGTTACACTGCAGCACCATTCGCTTAGCCTTACGTCCAGCGCCCTAGACCACTCGACTACATCCACATGTTATGTCGCTATCTATATATATATATGTGCTATCAATTATGTTTTATTTCTAAGGGTAGGTGTCGAAGCTAACAAATAAAATTTAGCCACGATTTATAGCTGCAATACTGCTTGATTTGGTCGTAAACACCAAGCAATCAATCAATTTTATCCTTGTGGTTAAAAGATCTTGTACTTTAGTATAACTCGTGTCTTATGCAATTCGTATATGTTTAGTAAACTTTAAAAAAACTTGTAAGTAGAACGAAATAAGAAAATGAAATGGAGGACGATCAAATATTTTAATAGACACAATAAATTAATGTTCCTGATAAACAAGTTGACAGATCCATAGTACAGATTTTTACGAAACTGTTTTGAATTCTCAGAATTTTATTGATTAAAAATTTGAACTTCCTTGTGATAAACTTTATACTCTTTCATAAATTAGACGAATCTCTGTTTTTATACTACAATTTTTTCTTATCAAATTCAAATAAATACTAATGTTTAACCATGAAGAAATAATCTTTTAAAGTCCAGCACATATAGAGGACACTTTATATAGTAAGTGGTTTTGATTATTTTTTTATTATAATTAACAAATTTTGTTTTTGTTTTTGCTTTTTTTTTTGCTTTTTTTTTGTACAACAAAATATTATCTTTTTTTTGTTTTTGCTTTTTTTTTGCTTTTTTTTTGTACAACAAAATATTATCTTTTTTTTTGTTTGTTTTGTTGAAATCTGAATGTAAAATATCTTGAGGTAAACAGAAAAATGCTTCCGGGTAGATTCTCAACATATTTGTATCTTAAGTCTTGATTTGTGGCCATATTAACACAAATGAGTGTAGAGGAATTCTGTAGAGTCGTAGAGATAATGTATAAAAGGTTTGAAGATACCAAAGTGGTAATCAGAGGCCATAAATTGAAGGAAGACAGACAATACAACGGTCTAAAGGAAAAGGATAAAATGACAAAGAATCTTAGATAAAGTACTAGACAGAAAACTAAAGTTTGAGCAGCGAGAACCCCACCATAAGAAGGAGGGGAATTCAGGTGCACCAGAATGGTAAGCAGCTCCTGCTCTACTAGTACTAGACAGAAAACTAAAGATTGAGCAGAAAGAACCTCACTATAAGACAGAGAGGAACTCAGGTGCACCAGAATGGTAAGCAGCTCCTGCTCCACTAGTGCCACCCGTCGTATTACTGCTAAACGACACGAATATCATTCGTTGTAATTCGCCATGGACAGCAGTGTACGTACATAAATACAAATAACATAGATAAAACATGAATCCCGTACAAAGCAAATGTAATTAAAAATGAATCGAACATCGTTTAAAACAGAACATACTACCGGATAATGGTCGACAAAATGCTACACGTACTGAGCAAAACGTACCGAACTAAAAACCATGCGTGGACTTATGTGAACCAAATATGTATTATGAGAAGAAAGATTAAACGATGATGGTAAGGAATTCAACATTTTCCGCATAATAACGATGTTCGGTTCGGTTTTACCTCCAGTTGTTTGTAGGAAGGCTCATGTTAAATTTACGTTATTCGTGCTTGTTTGCGAAAAGTGGTGTCCAACACATATTGTGTTGTGTTGCTTTGTTTTGTCTTCGTCTTGTGTTTTGTGTACCCAATGTTGCCAGTGTTTCTCTCGATTTTCTATTCTCGATTGCGTTTTATCATTTATCAACTAAACGAAGTGATACATTGTTACAATTCCATTTCCTTATATGTTACACACGATGTCATTACATATACAATATATCCGTACACTGTCGAAAAATATACATTTTATTTGTACGAGCAGTATAACAGATAGAAAAAACAAGCACTTGGTAAGCTGTTCTGACCTGTCTCGCAGCGAGTGCAAATTAATTTCATATTTACCGACGATGTACGTATAAAGTGTTTCTACTGTAATATCAAAAAGTCCAGAAGAACTGCCAAATTGTCTGAAAAAAGCAGAACAAAACATGACTCTAATGGTGTCTTCTACCACGTCCACACGTATACTGTTCCGTTTCTTACTGTCGCTCTAAATGAATCAGGTACCAGCAAAGCCTGATAATAGGTCTATGACTATATATCACTGAAGTTTATTTCACCCCTTTATTAGTACTCACAATCACACAATTTCATGATAAATTGATAATACCTCCACAATCTGGTCTATACATACTCTATGCTTACAATTTTTGTAGATTGATAAGATCCCTAAATAACATCGGATGCAAGCTTGATAACTTATTATTCTTCAAATTTCTGTAATAAAATGAAAAGATGAAAAACATAAAATATCACACTGTCGGAGCAGTTTCAAAATAAAATAGAAATACCGTAGAAAGATACAAAACCTTTTTTCTATATCAATTATCCCTAACACACAATTACAGTACTGCTCACTCTCCTGACTTGGAACATGCGCTACAATAAAATGGTGCGGGGTTAAGCTAGTTTTATGGGCCGAAGCCTCCACTTCTTAGAGACGTGATGCGGTCATGAAAGTGTGGAAATAAATGAATATGAGAGACTATACAACATTATATTGGTTGGTTTATGGTGTTTAATGCCACTTTCAACAATATTTTAGTTATATCGTGGCGGTCTGTTTTATTGGTGGAGAAAACCACCCACCTGTGGCAAGTCACTGACAAACTTTATCACATAATGTTGTATCGGGCACACCTCGCCATGAACGGGGTTCTAAATCACAACAGTGTTAGTGGTGATAGACACTGATTGTACAGGTAGTTGTAAATCCAACTACCATACGATCACGACCATGACGGCCCCGAAGCAAAATAAAAAAAAGAAGGAAAAAAAACCAAAACACCATAAACAAACAAATAATCTTCCCTCTACAATGATATTCGAAGTGCCTTAAATTCCTCATTCTTTCATTCATATTTATATGGTCCTAGTATTTTCACCTATCCCCTAGGCCTAGCTGTTTGTGTATTCTTTTACTTGACTGCTAAGCCATTAGATATTAGAATATTTAGTATTCATTTAAAATTGATAAAGCCAAAAATACAATCCTTCAAAAGGAAGTTCAAATATTTAAACAATAAACTTCTGCGAATGCAAGTCAATTCCGTATAATCGTTAGTAATGTAGATATGTCGACTTTAATTTATTACTTTTTTTCTAAATATCTGATGATCGTCCATTTAAATCACGTAATACGTTTCACATTTAGTCAATATCAAGGGTACAAGACTTAAATGTAGTGTGACAAAAATCATCTCAGCTTTCTGCGTATGCCTATTATTTGAAATTTATCAAAAAAAAACCCAATGCATTCAATCATAATACATGTACACAAGTTAAGCTCGTATTTAAAAAAAATATTATTCCTGTTATTTTCAATGACCCTTTTCCGCTATTATTTGCTATTTTCCACAATTTGTTTGTGTTTTTGTCGATTTACTACTTTTAACCGATTTCGCGATATTCTTTACCATTTTCCACTATTTTTTGTCGCTTTACACTTTTAACCGATTTTCAACTATTTTTTATGTTGATTTTCCACTTTTAACCGATTTCCCGTTATTCTTTACTATTTTCCACTATTTTTTGTCGCTTTACACTTTTAACCGATTTTCCGCTATTTTTGTTGTCGATTTTCCACTTTTAACCGATTTCCCTTTATTCTTTACTATTTTCCACTATTTTTTGTCGCTGTACACATTTAACCGATTTTCCACTATTTTTTGCCGATTTTCCACATAGTTTTGCTCCTTAATTTACAAAGGACACAATTTTTGTGTGTATGCTTTAGGCTTTAGTTTCCTTTGTCCAATGTTTTGAACAAATCTTTACACAATTTTGCACCATCAGTCTTTACTTAAAAAGGGGCAGTCATGGTAGTGACCGTATGGTAGTTGGAATTACAACTAGCTATACAATCGAGTGCACATCACCTCTAAGGTTGTGAGTTCGAATCTCGCTCATTGCGAGGTGGGATAAAGTTTGTCAGTGACTTGCGGCAGGTCTGTGGTTTTGTTGGGGTACTCCAGTTTCCCCCATCAATAAAGCTGACAGCCACGACATAACTGACATATTGTTGAAAGTGGCGTTAAACACCATAACCCTAACCCTTTATATATATATAAATATATATATAAACGTCTAAAATGTTAGCACAACGATATCAAAAAAATATGTTAAAATGTATTTTAACATATTTTTTTGATATCGTTGTGCTAACATTTTAGACGTTTATTTATCATTTTTGTTTGTTTGCACAGTATCGTTAACACTTGTTTCCGATCCGACATCTCGTAGATTTATACGTTGGCTACTTTTTCAGATGTTTATATATATATATATATATATATATACGTCTGAAAATTAAACCAAACAGTGTTAGAATTAGATTTTAGAGCTGTCAAATTTTTGTTCTTCCCTCGACGGGATTTGAACCCACACCATTGTTACACTGCAGCACCATTCGCTTAGCCTTACGTCCAGCGCCCTAGACCACTCGACTACATCCACATGTTATGTCGCTATCTATATATATATATGTGCTATCAATTATGTTTTATTTCTAAGGGTAGGTGTCGAAGCTAACAAATAAAATTTAGCCACGATTTATAGCTGCAATACTGCTTGATTTGGTCGTAAACACCAAGCAATCAATCAATTTTATCCTTGTGGTTAAAAGATCTTGTATTTTAGTATAACTCGTGTCTTATGCAATTCGTATATGTTTAGTAAACTTTAAAAAAACTTGTAAGTAGAACGCAATAAGAAAATGAAATGGAGGACGATCAAATATTTTAATAGACACAATAAATTAATGTTCCTGATAAACAAGTTGACAGATCCATAGTACAGATTTTTACGAAACTGTTTTGAATTCTCAGAATTTTATTGATTAAAAATTTGAACTTCCTTGTGATAAACTTTATACTCTTTCATAAATTAGACGAATCTCTGTTTTTATACTACAATTTTTTCTTATCAAATTCAAATAAATACTAATGTTTAACCATGAAGAAATAATCTTTTAAAGTCCAGCACATATAGAGGACACTTTATATAGTAAGTGGTTTTGATTATTTTTTTATTATAATTAACAATTTTTGTTTTTGTTTTTGCTTTTTTTTTTGCTTTTTTTTTGTACAACAAAATATTATCTTTTTTTTGTTTTTGCTTTTTTTTTGCTTTTTTTTTGTACAACAAAATATTATCTTTTTTTTTGTTTGTTTTGTTGAAATCTGAATGTAAAATATCTTGAGGTAAACAGAAAAATGCTTCCGGGTAGATTCTCAACATATTTGTATCTTAAGTCTTGATTTGTGGCCATATTAACACAAATGAGTGTAGAGGAATTCTGTAGAGTCGTAGAGATAATGTATAAAAGGTTTGAAGATACCAAAGTGGTAATCAGAGGCCATAAATTGAAGGAAGACAGACAATACAACGGTCTAAAGGAAAAGGATAAAATGACAAAGAATCTTAGATAAAGTACTAGACAGAAAACTAAAGTTTGAGCAGCGAGAACCCCACCATAAGAAGGAGGGGAACTCAGGTGCACCAGAATGGTAAGCAGCTCCTGCTCTACTAGTACTAGACAGAAAACTAAAGATTGAGCAGAAAGAACCTCACTATAAGACAGAGAGGAACTCAGGTGCACCAGAATGGTAAGCAGCTCCTGCTCCACTAGTGCCACCCGTCGTATTACTGCTAAACGACACGAATATCATTCGTTGTAATTCGCCATGGACAGCAGTGTACGTACATAAATACAAATAACATAGATAAAACATGAATCCCGTACAAAGCAAATGTAATTAAAAATGAATCGAACATCGTTTAAAACAGAACATACTACCGGATAATGGTCGACAAAATGCTACACGTACTGAGCAAAACGTACCGAACTAAAAACCATGCGTGGACTTATGTGAACCAAATATGTATTATGAGAAGAAAGATTAAACGATGATGGTAAGGAATTCAACATTATCCGCATAATAACGATGTTCGGTTCGGTTTTACCTCCAGTTGTTTGTAGGAAGGCTCATGTTAAATTTACGTTATTCGTGCTTGTTTGCGAAAAGTGGTGTCCAACACATATTGTGTTGTGTTGCTTTGTTTTGTCTTCGTCTTGTGTTTTGTGTACCCAATGTTGCCAGTGTTTCTCTCGATTTTCTATTCTCGATTGCGTTTTATCATTTATCAACTAAACGAAGTGATACATTGTTACAATTCCATTTCCTTATATGTTTCACACGATGTCATTACATATACAATATATCCGTACACTGTCGAAAAATATACATTTTATTTGTACGAGCAGTATAACAGATAGAAAAAACAAGCACTTGGTAAGCTGTTCTGACCTGTCTCGCAGCGAGTGCAAATTAATTTCATATTTACCGACGATGTACGTATAATGTGTTTCTACTGTAATATCAAAAAGTCCAGAAGAACTGCCAAATTGTCTGAAAAAAGCAGAACAAAACATGACTCTAATGGTGTCTTCTACCACGTCCACACGTATACTGTTCCCTTTCTTACTGTCGCTCTAAATGAATCAGGTACCAGCAAAGCCTGATAATAGGTCTATGACTATATATCACTGAAGTTTATTTCACCCCTTTATTAGTACTCACAATCACACAATTTCATGATAAATTGATAATACCTCCACAATCTGGTCTATACATACTCTATGCTTACAATTTTTGTAGATTGATAAGATCCCTAAATAACATCGGATGCAAGCTTGATAGCTTATTATTCTTCAAATTTCTGTAATAAAATGAAAAGATGAAAAACATAAAATATCACACTGTCGGAGCAGTTTCAAAATAAAATAGAAATACCGTAGAAAGATACAAAACCTTTTTTCTATATCAATTATCCCTAACACACAATTACAGTACTGCTCACTCTCCTGACTTGGAACATGCGCTACAATAAAATGGTGCGGGGTTAAGCTAGTTTTATGGGCCGAAGCCTCCACTTCTTAGAGACGTGATGCGGTCATGAAAGTGTGGAAATAAATGAATATGAGAGACTATACAACATTATATTGGTTGGTTTATGGTGTTTAATGCCACTTTCAACAATATTTTAGTTATATCGTGGCGGTCTGTTTTATTGGTGGAGAAAACCACCCACCTGTGGCAAGTCACTGACAAACTTTATCACATAATGTTGTATCGGGCACACCTCGCCATGAACGGGGTTCTAAATCACAACAGTGTTAGTGGTGATAGACACTGATTGTACAGGTAGTTGTAAATCCAACTACCATACGATCACGACCATGACGGCCCCGAAGCAAAATAAAAAAAAGAAGGAAAAAAAACCAAAACACCATAAACAAACAAATAATCTTCCCTCTACAATGATATTCGAAGTGCCTTAAATTCCTCATTCTTTCATTCATATTTATATGGTCCTAGTATTTTCACCTATCCCCTAGGCCTAGCTGTTTGTGTATTCTTTTACTTGACTGCTAAGCCATTAGATATTAGAATATTTAGTATTCATTTAAAATTGATAAAGCCAAAAATACAATCCTTCAAAAGGAAGTTCAAATATTTAAACAATAAACTTCTGCGAATGCAAGTCAATTCCGTATAATCGTTAGTAATGTAGATATGTCGACTTTAATTTATTACTTTTTTCTAAATATCTGATGATCGTCCATTTAAATCACGTAATACGTTTCACATTTAGTCAATATCAAGGGTACAAGACTTAAATGTAGTGTGACAAAAATCATCTCAGCTTTCTGCGTATGCCTATTATTTGAAATTTATCAAAAAAAAACCCAATGCATTCAATCATAATACATGTACACAAGTTAAGCTCGTATTTAAAAAAAATATTATTCCTGTTATTTTCAATGACCCTTTTCCGCTATTATTTGCTATTTTCCACAATTTGTTTGTGTTTTTGTCGATTTACTACTTTTAACCGATTTCGCGATATTCTTTACCATTTTCCACTATTTTTTGTCGCTTTACACTTTTAACCGATTTTCCGCTATTTTTGTTGTCGATTTTCCACTTTTAACCGATTTCCCTTTATTCTTTACTATTTTCCACTATTTTTTGTCGCTGTACACATTTAACCGATTTTCCACTATTTTTTGCCGATTTTCCACATAGTTTTGCTCCTTAATTTACAAAGGACACAATTTTTGTGTGTATGCTTTAGGCTTTAGTTTCCTTTGTCCAATGTTTTGAACAAATCTTTACACAATTTTGCACCATCAGTCTTTACTTAAAAAGGGGCAGTCATGGTAGTGACCGTATGGTAGTTGGAATTACAACTAGCTATACAATCGAGTGCACATCACCTCTAAGGTTGTGAGTTCGAATCTCGCTCATTGCGAGGTGGGATAAAGTTTGTCAGTGACTTGCGGCAGGTCTGTGGTTTTGTTGGGGTACTCCAGTTTCCCCCATCAATAAAGCTGACAGCCACGACATAACTGACATATTGTTGAAAGTGGCGTTAAACACCATAACCCTAACCCTTTATATATATATAAATATATATATAAACGTCTAAAATGTTAGCACAACGATATCAAAAAAATATGTTAAAATGTATTTTAACATATTTTTTTGATATCGTTGTGCTAACATTTTAGACGTTTATTTATCATTTTTGTTTGTTTGCACAGTATCGTTAACACTTGTTTCCGATCCGACATCTCGTAGATTTATACGTTGGCTACTTTTTCAGATGTTTATATATATATATATATATATATACGTCTGAAAATTAAACCAAACAGTGTTAGAATTAGATTTTAGAGCTGTCAAATTTTTGTTCTTCCCTCGACGGGATTTGAACCCACACCATTGTTACACTGCAGCACCATTCGCTTAGCCTTACGTCCAGCGCCCTAGACCACTCGACTACATCCACATGTTATGTCGCTATCTATATATATATATGTGCTATCAATTATGTTTTATTTCTAAGGGTAGGTGTCGAAGCTAACAAATAAAATTTAGCCACGATTTATAGCTGCAATACTGCTTGATTTGGTCGTAAGCACCAAGCAATCAATCAATTTTATCCTTGTGGTTAAAAGATCTTGTATTTTAGTATAACTCGTGTCTTATGCAATTCGTATATGTTTAGTAAACTTTAAAAAAAACTTGTAAGTAGAACGCAATAAGAAAATGAAATGGAGGACGATCAAATATTTTAATAGACACAATAAATTAATGTTCCTGATAAACAAGTTGACAGATCCATAGTACAGATTTTTACGAAACTGTTTTGAATTCTCAGAATTTTATTGATTAAAAATTTGAACTTCCTTGTGATAAACTTTATACTCTTTCATAAATTAGACGAATCTCTGTTTTTATACTACAATTTTTTCTTATCAAATTCAAATAAATACTAATGTTTAACCATGAAGAAATAATCTTTTAAAGTCCAGCACATATAGAGGACACTTTATATAGTAAGTGGTTTTGATTATTTTTTTATTATAATTAACAATTTTTGTTTTTGTTTTTGCTTTTTTTTTTGCTTTTTTTTGTACAACAAAATATTATCTTTTTTTTGTTTTTGCTTTTTTTTTGCTTTTTTTTTGTACAACAAAATATTATCTTTTTTTTTGTTTGTTTTGTTGAAATCTGAATGTAAAATATCTTGAGGTAAACAGAAAAATGCTTCCGGGTAGATTCTCAACATATTTGTATCTTAAGTCTTGATTTGTGGCCATATTAACACAAATGAGTGTAGAGGAATTCTGTAGAGTCGTAGAGATAATGTATAAAAGGTTTGAAGATACCAAAGTGGTAATCAGAGGCCATAAATTGAAGGAAGACAGACAATACAACGGTCTAAAGGAAAAGGATAAAATGACAAAGAATCTTAGATAAAGTACTAGACAGAAAACTAAAGTTTGAGCAGCGAGAACCCCACCATAAGAAGGAGGGGAACTCAGGTGCACCAGAATGGTAAGCAGCTCCTGCTCTACTAGTACTAGACAGAAAACTAAAGATTGAGCAGAAAGAACCTCACTATAAGACAGAGAGGAACTCAGGTGCACCAGAATGGTAAGCAGCTCCTGCTCCACTAGTGCCACCCGTCGTATTACTGCTAAACGACACGAATATCATTCGTTGTAATTCGCCATGGACAGCAGTGTACGTACATAAATACAAATAACATAGATAAAACATGAATCCCGTACAAAGCAAATGTAATTAAAAATGAATCGAACATCGTTTAAAACAGAACATACTACCGGATAATGGTCGACAAAATGCTACACGTACTGAGCAAAACGTACCGAACTAAAAACCATGCGTGGACTTATGTGAACCAAATATGTATTATGAGAAGAAAGATTAAACGATGATGGTAAGGAATTCAACATTTTCCGCATAATAACGATGTTCGGTTCGGTTTTACCTCCAGTTGTTTGTAGGAAGGCTCATGTTAAATTTACGTTATTCGTGCTTGTTTGCGAAAAGTGGTGTCCAACACATATTGTGTTGTGTTGCTTTGTTTTGTCTTCGTCTTGTGTTTTGTGTACCCAATGTTGCCAGTGTTTCTCTCGATTTTCTATTCTCGATTGCGTTTTATCATTTATCAACTAAACGAAGTGATACATTGTTACAATTCCATTTCCTTATATGTTACACACGATGTCATTACATATACAATATATCCGTACACTGTCGAAAAATATACATTTTATTTGTACGAGCAGTATAACAGATAGAAAAAACAAGCACTTGGTAAGCTGTTCTGACCTGTCTCGCAGCGAGTGCAAATTAATTTCATATTTACCGACGATGTACGTATAAAGTGTTTCTACTGTAATATCAAAAAGTCCAGAAGAACTGCCAAATTGTCTGAAAAAAGCAGAACAAAACATGACTCTAATGGTGTCTTCTACCACGTCCACACGTATACTGTTCCGTTTCTTACTGTCGCTCTAAATGAATCAGGTACCAGCAAAGCCTGATAATAGGTCTATGACTATATATCACTGAAGTTTATTTCACCCCTTTATTAGTACTCACAATCACACAATTTCATGATAAATTGATAATACCTCCACAATCTGGTCTATACATACTCTATGCTTACAATTTTTGTAGATTGATAAGATCCCTAAATAACATCGGATGCAAGCTTGATAACTTATTATTCTTCAAATTTCTGTAATAAAATGAAAAGATGAAAAACATAAAATATCACACTGTCGGAGCAGTTTCAAAATAAAATAGAAATACCGTAGAAAGATACAAAACCTTTTTTCTATATCAATTATCCCTAACACACAATTACAGTACTGCTCACTCTCCTGACTTGGAACATGCGCTACAATAAAATGGTGCGGGGTTAAGCTAGTTTTATGGGCCGAAGCCTCCACTTCTTAGAGACGTGATGCGGTCATGAAAGTGTGGAAATAAATGAATATGAGAGACTATACAACATTATATTGGTTGGTTTATGGTGTTTAATGCCACTTTCAACAATATTTTAGTTATATCGTGGCGGTCTGTTTTATTGGTGGAGAAAACCACCCACCTGTGGCAAGTCACTGACAAACTTTATCACATAATGTTGTATCGGGCACACCTCGCCATGAACGGGGTTCTAAATCACAACAGTGTTAGTGGTGATAGACACTGATTGTACAGGTAGTTGTAAATCCAACTACCATACGATCACGACCATGACGGCCCCGAAGCAAAATAAAAAAAAGAAGGAAAAAAAACCAAAACACCATAAACAAACAAATAATCTTCCCTCTACAATGATATTCGAAGTGCCTTAAATTCCTCATTCTTTCATTCATATTTATATGGTCCTAGTATTTTCACCTATCCCCTAGGCCTAGCTGTTTGTGTATTCTTTTACTTGACTGCTAAGCCATTAGATATTAGACTATTTAGTATTCATTTAAAATTGATAAAGCCAAAAATACAATCCTTCAAAAGGAAGTTCAAATATTTAAACAATAAACTTCTGCGAATGCAAGTCAATTCCGTATAATCGTTAGTAATGTAGATATGTCGACTTTAATTTATTACTTTTTTTCTAAATATCTGATGATCGTCCATTTAAATCACGTAATACGTTTCACATTTAGTCAATATCAAGGGTACAAGACTTAAATGTAGTGTGACAAAAATCATCTCAGCTTTCTGCGTATGCCTATTATTTGAAATTTATCCAAAAAAAAACCAATGCATTCAATCATAATACATGTACACAAGTTAAGCTCGTATTTAAAAAAAATATTATTCCTGTTATTTTCAATGACCCTTTTCCGCTATTATTTGCTATTTTCCACAATTTGTTTGTGTTTTTGTCGATTTACTACTTTTAACCGATTTCGCGATATTCTTTACCATTTTCCACTATTTTTTGTCGCTTTACACTTTTAACCGATTTTCAACTATTTTTTATGTTGATTTTCCACTTTTAACCGATTTCCCGTTATTCTTTACTATTTTCCACTATTTTTTGTCGCTTTACACTTTTAACCGATTTTCCGCTATTTTTGTTGTCGATTTTCCACTTTTAACCGATTTCCCTTTATTCTTTACTATTTTCCACTATTTTTTGTCGCTGTACACATTTAACCGATTTTCCACTATTTTTTGCCGATTTTCCACATAGTTTTGCTCCTTAATTTACAAAGGACACAATTTTTGTGTGTATGCTTTAGGCTTTAGTTTCCTTTGTCCAATGTTTTGAACAAATCTTTACACAATTTTGCACCATCAGTCTTTACTTAAAAAGGGGCAGTCATGGTAGTGACCGTATGGTAGTTGGAATTACAACTAGCTATACAATCGAGTGCACATCACCTCTAAGGTTGTGAGTTCGAATCTCGCTCATTGCGAGGTGGGATAAAGTTTGTCAGTGACTTGCGGCAGGTCTGTGGTTTTGTTGGGGTACTCCAGTTTCCCCCATCAATAAAGCTGACAGCCACGACATAACTGACATATTGTTGAAAGTGGCGTTAAACACCATAACCCTAACCCTTTATATATATATAAATATATATATAAACGTCTAAAATGTTAGCACAACGATATCAAAAAAATATGTTAAAATGTATTTTAACATATTTTTTTGATATCGTTGTGCTAACATTTTAGACGTTTATTTATCATTTTTGTTTGTTTGCACAGTATCGTTAACACTTGTTTCCGATCCGACATCTCGTAGATTTATACGTTGGCTACTTTTTCAGATGTTTATATATATATATATATATATATATATACGTCTGAAAATTAAACCAAACAGTGTTAGAATTAGATTTTAGAGCTGTCAAATTTTTGTTCTTCCCTCGACGGGATTTGAACCCACACCATTGTTACACTGCAGCACCATTCGCTTAGCCTTACGTCCAGCGCCCTAGACCACTCGACTACATCCACATGTTATGTCGCTATCTATATATATATATGTGCTATCAATTATGTTTTATTTCTAAGGGTAGGTGTCGAAGCTAACAAATAAAATTTAGCCACGATTTATAGCTGCAATACTGCTTGATTTGGTCGTAAACACCAAGCAATCAATCAATTTTATCCTTGTGGTTAAAAGATCTTGTATTTTAGTATAACTCGTGTCTTATGCAATTCGTATATGTTTAGTAAACTTTAAAAAACTTGTAAGTAGAACGCAATAAGAAAATGAAATGGAGGACGATCAAATATTTTAATAGACACAATAAATTAATGTTCCTGATAAACAAGTTGACAGATCCATAGTACAGATTTTTACGAAACTGTTTTGAATTCTCAGAATTTTATTGATTAAAAATTTGAACTTCCTTGTGATAAACTTTATACTCTTTCATAAATTAGACGAATCTCTGTTTTTATACTACAATTTTTTCTTATCAAATTCAAATAAATACTAATGTTTAACCATGAAGAAATAATCTTTTAAAGTCCAGCACATATAGAGGACACTTTATATAGTAAGTGGTTTTGATTATTTTTTTTTTATAATTAACAATTTTTGTTTTTGTTTTTGCTTTTTTTTTTGCTTTTTTTTTGTACAACAAAATATTATCTTTTTTTTGTTTTTGCTTTTTTTTTGTACAACAAAATATTATCTTTTTTTTTGTTTGTTTTGTTGAAATCTGAATGTAAAATATCTTGAGGTAAACAGAAAAATGCTTCCGGGTAGATTCTCAACATATTTGTATCTTAAGTCTTGATTTGTGGCCATATTAACACAAATGAGTGTAGAGGAATTCTGTAGAGTCGTAGAGATAATGTATAAAAGGTTTGAAGATACCAAAGTGGTAATCAGAAGCCATAAATTGAAGGAAGACAGACAATACAACGGTCTAAAGGAAAAGGATAAAATGACAAAGAATCTTAGATAAAGTACTAGACAGAAAACTAAAGTTTGAGCAGCGAGAACCCCACCATAAGAAGGAGGGGAACTCAGGTGCACCAGAATGGTAAGCAGCTCTTACTCTACTAGTACTAGACAGAAAACTAAAGATTGAGCAGAAAGAACCTCACTATAAGACAGAGAGGAACTCAGGCGCACCAGAATGGTAAGCAGCTCCTGCTCCACTAGTGCCACCCGTCGTGTTACTGCTAAACGACACGAATATCATTCGTTGTAATTCGCCATGAACAGCAGTGTACGTACATAAATACAAATAACATAGATAAAACATGAATCCCGTACAAAGCAAATGTAATAAAAAATGAATCGAACATCGTTTAAAACAGAACATACTACCGGATAATGGTCGACAAAATGCTACACGTACTGAGCAAAACGTACCGAACTAAAAACCATGCGTGGACTTATGTGAACCAAATATGTATTATGAGAAGAAAGATTAAACGATGATGGTAAGGAATTCAACATTTTCCGCATAATAACGATGTTCGGTTCGGTTTTACCTCCTGTTGTTTGTAGGAAGGCTCATGTTAAATTTACGTTATTCGTGCTTGTTTGCGAAAAGTGGTGTCCAACACATATTGTGTTGTGTTGCTTTGTTTTGTCTTCGTCTTGTGTTTTGTGTACCCAATGTTGCCAGTGTTTCTCTCGATTTTCTATTCTCGATTGCGTTTTATCATTTATCAACTAAACGAAGTGATACATTGTTACAATTCCATTTCCTTATATGTTACACACGATGTCATTACATATACAATATATCCGTACACTGTCGAAAAATATACATTTTATTTGTACGAGCAGTATAACAGATAGAAAAAACAAGCACTTGGTAAGCTGTTCTGACCTGTCTCGCAGCGAGTGCAAATTAATTTCATATTTACCGACGATGTACGTATAAAGTGTTTCTACTGTAATATCAAAAAGTCCAGAAGAACTGCCAAATTGTCTGAAAAAAGCAGAACAAAACATGACTCTAATGGTGTCTTCTACCACGTCCACACGTATACTGTTCCGTTTCTTACTGTCGCTCTAAATGAATCAGGTACCAGCAAAGCCTGATAATAGGTCTATGACTATATATCACTGAAGTTTATTTCACCCCTTTATTAGTACTCACAATCACACAATTTCATGATAAATTGATAATACCTCCACAATCTGGTCTATACATACTCTATGCTTACAATTTTTGTAGATTGATAAGATCCCTAAATAACATCGGATGCAAGCTTGATAACTTATTATTCTTCAAATTTCTGTAATAAAATGAAAAGATGAAAAACATAAAATATCACACTGTCGGAGCAGTTTCAAAATAAAATAGAAATACCGTAGAAAGATACAAAACCTTTTTTCTATATCAATTATCCCTAACACACAATTACAGTACTGCTCACTCTCCTGACTTGGAACATGCGCTACAATAAAATGGTGCGGGGTTAAGCTAGTTTTATGGGCCGAAGCCTCCACTTCTTAGAGACGTGATGCGGTCATGAAAGTGTGGAAATAAATGAATATGAGAGACTATACAACATTATATTGGTTGGTTTATGGTGTTTAATGCCACTTTCAACAATATTTTAGTTATATCGTGGCGGTCTGTTTTATTGGTGGAGAAAACCACCCACCTGTGGCAAGTCACTGACAAACTTTATCACATAATGTTGTATCGGGCACACCTCGCCATGAACGGGGTTCTAAATCACAACAGTGTTAGTGGTGATAGACACTGATTGTACAGGTAGTTGTAAATCCAACTACCATACGATCACGACCATGACGGCCCCGAAGCAAAATAAAAAAAAGAAGGAAAAAAAACCAAAACACCATAAACAAACAAATAATCTTCCCTCTACAATGATATTCGAAGTGCCTTAAATTCCTCATTCTTTCATTCATATTTATATGGTCCTAGTATTTTCACCTATCCCCTAGGCCTAGCTGTTTGTGTATTCTTTTACTTGACTGCTAAGCCATTAGATATTAGAATATTTAGTATTCATTTAAAATTGATAAAGCCAAAAATACAATCCTTCAAAAGGAAGTTCAAATATTTAAACAATAAACTTCTGCGAATGCAAGTCAATTCCGTATAATCGTTAGTAATGTAGATATGTCGACTTTAATTTATTACTTTTTTCTAAATATCTGATGATCGTCCATTTAAATCACGTAATACGTTTCACATTTAGTCAATATCAAGGGTACAAGACTTAAATGTAGTGTGACAAAAATCATCTCAGCTTTCTGCGTATGCCTATTATTTGAAATTTATCAAAAAAAAACCCAATGCATTCAATCATAATACATGTACACAAGTTAAGCTCGTATTTAAAAAAAATATTATTCCTGTTATTTTCAATGACCCTTTTCCGCTATTATTTGCTATTTTCCACAATTTGTTTGTGTTTTTGTCGATTTACTACTTTTAACCGATTTCGCGATATTCTTTACCATTTTCCACTATTTTTTGTCGCTTTACACTTTTAGCCGATTTTCAACTATTTTTTATGTTGATTTTCCACTTTTAACCGATTTCCCGTTATTCTTTACTATTTTCCACTATTTTTTGTCGCTTTACACTTTTAACCGATTTTCCGCTATTTTTGTTGTCGATTTTCCACTTTTAACCGATTTCCCTTTATTCTTTACTATTTTCCACTATTTTTTGTCGCTGTACACATTTAACCGATTTTCCACTATTTTTTGCCGATTTTCCACATAGTTTTGCTCCTTAATTTACAAAGGACACAATTTTTGTGTGTATGCTTTAGGCTTTAGTTTCCTTTGTCCAATGTTTTGAACAAATCTTTACACAATTTTGCACCATCAGTCTTTACTTAAAAAGGGGCAGTCATGGTAGTGACCGTATGGTAGTTGGAATTACAACTAGCTATACAATCGAGTGCACATCACCTCTAAGGTTGTGAGTTCGAATCTCGCTCATTGCGAGGTGGGATAAAGTTTGTCAGTGACTTGCGGCAGGTCTGTGGTTTTGTTGGGGTACTCCAGTTTCCCCCATCAATAAAGCTGACAGCCACGACATAGCTGACATATTGTTGAAAGTGGCGTTAAACACCATAACCCTAACCCTTTATATATATATAAATATATATATAAACGTCTAAAATGTTAGCACAACGATATCAAAAAAATATGTTAAAATGTATTTTAACATATTTTTTTGATATCGTTGTGCTAACATTTTAGACGTTTATTTATCATTTTTGTTTGTTTGCACAGTATCGTTAACACTTGTTTCCGATCCGACATCTCGTAGATTTATACGTTGGCTACTTTTTCAGATGTTTATATATATATATATATATATATACGTCTGAAAATTAAACCAAACAGTGTTAGAATTAGATTTTAGAGCTGTCAAATTTTTGTTCTTCCCTCGACGGGATTTGAACCCACACCATTGTTACACTGCAGCACCATTCGCTTAGCCTTACGTCCAGCGCCCTAGACCACTCGACTACATCTACATGTTATGTCGCTATCTATATATATATATGTGCTATCAATTATGTTTTATTTCTAAGGGTAGGTGTCGAAGCTAACAAATAAAATTTAGCCACGATTTATAGCTGCAATACTGCTTGATTTGGTCGTAAACACCAAGCAATCAATCAATTTTATCCTTGTGGTTAAAAGATCTTGTATTTTAGTATAACTCGTGTCTTATGCAATTCGTATATGTTTAGTAAACTTTAAAAAAACTTGTAAGTAGAACGCAATAAGAAAATGAAATGGAGGACGATCAAATATTTTAATAGACACAATAAATTAATGTTCCTGATAAACAAGTTGACAGATCCATAGTACAGATTTTTACGAAACTGTTTTGAATTCTCAGAATTTTATTGATTAAAAATTTGAACTTCCTTGTGATAAACTTTATACTCTTTCATAAATTAGACGAATCTCTGTTTTTATACTACAATTTTTTCTTATCAAATTCAAATAAATACTAATGTTTAACCATGAAGAAATAATCTTTTAAAGTCCAGCACATATAGAGGACACTTTATATAGTAAGTGGTTTTGATTATTTTTTTATTATAATTAACAATTTTTGTTTTTGTTTTTGCTTTTTTTTTTGCTTTTTTTTTGTACAACAAAATATTATCTTTTTTTTGTTCTTGCTTTTTTTTTGCTTTTTTTTTGTACAACAAAATATTATCTTTTTTTTTGTTTGTTTTGTTGAAATCTGAATGTAAAATATCTTGAGGTAAACAGAAAAATGCTTCCGGGTAGATTCTCAACATATTTGTATCTTAAGTCTTGATTTGTGGCCATATTAACACAAATGAGTGTAGAGGAATTCTGTAGAGTCGTAGAGATAATGTATAAAAGGTTTGAAGATACCAAAGTGGTAATCAGAGGCCATAAATTGAAGGAAGACAGACAATACAACGGTCTAAAGGAAAAGGATAAAATGACAAAGAATCTTAGATAAAGTACTAGACAGAAAACTAAAGTTTGAGCAGCGAGAACCCCACCATAAGAAGGAGGGGAACTCAGGTGCACCAGAATGGTAAGCAGCTCCTGCTCTACTAGTACTAGACAGAAAACTAAAGATTGAGCAGAAAGAACCTCACTATAAGACAGAGAGGAACTCAGGTGCACCAGAATGGTAAGCAGCTCCTGCTCCACTAGTGCCACCCGTCGTATTACTGCTAAACGACACGAATATCATTCGTTGTAATTCGCCATGGACAGCAGTGTACGTACATAAATACAAATAACATAGATAAAACATGAATCCCGTACAAAGCAAATGTAATTAAAAATGAATCGAACATCGTTTAAAACAGAACATACTACCGGATAATGGTCGACAAAATGCTACACGTACTGAGCAAAACGTACCGAACTAAAAACCATGCGTGGACTTATGTGAACCAAATATGTATTATGAGAAGAAAGATTAAACGATGATGGTAAGGAATTCAACATTATCCGCATAATAACGATGTTCGGTTCGGTTTTACCTCCAGTTGTTTGTAGGAAGGCTCATGTTAAATTTACGTTATTCGTGCTTGTTTGCGAAAAGTGGTGTCCAACACATATTGTGTTGTGTTGCTTTGTTTTGTCTTCGTCTTGTGTTTTGTGTACCCAATGTTGCCAGTGTTTCTCTCGATTTTCTATTCTCGATTGCGTTTTATCATTTATCAACTAAACGAAGTGATACATTGTTACAATTCCATTTCCTTATATGTTACACACGATGTCATTACATATACAATATATCCGTACACTGTCGAAAAATATACATTTTATTTGTACGAGCAGTATAACAGATAGAAAAAACAAGCACTTGGTAAGCTGTTCTGACCTGTCTCGCAGCGAGTGCAAATTAATTTCATATTTACCGACGATGTACGTATAATGTGTTTCTACTGTAATATCAAAAAGTCCAGAAGAACTGCCAAATTGTCTGAAAAAAGCAGAACAAAACATGACTCTAATGGTGTCTTCTACCACGTCCACACGTATACTGTTCCGTTTCTTACTGTCGCTCTAAATGAATCAGGTACCAGCAAAGCCTGATAATAGGTCTATGACTATATATCACTGAAGTTTATTTCACCCCTTTATTAGTACTCACAATCACACAATTTCATGATAAATTGATAATACCTCCACAATCTGGTCTATACATACTCTATGCTTACAATTTTTGTAGATTGATAAGATCCCTAAATAACATCGGATGCAAGCTTGATAACTTATTATTCTTCAAATTTCTGTAATAAAATGAAAAGATGAAAAACATAAAATATCACACTGTCGGAGCAGTTTCAAAATAAAATAGAAATACCGTAGAAAGATACAAAACCTTTTTTCTATATCAATTATCCCTAACACACAATTACAGTACTGCTCACTCTCCTGACTTGGAACATGCGCTACAATAAAATGGTGCGGGGTTAAGCTAGTTTTATGGGCCGAAGCCTCCACTTCTTAGAGACGTGATGCGGTCATGAAAGTGTGGAAATAAATGAATATGAGAGACTATACAACATTATATTGGTTGGTTTATGGTGTTTAATGCCACTTTCAACAATATTTTAGTTATATCGTGGCGGTCTGTTTTATTGGTGGAGAAAACCACCCACCTGTGGCAAGTCACTGACAAACTTTATCACATAATGTTGTATCGGGCACACCTCGCCATGAACGGGGTTCTAAATCACAACAGTGTTAGTGGTGATAGACACTGATTGTACAGGTAGTTGTAAATCCAACTACCATACGATCACGACCATGACGGCCCCGAAGCAAAATAAAAAAAAGAAGGAAAAAAAACCAAAACACCATAAACAAACAAATAATCTTCCCTCTACAATGATATTCGAAGTGCCTTAAATTCCTCATTCTTTCATTCATATTTATATGGTCCTAGTATTTTCACCTATCCCCTAGGCCTAGCTGTTTGTGTATTCTTTTACTTGACTGCTAAGCCATTAGATATTAGAATATTTAGTATTCATTTAAAATTGATAAAGCCAAAAATACAATCCTTCAAAAGGAAGTTCAAATATTTAAACAATAAACTTCTGCGAATGCAAGTCAATTCCGTATAATCGTTAGTAATGTAGATATGTCGACTTTAATTTATTACTTTTTTCTAAATATCTGATGATCGTCCATTTAAATCACGTAATACGTTTCACATTTAGTCAATATCAAGGGTACAAGACTTAAATGTAGTGTGACAAAAATCATCTCAGCTTTCTGCGTATGCCTATTATTTGAAATTTATCAAAAAAAAAACCAATGCATTCAATCATAATACATGTACACAAGTTAAGCTCGTATTTAAAAAAAATATTATTCCTGTTATTTTCAATGACCCTTTTCCGCTATTATTTGCTATTTTCCACAATTTGTTTGTGTTTTTGTCGATTTACTACTTTTAACCGATTTCGCGATATTCTTTACCATTTTCCACTATTTTTTGTCGCTTTACACTTTTAACCGATTTTCAACTATTTTTTATGTTGATTTTCCACTTTTAACCGATTTCCCGTTATTCTTTACTATTTTCCACTATTTTTTGTCGCTTTACACTTTTAACCGATTTTCCGCTATTTTTGTTGTCGATTTTCCACTTTTAACCGATTTCCCTTTATTCTTTACTATTTTCCACTATTTTTTGTCGCTGTACACATTTAACCGATTTTCCACTATTTTTTGCCGATTTTCCACATAGTTTTGCTCCTTAATTTACAAAGGACACAATTTTTGTGTGTATGCTTTAGGCTTTAGTTTCCTTTGTCCAATGTTTTGAACAAATCTTTACACAATTTTGCACCATCAGTCTTTACTTAAAAAGGGGCAGTCATGGTAGTGACCGTATGGTAGTTGGAATTACAACTAGCTATACAATCGAGTGCACATCACCTCTAAGGTTGTGAGTTCGAATCTCGCTCATTGCGAGGTGGGATAAAGTTTGTCAGTGACTTGCGGCAGGTCTGTGGTTTTGTTGGGGTACTCCAGTTTCCCCCATCAATAAAGCTGACAGCCACGACATAACTGACATATTGTTGAAAGTGGCGTTAAACACCATAACCCTAACCCTTTATATATATATAAATATATATATAAACGTCTAAAATGTTAGCACAACGATATCAAAAAAATATGTTAAAATGTATTTTAACATATTTTTTTGATATCGTTGTGCTAACATTTTAGACGTTTATTTATCATTTTTGTTTGTTTGCACAGTATCGTTAACACTTGTTTCCGATCCGACATCTCGTAGATTTATACGTTGGCTACTTTTTCAGATGTTTATATATATATATATATATATATACGTCTGAAAATTAAACCAAACAGTGTTAGAATTAGATTTTAGAGCTGTCAAATTTTTGTTCTTCCCTCGACGGGATTTGAACCCACACCATTGTTACACTGCAGCACCATTCGCTTAGCCTTACGTCCAGCGCCCTAGACCACTCGACTACATCCACATGTTATGTCGCTATCTATATATATATATGTGCTATCAATTATGTTTTATTTCTAAGGGTAGGTGTCGAAGCTAACAAATAAAATTTAGCCACGATTTATAGCTGCAATACTGCTTGATTTGGTCGTAAACACCAAGCAATCAATCAATTTTATCCTTGTGGTTAAAAGATCTTGTATTTTAGTATAACTCGTGTCTTATGCAATTCGTATATGTTTAGTAAACTTTAAAAAACTTGTAAGTAGAACGCAATAAGAAAATGAAATGGAGGACGATCAAATATTTTAATAGACACAATAAATTAATGTTCCTGATAAACAAGTTGACAGATCCATAGTACAGATTTTTACGAAACTGTTTTGAATTCTCAGAATTTTATTGATTAAAAATTTGAACTTCCTTGTGATAAACTTTATACTCTTTCATAAATTAGACGAATCTCTGTTTTTATACTACAATTTTTTCTTATCAAATTCAAATAAATACTAATGTTTAACCATGAAGAAATAATCTTTTAAAGTCCAGCACATATAGAGGACACTTTATATAGTAAGTGGTTTTGATTATTTTTTATTATAATTAACAATTTTTGTTTTTGTTTTTGCTTTTTTTTTTGCTTTTTTTTTGTACAACAAAATATTATCTTTTTTTTGTTTTTGCTTTTTTTTTGCTTTTTTTTTGTACAACAAAATATTATCTTTTTTTTTGTTTGTTTTGTTGAAATCTGAATGTAAAATATCTTGAGGTAAACAGAAAAATGCTTCCGGGTAGATTCTCAACATATTTGTATCTTAAGTCTTGATTTGTGGCCATATTAACACAAATGAGTGTAGAGGAATTCTGTAGAGTCGTAGAGATAATGTATAAAAGGTTTGAAGATACCAAAGTGGTAATCAGAAGCCATAAATTGAAGGAAGACAGACAATACAACGGTCTAAAGGAAAAGGATAAAATGACAAAGAATCTTAGATAAAGTACTAGACAGAAAACTAAAGTTTGAGCAGCGAGAACCCCACCATAAGAAGGAGGGGAACTCAGGTGCACCAGAATGGTAAGCAGCTCCTACTCTACTAGTACTAGACAGAAAACTAAAGATTGAGCAGAAAGAACCTCACTATAAGACAGAGAGGAACTCAGGCGCACCAGAATGGTAAGCAGCTCCTGCTCCACTAGTGCCACCCGTCGTGTTACTGCTAAACGACACGAATATCATTCGTTGTAATTCGCCATGAACAGCAGTGTACGTACATAAATACAAATAACATAGATAAAACATGAATCCCGTACAAAGCAAATGTAATTAAAAATGAATCGAACATCGTTTAAAACAGAACATACTACCGGATAATGGTCGACAAAATGCTACACGTACTGAGCAAAACGTACCGAACTAAAAACCATGCGTGGACTTATGTGAACCAAATATGTATTATGAGAAGAAAGATTAAACGATGATGGTAAGGAATTCAACATTTTCCGCATAATAACGATGTTCGGTTCGGTTTTACCTCCTGTTGTTTGTAGGAAGGCTCATGTTAAATTTACGTTATTCGTGCTTGTTTGCGAAAAGTGGTGTCCAACACATATTGTGTTGTGTTGCTTTGTTTTGTCTTCGTCTTGTGTTTTGTGTACCCAATGTTGCCAGTGTTTCTCTCGATTTTCTATTCTCGATTGCGTTTTATCATTTATCAACTAAACGAAGTGATACATTGTTACAATTCCATTTCCTTATATGTTACACACGATGTCATTACATATACAATATATCCGTACACTGTCGAAAAATATACATTTTATTTGTACGAGCAGTATAACAGATAGAAAAAACAAGCACTTGGTAAGCTGTTCTGACCTGTCTCGCAGCGAGTGCAAATTAATTTCATATTTACCGACGATGTACGTATAAAGTGTTTCTACTGTAATATCAAAAAGTCCAGAAGAACTGCCAAATTGTCTGAAAAAAGCAGAACAAAACATGACTCTAATGGTGTCTTCTACCACGTCCACACGTATACTGTTCCGTTTCTTACTGTCGCTCTAAATGAATCAGGTACCAGCAAAGCCTGATAATAGGTCTATGACTATATATCACTGAAGTTTATTTCACCCCTTTATTAGTACTCACAATCACACAATTTCATGATAAATTGATAATACCTCCACAATCTGGTCTATACATACTCTATGCTTACAATTTTTGTAGATTGATAAGATCCCTAAATAACATCGGATGCAAGCTTGATAACTTATTATTCTTCAAATTTCTGTAATAAAATGAAAAGATGAAAAACATAAAATATCACACTGTCGGAGCAGTTTCAAAATAAAATAGAAATACCGTAGAAAGATACAAAACCTTTTTTCTATATCAATTATCCCTAACACACAATTACAGTACTGCTCACTCTCCTGACTTGGAACATGCGCTACAATAAAATGGTGCGGGGTTAAGCTAGTTTTATGGGCCGAAGCCTCCACTTCTTAGAGACGTGATGCGGTCATGAAAGTGTGGAAATAAATGAATATGAGAGACTATACAACATTATATTGGTTGGTTTATGGTGTTTAATGCCACTTTCAACAATATTTTAGTTATATCGTGGCGGTCTGTTTTATTGGTGGAGAAAACCACCCACCTGTGGCAAGTCACTGACAAACTTTATCACATAATGTTGTATCGGGCACACCTCGCCATGAACGGGGTTCTAAATCACAACAGTGTTA
The DNA here is from genome assembly GCA_963680875.1 of Bathymodiolus brooksi. Taxonomy (NCBI): domain Eukaryota; kingdom Metazoa; phylum Mollusca; class Bivalvia; order Mytilida; family Modiolidae; genus Bathymodiolus; species Bathymodiolus brooksi. The sequence continues at coordinate 62,893,311 of OY804583.1, forward strand.
GTGGTGATAGACACTGATTGTACAGGTAGTTGTAAATCCAACTACCATACGATCACGACCATGACGGCCCCGAAGCAAAATAAAAAAAAGAAGGAAAAAAAACCAAAACACCATAAACAAACAAATAATCTTCCCTCTACAATGATATTCGAAGTGCCTTAAATTCCTCATTCTTTCATTCATATTTATATGGTCCTAGTATTTTCACCTATCCCCTAGGCCTAGCTGTTTGTGTATTCTTTTACTTGACTGCTAAGCCATTAGATATTAGACTATTTAGTATTCATTTAAAATTGATAAAGCCAAAAATACAATCCTTCAAAAGGAAGTTCAAATATTTAAACAATAAACTTCTGCGAATGCAAGTCAATTCCGTATAATCGTTAGTAATGTAGATATGTCGACTTTAATTTATTACTTTTTTTCTAAATATCTGATGATCGTCCATTTAAATCACGTAATACGTTTCACATTTAGTCAATATCAAGGGTACAAGACTTAAATGTAGTGTGACAAAAATCATCTCAGCTTTCTGCGTATGCCTATTATTTGAAATTTATCCAAAAAAAAACCAATGCATTCAATCATAATACATGTACACAAGTTAAGCTCGTATTTAAAAAAAATATTATTCCTGTTATTTTCAATGACCCTTTTCCGCTATTATTTGCTATTTTCCACAATTTGTTTGTGTTTTTGTCGATTTACTACTTTTAACCGATTTCGCGATATTCTTTACCATTTTCCACTATTTTTTGTCGCTTTACACTTTTAACCGATTTTCAACTATTTTTTATGTTGATTTTCCACTTTTAACCGATTTCCCGTTATTCTTTACTATTTTCCACTATTTTTTGTCGCTTTACACTTTTAACCGATTTTCCGCTATTTTTGTTGTCGATTTTCCACTTTTAACCGATTTCCCTTTATTCTTTACTATTTTCCACTATTTTTTGTCGCTGTACACATTTAACCGATTTTCCACTATTTTTTGCCGATTTTCCACATAGTTTTGCTCCTTAATTTACAAAGGACACAATTTTTGTGTGTATGCTTTAGGCTTTAGTTTCCTTTGTCCAATGTTTTGAACAAATCTTTACACAATTTTGCACCATCAGTCTTTACTTAAAAAGGGGCAGTCATGGTAGTGACCGTATGGTAGTTGGAATTACAACTAGCTATACAATCGAGTGCACATCACCTCTAAGGTTGTGAGTTCGAATCTCGCTCATTGCGAGGTGGGATAAAGTTTGTCAGTGACTTGCGGCAGGTCTGTGGTTTTGTTGGGGTACTCCAGTTTCCCCCATCAATAAAGCTGACAGCCACGACATAACTGACATATTGTTGAAAGTGGCGTTAAACACCATAACCCTAACCCTTTATATATATATAAATATATATATAAACGTCTAAAATGTTAGCACAACGATATCAAAAAAATATGTTAAAATGTATTTTAACATATTTTTTTGATATCGTTGTGCTAACATTTTAGACGTTTATTTATCATTTTTGTTTGTTTGCACAGTATCGTTAACACTTGTTTCCGATCCGACATCTCGTAGATTTATACGTTGGCTACTTTTTCAGATGTTTATATATATATATATATATATATATATATACGTCTGAAAAATAAACCAAACAGTGTTAGAATTAGATTTTAGAGCTGTCAAATTTTTGTTCTTCCCTCGACGGGATTTGAACCCACACCATTGTTACACTGCAGCACCATTCGCTTAGCCTTACGTCCAGCGCCCTAGACCACTCGACTACATCCACATGTTATGTCGCTATCTATATATATATATGTGCTATCAATTATGTTTTATTTCTAAGGGTAGGTGTCGAAGCTAACAAATAAAATTTAGCCACGATTTATAGCTGCAATACTGCTTGATTTGGTCGTAAACACCAAGCAATCAATCAATTTTATCCTTGTGGTTAAAAGATCTTGTATTTTAGTATAACTCGTGTCTTATGCAATTCGTATATGTTTAGTAAACTTTAAAAAAAACTTGTAAGTAGAACGCAATAAGAAAATGAAATGGAGGACGATCAAATATTTTAATAGACACAATAAATTAATGTTCCTGATAAACAAGTTGACAGATCCATAGTACAGATTTTTACGAAACTGTTTTGAATTCTCAGAATTTTATTGATTAAAAATTTGAACTTCCTTGTGATAAACTTTATACTCTTTCATAAATTAGACGAATCTCTGTTTTTATACTACAATTTTTTCTTATCAAATTCAAATAAATACTAATGTTTAACCATGAAGAAATAATCTTTTAAAGTCCAGCACATATAGAGGACACTTTATATAGTAAGTGGTTTTGATTATTTTTTTATTATAATTAACAATTTTTGTTTTTGTTTTTGCTTTTTTTTTTGCTTTTTTTTTGTACAACAAAATATTATCTTTTTTTTGTTTTTGCTTTTTTTTTGCTTTTTTTTTGTACAACAAAATATTATCTTTTTTTTTGTTTGTTTTGTTGAAATCTGAATGTAAAATATCTTGAGGTAAACAGAAAAATGCTTCCGGGTAGATTCTCAACATATTTGTATCTTAAGTCTTGATTTGTGGCCATATTAACACAAATGAGTGTAGAGGAATTCTGTAGAGTCGTAGAGATAATGTATAAAAGGTTTGAAGATACCAAAGTGGTAATCAGAGGCCATAAATTGAAGGAAGACAGACAATACAACGGTCTAAAGGAAAAGGATAAAATGACAAAGAATCTTAGATAAAGTACTAGACAGAAAACTAAAGTTTGAGCAGCGAGAACCCCACCATAAGAAGGAGGGGAACTCAGGTGCAGCAGAATGGTAAGCAGCTCCTGCTCTACTAGTACTAGACAGAAAACTAAAGATTGAGCAGAAAGAACCTCACTATAAGACAGAGAGGAACTCAGGTGCACCAGAATGGTAAGCAGCTCCTGCTCCACTAGTGCCACCCGTCGTATTACTGCTAAACGACACGAATATCATTCGTTGTAATTCGCCATGGACAGCAGTGTACGTACATAAATACAAATAACATAGATAAAACATGAATCCCGTACAAAGCAAATGTAATTAAAAATGAATCGAACATCGTTTAAAACAGAACATACTACCGGATAATGGTCGACAAAATGCTACACGTACTGAGCAAAACGTACCGAACTAAAAACCATGCGTGGACTTATGTGAACCAAATATGTATTATGAGAAGAAAGATTAAACGATGATGGTAAGGAATTCAACATTTTCCGCATAATAACGATGTTCGGTTCGGTTTTACCTCCAGTTGTTTGTAGGAAGGCTCATGTTAAATTTACGTTATTCGTGCTTGTTTGCGAAAAGTGGTGTCCAACACATATTGTGTTGTGTTGCTTTGTTTTGTCTTCGTCTTGTGTTTTGTGTACCCAATGTTGCCAGTGTTTCTCTCGATTTTCTATTCTCGATTGCGTTTTATCATTTATCAACTAAACGAAGTGATACATTGTTACAATTCCATTTCCTTATATGTTACACACGATGTCATTACATATACAATATATCCGTACACTGTCGAAAAATATACATTTTATTTGTACGAGCAGTATAACAGATAGAAAAAACAAGCACTTGGTAAGCTGTTCTGACCTGTCTCGCAGCGAGTGCAAATTAATTTCATATTTACCGACGATGTACGTATAAAGTGTTTCTACTGTAATATCAAAAAGTCCAGAAGAACTGCCAAATTGTCTGAAAAAAGCAGAACAAAACATGACTCTAATGGTGTCTTCTACCACGTCCACACGTATACTGTTCCGTTTCTTACTGTCGCTCTAAATGAATCAGGTACCAGCAAAGCCTGATAATAGGTCTATGACTATATATCACTGAAGTTTATTTCACCCCTTTATTAGTACTCACAATCACACAATTTCATGATAAATTGATAATACCTCCACAATCTGGTCTATACATACTCTATGCTTACAATTTTTGTAGATTGATAAGATCCCTAAATAACATCGGATGCAAGCTTGATAACTTATTATTCTTCAAATTTCTGTAATAAAATGAAAAGATGAAAAACATAAAATATCACACTGTCGGAGCAGTTTCAAAATAAAATAGAAATACCGTAGAAAGATACAAAACCTTTTTTCTATATCAATTATCCCTAACACACAATTACAGTACTGCTCACTCTCCTGACTTGGAACATGCGCTACAATAAAATGGTGCGGGGTTAAGCTAGTTTTATGGGCCGAAGCCTCCACTTCTTAGAGACGTGATGCGGTCATGAAAGTGTGGAAATAAATGAATATGAGAGACTATACAACATTATATTGGTTGGTTTATGGTGTTTAATGCCACTTTCAACAATATTTTAGTTATATCGTGGCGGTCTGTTTTATTGGTGGAGAAAACCACCCACCTGTGGCAAGTCACTGACAAACTTTATCACATAATGTTGTATCGGGCACACCTCGCCATGAACGGGGTTCTAAATCACAACAGTGTTAGTGGTGATAGACACTGATTGTACAGGTAGTTGTAAATCCAACTACCATACGATCACGACCATGACGGCCCCGAAGCAAAATAAAAAAAAGAAGGAAAAAAAACCAAAACACCATAAACAAACAAATAATCTTCCCTCTACAATGATATTCGAAGTGCCTTAAATTCCTCATTCTTTCATTCATATTTATATGGTCCTAGTATTTTCACCTATCCCCTAGGCCTAGCTGTTTGTGTATTCTTTTACTTGACTGCTAAGCCATTAGATATTAGACTATTTAGTATTCATTTAAAATTGATAAAGCCAAAAATACAATCCTTCAAAAGGAAGTTCAAATATTTAAACAATAAACTTCTGCGAATGCAAGTCAATTCCGTATAATCGTTAGTAATGTAGATATGTCGACTTTAATTTATTACTTTTTTTCTAAATATCTGATGATCGTCCATTTAAATCACGTAATACGTTTCACATTTAGTCAATATCAAGGGTACAAGACTTAAATGTAGTGTGACAAAAATCATCTCAGCTTTCTGCGTATGCCTATTATTTGAAATTTATCCAAAAAAAAACCAATGCATTCAATCATAATACATGTACACAAGTTAAGCTCGTATTTAAAAAAAATATTATTCCTGTTATTTTCAATGACCCTTTTCCGCTATTATTTGCTATTTTCCACAATTTGTTTGTGTTTTTGTCGATTTACTACTTTTAACCGATTTCGCGATATTCTTTACCATTTTCCACTATTTTTTGTCGCTTTACACTTTTAACCGATTTTCAACTATTTTTTATGTTGATTTTCCACTTTTAACCGATTTCCCGTTATTCTTTACTATTTTCCACTATTTTTTGTCGCTTTACACTTTTAACCGATTTTCCGCTATTTTTGTTGTCGATTTTCCACTTTTAACCGATTTCCCTTTATTCTTTACTATTTTCCACTATTTTTTGTCGCTGTACACATTTAACCGATTTTCCACTATTTTTTGCCGATTTTCCACATAGTTTTGCTCCTTAATTTACAAAGGACACAATTTTTGTGTGTATGCTTTAGGCTTTAGTTTCCTTTGTCCAATGTTTTGAACAAATCTTTACACAATTTTGCACCATCAGTCTTTACTTAAAAAGGGGCAGTCATGGTAGTGACCGTATGGTAGTTGGAATTACAACTAGCTATACAATCGAGTGCACATCACCTCTAAGGTTGTGAGTTCGAATCTCGCTCATTGCGAGGTGGGATAAAGTTTGTCAGTGACTTGCGGCAGGTCTGTGGTTTTGTTGGGGTACTCCAGTTTCCCCCATCAATAAAGCTGACAGCCACGACATAACTGACATATTGTTGAAAGTGGCGTTAAACACCATAACCCTAACCCTTTATATATATATAAATATATATATAAACGTCTAAAATGTTAGCACAACGATATCAAAAAAATATGTTAAAATGTATTTTAACATATTTTTTTGATATCGTTGTGCTAACATTTTAGACGTTTATTTATCATTTTTGTTTGTTTGCACAGTATCGTTAACACTTGTTTCCGATCCGACATCTCGTAGATTTATACGTTGGCTACTTTTTCAGATGTTTATATATATATATATATATATATACGTCTGAAAATTAAACCAAACAGTGTTAGAATTAGATTTTAGAGCTGTCAAATTTTTGTTCTTCCCTCGACGGGATTTGAACCCACACCATTGTTACACTGCAGCACCATTCGCTTAGCCTTACGTCCAGCGCCCTAGACCACTCGACTACATCCACATGTTATGTCGCTATCTATATATATATATGTGCTATCAATTATGTTTTATTTCTAAGGGTAGGTGTCGAAGCTAACAAATAAAATTTAGCCACGATTTATAGCTGCAATACTGCTTGATTTGGTCGTAAACACCAAGCAATCAATCAATTTTATCCTTGTGGTTAAAAGATCTTGTATTTTAGTATAACTCGTGTCTTATGCAATTCGTATATGTTTAGTAAACTTTAAAAAAACTTGTAAGTAGAACGCAATAAGAAAATGAAATGGAGGACGATCAAATATTTTAATAGACACAATAAATTAATGTTCCTGATAAACAAGTTGACAGATCCATAGTACAGATTTTTACGAAACTGTTTTGAATTCTCAGAATTTTATTGATTAAAAATTTGAACTTCCTTGTGATAAACTTTATACTCTTTCATAAATTAGACGAATCTCTGTTTTTATACTACAATTTTTTCTTATCAAATTCAAATAAATACTAATGTTTAACCATGAAGAAATAATCTTTTAAAGTCCAGCACATATAGAGGACACTTTATATAGTAAGTGGTTTTGATTATTTTTTTATTATAATTAACAATTTTTGTTTTTGTTTTTGCTTTTTTTTTTGCTTTTTTTTTGTACAACAAAATATTATCTTTTTTTTGTTTTTGCTTTTTTTTTGCTTTTTTTTTGTACAACAAAATATTATCTTTTTTTTTGTTTGTTTTGTTGAAATCTGAATGTAAAATATCTTGAGGTAAACAGAAAAATGCTTCCGGGTAGATTCTCAACATATTTGTATCTTAAGTCTTGATTTGTGGCCATATTAACACAAATGAGTGTAGAGGAATTCTGTAGAGTCGTAGAGATAATGTATAAAAGGTTTGAAGATACCAAAGTGGTAATCAGAGGCCATAAATTGAAGGAAGACAGACAATACAACGGTCTAAAGGAAAAGGATAAAATGACAAAGAATCTTAGATAAAGTACTAGACAGAAAACTAAAGTTTGAGCAGCGAGAACCCCACCATAAGAAGGAGGGGAACTCAGGTGCACCAGAATGGTAAGCAGCTCCTGCTCTACTAGTACTAGACAGAAAACTAAAGATTGAGCAGAAAGAACCTCACTATAAGACAGAGAGGAACTCAGGTGCACCAGAATGGTAAGCAGCTCCTGCTCCACTAGTGCCACCCGTCGTATTACTGCTAAACGACACGAATATCATTCGTTGTAATTCGCCATGGACAGCAGTGTACGTACATAAATACAAATAACATAGATAAAACATGAATCCCGTACAAAGCAAATGTAATAAAAAATGAATCGAACATCGTTTAAAACAGAACATACTACCGGATAATGGTCGACAAAATGCTACACGTACTGAGCAAAACGTACCGAACTAAAAACCATGCGTGGACTTATGTGAACCAAATATGTATTATGAGAAGAAAGATTAAACGATGATGGTAAGGAATTCAACATTATCCGCATAATAACGATGTTCGGTTCGGTTTTACCTCCAGTTGTTTGTAGGAAGGCTCATGTTAAATTTACGTTATTCGTGCTTGTTTGCGAAAAGTGGTGTCCAACACATATTGTGTTGTGTTGCTTTGTTTTGTCTTCGTCTTGTGTTTTGTGTACCCAATGTTGCCAGTGTTTCTCTCGATTTTCTATTCTCGATTGCGTTTTATCATTTATCAACTAAACGAAGTGATACATTGTTACAATTCCATTTCCTTATATGTTACACACGATGTCATTACATATACAATATATCCGTACACTGTCGAAAAATATACATTTTATTTGTACGAGCAGTATAACAGATAGAAAAAACAAGCACTTGGTAAGCTGTTCTGACCTGTCTCGCAGCGAGTGCAAATTAATTTCATATTTACCGACGATGTACGTATAATGTGTTTCTACTGTAATATCAAAAAGTCCAGAAGAACTGCCAAATTGTCTGAAAAAAGCAGAACAAAACATGACTCTAATGGTGTCTTCTACCACGTCCACACGTATACTGTTCCGTTTCTTACTGTCGCTCTAAATGAATCAGGTACCAGCAAAGCCTGATAATAGGTCTATGACTATATATCACTGAAGTTTATTTCACCCCTTTATTAGTACTCACAATCACACAATTTCATGATAAATTGATAATACCTCCACAATCTGGTCTATGCATACTCTATGCTTACAATTTTTGTAGATTGATAAGATCCCTAAATAACATCGGATGCAAGCTTGATAACTTATTATTCTTCAAATTTCTGTAATAAAATGAAAAGATGAAAAACATAAAATATCACACTGTCGGAGCAGTTTCAAAATAAAATAGAAATACCGTAGAAAGATACAAAACCTTTTTTCTATATCAATTATCCCTAACACACAATTACAGTACTGCTCACTCTCCTGACTTGGAACATGCGCTACAATAAAATGGTGCGGGGTTAAGCTAGTTTTATGGGCCGAAGCCTCCACTTCTTAGAGACGTGATGCGGTCATGAAAGTGTGGAAATAAATGAATATGAGAGACTATACAACATTATATTGGTTGGTTTATGGTGTTTAATGCCACTTTCAACAATATTTTAGTTATATCGTGGCGGTCTGTTTTATTGGTGGAGAAAACCACCCACCTGTGGCAAGTCACTGACAAACTTTATCACATAATGTTGTATCGGGCACACCTCGCCATGAACGGGGTTCTAAATCACAACAGTGTTAGTGGTGATAGACACTGATTGTACAGGTAGTTGTAAATCCAACTACCATACGATCACGACCATGACGGCCCCGAAGCAAAATAAAAAAAAGAAGGAAAAAAAACCAAAACACCATAAACAAACAAATAATCTTCCCTCTACAATGATATTCGAAGTGCCTTAAATTCCTCATTCTTTCATTCATATTTATATGGTCCTAGTATTTTCACCTATCCCCTAGGCCTAGCTGTTTGTGTATTCTTTTACTTGACTGCTAAGCCATTAGATATTAGAATATTTAGTATTCATTTAAAATTGATAAAGCCAAAAATACAATCCTTCAAAAGGAAGTTCAAATATTTAAACAATAAACTTCTGCGAATGCAAGTCAATTCCGTATAATCGTTAGTAATGTAGATATGTCGACTTTAATTTATTACTTTTTTCTAAATATCTGATGATCGTCCATTTAAATCACGTAATACGTTTCACATTTAGTCAATATCAAGGGTACAAGACTTAAATGTAGTGTGACAAAAATCATCTCAGCTTTCTGCGTATGCCTATTATTTGAAATTTATCAAAAAAAAACCCAATGCATTCAATCATAATACATGTACACAAGTTAAGCTCGTATTTAAAAAAAATATTATTCCTGTTATTTTCAATGACCCTTTTCCGCTATTATTTGCTATTTTCCACAATTTGTTTGTGTTTTTGTCGATTTACTACTTTTAACCGATTTCGCGATATTCTTTACCATTTTCCACTATTTTTTGTCGCTTTACACTTTTAACCGATTTTCAACTATTTTTTATGTTGATTTTCCACTTTTAACCGATTTCCCGTTATTCTTTACTATTTTCCACTATTTTTTGTCGCTTTACACTTTTAACCGATTTTCCGCTATTTTTGTTGTCGATTTTCCACTTTTAACCGATTTCCCTTTATTCTTTACTATTTTCCACTATTTTTTGTCGCTGTACACATTTAACCGATTTTCCACTATTTTTTGCCGATTTTCCACATAGTTTTGCTCCTTAATTTACAAAGGACACAATTTTTGTGTGTATGCTTTAGGCTTTAGTTTCCTTTGTCCAATGTTTTGAACAAATCTTTACACAATTTTGCACCATCAGTCTTTACTTAAAAAGGGGCAGTCATGGTAGTGACCGTATGGTAGTTGGAATTACAACTAGCTATACAATCGAGTGCACATCACCTCTAAGGTTGTGAGTTCGAATCTCGCTCATTGCGAGGTGGGATAAAGTTTGTCAGTGACTTGCGGCAGGTCTGTGGTTTTGTTGGGGTACTCCAGTTTCCCCCATCAATAAAGCTGACAGCCACGACATAACTGACATATTGTTGAAAGTGGCGTTAAACACCATAACCCTAACCCTTTATATATATATAAATATATATATAAACGTCTAAAATGTTAGCACAACGATATCAAAAAAATATGTTAAAATGTATTTTAACATATTTTTTTGATATCGTTGTGCTAACATTTTAGACGTTTATTTATCATTTTTGTTTGTTTGCACAGTATCGTTAACACTTGTTTCCGATCCGACATCTCGTAGATTTATACGTTGGCTACTTTTTCAGATGTTTATATATATATATATATATATATATATATACGTCTGAAAATTAAACCAAACAGTGTTAGAATTAGATTTTAGAGCTGTCAAATTTTTGTTCTTCCCTCGACGGGATTTGAACCCACACCATTGTTACACTGCAGCACCATTCGCTTAGCCTTACGTCCAGCGCCCTAGACCACTCGACTACATCCACATGTTATGTCGCTATCTATATATATATATGTGCTATCAATTATGTTTTATTTCTAAGGGTAGGTGTCGAAGCTAACAAATAAAATTTAGCCACGATTTATAGCTGCAATACTGCTTGATTTGGTCGTAAACACCAAGCAATCAATCAATTTTATCCTTGTGGTTAAAAGATCTTGTATTTTAGTATAACTCGTGTCTTATGCAATTCGTATATGTTTAGTAAACTTTAAAAAACTTGTAAGTAGAACGCAATAAGAAAATGAAATGGAGGACGATCAAATATTTTAATAGACACAATAAATTAATGTTCCTGATAAACAAGTTGACAGATCCATAGTACAGATTTTTACGAAACTGTTTTGAATTCTCAGAATTTTATTGATTAAAAATTTGAACTTCCTTGTGATAAACTTTATACTCTTTCATAAATTAGACGAATCTCTGTTTTTATACTACAATTTTTTCTGATCAAATTCAAATAAATACTAATGTTTAACCATGAAGAAATAATCTTTTAAAGTCCAGCACATATAGAGGACACTTTATATAGTAAGTGGTTTTGATTATTTTTTTTTTATAATTAACAATTTTTGTTTTTGTTTTTGCTTTTTTTTTTGCTTTTTTTTTGTACAACAAAATATTATCTTTTTTTTGTTTTTGCTTTTTTTTTGCTTTTTTTTTGTACAACAAAATATTATCTTTTTTTTTGTTTGTTTTGTTGAAATCTGAATGTAAAATATCTTGAGGTAAACAGAAAAATGCTTCCGGGTAGATTCTCAACATATTTGTATCTTAAGTCTTGATTTGTGGCCATATTAACACAAATGAGTGTAGAGGAATTCTGTAGAGTCGTAGAGATAATGTATAAAAGGTTTGAAGATACCAAAGTGGTAATCAGAAGCCATAAATTGAAGGAAGACAGACAATACAACGGTCTAAAGGAAAAGGATAAAATGACAAAGAATCTTAGATAAAGTACTAGACAGAAAACTAAAGTTTGAGCAGCGAGAACCCCACCATAAGAAGGAGGGGAACTCAGGTGCACCAGAATGGTAAGCAGCTCCTACTCTACTAGTACTAGACAGAAAACTAAAGATTGAGCAGAAAGAACCTCACTATAAGACAGAGAGGAACTCAGGCGCACCAGAATGGTAAGCAGCTCCTGCTCCACTAGTGCCACCCGTCGTGTTACTGCTAAACGACACGAATATCATTCGTTGTAATTCGCCATGAACAGCAGTGTACGTACATAAATACAAATAACATAGATAAAACATGAATCCCGTACAAAGCAAATGTAATTAAAAATGAATCGAACATCGTTTAAAACAGAACATACTACCGGATAATGGTCGACAAAATGCTACACGTACTGAGCAAAACGTACCGAACTAAAAACCATGCGTGGACTTATGTGAACCAAATATGTATTATGAGAAGAAAGATTAAACGATGATGGTAAGGAATTCAACATTTTCCGCATAATAACGATGTTCGGTTCGGTTTTACCTCCTGTTGTTTGTAGGAAGGCTCATGTTAAATTTACGTTATTCGTGCTTGTTTGCGAAAAGTGGTGTCCAACACATATTGTGTTGTGTTGCTTTGTTTTGTCTTCGTCTTGTGTTTTGTGTACCCAATGTTGCCAGTGTTTCTCTCGATTTTCTATTCTCGATTGCGTTTTATCATTTATCAACTAAACGAAGTGATACATTGTTACAATTCCATTTCCTTATATGTTACACACGATGTCATTACATATACAATATATCCGTACACTGTCGAAAAATATACATTTTATTTGTACGAGCAGTATAACAGATAGAAAAAACAAGCACTTGGTAAGCTGTTCTGACCTGTCTCGCAGCGAGTGCAAATTAATTTCATATTTACCGACGATGTACGTATAAAGTGTTTCTACTGTAATATCAAAAAGTCCAGAAGAACTGCCAAATTGTCTGAAAAAAGCAGAACAAAACATGACTCTAATGGTGTCTTCTACCACGTCCACACGTATACTGTTCCGTTTCTTACTGTCGCTCTAAATGAATCAGGTACCAGCAAAGCCTGATAATAGGTCTATGACTATATATCACTGAAGTTTATTTCACCCCTTTATTAGTACTCACAATCACACAATTTCATGATAAATTGATAATACCTCCACAATCTGGTCTATACATACTCTATGCTTACAATTTTTGTAGATTGATAAGATCCCTAAATAACATCGGATGCAAGCTTGATAACTTATTATTCTTCAAATTTCTGTAATAAAATGAAAAGATGAAAAACATAAAATATCACACTGTCGGAGCAGTTTCAAAATAAAATAGAAATACCGTAGAAAGATACAAAACCTTTTTTCTATATCAATTATCCCTAACACACAATTACAGTACTGCTCACTCTCCTGACTTGGAACATGCGCTACAATAAAATGGTGCGGGGTTAAGCTAGTTTTATGGGCCGAAGCCTCCACTTCTTAGAGACGTGATGCGGTCATGAAAGTGTGGAAATAAATGAATATGAGAGACTATACAACATTATATTGGTTGGTTTATGGTGTTTAATGCCACTTTCAACAATATTTTAGTTATATCGTGGCGGTCTGTTTTATTGGTGGAGAAAACCACCCACCTGTGGCAAGTCACTGACAAACTTTATCACATAATGTTGTATCGGGCACACCTCGCCATGAACGGGGTTCTAAATCACAACAGTGTTAGTGGTGATAGACACTGATTGTACAGGTAGTTGTAAATCCAACTACCATACGATCACGACCATGACGGCCCCGAAGCAAAATAAAAAAAAGAAGGAAAAAAAACCAAAACACCATAAACAAACAAATAATCTTCCCTCTACAATGATATTCGAAGTGCCTTAAATTCCTCATTCTTTCATTCATATTTATATGGTCCTAGTATTTTCACCTATCCCCTAGGCCTAGCTGTTTGTGTATTCTTTTACTTGACTGCTAAGCCATTAGATATTAGACTATTTAGTATTCATTTAAAATTGATAAAGCCAAAAATACAATCCTTCAAAAGGAAGTTCAAATATTTAAACAATAAACTTCTGCGAATGCAAGTCAATTCCGTATAATCGTTAGTAATGTAGATATGTCGACTTTAATTTATTACTTTTTTTCTAAATATCTGATGATCGTCCATTTAAATCACGTAATACGTTTCACATTTAGTCAATATCAAGGGTACAAGACTTAAATGTAGTGTGACAAAAATCATCTCAGCTTTCTGCGTATGCCTATTATTTGAAATTTATCCAAAAAAAAACCAATGCATTCAATCATAATACATGTACACAAGTTAAGCTCGTATTTAAAAAAAATATTATTCCTGTTATTTTCAATGACCCTTTTCCGCTATTATTTGCTATTTTCCACAATTTGTTTGTGTTTTTGTCGATTTACTACTTTTAACCGATTTCGCGATATTCTTTACCATTTTCCACTATTTTTTGTCGCTTTACACTTTTAACCGATTTTCAACTATTTTTTATGTTGATTTTCCACTTTTAACCGATTTCCCGTTATTCTTTACTATTTTCCACTATTTTTTGTCGCTTTACACTTTTAACCGATTTTCCGCTATTTTTGTTGTCGATTTTCCACTTTTAACCGATTTCCCTTTATTCTTTACTATTTTCCACTATTTTTTGTCGCTGTACACATTTAACCGATTTTCCACTATTTTTTGCCGATTTTCCACATAGTTTTGCTCCTTAATTTACAAAGGACACAATTTTTGTGTGTATGCTTTAGGCTTTAGTTTCCTTTGTCCAATGTTTTGAACAAATCTTTACACAATTTTGCACCATCAGTCTTTACTTAAAAAGGGGCAGTCATGGTAGTGACCGTATGGTAGTTGGAATTACAACTAGCTATACAATCGAGTGCACATCACCTCTAAGGTTGTGAGTTCGAATCTCGCTCATTGCGAGGTGGGATAAAGTTTGTCAGTGACTTGCGGCAGGTCTGTGGTTTTGTTGGGGTACTCCAGTTTCCCCCATCAATAAAGCTGACAGCCACGACATAACTGACATATTGTTGAAAGTGGCGTTAAACACCATAACCCTAACCCTTTATATATATATAAATATATATATAAACGTCTAAAATGTTAGCACAACGATATCAAAAAAATATGTTAAAATGTATTTTAACATATTTTTTTGATATCGTTGTGCTAACATTTTAGACGTTTATTTATCATTTTTGTTTGTTTGCACAGTATCGTTAACACTTGTTTCCGATCCGACATCTCGTAGATTTATACGTTGGCTACTTTTTCAGATGTTTATATATATATATATATATATATACGTCTGAAAATTAAACCAAACAGTGTTAGAATTAGATTTTAGAGCTGTCAAATTTTTGTTCTTCCCTCGACGGGATTTGAACCCACATCATTGTTACACTGCAGCACCATTCGCTTAGCCTTACGTCCAGCGCCCTAGACCACTCGACTACATCCACATGTTATGTCGCTATCTATATATATATATGTGCTATCAATTATGTTTTATTTCTAAGGGTAGGTGTCGAAGCTAACAAATAAAATTTAGCCACGATTTATAGCTGCAATACTGCTTGATTTGGTCGTAAACACCAAGCAATCAATCAATTTTATCCTTGTGGTTAAAAGATCTTGTATTTTAGTATAACTCGTGTCTTATGCAATTCGTATATGTTTAGTAAACTTTAAAAAAACTTGTAAGTAGAACGCAATAAGAAAATGAAATGGAGGACGATCAAATATTTTAATAGACACAATAAATTAATGTTCCTGATAAACAAGTTGACAGATCCATAGTACAGATTTTTACGAAACTGTTTTGAATTCTCAGAATTTTATTGATTAAAAATTTGAACTTCCTTGTGATAAACTTTATACTCTTTCATAAATTAGACGAATCTCTGTTTTTATACTACAATTTTTTCTTATCAAATTCAAATAAATACTAATGTTTAACCATGAAGAAATAATCTTTTAAAGTCCAGCACATATAGAGGACACTTTATATAGTAAGTGGTTTTGATTATTTTTTTATTATAATTAACAATTTTTGTTTTTGTTTTTGCTTTTTTTTTTGCTTTTTTTTTGTACAACAAAATATTATCTTTTTTTTGTTTTTGCTTTTTTTTTGCTTTTTTTTTGTACAACAAAATATTATCTTTTTTTTTGTTTGTTTTGTTGAAATCTGAATGTAAAATATCTTGAGGTAAACAGAAAAATGCTTCCGGGTAGATTCTCAACATATTTGTATCTTAAGTCTTGATTTGTGGCCATATTAACACAAATGAGTGTAGAGGAATTCTGTAGAGTCGTAGAGATAATGTATAAAAGGTTTGAAGATACCAAAGTGGTAATCAGAGGCCATAAATTGAAGGAAGACAGACAATACAACGGTCTAAAGGAAAAGGATAAAATGACAAAGAATCTTAGATAAAGTACTAGACAGAAAACTAAAGTTTGAGCAGCGAGAACCCCACCATAAGAAGGAGGGGAACTCAGGTGCACCAGAATGGTAAGCAGCTCCTGCTCTACTAGTACTAGACAGAAAACTAAAGATTGAGCAGAAAGAACCTCACTATAAGACAGAGAGGAACTCAGGTGCACCAGAATGGTAAGCAGCTCCTGCTCCACTAGTGCCACCCGTCGTATTACTGCTAAACGACACGAATATCATTCGTTGTAATTCGCCATGGACAGCAGTGTACGTACATAAATACAAATAACATAGATAAAACATGAATCCCGTACAAAGCAAATGTAATAAAAAATGAATCGAACATCGTTTAAAACAGAACATACTACCGGATAATGGTCGACAAAATGCTACACGTACTGAGCAAAACGTACCGAACTAAAAACCATGCGTGGACTTATGTGAACCAAATATGTATTATGAGAAGAAAGATTAAACGATGATGGTAAGGAATTCAACATTATCCGCATAATAACGATGTTCGGTTCGGTTTTACCTCCAGTTGTTTGTAGGAAGGCTCATGTTAAATTTACGTTATTCGTGCTTGTTTGCGAAAAGTGGTGTCCAACACATATTGTGTTGTGTTGCTTTGTTTTGTCTTCGTCTTGTGTTTTGTGTACCCAATGTTGCCAGTGTTTCTCTCGATTTTCTATTCTCGATTGCGTTTTATCATTTATCAACTAAACGAAGTGATACATTGTTACAATTCCATTTCCTTATATGTTACACACGATGTCATTACATATACAATATATCCGTACACTGTCGAAAAATATACATTTTATTTGTACGAGCAGTATAACAGATAGAAAAAACAAGCACTTGGTAAGCTGTTCTGACCTGTCTCGCAGCGAGTGCAAATTAATTTCATATTTACCGACGATGTACGTATAATGTGTTTCTACTGTAATATCAAAAAGTCCAGAAGAACTGCCAAATTGTCTGAAAAAAGCAGAACAAAACATGACTCTAATGGTGTCTTCTACCACGTCCACACGTATACTGTTCCGTTTCTTACTGTCGCTCTAAATGAATCAGGTACCAGCAAAGCCTGATAATAGGTCTATGACTATATATCACTGAAGTTTATTTCACCCCTTTATTAGTACTCACAATCACACAATTTCATGATAAATTGATAATACCTCCACAATCTGGTCTATGCATACTCTATGCTTACAATTTTTGTAGATTGATAAGATCCCTAAATAACATCGGATGCAAGCTTGATAACTTATTATTCTTCAAATTTCTGTAATAAAATGAAAAGATGAAAAACATAAAATATCACACTGTCGGAGCAGTTTCAAAATAAAATAGAAATACCGTAGAAAGATACAAAACCTTTTTTCTATATCAATTATCCCTAACACACAATTACAGTACTGCTCACTCTCCTGACTTGGAACATGCGCTACAATAAAATGGTGCGGGGTTAAGCTAGTTTTATGGGCCGAAGCCTCCACTTCTTAGAGACGTGATGCGGTCATGAAAGTGTGGAAATAAATGAATATGAGAGACTATACAACATTATATTGGTTGGTTTATGGTGTTTAATGCCACTTTCAACAATATTTTAGTTATATCGTGGCGGTCTGTTTTATTGGTGGAGAAAACCACCCACCTGTGGCAAGTCACTGACAAACTTTATCACATAATGTTGTATCGGGCACACCTCGCCATGAACGGGGTTCTAAATCACAACAGTGTTAGTGGTGATAGACACTGATTGTACAGGTAGTTGTAAATCCAACTACCATACGATCACGACCATGACGGCCCCGAAGCAAAATAAAAAAAAGAAGGAAAAAAAACCAAAACACCATAAACAAACAAATAATCTTCCCTCTACAATGATATTCGAAGTGCCTTAAATTCCTCATTCTTTCATTCATATTTATATGGTCCTAGTATTTTCACCTATCCCCTAGGCCTAGCTGTTTGTGTATTCTTTTACTTGACTGCTAAGCCATTAGATATTAGAATATTTAGTATTCATTTAAAATTGATAAAGCCAAAAATACAATCCTTCAAAAGGAAGTTCAAATATTTAAACAATAAACTTCTGCGAATGCAAGTCAATTCCGTATAATCGTTAGTAATGTAGATATGTCGACTTTAATTTATTACTTTTTTCTAAATATCTGATGATCGTCCATTTAAATCACGTAATACGTTTCACATTAGTCAATATCAAGGGTACAAGACTTAAATGTAGTGTGACAAAAATCATCTCAGCTTTCTGCGTATGCCTATTATTTGAAATTTATCAAAAAAAAACCCAATGCATTCAATCATAATACATGTACACAAGTTAAGCTCGTATTTAAAAAAAATATTATTCCTGTTATTTTCAATGACCCTTTTCCGCTATTATTTGCTATTTTCCACAATTTGTTTGTGTTTTTGTCGATTTACTACTTTTAACCGATTTCGCGATATTCTTTACCATTTTCCACTATTTTTTGTCGCTTTACACTTTTAACCGATTTTCAACTATTTTTTATGTTGATTTTCCACTTTTAACCGATTTCCCGTTATTCTTTACTATTTCCACTATTTTTTGTCGCTTTACACTTTTAACCGATTTTCCGCTATTTTTGTTGTCGATTTTCCACTTTTAACCGATTTCCCTTTATTCTTTACTATTTTCCACTATTTTTTGTCGCTGTACACATTTAACCGATTTTCCACTATTTTTTGCCGATTTTCCACATAGTTTTGCTCCTTAATTTACAAAGGACACAATTTTTGTGTGTATGCTTTAGGCTTTAGTTTCCTTTGTCCAATTTTTTGAACAAATCTTTACACAATTTTGCACCATCAGTCTTTACTTAAAAAGGGGCAGTCATGGTAGTGACCGTATGGTAGTTGGAATTACAACTAGCTATACAATCGAGTGCACATCACCTCTAAGGTTGTGAGTTCGAATCTCGCTCATTGCGAGGTGGGATAAAGTTTGTCAGTGACTTGCGGCAGGTCTGTGGTTTTGTTGGGGTACTCCAGTTTCCCCCATCAATAAAGCTGACAGCCACGACATAACTGACATATTGTTGAAAGTGGCGTTAAACACCATAACCCTAACCCTTTATATATATATAAATATATATATAAACGTCTAAAATGTTAGCACAACGATATCAAAAAAATATGTTAAAATGTATTTTAACATATTTTTTTGATATCGTTGTGCTAACATTTTAGACGTTTATTTATCATTTTTGTTTGTTTGCACAGTATCGTTAACACTTGTTTCCGATCCGACATCTCGTAGATTTATACGTTGGCTACTTTTTCAGATGTTTATATATATATATATATATATATATATATACGTCTGAAAATTAAACCAAACAGTGTTAGAATTAGATTTTAGAGCTGTCAAATTTTTGTTCTTCCCTCGACGGGATTTGAACCCACACCATTGTTACACTGCAGCACCATTCGCTTAGCCTTACGTCCAGCGCCCTAGACCACTCGACTACATCCACATGTTATGTCGCTATCTATATATATATATGTGCTATCAATTATGTTTTATTTCTAAGGGTAGGTGTCGAAGCTAACAAATAAAATTTAGCCACGATTTATAGCTGCAATACTGCTTGATTTGGTCGTAAACACCAAGCAATCAATCAATTTTATCCTTGTGGTTAAAAGATCTTGTATTTTAGTATAACTCGTGTCTTATGCAATTCGTATATGTTTAGTAAACTTTAAAAAACTTGTAAGTAGAACGCAATAAGAAAATGAAATGGAGGACGATCAAATATTTTAATAGACACAATAAATTAATGTTCCTGATAAACAAGTTGACAGATCCATAGTACAGATTTTTACGAAACTGTTTTGAATTCTCAGAATTTTATTGATTAAAAATTTGAACTTCCTTGTGATAAACTTTATACTCTTTCATAAATTAGACGAATCTCTGTTTTTATACTACAATTTTTTCTTATCAAATTCAAATAAATACTAATGTTTAACCATGAAGAAATAATCTTTTAAAGTCCAGCACATATAGAGGACACTTTATATAGTAAGTGGTTTTGATTATTTTTTTTTTATAATTAACAATTTTTGTTTTTGTTTTTGCTTTTTTTTTTGCTTTTTTTTTGTACAACAAAATATTATCTTTTTTTTGTTTTTGCTTTTTTTTTGCTTTTTTTTTGTACAACAAAATATTATCTTTTTTTTTGTTTGTTTTGTTGAAATCTGAATGTAAAATATCTTGAGGTAAACAGAAAAATGCTTCCGGGTAGATTCTCAACATATTTGTATCTTAAGTCTTGATTTGTGGCCATATTAACACAAATGAGTGTAGAGGAATTCTGTAGAGTCGTAGAGATAATGTATAAAAGGTTTGAAGATACCAAAGTGGTAATCAGAAGCCATAAATTGAAGGAAGACAGACAATACAACGGTCTAAAGGAAAAGGATAAAATGACAAAGAATGTTAGATAAAGTACTAGACAGAAAACTAAAGTTTGAGCAGCGAGAACCCCACCATAAGAAGGAGGGGAACTCAGGTGCACCAGAATGGTAAGCAGCTCCTACTCTACTAGTACTAGACAGAAAACTAAAGATTGAGCAGAAAGAACCTCACTCTAAGACAGAGAGGAACTCAGGCGCACCAGAATGGTAAGCAGCTCCTGCTCCACTAGTGCCACCCGTCGTGTTACTGCTAAACGACACGAATATCATTCGTTGTAATTCGCCATGAACAGCAGTGTACGTACATAAATACAAATAACATAGATAAAACATGAATCCCGTACAAAGCAAATGTAATTAAAAATGAATCGAACATCGTTTAAAACAGAACATACTACCGGATAATGGTCGACAAAATGCTACACGTACTGAGCAAAACGTACCGAACTAAAAACCATGCGTGGACTTATGTGAACCAAATATGTATTATGAGAAGAAAGATTAAACGATGATGGTAAGGAATTCAACATTTTCCGCATAATAACGATGTTCGGTTCGGTTTTACCTCCTGTTGTTTGTAGGAAGGCTCATGTTAAATTTACGTTATTCGTGCTTGTTTGCGAAAAGTGGTGTCCAACACATATTGTGTTGTGTTGCTTTGTTTTGTCTTCGTCTTGTGTTTTGTGTACCCAATGTTGCCAGTGTTTCTCTCGATTTTCTATTCTCGATTGCGTTTTATCATTTATCAACTAAACGAAGTGATACATTGTTACAATTCCATTTCCTTATATGTTACACACGATGTCATTACATATACAATATATCCGTACACTGTCGAAAAATATACATTTTATTTGTACGAGCAGTATAACAGATAGAAAAAACAAGCACTTGGTAAGCTGTTCTGACCTGTCTCGCAGCGAGTGCAAATTAATTTCATATTTACCGACGATGTACGTATAAAGTGTTTCTACTGTAATATCAAAAAGTCCAGAAGAACTGCCAAATTGTCTGAAAAAAGCAGAACAAAACATGACTCTAATGGTGTCTTCTACCACGTCCACACGTATACTGTTCCGTTTCTTACTGTCGCTCTAAATGAATCAGGTACCAGCAAAGCCTGATAATAGGTCTATGACTATATATCACTGAAGTTTATTTCACCCCTTTATTAGTACTCACAATCACACAATTTCATGATAAATTGATAATACCTCCACAATCTGGTCTATACATACTCTATGCTTACAATTTTTGTAGATTGATAAGATCCCTAAATAACATCGGATGCAAGCTTGATAACTTATTATTCTTCAAATTTCTGTAATAAAATGAAAAGATGAAAAACATAAAATATCACACTGTCGGAGCAGTTTCAAAATAAAATAGAAATACCGTAGAAAGATACAAAACCTTTTTTCTATATCAATTATCCCTAACACACAATTACAGTACTGCTCACTCTCCTGACTTGGAACATGCGCTACAATAAAATGGTGCGGGGTTAAGCTAGTTTTATGGGCCGAAGCCTCCACTTCTTAGAGACGTGATGCGGTCATGAAAGTGTGGAAATAAATGAATATGAGAGACTATACAACATTATATTGGTTGGTTTATGGTGTTTAATGCCACTTTCAACAATATTTTAGTTATATCGTGGCGGTCTGTTTTATTGGTGGAGAAAACCACCCACCTGTGGCAAGTCACTGACAAACTTTATCACATAATGTTGTATCGGGCACACCTCGCCATGAACGGGGTTCTAAATCACAACAGTGTTAGTGGTGATAGACACTGATTGTACAGGTAGTTGTAAATCCAACTACCATACGATCACGACCATGACGGCCCCGAAGCAAAATAAAAAAAAGAAGGAAAAAAAACCAAAACACCATAAACAAACAAATAATCTTCCCTCTACAATGATATTCGAAGTGCCTTAGATTCCTCATTCTTTCATTCATATTTATATGGTCCTAGTATTTTCACCTATCCCCTAGGCCTAGCTGTTTGTGTATTCTTTTACTTGACTGCTAAGCCATTAGATATTAGAATATTTAGTATTCATTTAAAATTGATAAAGCCAAAAATACAATCCTTCAAAAGGAAGTTCAAATATTTAAACAATAAACTTCTGCGAATGCAAGTCAATTCCGTATAATCGTTAGTAATGTAGATATGTCGACTTTAATTTATTACTTTTTTCTAAATATCTGATGATCGTCCATTTAAATCACGTAATACGTTTCACATTTAGTCAATATCAAGGGTACAAGACTTAAATGTAGTGTGACAAAAATCATCTCAGCTTTCTGCGTATGCCTATTATTTGAAATTTATCAAAAAAAAACCCAATGCATTCAATCATAATACATGTACACAAGTTAAGCTCGTATTTAAAAAAAATATTATTCCTGTTATTTTCAATGACCCTTTTCCGCTATTATTTGCTATTTTCCACAATTTGTTTGTGTTTTTGTCGATTTACTACTTTTAACCGATTTCGCGATATTCTTTACCATTTTCCACTATTTTTTGTCGCTTTACACTTTTAACCGATTTTCAACTATTTTTTATGTTGATTTTCCACTTTTAACCGATTTCCCGTTATTCTTTACTATTTTCCACTATTTTTTGTCGCTTTACACTTTTAACCGATTTTCCGCTATTTTTGTTGTCGATTTTCCACTTTTAACCGATTTCCCTTTATTCTTTACTATTTTCCACTATTTTTTGTCGCTGTACACATTTAACCGATTTTCCACTATTTTTTGCCGATTTTCCACATAGTTTTGCTCCTTAATTTACAAAGGACACAATTTTTGTGTGTATGCTTTAGGCTTTAGTTTCCTTTGTCCAATGTTTTGAACAAATCTTTACACAATTTTGCACCATCAGTCTTTACTTAAAAAGGGGCAGTCATGGTAGTGACCGTATGGTAGTTGGAATTACAACTAGCTATACAATCGAGTGCACATCACCTCTAAGGTTGTGAGTTCGAATCTCGCTCATTGCGAGGTGGGATAAAGTTTGTCAGTGACTTGCGGCAGGTCTGTGGTTTTGTTGGGGTACTCCAGTTTCCCCCATCAATAAAGCTGACAGCCACGACATAACTGACATATTGTTGAAAGTGGCGTTAAACACCATAACCCTAACCCTTTATATATATATAAATATATATATAAACGTCTAAAATGTTAGCACAACGATATCAAAAAAATATGTTAAAATGTATTTTAACATATTTTTTTGATATCGTTGTGCTAACATTTTAGACGTTTATTTATCATTTTTGTTTGTTTGCACAGTATCGTTAACACTTGTTTCCGATCCGACATCTCGTAGATTTATACGTTGGCTACTTTTTCAGATGTTTATATATATATATATATATATATACGTCTGAAAATTAAACCAAACAGTGTTAGAATTAGATTTTAGAGCTGTCAAATTTTTGTTCTTCCCTCGACGGGATTTGAACCCACACCATTGTTACACTGCAGCACCATTCGCTTAGCCTTACGTCCAGCGCCCTAGACCACTCGACTACATCCACATGTTATGTCGCTATCTATATATATATATGTGCTATCAATTATGTTTTATTTCTAAGGGTAGGTGTTGAAGCTAACAAATAAAATTTAGCCACGATTTATAGCTGCAATACTGCTTGATTTGGTCGTAAACACCAAGCAATCAATCAATTTTATCCTTGTGGTTAAAAGATCTTGTATTTTAGTATAACTCGTGTCTTATGCAATTCGTATATGTTTAGTAAACTTTAAAAAAACTTGTAAGTAGAACGCAATAAGAAAATGAAATGGAGGACGATCAAATATTTTAATAGACACAATAAATTAATGTTCCTGATAAACAAGTTGACAGATCCATAGTACAGATTTTTACGAAACTGTTTTGAATTCTCAGAATTTTATTGATTAAAAATTTGAACTTCCTTGTGATAAACTTTATACTCTTTCATAAATTAGACGAATCTCTGTTTTTATACTACAATTTTTTCTTATCAAATTCAAATAAATACTAATGTTTAACCATGAAGAAATAATCTTTTAAAGTCCAGCACATATAGAGGACACTTTATATAGTAAGTGGTTTTGATTATTTTTTTATTATAATTAACAATTTTTGTTTTTGTTTTTGCTTTTTTTTTTGCTTTTTTTTTGTACAACAAAATATTATCTTTTTTTTGTTTTTGCTTTTTTTTTGCTTTTTTTTTGTACAACAAAATATTATCTTTTTTTTTGTTTGTTTTGTTGAAATCTGAATGTAAAATATCTTGAGGTAAACAGAAAAATGCTTCCGGGTAGATTCTCAACATATTTGTATCTTAAGTCTTGATTTGTGGCCATATTAACACAAATGAGTGTAGAGGAATTCTGTAGAGTCGTAGAGATAATGTATAAAAGGTTTGAAGATACCAAAGTGGTAATCAGAGGCCATAAATTGAAGGAAGACAGACAATACAACGGTCTAAAGGAAAAGGATAAAATGACAAAGAATCTTAGATAAAGTACTAGACAGAAAACTAAAGTTTGAGCAGCGAGAACCCCACCATAAGAAGGAGGGGAACTCAGGTGCACCAGAATGGTAAGCAGCTCCTGCTCTACTAGTACTAGACAGAAAACTAAAGATTGAGCAGAAAGAACCTCACTATAAGACAGAGAGGAACTCAGGTGCACCAGAATGGTAAGCAGCTCCTGCTCCACTAGTGCCACCCGTCGTATTACTGCTAAACGACACGAATATCATTCGTTGTAATTCGCCATGGACAGCAGTGTACGTACATAAATACAAATAACATAGATAAAACATGAATCCCGTACAAAGCAAATGTAATTAAAAATGAATCGAACATCGTTTAAAACAGAACATACTACCGGATAATGGTCGACAAAATGCTACACGT
This sequence comes from Bathymodiolus brooksi, assembly GCA_963680875.1. NCBI lineage: Eukaryota > Metazoa > Mollusca > Bivalvia > Mytilida > Modiolidae > Bathymodiolus > Bathymodiolus brooksi. The sequence goes on from OY804583.1 coordinate 62,918,975, forward strand.
ACTGAGCAAAACGTACCGAACTAAAAACCATGCGTGGACTTATGTGAACCAAATATGTATTATGAGAAGAAAGATTAAACGATGATGGTAAGGAATTCAACATTATCCGCATAATAACGATGTTCGGTTCGGTTTTACCTCCAGTTGTTTGTAGGAAGGCTCATGTTAAATTTACGTTATTCGTGCTTGTTTGCGAAAAGTGGTGTCCAACACATATTGTGTTGTGTTGCTTTGTTTTGTCTTCGTCTTGTGTTTTGTGTACCCAATGTTGCCAGTGTTTCTCTCGATTTTCTATTCTCGATTGCGTTTTATCATTTATCAACTAAACGAAGTGATACATTGTTACAATTCCATTTCCTTATATGTTACACACGATGTCATTACATATACAATATATCCGTACACTGTCGAAAAATATACATTTTATTTGTACGAGCAGTATAACAGATAGAAAAAACAAGCACTTGGTAAGCTGTTCTGACCTGTCTCGCAGCGAGTGCAAATTAATTTCATATTTACCGACGATGTACGTATAATGTGTTTCTACTGTAATATCAAAAAGTCCAGAAGAACTGCCAAATTGTCTGAAAAAAGCAGAACAAAACATGACTCTAATGGTGTCTTCTACCACGTCCACACGTATACTGTTCCGTTTCTTACTGTCGCTCTAAATGAATCAGGTACCAGCAAAGCCTGATAATAGGTCTATGACTATATATCACTGAAGTTTATTTCACCCCTTTATTAGTACTCACAATCACACAATTTCATGATAAATTGATAATACCTCCACAATCTGGTCTATACATACTCTATGCTTACAATTTTTGTAGATTGATAAGATCCCTAAATAACATCGGATGCAAGCTTGATAACTTATTATTCTTCAAATTTCTGTAATAAAATGAAAAGATGAAAAACATAAAATATCACACTGTCGGAGCAGTTTCAAAATAAAATAGAAATACCGTAGAAAGATACAAAACCTTTTTTCTATATCAATTATCCCTAACACACAATTACAGTACTGCTCACTCTCCTGACTTGGAACATGCGCTACAATAAAATGGTGCGGGGTTAAGCTAGTTTTATGGGCCGAAGCCTCCACTTCTTAGAGACGTGATGCGGTCATGAAAGTGTGGAAATAAATGAATATGAGAGACTATACAACATTATATTGGTTGGTTTATGGTGTTTAATGCCACTTTCAACAATATTTTAGTTATATCGTGGCGGTCTGTTTTATTGGTGGAGAAAACCACCCACCTGTGGCAAGTCACTGACAAACTTTATCACATAATGTTGTATCGGGCACACCTCGCCATGAACGGGGTTCTAAATCACAACAGTGTTAGTGGTGATAGACACTGATTGTACAGGTAGTTGTAAATCCAACTACCATACGATCACGACCATGACGGCCCCGAAGCAAAATAAAAAAAAGAAGGAAAAAAAACCAAAACACCATAAACAAACAAATAATCTTCCCTCTACAATGATATTCGAAGTGCCTTAAATTCCTCATTCTTTCATTCATATTTATATGGTCCTAGTATTTTCACCTATCCCCTAGGCCTAGCTGTTTGTGTATTCTTTTTCTTGACTGCTAAGCCATTAGATATTAGAATATTTAGTATTCATTTAAAATTGATAAAGCCAAAAATACAATCCTTCAAAAGGAAGTTCAAATATTTAAACAATAAACTTCTGCGAATGCAAGTCAATTCCGTATAATCGTTAGTAATGTAGATATGTCGACTTTAATTTATTACTTTTTTCTAAATATCTGATGATCGTCCATTTAAATCACGTAATACGTTTCACATTTAGTCAATATCAAGGGTACAAGACTTAAATGTAGTGTGACAAAAATCATCTCAGCTTTCTGCGTATGCCTATTATTTGAAATTTATCCAAAAAAAACCCAATGCATTCAATCATAATACATGTACACAAGTTAAGCTCGTATTTAAAAAAAATATTATTCCTGTTATTTTCAATGACCCTTTTCCGCTATTATTTGCTATTTTCCACAATTTGTTTGTGTTTTTGTCGATTTACTACTTTTAACCGATTTCGCGATATTCTTTACCATTTTCCACTATTTTTTGTCGCTTTACACTTTTAACCGATTTTCAACTATTTTTTATGTTGATTTTCCACTTTTAACCGATTTCCCGTTATTCTTTACTATTTTCCACTATTTTTTGTCGCTTTACACTTTTAACCGATTTTCTGCTATTTTTGTTGTCGATTTTCCACTTTTAACCGATTTCCCTTTATTCTTTACTATTTTCCACTATTTTTTGTCGCTGTACACATTTAACCGATTTTCCACTATTTTTTGCCGATTTTCCACATAGTTTTGCTCCTTAATTTACAAAGGACACAATTTTTGTGTGTATGCTTTAGGCTTTAGTTTCCTTTGTCCAATGTTTTGAACAAATCTTTACACAATTTTGCACCATCAGTCTTTACTTAAAAAGGGGCAGTCATGGTAGTGACCGTATGGTAGTTGGAATTACAACTAGCTATACAATCGAGTGCACATCACCTCTAAGGTTGTGAGTTCGAATCTCGCTCATTGCGAGGTGGGATAAAGTTTGTCAGTGACTTGCGGCAGGTCTGTGGTTTTGTTGGGGTACTCCAGTTTCCCCCATCAATAAAGCTGACAGCCACGACATAACTGACATATTGTTGAAAGTGGCGTTAAACACCATAACCCTAACCCTTTATATATATATAAATATATATATAAACGTCTAAAATGTTAGCACAACGATATCAAAAAAATATGTTAAAATGTATTTTAACATATTTTTTTGATATCGTTGTGCTAACATTTTAGACGTTTATTTATCATTTTTGTTTGTTTGCACAGTATCGTTAACACTTGTTTCCGATCCGACATCTCGTAGATTTATACGTTGGCTACTTTTTCAGATGTTTATATATATATATATATATATATATACGTCTGAAAATTAAACCAAACAGTGTTAGAATTAGATTTTAGAGCTGTCAAATTTTTGTTCTTCCCTCGACGGGATTTGAACCCACACCATTGTTACACTGCAGCACCATTCGCTTAGCCTTACGTCCAGCGCCCTAGACCACTCGACTACATCCACATGTTATGTCGCTATCTATATATATATATGTGCTATCAATTATGTTTTATTTCTAAGGGTAGGTGTCGAAGCTAACAAATAAAATTTAGCCACGATTTATAGCTGCAATACTGCTTGATTTGGTCGTAAACACCAAGCAATCAATCAATTTTATCCTTGTGGTTAAAAGATCTTGTATTTTAGTATAACTCGTGTCTTATGCAATTCGTATATGTTTAGTAAACTTTAAAAAACTTGTAAGTAGAACGCAATAAGAAAATGAAATGGAGGACGATCAAATATTTTAATAGACACAATAAATTAATGTTCCTGATAAACAAGTTGACAGATCCATAGTACAGATTTTTACGAAACTGTTTTGAATTCTCAGAATTTTATTGATTAAAAATTTGAACTTCCTTGTGATAAACTTTATACTCTTTCATAAATTAGACGAATCTCTGTTTTTATACTACAATTTTTTCTTATCAAATTCAAATAAATACTAATGTTTAACCATGAAGAAATAATCTTTTAAAGTCCAGCACATATAGAGGACACTTTATATAGTAAGTGGTTTTGATTATTTTTTTTTTATAATTAACAATTTTTGTTTTTGTTTTTGCTTTTTTTTTTGCTTTTTTTTTGTACAACAAAATATTATCTTTTTTTTGTTTTTGCTTTTTTTTTGCTTTTTTTTTGTACAACAAAATATTATCTTTTTTTTTGTTTGTTTTGTTGAAATCTGAATGTAAAATATCTTGAGGTAAACAGAAAAATGCTTCCGGGTAGATTCTCAACATATTTGTATCTTAAGTCTTGATTTGTGGCCATATTAACACAAATGAGTGTAGAGGAATTCTGTAGAGTCGTAGAGATAATGTATAAAAGGTTTGAAGATACCAAAGTGGTAATCAGAAGCCATAAATTGAAGGAAGACAGACAATACAACGGTCTAAAGGAAAAGGATAAAATGACAAAGAATCTTAGATAAAGTACTAGACAGAAAACTAAAGTTTGAGCAGCGAGAACCCCACCATAAGAAGGAGGGGAACTCAGGTGCACCAGAATGGTAAGCAGCTCCTACTCTACTAGTACTAGACAGAAAACTAAAGATTGAGCAGAAAGAACCTCACTATAAGACAGAGAGGAACTCAGGCGCACCAGAATGGTAAGCAGCTCCTGCTCCACTAGTGCCACCCGTCGTGTTACTGCTAAACGACACGAATATCATTCGTTGTAATTCGCCATGAACAGCAGTGTACGTACATAAATACAAATAACATAGATAAAACATGAATCCCGTACAAAGCAAATGTAATTAAAAATGAATCGAACATCGTTTAAAACAGAACATACTACCGGATAATGGTCGACAAAATGCTACACGTACTGAGCAAAACGTACCGAACTAAAAACCATGCGTGGACTTATGTGAACCAAATATGTATTATGAGAAGAAAGATTAAACGATGATGGTAAGGAATTCAACATTTTCCGCATAATAACGATGTTCGGTTCGGTTTTACCTCCTGTTGTTTGTAGGAAGGCTCATGTTAAATTTACGTTATTCGTGCTTGTTTGCGAAAAGTGGTGTCCAACACATATTGTGTTGTGTTGCTTTGTTTTGTCTTCGTCTTGTGTTTTGTGTACCCAATGTTGCCAGTGTTTCTCTCGATTTTCTATTCTCGATTGCGTTTTATCATTTATCAACTAAACGAAGTGATACATTGTTACAATTCCATTTCCTTATATGTTACACACGATGTCATTACATATACAATATATCCGTACACTGTCGAAAAATATACATTTTATTTGTACGAGCAGTATAACAGATAGAAAAAACAAGCACTTGGTAAGCTGTTCTGACCTGTCTCGCAGCGAGTGCAAATTAATTTCATATTTACCGACGATGTACGTATAAAGTGTTTCTACTGTAATATCAAAAAGTCCAGAAGAACTGCCAAATTGTCTGAAAAAAGCAGAACAAAACATGACTCTAATGGTGTCTTCTACCACGTCCACACGTATACTGTTCCGTTTCTTACTGTCGCTCTAAATGAATCAGGTACCAGCAAAGCCTGATAATAGGTCTATGACTATATATCACTGAAGTTTATTTCACCCCTTTATTAGTACTCACAATCACACAATTTCATGATAAATTGATAATACCTCCACAATCTGGTCTATACATACTCTATGCTTACAATTTTTGTAGATTGATAAGATCCCTAAATAACATCGGATGCAAGCTTGATAACTTATTATTCTTCAAATTTCTGTAATAAAATGAAAAGATGAAAAACATAAAATATCACACTGTCGGAGCAGTTTCAAAATAAAATAGAAATACCGTAGAAAGATACAAAACCTTTTTTCTATATCAATTATCCCTAACACACAATTACAGTACTGCTCACTCTCCTGACTTGGAACATGCGCTACAATAAAATGGTGCGGGGTTAAGCTAGTTTTATGGGCCGAAGCCTCCACTTCTTAGAGACGTGATGCGGTCATGAAAGTGTGGAAATAAATGAATATGAGAGACTATACAACATTATATTGGTTGGTTTATGGTGTTTAATGCCACTTTCAACAATATTTTAGTTATATCGTGGCGGTCTGTTTTATTGGTGGAGAAAACCACCCACCTGTGGCAAGTCACTGACAAACTTTATCACATATTGTTGTATCGGGCACACCTCGCCATGAACGGGGTTCTAAATCACAACAGTGTTAGTGGTGATAGACACTGATTGTACAGGTAGTTGTAAATCCAACTACCATACGATCACGACCATGACGGCCCCGAAGCAAAATAAAAAAAAGAAGGAAAAAAAACCAAAACACCATAAACAAACAAATAATCTTCCCTCTACAATGATATTCGAAGTGCCTTAAATTCCTCATTCTTTCATTCATATTTATATGGTCCTAGTATTTTCACCTATCCCCTAGGCCTAGCTGTTTGTGTATTCTTTTTCTTGACTGCTAAGCCATTAGATATTAGAATATTTAGTATTCATTTAAAATTGATAAAGCCAAAAATACAATCCTTCAAAAGGAAGTTCAAATATTTAAACAATAAACTTCTGCGAATGCAAGTCAATTCCGTATAATCGTTGGTAATGTAGATATGTCGACTTTAATTTATTACTTTTTTTCTAAATATCTGATGATCGTCCATTTAAATCACGTAATACGTTTCACATTTAGTCAATATCAAGGGTACAAGACTTAAATGTAGTGTGACAAAAATCATCTCAGCTTTCTGCGTATGCCTATTATTTGAAATTTATCCAAAAAAAACCCAATGCATTCAACCATAATACATGTACACAAGTTAAGCTCGTATTTAAAAAAAATATTATTCCTGTTATTTTCAATGACCCTTTTCCGCTATTATTTGCTATTTTCCACAATTTGTTTGTGTTTTTGTCGATTTACTACTTTTAACCGATTTCGCGATATTCTTTACCGTTTTCCACTATTTTTTGTCGCTTTACACTTTTAACCGATTTTCAACTATTTTTTATGTTGATTTTCCACTTTTAACCGATTTCCCGTTATTCTTTACTATTTTCCACTATTTTTTGTCGCTTTACACTTTTAACCGATTTTCCGCTATTTTTGTTGTCGATTTTCCACTTTTAACCGATTTCCCTTTATTCTTTACTATTTTCCACTATTTTTTGTCGCTGTACACATTTAACCGATTTTCCACTATTTTTTGCCGATTTTCCACATAGTTTTGCTCCTTAATTTACAAAGGACACAATTTTTGTGTGTATGCTTTAGGCTTTAGTTTCCTTTGTCCAATGTTTTGAACAAATCTTTACACAATTGTGCACCATCAGTCTTTACTTAAAGAGGGGCAGTCATGGTAGTGACCGTATGGTAGTTGGAATTACAACTAGCTATACAATCGAGTGCACATCACCTCTAAGGTTGTGAGTTCGAATCTCGCTCATTGCGAGGTGGGATAAAGTTTGTCAGTGACTTGCGGCAGGTCTGTGGTTTTGTTGGGGTACTCCAGTTTCCCCCATCAATAAAGCTGACAGCCACGACATAACTGACATATTGTTGAAAGTGGCGTTAAACACCATAACCCTAACCCTATATATATATATATATATATATATATATATACATAAACGTCTAAAATGTTAGCACAACGATATCAAAAAAATATGTTAAAATGTATTTTAACATATTTTTTTGATATCGTTGTGCTAACATTTTAGACGTTTATTTATCATTTTTGTTTGTTTGCACAGTATCGTTAACACTTGTTTCCGATCCGACATCTCGTAGATTTATACGTTGGCTACTTTTTCAGATGTTTATATATATATATATATATATACGTCTGAAAATTAAACCAAACAGTGTTAGAATTAGATTTTAGAGCTGTCAAATTTTTGTTCTTCCCTCGACGGGATTTGAACCCACACCATTGTTACACTGCAGCACCATTCGCTTAGCCTTACGTCCAGCGCCCTAGACCACTCGACTACATCCACATGTTATGTCGCTATCTATATATATATATGTGCTATCAATTATGTTTTATTTCTAAGGGTAGGTGTCGAAGCTAACAAATAAAATTTAGCCACGATTTATAGCTGCAATACTGCTTGATTTGGTCGTAAACACCAAGCAATCAATCAATTTTATCCTTGTGGTTAGAAGATCTTGTAATTTAGTATAACTCGTGTCTTATGCAATTCGTATATGTTTAGTAAACTTTAAAAAAAACTTGTAAGTAGAACGCAATAAGAAAATGAAATGGAGGACGATCAAATATTCAAATAGAAACAATAAATTAATGTTCCTGATAAACAAGTTGACAGATCCATAGTACAGATTTTTACGAAACTGTTTTGAATTCTCAGAATTTTATTGATTAAAAATTTGAACTTCCTTGTGATAAACTTTATACTCTTTCATAAATTAGACGAATCTCTGTTTTTATACTACAATTTGTTCTTATCAAATTCAAATAAATACTAATGTTTAACCATGAAGAAATAATCTTTTAAAGTCCAGCACATATAGAGGACACTTTATATAGTAAGTGGTTTAGATTATTTTTTATTATAATTAACAATTTTTTTTTTTTTTTTTGCTTTTTTTTTGCTTTTTTATTTTTGTACAACAAAATATTATCTTTTTTGTTTGTTTTGTTTTTAGTTTTTGTACAACAAAATATTTCAATAATGATAAAAATTTCATTTTTTTTTATCAAAAATATTTTCGAGAAACCAAACAATTTTTTGAATACCATAGAAGCAATAATCCCGATACTCAAAATATTTACATATTATGTGTTAATGAAAATATTTGTATTACTATCACTGATGGGTATCATCCTCCCAGTAATCAGTGGTTCAACACTGACATGGTTTATTAGATATATTTATTATCGAAAAATCATGTAAATATTATCAAAACTAAAGTTCTCCTTCCTAAGTCATAGGTGACCTTAGTCGATTCTGGCCTATTCTGTTTAGTTCCTTTATGTTTCTTGTTCCCAAAGACTTTTATTTATTTGGCTTTCAAATATTTCGATATTGAACGCACCTAATAATATAAAATAAAACACTTTTGCAAATAAATGAGGAAACAGATAATTAAATAAACGTTAGGGGGTGCAATCAAAAGCGGACAATCCAGAGACATGCATACAGAGTCACATTGTCTTACTGTTGTTGACTGATTTTGTCTGTTTATATAATTATGAGTTTTGACTTTCCCTTTGTAAGATTGTTCGGAGTTCGGTAATTTTGTTATTACCTTTATTTACTCACTAACATTAGAGGACATTCAAGGCATTTGCATTATTTGAAAAGGGTCGTCATGGTCGTGATCGTGTGGTAGTTGGGCTTACAACTACCTGTGCAAGCAGTGCCTATCACCACTAAAGTTGTGATGGCGCGGCGTACTCGATACAACATTATGTGATAAAGTTTGTCAGTGACTTGCCACAGTTCGGTGGTTTTCATCGAGTACTCCGGTTTCTTTCACCAATAAAACTGACCGACACGATATAACTGAAATATTGTTGAAAGTGGCGTTAAACACTATAACCCTAACCTTTACCAAGCAAAATTGTACATATTTGGTTTCCTTGCTCGAACCTTAGTTTCCCTTGTCCGAAATGTTTTACATTTTTGCAAAATGTATTTTTACCACAATTCACAAGCCATTATCGAATTTGGGTAATATCCCTTATATGGTTCCCGAGACATGTCCTCTTTACGTTACCTGGCAGCGGGGGCTTCTGTGTCCATGATTGGTTAAGAGTTAGGACATATCTGTGTCACAAATGACCAGGAATGTGCTTCGTTAATCGTAATCACAATCCTTTCCTTTACTCACTCATGACTTATGCATGGCTTTGTTGTAAACGTAACACGACGGGTGATTCTAGTGGAGCAGAAACTTGATCTTTAGTTTTATTGTAGATCGTTGTTTGTCTTTTTGTCCATTTTCTTTTGGCCATGGTGTTGTCTGTCCTTCTTCCATTTACGGATTCAGATTTCCCCATTGCTATCTTGAAACTCTTCTTATCGACCCGGAGTACCCTGAGTTGATTTCCGTTTTCTTGTGGGTCCGTTTTGCTAAATCTAGAGCTTCTTGTGTAGTGTTTTTAGAGTATTATTAGTCCTTTTCTCCCTTATCTTTTGGACAATGCATTGTCTGTTCTTCAAATTACGACTTCTGCTTACCCCTTGGGTATCTTCATCCTTTTCTTTCATTTTGTATTTGTATCCTAGACATTATTCAAACATAATCTTACCTAATATGTTCGTTACAGGTGATTAGGATCCACGCATATGTTTGTCTTAAACTGAATTCACGGTGGATTTAAAACTAACCGAAGATAATGAGACTGTATTACTGAGACGACGAGGAAAAAGGTGGTAAAAACGTTACCAATATCACTGATGAAATATCAACTGATAACCGATAACAATAACAGTTACCAAAGCCACAACCAAACATGTCAGAACACAAGTCAAATATAGAAAGTGAGAACGAAAGATTTGAAGAAGCTAAAGCTCACGATGTTAGAAAAGACGAGAAGTTTGCAGCTTACGATGTTGGAAAAGACGAGAATTTTGCAGTAGACGATGTTGGAAAAGACGAGAATTTGGCAGTAGATGCTGTTGGAAAAGAAGAGGATCTTGCAGTAGACGATGTCAGAAAAGACGAGAATGTTGTAGTAGACGATGTTGGAAAAGACGAGAATATTGCCGTAGACGTTGTTGGAAAAGACGAGGATTTTGCAGTAGACGATGTCAGAAAAGATGAGAATCTTGCAGTAGACGATGCTGGAAAAGATGAGAACTTTGCAGTAGACGATGCTAGAAAAGACGAGAATTTTGCAGTAGATGATGTTAGAAAAGACGAGGATCTTGCAGTAGACGATGTTGGAAAAGACGATAATTTCGTAGAAAACGCTGTTGTTTTAAGCGATGCTAGATACGAGGCGTCAGCAGAACATACACAACCTGATATTCCAATCGAAACAGGGTCTGCATTATCTAGAACACCGGATATTAGTATCAGACCGATGGACGTTCGAAGACGAGGTAACAACCGTACAAATGATGATATTATTTCATCTGAGGAGGGTATTGGAACAACTAGAGGAGGAGGCAATGAGGAGGAAGATGGCGATTTTAAGAAAAAACGAAATTCTGAAAGACGAAGGATATTTAACATGGTCAAATATATAATAGCAATTGTCTTGATTATCTTAGACCTGATATTTGATTGGGTTCAATATTCAGAAATGAATAACAGAGGGAATTATTCAATCGTAGCCGAACGTAGAATGAAAAATGTAGAGGTCACATTTGACTGTGAAGGAAAGGGAAAGGACATTCAGTTTATTTTTCTTATATTCACGGTTGTCGGAACAGTCATGACTGTCCTGCAGATTTTGAATATAGTGTATCAAATATACTATGAGATGAAAGGAGTCTACGTAAGCAAAATACTTGTTCACGAAACTGTCGAAACGTTTCTATTTCTGTTCTTTATCGAACTTTCTCAATTATTGTTAATAATGGGATTTTATGATGCGTGCACATTAGACTGCATCATAAATAAAACAGAAATTGTAATTGCTTTAAACGGATTGCTGTCCTTTTCCAAAGTAATATGGCGATTTTCAACAAGATGGGAATACTGTACTTTTCGACGGTTAAATACCAAGACATTAGGCAGAGGTCGAAACTGTACAACTCCCATTCCCCCCCCCTGAAGGTGCAGATCCACTGCAAATTCCAAACCAACAAAGGATGGATGTTCCGAAACAGAAAAGGCAAGTACTTAAAGTGTAATTTATCTAGTAATATATTCGAACCTCATTCATGACGATGTGTACTCAACACAACACTATGTGATACAGTTTGCGAGTGACTTGTGACAGGTCGGTGGTTTTCTCCGGGTACTCCGATTTTCTCCACCAATAAAACTGACGACAACGATGTAACTGAAATATTGTTGAAAGTGGCGTTAAGCATCATCTAACAAACAAGCAACGTAATGTGGACCAGTTGATGAAGTTGAGGATTACACGATGTATCACAGTTAAGCATTATAATATGATGGACCCAATACAATGGAATATACTAATTCTAATTTCATATAATTATGACCTGGGGATGAACTCAAATGCTCTGTAAGGGTAAATAGTTCCTGCTCCACTAATGTCATCTGACTGTGACTAGCTTGGCTTCAGACGAACAAGTTTGATTAGCTAGAAGTCATATTCCCCTTTATGAGTCCCTGATTGAAAACGAGGTTCATCAGCTTACATCATTAGTAGCTATGGATATAGAATGAAAAACAAAAATAACACAATGACGGAACAGGTTTGCGCTCAATGTTCTTGCTTGGTACAGGCACTTCAATAAAAAGTGGCGGTACTAAGTCAGTGTTATGGACCTAAATGTTAAAAATTGATTATCAATAAATAAATTAATTAATTAATTAATACTAGTAGATAAAAAATTTGAATGACACTCTTAATTATTTTTTCTTACAGCACAAAAAGTGTATGGAAATGTCAAAAGTCTTGTAAATGTTTTATTCTTAGATGCTTCCCATCAAGATTTAATGAACCAGATATCGATGCTTGCAACTGTACGTGTAAAAAATGTTTGTCATGTAACACTGCATGCAAATGTTGTACGTTGCGATGTTTTCCAACATATTTAGACCAACATGAAGATGGCGTGTGGGATTGTACCTGTGGAAAGTGTATGTCGCATGAGTTCCCATGTAAATGCTTTACTCTCCGTTGCTGCCCCGCTTCTCTCGACCCACCACATCCTGATATCTGTACATGCTTGTGTGGTAAGTGTATGTCGTATGAGTTCCCATGTAAATGCTTTACTTTCCGATGCTGTCCAACTTACCTGGACGCACAACATCCTGATATTTGTACATGTTTGTGTGGTAAGTGTATGTCGTATGAGTTCCCATGTAAATGCTTTACTTTCCGATGCTGTCCCACTTCTCTCGACCCACCACACCCTGATATATGCACCTGTTTGTGTGGTAAGTGTATGTCGTATGAGTTCCCATGTAAATGCTTTACTTTTCGATGCTGTCCTACTTACCTGGACCCACCACATCCTGATATATGTACATGTTTGTGTGGTAAGTGTATGTCGTATGAGTTCCCATGTAAATGCTTTACTTTCCGATCCTGTCCTACTTACCTGGACCAACCACACACAGATATATGTACATGTTTGTGTGGTAAGTGTATGTCGTATGAGTTCCCATGTAAATGCTTTACTTTCCGATGCTGTCCCGCTTACCTGGACCCACCACACCCTGATATCTGTACATGTTTGTGTGGTAAGTGTATGTCGTATGAGTTCCCATGTAAATGCTTTACTTTCCGATGCTGTCCCGCTTACCTGGACCCACCACACCCTGATATCTGTACATGTTTGTGTGGTAAGTGTATGTCGTATGAGTTCCCATGTAAATGCTTTACTTTCCGATCCTGTCCTACTTACCTGGACCCACCACACCCTGATATCTGTACATGTTTGTGTGGTAAATGCCTGGCATGTGAACAAAACTGTGGTTGTTTCAAATTCCGGTGTTGTCCAACACATTTGTCTCCCCTGAAAGACAACTGGTGTGAATGTAGTTGTTGCAAGCAATCCGTTAGGACAGCATCTGCCCCTGTTGTCAGGATAGCAACACCACCAACACTCCCACCACCACTACCCCAACCCCCGCCTCGGGCACCTGTACCTCAACAGCAACAAAATGTCGTTATTACATTACAACCAATTTCTCTACCAAAACCAAGGATACCGACACCTCCCCCTAGACCATGGATACCGACCTCTCCGCCAAGACCACGGAAACCAGTATGTGAAGACTGCTGTAGTACGGTACTTCTGTTTTGTGTTATAATACTGTTCATTTTCCTCATCATACTTCTCTTAATCTTTTCTTTTCTAGAGGTTGTGCAAATACGCTTTGTACTATCTTGTGTTGCCAACGATGCATTGATGAATAGTACACAGGTAGCGATCGTGCAAAATTATCTAAAGATTTTCCAAATATGATTGTTTCAATGAACAATATGTGAGAGAAGTGTAATCTACAGCACGTACTTTGTATTTAAAAAGGACACTATGCTATAGATTGATTTTGTGTGATTTCATATTGATTTGTTATTTAATATTAAGCATATTAATGACAGTATTTGTAACCTGTCTGTACCTATGGAAAAAAAAGATTGATGATGAACAGATCATGATATAGTATTTCATTGCGTACGAAACTAAGATATTGACCAACGGTATTTTGGCTTAAGATACTTATGGAACGACCATGTAACTTGGGAGGGGGTGCATAGTGGGGGTTTATGTTTTATTTTTATTTTTATGAAAAAACAACATTTCTGTTTCAACATATCATAGGAAATTATTAATTGTGCTAAACGATCTAAAGAATAAATAATCTGACCCAGTAATTTGAAACGAGACATTTGTCAAGTCCTCAAAAGAAATAACCCGTACATTATTTGGTGGGATAGCAACAGCGGTAAGAAAAACGTACCTCCTCCAAAAAAGTTAAATGGTCATTCTCTTTTATCCATTTTAGAGTATGAAGTTGGGCATATGTCCCTATATGATTACAATAATTGCTTGTTTCTGAATCCTGTCTGTATTTACTATGTTTGATGTACTGTATTTTCCGATTATTTTCTAAATAAATGTTGTTTAAATTATATGATTATAAGAAAAGAAAAGGTAAATTATTTTAATTTTATTTGTGTGACATTTTTTTCTGACGTTTTATCAATATAAACATACTGCCCTTGGATGCAGGTGTTAGGGTAGATTAACACACGAGGGAAAAAAATATCATCCGAGACGAAGTGATAACGAACACCTTCATCCAAGGGCAGTATGCTTTTTATTATACTGAATGCCTAATGATTCAAGTGTGCATTATGTTATTAAAAGGACAATTGTTAAAAAAATAAAGTCATAAATTAAGATAGTTTACTTACATTAACAACAACAAAACATCAAATAGCAACAAATTTAACAAGATAATAACATAATGTTTATAGCAATTAATGTAAAATGTTAATTGTATATTTTGATAAATATTATCACATGTTTGCTTATATATTCTGACTATTGCATAAATAATTTTCAAGGTCGGCTATAATTGTTTTATCATTTTTCAATATTATTATTTAAATACGTCTCAAAATTTTGAAATTTTATGAAAACTTTGAAATTTCTTAAACTTTTTGAAAATTTTATCATTTTGAAATTTTTTGAAAACTTATGAAAATTTAGATTTTTTTTGAAATTTTTGAAATTTTTTAATTTTTTGAAATTTTTTAAATTTTTTAATTTTTTGAAAATTCAGAAATTTTGAAATTTTTGGAAAATTTTGAACTTTAAAACAAATTCTTTTTTCTTAATTTTAGAATTTTGAAAATCGGTCAACCTCGGCCGGAGCGGGTGTTAATTTTTCCAGATCGGCATACTTCGGGCTCAGCGGGTGTTAATTTTAGGCATTAACACCCGTTGCTAATATTATCACATGTTGCTAGGGATAGGCGGGGCTTATGAAAGGTTAGTGAAAATTAACAAATGCAGCTTGTCCAATGAAATGAATGGATAATGTAAGAAATTTGCATAAAGTATAATAAAATATATTATCAGTACATTTGCTGTACAAATATACCATACGAATACATTTGCTTTATTCGTAGCCTACGAATAAACTTTTGAAGCCTACGAATAAACTTTTAAACCTACGAATAAACTTTTAAGCCCCAACCATAGATTCCGGAACTACTTTTTTGTGTTTTTGCTCTCCTGTGAAGGAGTAAAAATAATATGAGACAGGCAACCTGTTTGAAGGACGAAGTCCTAAAATTTCAATAATACGATGATTCGTACACGTTAGTCTCACCGGACGCAATTACGAACAATTTCGATGATATTGACCGTGGCATTTGATAAATAAATTTGACCAAATTGATGAAGCTGATTGCATGTTCATATTTCAGATTAAACACCAATATTCCTTTTGAATCATAGCCCATATATTATTCAATGCATTGTTACGGGTTTTAACTTAGAACAGATTTTCATGACCCCGTTCTAGTCACTCTGTGACCTAGATCCGGACACAATTTCGAACGACATCATAATAACCTTTCTAGTGTAAATTATTTAATGACAACTGTTAAAATTGAAAGAGCATTCATTCATTTACGTTCACATATCTATTTGTATATAATACCCATGACATAAAAACCTTTCCTTTATTCATACCATAAATGTGTGCCAGTTTGCATTCGGAATTCCTTGAACTCTTCAATAAATAAGGTACATCACGGATTTTGACATTTTGGGATAGATCAAGGTAAGGAAAATGTATTATATTGACTGTTTTTATTTTAATTTCAATGTGTTCTACATATGCATAGAACCAGGAGATCATATTCTTTCCAATTACAGGCATAAGATAACAAAATATGCGTACCTCAATGAATTTTAGCGATAGATTCCAAGTGCAATTGTCGATCGTTTTCTGTTTACAAATATGAAAACCCGTCGTCTGCAACATTCAACAACTACGCATGAATAATTTTCTCCCAAAACACGAGTAATTTAGTGGGGTATCTATTTATAAAAAAACATTTTTTTAATTCATGTTTTGAAGGAACAATTAGGGGGCATACTTTTTATTTCGTTCGTAATTGCGTCGGTGAGGCTATTATCTTTTATTTTGAATGAATTGTGTAGCCGATTTGTTATGGCGTTCATTTTACCTACGCCGCTCTTCCATCGGTAAACTGACGAGTTCTGTCCCCTGGCTCGTACCTCGGCTAGATTGAGACAGATTGAGTCAGTCTATTCCATCGGGAGTTTCGTAGAAAGAGATTATTTTATTAGAATTTTATTAAAAGTTTATTTCGATTTTGCATAGAGTAAATAATCAAAGAATTGGGAATTTTTCATTTAAATAGATTTCTTTTGCGTTTCTAAATTATCAATTGATCTATTTTTTAAACTTCCGGTGAGCAGATTTTTGGCTATCAATATAGAAGGACAAATCGGACAGCTTACCGTTAGAAGGACTTCGTCCTTTATTAACCGTAACCAATGTCAATAATCGACGTCGTCTTTTTCTAATAAATGTTTTCGTTCTCACTATTTGTAAATTTACAAACCGACAAAATGAAACTAATAATTTTAAAATTTCATATTTTTTATACATATTTTACGATAAAAAAAATCCTAGAAGTCAATAAAAAACAAAACAAAAATCTTAAACAAATCCGAATCATTTATAACTTGACAGGGAGCTTTGAAAACAAAACAAAAGCAACTAAAACTACAGGACAAAGGGAATAAACCAAAGAGGGCATGCCCTCCAACAGATGAGGAAATTAACATCCTTTATAACAGAAACGTTCTGGGCAGTCACACACCACAATCCTTACTAAACACACTTATATGGTTAAATAACTCAGTACAGTTTGAACATCAAACTCTAAGATTACTACATATATTTTATTATAAAATTTCCTCATATTAAATGTTCAATTAATTCACATCAATTACTTCAACATATCAGATAGTAGATTTCTTCAAGGTGAAAAGAACACGTATTCCTGCTATTGCATCAAGTCACTTTAAAATTATAGATAATTTTGTATATTCTGAATTCTTTATGACACCACCCAATATCTATATAATGTGTTTTAACCATTTGGAATAATTGTATTCAGTCACTTCCTCCAATCATTTTGCATCTTTTCTTAAAACATTTTTTTCTTTTGCAAAATTCCAACAAAGTTGTATGATTTGTCAGTTGAAACTAGTGTTTTATCTGCTGGAATTCTACTCACTGTTGATCAGGAATACAGTACATTTTCTATTTTGTGCAATTCCATTTGAAACTGATTCACATACCCCTCGCCTGTATGCAACAACTGAGTGATAGTTCTTGAAAAATGTCCTTTGTTTAATCAGATCTTTATAAAACGTTCATAGGTTTTTATGCAATTATTTCTTTCATATATATAATCTTTGCCCTTATTTCAAACATCACATATACATTGTACACTGTTAGACCATTAATCCAGCCATTCATCTGAAAGACATTAATATAGCACTGATTATAATTAAAATACATGTTATTATATATTTACTAATAAAATAACAAGAAAAAAGGAACAAAATGCAGACTAAATTAGCAATGTTTGAATATTTGAAACTTCAAGCTTTCATAATGCATTTTTGTATGATCCGACTCAGAAAATATATTCGCACATTAGTTATTACTCGCAACAGCCAACATTATCATGTAAATATTGTTCATTCCAGAAAAATATATCCTTCACTCTAATATTTTTCTGGTCACAACACTTATGCAATAAACCTATGTCCATAATATTCTTGGTTCCTTAGTGACATCGCATTATGTAATTTACCAATCAATGGATTATGGTTTAATAATAGCAAATTTGATATGAAGAAAATAGTTGGTGGGGATTCTACATACATGTAGACTTCAATGCATATTAATTCATTTGATTATGATATACAAACAGAAGTTAAATATAGTAATTAAAATCATATCTGGTGCTTGTTGACACTAAATCAGATCTCTATTTTGACCTTCTTCAATTTACCGTGTATATATGAAAGTTTTATTTTAAACCTATGTAAAGTCCAGAAGATTGGTATTAGCTTCTTCTCCTTTATATACTTACATTGTCGCAAAATACATAATTTATTTGTACGAGCTTTAGAAACAGGTAGAAAAGTCTCATGAAAAAAATGAAGGAAAGTTGCAAATTAGACATTAATCAATCAGTGCCAGAAAATATCTTATCCCGTCCAGAAGTTAAGAGAAAACAACGTGGAGGGGATCTATAGATATTATGCAAATATCAGGGCATAAAAATGTGGCATCTATTAATAATTACTCAACATTGAGTGAGGAAAGACACAAGAAAATATCAAACATCCTCAGCAACACTGAAAGTGAAACTAGCAGGAATGCTTTTCAGCAAACTTACCTCGTAAAACCTCCACACATTCTACAGCCAGTAGCACTTCTGATGTTTCGTGTCGAAGCAATCCCGATGTTCCTTCTTACAGATCCATTACAAATATGTCAAGTCAAATTAGTTCTATGTTTTACGGCGTGGTCATCCATAACAAATGGTGAATGTGTACACAATTTTCACAAATGACTTATATCCCAATTACTGAGTATTTGAGTGTTTGACATCGTTGTTAAATACATTTCCGTGAATCAGTTCAGTTTGTTGAGATAAATGATTAATCTTTCTGTTTTCTCTACTCTGCCTAGTTTACCTAAAACATGCTCGAATCGTCGATACATGTATGTGTGTGTTGCTTTCACATGTTTACAAACTGTGTGGGTCATGCTTAAATACGCCTGCAGTAGTAACCAGGTAAATATATACGACTGTGTGTCATACACAGGTGGACGCCTGCAACTATATGGTTCTTTTTTATTTTATTTTTTTTAATATAAACAAGTAAAAGGAATATATCGGATGTTTATTATTTGATATAAAAAAATAAAAATAAAAGTGAACCATATAGTTGCAGGCGTATACCTTTTCACACAGGCGTATATATTTACCTGGTTACTACTGCAGGCGTATTTAAGTATGACCGCATGTGACGTATGGTCGATAAATTAATGTGTTTTCATATCTATGAAAAACATATTAAATATATATATTTCAGGTTCTAAACTATCAATTTTCTATATAGATTTTCATCTTAATCAATAAATCTTCATTTAAATAAAGTTATTTCACTTCCTTTTGAGAACTATATGTTTGCGAATTTTTGTCGGTAAAAAAAATCTGGTATTTTGCTACGCCAAATAGTGAGGATTCCGTTGGGATATAATGCATTGTAAAATATGCATTTTTACGAGTTAAAACGATTTTTGAGGACATCGTGGATTGCAGGATAAATACAATATTGGTCTGTTGACGGTAAATATAGAATTTATTTGACTCGGCGCGAAACGGGGAGAAAGACTCACTAAAACTCGTCTTTCACCCCGTTTCTCAGCCTTGTCAAATAAATTCTATATCTACCGTCAACAGACCAATATTGTATATTTATTCTATTTGATTGGTATATATTGATGAGTGCATTGTAAATATAATTTGTGTGTCAAAATATTGTTTGTTTATTTGATGGTGTTGAACGTTTTAGTGGTGGAGGAAACCGGAAGACCCGGAGAAAACCAGCGACCTGTCGCAAGTCACAGACAAACTTTAACACATAATGTTGTACACCTCGCCCTGATCGAGATTCGAACTCACAACAGCAGTGGTGATAGGCACTGATCGCATAAGTAGTTGTAAATCCAACTACCATACGATCACGGCCACGACGATCCCTCCAAAATATTGTATTTATCTCTTACTTTAATATGTTTTAATTTGTGGTTATATAAATGAGACTATCTATATATTGACATTTATCCTGCACATGCTCTATTTGAGGAAGCACATTACATTGACTGGATAAATGTTTGTTATATACTACTAGTAACACTTATATAGCTTGTTCTGGTACGCCTGTCACATGTTGCCTGTCGAGCTTTGGGAAGCTAGTTGTACATGTAAATCCAATTCACTCACTTCCTGTTGACAGAAAATATCAAACGGGGCAATCAATGGATAATCATATAATTTTATTATTTAATTTTAAATATCAACGTCGATGTATTACTGTGATTTGTCTGCAGAATCACAACATTAATGCAATGTCTTAAAGTATAGGATTTGTGTGTATTCGCAGCAAAACTAGGGAAAGGTTCTGCGAATCTCGCCTTGATCAAATCCACATTGCACGAAGACAAACTCTAATAGATAATTAGCAAGAAAGCATATGTGTGTAAAAAGAGTTTGAAGATACCAAATTGGTAATCAGAATCCGTATATCGAAAAGGACAGAAAACACAATGGCCAAAAGAAAAAGGACATAAGGACAAACAACGATCTACAAAACATGCACATACAACTAAAGATCGAGTAACACGAATCCCACTAAAACCCGGAGGTGAACTCAGGTGCCCGAGAAAGGTAAACAGTTCCTGCTCCACTAGCTGCATCCCTCGTGTTAATCTAGTCACAAACCCGGTGATAAGTCGTGAATGAGGAAAGAACCGAGAAGTGCTGTATTGCATTAAAAAGTGTGGAAGCACACAATCAAGCAATTTGTTTTAAAATCATATTTGAACGTCAACATTGTGGTGCACCTTTTCTCCTCGTTTTCTGTGAACTTGATACCATTACATTTCTTATCTAAGTAACACAACATCCCACATTCTACCAGAGATTCCGTGAAGATTGTGTAAATTACCTCTTCATTCATGAACTTATAGGTTTCACAATAATGACCTAAAAAACACAGACTATTAGTAAAATTTACAATTATTCTGAACACATTTCTCTCTAAAATGTAATGGTTTAAGATATGCTGTATCCTCTAAAATGTCCCTATCGAGACAATTTATCCCATGTCGTATGATCCGGGGAGGGGGTTAAAACGGGACGAGTAGTGGGTAAAACTAGGCCTTGTCCCCAGTTAAACGGGTGTGTCAAATTGTTTTCTCTGTTCTCGTTATTATTTTGTTGTTATATGTTCAGTTTTATTGTACAAATTTTTAAAATTTGAAAAAAATAAAGACAAAATATGTGTCCAGTTAAAACGAATTTAAATAGAAAGATTACAATGCGTCATGTAAAGACAAGAAAAGTTTTAAGATACAAAAGGGCCTACCAGAAACCATAAATCGGAGAAGAACAGAAAAATAATAAAAACACAGATATCAAATTTAGTGCGCACTAGTCTGAAAAATTGGTTGGCCGTAGGGCAAATCCAATGATATGTATTGAAAGACCAAACCCTTATCTATTGAATTATTTCACAATAAAACCTGCAGTTCCTTTATAAACTATCAAAATATCACCAAACACAATTGCCAAATAGATAAAAGACAAATGGACAAGCAATGATCTACAAAGCACTACACAGATAACTGAAGATTGAGCAACAAGAACCCTACTAATATAGGGTTTGAACTCAAGTGCTGTGGATGGGTGGCCAGTTCCTGCTCCATTAGAGGCAACCGTTGTGCTACAAGGAGCAAGGAACAGGTCGTCCTGCGGACTAGATGTCATGGTAGACTTATTAAATGATAAAAGTAAAAAATAAAAAAACAACCGGCCTGTATTCCGTGCATTGAAATTGGTTCCCTATCCATATTTTAATAGACTGTGTAGATGCCGCTGATATTCGTCAGACATTCTACAATATCAACTCTTCATTCGATACATACTTTCCGAATATGTCTTATTTGTAATTAAATCTATAGCTATGAAAGTTAATTCATAAAATTCATTCAAGCCACGATGCAGCTGAAATGCTCTTAAAGTTGGTGTTCCCTAGTATTATCTTATCAGCAAAATAATGATTAGTTGAGCAGTATTTCAGTTATATTTACGACAAAATCAAATCCAACACTATGCAAAACCCAGAATGAAAAGAAGAAAGGATAGGCAAAATTGGGCAGCGACTGCCAATGAAAAAGCATGGAGAGCTGCGCAGAGGCGATAATTTTAGTTTCTTGAAGCGTCTACCCTTTATCGAAATATAAGAAGAGTTTGAAGATACCAAAGGGGCAATCAGAATCCGTATATCAAAGAAGAACAGACAACACAATGGCCAAAAGAAAAAGTACAAAAAGACAAACAACGATCTACAAAACATACATATAAAACTAAAGATCGAGTAACACGAACCCCCATAAAAACTGGGGGTGAACTCAGGTGCTCCGGAAGATGCTTTTAACGTGTAATGTGCGTGACACTCTCCAAACATGTTACTCACTATGATCAGTGGTCGGGCTTTCCGCTATATGACAACCCCTCTGGGGACGTACTGAGCAGCACTGTGGGTTTTCGCCCTGGCAACTTTAACCAGTACCCAGCATAAACAAAAGAGGTTGTTAACGTGAAGGAACCGCGACACTCTAAACTTGTTACTGACTATGATGTACGGTCAGACTCTACGGTATATGACCCCTTCCAACGAGAGTTCTCGCCCCATCTGACACCTGGGGACGCGCCGATCAGATTTGTGGGTTTGCACCCTGACAACTTTCACCAGTATGTAAAATATACTCCGATCACTGGTATGCTTCATTTCCTCAATAAAGTATTCAAATTCATATAATGAATTCAGCGATTGGTCATTTTTGTTGTGGCAAGTAGCTCCAGTATCAAGAAGTGTCATATCAGATAGGTAAGTTTGCAGCGGCACCATATCACAGTCACAAATGAATGAGTTGTCACCCAGACCCCTGCAATAATAGTTAAAGGATAAGTTTACATTTTTGGTCTCGTTGGCGTCGTGAATATTTACAGACTTTACAATCACAACGAAAGTGGCAACAAACTCAAGAGAACATTCAGGAAGGTGACCTCGTAATTCTCAAAGATGGTGATCAACATAGAAACATTTGGCCTTTAGGACTTATTGAACATGTATGTCCTAGTGATGACAATCTTGTTAGGAAAGTGTTAGTAAGAACAATCATAGATGGACAACCTCGTATATGTGTAAGACCAATTACAGACTGCTCTTTTGCGTCATAATGAACTGTAATTGACTTTTTCCTATCAAGTTGTTTGTCTGTTGTATTTTTGATATTAGTTAGGTAAACTAATCTTGGGTTTCTTAATATTTACGGTGATCCGTTATTAATTTTATTTTTGTATGTAGTGATATTTTCATATCAGACGGGGGTGTGCTTATACATATATATGTATATTTAGAACTCACTGGTCAAGTTTCTATTTTTAACTACTTTCAGTTTCAGTTTCATTTTGACTGTACTTTCACTTACTTTTTTGATGATTTCCTGTTTCCTGTTTCATTGCATTGTGTACCACAATCCCATTGAACCAATGTGAAGTTTTAATCAAGCTGTAACTTGTTTTATCAGTTTATGACAGACCAATATGTAAGTTAAATTATAATTTTCAAGGTCTATATTTTATATGCGTATATGTATTTTTTGCGAAAAAATGTTTTAATTTTGATATTTTGATAGCCGAATATTTTCTTTCTTTTTCTTTTTATTTTAATTGTAGAGAATCCCGTTTGATAAATATTTATAATGTTTTTGACATCTTTTTCACTTTCAATTGTTTTGAATTAACCGTGTTCACTTTTGTATGAAAGTAAGTCCAATAATTGCTATTTTTAATATACACTACACTCGTCTATAAATTTGGATTAACTTTGTATTTTATTTTGCTATATTTTGTATTTTCGACTCGACAAATGATTTGTTCAAATGTAGTTATGGTATTTACATTTTTCTTTGTAGCTTTTTACCACGTGCACACATGTCAAACTTGAATAAATCATGTTATATTGGACATATGGTGTTATTTTGAACCCCGGTAAACTATCTGCTAAATACCTAGCGGAATAGTTAAAATGGTATTTGCTGCTAAGCCCACAGTATTAAAGAGTGAGCGAAACTCACTTGTAACCTCGGAGTCAAGATAATATATCCGAGATGAGCAACATGTCTACCCTGTTACTTTAGTGTTGTAATACTGTCAAGTCTATCGAAGAAAGAGAAAGTTTAGACGAAAGCAGGCATCATTGTCATATTGTGCAAAAGTTCCTTGTTCTCGCCACGAGATTGATAGTACATTTCTCACCTGGCGTTAACTATTAATCACTTAATCAATCTTGTCTAGGAAAGTTTACAAAAGAAAACTTGCTACATCTCTCACAGACAAAAAAATGGTGGATATTTGTAATATTCTTGGTCATCTCAATGTTACATTGCATTCGGCAGAGATAAGATGCTTAAACAATGATAAGACAACGAATGTTGACATTTTAAAATTACCATTCTAATATGACGTCCTCCAAACCCGTGGTAAAAATAATGTTAATCTATGACCGATTACGATTACGAAATAATTACCGGTAGCCATATATTTATATTGTTTTTATCACTATAATCAAATAAAAACGTAGATATATAATTTCGTGAGCTCTTTCTCCTTAATGCTGCATTCCTAGCGGAGAAGCAACACATATCAATTTTATAGTCTTTGGTGTGACCCGATCGGGACTCGAATTAACGATCTATCGCACTCAAGTTGAGCACGTAGGTTTAAGAACCCGAAACATAAACAGATGAATTAAACAACCTTGGTTTTATCAAAGTCTTATCAAAATAACAAAAAAACGTCATTGATGCCTAAACATAAACAGAAAGTGGCTATGGAACATGGAGGGGTAAAATTGACGACGGTAGGTTAACATACCATGGTCCCGTTAAAGATCGAGACCACTTAATGCTAAAACTCCATAGCGAAAGTGAAGGACGTATTCATTCTTTGAAATTATAAAGACAGAGCATTGATTATTACATTGGGAGCATAGTGTTGAGAAAGCACGATATTTCGGGAAATTGGCTCAGTTGACACAGAGTATTAATAATCACAGCGCCTCATAAAACAGGAGTATATATACACAAAGAAAAAATTTAAGCACCCCCTGAAATATTAAAACATAATAAGTTACACTTAGTTTAGATTATAATATTTATATTGATTATAGCAAGAACAATGTTCCATTAAAAAGATGTGCTCACACAGGTGTGACCACTATATCTAATATCGATTAGTCATGCATGTGAAACATGCCTCTCACGCATTACTCAAAATTCAGTATGTTCACGCTTCGAATTTGGGTATTTAAGTCCGATGTTTTAAAAAATCTATTCATTCTCAGTAAGCATGGTACGAAAGCGAATATCAGAAGCTTAAAGATAGCAAATAATCGGCATGCATTCAACAGGGATGTCCTTCAAAGCTATTGGACGTCAGATGGGCTACCACTATACTGTAGTCAGCCGATTGGTGAGAAAACACACACAAACCAACAATGTGAAAGACTTGTCAAGATCCAGCAGACCACGGGTAACATCTGATCGTGACGACAGAGCATTGCAGCGTTTGGTTAGACGGATGTCATTCGCAACCAGTCCCATACTCAAACAACACTGGCTGCCAAATAGACGTTTGTCAACAAGAACAGTTAGAAACCGTCTGAAATCAGCGGGACTTACGTCAAGGACAGTCATTAAACGTCCATTGTTGGCAGACCGACATCTACGAACACGTTTGGGATGATGTTTAGCACGACGATGTAACCGACGGCCGCATGAGGGTTTGGATACACAAAAATACAGCCTATACCCCAAAGAACTCCCAGCCAACTGTCCTTTACGGTGGAGGCTAAGTAATGGTTTGGGGGTGTATCTCGCATGACTGCAAGCTGTATTTAGTCACCATACAAGGCAACCTAACTGGTGATCAGTACAGCAGAGACGTCTTGCAACCAGTTGTTGTCCCCCATTTTGACAACCACCAACTAGCTACAAGGACTGTGTATATGGATGACAACGCCAGACCTCATCGTTCAAGAGCAGTAACCGCCTACCTCGAAAGCGAAGCCATGACTTCTGTTCCTTGGCCAGTCATGAGCACGGATTTGAATCCCATAGAGCATACTTGGGACCTGTTAGGCCGTCGTATGCAGGCTCGGGAACCTCCTGTGCAAAACATTCGTCAGTTGGAAGCAGCATTGCATCGGGAATGGCAGCAGCTATCACAACAGGACATCCGACGTCTAACTGGAGGGATGAGACGCAGGTTTGAGGCCGTCATCCAAGCACGTGAGGGTTACACCCGGTACTGAACTTTGTACAATAGTTGTCGTCAAGTGATTCATAAGTGACGTGTTGAAAGTGAAATGACAATCTTATCGTGCTTTTTGAACTTTGAAGGTCAATACTTAAAATGGACATGCTTTACTGCAAAAACTTGCCTTCTGATATTGTGATTAAATATTCTTTAAATTAACATTTTTCTTGATTTGGTTTGTGTTTTCTTACAGCCAATGCAATGTCCTAACAGGTCACCAGTACGTTCTTGAGATTATCTGGTCAGTAATCTCGTGATACTTGTCGTATCATAATTCATTTAAAAAAAACAATAATTATTAAACCAACTACTCCTCCAATAACACCTCCATACAGAACACTTGATGAGGATTCATGAATTGCTGAAATGATACGAAACAAAAATTATTATATGCGTAAACAATTGCTCACTGGTGAAAGAGTACATACTACATACTAACAACAGATATGTAAAACAGATTTACTCTATAAATGTCTGAGGTGATAGGAAGGTAGCATTGACTGTCTCGTTATTGACTTCAGACTACTTTTTCGCATTTGGATTGGAATAAATCAATGCAAGAAAACATTCTACACTGAAACACTGGTTGTAGTTTGTATTGTCAGTATTGGTTGTTTGCATAGCCAAAATATATTCCTTGTAAATCTAGTGTTTGTTGCTCTCAAATGGGGTGTTTTTGTTTTGCTTTATTGGTATTGCATGTTGGTTTTGTAGAGAGTGCTGTTCGATGTATATGAGGTGCATATTGCATGAATAGGAAGCGCATGTTTCTTGCATAGACAGTACTCGTTGTAAACAAATGCTTAGAAACATTTTGAAAGTGGTATGGTGTATGATCAATGACCGTACATGACATATATCGTTGTTAAATCATTTTATGTTTTCGATTAGACACAACTTACCGCAATATTTGTATGCCCCATACACCCCTCCTCCTGTATCAAGTATTCCCAGAATTAACCAGTGTAAACATCATAAGACAGCTTAGGTTATTTCATACATTTTACATCTAATGAATAGACTTATATAATATTTAATCTTGTTATTTGCCTTTACTTTAAAGTGATCTTATTATATGCATAAATAAACGGCCAAACGTGCCACCCCAGTGAATTTTGCTATATCCTACGATTTTTTTTTCTATTTATGAACAATAATCAATTATTATGACTGAATAAATGTAAGAATACAATTGATTTTAGTCAGATAAACACTTTAAGACGACTCTATCATCTGTTTTTCACATTTTAGGACAAAAACCTCTAAAATATGAGAAAGCAAAATATCAAATAAAGCATACGTTATTTACTTGTTGTCGTTCTTTGTACATCTGTACGGGGCTTCGAAAAGCCTTATTGCTGGCAAACATTCTCAGTTCATACCACGTGTCACCCTGTAATCCTGATAGTATGTAGGTCTGCCTATTATATTGTGAAATGTTCTGTGTAATCCATATCTTGGATTCATTAATAATACGGTATTGTATGTTAAAAGTTTGTTCATGTCCACCATTATATCCAGATATCAACTCAATCACAATACTTGTGTCTGTAGAACTGACTAAAGTGAAATTTGTGGAAGACTGTGGGGGACCTTCAAAATTATAACAAGATTGAATTTAATTTTGAGTTCAATCAGATTAATAATTTGCAAAAAATAATAATAAAGGAAATAAATAAACAAAATATGTGTCAGAATTATCAATTTTTGTTTTAATTAAATTAATAATATCGATGTAAAATGCACAACAATCAGCCTGTATCGCTAACTTCTCAATAAATAGTATGTATATCGTAACTTTGTTTTACCATTGATGTATATTGTATAGTGTAAGTACTACGTAATGTACATGTTAAGTTTTTACCATCATTACTAACCACTTGTAATTGTTGGTCAACATATTTACATCAACTTTGTATAGAACCATTCTAGGGATATATGTCAATGTTGTGATAAAATAGTTCTTCCATCTCAAATAACAATACCTTTAATATATTCTCCAAAGTCATATCATATTTAGAGGGCCCGGGTGGCTCAGCGAGTTAGGTAGTTGGATTACCTAACAACTCTTACAAGACTACCACCAATGCGGCGTGGGCTCGCGCCCGCTTTGTATATTACAAAAAAGGTGCACTCGACTCGCTGCCGCAAGTGATAAAGTTTACCAGTTGCTTGTCCATGGTCGGTGGTTCTCTCCGGGTACTCCGGCTGCTTCCACCACTAAATCTGGTCTCCGTGATATAGCTGAAATATTGCTGAAAGTGGCGCTAAGCACCAAAAACCAAATCAAAAATCAAATCATATCATATTTATCATGTAATTGAATTACTTGTTAGATTATATCGAAAGGACCTTCCAGAGACATTGGCAACATTGGGCACAGATGACGCATGATGAAGACAAATACAACACAAAAAGCCTCAACATAACACAGAAAACTCCTAAGATGAGCACACGGACCCCACCAACAAAACGAGAGTAGACCCAGATAAGCAGTTCTTCCTTCTTGTAAGACTCCCACCATGTTCCTCATATTGTCAAGTTCGGAAAAAAACCTCTTGTCAGAGATAAGGTAAAGAAAACATTTATGCAAAAAGGAAACGATTCTTAGTCATTTGAGATATAAATATTTTGAGTGAGTGGGTGGGTGATTATTGCTTAGCGCCAATTCGGCAATTTTTCGGCGATGTCATGGCGAGAACAAGTTAATTTTCATTGAGATGATGATGAGGTCAGCTTTGTACTAGAACAACACGCTCAGTTGGATTTGGATAGTGCTGGCTCACTGAAATTACAGTCCGCGGATAGACATGTCGTCTCACATGGAACCAATATCCTGACTTCGAGCCAACATGTCTTTGCTCTTTCTCCTTAATGTTGCGTGCCAAGCGGAGAAGAAACAAATACCAATTTTCTAGTCTTTGGTTTGACCCGATCTATCGCACTAAAGCACGCTAACCATTACACCACCGATGCGGTATACAGATTGTGTAGGAGTTAACCAGTTCGTGATAACGACAGCAGAATTTTAGTAGCGATGACTTCAATCTTGGTATGTTGCCTATTTATTTTCTATTTTAATACTTGCTCGCATATTCCAGCAAAACAGTATATTGTACAGTTTGACTAACACCATATGAGAGCTGTAATCTATAGCTAACGTTGAAGTCAGATTCCTTGAACTTGTTGATGGTCCAAATAACGTGGTAACCATCCAGTTGTATATCTTTGCAAAGGAATGTATTATTAACTATCGCTGATCTTTCTGACACGACATATTTGGTTGATGATGAAACTTGTGTGTTACCTCTGTACCACCTTAATTTAGTATATTTAGGTATACTGTATACATAAACATTGATATCTACATTTCCACCAAATTCACCATTCTGTGTTAATATGTTGTTATTTGTAAATATTGGTTGAGCTGAAAGGTACAGAATATAATAGTGGCTGGTCTATTACAGAGTAAAGTAAAATATGAGAAATGCACAGTTAAAATGTGATAAATATTGAATAGCAGTTTCTAACGTTATCATGTTACAATTGGACTTATAGGTATTCGAATATGTATTTGTTCAGTTTATTTGTAAAAGAGAAAACACTATTGCCCTATGATGTCAATAACATATTTACATTAATGGGCAAGGAAGTTATTATACAGTGAGAGAGTGAGTGATTGTTGTTTAAAGCCAAATGAACACGTTTTCAACTGTTTTACATAATATAAAATATAACATATATTCTTTCTTATAGTTTACATTGAAATTATCAAGGGGTGAAATGAAAACAAACAAATGGGTATAACTTGTATTGCCAGAAATAATCAATTCCATAAAAACATATACATATATAAAGCAATATCAATATTTTCACAAATCATATAAATAATATAAAAATTCATGCCAGCTATCTTTCTTTCTATTTTCACGGACAACTCCCTTCTAAAATACTAGCAGATCATGGAAGGAAAGGACAATCCACTCAAAATGTATTTAGAAACTGACCAGACCGGAAGCCGCAAGACAACATCGTGTTCAGGATGTTATTTCCTGAAAAGAGTAAAAAAAGATTTCTGCAGTAAAACTCAACATGACTCAAAAAGCAACAATATAATATCTACTTAAATGCCTAATAATATTGATAATTTTCTTTCTCAACAAATCTGTTCCTGCAAAGTTTAAATGAAGACCATCACTAGGAGCATATAAACTCGGATCTGGTGAATTATTATACAGAAAACTTCGATATCAATTACAATATAATATATGTTTTGTCCTACAAGGTTTTTTTTAACTCAGCATTTACATTACAAATTTTAAATTCCGAATCTCTATGGTCTTACAAGTCTGGGTAATATCGATGTAAAAATCAATTTAACACTAGTTATTTTTTTCAATTGATGAATTAAATCTCCATAATAAGATAAAATAGTATTTACTGACTGAGAAGAAGACACGTTGTTAGTACCAACATTATTTATAACAAAATCTACAGAACTTATGTCTACTCTGCCTGAAGAAACGTGCTCAGCAAGCCGGCCTATAGTGGCACCTGGAAATGCCTGAACCGTACAACCGTGTATCTCACTGTCATATTTAGGAATAGATGCTGACAATAATGTGGACCGTGTTTCATAGAATATTCCTGAAAAATTAGAATTAATTCAATTTTTTCAAAATATGAGTTTTCATCTTGTTAGCAACAAACATGTTATCTTTTAGATTAATCTTTACATATTTTTTATCTGAATCGCTTTTTCAGTCACCATATAATTGAATCAATTCCGTTGGTACTTCAGCAGAAAAAGCCCAAGTTACACTCCCTCTCCTAAAACTATGGGTTGAAAAATCATCTGAATGTTTTCCTAATAACGTATTCATGTGTTTTAAAACAGATTGGAACTGTCTGTACGTCTCTGGTTGCTTCTTTTTCCCCTTTACTATAGGAAATGCAGGACTATCTTGAAAAACAACAACCAAAACTGTATAGTTTTAAACCATTTAATCTTAACTAATAATATTCCACTATCTGTATCAAAGGTCAACAAAAGTTTCTGCATAATTTCTTAACACCATTAAAAGAACGGACAGAATCAGGAACTAAATTCGATTTTCTAACCATAAGAAAAAACGCATATTCAAATAAACACCAAAATGTGGCATCATATGAATGTTTATGATCAAATATGTTAAGGTTAGGAGTGATAGGCTGAGCTTGCTTTGGACAATGTGGTTTAGTTCGAGATAAACCCCTTAATACTAATCTTAAATGAAAAGAATCAAACTGGGGATGTTCCTTATCCAAAAATAAGTGTAATAATTTAACACAACTAATATAATTACGAATTGAGTCAACAGATGTGAAGCTTCTACTTAGAAAATTGAGCGTACAAACTCATAATGTTTATGGTAGTCAGTATAGGTATGAATTCAAAATACCAGCAAAACATGAAATATAACTGCATAATAATAGTTTTATTAGTACTATCTGCATAAGAGTGTTTTGCCGACATCTTACACTGAGACTTCAAAACATCCAATTCTGTAAAGAGAATTACCAATCATTCATAAAATTAACATCTGATGATTGAACAGAAACCTCCTCGTATGTCTTTAAATCAACTAAAGACAAGAAGGTATCTCTAAATCTGCTATGTATATGCCACCTAGATAAATAATCTGCTAAACGGTTCTCTTCTCCCGCGATATGTTTAGCTCTAACTTCAAATTCATGTGTAGCTTTCACAAAACAAAGTTCTCTTAAGCAATTCTGCATGAAACTATCCTTGGTAGAACCCGAATTTACAACTGTCACCGAATCTTCATTATCACAAAAATAAAAAGTTGTTTCCCTTTTAATTTCTTTCCCCAAATTTTTACAGCAACAATTACAACTAAAAGTTGCAAACAATTAATATGTAAATGATCATCTGTAATAAATGAAGGAAAATTCGAGTGAAAATATTGTTTACCAAAAAGTGCACCGAAGCCATCAAAGCATGCGTCGCATTACAAAATTTCTGGATGAACACGTTGTTGATACTAATATGGGCATTAATACAACAGGGGAGAGAACACAGTATATTTATTTCCGTCATGTGAGATGCAGATTTAACGCTATCGTCGATTGATGAATGTGTTCTTACAAAAAAATCGCAATGTTGCTGTATTTTGCTGTTTGGTCGATTGTGTGACATCGTAACCTTTACGAATCTGGAAATGTCAATTATGAGATTTTATGGTGTATTGGTCTTTCTTCCGAATATTATTCTTAAGCAACAACGGTCATGTTTCAATCATTTGTCCTTCCAGCATCGATCTTTTGAGAATTAATTTTTTTTCTAAATGGATATGCATTGTAATAATTCAGTAATAGTGAAAGGGGGATAACTCTATTGTACTTGTGAAAGTTGAAGATAAACAAGATATTTACCCCTCTCCTTCGTTGTACAATCCGTGCTCAGCCACTGTATATTTCCAAGGATATTTTTGGTAAATTTAACCCAAAATCCCTCCCGCGCAGCTTACATTTAAACTAATAGTTGTTTTTTATTTGGTAATGGGAGGGCAGAATCCCCCTCCCCAATTTTTATGTTTGTCTATGTAATAAAATGAAAAAAAAAAATATAATATAAATATTTCAATAAATTGTTTTACATTAAATTTACATGTGATATTTTTGGCATTTTATCTCATTTTATTGTACTCAAAGACGAAGAAAACTACGCAATATGTGTTGGACACCACTATGCGTAAACAAACACAAATAATGTAAATATGACATGAGTCCTCCTACAAACAACTGGAGGTAAAGACGAACCGAACATCGTTTTATGTGGAAATCGTAACGGACATGACCACACGGAACGCAGAACGTAAAGACACATAGTAGGACAACACAAAAAGCTAAAAATATGAGCAACATGGACCCACCAAAAAAACCGGGATTTGCTCATATATAAAGTCAATACGTGTTGAACACCACTATACGCAAGAAATACAAATAACATAAATACGACATGAGCCCTCCTACAAACAAGTAGGGGCATAATAATTTTTATGTATTTGATCTTAAATCTTAAATACCACTTAAACACAAAGAAACGAAGAAACTGCAAGGGACACATAATCCTTAATTTCTGTAGGAATCTTTAGAAAGATTGTGCTTTGGATTTGTAATGCCAATTGTTTACTGTTAGATAGATTTCTAAACGTTTCGAAATGTTAGTCATGACCATAGAGTCGTTTTAAATGTTAGCTAGTTAATTGACTATATGTTTCCGAGAGTATCGTTAGCCCAGCAGTTAGTGCTTCGGCACTGCCATATATTTATATTTGAGTTTTAGAAACCTAAATAATGTATTTTGTTGAAGCTAACGTCAATATCATTCCTACATATCTAACAAGATGAAATGTGAGCTAATGCTCACTTATGATACCCCAGCTCTTCAAAAGATAGTACCTTGATAGCAGAATTACAGTACTATATAGGTTTATTTGAATTTTGATCAACTTTACAAAAGATAATATTTAAATGCATTTTAAAGTTGTTATCTGGAATCCACTGCCCATAGAAGCCAAAGAAATGGAGAATGACCTAAAGAGAAAGAATCAATATTAACATGGTACTGTGAAAGGATTGTTATGTGTGGGTTTCAATTGTGCATAGTTAACTAAAATATAAATGCATTTAATACATCATGAATTAAAGGAAATTTAGTATTTTGACAGTAAGAAAATTGAG
The DNA here is from genome assembly GCA_963680875.1 of Bathymodiolus brooksi. Classification (NCBI taxonomy): domain Eukaryota; kingdom Metazoa; phylum Mollusca; class Bivalvia; order Mytilida; family Modiolidae; genus Bathymodiolus; species Bathymodiolus brooksi. The sequence continues at coordinate 62,953,226 of OY804583.1, forward strand.
CTGTTAAGGTGATAAAGGTGTACGATGACAATTGTACCTCACCTACAACAATACTCTTCCGGTACCTTCTTAAAATAACAAAAGGCATCAGTTATACCTGTACAATATCAATTCCACCACATTGACATATTTGACACACAAAACAAATACAAAAAAGCGCAATTTATCAGTTTCTTCTGATCTGTATGTTGAACAAAAATTTAAATCATCCATAACATTTGTAAACAACTACATGTATCACAACTTCTGAAGTCAATAGGTCTACACAACTTTCACTAACGGCACTGCAAGATGAACATGAAAATGGTCTGAATAATGAACAGGAATCACTGACAAATGTTCAGTCATCAAAGAAACGGTTCACATAGATATGGTCAAGTGTTCCTCCCTTTCTGTGTGTAGGCTGTTTCACATACTGGATGAAACCATGGTATGCTGTGAGTTCACTAAGTATTCTGACACTTGAATCACCTGATCTGAGATTAACGTTAAAATCTCCACAAACAAATGTAGGCACAGAGTCTGATGGTACTGATGATAAAAGTTTGTCTAAATTTTCAAACAGCAATTCACTGGGTGTGTTTGCCTGAATGTATAGCACAATCATTAGTACATGTCTAGAAGGATCAAATCGGCTAGACAGGATGGTACACATGTGTTGAAGTTTGGGGGACTTCCTGAAGGTTGAATATATGTTAAATGTGTATTTAAGCCAACTAAATCGGCAAACAGGAAGTAGGAATCTGACGGGTCAAAAAACGCTTCCCACAAAATGGGGTACCTATATGAAGCGTGTGACGAAATATCAGATTTCTGCCATCAATATTTGCTGAGAAAAATGCGACGAAAAATGAGCATATATGTTCAATTTGTATAAAAATCAACAAAGTCGGCAAACAGGAAGTAGGAATCTGATGGGTTCAAAAACGCTTCCCCACGATATGGGGTACCGATATGAAGCTTGTGACCAAATATCAGATTTGTGTCATCAATAGTTGCTGAGAAAAATGCGACGAAAAATATCTTGGACGAACGGAAGGACGGACAGACGGATAGAGGTAAAACAGTATACCCCCTTCCCCTCCGGGGAGCGGGGGTATAAACAGAGTTTGAAGATATCAAAGGGGTAATCAGAATCTGTAACTCGAAGAAGAACAGACAACACAATGGCCAAAAGAAAAAGGACAAAAGGACAAACAACGATCTACAAAACTTTAAACATCAAATTAAAGATCGAGTAACACGAATACCACTAAATATTCGGGGGGTGGGGGGTGGTGGGGTTGGACATTTACCGATCTTGAAATCGTAAATACGTCCGAGATTGAGCGTACCTGATGGAAGTAATTCGAGAAACGCGTTGTGTGCACTAATGTAGACATATACGTGTTTTTTAATTTCTAGTATGCTAAATAATAGTTACTTCGATTCTCATTATAATATTTTGTTATGGTTGTGACACAGGTGCTGATTGAACCCTAATATACTATTTAAAAACATATTTTGTTTCTTTTACAAGTAATATTTATACCACAGTTGTTCGGGTTAAATGGTTCAACAATCTAACACCAATCGTAACTACTCGGCCATTCTCGCTACCCTACAAATAACCTCGTATGCATTTGGCGTATAAATCGCACTAATTTTCACAAGTCAGTTACATGAAAGTTTGATAAAGTTATATTTTAAACAATTTTCTATATTTCAATTATTTTCATGGATAAAAGTTAAAGTTTTAATTAGTTTTGCATGATTAGATTTTACTTAGTATGTCTTCCATATTGGATTTCCGTGGACTATATTTTTGTGCGGCTTAACTTAACTTAACTTCCGGCAAACAATTTAAGAAGAATTTCTACTATCTACGTACGAGGTTATTTGTAGGGTAGCGAGAATGGCCGAGTAGTTACGATTGAATCTAACACGAAGCGTGGGATTGTTTTACCGTTTAATTCGGAAAACCGTGGGATATAAATATTGGTAACATGAAGCCATGCAATATAACATATAGGTCGGTGATTATTGCACGACACTCTCATAGTAATACAGCTCAGATTTAAAGCGTGCAATATATCGTATCGCCATGAATTATTTCATAGTTCAGAGCTGTTGCTTACATTCTTCAATATAAACCATGAAAAGATCAAAGGAAAATAATGCATTTATGTTACAACGAGAAATAAATAATGTTCTATCTAAAATATTTTTAGTCAAATGTCTAAATTGATTAATAATTAATTAACCAGAACCACGCATCATTGATTTGCAATACCTGTCTAATAATAGCTATTTAGGTGGATTGACGCCATTCTTTATCCAGAGTTGTCGTTTACGCTACGCTCTATACACCTCTGTCAACGCCCATTTTACAAGATTTTTGTAAAATTTAGAAACAGTAAAAAAAGTACTTAAAATTGTTTTACTTATTGTAAATATCAATAAAGATGAAAATAAATCACTCGTTTCAGATCAATTTTCTCTTAAAAATGATTTTGATCGTTTTTAATTTTTACCTCCGCAAAATAGTTCTCCAAGAAGTGTGGGGGGGAATCATTTGAATGTTTTTGTCCCATATATCGTTTATTTAAAAAATATATTGGAGCGCCCGGGTGGCTCAATGAGTTTGGCAACAACATTGCATATTAACTACGACTATTGAAGCTCCTTTTTTAGGGAGTGGATGTAGTCGAGTGGTCTAAGGCGCTGGACGTAAGGCTAAGCGAATGGTGCTGCAGTGTAACAATGGTGTGGGTTCAAATCCCGTCGAAGGAAGAACAAAAAATTGACAGCTCTAAAATCTAATTTTAACTCTGTTTGGTTTAATTTTCAGACATATAAAAAAATATATATATATATACTTTTACATATACGTATATATACAAATGTATATATGGTATGTCGCTATGGAGAAGACCTTGTGAGTTGGTATGATGCGTGTCTTATCCAATTTACATATGATTGGCAAATAAAATAAGTTTAAACTTTAAACAACTTGTAAATAGAAAGCAATAAGTACAATAATTGGACGATCCGATATTTAATTTGACAGATCCATTGTACAGATCTTTTTACGAAACAGTTTTAAATTCGCAGAAGCTTATTGATTACAAATTTTAACTTCCTTATTGGCTTTCATATTTCGGGCCAATTATATATTTTTATACTACAATTTGATCTTAACGATTCAAATAAATACTTATGTTTAACCATGAAGAACTAATCTTTTGAAGTCCAAGACAAATTGAAACTTTTGGATCACTTAAGAATATACATATAGAGGACGGCTTGTATAGTAAGTGATGTGATTAATTTAATTGTAATTTTTGTTTGCTTGTTTTTTGTTTTTGTTTTTTTTTTTATTTCTTTGGTTTTTTTTGCTTGTTTGTTTTTTTGTTCTTGTTTTTCTCTGTACAACAAATATTTCAATAATGTTAATTTTTTAATTTTTTTTTAATATTTTCGAGAAACCAAAACAATATTTGAATACCATAGAAGCAACAATCCAGATACTCAAAATATTTACATATTATGTGTTAATGAAAATATTTGTATTACTATCATTGGGTCGAAACCTCTGCTGGTGGATTATTAGTCCCCGAGGGTATCATCCGCCCCGTAGTCATTGCTTCGGCACTGACATGATTTAGTAGATATATTTATTATCGAAAATCATGCAGTTATTATTAAATCTAAAGTTCTCCTTCCTCAGTCATAGGTAGCCTTAGACGATGCTGGCCTATCATGTTTCTCCTTCCTCAGTCATAGGTGACCTTAGACGATGTTGGCCTGTCATGTTTCTCCTTCCTCAGTCATAGGTGACCTTAGACGATGTTGGCCTGTCATGTTTCTCCTTCCTCAGTCATAGGTAGCCTTAGACGATGCTGGCCTATCATGTTTCTCCTTCCTCAGTCATAGGTGACCTTAGACGATGTTGGCCTGTCATGTTTCTCCTTCCTCAGTCATAGGTGACCTTAGACGATGTTGGCCTGTCATGTTTCTCCTTCCTCAGTCATAGGTGGCCTTAGACGATGCTGGCCTATCATGTTTCTCCTTCCTCAGTCATAGGTGACCTTAGACGATATTGGCCTGTCATGTTTCTCCTTCCTCAGTCATAGGTGACCTTAGACGATGTTGGCCTGTCATGTTTCTCCTTCCTCAGTCATAGGTGACCTTAGACGATGTTGGCCTGTCATGTTTCTCCTTCCTCAGTCATAGGTGACCTTAGACGATGTTGGCCTGTCATGTTTCTCCTTCCTCAGTCATAGGTGGCCTTAGACGATGTTGGCCTGTCATGTTTCTCCTTCCTCAGTCATAGGTGGCCTTAGACGATGTTGGCCTGTCATGTTTCTCCTTCCTCAGTCATAGGTGGCCTTAGACGATATTGGCCTGTCATGTTTCTCCTTCCTCAGTCATAGGTGACCTTAGACGATGTTGGCCTGTCATGTTTCTCCTTCCTCAGTCATAGGTGGCCTTAGACAATGTTGGCCTGTCATGTTTCTCCTTCCTCAGTCATAGGTGACCTTAGACGATGTTGGCCTGTCATGTTTCTCCTTCCTCAGTCATAGGTGACCTTAGACGATGTTGGCCTGTCATGTTTCTCCTTCCTCAGTCATAGGTGGCCTTAGACGATGTTGGCCTGTCATGTTTCTCCTTCCTAAGTCATAGGTGGCCTTAGACGATGTTGGCCTGTCATGTTTCTCCTTCCTCAGTCATAGGTGGCCTTAGACGATGTTGGCCTGTCACGTTTCTCCTTCCTCAGTCATAGGTGGCCTTAGACGATGTTGGCCTGTCATGTTTCTCCTTCCTCAGTCATAGGTGACCTTAGACGATGTTGGCCTGTCATGTTTCTCCTTCCTCAGTCATAGGTGGCCTTAGACGATGTTGGCCTGTCATGTTTAGTCATGTCATGTTTAGGCCTGTCATGTTTAGTCCCTTTGGTTTTCTTGTTCCCAAAGAGTTTTATTTATTTGGCTTTCAAATTTTTTGACATTGAAAGTACCTGATACTTTAAGCATATTTTATTTAAGAAATAATTCTCGGATGCCGGGCTCTATGCTTATTTTAACATGGGTAGGCATTATATTTGTCATTATTTTACACCGAGCGGAAGGGAGGTGTAAAATATTGCGAGGAGTAAAATCTTGACAAATATAATGCCTACCCATGTTAAAATAAGCATAGAGCCCGGCATCCGAGAATTATTTCGATTCTAACAAGGCATTTACGGTAATTTTCAGCATTCAAGCGTACCTAGACAGAGGTTAGTTTTGGGTGCTGTTCCTATTACCTCCCCCTATTATCTACTAGAATAAATAACGCTACAGAAACGTTATAAAAATTGATAACGATGAACAATTAGTTTCATTTGATTTAAGAAATAATTATCTCATGTCTTGCTTAATGCTCATTTTATGACCATGGTGAATACAAACATAAAAATTCTAGAATTGTTTCTTGACATATAACTTTTTTGCAGAAAAAATACTTTAGACAACCATCTATCGACTTTGACTTTTGTAATTTGTCATCATCCGGTGAGGTAGTTTACAAGAAACGCTGGTGACATTGACAGAAGCTGGTTACTGATTTATTTTACGATTTTGTGAACATTTTACTTGTTTAAATAGCTAAATACAAAATGCCATCAAATTGGAAAATATCAGTAACTTAATTACATCATCGTCTAGTTAACAATGTTGGAAAACTATTGTAAACATGAAGGTTAGTGGATTTTGTTATGTTACGCATTTCCATTATTATTGACTTCCATTCAAAATATAAGTTAGATTGGTTCTACTAGAATCGAAATAATTCATGGAAGACATAGTTTGAATAACATAGGTAACATTATTTTCGCTTAATTTAGTCATTACTTTTCTGTAATTCATCGTAGAATGCGAATTGTCATTCGGGGAGGTAATCGGAACAGCCAAATCCTTCGGTATCCATAAGGCCGCATTGATTTACAAAATTACTGTAAATGCCCTATTAGAATCGAAATAATTATCCATTTATGCTCATTTTGTATATCTATTATTTTTATTCTTTTAATTTAACATACATACAGTACAAAAATGCCAAATATGCTGTCGATTAGATATGCCTTCTGCCTTCTGCGCATGTGTTCTGTGGTATTTAGAGCCCTTTATTGTTTTCAAAGCGAAAGTAGCACGCCATGTTAGAATGTTCAATAATAAACTATTGGATAGGACACAAGTTTCACAACTTAGAAACATTTTCTCCAAAACGTACCTGATGAAGATTATTCCAGAAAAGCGTAGTGCGCACTTTATTTGATTTCATTTTGATTTGATTTTTGGTGTTTTAACGCCACTTTCAGTAATATTTCAGCTATATCATGGCGATCAGTTTTAGTGGTGGAAGAAGCCGGAGTACTCGGAGAGAACCACCGACCATGGGCAAGCAACTGGTAAACTTTACCACTTGCGCCTGCGAGTGCACTCTTTTTGTAATTTACAAAGCCGGGCGCGAACCCACGCCGTATTGGTGATAGCCTTGTATGAATTGTTAGGTAATCCAACTACTCATTGACCCACCCGGCCCTCACTTTATTTGATATTTATCTTTTCATTACAAATAATTAATAGAAAAACCCATAGTAGCAAATAAATCAGATAATAAAATTAACATGCAAAACGGAAAATCCAGACACTAGGAAATAGAAAATGCAAATATCCCCGGTAAAATGCAAATATTCCCGGTAAAATGCAAATAATTAAAGATTACCAGTTATATTAGCGTTTACCAGTTAAATTAGCGAATTGTCTTGTTATATTTGCGTTTTACCTTTTAAATTTGCATTGTCGTGGGATTTTAGCGTTTTTCCTTTTATATTTGCGTTTTTCCTTTTAAATTTGCATTGTCGTGGGATTTTAGCGTTTTTCCTTTTAAATTTGCATTGTCGTGGGATTTTAGCGTTTTTCCTTTTATATTTGCGTTTTTCCTTTTAAATTTGCATTGTCGTGGGATTTTAGCGTTTTTCCTTTTATATTTGCGTTTTTCCTTTTAAATTTGCATTGTCGTGGGATTTTAGCGTTTTTCCTTTTATATTGGCGTTTTTCCTTTTAAATTTGCATTGTCATGGGATTTTAGCGTTTTTCCTTTTATATTTGCGTTTTTCCTTTTAAATTTGCATTATCGTGGGATTTTAGCGTTTTACCTTTTAAATTTGCATTTTACCAGTTAAATCGCACGGTCATCTAAATCACCCGCTGAGTAGAGATTAAGTAATACTGTAGTCGTCACTAGCTCATTGAATATGACGATCTATAGTATTATATTATCGTGTATCTATCTATACGTATTTATTTATTTATTTATTTATTTATTATTATTATTTATGTCATACTAGTCTGGCCCTTAATAAATTTAGTGTATTCAATACACAATAATCCATCAATTGTTGCGTATTTGATTTTTATGTCGTATTTTAACTTAATGCGATGTTTATTAAGAAATGTGACTTTAAATGTATTAAAATGTTAGCAAAGTGTGATACACGTACAGAATACGTATACTGTTGTCACTTCACTATTACTTGTTTTTGATTATCATGCGAGAAACACATTAACCTTGTATTACCTATGCTGGGACTATTTACTAAAAAATGAATTAAGTATATATTAAACTATCGGTCTCTATTAAGCTATTTATGTCTTGTTTTATAGCACAGGATTGTGTATGTACAGCGTCAAAGTTATTGTGCTTTAAAAGTTCTGATTATTGTAATGAGACACCTTAATGAACAATAAATATTTTTGTTTATGATATAAAACAAATAATCATATCCCTATGTAAACGCCGTAAAGCGAGAGACCATATTTTAATTTGAAATATTTTATTCTTCAATAAATTAAGGCAAATAATTCCTGAAATAAGAAGTGAAAGGCGGGTTTACTTATTTTTATTTTCATTCTGAAAACAACAGGTACATTCACACCGGTTCACTCAGCAGGGTACCTAATATTGCCAGGCAGAATATACAAGTGTCATCTTACATCCGGTCGACGGGACTCTGACCGAATACATGAATACATGTGTCACAATCTTTGGCAATAATCAGAAACGCAATACACATTTTGTGACCATTTAATGGTACCCGTGACTAGAATAGGAGATGCAATACACGTTTTAAAGGTTCTAATAGGTGATCAAGTATACATTAGGAATGGGTGCATATTAAAGCACACTGGCGGAGCAAGGGGGTTTTCGACAAGTTAGTAAAATTCGTGTATAAATTGGGTAAAAATTGGCAAACAAGAGCCTGGGTCCCGTTTTCAAAACTGCTGGATCCGCACCTGATGCAGCAATGATTCTGGGGCTATTTTCACAAAAAAATCTTAAGATTAACATTGATCGTAAGTTATATTGGATTGTTCATTTTTATCTTGATTTTTTTTTGTGCATCATCAGAATGATATAGCAACAACCAAAATTATGAAGTAAAGCAGGGTGAACAGAGCAGGGTAGAACATTCTTCTTGCAAACCCCAAAAAGCAAAATAGACAAAAAACATCCATATGCAATTTTTCCTTATAAAAACAACAATCATATTTTTTATGACTATTCTGAGATTAATCAGAAGGGTCCGCCAGTTCGAAAGACGTTATTAAAATAAACAAAAATGTTTTCTTTACGCAGACATATTACGCTTTGTTCAAATCAGAAATAACCGTTATGAAAACAGATTAATCTTTTTACTGTTGGCAAGTAAGAATATTGTATTTCCATAAACAAATTATTATATTACGTAAGAGATGTACCCTGAAGTTTTGTATAATATACTTTAAAAGTATTTATAATACGCATCGTCTGTAATTGTCAAATGAAAACTATTACAAATTATATGTTTACATAATCCTCTCAATTTTATGGCTCCCTACCCTGTAACTTTCTGTGCTTTTAGCTAAGAAGCAGAGCTTATGTGTAGCTTTATTGTAGTGCATGAACGATCGATTACAAAGTGCGTTCCTATAAATAATAGCATTAAAACAATTTTACTCCGTAGCATAGGCCTATTTTTATTTTTTTACGAATTCATGGCATTGTTCCGATGTCTGTTCTTTTTTTTTCACATAATTTCGTAGTTCTTCAATTTTCGAAAAAAATCTTTTGTAAATGTGTCTCATTAAAGACAGATCGTTTTCTCCGATTCGTTTGTTTTGCCATAAGTATATAGAAACAAAACGTAAATCTGCAAAAAGTGATTGTGTAATAAATTCATAAAAGATGTTAAAGTTTGCTTTTAAGTACCAAAAACAGTGAACCTACCTACTGAACCGTACTTTTTGTAATGCTAAAAATTTACTTCATTTATAAAGTAGCCGGAAAAAAATCCAGAAGGGCTATATAAAATTGAACTTACTATGTCGTCTGCCTCTCAGGCACCGGCTCTTTCTATCATGTAACTGTCATGGGGTCACTGATCGTACTTGTAAACAAAAGAGCTGACTGAAATATGCCTGTTTCTTATATAAAATACATGTCACTTTGCAGTGCATTGTGGTTTCAGTACTAAGAAAAACATCAAAAGTAAACACAATTTTGAAAGTGGTCATTTTCAAACATTCTGTTATTTTATTTAGATGTAATATGATTTGGTAGATGGCCAGAACCATGAAATTTTAAAACCAGCCATTTCCGGATTTTATATTCGTTTCCATCCCGTATATCGGCCCTGTTTTTACTTCATACGAAAACAGATGACGCCATTTTACTGACAGCAAAAGTTGCCAGATAATCGAGAGTATATTAAAATACAAGAATGACTTTAAAAACAATCTTATGTACAAAGAAATATTTAACTAGACATTCTTTGAAAATTCCAATCGTCATATGAATGAAGGGTTAACACTGTTAATCGCTATATCTGAAAATCGATAATAGCACGAAAACCGATAACACGATGCTAATAATCGAATATTCTTCTACATATTTTTGGACAGGAAGAGCTCAGATCACATACTCCATTCATTATTGTATTTTTATCCAATAAAATATTTTAAAAAGTTGTACTTCAATTTTCTATTTCATTAGTTAACGATATTTTTTATTTTTTTTTTGATAGCGTCACGTGTTTTGTTGGTTATGCGTGTTGTTTGTTGACATCCTAGTTTTAGTAATAGTGTGATCTCGGGGTGAAATTTAAATGTATAACAAGCTTGCTTGCTGTATTTATCCTTTCTTAAGAAAAGAATGTCATTATTCCTACAATGTAGCGTCAATTTATGTGTTTTCATCCGTATTTTTACATCCGACATTTTTTTTTTATTGACATGTATAGTCTGTTTGGTGACTCTGAAAATAGGGAAAAAAATTCCTAAAAAATCAACGGGTTGTCAAATTTTCTTTTTAATTATATTTATATTAAGGACTTATTATTACATATTATAGGTGAATTTATCAAAAAAATTCATTAAAGAATAAAAAAAGTTTGCCATAGGACTTAATTGTAAAATTATGTCATTTTGTCATGTAACAAACATGGGAGTAAATACTACTGAAATGAACAGCAACATGTGGTCAGTATTGACAAACAGCAAGTCAGCTGATTTCATCATTAGCATGTTACATCAGATGTTTACTACTGGCCATACCAAATATGGACAATATTCAAATTAGATTTACACCTGTTCAGGTAAAAATCAATAATGATGATACATTATTACATAACTGATTGTGGAGCATTTAAAGTACATGCAAACTATCCATTCCCTTTATGTGCATAGAGGTTAATAATAGAGAACAAAATTACCTGAAAACGTTGTTTATTCTGACCAGTACATATCAGTAGTTTCACCCTCACTGTCATGATCCCCATCTGAATCAGTGTCACTATCACTGTCTAGATTTATAATAATTTTTGGAATTTCCTCTATAATGTGGTCAGATTTCCAATATTGTGGTTCTATTTTGTTTTCAACATGAATGCAAAAGTTAGTCCACTTTTCTGGGGTTATGGTTTTAAATCCTTTTATTATTAAGTCCTTTACATCATTAGTTTTAAATGGTCAAACTGTTTATCAATTATTCAAAACATCTTGAATCTTTAGCCTAATATGGCATTCCCATGTGACTGAAATTAGCATAACAACAGACAGGAAAGAACAGGTAAGGCTGTTCATTATAATGGCAGCCTCCTTTACTTACAATCTGATAAAATTAGTATTGGGCCCTATGGAGATTTTTTTTATTATTTGAATTTTTTCTTTGACAACTTTTACTCAGATATGTATTGAATAATGTGTGCCTAAAATGTTAAAAAGAGCAATAGAAAGCAAATCCCTGATTTTTAAATAATTTTTTCCCCTATTTTCAGAGTCACCAAACAGACTATACAAGGTTACATAATATACAGATCCCTCCAAGTGTATCAACGATCAAATACTCAGGTCGGACAGAGAGTTTTGTCGGACTTCACACCGACAAATGTCCGACCAAATTGTCCGACAAATGTCCGACCAAATTGTCCGACAAATGTCCGACCAAATTGTCCGACAAATATCCGACCAAATTGTCCGACAAATGTCCGACCAAATCCTCCGAGGTCGGAGTGAGAGTCTCCACTCTCAGATAGTTAAACTGTAAACAGGAAACGTCCCCAAATTCTGCTAACCAATAAATTTGTGCATAAAGAAACATGCATATCATAGTAAAGCTGAAGTAAATGAGTGATATACAGTGGTACGGAAAGTATAGATATGTTAACGGCTGTCACGGGCGATATATACAATAATATCCATGAATAAAATGTATTAACATGCAGTACCCATGTTTTAAGTGCACTAGAAGTGAATATTAATATGTCCCTATGTACTCGCGACAATCGATGCCAAGGCCCTTTCACTTGCTGCAGACAGTTGCCGGTTTACGATATCGGGTGCGTTTGCTCTTTTACGTGTTTGCCAAATGTAGGGCGAACGAACCCGGGTAAATAATTATAATTTATACATTTATTTCTTTAAAGGCAAATTTGGATTAAAATTATTTAGTAAAATTTAAGCTTTATTTTGTTCATGGCGAATGGGTCATAAATCCGTAAATCCCGTTTTTTTCTTCTTGAAAATTGGCAGTCTGCGGAGTCCTGATATAGGTGAAATAATATTTTATTAGTGTATTCTACGGGGTTTTTTTTTTTTACAGTTTACCTGTCAAAACATCACCCATCTCAGCATGTTGTCGCATCGTGCATTCATGATATACAAATACACCTATCACAGGTGTGGGAAAAAAAACGTTGCTCAAGACTCTTTTTACTAAGACTTATAAACATAGATAACTATTCTACGTTTTCGATTTTCAAGCCGTCTTCCAATTTATTTGTACTTAAAAAATAAATTTATATCTTTTTTCTTATATATGTGTATAAATATCTTAATAAAATAAATACATTTACGGTGAGAAATTATTATACGTTATGATATCGTTATTTAGGTAAATACTTATTAGACAGATTTTTTTAAAAACCATTTTTGTCTTTTTAATTGATAACTGACCAAATCTAAATAAATGAAATGTGACTTAATGTGTTAATTATATAAATCCTTGCCTTCTATAAATTTTAATTTCTTATCTAATTCTTATTCTTATTTAACAATATGGTCAGGTTGTTATTTTCATTGAATGGCTTCCCAGTAGGGTCTCTTCCTGTATATTGGTGACAACTGACTGCTAATGCATGACAAACAATTTTAATCAGCCATCATTATCATGAAATAAATTTTTTAATCTTTATTTTGATGATGGCACCTAATTCCAATCACCTAATCCAAATTAGTATAGTAGAGGAGTACCGTATATTTCGGACCATAAATCTAGATAAAAATGACGATTTTGTTCACAGTACAAAAAATTATACCTTTATTTTGCTGTAGGTTTATTTCTGAATAAGAAGACTCGTATCATCGATGTTCTTGGTGTTATTTTTTTTTTAAATAAAGCAATAAAAGTATACTAACAGGGGGGTGCAATTCTGGGGATAAAATATTCAACATTCGAAAAAATCAATATTCAATGATTGAAGTGTTATCGAAAATCAGTTCAATATTGTATTTTATAATAAAATATATACTATAAAAAATGTATCTTGTTGAAAAAAATCACAGGGTGGATCGATTTACAATATAAAATTATTATCACAAAATATCAAAATATAGCTATAGCTTTCCATCAAACACGAGCATGCGCACGTGATTGTAGTTAAAAATGGCGGTTGCAATACATCTCACAGTGAACGTGTAGAACAAGCTTTTTATACTAAATATACTGGAAAATAATTTATATCAATTTCGTTACTTAATCGATATTTTATTGCAATAATTTATATGAGGCTATGGGTGTTTAAACGTCACTTTTCAACAATATTTCAGTTATATATTGACCTTTGAGCTACCTTTCCTGGCGCGAATATGTTGCAAGGTATAGTCTGTTTGGTGACTCTGAAAATAGGGGAAAAAATTATTTAAAAATCAGGGATTTGCTTTCTATTGCTCTTTTTAACATTTTAGGCACACATTATTCAATACATATCTGAGTAAAAGTTGTCAAAGAAAAAATTCAAATAATAAAAAAAATCTCCATAGGGCCCAATACTAATTTTATCAGATTGTAAGTAAAGGAGGCTGCCATTATAATGAACAGCCTTACCTGTTCTTTCCTGTCTGTTGTTATGCTAATTTCAGTCACATGGGAATGCCATATTAGGCTAAAGATTCAAGATGTTTTGAATAATTGATAAACAGTTTGACCATTTAAAACTAATGATGTAAAGGACTTAATAATAAAAGGATTTAAAACCATAACCCCAGAAAAGTGGACTAACTTTTGCATTCATGTTGAAAACAAAATAGAACCACAATATTGGAAATCTGACCACATTATAGAGGAAATTCCAAAAATTATTATAAATCTAGACAGTGATAGTGACACTGATTCAGATGGGGATCATGACAGTGAGGGTGAAACTACTGATATGTACTGGTCAGAATAAACAACGTTTTCAGGTAATTTTGTTCTCTATTATTAACCTCTATGCACATAAAGGGAATGGATAGTTTGCATGTACTTTAAATGCTCCACAATCAGTTATGTAATAATGTATCATCATTATTGATTTTTACCTGAACAGGTGTAAATCTAATTTGAATATTGTCCATGTTTGGTATGGCCAGTAGTAAACATCTGATGTAACATGCTAATGATGAAATCAGCTGATTTGCTGTTTGTCAATACTGACCACATGTTGCTGTTCATTTCAGTAGTATTTACTCCCATGTTTGTTAAATGACAAAATGACATAATTTTACAATTAAGTCCTATGGCAAACTTTTTTATTCTTTAATGAATTTTTTTGATAAATTCACCTATAATATGTAATAATAAGTCCTTAATATAAATATAATTAAAAAGAAAATTTGACAACCCGTTGATTTTTTAGGAATTTTTTTCCCCTATTTTCAGAGTCACCAAACAGACTTTTTTTATAGAAATACACTAGGGTATTTACGTAAACGGACATTCTACATACCGGAAAGAAAGTACGCTTACAAATATGCATCGATCACAAAATGTTTGACATGTTCACCTCGAGAAATGTAAAAAAAATCTTTAAATATCCACTCTCATGTCGGACTTAGAGAGTGTTGACTCTCAAATTAAATTTAAATGTACCTACAAACAAATAGTAATAAAAAACAACAACATTAAATAGAATTAATTATAATTGTTCTCCCACTGGCACCTGGAAATTTGTGTCGACAAGATGTTCCTTCCATTATTGACACCTGTAACCTGAGCTAATTAATTCATATCAAGCTGGCTGTAATAACTAGTCCAATTCACATATTGCCGTCACAGATGAACAAGTATAGGGACTTGAAATATTTGTAAACGGAATATTGTGTAACTTCAGCCGGTGATTTTTGCATCCGTTATTTCACCTTTATATGGATATCACACTCCGAAAGAATTATTTCTTATTCATTCATGTACACAGCCTTACCGGCCTCATTGACTGTTTTAAGTGACAACAGATTTTTTTTTTTAAATCGTCAGTGATTTCTCCAAACAAACAAAGTCAAAACGCAAACTTAAGTCGAGTTTTTACTCAAATTTAATTTGGTTTGTTAAGAAAACTTTTTTCGAGAAATCCAAGCCAGGGCGGGACTTGGCGTATATAATTTTAAAGTTTAGATTTCGGAAAAGTTACGATATTTCTAGCAATCCGATTGTAATCGTAAAATTTAAATGTACTAGAAAGATCTATTAAAATTAAACAGATTAAAGAAACACAAACGGTGTAACTAGAAATTATTGTACAATTCTTTGATTATGAGGTGCTCCTATGCATCGAACGACTGTTGTGCCCGAGCGTGACAAATATTGACCTTGGAGCTACCTTTCCTGGCGAGAATATGGTGCAAGGTAAAAATACACTAGGGTATTTACGTACCCGCACATTTTACACACCGGAAAGAAAGTACGCTTACAAATACGCATCGATCACAAAATGTTTGACATATTCACCTCGAGAAATGTAAAAAAAAATCTTTTAAAGGGATATTGTCTACCAGCTGCGTAATTTTTTCATACCCAAAATTATTGTCGATTTCCGTACTGACCTTCATAAAATGAAGATTAACACCGAGTTATGCTGCAAAAGATACGATTTTTTGACAATAAAGACCCAAAACTATCGTTATCAGAATTATTGTCTGGATGACAATATTCAAATCTATTCATATGGCCTTCTATGTGAACACGTCTTGAGCATGCGCACTGTTTAGAAACAATAAACAACATGTGGTTCTTGGGCAAAAGAGAAACTGTCAACGCGTGGAAGAAAGCGGACTTCGACGGATTCCGAGACAAAGAGGAATAGAAGTGAAGTATCTTCCAAATGCAGGATATATGTAAGGGATCAGTTGGACCGTTGCCGTTGGATGGAGCGAACTCAAGGAAGTGCTACGCGTCAAATCTCACGCTGAAGTGGCAAAGATTTTGCTTGATTATTGTTGATAGGTAAGCCGAGCATGTTGCCTTCTTTTCTCAATCGTTTTTCATATTTTATGAATTTATGATGATGCCTATGATCATTGATATCAATATATGTAATTTTGCACCGGGCAACAGCAAATTATTGTCAATGAGTAGCATAAAACGGCCGTATTTGCGAGGTAAACAAACACAAATTTTAGGAGGCCAGCAAAGGGGAAATGGGAGTGCAAAAATGATATCAATGGCAATGCAGTTTATTATTATCAATTTAAAAAAAAATATCGAATCAATTCATTTTTAATGCAAGAATTAAAACTGTACATGGCTTAATGAAAACCCTATAAAGTTCTTTTTATTCAAGCAAATTTATTTCTTTGATATACAACATATAATTAGGCTTTTAATTTTATCAAATTTCAACAACTTGGACATGAAACTTAGTTTTGGGAACCAAAAGTATATACATTGTACCTTACTTTCTGCGAATTATCACTATAATGGAAAATCAGTATGTATTTTTCAAATAAAAGCTTTCTATTTAAAGAAGCTTCATTTCAATTGCACTTTTAGTTTGGATCCTGTAAGTATAATATATAATTATAAACAAGGTTTTGAAGAAATCATATGAATATCCATTGAAATTTTCAAGTTTCAGAACTTTTTTTATATATGACTACAAAATTTTACTGAAAATTTCAGAAATGTCCTAAAATGCATATTTTAGACCATGGCTAAATGAAAATCATTTTCAATTCCTTTATGCAAACAAGTTTATATCTTGGGTACTGGAAATACATTACATAAATAAGGTTAAAAGTACTTTTCAACAAGTTTGAACATAGAACTTTGTTATGGGAGCCAAAATTATATCTTCCTGTCTGTGAATTATCACCATAGTGGAAAATCAGTATGTATCTTTTATATAAAAAGCTTTCCATTTAAATAAGTGTCATTTCAGTAGCATTTTTAGTTTGGATCCTGTAAGTATGATACATAAACAAGGTTTTTAAAAAATAATATGAAGATCCATAGAAATTTGCAAGTTTCAGAAACTTTTCTATATATGTGACTATAAAATTTTACTGAAATGTCCTGAACTGCATATTTTAGACTATGACTAAATGAAAACCATTTTCAATTTCCTTATGCAAACCAAGTTTATTTCTTGACTATTCTAAAAACATTACATTAACTAGTTTTTTACTACATTTCAACAATTTTGGACATAATTTTTAGTTCAGGGAGCCAAAATTATACTTTACTATCTTAGAATTATCAACATAGACATGATAGAGGGAAATCAATATGTATTTTTCATATAAAGGCTTTCTATTTAAAGAAATGTCATTTGAACTGCTTTTTATCCCCTCGCCAACTAAGTTGCGAAGGGATATAGTAACGCTACCGTCCGTCCGTCACATCCTTGTGAACACTCTAGAATCAACACCCTTCCATGGATTTTGACCAAACGTGGTACATACTTAGTCCTGAAGAGAATCTGGAACCCTATTGATTTTCAAGGTCATATGTTAAAGATCAAGGTCACAGGCTCAAATGTTTACCGCATAACATCCTTGTGAACACTAGAATCAACATCCTTCAATGGATTTTTGACAAAACTTGGTACATACTTAGTCCTTAAGATAACCGAAACCCGATTGATTTTCAAGGTCATAGCCTCATAGGTCAAAGGTCAAGATAACCGAGTCAAAATGTTACCACGTAACATCCTTGTGAACACTCTAGAATCAACATCCTTCAATGGATTTTGACCAAACTTGTTACATACTTAGTCCTTAAAGAATCTGGAACCCTATTGATTTTCAATATCAAAGGTCAAGGTCACCGGGTCAAATTTTTAGGCGAGGGGATACGCCACGCTTTGCCCTTGTTTAGTTTGGATCTTGTAAGTATGATTTATAAACAAGATTTTTAAGAAATAATGTGAAGATCCATAGCAATTTGCATGTTTCACAGTGGGTGAATTTAACAGTAGACCGATGGCCCATGTCTGTGTTAAAATCATGCAGGTTTTGGTAAAATTATCTTAATTTTTTAGGCAAATTACGACAAAAACTGGTAATTTCAGACAAATGTGATTTTGTAGTAATTGATATTTGTACTTTTGATTTAGATATTCTGACCAAGGTATTTCTAGAGTAGAAGAAATGAGCAGCCATCACATTTCAACGAAACGGATGAAACTGGAGAAATCGAGTTCATTTGTGAACCCATTTGAGTATGTTCATTTTGTTAAAGATGCGGGGGTTATGGTTTTTTGTTTCGTTCAGAATTTTTTTTTCTGACAACACGAGAGTTAGAATATATTTTTTTTTGTCGCCCAAACGCGAATTTTTTTTCCAGAAATCCACATTAGGTTATATGACAACAACTCTGAATCAGGTTATTTTTTTTTTCCTCCACCAAAATCAGAATATTTTTTTCAGCAACATTGGGAATCAGAATATTTTTTTAGAAAAAAAACCAATAATGTAGAATGGTTTACTAGAAAACATATAAAGTTTATTGACATCTAAATAAAAAAATATTTTATGAAATTTAAAAAAAAACTCTATTAAAATAAAGTGGCAATCACAACATGATCAAAAGATATTCTTCTATATTTAATTGCAATCAAAACTATCACAAGTACATAAAAAATATTAAGTATGGCTTCAAAGACTTGATATCCAAACAAATAATATCTCAATTTCAATGGGGTTTGAAAATTTCAGTGAAAACAGCTCTAAAATTGTAAATTATATTTTATTAAACCTATTTACATAAATTAAAGATTTAGTTTTCATATTTAGACTGAGAAATTATGCATATTTTTAAGCAAATGTTTAGAATCAGAATGACTTGGTTTTTTTTATCTTCTGAATTATATATCAAGGACACCCATGTAAATGGTGTGAAATTTAGTAATGATGATTGCTACATAATTTGGTGTCATAAATAAGACCTTAATTACAAATTTTATCTGTGGCTCAGGTTAACTGCTAGTTTATTATCCACAATAAACTATTGACAGGATATTTGAAATTATTTGATATATATTATTAAAATGTGCAAATGTATTATAATATTTACTAATAGTATAAGATGGAATGAATATTGGTCATAGTAATAAGACACAACTTATTTTATGAAAAAAGGAAAATGAGAATTGCTAATTATAATTTACAATGTAAATGATATATTTATTAATTAACCATAAAATTTTATCTTATAATGGGTAAATATAAAATCATAAACTCGGCCAATATAAAAAAAAAACTAAGCCAATATCAATATTGGTTTAGTTTTTTTATATTGGCCGAGTTTATGATTTTATATTTTATGACAGTTTAGGTTGTATTGACAACAATAATATAGAGTTAATTAATAATGTATCTTATTGCATGTAATGATCACATTAAAACTGAATTGTATTTCATTGTTCTGAGTAAGAAATACATTAAAAAAGGAGATATTGGATAGATGCATATGAGACAAAATTATAACATAAAACACTAATATTGGTTGTCATGACATTAAATGTAATCAGTAATGTAATCGATTACATTTACAAAGTAATTGTAATTTAATCGATTACATTTGAAAATTGATGTAATCGTAATGTAATGTAATCATGAAAATTGCAAAGTAATTGTAATGTAATCGATTACATTTGAAAGTAATTGACCCCAAGTCTGCTTACGGGAATGAAACCAAACTGGGACAGAAATGATGCACGTCTGGCGCACCAAATTTTTTCCTGGAACTTTGATGTAATTTTGTCTCTTTATATTGGGTTGTGTAGATGTGTGCTGGATACATGTATATAGATTTAATATTATTTTGAAAAGCTTTTTCGTTATACAGCTGCACATCAGAACCATATAACAAAATTTGTTTCGATATTATACACATACACTGTAATAAACAATTATTTTTTATTCTTACAGTAAGATTTTGAACCTAGCCTCAACTTCACTCTAAGGTTTGTCATGTTAATTTCATATGTTTCAGTTGTAACTTACATACTTGAAATTTTGTCCTAATAACAGAACCATGCATGATCATATGTCATAGGAGCTTTATTATACCCCCACTCCACTGGAAGGGGGGGGTTACTGTTTTACCTCTGTCCGTCCGTTCGTCCCAAGATGTTCATAACATTTTTCTCAGTAATTATTAATGGCAGCAATCTGATATTTGATCATAGGCTTCAGAAGGGTCAATCGAAAGTCGCAAACCTGCTGCGTTGTCCATGGTCAAGTACGGTAGAAGTCCCATCCGATGAAGGGAAAGACATCAACAACAAATGAAGATCAGTTCTGATTTGGGTAACAGACACCTTGTAACCATTGACCAGCTCGTGATGCCTGCCGTAGAACTTCTTGAGGGATGACCACAACCTAAAATCTGTCTACAAATCACTCAAATCCTTCATAAAGTGAACTTGTAATGATATGTTTAGTTGCTCATTCACTATACATTCGAGATATTCATCTTGAATTGAAAGTTAGGGCTCCATAGATCATAATCTCAATTCTATTGTTTTATTCTTGTGAATTGCATTGTATGTATTTTTCTACTTCAGGTGGCAGAGAAGTTACAACAAAAAGACAGCTAGATGGTCTGTGCAGCCTGATAAAGCTGACAAGTCATATTCCTATGTTCCAAGACTATTAAGGGTCATCATTTGTATGAGACTGCAAGATAATGAAGGAATGAATTAACGTGTGCAGTTGGAAGTAGATGATCCCAGAAGAATCTCGGTCCATCTTGCACCAATTCCACAACCTCCAACTCGGGATAATATTGTAGCATCTCAGAAATCCAGATTTGAAGACCAAGACAAAACAATTTACTATATTGTGGCATAAAATAAATTTAGATTGTCACTCTTTGTTTTTCCTGGTCTAACAGAAGTTCTGCACATTTAGAGTGGAAAAGTACCCAAGTCAGGATAATGGGCATTACAAATTGTCCAATGCACAATAATGATAGCACTCAGTGTGTTGGTCTAGTTAGTACAAACCAGGACAACTTTTTAGGACCTCACAAGAAACATCTCTGCCAAGTTTGGTTAAATTCTGTTTGGCTGTTCTCAAGAAAAAGATGAAAATGTTGTTTCCCATAGGGTTTCAATGCAAACTTTGACCTCCGCTGGTGGCCATTTTGAATTTTCAAATGGCGCAAACAGTAACAACACATGTTAAAGACATTCATAGAAACATATATACCAGATTTCAATTCAATCCCTTCAGCGGTTCTTGAGAAGAAGTTTCTTGAAAATCGACCAATCAGAATTTTCAAAATCACATGGTGGCCATGTTTTTTGACGAATCTGCACAAAAGTATCGACTCTTGTGTAGGACCTCATAGAAAACATCTCTGCCAAGTATGGTTTTGAATTATATAAAAGACTGTCAGTCCATTTTAGAAGAAGTTGTCAGTGCTGATAGAACAAAAAATAATAATAAGATGGCAAAACTTTCAAATTAAATTTACAATTCCAACTGACCAACTTGTGAAATTAACAACTCATTAGGGTTGATTTATTTTTTGGTGTTTTAACGCCACTTTCAGCAATATTTCAGCTATATCATGGCGACCAGTTTTAGTGGTGGAGGAAGCCAGAGTACCCGGACAACCACCGACCATAGGGAAGCAAGTGGTAAACTTTATCATTAGGGTATATGGGATAAAATACAAAATATTTCATGAACAAGTTTTAATTAAATCGTCTAGGAATGAAACCCTTGTATTGTTCATATAGATCAGGATTCTTGTCCCTAATTTTCCAAGTACAACAGCTTGGGATCACACGTCTGACCCCAGCTCCAAGTCGGCCATGTGCCCAAATGGTATACTGGCGGTAGGCTGCATACCTATTGGATCTGTTGTAATCCTCGTCATGGGGCATTACTACAAGTTCCTCTCGAAACATTCTAGCAACCCCCAACACTGCCTCATCAAGGACAATCCGATCAAAGTCCTGTAATAAAGACAAGAGATTTAATAAAAACAGAGTAAAGACAGATGATTATACATTCATCTAGAAAAATGAGCTCTATTTAAAACAGAAATATAATTCATTATAAGTGAAATAGTTTGCACAAATCCAGTTTAGAGAAATAAAAAAAAGTCTTATTTTGGAAGGAAAGATTTTCTCGTGGGACTTTCTTATGACCACAGTTTTATTTCGTTTTTTTTGTTGGTATATGGGAGAACCATTTTGGTCTTGCAATTTTTTTTTATCAATTTACCCCTCAAGCTATTCAATTTTAATTTTATATGGTTTTTTTTCCTAAAAAATTGTTTTGATTCTGAATCTTGAAGAAAAAAATTTGGCTGGACAGGAGAAAAAAATATATTCCGACTTGACATTTTCACAGTATAATCATATACTTGCCATTTTCACAGTATAATCATATACACAATTTTGAAGAAAAACAATTATTCCAGCACTTCGCCAATCTAATTAAAATTAGATATACGCTCTTGCTCCCTATTTTAGATCTAATTATACCCCCGCTTCCCGAAGGGGGAGGGGGGGTATGCTGTTTTACCTCTGTCCGTCCGTCCTTCCAAAATATTTTTCGTCACATTTTTCTCAGCAACTATTGATGGCAGAAATCTGATATTTGGTCACAAGCTTCACATAGGTATGCCATATCGTGGGAAGCGTTTTTGGAACCATCAGATTCCTACTTCCTGTTTGCCGATTTAGTTGGTTTTTATCCACATTGAACATATATGCACATTTTTCTCAACAACTATTGATGGCAGAAATCTGGTATTTGGTCACAAGCTTCATATAGGTACCCCATATCATGGGAAGTGGCAGGTGTATCATAAGTGAGCATTAGATCACAGTTCACCTTGTTTTAATTAGATTGACACTTCGCCGGAAAATAAGAAAATATAATTTCTGTGGCGTCTGAAAAAAAACATTTCTACGGCGAAAAAACGTGACATAGCCCCCTTCAAGGTAAATGGTCAGTCCCATATTATTTTGCAGCAACTGTCTTGTTGGAACTAGAAGTAAGGTCTCTTTTGTTTCTAATCCAGCCCAAATTTCTCTGAAACATTCCAGTCAATTAACAAATAAAACAACACTGGCTACGTCATTCGTTTTCATCAGACATGTATTTCACTGTGTTCTGCATGTATGTCTCTGTTTTCATATTGTCGGTCAAACTGGCTAAAATAAATTAATTTAACACGTGTATCAAAATCTCGGGGAACAACTTCATAACTTATAAGAAGAAAAAAACTAATTTAGTTATTTTTAACGCCGGCAAAAATTTTCGATCGAAAATACGTAGTTGAGCTTGTCCCCATGGGGTGCCTCCTGGCATGTTTTCAATGGTTATCGTGGAAATATCGGCTGAATATGTTAAGGCATGTAGTTTTCATCAAAGAAAATCTATTCCTGATACAGACATTATTTATTCTACGTCTTTTAGATACAATCGGTTCGCAAATAGCTTTTTTCCTCAACTTTTATAGAAACTTACCTCAATAGCCATGCTGCAGCATCCGGGCTACTGACATAAAAATAGATAAATAAATAGAGTTGGCCTCGCCCAGTTCTGTGCATAATTAATTAGCTTCCGGTAACGATGGTCAGCTTTTTTAGTCGAAAACACAACGTTTCGGAGCGTATTCATCAATAATTCGGTGTTTAATCTTCATTTTATGAAGGTCAGTACGGAAATCGACAATAATTTTGGGTATGAAAAAATTACGGAGCTGGTAGACAATATCCCTTTAATATCCACTCTCACGTCCGACCAAAATGTCCGACCAAGACCAAAATAGCCGACCAAAATGTCCGACCAAATAGTCGGACTTAGAGAGTGTTGACTCTCAAATTTGCCGGACATTTGTCGGACATTTTGGGTGGAATATGTCGGACCTGAGTGTTTGATCGTTGATACACTTGGTGTGTACTGTAGTCTCGGATCCATTCATACACTTTGCTAATAAGTAATATTTTCTTTACAATAGTTTATTTTTGTTAATAAAATAGACGAATTATTGAATAACGATTTATATAAATGAAACGATTAAAATTGATTGCTAAAAAAAAGTGTTATTATTAAATACCCGGATATGTTTGGATAAGAGAATAGCATTCGGGTCATCGAGGGGTCATGTAGTCTCGTGGTTATAAATGCGAAAACTTTTCTCAAATTTTGAACAACTACCTGTCAACCTCTCCTGTAAACTCTTTGACACGCTGATCCGTCCCTTTATAAGTTATAATTGTGAAATATGGTATATGGACGAATACCTCCCCTTATATAGAGCCATGCTTCGAGCAATCAGAAATAATACTTTTTGTGATACTTTAGGCCTACAGGAAAAATCATCATATGAAAAAATACATACATATACAATCTTTATTCTCATAAACCATCGTAATACATTGGCATAGAGATACAATATATACAATATATACAGAAAATAAATAAATACAATAAATACAATAATAACAATAGTAATTACCCAGGAGGTAGTAAACTAGAATTAATGTTTCTGATCAACTGACAGAGTTTCCTTAATTTTGATTGTGTTTTACTACTTATTATTTCTTTAAATTTCAAAACATTAATTCTAGTTAAGTACCGCTTTTCAATGCATGATTCTCTTTTGTCATGGAAATAACTGCATCGCATTATATAATGAAATTCGTCCCCAATTTGATTTTCTTGACAGAGTTGACATTTTCTATTTTCCCTTGCGATATTATTCCATCTTCCAGTTTCTATGGGTAATTTTGTATTGGTGGTTCTAAATTTGCAAAAAGGGAAAATGTCTTTATTTTCTAAAATATTAAAATAGTTTTCAAATTCGAATATTTGTTTATAAAGTCTGTAGTTCAATGCCTTTGGGGAATTTTCTAAATTGCTATTCCATTCTTGTAAAAATTGATCTCGGAGACGTAATTTCACATAAGCGATCACCCACTCAGTATTAAAGTTTATATTCTGAAATGTCCATACATTTGATAAGCCACAGTTATCCAATATATCTTTTGCAAATTTTACCCAAGGGGCAGATATATTTCCATTACAAAAAAAACTATGCAAAAGTTTATAAGATATGGCCGACAGCTTGGAAGCTTTTCCAGTAATTAATTTGCACCAATAAGATATTACTCTAGTTTTTATATCTATGTAAAGTGGAAAGCGACCAAGCTCGCCGTATATCATAAAATTTGGCGTGCTTTGCTTCAAGTGAAGTATTAATTTGCAGAATTTCAAATGAATTTTTTCAATTACATAATTATCACTAAATCCCCAAACTTCACAGCCATATAAATATTGTAAAACAGTTTTAGGCCTTAAAAAAACTGCATGTAACATTTCGACATTATCAGAGTTGGGGCGACTCCCTATTGCTTCCTTTATTAAAACTCAAGTTATGATGTATTTTGTAAGAATAAATACTAATAATATAAACCCATTAATTAAAGAATCCCTTAATGTTAATGTTAATAAATCTTTACATCGATTTTCAAGCCGTCTTCCAATTTATTTGTACTTAAAAAATAAATTTATAACTGACCCAAGCTAAATAAATGAAATGTGACTTAATGTGTTAATTATATAAATCCTTGCCTTCTATAAATTTTAATTTCTTATCTAATTCTTATTCTTATTATGTAACAATATGGTCAGGTTGTTATTTTCATTGGAATGACATCTCAAAATAGATGGCTTCACAGTAGGAGCTCTTCCTGTATATTGTTTACATCCTGTATATTACAACTGACAGCCAATGCAGGACAAACAATTTTAATCAGCCATCATTATCATAAAATACTTTATTTTGATGATGACACCTAATTCCCATCACCTAATCCAAATTAGTATAGTAGAGGAGTACCGTATTTTTCGGACAATAAATTTTGTTTACAGTATACCTTTATTTTGCTGTAGGTTTATTTCTGAATAAGAACACTCGTATCATCGATGATCTTGGTGTTATTTTTTTTTTAAATAAAGCAATACAATTTATGTATACTAACAGGGGGTGCAATTCTGGGGAAAACATATTCAACATCCGAAAAAAATCAATATTCAATGATTGAAGTGTTAGCGAAAATCAGTTCAATATTGTATTTAATAATAAAATATATACTATAAAAAATGTATCTTGTTGAAAAAAATCACAGGGTGGATCGATTTACAATAGAAAATTATTATCACAAAATATCTAAATATAGCTATAGCTTTTCTATCAAACACGAGCATGCGCACGTGGTTGTAGTAAAAAAATGGCGGTTGCAATACATCTCACAGTAAACGTGTAAAACAACTTTTTATATTAAATAAACTGGAAAATAATTTATATCGATTTCGTTACTTAATCGATATTTTATTGCAATAATTCATATGAGGCTATGGGTGTTTAAACGTCACTTTTCAACAATATTTCAGTTATTTATTGACCTTTGAGCTACCTTTCCTGGCGCGAATATGGGGCAAGGTAGAAATACACTAGTGTATTTACGTACAAAATAAAGACAAAAATATCTTATATTTATATAAGTAAGAAAATTTAACAGAACATTTGCATGAATGTTTGTCGGAAAAGGTTGATAGTTTCAGTAAATTTCAACACACAATTTATCAGTCATATTTACGTTACCCCTTTTGCATACATCATCAAAATCATTGTAAGTGTAAAATGTAAATGTCTGTAATTCTGTGCTCTCACGGGCTTCTTGATTGATTTAATAAACTATGTTATGTTATGTTATGTTATGTTATACATGAACATGCGAAGATATATGTTTACACCTAATCATTTTTCAAATTTTTGTTTCAACTTTATTCGTAAAGTCTAATGCTAATTCCGTCTAGTATGAGATATATACAAAAAAATATACATGTAAATATTTACGTTGCCGTAAATTTGATGATTGGTGGTCCCGATATTTCAGGTACAGGTTGAATGCGTGTCAATGATTTGTAATCACATGAAATTAATTTCAGTAATTTCAAATGCAAAAGTTAAATGGGATTGACTGAACAAAGTAAACTGTACGACTTTTACGTTTGCACCGGTGGGCATCATTTGTAATTTATTTTAAAAGTCGGTACATGAGTACAACAATAACATAAGCTCTAATGTGCTTTTAAGTCCGACATTAAAAAATATATACATAATATCTTTTTTTCCCCCTTGTTAATTGTATATGCCCTCCTGGGGCCCAAATTTGTTAATAAACTTATATTTATTCTATTTCTATATCTGTACAATAAGCACCGCCTATTTGTCAGTCAATTATACATCAAAGAGACCGATAAGGAGCAATTAACACATGATTGACAAGGTGAGAGAGTTGTAAAATAAATCGATTATGGATGTACAAAACAGAGAATACTTTTTTTGTTTTGGTAACGGAGAAAGATAATTTCATTGCATACATATAAACAAGTTTTATTCTAAAAAAAAAAAAATGAAGAAAACAAATAAAAGTAAATAATAATAATAAACAAAGATCGTTTCTGTATGACTGCAACAAAACTATTGTTATGTGGTTACTTTCCTCGCTTGCCGCGCTAATAACGTGTTGTCCGCGAATGTCCTGATGGACAATTTGAGTGCCGCGTTCAGCCGCGAGACGATCGCGGACTTCCCGATTCTAATTAGTCAATTTCCACGCCGCGATTGTCCGCGAAACCGCGTGGATTTGGCGTAATCCATGCTGGCTGTAGTGAGGACTGACATTTTTTTTCACTAGGACCACCAAACCCATATGCAATTTCGCGAACTCTGTAGTATTAATGTTTAATATAAATATTAATTATTATGTTTTCATATTTGATGTGTGTTTATATTGGTGTAAAATTAATAATAAATATTCAGTATTATATTTTCATATTTCATGTGTAATTTTATAGTTTTAGAGTTTAATAATACATATTCATTAATTTGTTTTCGTATTTTATGTAATTCCATTTATGTAGAAAAAGCAAAAAAGAGAATCAAATTTACCTTTATTAACATGTGATTACCCTGATAATTCACCCTTAATGGGAACCTTTAATTCCTCTTAATTAGGAAGGACACCATTCTTTGATATTTTGTTATAGTTAGAGTATATTAAGCGAAATTTTAATGGTTAAGAAGGCGGAGCGAGCGAAGCGATGCGACCCCCTTCTTAACCAATAAAATTTCACTTAATATACTCTAACTTTCACGTGCATTGCTTGACCACTTCAATACATACATACATATATAAATAAAACTGTAGTCGTATCAAAATCTTTTAACTATTAAACATGTCCAAGAGAAAGCCAAACTGGACCGATTGAGAGAAGATGATACTAATGGAGGAATACGAGAAAAGAAAGGACGTTTTAAGAGCAAAATTTTCGTCAACAATTATATTTCTTTAAAATTTAGGTACATGTATGTTTAACAGGGACACAATCATAATGTTCCTCAACTTCCCACATTTGAGTTTGGATGCACCTCCCTCATCTTTTTGGAGGATTTTACGTTCAACAGTTATATACGAAACTAATTTTAATGACTGTATGGAAATATCATGTAAATAAAACATAAACAAAAAAATAGGCTCGATTCCTAAATGTACTGCTTTCTAAGTCATCCTGTAACATATCACATATCATCATAATAGACTGTCGGTCAAATCTGTATTTGTCAATTAACTCGAAGTCATCGTAGATATCAAGAGGTTTTGTACGATCTCTGAATACTCGCTCTCTACGTAAAGCTCTTCTCCCAGCATGAAACAACCGAAAACGTCCGACATGGAACATGTTTGTATTGGTAATAATGCAATACTAATATGCTTTAATTATACCTATTTCATATACCCGCAAAGCACGTGCCATCAAATGGTACAGTTGT
Organism: Bathymodiolus brooksi; assembly: GCA_963680875.1. Classification (NCBI taxonomy): domain Eukaryota; kingdom Metazoa; phylum Mollusca; class Bivalvia; order Mytilida; family Modiolidae; genus Bathymodiolus; species Bathymodiolus brooksi. The sequence continues at coordinate 62,982,131 of OY804583.1, forward strand.
AAAAATATTTACTCATCCGGAAAATGACCTTGACGGTGAATTTTATGTACATGTAAGATATGATATGGATTTGATGATAAAATCGAATGCCTATGAAATATTGCTAATATGGTTTGTTGTTATCTTTTTATTCATACAATATCACTTTCATAACTCACAATCAATATAAAATAGCAATTCAAGAAAACTTAAGGAACCTACCCATCTACCTTAAAGTTAAGGGAAATCTTAAGTGTTTTCTTAGTTTAAGGACGTTTATGAATACCACTTAAGTATGATGGGCGGAGTTTCCTTAACTTAAGGTTATTCTTAGGAAATACTTAAAATAAGAAGTTTTATGAATACCACTCAAGTAAAATGGGCGGAGTTTCCTTAACTTAAGTGTTTCCTTAGGAAAATCTTAACTTAAGTGGCTTTATGAATACGGGCCCAGCTGCATTAAAAATGAAACGCATGTGCGCGAAGCCGAAGGAATTTTTAAAATTGAAGTGCCCGACAACGTAATTTTGGTATCAAATAATCATAAATCTCTATAAATCAATATAGAGAGAGAAATAGTAGATTTATGATTATTTGATACCAAAATTATGTTGAGAAGTGTATGGGAAAAAAAATGAAAAAAAAAGGGGGGGGGGTAATGTAGGTCATGACCCCATGTACCTGTGCTTTTACGATCACAATTTTCCTTACGTTGTCAGGCACTTCAATTAAAAAAAATTCTTCGGCTTCGCGCACACGCGTTTCATTTTTAATGCAGCTGTTGCAGCTCGCTCCGCCCCTTCTTAACCATTAAAATTTCACTTAATATACTCTAACTATAACTTGGCCTTGAGGGATACACGAAATCATAAAATTTTATTACTTTGGTATAAATTCATTACTTACAGCTCACTCCAATACAATATACACTTTAGCAGTAAACACAACAGGTGGTACACCTGAGGAAAAGGCCTCTAGGCATGTAACTCTTGTGGGGACAACAAATGTGTTCTCTCTCTGAATTATAGAAAATTCAATTGTTTTACACTATTTCAACACATATTTTAATAGAAGGCCTATAAAACAGATGTTTACAGAAGTGAATTTCATTTTTTTAAACGTTAAACTTAACGTAAAATATTCATATGAATAATTTCTTAGCCTCGAGCTTTGCTTTCAGATGCATACAAATCTATGTTTAACACTGTATTAGCGATTATTTAAAAAAAATATCCATATACATATTTTTTTTTATCGAAAACAAGCCCGTAATAAATTACAGAGTTATCGAAGCGAATCATGATTAAGTTGGATATAATGTCGCACAATAGGCTACCCGATTTGTAAGGCTTGAAGTAATTTACCATATAACAATATGTTCGTAATGATGAACGGTAAGGCCACTAAAATGCATCAATCGCCTGTAAAATAAATAAACATAAATTATAATGTTGAATCTCCGTGAAAATATTAAACGTTTACATTTAAATCAACATCAAATTGAAATAAATATGAGTGCATAGTTCTAGATCCTGAAAAACAAAATCAAGAAATAAAATATACATAACTACTGTAAAATACACAACGATTGATGGATTATTGTGTATTGAATAGCTAAAGTTATTATCATCCAGAATGGTACAAATAAATAAACAATAATATAATACTATTATAGATTGTTCTTATATTTATCAGGGAATTATATAAACATTTGAAGAAAAAAAAAATCCTGTATTTATTGTTCAATCTAATTAACTGACAAAATAGTGTTTACATGTAAATTGCATATTTCTGTTGGATCGGAAAAGGGCGCGTATCCCCGTCTCTTCAAATGATGGCGTAAATCTCCTAGTCTTTGCTTGGTGGTTTCAACAGTGGAGCATATTCGTTTTACCCTAATGGCTTGGCTGAATGGGATACTCTTAAAACAGTGCTTAGGATGGCAACTAATGGGTGAAAGGTATTGATGTTTGTCTGTGGGCTTAGAGTATAAATCAGTTGTCATGTTGGCCTCCTTGACAGCGGTGGTAGTATCAAGGAAGGACATTTTGGTTTTCGACACTTCATGTGTGAATTTTATAGACGGATGGATACTGTTGGCATGTTCCAAAAATTCATCAATCTCTTTATCGCCATGTGTCCACTTCATGTCAACGTCATCTATAAATCGGAACCATGAAAGAGGTTGTTTAAGTGACGAGAGGAGTAATCGTTCTTCTAGGTCCCCCATAAAACTGTTGGCATAGGAGGGTGCCATTTTGGCTCCCATAGCTGTCACATTTATTTGAAGACAGTGGTTTCCGTCAAAATGGCACCCTCCTATGCCAACAGTTTTATGGGGGACCTTGAAGAGACGGGGATATAATGACAAAGTTATAGAGAGTGGGTTTTCAAAGGCCAGTGAAATTAACAGAAATGACCTCCTGGAGTACAAAGAAAGAAAGATCAACAAACGGGTTCCCCTTGTTCTCACTTACCATCCATCTTTAGAGAAAATTTCAGGCATTGTCGTCATCATTGGAAAGAAATAAAAAAATGTGAAACGCTGGCCAAGTTGTTCCCTGAACCACCCGTTGTAGCGTTCCTGCGACCTAAAAGCATTAAGGATACACTGGTCAGAGCTGCGGTATCTAGACCTTCATCGACGGTCAGCCAGTGTAAACCATGTGGTGACAAGCGTTGTACGTGATGTCTCCAATTGCAACACGCACAAGTGTTCCATAGCAAGACGACAGGAAAGGAGTATAAGATCTTTTGCAATGTCAATTGCAAAACACCTAATGTGGTTTACCTCCTTGACTGTCACGTCTGCGGGTCGCAATACGTAGGAGAAAGTGTCCAACCATTCAACAAAAGAATGAATGGACACAGAAGTGACCTAACGAAAAAGACGCTCCTGCCCGTGAGTCAACACTTTGTGTCGCCGGGGCACTCATTTGGCAGATCAAAAATTTATATCATTGACCACAATCCAAGTTGGAAAGAAAATCAAAGACAAAAAAGAGAGAGTTTTTGGATCCGCGAGTTACAAACATTACATCCGGAAGGCATAAACAAAAAGGCCTAAATCTTTTTGTTTTTTAACTTTTTAACAACTGACTGGTCCTTTGCTAGTTGGTAAATTTCATCATTACATTTTCTCATTGCTTTCATATTGTTTATAAATTAGTGTACATATATACTTGAATAATATAAAGTATAAAGTTCAAGATTAAGATTTTTAGTAATTGACGTCACGATAACTGATGATCACGTGACAATTTTTCAAATCAGATTATAGACGCTGATGAAGCTTGTCGGTCAAGCGAAATATCCGTCGATTTAACTATAATTATAGTCTTTTTGTAGACTTATAGTTATTTTTGTAACAGTTTAGCATCTTTTTTGATATCGTTGTGCCAACATTTTAGACGTTTATACATATATATATAAAGTGTTAGGGTTATGGTGTTTAATGCCACTTTCAACAATATGTCAGTTATATCATGGCTGTCAGTTTTATTGTTGGGGAAAACTGAGGTACCTTATGAAAACCACAGACCCGTCGCAAGTCACTGATATTGGACAAAGGAAACTAAAGCCTAAAGCATAAAACAAAAAATGTATCCTTTGTAAATAAAGATGCAAAATCGGCGGGAAATCGGTTAAAAGTGTACAGCGACAACAAAATAGTGGAAAATAGTAAATAATATCGGGAAATCGGTTAAAAGTGGAAAATCGGTTGAAAGTGGAAAATCGACAAAAAAAATTGTGGAAAATAGCAAATAATAGCGGAAAAGCGTCAATGAAAATAACAGGAATAATAAAAAAAAATATATATACGAGCTTAACTTGTGTACATGTATTATGGTTGAATGCATTGATTTTTTTTTTAATAAATTTCAAATAATAGGCATACGCAGAAAACTGAGACGATTTTTGTCACATTACATTTAACTCTTGTACCCTTGACATTGACTAAATGTGAAACGTATTACGTGATTTAAATGGACGATCATCAGATATTTAGAAATAAGTAATAAATTGAAGTCTTCATATCTACATTACCAACGATTATACTGAATTGACTTGCATTCGCAGAAGTTTATTGTTTAAATATTTGAACTTCCTTTTTTAAGAATTGTATTTTTGGTTTTATCAATTTTAAATAAATACTAAATAATCTAACATCTAATGGCTTAGCAGTTAAGTAAAAGAATACACAAACAGGCCTAGGGGATATGTGAAAATACTAGGACCAGATAAATATGAATGAAAGAATGAGGAATTTAAGGCACTTTGAATATCATTGTAGAGGGAAGATTATTTGTTTGTTTGTGCTGTTGTGGTTTTTTTCTTCTTCTTCTTCTTCTTCTTCTTCTTTTATTTTGTTTCGGGGCCGTCGTGGTCGTGATCGTATGGTAGTTGGACTTACAACTACCTGTACAATCAGTGTCTATCACCACTAACGTTGTGAGTTAGAACCCCGTTCATGGCGAGGTGTACTCGATACAACATTATGTGATAAAGTTTGTCAGTGACTTGTCGCAGGTCGGTGGTTTTCTCTACCAATAAAACTGACCGCCACGATATAACTAAAATATTGCTGAAAGTGGCATTAAATACCATAAACCAACCAATATAATGTTGGATAGTCTCTTATATTCATTTATTTCCACACTTTCATGACCGCATCACGTCTCTAAGAAGTGGAGGCTTCGGCCCATAAAACTAGCTTAACCCCGCACCATGTTATTGTAGCGCATGTTCCAAGTCAGGAGAGTGAGCAGTACTGTAATTGTGCGCTAGGGATAATCGATTTAAAAGAAAGGTTTTGCATCTTTCTAAGGTATTTCAATTTTATTTTGAAACTGCTCCGACAGTGTGATATTTTATGTTTTTCATCTTTTCATTTTATTACAGAAATTTGAAGAATAATAAGTTATCAAGCTTGCATCCGATGTTATTTAGGGATCTTATCAATCTGCAAAAAATGTAAGCATAGAGTAAGTATAGACCAGATTGTGGAGGTATTATCAATTGATCATGACATTGTGTGATTGTGAGTACTAATAAAGGGGTGAAATAAACTTCAGTGATATATAGTCATAGACCTATTATAAGGCTTTGCTGGTACTTGATTCATTTATAGCGACAGTAAGAAACGGAACAGTATAAGTGCGGACGTGGTAGAAGACACCATTAGAGTCATGTTTGTTTCTGTTTTTTTCAGACAATTTGGCAGTTCTTCTAGACTTTTTGATATTGCAGTAGAAACACATTATACGTACATCGTCGGTAAATATGAAATTAATTTGCACTCGCTACGAAACAGGTCAGAAAAGCTTACCAAGTGCTTGTTTTTTTCTACCTGTTATACTGCTCGTACAAATAAAATGTATATTTTCCGACAGTGTACGGATACAATGTATCACTTCGTTTTGTTGATAAATGTTGGATAAAAGCGAAGGCGCAATCGAGAATAGACAATCGAGAGAAACACTGGCAACATTGGGTACACAAAACACAAGACGAAGACAAATCAAAGCAACACAACACAATATGTGTTTGACACCACTTTTCGCAAACAAGCACGAATAACGTAATTATAACATGAGCATTCCTACAAACAACTGAAGGTAAAAACGAACCGAACATCGTTATTATGCGGAAAATGTTGAATCCCTTACCATCATCGTTTAATCTTTCTTCTCATAATACATATTTGGTTCACATAAGTCCACGCATGGTTTTTAGTTCGGTACGTTTTGCTCAGTACGTGTAGCGTTTTGTCGACCATTATCCGGTAGTATGTTCTGTTTTAAACGATGTTCGATTCATTTTTATTTACATTTGTTTTGTACGGGATTCATGTTTTATCTATGTTATTTGTATTTATGTACGTACACTGCTGTCCGTGGCGAATTACATCGGATGATATTCGTGCGTGTCGTTTAGCAGTAACACGACGGGTATCACTAGTAGAGCAGGAACTGTTTACCATTCTAGTGCACCTGAGTTGTCCTCCGTCTTATAGTGGGGTTCTTGCTGCTCAATCATTAGTTTTCTCTCTAGTACTAGTAGAACAGGAGCTGCTTACCATTCTGGTGCACCTGAGTTCCCCACCGTCTTATAGTGGGGATCTTGCTGCTCAATCTTTAGTTTTCTCTCTAGTACTAGTAGAGCAGGAGCTGCTTACCATTCTGGTGCACCTGAGTTCCCCTCCGTCTTATAGTGGGGTTCTTGCTGCTCAATGTTTAGTTTTCTCTCTAGTACTAGTAGAGCAAATCCGGAGCTGCTTACCATTCTGGTGCACCTGAGTTCCTTCGTCTTATAGTGGGGTTCTTGCTGCTCAATGTTTAGTTTTTTTTCTACTAGTAGAGCAGGTCCGGAGCTGCTTACCATTCTGGTGCACCTGAGTTCCCTCCGTCTTATGGTGGGTTTCTTGCTGCTCAAACATTAGTTTTCTGTCTAGTACTTTATCTAAGATTCTTTGTCATTTTATCCTTTTCCTTTAGACCGTTGTATTGTCCGTCCTTCTTCTGTTTATGGCTTCTGATTACCACTTTGGTGTCTTCAAACCTTTTTTACATTAAGCATTTTTCTTTTTACCTCAAGATATTTTACATTCAGATTTCAACAAGACACCTTTGAATGTCGATAGTTTTCTTTCATCTATTACTTTGAAACCTGAACATTGTTTTTTCTATGCCCTCCCAATAAACCGCTTTAGGTATTTCAAAACAGGAGATGATTATGTGATTTGTTACGAAGCTTATTTTATTCCTGATTCTCATCATGCTGTATTTTTTTTTAAATTTAATGGGCTGCAGAATAAACAGAATATATATGCTTTATCTCAGAATATAATACTTACGTATATTTATGCCCAGAACAGTTGAGAAATGCACGACAAGCCTTGCATTACAACCTTTTCCATAACCTCATGCAAATGAATTGTATTCCAAAATACAAATAATGTATATCATATATATATGTGTACATGGCCGCGCATTGTATATACATATTCGCATGCACATTATATATATTTGTGACATGCGACACGAATTAATATATAAATATTTTAATGGAGTGAATATCAACCAATTCATATAAGCAGGTAGGGGATACTACTATTTATCAAGAGTTTCACATGGAATCAATATTATATACATTATAGATATTTGAATAGAAATCAGTTGACGTCACTTACGTTGACATATTTGGTCAAAATACTCAGTTGAAGATATTGTAAGTATTGATAGTGAATACATATTGTGATCAATATTATACAATTGATGACTTTTAATATGGTGGATACAAGGATTTATTAACCCAAGAATATTATATCTACCGAGGCCAGGGGCCGAGGTAAATATATTATTCCCGGGTTAATAAATCCTGGTATGCATCGTTAATTGTTTTATTATATGACACATTTTATATGTTGCTTTCTCCCTTAAAATAAGCTTGTATCACGACGTTTTCTTTGGCTTAGCTTGGAGCAAGACTTTAGAATGTTATATTCACCTCGCGTTACGTCACGCGAGGTGAATATAATGTTTTATCAAAGAACGTTACTATGGACGTCAGCCAATCACAAAAGACATTATCTGAATTCATATGATAATGATGACATGTATTGTCTTTGTTTTAGAACTGTTCGTTGTGCTATTTCGTTGAGCGCTGTGGACTCTTGTTCGGTTGTGTAATCTAGCAGTAGCAGTTCGAGGTTTCTCTCTAAGTACTCTGACTTCCAGTAAGAGATCATGTCTCAAGGTACTCCGCTTTCCTCAACCAATAAAACTCAATACCATGATATGGCTAAAATACTGTTGAAAGCGGCATTAAACACATATAATACAATCATATCCTAAATGTCCACAAATATAATTAATTGTGAAACATACATATACAAATATTAATGAACTTGTACATATCAATTTATTAAATGTTAGAAGAAATTTTCAGCAATACCAAATGGGTAATCAGAAGCCTTAAATCAAAAAAGGACACGCAATGCAATGGCCAATAGAAAAAGGGTAAACATGATGTACAAAACATTCCTCAGAAAATTAAGGATTGAGCAATACAAACCCACTTATAAGCCTAGGATGAACGCAGGTGCTCTTAAAGGATAAGCAGTTCCTCCTCCAATAGTGGCACACATCGAAACATACAAGGATAATTAATGGCGAAGTAAAGCTCCGACAACAAATAAGCACATACAAATCGAGATTGAGACTAAGTAATTCTGAGGTATGAATATCACGTGTCACATATATAGCACCCCTCGAAGAAAGGCAAGTCGAATAGTGAAAAAATTTGGAAAATACAGAAGAAAATTGTGAAAAGATATGAAAAATATGGAAAATATGGAAGAAAAGGATTTTTTTTTACAAAATAATTAATACTGCCTGTAATTTATTATGCCTTACAGTAAGGGGGAATAACTCTGTATCTGAAGGGATAAATCTGTAATAGTGGACATAACTCTTTATGTGGGGAATACGTTACAAATCTGTATGTGCAAGGATAAAATTAAAGTAGGGGAAATAACTCTTTATGTGAAGGTTTAACACTGCAGTAGGGGACATAACTATTTATGTGGGGATAACAATTCCGTAGGGGACATAACTCTGCATCTGAAGGGATAACTCTGTAATAGGGGACATAACTCTTTATGTGGGGAATAAGTTACAACTCTATGTGCAAGGATAATATCAAAGTAGGGGGAATAACTCTTTATGTGGAGGTTTAACACTGCAGTAGGGGACATAGCTATTTATGTGGGGATAACACTGACGTAGGGACACTTATATACAGAGAGTTACTTGCCCTTGGCAGGAAAATAGATATATTTAAACTTATATACAGATATTATTTGCTTGCCTTTGGTAGGTGAATATATACTAAAACCCTGTTCAGGAAAATATGGAAGAAAAGAAAGTCGAATAGTGATAAGATATGGACAACATGGAAGAAAGGCAAGTTGAAATGTGAAATGATATGGAAAATATGGAAGAAAGATAAGTTGAATGGTGAAATGATTTGGAAAATACAAAAGAAAATTGTGAAATGATAGGGAAAATATGGAAGAAAATAGTGAAAAGATAGGGAAAATATGGAAGAAAAGTAAATTGAATAGTGAAATGCTTTGGAAATTATGAAAGAAAGATAAGTTGAATAGTGAAATGATATTGAAAACATGGAAGAAAAGTAAGCTGAAATGTGAAAAGAGATGGAAAATACAGAGGAAAAGTAAGTTGAATAGTGAAAAGATAGGGAAAATGGGTTGTGGTGGTGGTGACAAACTTTTGTAAGAAATGTAATTATTGAAATAAATAATGTAATTATGAAAATAAAATGGCGGGGAAGGGGGCAGATAACCAGTGAAAAGGCTAGTTCGTAGAGAATATTAAGGATATAGGACGCGGATAATGAAAATAAAATGGCGGGGAAGGAGCAGATAACCAGTAAAAGGGCTAATTCGTAGAAAATAATAAGGTTATAGGACGGGGATAATGAAAATAAAATGGCGGGGAAGGGGCAAATAACCAGTAAAAAGGCTACTTCGTAGAAATAATAAGGTTATAGCACGCGGATAATGAAAATAAATTGCTCGCAGATGAATACGGTCACGGTTTGTCAAAAGACAAAATGCCAATGACGATTCTGTCACCGTATATATTGTTCGGATGCGGACGTATTACAAGTCACCCCCTCTTCTGATTGGTTCAATTCTTACAATCTTTGAAATAAATAATGCAATTCTGAAAATAAAATGGCGGGAAGATAACCAGTGAAAGGGCTAGAAAATGATAATAGGACGTGGACATCCAAGAGAGGTGGTAGTTGTGGCAAACTTTTGTAAGAAATGTAATTATTGAAATAAATAATGTAATTATGAAAAAAAAATGGCGGGAAAGGGACAGTTTCCAATGGTTATAGGATGCATATTATTTAATATGGAAGCGACGATCCCATAGCCGGAAGATCATTAGGCCAACATGGGTTAGTGTCCACTACGAAGTTAGGCGAGCGCCAATGGCGCGAGAATTAGAACTAAAAACAAGTTTCTGGGTGAGGGTCTATTCTTAACAGTTAATTTCAATACCATCAATGATGAAGATCGATTGACGTCACCCAGCTTGCATATGACGTCATTGAGAGGTTTGAAAGTACCATAGATCGATAGATAAATGAAAGGGCTACAAGTTACGAAAAAGGTACGAAGTTACGAAAAATGTACGAAAAGGGTACTAAGTTACAAAAAAGGTACGAAGTTACGAAAAGGGTACGAAATTACGAAAAGGTACGAAGTTACGAAAAAGGTACGAAGTGGTTACGAAATAATTTACGAAAGGCCTTGGTTATGAAGTTACCAAATTACGAGATAGTAACGCCACCTATCGGGATAATTTAAAAAAATATTTTGTTAATTTCAAACCAGTAACGCGTATTTGAAAAAAAAACGTTCAGCTGACAAAAAGTTGAAAAACAATAAAAAAACAAACTGCCCCAAATTTATCGACATCGAATGGAATAAACAGAATAAGGTAGGGACAATTCGTGCATGACGTCACGTTATTTTGTCATTCATTCACCAACGTCAGGTTAGTATGTTTTGTCTCACATTCCAATGATTTGACGTCATGACTAAGTAATTTGGCAGAGCACGTCTTGTGCAACGTTGTGACGTCATGTTTACTGTGACGTCATCGATGAATGCGGTTTTACACAAAGTTTATAAATAGGACGTTGGCACTCGATGGGGATTGTTTGAAAAGCCTAAAAATAGACTCTTTGGAAAAATAAGACTTTTTGGAAGGGTTAAATAAGTAATTCATTAACATATACAAGTTTTTCAAATCTGGTACAATTAATAGATCCTCACAATACAAAAAACAAAAACAAAAAGACTAATCGCAAGTAATTACAAATCGATTTATCGATTTTATTTTTGTTAATTGTTGTCTTATTTTAGACATTAAAAGTGTAAAAATATTAAAAAAAAACATTTTTGTAGGTGGAAATTTTCAAATGTACCCTTAGATGTACTACACAACCTATATAGACACTATACGAAAATAAAAGGAGCAGACACCCAGGGCTAGTTCCAGTAACCATGCTAAATATAGGACGTGGAGTTTCCTATGGTTATAGGACGCGGACGTCGTAGAGAACACCCCAAGGACACTTCCAAAGGGGTCACTACGGGTGTTGCGCAACTTTCGGTTGCGCATGCGCACACCCAAGGGAAAACCGAAGGGATCAAGTGACCTTCCGTCACATCCGGTAGCCATGTTACTACTGTACTACTACTAAGAAAAAACGCGGGGAAAACCGGGCATGCGCAGAAGATACTTCCGGTCAGGGCCAGTTCCGATAGGGCCTCTTCCGGTCACGTCTGGTCAAAAAGGCCCCACTAGGGCGGATATGACGCAACGTTCGTTGCGCATGCGCAGAGCATGCTTCAGGACAAGGCACGTGACTGGCGTCACTTCTGGTCACGTGATTTCCGATAGCTCCACCGCAAATGCGACTTTGTCCGTGCCCATATACTACTCACGTGAGTCCTAATCTTGATCTCTATGCAGACGTCGTATGGAATAATAAAACATTGTTCTTGATAAATAAATTAGAAAATGTTCATATAGAGGCTGCTAGAATCGTCACTGGGGGAACTCGGTTAGTATCTATTAATAGTTTATATAAAGAGACGGGTTGGGAGACGTTACAGGCAAGACGGGAAAATCACAAAAAAATATATTTTTATAAAATGGTAAACGGTCTTGTTCCTCCTTACCTTAGTGCAATTGTTCCCTGTAACTTTGAAAATATTCATGACTACAACACTAGACAGGCCGTAAGTATCCCCCCAGTACGTACTTGAACGACCTTGTATAATAATTATTTTCTACCCTCTACTGTAAGATTATGGAACAGCGAACCCACTTCAATAAGAGATAGCAAGTCTCCTTCATCTCTTAAATCCTATTATAAATCAAAATGTATAAAGAAACCTATTTATTATTACTCAGGAACTCGAATTGGACAAATCCTTCACATGTAGCTCTCTAAACCATCATCTATTCCTAAAAAATGTAGTAGATTCGCCCAACTGTAGTTGTCATCAAGGGGTCCCTGAAACTAACTCGCATTATCTTTTTTATTGTCATAGATTCAACGATTCGAGAAATCGGTATATCGAATCAATTGATATTCCTATGAACTTGACAGTTGACCGTTTACTTTTTGGATCACCTGACCTCACAGACGATCAAAATAACAGTTTATTTTAAATGTACAAAAGTTTATAATAAACAATAAACGTTTCATCTAACATCAGCAGTACCTAGTTCCCTTATTTCATTCTTCTTTTTTCTTCTTTTTTAATTACTTTGAATCAAATATTTTTTTACATCAAACACCAGATCACTTTCTTTGTTTTATCTTCTTATACCTTCTGTAATTTATATCAAATTTGTTAGATAGTTCTATTTGCTTCTCCCCTTAGAGATTCACAGTATATTATATATTAAATTTATTCCTACGGATAGGGATTAATATAAGTTCTTGTAACTTGTTTCCCAATCCTATTAATTTCTTCTTATTATGTTATGTATATAGCTGAATATTGTAATGTTATATTGAATTAATTAATAAAATATGCTTAAACTATGCATGTCATATAAGTAATAATCGTGACAGATGTCATATGTATAATATATTAGTTCTGTAAAAGAGGAACGATAACCTTTGACATAGTGAAGTAAACGTTAGAGAATACCGACGGGATAATCAAAATTGAATAATTCAGAGAAATTAGCAACATAGAGTGTACAAGACGAGGAACAACAAAACAAAAACACTATTCAATATGTGTTGGACAACACTATGCGCAAACAGTAGTCAACTTCGAACCAAAATTGAATTGCCAATACAATTTTTCTTCACATGCACGAAACTGATAGAATACTTCTCCACATGATGTTTATTTCTCCAGAAAACGTCTTGAAAGATAAGACAAAGCTATTATTTCGTTAAAATTCAAGTTGTTGGTTAAAGACAGGCACAAAAATTTGGCGGAGTTAATCAGGTCAATGGGGTCTCAATTACAACCTTCCCTTCTTGATAATGAGATCGCAATTACAACCTTCCATTCTTGATAATGAGATCGCAATTACAACCTTCCCTTCTTGATAATGAGATCTCAATTATAACCTTCCCTTCTTGATAAAGAGATCTCAATTACAGCCTTCCCTTCTTGATAATGAGATCCCAATTACAACCTTCCCTTCTTGATAATGAGATCTCAATTACAACCTTCCCTTCTTGATAATGAGATCGCAATTACAACCTTCCCTTCTTGATAATGAGATCGCAATTACAACATTCCCTTCTTGATAATCAGATCTCAATTACAACCTTCCCTTCTTGATAATGAGATCGCAATTACAACCTTCCCTTCTTGATAATGAGATCTCAATTACAACCTTCCCTTCTTGATAATGAGATCCCAATTACAACCTTCCCTTCTTGATAATGAGATCTCAATTACAACCTTCCCTTCTTGATAAAGAGATCTCAATTACAACCTTCCCTTCTTGATAATGAGATCTCAATTACAACCTTCCCTTCTTGATAATGAGATCGCAATTAAAACATTCCCTTCTTGATAATCAGATCTCAATTACAACCTTCCCTTCTTGATAATGAGATCGCAATTACAACATTCCCTTCTTGATAATGAGATCTCAATTACAACCTTCCCTTCTTGATAATGAGATCTCAATTACAACCTTCCCTTCTTGATAATGAGATCTCAATTACAACCTTCCCTTCTTGATAAAGAGATCTCAATTACAACCTTCCCTTCTTGATAATGAGATCTCAATTACAACCTTCCCTTCTTGATAATGAGATCTCAATTGCAACCTTCCCTTCTTGATAATGAGATCGCAATTACAACCTTCCCTTCTTGATAAAGAGATCTCAATTACAACCTTCCCTTCTTGATAATGAGATCTCAATTACAACCTTCCCTTCTTGATAATGAGATCTCAATTGCAACCTTCCCTTCTTGATATTGTGATCTCAATTACAACCTTCCCTTCTTGATAAAGAGATCTCAATTACAACCTTCCCTTCTTGATAATGAGATCTCAATTACAACGTTCCCTTCTTGATAATGAGATCTCAATTGCAACCTTCCCTTCTTGATATTGTGATCTCAATTACAACCTTCCCTTCTTGATAAAGAGATCTCAATTACAACCTTCCCTTCTTGATAATGAGATCTCAATTATAACATCCCCTTCTTGATAATGAGATCTCAATTACAACCTTCCCTTCTTGATAATGAGATCGCAATTACAACCTTCCCTTCTTGATAATGAGATCTCAATTATAACATCCCCTTCTTGATAAAGAGATCTCAATTACAACCTTCCCTTCTTGATAATGAGATCGCAATTACAACATTCCCTTCTTGATAATCAGATCTCAATTACACCCTTCCCTTCTTGATAATGAGATCTCAATTACAACCTTCCCTTCTTGATAATGAGATCTCAATTACAACTTTCCCTTCTTGATAATGTGATCTCAATTACAACCTTCCCTTCTTGATAAAGAGATCTCAATTATAACATCCCCTTCTTGATAATGAGATCTCAATTACAACCTTCCCTTCTTGATAATGAGATCTCAATTACAACCTTCCCTTCTTGATAATGAGATCTCAATTGCAACCTTCCCTTCTTGATATTGTGATCTCAATTACAACCTTCCCTTGTTGATAATGATATCTCCACAACAGCAATACATGTAATATTTCTTTTTACATCATAATATAGTTTATTCAAAATCTCCTGTTTACAATAACCTTAATGGCCCAGGAGTGAACATTAAGGGTCCCTGTTTTACATAAATCTCACTTGTCCAGGGGTAGCAAGTGAAAATAAAAATAAAAAGTCCACTTAAACATATTTCATATTCATTTGTTTTTACATTTCATTATAATATATACAATTAGACGATACAATTATTACCATGCATTAACTTTATGTTAATAAATTAATAAATACTCATATGTTATTCCGAAAAAGTTCTAATTTGTTTTTATCATTTTCATTAATATGCGAAGTTTGTAATGTGCATTGTAAATGTTTTTTAAAATTATTGTTCCAAGTGTTGAAAATTGTTTGATCTCCAATTCCGGATTGGTTATATTTCACCTTATTACGTATTTTCCATATTTCCCACTTTGAGATAAATATTACGGTATTAAAAAATGACGTCTAAATCCTCACCCCAATATAGCTCTAACATAATATTTAATTCCTTGATTTCTATATTAGCTGTTAATCCAGATCTGTTTAGCATTGCTTCTATTTCTTTTATAATTTTTTCACAGAAGAAATAGATGCTGCATCGTTTCATCGTTGTCTCTTATTTGGTAGAGATGGCATCTTCCGTTTGACAAATTCATTTTTTTTTCAATCTATGTTCTGTATGATTTATATTATGGAGACATTTCCACTGGAATTCTTTGACCTTAATAGTAACTTTGATTTTCTTTAATTTTATCCAAATTTGTGTCCAATCAATATTACCCCCGTACTGTTCTTCCCACTTAATCTGACATTTTGGTTTTATATTTTGTTTAAAGATTCCCTGAATTACTTTTATTTTCAATTTATCAGGTGATATAGTTGTATTTGACTCATTTAAAATTGTAGCTTATCGTTGATATTTAAGGTAACTCTACGTTCTGGTACTATTTCACCTTTTAAGACTTTTATGAACCTTTCGGGGATTGTTTTTTTTATCTTAGAAAACTGTGAAATACAGTTCCTTCTATCTATTAATAAATTGTATATATCATGACAACATTTAAAATTTGTATTATTTGAATCCCAAATATCGTTTATTGTTCGTAAGTTACTTTGCAGAAACGAGGTAAACACTAATGGTTTGTTTTTAAAAGTTATTTAAGAGTTACAAAAAATATTCTGGTTTTTAGAATGGAATCAATGTCATTTTTACACAATTGAATAAGTTTCTGTAATTTTGACCATGATTGGATACATATTTTGTAAAACATTGGTAATATATTTATATATAGAGTTGATACATTAGAGCACTTACACACAAAATATTTTTCATTAAACCTGATGTCTGACTTACGGAGCCAATACTTACCAATTGCATTCCAACTTGCTAATGATTCATGTAAAATTCGGTATAGAAGCTTAATTCTTTTGCTGTCAATAAATTCTTGTATGTTAATCATACCCGTGCCTTCATTTTCTACTCCCAAGCAGCAAACTTTCCTATCTATTTGATTAATACCCCTCCCCAGATAAAACCCCATTCCAAAGTTGTTATTTCTTTTACGTATTTTTCTGGTATTCCCCGCATTTCAATTTCGTAACCACAAAGAGAGATCAAGAGATTTTTCACTATTAAAGTTTTACCTGTATATGTCAAGTTTCTCCTTTTCCAAACATGGACACAATTTTTCAGTTTATCTATTATTGATTTCCATATCTCATCATTTTGTATATTATAACCATGATGAATGCCAAGAGTTTTAACATTATCCTTTGTCCAAACTATTTTTGAAAACTTGGGTCTGTTATCTTTAGCCGATCCAATATACATACCTTTTGTCTTTTCATAATTGACTTTTGAACCAGAGGCTTTTTCATATATAGTTAAAATGTCAAAAGATTTTTTGACAGATTCATCATTTTTTATAAAATAGAGTGTCATCTGCAAACATACAGAGCTTAGTCTCGATATATTCCCCATCTTTCCCCCAGGTATGTTGACCCCTTGTATTTCACTATCCCCCTTATAGCACAGGCTACAGGTTCGGCCTGTAGTATATAAACAAGAGGCGCTATTGGACACATTTGTCTACAGGACCTTGATATATTGAAATATTAAGACAAAACCATTGGTCTTGATACAAGTTTGTGCATATTTGAATAACATTTGAACCCACTCCCTAAATTGTTCACCAAAGTTAAATTTGTTTAATACATGATCCACCCATCAACATTCTACCCGATCGAAGACCATTTGTTGATCTAAAAATATTATGATACCGTCATCATCTTCACGATCAGTATATTATATTACATCTTGTTTTAGACGGTTAGCTTCACTGATATTACGACCTTTTACAAATCCCTTCTGGTCCGAATGTATTAATTTTGGTAAAACAACTTTTAATCTTTCTGCAAGAATTTTTGCAATTATTTTGTAGTCACTGTTTAATAGAGTCAGTGATCTCCAGTTCCGTATATCTTCCCGCTCCCGACTTGTATGTAACAGGGTATGAACCCCCTTATATTGTGAAGGAATTAGTTCTTTTTTATCGAAAGTATCATTTACAAGCAGAGAGAATTCGTCTTTGACTTGTTCCCAGTAAGTTACATAAAACTCAGAAATTATTCCATCCTCTCCAGGTGATTTATTTGGTTTAATAATTGTTAAAGCATTTTTATTTTCTTCTATGCTTACATCCAATTCGAGAGTTTCTTTTTCATCCCCATTTAACTTACTTTCAATATTAGTTTATTGGTTTATTGGCACTGTTTTCATCCCATCCCTCAGTTGTAAATAGCTTGGAGTAAAATTGTATCTGTTCGTCAATCATTGAATCTATATCATATTTATACTTACCTTCTATGTTTTTAAATCGATTCCACATTTTATTTTCTCCCTGTTTTTATCAAGTTCAAAGAAATATCGAGTTGACCTTTCCCCTTCTTCCGCCCATTTTATTCTTGAGCGAATTTTTGCGGCTTCCGCTTTTTGTGTATAATATTTTTTAATTAAATGTCTAATTCTAGTATCTTACCTTTGATGATATCGCCGTCATCTGTATATTTTTATATATAAATGACTGTCGTTTTTAGCGTTTGATCATCCTGTATTAATTGTACATTTTTTATCTTAACCCTTGTTGGACCCCTACATATATGATACATTTTTTGTAGGTAAAATATTATTATCTGATGTAATCTTATATTTGATAACAGTACATATCATTGTTCGTTGCATATATACATGTACAATTAGTCGTGTTATAAAAGTAATAAAATGAAGCATTTTATGTCTATTGAATTTAATTTAAATTAAACATATTGTATTGTCTAAATAATGACAAAAGGGTCAGACACAAGTTTTTTCAACTTGATATTATCTTCGCCATTTTATGTCTGAAATTTCTGTGCATTGGAATATACTCTTACTAATCCTATTATTACATTTACATACATTTGCAGATTGTAAAATATTTACAATAGCTAGACATTTAAATTATGATTGACATAGCACTAGGTGTGGGGGTGGGGGGGGGGGGGGGGTGGGGGGTGTAATTTTCAATGAATAGATATGAGAATTTGGGTGATATATCTAATCATCCTTATTCGCATAAGCATTGTAATTATTTGAGTGAGTGATTGCTCTTAAGTGGAAAATGGGCAATATTTCAGCTGTGTCATTGCGAGAATAAGTTAAATTCAATGATATGATAATGATGTCTGCCTTGTACTCGACCAAAACACTGAATTAGATTTTTATAGTGCTACTTCGCTGAGACAAGAGTCTGTTTGTAGGCATGTCCCTCCACTCGGACACATTATCCGAATTTTGAACAAGCAAGTATTTGCCCTTTCTCCTTAATGTTGTGTAGTTACCAGTGGCTAGCACTCCAACCTTTACACCACCGATGCGGTGTCAAAATTCATCATCACAATTTGATAGATAAAATATAACTGAATGTAAGGTGTCGAAATGGGCGTATAGATATTGAATTTACTTCAACTTATTCAAGGCATTCCTACCTCCTCTTAAGTTGAGCGAGTACGATTCATTCCTTTTGCCTTTAGTGTGATGTACTCGATAGTTGCAGTACAGTCATAACCCACAACAGAGAAAAGTTGAAAAATACCAAAGAGGGAAATTAGAAGCCGTAACAATGTTTGTTTGATGGTGTTTAACGCCACTTTGAACAATATTTCAGTTATAGTGTGGCAGTTAGTTTTATTGAATACCCGGAGGAAACCACTGATCTGTTGGAAGTCACCGACAAACATTGTCACATAATGTTGTACACATTACCCCGATCGAGATTCGAACGAACTCACAAACATCAGTGGTTATAGGCACTGATTGCATAGGTAATTGGATATCCAACTATCATAGGATCATGACCACGACGATCCCTACCACAACAATACAATGGCAAGAAAGCTGAAAAAAAGATAAACAATGGTCTACCAAACACTACACAGAACATTAAAACTTCAGCAACAGACGCACTCAAAACCCCGTGGGTCAACCAATGTAAAGTACTTCGACATTGAATGAGTCATAGTTGACAGCAAGAAGAGTTTGAAGACACAATGTATCAAAGGGGTATTTTCAGTAAAAGGGGTTAGGTATCTATTGTACTTCATCATATATAATGATAATGAAGTCTGCTTTGTACTAGACCAAAACGCTGAATGTGATTTTTATACTGCTACTTCACTGAAACAATAATATGTGGGTAGACATGTCGCTCCACTCCGTCACATCAACATTATTTCGAGTCATCCAGTCTTTGCCCTTTCTCATTTATGCTACGTGCTTAGTGGAGAAGCAGTAAATAACAATTGTATTAGTTGTTTGTTTGATTCGATCGACCTGGGCTTCCCTCGAGGCGAGCACGCTAACCATTACCCCACCAAAGCGGTTTTTAATGATATGAAAAATACCTTAAAGTGAATTTTGTCCAAATTCATAACCACAATTTAATAAATAAATTAAAGCTGAATATAAGATGTCGAAATGGGCGCATAGTCATTGGATTTCATTCAACTTATTCAAGGCATTCCTATCTCCACTTCATTTGGGCGACTACGACTCGTGCCTTTGGCCTTTGGTGCGATGTACTCGATAGTGACATTAAACATTCATAACGCGCAACTGAGAAAAGTTGGAAAATACTAAAGAGGTAAATTAGGTACCGTAGCAGTATGTTTGTTTGTTTGTTTGTTCAACAACATTTCAGCTATATCGTGGCGGTCAGTTTTATTGGTGGAGGAAACCGGAGGAAGCGGAGAAAACCACCGATCTGTCGCAAGTCACTGACAAACTTCATCACATCATGTTGTACACCTAGCCCTGATCGAGTTTCGAACTCACAAACATCAGTGGTGATAGGCACTGATTGCATAGGTAGTTGTAAATCCAACTACCATACGATCATGACCACGACGGGACATATCGTAACAATACAATGACAAGCAAGCGAACAAAAAGATTAACAATGGTCCATAAACCACAACACAGAAGATTAAAGATTGAGCAACAAACCCACACAAAACCCCGTGGTTGAACCAGGGTACTTAAGCTTAAATGAAATCAAATGTGTCATAATTGACAGCAAGAAGAGTTAACTTTAAAGATACCAAAGGGGTAATCAGAATCCGTAAATCGAAGAAGAACAGACAACACTATGGCCAAAAAATATACAAAAGGACAAATAACGATCTACAAGATATACACATAAAACTAAAGATCGAGTACCACGTACCCTACTAAAAACAGGGGGGTGAAAAGACATATTAATTATATATATATATTTATATTATAATTGGTAAGGTATTTATTGAATAAATTTAATTAATTATGGCTCGTAAGAAAAAACCCATTTAATAACTATTTAATAAATAAATGCTATGGTACAATATAAATAACACATGGTTGACAATGAATTTCTCGGGGTAACAATCTGCTCTTCCACTCTCTCAGATATGTATTGTTTGTTTTATTATACTGAATGTTCTTTTCTCCTGGCTTCATTCTTTTTTATGACTTTGATGCCCTGAATTTCAATTGTTGTTGTCTTTAAATGTATTAAACTGTGATATCGATAATGTGTAATAAATAAGATTATATACATTTTTTGTATTTGTTAATATTTTCCTGCCATTTTGGTGTATGATTTATACAGATGGGTGTTCTTAAATGAAAAGTGAGCAATTTTGTCAGCTATGCCATGTGGTAGACTAAATTATCACCCTCTGCTATGTGATAGACTAAATTGGCACACGCTCCTTAACCAACGAGAAGACAGGAAATTTGCATGTAATACAATAAATTAAAATGGTAAATAATTTGCGGCTAATGATCATTTAAATACCATTTACAGACTTATTGTCTAGTCGGGACAAAATGTCGTATTTCAACCTTCATGAGAAACATTTTAAAGATAAAATTTGTCTATTCGTCCCCAATAAAGCATCACTATTAGAACAGAGTTCAGAAAAAATAATATCAAACAACATTTATAAATAGGTGAGCAACTGGTTTTTAAATGATCATTGGATTGCATAACAATCACGTGATTTTCAATACGAATTTATACAGTAATTTCATTAAAAAGGGTTAGGTATCTATTGCACTTCATCATAGCACATCCAAACAACATAAGACCCAAGGTAAGAAAGTTATTATTAGCTAAGAATTCTGAATTATATTTGAGATTCTTGTACATTCTGGTGCACATCATATGGCTTGCATACACGATTACATGAGTTACAGCAATTTAATTAAAATTAGATCTTCGCACTTGCTCCCTATTTTCTATCGGTGTTTATAAGTCTATGATAGTGTCTTAAGCGGTCATACACTGAGCTGCACGGAAGAATAAACTAAATTATATGTATGAATTTCTATTATAAGTCTATGATAGTGTAGTGTGCACTAAATGTCTTTTATATTTCATATTGTACGTGATGAATATTCATTAACTATTTGCAGTTAGAAGTTAAGCAACACACAATCAATCAATCATATTACAAATTCCAAACTCTTTAATTTATATTTAATAGCTGTATATCGAAGAGGATAGGAATGTGATATACTGTCTTGTTTCCTCATTTAATATATAATCAATTAACAATGGTGTGTTAGGTTTCTTCATGATAGTATTTATAATTTGTAGCATACTTTTCTTAATATTTAATCAAATACTTAAAACAGCCTACGTATAGTATTTATAGGTTCAAGAATTCTTTGAAATTGATCAAAAGACATAAAGAGTTCGAAATGTTCAAACGCTGCCGTCTTTAAATCTAGAAGTTTTCATAAACAAATAGTTTCTATATTACAACATGTTTTTTCAACTTAGTATTGTCTTCTCCATATTATGTTTGATGTTTCTGTGTATTGGAATATATTCATACTTATCCTATGCTTCGCTTTAGATCCATTGTCAGATTGTAAAATATATACAATATGCGGATATTTAAATTAAGATTAAAATAGCACTGGGTATGTGTGTGTGTGTGTGTGTGGAGGGGGCATGGGGGTATTTGCTTAATCAAATCGTTTTGTATTAAAAGAAAAACAAATTAGAATTTGGGTGATATATTTAATCATTCTTATTCGAATAAAGTATTGTAATTATTTGAGTGAGTGCTTGTTTTTTAAGTGGGAAATGGGCAATATGTCAGTTATGTCATGGCGAGAATAAGTTAAATTCAATGATATAAAAATGATGTCTGCTGTGTAATGTCGTAATTCAACCTTCGTGTGAAGTTATTTAAAGATGAAATTTGTCTATTCGTACCCATTAAAACAACACTATTAGAACAGAGTTCGCAATAAATGATATCAAACAAAATTAAAAAAAAAAGGCGAGCAACTAATTTTTAAATGATCATTGGATTCCATAACAATCACGTCATTTTCAATACGAATGCATAGAGTAATTTCACTAAAAATGGTTAGGTATCTATTGCACTTCGTCATAACATCCAACCAACATAAAACCCAAGGTAAGGAAATGAGTATTAGCTATGAATTCAGTATTATTTTTGAGATTCTTGTACATTCTGGTGTAACTCATATGGCTTGCATAAACGATTACATGTATATTACTTTAAGAATTCTGTCGCTGAGCTGCACGGGAATATAGCACAACTTATATGTATGATTTTCTATAATAAATCTATGATAGTGTATTGTGAACTACGTGTCTTAAGCTTGCATACACTGAGCTGCACGGAAGTGTAAACCAAAGTATATATATAACCTATGATAGTGTATTGTGCACAAAGTGTCTTAAGCTTTCATACACTGAGCTGGACGGGAGTATAGACCACATTATGTGCATAATCTATGATAGTGCATTGTGGACTAAGTGTCTTAAGCTTTAATAGGGCAAAATGGTCCACTTTATACCAAAATCTAACTGCCAATGCCATCTTTCGTCATCTGTGCGCAATTGACAGAATACTTCTCAACTGACTCAACGTGGCTATCACATCTTTCGTTGAAAATCCAGGTGCGGCTAAGGATGTGTACAAAATGTGGCAGGGTTAAAACGAGCAGTGGGATCACAAATGCAATCCTTCATTTTTGATAATGAGATCTCCACAACAGTAATACATGTATATTTTCTTTTATACATGACTGTTGTTTTAGCATTTGATGATCCTGTATTAATTGTACATATATGATTTTACCCCTTTATGGACCTCTGCATATATCATAGCTAAAAAATTGTTAGCTGATGTAATCGTATATTCAAGAGAAGGGTGTATAATTTGTAATTAAATCCATAATGCACTTTGCCGTTTTCGTTCCAAATATAGAATTACTTCTGCAATAGAACAAATAAAACGTAATATGTCTGATGTTTCTATGTTTTGAAATATATGATTCGATTGACCTGGGCTTCACTCGAGGTGAGCACGCTAACCATTACACCACCGATGCGGTTTTTAATGACATGAAGCATGTTTTAAAGCGAATTGTCTCCAAATTCATGATAACAATTTGATAAATAAATTATAACTGAATGTTTGACTCGTGGTTTTAGCCTTTAGCGCGATGTACTCGATAGCGGCATTAAACATTCATAGCCCGCAACTGGGAAAAGTTGGAAAATACAAAAGAGGTAAATTAGGTATAATATTTTGTTTGTTTGTTTGATGGTGTTTAGCGCCAATTTCAACAATATTTCAGCTATATCTTTGGGGTAAGTTTTATTGGTGCCACCAATGGTGCAGGAAACCGGAGGATTCGGGGAAAACCACCGAAGCTTGAGCAACAGACCCACAAAAAAACCCATGGGTGAACCTAGCTACTTCGAAATTAACTGAGTCATAGTTGAGAGCAAGAAGAGTTTGAAGATACCAAAGGGGTAACCAGAATCAATAAATCGACGAAGAACAGACAACACAATGACCAAGAAAAAGTACAAAAGGACAAACAATGATCTACAAAACATACACATAAAACTAAAGATCGAGTAACACTTCATTAAACTATTTTTAGTGCAATTTACAATGTTTCTATTTACAGATGAAAATTGCTATTTTTGCCTTTTTAATGGTCATCGTATTGACGCTTGCTGAAAGCAGTGGATTGGGATCGGGGAGGAGGGTAGGAGGGGGAGGGTTTGGGGGAGAGTTTGGAAGGGGGGTCGGGCTTATTGATGGGGCTAACGTCAGACCGAGTTAGACGGAGAATAGAGACTGGGATGAGACTGAAACGGGATTTAAATAATAAAGTGGTACAGCGGGATCTTGGTAACGGACAAAGTAGATATATCAGAGATGTCAACAAGAAACACCATGTGCACATGTCATATGAAAGAATACCTGCAGCGAGAGTGCCAAGAAATGCACAGCCCTTGAAGAACGTCCACGAAGGAGCGTTTGCTGAAACAGAAGATGCTGGTAAATGATTAAAAATACAATGTCACATGGCTTAGCATGGGCGTTTCTCATATGGTTAAGCATAGTCGTTTCTTACCCTCTTATTACTATGCAAAGAACTAAATCTGTTCTCTTATTTACAAATATGAATCCTATCTAAACCGAACCACCTGGGGACTAGCTTTTGAATTTGGGATAGACTATGTTCGGTTTATACAGATTGGTATAATTGAGAGTTCTTACATTAGGACTTCTAAAGTTCGCTTTATACAGGGGTCGGTATAGACAGGTTTCACTGTAGTTTGCAAGAGACTTAAATGACAATTTATTTTAATTAGATTTATGCTGTATATATTTTGTCGATATACAAACATCTAATAACATCCTGTATGAGGTCACTGTAATTAACCTGTAACTCATATTTAACCGTCCAATCATATATATGATAGAAAAATGATAATGATCAATCAGAAAACAGCTCTCAGCTTATGTTCGATTAATCTATAAAATAAACAAAGTGACTACCACCAGAAAAACTAAATCCACATTTTCAGTTTGGACAGATTAAAACATAAATTTCGTAAATAATGTAATTATTAAATTTTCCACATCTTTATAGCAATATAACAACCGTTTCTGTGTATAATATAAGTTTTAAGCTCCCTAGTGATCGTCTATCGTTCTTTGGACGGTCAGTAAATTGTTGAAGGGTGAGCGCCTTAGTGCGAACCCTTCAACTATTTACTGACCGTCCAAATAATCATAGTCGGTCACGGGAGCTTAGAACATTTTTTGACGATGTTACTGATCTATAACTTGAAACAGTAACTAAGTTTTTTCCACGGACTATGTTTGACGGACTTTCGTGGAAGTTCTAAGGCTAAATACGTAATGGTCACTAGACAAAATTAAGCACCGCCCACTGACCTTCTGTAATTTTCCGTCTGCATCGTTATTTGTATGAATGGAATTTTCTCCTGGCCAGGTAAAGCGTATTAATCTTATTCTCTAGATTTCCATATATGGCTCTCCTTTCTATCGTTATTTTTAGGAATGATTTTATCCAATCATAGGTCGTCAAATAAATTCAACATCGTACAAAGTTTATTTTTCACAGATTGTTTACAATGCCAACGTCTTGTGAGTAATAAATTATGGAAGTCAAGAATTTTAAAAGAAGCGGAAGATATCAAAACATTGTTGGAAAAGTATTATGTCACTTGCGTACAGATGGACGACAAAAGATGGTATTGGGTTAGGGTTATGGTGTTTAACGGCACTATCAACAATATTTCAGCTATATCGTGGCTATCAGTTTTATTGATGTTGAAATTCGTGGCTTACTATCGTTTCCTTTTTATGTGGTATGATGGCATTGTACCCATCTTATATTTAGATGATGGTAGAGACTATCGGCTCTCTCCAGTAGAACTAACATTATACATGTGACAAATTCTGTGACACGAAGATAAAATATATGTCATGGATAATTTTCAAGATAAAAGCAGTCTTTTCAATACAAAATAGTTCGCCTAGTTGTGAGTTGGTATTTTACTAGCTTGAGGAAAACACCTTTACCCACGAGGGAGGCTTAATCTAGGTTAACAGCACCAATCTTTCCTTTTTAAGAATATTTACATTTTCTATATAATAATCCTTGGATCTCGCGAAATAGAATTTAAAAACAAAATATTTTATTTGTTTTATATAAATCATTACTTGCTCTATAATTTCTACTCTAGATTCCTTTCCAAATCAACCAAATTTCTATAATGTTAGATTCATATCTTTTCATGTTGGTATTTACTTAAAATATTAATATTTTGAAAAGAAAGTGTAAACAGTGATGGTCAACAATTCCACCATTATCATCAAAACGAAGAATCACCTCTCACCGACAAACACGCGCGCAGACACAAGTTGTAATTCCATGTACATGTCTGAAAAGTTGCAGATTCGATATTTTTCATTATATCTTATTAACTTTTTCATATTTTAGTTAAGCCTTGACATTGATGAAAGGATAAAGAACCACATATAGCTTGCAGGACAATTAACAACCGCTAAGCATCCTTACTTGGTGATGCAGTAACTTGATCTGACATTATTTCATAATCCAGTCATACATAGCTTAATAAAACTACATTTTTCTGATTTAAAACTACCGGTATATTTTTCTAATTTAAAAACTATATTTTTTCTAATTTAAATATATATTTTTCTAATAAATATTTTTGGTATGTACTTCATATAGACCATTTCCACATTTTCGACTTTTAGAATTATACATATCACAGGAGTTATTTCCCCTTAATGTGGACAGTTAGGCCCCCTTTCATTCTAAGCTCTAAGAAAATTATATATTTCCTCCCATAATCTATTGAAAATGTAAATCCCATGTTGTAACAATTTCCTCTTTGCTAAAAAATAACCTCGTTTTAAACAAGTTTTAAATATCCACAAAATAGGAGAACATTATATTGAAAGTCATTACTCTTGCTAGATCGGTTACCATTTTGTTCATCGTAAGGGAAATAACTCGCGTAAAAATGCAAAAACAATATTGTGCTTACTTTGTATTTTATAATATCTCACATATTTCTTGTATTTGCTCTTTATTATTAAACGGAAAGCAGAAATTTCTTTTGTATGTTTGTTTAATTTGCTTGGTCAATCAATGCCTATTATCACAGTTCAAGATGCTAACTCGATTCGAGGAATTTCTAGGTGTACTCGATACACATTGTATGTGACAAACATTTGTAAACGACATGTAGTCGATGGTATGTTCAATAATAAAAGCTATGGGCCACGGTGGTAAACTGGGCATGTGTGGGGATTTGAGTAAGAACCAAACGTTTTGACTTTTGTAGCGACTACAATGCTTCTTCTCTTTTCCAAAATCTACAATAGAGGTCTTTAACGTACAGAGAGAATGATATTCTCCAAACATGTTACCTACTACAGGTATATATGGTTCATTGTCTGAATTGCCATGTTATAACCTGACAACCCCCTCCCCCAAATGGTCATATTCGCCACTTTGGCCATGCTAACAATTCAGGGTTGACCAGTACCCATACCATGGAAGACGTGCAACGTTGGATTAAAACACGTTTTTTCACAAAAATTCAACGTTAATGACAAATGTTTGCATTCTATGCAATCCTGTCTTACACAACCTTAATTCAGACACGAAGGAGCATTACACTACATCTTATAGCACATGTTGAGGACAAGTTCGTCCCGAACGTCTTGTTTGATACAGTTACTAACTGGTGTATTTGACGCCATATTTCCGGTCCTTTTCTCATTTTTGAATTATCACCGGGTTTGTAACTAGATTAACACGACGAGTGCCACTAGTGGAGCTGGAGCTGCTTCTATTTCCGGAGCACCTAAGTTCATCCCCGGTTTTCAATGGGGTTGGTGTTACTCCATATTTAGTCATATGTATATTTTTTGTACTTTTTCATTTGGCCATTGTGTTGTCTGTTCTTCTTCGATATATGGATTCTGATTACCCCTTTGGTATCTTCGAAATCCTCGTACAGATATTATTAATAAAAAAAAAAAAAAAAAAAAAACACAACGTCAGAACAATACCAAAATCATATACATGGAGACAAAATCGATACCGTGAACACGCATATAGGTAGCGACTACTTTCTTAGATTGGTACAAGCACTGTCATTAAAAGGTGACAGGGTTAAACAAACGTAGAAAACCGAAAGGAAATCACCAATAAACAATCCACCGACACTGGCAACATTGGGCACACAAGACACATAGTGAAGACAAACAAAACACAAAATAACACTGAAAAATAAAAAGATGAGCAACATGGATCCCACAAAAACCGCGGGTGAACTCAGGTGCTTGTGAAGAGTAAACAGACTATTCTTCTTATAAGACACCCGTCGTATTACATACATATACATGTATATAGTTAAGAAGAGTATAACGATACCAAAGGGATTATCAGAATCCGTAAATTGAAGAAAAACAGACAACACAAGAGCCAAAAGAAAAAAGTACAAAAAGACAAACAACGATCTACAAAACATACACATAAAACTAAAGATCTACTAACACGAACCCCACCATAAACCGGGGCTGAATTCAGGTGCTCCGGAAGGGTAAGCAGTTCCTGCTCCACTAGTGGCACCCGTCGTGTTGATCTAGTTACAAACCTGGTGATAAGTCATGAATGAGAAAATTACCAGGAAGTGTTTACGACCAGTGGAATATATCTGTCGAAGATACAGGAAAGAAAATAAACTACTTAGAAAGGAAAAGACATATTATCTTTTGAGAGATAGATGTTTCGTAACGGTCAACAAGATTCTGATGACGACCACAAATCTTTGTTGCGATGACTTCAACCTAGGAACAAAAACAGTTTAAAGATAGTCGTAAATAGAAGAAAAAACAACACAATGGCAAATTTAATAGCCTTGGGTTTGACCCGATCAAGTGTCGAACCTACGATCTACCCCACGCAAGGCGAGCTATCTAATAATTACACGACCGATACGGCTATTAATGTCCAAAGGAAACAGGATAAAATGACAAACAACGATCTACAAAACATTACACAGAAAACTAAAATCGACCATCAAGAACCCCGCTAAAAACATGGTATGAACTCGGGTGCTCCGGAAGGACGAGAAGTTCCTGTTCCACATGTAACCACATGGGCTTGCCCTATTTTACTTGTCTTAGTGGGCTTCCTTGTTGCTCAATGTTGTAAAATGTCCGTGTTGTGATATCCGCTACGAATTTGGCGTAAAACGATGTTCGGTTCGTTTTTACTACTATTTGTTATGTAGGTATCAAACCTATAATTCACCAATCAGAGCTTAGAACATATACAAAAGTAGTCCCTTTTAAAGAAAATAGTTCCTTTCGCTTTGTTGCATTGTGACAAATACTGAATGGAATGGAATAATTAAAATTGATAACTGAAGTTAAATATATAACGATTATTTTGAGCCCAAATGTGATGCATTTAGTTGTATTTTAATACATCTATGGAGGATTTGATGCATGACCTATACATATTAAATTTCCCAGAGGTGACCGAGCTATTTTTTGAGTAGGTGTTTTCCATAGCCTGACATTTCATTGCAAGACTTTAAACATCCCCTGACATTTTCACAGAACGTAAAGGAATCGTGTACGTTTCAGAAAATATATGGTCTTAGAAAGGTTAAACTTAAAATAAAATAGCCAGGCAGGCTCGAAAAAACACACATTTAGTAGAAAATGTTAAAGAAATTAATTATAGGTTTCACACCTTAAGGCAAAAAACATCAAATTGAACTTGTGTTGCTATCATGTTCAAAGTAGCCTACAAATGTCACAACAGACACAGAGTGCCATTTTTCATGCAAAAATGTTACAAAATGCATTGTGGTGGCAGATTACATGGTCGAAATGCATGTTATGTAATAATTTGGAATATTGCTCCCAAACACTGGATATAAATGGACAGAGGGTATTGCAACTCACTTTATTTTTATTTATGACTTTATAATTTTTGGGATATGTGATTGAATGGGATTTTGCAGTAGAAGGGCATATAATATTGAAAATGTGGTTGCTATTAATGATTTTTTTTTAAATCATCATGCGCCAGTTAGTCGACTTCAAATATAGAATATGGTGATATCATTATTGTATTTTTTTTCAATCCTACAAATCTTTCCTCGTACATTTTGGTAGATTCAGTTATAATACATGTGAATTGTACTTATGAAACAATATAAAGCTGCAGAAAGCAGTTTTAATTGAAAATTATGTAATACAAATTTGGTAATTTGAGCCATCTCAGGATAATTATATTGACTGCTTAGCATTTCCTGTTAATTTTTCAAATTGTCAATTTGGATTTCATGTTTTAGAGTATTATTTGGCTGTAACAGTACATTTGAACATCCAGCTTACTTAAACAATGGGAAAAAATTATGTGGAAGCATATATTTATTGAGTTTTGGGGGAAATTATAGTTTTTCACCATAAGAAATTCCAAGACTTGAATATCAATAAATCATATTTTTGCATATTTGATGCAATTAGAAGGATTTTCAACTGGAGATATATATACAATAACGTATTTTATGCCTTAAACTTCATAATTTCTTGTGTTAAAGCATGAATTAACAAATTTAAGAATGATGTGAACTCATTTTATGGATAAAAAAAAGAGGGAGGGACTAAATGCAAACATTTCATAGTATTAAGCTATTATGTGTAAAAAATCCTTATTATGCTAGAAATTAGCTTAATAACTGTAACATATTAGAGAATAACTAAGTTGCGGTATATTACACAATCTGAACTCAACAGCTGTAAATGAAGATATTTTCATTAAAAACCTTCAAGTGGGTACGTTTGCATTTGCACACTTATTCTTGCAAATATGAGACAGCCACATACCTTAAAATGTTTTTTGGTGGTTGATATTGCCTGAGGAATAGAAATAAGGCCAACAAAGGGCTAGAGAACCAAGTTATGTTGCTCTTTAGGTGTCAAAACTATAATTCACCAATCAGAGCTTAGAACATATACAAAAGTAGTCTCTTTTCAAAAAAATAGTTCCTTTCGCTTTGTTGTATTGTGACAAATACTGAGTTAGATTGCTGTCAAATTATAATATTAAGTATATATGTACCATCTACACACGCTTATACACATGTCTTACATATATCCCTAGATTTGCCTTACGAGAAAAGGTAACACTACGATTATTGAAGCTCCTTTTGTAGAGAGTGGATGTAGTCGAGTGGTCTAGGGCGCTTGACGTAAGGCTAAGCGAATGGTGCTGCAGTGTATCAATGGTGTGGGTTCAAATCCCGTCGAGGGAAGAACAAAAATTTGACAGCTCTAAAATCTAATTCTAACACTGTTTGCTTTAATTTTCAGACGTATGTAATATTTAGTATTAACCTAGTATCCTTAGTAGCTTTGAGATCCAGTGGGATAGATATATTGTATGGTTGTCACTTGCTTCTAGATGTTTGTATAATATACTTTATTTCCTGTGACTGTATGATGAATTCTTCATTATCCTATACAATATAATAAAAATTGCTGTCAAATTATAATATTAAGTATATATGTACCATCTACACACGCTTATACACATGTCTTACGTCTATCCCGAGATTTTCCTTCCGAGACAAGGTAACATTACGACTATCGAAGCTCCTTTTTTAGGGTGTGGATGTGGTCGAGTGGTCTAGGGCGCTGGACGAAAGGCTAAGGGAATGGTGCTGCAGTGTATCAATGGTGTGTGTTCAAATCCCGTCGAGGGAGGAACAAAAATTTGACAGCTCTAAAATCTAATTCTAACACTGTTTGGTTTAATTTTCAGACGTATATATATATATATATACAATATATTAAAAAATTGCTGAGTTAGATTGCTGTCAAATTATAATATGTACCATCTTACACACGCTTATACACATGTCTTACGTCTATCCCTAGATTTTCCTTCCGAGACAAGGTAACATTCCGACTATCGAAGCTCCTTTTTTAGGGTGTGGATGTGGTCGAGTGGTCTAGGGCGCTGGACGTAAGGCTAAGCGAATGGTGATGCAGTGTATCAATGGTGTGGGTTCAAATCCCATCGAGGGAAGAACAAAAATTTGACACCTCTAAAATCTAATTCTAACACTGTTTGGTTTAATTTTCAGACGTATATAATATTTAGTATTAACCTAGTATCCTTTAAAGTAACTTTGAGATCCAGTGGGACAGATATATTGTATGGTTGTCACTTGCTTCTAGACGTTTGTATAATATACTTTATTTCCTGTGACTGTATAATGAATTCTTCATTATCCTATACAATATATTAAAAAATTGCTGAGTTAGATTGCTGTCAAATTATAATATGTACCATCTTACACACGCTTATACACATGTCTTACGTCTATCCCTAGATTTTCCTTACGAGACAAGGTAACACTACGACTATTGAAGCTCCTTTTGTAGGGAGTGGATGTAGTCGAGTGGTCTAGGGCGCTGGACGTAAGGCTAAGCGAATGGTGCAGCAGTGTATCAATGGTGTGGGTTCAAATCCCGTCGAGGGAAGAACAAAAATTTGACACCTCTAAAATCTAATTCTAACACTGTTTGGTTTAATTTTCAGACGTATATAATATTTAGTATTAACCTAGTATCCTTTAAAGTAACTTTGAGATCCAGTGGGACAGATATATTGTATGGTTGTCACTTGCTTCTAGACGTTTGTATAATATACTTTATTTCCTGTGACTGTATAATGAATTCTTCATTATCCTATACAATATATTAAAAAATTGCTGAGTTAGATTGCTGTCAAATTATAATATGTACCATCTTACACACGCTTATACACATGTCTTACGTCTATCCCTAGATTTTCCTTACGAGACAAGGTAACACTACGACTATTGAAGCTCCTTTTTTAGGGAGTGGATGTAGTCGAGTGGTCTAGGGCGTTGGACGTAAGGCTAAGCGAATGGTGCTGCAGTGTATCAATGGTGTGGGTTCAAATCCCGTCGAGGGAAGAACACAAATTTGACAGCTCTAAAATCTAATTCTAACACTGTTTGGTTTAATTTTCAGACGTATATATATATATATATTTATTTTTATACAAAATCAACATTATTTACAATATAAATTACAGTGCTCCAGGTAGAATTTGAAAGGAGCAGGGTGCCACTAAGTTTCGGTTCATTTGGCTAAGCATTTTCAGAGAAGATTTTTAGAAATCACCCAACCAGAAACAAGAATTGCCAATAGCAGCCATGTTTGCTAAAAGATCGGGATGAAAGTAGCAATATTCATAGAGATCCTTCCACAGATGCTTCCTACCAAGTTTCGGTTCAATTGGCTAAGCAGGGAAGAAATCGGCCAAAAATTGCCTGTGACGGCCATGTTTTTCAATGGATCGAGACAAAATCAGCCATCTTTATAGAGAACCTTCCATTGATGCCTCCTACCAAATTTCAGTTCATTTGTGAAAGCGGTGTCAGAGGATATACTTTTATAGAAATCAACCAATAAAGAAAAAGAATGGCCTGTGGCGGCCATGTTTGCTAACGGATCGGAACTAAATGAGCAATCTTTATAGAGGACATTCCAAGGATGCTCCCTACCAAGGTTTGATCCATTTGGTCAGATTAACAGACAATATTCATCATATTGTTTTCTAGCTTCTGAACTGTCGATCGAGAAAAAAATAAAATATTCTAAACAGGCAGCATATAGCCAGTCAATGGGGTTTGCAATTCATATTTCGCATGCACAATAACGACCCCACACCAAAAGATGTGGAAAATAGAAATATTCTGCTGTCGTTTAAATGCGTATTAACTGCATTACATGTAAGCTGTATGATTCTGTTTGATAAAGTCCTGTAACTAGAACAGGAAAGAAATGTACACTTGAGTGAAATATATTAATAGTGTTGTAATAACAGATCGTGAACGTGAAGTAAAAGTTTGAAAGAATTGCAAGGCATATTTTAAATGAGGTTGAAACAAATCGCCATTTGATATCAATTCGGTTGTATTTCATGTTTACGATCTTAATTACGGAAGACGATCACAACCATATTTTTTTTTAGCAATTGCGACCCAGCTGTTTTTTGTTCATAGCCTATAATAAAATGAACAAATATATATCACACTGTCGGAACAGTTCCAGCACTCAATAGAACAATCGTAGAAATATGTCAATTCGCTATCCCTATTAAGTTTTTCCTCATAATCTTCATATAATTTTGTGATTTAAAATAAGACAATGATATGAAGATTATAAGAACAAACTTCAACACATTTAGTAATTCAATCAATTCAATTCAATATTTTACTTAAGTCTCATCTCTCAATTACAGGTCATAATACACACATAAAACAATAAATTAGAGAGCCATTCTTTACAGAATTATCAGACTATAATTAAAACAGTATCTATAGCACAAATATATAAAGCAATCATATAAATATATTGCATACACACATATATAAAAAAACGTCTAAAATGTAACAAAAATAACTATAAGTCTACAAAAAGACTATAATTATAATCAAGTTGACGGATATTTCGCTTGACCGACAAGCTTCATCAGCGTCTGTAATCTTATTACACAGAATCGCTAACACTGATTTCGGATCCCACATCCCGTAGGTTCATACGTTGGCTACTTTTTCAGACGTTTGAACCTATGGGATGTTGGATCGGAAACAAGTGTTAGCGATATATAAACCAAACAGTGTTAGAATTAGAACTTTGAGCTGTCAAATTTGTGTTCTCCCCTCTACGAGATTTGAACCCACACAATTGATACACTGCAAAACCAATCGCTCAGCCTTATGTCCAGCGCCCTAGACCACTCGACCACATCCGCTATGTATATTACTTATTGTTGCTATCATATCTCACATAAACCTTTTTTTATTTAAAGGGACGAAGAAAAGAAAAGAAAGTTACTACATAAGCACAAGAACTATGCCACCACAATACAATTGATGGCAATATAACATATATTTTTAGAATAGAAATGAACCAGGGTACCTAAGATTGAGCAACACAAAATCCTATGGGTGAAACAGGGTACTTAAGATCAAATGAAATTAAATGAGTCATAGTTGACAGCAAGAAGAGTTTGAAGATACCAAAGGGGTAATCAGAATCCGTTTATTGAACAACAGACAGCACAAAGGCCAACAGAAAAAGGACAAAAGGACAAACAACAATATACAAAACATACATGCAAAACTAAAGATCGAACAACGCGAACCCTACTGAAAACAGAAGGTGGAAAAAGCATATTCATTTTATATATAACACATCATAATTGGTAAGGTATTTTTTAAAGGATGCACTCGACTCGCAGCCACAAGTGATAAAATTTACCAGTTGCTTGCCCATGGTCGGTGGTTCTCTCTCTCCGGGTTAGCCGGGTTCTTGCATCACTAGAACTGGTCGCCATGACATAGCTAATAAATTGCTGAAAGTGGCATTAAACTCCAAAAATCAATCAATCAGGTATTTTTTCAATAAATTACTTTAAACATATTTTATTGTTCAAAAAGACAAAAGGATAAGACACAAGTTAAACAACTTAGACAGTCTTCTCCCATTACATATATTTCAAAATACACAATTGAACATAATGATATTTAATTACACAAATTTATAGTAAACGTTTATAGTAAATGAGGGCATGAAGAAAAATATAAATAGTAAAACAATTAAAACCCTCATGGAGCCTCATTGACTATATGATCAACATATAGATAACCTATTGATACATATCGAACAGACCCAAATGCGTACTACGTGGCAATGGACATATTTACTTTCATTCATCTATTGGGATTTAGTTGCTGAAAATAGTCATGGTAAGTAAATATATTTCTATTTATTTTGTAAGATCAAATAGTCTTCAAAGATCATCCAGAGGTTTTATTTTCAATTATGATCATTCGAATAACACGTTAACATTTGTGTCAAAATGGTATACCTGTAAGGGAATTCACCTGGTTGTTTTGTTACAATTATACTGAAAAACGACCAGTATCTTTAATATATCTTTGAATAATTAAAAATATTTCACAATTTGTTTCATCTGATAGAAAATCATTTCCAAATAACAAAGTATCAACATTTATTTCTACCCCGTTCATATTCAGTATTGCCAATGACGATAACATTTTATTTCTATATACAATATAACGATTACAAAATAGCAAATAATGATCCGCATTTTCATTTTGGTATCCACATATACAGTTTGGATTTGAAATTAAATTAGTACTATACAAGTCTTCTTTCAATGAACTACATTTGTTTCTTATCCTCGTGTGTAATACACTAAGATATCTATTACCACATGAAAAGTGTGCGGATTTTTTCCCATTTTGAAAATATATCTGACGGATTTTTGCCTTAAAATGAGCTAAAATAGGGATTTTGTCGGATATTAAGATCCAACGTATTCCACAGCTTAATAGTTGAAGGAAAAAAAGATTGTTGAAGAAGTGCAAGTCTGTTTACTTGTTGACTTATATTTTGACTGTTACGTAAATAATAATTTGAAGTTTCAGAAACTGTAGGTGGTATTAAATCTGATAAATATTCAGGTGCCAGATTATTATAAATTTTGTAAAATAATGTGAGATTTTTAACTTCTCTCCTTACTTTCAATTTATCCCATCCCGTTTCTTTGTAAATAGATGCTATACTAGCGTAACTGGGAAAACCACAAACAATACGAGCGGCTTCAGTTTGCACTTTTTCTAAACGATTTGAATTGAATTGGCCACAATTAAACCAAACTTCAGACGCATATTCTAAAATTGGCCTTATAAATGTTAAATAAATTTTTTCAAGATAGTTTCGTTTAAGTTTAAATTTAAGTTTTCTTAATACATTTATTTGTTTAGAAGATTTTTCTATAAGTTTATCAATATGTTTGGTCCACTTACAGTCATTACTAAAAATAACACCTAAATGTTTATGCAATTCAACATCTCTTAATGAAGCACCCTCAAAGTCAAAATTGAAATAAAGTTTTGTGTCTCTAGAACTGAAGACCATAATTTCAGTTTTATTTTGATTGAATTTGACTAACCAACGTTTTGACCAATCTTTTAGGTAAGCTAAATCTAAATTTACCATGTCTTGTAAAGAATCTTTGTCATTTGCAATGTGCCCAATCGATGTATCATCTGCAAATAATCTACCTAAACCAGTCATACCATCTGCAATGTCATTTATAAATACTAAAAATAATAACGGGCCTAAAACCGACCCTTGAGGCACCCTTGCTTTAAGCTGACCAATGTTTGATAGCGCATCTTTTATCACAACTCTTTGTGTGCGGTTTGATAAGTAACTTTTTAACCAGATAAGCAAATTGTCCCCTATACCATATCTTTCCAATTTGAGTAAAAGCCCTTTTATCCACACAGTGTCGAAAGCTTTACTTATATCGGCAAACGTTACACTTGTAAATTGCTTACTGTCTAAAGCTAGTAAAATTCTATGATATAACTCTACAAGTTGATGGGTAGTAGAGCAACCTGGTAAAAAACCTGACTGAAATTTACACAATAATTTATTTCCCTGTAAATGATTAAAAATATGTTTAAAAACTATTTTTTCTAAAAGTTTAATAACACAGGAAAGCAATGAGACTGGTCTATAATTAGAAGGGAATGATTTGTCTCCTGCTTTGAATAAAGGAATGACATGGGCTAATTTCCAATTTGTTGGGAAAATATTTTGATGGAGAGATTTATTAAACAACATGCATAATGGTTTTGAACTTTTACTGCAATAAGCATCTTGTTACTTATGATATCCGGTCCAACAGCTTTATTAGCATCTAAAGTGGAAATCATATCCAAAATATCTTGCTCACTCACTATTATTTGCGAGAGAACATTTTTACACCTAACTTCAAAAGGGGGTAGGTCTTTATTTCTGTCATTTAGATCAGAAACAGAGCAAAAGTGTCTATTCAATATACCAGCTTTTTCGAAACAATCGTAAGATAAATTGAAATTATTATCACGATCTCTAAGAGGTGGCATAGTATTCGCAGAACGTTCGTTTTTTATTAACATATGTATCGTTTTCCAATACATCTTGCTATCAGTAGTTTTAAGTTCGTCTAGATTTTCGTTAATATTTGCATAAAATAATTCTTTTGCCTGCTTTTTTAAGTTATTAACTCGATTACGTTGTTGTTTGTACTGTTTTTCGGCAGAAACAGTTTTAGTTCTTAAAAACGCTTTTCGAAGCCTATCTCGTCTTCGAGATTCCCGGCGCAAATTTGAATCAAACCACATTTTGTCATCTGTTCGGATAGTTACTTCCCTTGTTGGTATACATTCTTTGGCTATAGTTAAAAAGGCATCGGTAAAATTTGAGCAAGCATTATTGACATCTAATTCATCGTTTATCAATTTCTCCCAGTTTGTATCAATAATTTTTTGTTTCATTAAAGTATAATCTCCCCTTTTGTAATCCCAAATAGTACGTTGATAAGTTTTCTGATTAGAAAACCCACACTTAAAGGTGACATAAGTTCCATCGTGATCACTGATTTGTCGATCAATTTCTATTGTATCTGAATGGATGACCTGTATTGAATCAGTAATCAAAATAGGATCTAATAGTGAAATATTACCTGTATGTTTATCAAAATGTGTTGGTTTGTCAATTATATTAAAAAGACCGTTGACCACGACAATATCATTTATTGTTGTCGGTAGATTTACCATAAAATTTTTATTTAAGTCACCAAGGCAAATAATATGGCTATTCTCATCAAGTGCTTGTTTTAACATTAAGTCAAAAAATTGCCAATAAAACGTATGTGATTGTAGCTCTGACCTATAATTAATATTAATCAAGATAGGGTGAACTTTAGTTTTTAATTCAAACCACATACTCTCTACGTGTTCATGTTCTAAGTCAACACGCCGCAGTATATTTATATTACTCTTATGATACATAATTATTCCACCTCCGTGTGAATTTCTGTCTTTTCTAAAAGGTACATCAAAACCACTGATAGCAATATCATCATCGGTTATTTGATTATTTAAATGCGTCTCTGTAAAAAACACTATGTCAAACTCTTCAATTAAATTAGTTATATAGTTAATTTTATTTCTTAGACTTCGAATATTACCATGATATATTGACAAAACACTTTCGATCAAATCAGGTATGCCTCCAGGCCCCGGGTTCAATTCAATGTCTCCAGCTAACAAAAGCAAATGGATGACCAGTAAGGTAATCACAATAACATCATAATTAATTAATGCCATGGCATGTACATATTTAAAAATATTACGAAAAAAATTCGCCATATTAGAGAAAACATCTCGGAAACAAAACTTGACAAAAACACAGTTTTTAAGACTGATCCCATTAGTTTTACAATAAAACAGTCCAATAGCAGCTCTGTGAGCAGCAATATCATTACCCATTATCAAATGAAAAATTCAAATCAATAAGGATAAAAATGGACTGAACATAAATACAACCAGTAAATATCCCTACCTTGTACTTCGAATGATCATAACTAAACAACAAATTGTAACACAAAATTATTGACAAATATATATACAAGTATAAAACGTGCATTTTATTTGACATTCTGTCAAAATTCTCAATTCATTGAAAAAAATATAAAAAGAGAAAATAGTGACTTCTAAAAGGAAAGACAAAAAAGATGTCAGTAATTCGGTTATATACTAAATTATAAATAGTTTGTTGGCTAATAAATAAGTTACAGACTAAAAGCTGAAGGGATGAGTTTTTAGTTACTTTTTATTAAAGCTTATGGATTCTAATTAAAACATTTCAAGGAAAATGGTGAACGGCCTTGTAATGGTAAACACTACAAGGCTATTTATATTATTTGTTGACTGAAGTATAGGTGGACTCGAACAAGCAGAAAAAACGTGTTATTTTACTATAGATTGATCATTTAAATGTATATTGAATAATAAGATATGGTGTGTGTACACAACATTGGTATATTTGTAAACAAAGCACATGCTTATTTTTTTTTTTAAGATAATTGCAATAAATATATTTAAGGTAAACAATTTTCATTTGCTAATAGAAATTTCACTCGCAAAATATGTAATCTTGAGAAAACAGGTATTTAATCAAATTTTTTGAGAGACTATTATGGAATCTATGTTAAATATTCATAAACGAATGGATCAAAATGACCTTGGAATGGTAAACAATACAATACAAAGCTATATTTGAAAGGTAAGTAATTGTAGTTTAGGTGAACTCGACCTAGCGGAAAAACGTATTATACTAGATTGGTCATTTAAATGTACATTGTAAAACATGATATAACAGAATGTTATATGTATACAATACACAACATTGAATATTTGTAAACAAAAGCACGAGCTTTTTTAATGAAGATAGTAGCAATAAATTTGTTAAAGGTAAACAATTTTCATTTGCTAATAGAAATTTCACTCGCAAAAAAAAGTAGTCTTGAGAAAAGGGTATTTAATCAAATGTTTTGAGTAACTCTTATGAAATCTGTGTTTAATATTTATAAATGAATGGATCAAAATTTAATGATCTTGGAATGGTAAACAATACAAAGCTATATTTGAAAGTAGTCTAGGTGAGCTCGACCAAGCGGACAAACGTTTTATACTAGATTGGTCATTTAAATGTACATTGTTAGCATGATATACCAGAATTGTATATATGTATACAATACACAAAGAGTTATTTATATACACAACATTGAATATTTGTAAACAAAAGCACGTGTTTTTATATGAAGATAGTAGCAATAAAACAAGTGAAGATAACGACGAATATGAATTGTTTGCAGAAGTGTTCAAAAGAGTTTATTAACAAAGCAGTTATAATACAAGTGCAAGTATTATACATCATTGTTTTCGTCTTCTTCTAGAATTTCACCTCCAAGTTTGTACACATCTTTCCTGATTTTGATGTTGATTGTACGTGATTGTTCCGTCTTTTTAACCAGTACTGAGCCATCGTGTGTCCAATATGAGTGTATTTTCCCAGTTTTGCGTAGAGTGTTTAGACGTTTTATCAGATCATATCTATGTTTAGTTAAGTTCTCTGCAATGAACATTTTGTCTGGATTACCTTTCAGTTTTTTCTTGTTCCTGAAGACGAGTTGTCGCTTGCCCATGGTCGATGGTTCTCTCTCTCCGGGTTAGCCGGCTTCTTGCATCACTAGAACTGGTCGCCATGACATAGCTAATAAATTGCTGAAAGTGGCATTAAACTCCAAAAATCAATCAATCAGGTATTTTTTCAATAAATAGGAACAGTTTATGGCTTGTAATAAAACCCCATAACATTAAAACTTATTGAACTATTCAATGACAGACACGTGGAAAATTTTATTATACATTAAAGTGTTGAACAATTTGCAGCTAATGATAATCTAAATTCCGATTACATAGTTATTTTCTTGCGAAGCTCCCATAGCCGGATGATCACTAGGCCAACATGGGTAAGGGTCCACTACGAAGTTAGGCGAGCGCCAATGGCGCGAGAATTAGAACTAAAAACAAGTTTCTGGGTGAGGGTCTATTCTTAACAGTTAATTTTAATACCATCAATGAGGAAGATCGATTGACGTCACCCAGCTTGCTTATGACGTCACTGAGAGGTTTGAAAGTACCATAGATCGAGACATAAATGAAAGGGCTACAAGTTTCGAGAAAGGTATGAAGTTACGAAAAAGGTATGAAAAGGGTACTAAGCTACAAAAAAGGTACGAAGTTACGAAAAGGATACGAAATTACGAAAAAGGTACGAAGTTACGAAAAAGGTACGAAATTACGAAAAAGGTACGAGGTTACGAAAAATGTACGAAGTTACGAAATAATTTACGGAAGGCCTTGGTTATGAAGTTACCAAGTTACGAGATGGTAACGCCACCTATCGGGATAATTTATTATGACGTATAGTGATGCATTATGGGAAAATGCCTCGGGCGACGGTGGTGTCAAGTGACAGGTAGCCATCTTCGGCGAATGAAATATTTACGGTACTCGAAAAAAAATATTTTGTTAACTTTCAAACCAGTAACGCG
Source organism: Bathymodiolus brooksi (assembly GCA_963680875.1). Classification (NCBI taxonomy): domain Eukaryota; kingdom Metazoa; phylum Mollusca; class Bivalvia; order Mytilida; family Modiolidae; genus Bathymodiolus; species Bathymodiolus brooksi. The sequence continues at coordinate 63,024,464 of OY804583.1, forward strand.
TATTTGAAAAAAAACGTTCAGCTGACAAAAAGTTGAAAAACAATAAAAAACAAACTGCCCCAATTTTATCGACATCCAATGGAATAAACGTAGAAATAAGGTAGGGACAATTCGTGCATGACGTCACGTTATTTTGTCGTTCATTCACCAACGTCAGGTTAGTATGTTTTGTCTCACATTCCAATGATATGACGTCATGACTAAATAATTTGGCAGATAACGTCTCGTGCAACGTTGTGACGTCATGTTTACTGTGACGTCATCGATGAATGCGGTTTTACACAAAGTTTATAAATAGTACGTTGGCACTCGAGGGGGGTGGTTTGAAAAGCCTAAAAATAGGCTCTTTGGAAAAATAAGACTTTTTTGGAAGGGTTAAATAAGTATTTCAATAATATATACAAGTATTTCAAATTTGGTACAATTAATAGATCCTCACAATACCAACAAAAAAACAAAAAAGACTAACCGCAAGTAATTACAAATCGATTTATCGATTTTAATTTTGTTAATTGTTGTCTTATTTTAGACATTAAAAGTGTAAAAATATTTAAAAAAAAATATTTTTGTAGGTGGAAATTTTCAAATGTACTCTTAGAAGTACTACACAACCTATATAGATACTATACGAAAATAAAAGGAGCAGATAACCAGGGCTAGTTCCAGTAACCATGCTAAATATAGGACGCAGGGTTTCCTATGGTTATAGGACGCGGACGTCGTAGAGAACACCCCAAGGACACTTCCAAAAGGGGTCACTACGGGTGTTGCGCAACTTCCGGTTGCGCATGCGCACATCCAAGGGAACTCCGAAGGGATCAAGTGCCTTCCGTCACATCCGGTAGCCATGTTACTACTGTACTACTACTAAGAAAAAACGCGGGGGAAACCTGGCATGCGCAGAACATACTTCCGGTCAGTGCCACTTCCGGACAGGGCCTCTTCCGGTCACGTGACTAACGGCTCTTCGGTCAAAAAGGCCCCATTAGGGCGGATATGGCACAACTTCCAGTTGCGCATGCGCAGAACATACTTCCGGACAAGTCACGTGACTGACGTCACTTCTGGTCACGTGACTGACGTCACTTCCGGTCACGTCGCTTCCGGTCACGTCACTTCCGGTCACGTCACTTCCGATAGCTCCACCGCAAATGCGGCTTTGTCCGTGCCCATATACTACTCACGTGAGTCCTAATCTTGATCTCTATACATTTCATATAAGTAATAATCGTGACAGATTTCATATGTATAATATATTAGTTCTGTAAAAGAGGAACGATAACCTTTGACATAGTGAAATAAACGTTAGAGAATACCGACGGGATAATCAAAATTGAATAATTCAGAGAAATTAGCAACATAGAGTGTACAAGACAAGGAACAACAAAACAAAAACACTATTCAATATGTGTTGGACAACACTATGCGCAAACAGTAGTCAACTTCGAACCAAAATTGAATTGCCAATACAATTTGTCTTCACATGCACGCAACTGATAGAATACTTCTCCACGTGACGTTTATATTTCCAGAAAAGCTATTATTTCGCTAAAAATCAAGTTGTTGGTTAAAGACAGGCACAAAAATGTGGCGGAGTTAATGAGGTCAATGGCATCTCAATTACAACATGCCCTTCTTGATAATGAGATCGCAATTACAACCTTCCCTTCTTGATAATGAGATCTCAATTACAACCTTCCCTTCTTGATAATGAGATCGCAATTACAACCTTCCCTTCTTGATAATGAGATCTCAATTACAACCTTCCCTTCTTGATAATGAGATCGCAATTACAACCTTCCCTTCTTGATAATGAGATTGCAATTACAACCTTCCCTTCTTGATAATGAGATCTCAATTATAACCTTCCCTTCTTGATAATGAGATCTCAATTACAACCTTCCCTTCTTGATAATGAGATCTCAATTACAACCTTCCCTTCTTGATAATGAGATCTCAATTACAACCTTCCCTTCTTGATAAAGAGATCTCAATTACAACCTTCCCTTCTTGATAAAGAGATCTCAATTACAACCTTCCCTTCTTGATAATGAGATCTCAATTACAACCTTCCCTTCTTGATAATGAGATCTCAATTACAACCTTCCCTTCTTGATAAAGATATCTCAATTACAACCTTCCCTTCTTGATAATGATATCTCAATTACAACCTTCCCTTCTTGATAATGATATCTCCACAACAGCAATACGTGTAAAAAAAAAATTACATCATAATATAGTTTATTCAAAATCTCCTGTTTACAATAACCTTAATGGCCCAGGAGTGAACATTATAGGTCCCTCTTTTACATAAATCTCACTTGTCCAGGGGTAGCAAGTGAAAATAAAAATAAAATGTCCGCTTAAACATATTTCATATTCATTTCTTTTTACATTTCATTATAATATACACAATTAGACGATACAATTATTACCATGCATTACCTTTATGTTCATAAATAATAAATACTGCTGTTATTCCGAAAAAGTTCTAATTTGTTTTTATTATTTTCATTAATATGCGACGTTTGTAATGTGCAATGTAAATGTTTTTTAAAATTATTGTTCCAAGTGTTGAAAATTGTTTGATCTCCAATTCCGGATTGGTTATATTTCACCTTATTACGTATTTTCCATATTTCCCACTTTGAGATATATATTACGGTATTAAAAATGACGTCTAAGTCCTCACTCCCATATAGCTCTAACATAATATTTAATTCCTTGATTTCTATATTAGCTGTTAATCCAGATCTGTTAAATATTGCTTCTATTTCTTTTATAATTTTTTTCACAGAAGGACATTAAAGAAATAGATGCTGCATCGTTTCATCGTTGCCTCTTATTTGGCAGAGATGGCATCTTTCGTTTGACAAATTCATTTTTTTTCAATCTATGTTCTGTATAGTTTATATTATGGAGACATTTCCACTGGAATTCTTTGACCTTAATAGTAACTTTGATTTTCTTTAAATTTGTGTCCAATCAATATTACCCCCGTACTGTTCTTCCCACTTAATCTGACATTTTGGTTTTATATTTTGTTTAAAGATTCCCTGAATTACTTTTATTTTCAATTTATCAGGTGATATAGGTGTATTTGACTCATTTAAAATTGTAGCTTATCGTTGATATTTAAGGTAACTCTACGTTCTGGTACTATTGTAGTTTCACCTTTTAAGACTTTTATGAACATTTCGGGGATTGTTTTTTTTATTTTAGAAAACTGTGAAATACAGTTCCTTCTATCTATTAATAAATTGTATATATCATGACAACTTTTGAAATTTGTATTATTTGAATCCCAAATATCGTTTATAGTTCGTAAGTTACTTTGCAGAAACGAGGTAAACACTAATGGTTTGTTTTTAAAAGTTATTTAAGAGTTACAAATATTCTGGTTTTTAGAATGGAATCAATGTCATTATTACACAATTGAATAAGTTTCTGTAATTTTGACCATGATTGGATACATATTTTGTAAAAAATTGGTAATATATTTAAATTTAGAGTTGATACATTAGAGCACTTACATGCAAAATATTTTTCATTAATCTTGATGTCTAACTTACGGAGCCAATACTTACCAATTGCATTCCAACTTTCTAATGGTTCATGTAAAATTCGGTATAGAAGCTTAATTGTTTTGCTGTTAATAAATTCTTGTATGTTAATCATACCCGTGCCTCCATTTCTACTCCCAAGCAGCAAACTTTCCTATCTATTTGATTAATACCCCTCCCCAGATAAAACCCCATTCCAAAGTTGTTATTTCTTTTACGTATTTTTCTGGTATTCCCCGCATTTCAATTTCGTAACCACAAAGAGAGATCAAGAGATTTTTCACTCTTAAAGTTTTACCTGTATATGTCAAGTTTCTACTTTTCCAAACATGGACACAATTTTTCAGTTTATCTATTATTGATTTCCATATCTCATCATTTTGTATATTATAACCATGATGAATGCCAAGAGTTTTAACATTATCCTTTGTCCAAACTATTTTTGTAAACTTGGGTCTGTTATCTTTAGCCGATCCAATATACATACCATTTGTCTTTTCATAATTGACTTTTGAACCAGAGGCTTTTTCATATATAGTCTAAATGTCAAAAGATTTTTTGACGGATTCATCATTTTTATAAAATAGAGTGTCATCTGCAAACATACAGAGCTTAGTATCGATATATTCCCCATCTTTCCCACAGGTAATTTGACTCCTTGTATTTCACTATCCCCCTTATAGCACAGGCTACAGGTTCGGCCTGTAGTATGTAAACAAGAGGCGCTATTGGACACCCTTGTCTACAGGACCTTGATATATTGAAATATTTAGACAAAACTTGATACAAGTTTGTGCATATTTGAATAACATTTGAACCCACTCCCTAAATTGTTCACCAAAGTTAAATTTGTTTAATACATGATCCACCCATCAACATTCTACCCGATCGAAGGCCATTTGTTGATCTAAAAATATTATGATACCGTCATCATCTTCACGATCAGTATATCATATTACATCTTGTATTAGACGGTTAGCTTCCCTGATATTACGACCTTTTACAAATCCCTTCTTGTCCGAATGTATTAATTTTGGAAAACAAATTTTAATCTTTCTGCAAGAATTTTTGCAATTATTTTGTAGTCACTGTTTAATAGTCAGTGGTCTCCAGTTCCGTATATCTTCCCGCTCCCGACTTGTATGCAATAGAGTAAGAACCCCCTTATATTGTGAAGGAATTAGTTCTTTTTTATCGAAAGTATCATTTACAAGCAGAAAGAATTCGTCTTTGATTTGTTCCCAGTAAGTTACATAAAACTCAGAAATTATTCCATCCTCTCCAGGTGATTTATTTGGTTTAAAAATTGTTAAAACATTTTTAATTTCTTCTATGCTTACATCCAATTCGAGAGTTTCTTTTTCATCCCCATTTAACTTACTTTCAATATTAGTTTATTGGTTTATTAGCATTGTTTTCATCACATCCCTCAGTTGTAAATAGCTTGGAGTAAAATTTTATCTGTTCGTCAATCATTTAATCTATATCATATTTATACTTACCTTCTGTGTTTTTAATTCGATTCCACATTTTATTTTCTCCCTGTTTTTTTCAAGCTCAAAGAAATATCGAGTTGACCTTTCCCCTTCTTCCGCCCATTTTATTCTTGAACGAATTTTTGCGGCTTCCGCTTTGTGTGCATAATATTTTTTAATTAAATTGTCTAATTCTAGTATCTTACATTTGATGATATCGCCGTCATCTGTATATTTTCATTTATAAATGACTGTCGTTTTTAGCATTTGATCATCCTGTATTAATTGTACATATATGATTTTAACCCGTGTTGGGCCCCTACATATATGATAGGTAAAATATTATTATCTTATATAATCTTATATCTGATACCAGTACATATCATTGTTCGTTGCATATATACATGTACAATTAGTCGTGTTATAAAAGTAATAAAATGAATTTAATTTAAATTAAACATATTGTATTGTCTAAATAATGACAAAAGGGTCAGGCACAAGTTTTTTCAACTTGATATTATCTTCGCCATTTTATGTCTGAAGTTTCTGTGCATTGGAATATACTCTTACTAATCCTATTATTACATTTACATACATTTGCAGATTGTAAAATATTTACAATAGTTAGACATTTAAATTATGATTGACATAGCACTAGGTGTGGGGTGACTACGATTCGTGCCTTTGGCCTTTGGTGCGATGTACTCGATAGTGGCATTAAACATTCATAACGCGCAACTGAGAAAAGTTGGAAAATACTAAAGAGGTAAATTAGGTACCGTAGCAGTATGTTTGTTTGTTTGTTTGTTCAACAACATTTCAGCTATATCGTGGCGGTCAGTTTTATTGGTGGAGGAAACCGGAGGAAGCGGAGAAAACCACCGATCTGTCGCAAGTCACTGACAAACTTCATCACATCATGTTGTACACCTAGCCCTGATCGAGTTTCGAACTCACAAACATCAGTGGTGATAGGCACTGATTGCATAGGTAGTTGTAAATCCAACTACCATACGATCATGACCACGACGGGCCATATCGTAACAATACAATGACAAGCAAGCGAACAAAAAGATTAACAATGGTCCATAAACCACAACACAGAAGATTAAAGATTGAGCAACAAACCCTCACAAACCCCGTGGTTGAACCAGGGTACTTAAGCTTAAATGAAATCAAATGTGTCATAATTGACAGCAAGAAGAGTTAACTTTAAAGATACCAAAGGGGTAATCAGAATCCGTAAATCGAAGAAGAACAGACAACACTATGGCCAAAAAAGGTACAAAAGGACAAATAACGATCTACAAGATATACACATAAAACTAAAGATCGAGTACCACGTACCCTACTAAAAGCAGGGGGGTGAAAAGACATATTAATTATATATATATATTTATATTATAATTGGTAAGGTATTTATTGAATAAATTTAATTAATTATGGCTCGTAAGAAAAAACCCATTTAATAACTATTTAATAAATAAATGCTATGGTACAATATAAATAACACATGGTTGACAATGAATTTCTCGGGGTAACAATCTGCTCTTCCACTCTCTCAGCTATGTATTGTTTGTTTTATTATACTGAATGTTCTTTTCTCCTGGCTTCATTCTTTTTTATGACTTTGATGCCCTGAATTTCAATTGTTGTTGTCTTTAAATGTATTAAACTGTGATATCGATAATGTGTAATAAATAAGATTATATACATTTTTTGTATTTGTTAATATTTTCCTGCCATCTTGGTGTATGATTTATACAGATGGGTGTTCTTAAATGAAAAGTGAGCAATTTTGTCAGCTATGCCATGTGGTAGACTAAATTATCACCCTCTGCTATGTGATAGACTAAATTGGCACACGCTCCTTAACCAACGAGAAGACAGGAAATTTGCATGTAATACAATAAATTAAAATGGTAAATAATTTGCGGCTAATGATCATTTAAATACCATTTACAGACTTATTGTCTAGTCGGGACAAAATGTCGTATTTCAACCTTAATGAGAAACATTTTAAAGATAAAATTTGTCTATTCGTCCCCAATAAAACATCACTATTAGAACAGAGTTCAGAAAAAATAATATCAAACAACATTTATAAATAGGTGAGCAACTGGTTTTTAAATGATCATTGGATTGCATAACAATCACGTGATTTTCAATACGAATTTATACAGTAATTTCATTAAAAAGGGTTAGGTATCTATTGCACTTCATCATAGCACATCCAAACAACATAAGACCCAAGGTAAGAAAGTTATTATTAGCTAAGAATTCTGAATTATATTTGAGATTCTTGTACATTCTGGTGCACATCATATGGCTTGCATACACGATTACATGAGTTACAGCAATTTAATTAAAATTAGATCTTCGCACTTGCTCCCTATTTTCTATCGGTGTTTATAAGTCTATGATAGTGTCTTAAGCGGTCATACACTGAGCTGCACGGAAGAATTAACTACATTATATGTATGCATTTCTATTATAAGTCTATGATAGTGTAGTGTGCACTAAATGTCTTTTATATTTCATATTGTACGTGATGAATATTCATTAACTACTTACAGTTAGAAGTTAAGCAACACACAATCAATCAATCATATTACAAATTCGAAACTCTTTAATTTATATGTAATAGCTGTATATCGAAGAGGATAGGAATGTGATATACTGTCTTGTTTCCTCATTTAATATATAATCAATTAACAATGGTGTGTTAGGTTTCTTCATGATAGTATTTATAATTTGTAGCATACTTTTCTTAATATTTAATAATCTACTTAAAACAGCCTACGTATAGTATTTATAGGTTCAAGAATTCTGTGAAATTGTTCAAAAGACATAAAGAGTTCGAAATGTTCAAACGCTGCCGTCTTTAAATCTAGAAGTTTTCATAAACAAATAGTTTCTATATTACAACATGTTTTTTCAACTTAGTATTGTCTTCTCCACATTATGTTTGATGCTTCTGTGTATTGGAATATATTCATACTTATCCTATGCTTCGCTTTAGATACATTGTCAGATTGTAAAATATATACCATATGCGAATATTTAAATTATGATGAACATAGCACTAGGTATGTGTGTGTGTGTGTGTGTGTGTGGAGGGGGGAGGGGTATTTTCTTAATCAAATCGTTTTTTATTAAAAGAAAAACAAATTAGAATTTGGGTGATATATTTAGTCATTCTTATTCGAATAAAGTATTGTAATTATTTGAGTGAGTGCTTGTTTTTTAAGTGAAAAATGGGCAATATGTCAGTTATGTCATGGCGAGAATAAGTTAAATTCAATGATATAATAATGATGTCTGCTGTGTAATGTCGTAATTCAACCTTCGTGTGAAGCTATTTAAAGATGAAATTTGTCTATTCGTACCCATTAAAGCAACACTATTAGAACAGAGTTCGCAATAAATGATATCAAACAAAATTTAAAAAAAAAAGGCGAGCAACTAATTTTTAAATGATCATTGGATTCCATAGCAATCACGTCATTTTCAATACGAATGCATAGAGTAATTTCACTAAAAACGGTTAGGTATCTATTGCACTTCGTCATAACATCCAACCAACATAAAACCCAAGGTAAGGAAATGAGTATTAGCTATGAATTCAGTATTATATTTGAGATTCTTGTACATTCTGGTGTACCTCATATGGCTTGCATAAACGATTACATGTATATTACTTTAAGAATGCTGTCGCGGAGCTGCACGGGAATATAACACAAATTATATGTATGATTTTCAATAATAAATCTATGATAGTGTATTGTGAACTACGTGTCTTAAGATTGCATACACTGAGCTGCACGGAAGTGTAAACCAAAGTATATATATAATCTATGATAGTGTATTGTGCACAAAGTGTCTTAAGCTTTCATACACTGAGCTGGACGGGAGCATAGACCAAATTATGTGCATAATCTATGATAGTACATTGTGGACTAAGTGTCTTAAGCTTTAATAGGGCAAAATGGTCCACTTTATACCAAAATCTAACTGCCAATGCCATCTTTCGTCATCTGTGCGCAATTGACAGAATACTTCTCAACTGACTCAACGTGGCGTTCACAACTTTCGTTGAAAATCCAGGTGCGGCTAAGGATGTGTACAAAATGTGGTAGGGTTAAAATGAGAAGTGGGATCACAGATGCAATCCTTCCCTTTTTGATAATGAGATCTCCACAACAGCAATACATGTATATTTTCTTTTATACATGACTGTTGTTTTAGCATTTGATGATCCTGTATTAATTGTACATAAATGATTTTACCCCTTGATGGACCTCTGCATATATCATAGGTAAAAAATTGTTATCTGATGTAATCGTATATTCAAGAGAAGGGTGTATAATTTGTAATTAAATCCATAATGCACTTTGCCGTTTTCGTTCCAAATATAGAATTACTTCTGCAATAGAACAAATAAAACGTAATATGTCTGATGTTTCTATGTATTGAAATATATGATTCGATTGACCTGGGCTTCACTCGAGGTGAGCACGCTAACCATTACACCACCGATGCGTTTTTAATGACATGAAGCCTGTTTTAAAGCGAATTGTCTCCAAATTCATGATAACAATTTGATAAATAAGTTATAACTGAATATTTCAACTATATCTTTGGGGTAAGTTTTATTGGTGCCACCAATGGTGCAGGAAACCGGAGGATTCGGGGAAAACCACCGAAGTTTGAGCAACAGACCCACAAAAAAAAACCATGGGTGAACCTAGGTACTTCGAAATTAACTGAGTCATAGTTGACAGCAAGAAGAGTTTGAAGATACCAAAGGGGTAACCAAAATCAATAAATCGACGAAGAACAGACAACACAATGACCAAAAGAAAAAGTACAAAAGGACAAAAAATGATCTACAAAACATACACATAAAACTAAAGATCGAATAACACTTCATTAAACTATTTGTAGTGCAATTTACAATGTTTCTATTTACAGATGAAAATTGCTATTTTTGCCTTTTTAATGGTCATCGTCTTGATGCTTGTTGAAAGCGGTGGATGGGGAAGGCGGAGGAGGGGAGGAGGGGGAGTGTTTGGGGGGAGGAGGGGAGGAGGGGGAGGGTTTGGGGGTGGGGTGGCTGGGAGTATTGGGGGGAAGGGAACGTCAGACCGAGTTAGACCGAGAATAGACACTGGGATGAGACTGAAAAGGGATTTAAATAATAAATTGGTACAGCGGGATCTTGGTAACGGACAAAATAGATATATTAGAGATGTCAACAAGAAACACCATGTGCACATGTCATATGAAAGAATACCTGATAGAACAATTATAATGATCAATCAGAAAACAGCTCTCAGCTTATGTTCGATTAATCTATAAAATAAACAAAGTGACTACCACCAGAAAAACTAAATCCACATTTTCAGCTTGGACAGATTAAAACATAAATTTCGTAAATAATGTAATTATTAAATTTTCCACATCTTTATAGCAATATAACAACCGTTTCTGTGTATAATATAAGTTTTAAGCTCCCTAGTGATCGTCTATCGTTCTTTGGACGGTCAGTAAATTGCTTTAGTGCGAACCCTTCAACTATTTACTGACCGTCCAAATAATCATAGTCGGTCACGGGAGCTTAGAACATTTTTTTACGATGTTGCTGATCTATAACTTGAAACAGTAACTAAGTTTTTTCCACGAACTATGTTTGACGGATTTTCGTGGAAGTTCTAAAGCTAAATACGTAATGGTCACTAGACAAAATTAAGCACCGCCCACTGACCTTCTGTAATTTTCCGTCTGCATCGTTATTTGTATGAATGGAATTTTCTCCTGGCCAGGTAAAGCGTATTAATCTTATTCTCTAGATTTCCATATATGGCTCTCCTTTCAATCGTTATTTTTAGGAATGATTTTATCCAATCATAGGTGGTCAAATAAATACAATATCGTACAAAGTTTATTTTTCACAGATTGCTTACAATGCCAACGTCTTGTGAGTAATAAACTATGGAAGTCAAGAATTTTAAAAGAAGCGGAAGATATCAAAACATTGTTGGAAAAGTATTATATCAATTGCGTACAGATGGACGACAAAAGATGGTGTTGGGTTAGGGTTATGATGTTTAACGGCACTATCAACAATATTTCAGTTATATCGTGGCTATCAGTTTTAGATTCATATCTTTTCATGTTGGTATTTACTTAAAATATTAATATTTTGAAAAGAAAGTGTAAACAGTGATGGTCAACAATTCCACCATTATCATTAAAAAGAAGAATCACCTCTCACCGACAAACACGCGCGCACACACAAGTTGTAATTCCATGTACATGTCTGAAAAGTTGCAGATTCGAAACTTTTCATTATATCTTATTAACTTTCATATTTTAGGTAAGCCTTGACATTGATGATAGGATAAAGAACCACATATAGATTGCCGGACAAAGAACAACCGCTAAGCATCATTACTTGGTGATGCACTAAATTGATCTGACATTATTTCATAATCCAGTCATACATAGCTTATTAAAACTACATTTGTCTAATTTAAAACTACCGGTATATTTTTCTAATCTAAAACTATATTTTTCTAATTTAAAACTATATTTTTCTAATTTAAAACTATATTTTTCTAATTTAAATATATATTTTTCTAATAACTATTTTTGGTATGTACTTCATATAGACCATTTCCACATTTTCGACTTCTGGAATTATACATATGACAGGAGTTATTTCCCCTTAATGTGGACAGTTGGATCCCCTTTCATTCTAAGTATTAAGAAAATTATATATTTCCTCCCATAATCTATTGAAAATATCAATCCCATGTTTTAACAATTTCCTCTTTGCTAAAAAATAACCTCGTTTTAAGCAAGTTTTAAATATCCACAAAATAGGAGAACATTATATTGAAAGTCATTACTCTTGCTAGATCGGTTACCATTTTGTTCATCGTAAGGGAAATAACTCGCGTAAAAATACAAAAACAATATTGTGCTTACTTTGTATTTTATAATATCTCACATATTTCTTGTATTTGCTCTTTATTATTAAACGGAAAGCAGAAATTTCTTTTGTATGTTTGTTTAATTTGCTTGGTTAATCAATGCCTATAATCACAGTTCAAGATGCTAACTCGATTCGAGGAATGTCTAGGTGTACTCGATACACATTGTATGTGACAAACATTTGTAAACGACATGTAGTCGATGGTATGTTCAATAATAAAAGCTATGGGCCACGGTGGTAAACTGGGCATGTGTGGGGATTTGAGTAAGAACCAAACGTTTTGACATTTGTAGCGGCTACAATGCTCCTTCTCTTTTCCAAAATGTATAATATAGATCTTTAATGTACAGAGAGAATAGTATTCTCCAAACATGTTACCTACTATATATGGTTCATTGTCTGACTTGCCATGTTATAACCTGACAACTCCCTCCCCCAAATGGTCATATTCGCCACTTTGGCCATGCTAACAATTCAGGGTTGACCAGTACCCATACCATGGAAGACGTGCAACGTTAGATTAAAACACGTTTTTTCACAAATTTCAACGTTAATGACAAATGTTTGCATTCTATGCAATCCTGTCTTACAAAATCTTAATTCAGACACGAAGGAGCAGTACACTACATCTTATAGCACATGTTGAGGACAAGTTCGTCCCGAACGTCTTGTTTGATACAGTTACTAACTGTTGTATTTGACGCCATATTTCGGCCCTTTTCTCATTTTTGACTTATCACCGGGTTTGTAACTAGATTAACACGACGAGTGCCACTAGTGGAGCTGGAGCTGCTTCTATTTCCGGACCACCTAATTTCATCCCCGGTTTTCAGTGGGGTTGGTGTTACTCCATATTTAGTCATATGTGTATTTTATTGTAGATCGCTGTTTGTCCTTTTGTACTTTTTCTTTTGGCCATTGTGTTGTCTGTTCTTCTTCGATGTATGGATTCTGATTACCCTTTGGTATCTTCGAAATCCTCGTACAGATATTATTAATAAAAAAAACCCAAACAAAACAAAAACACAACGTCAGAACAATACCAAAATCATATACATCGAGACAAAATTGATACCTTTAACACGCATATAGGTAGCCGACTACTTTCTTAGATTGGTACAGGCACTGTCATTAGAAGGTGACAGGGTTAAACAAACGTAGAAAACCGAAAGAAAATCACTAATAATCAATCCACCGACACTGGCAACATTGGGCACACAAGACACATAGTGAAGACAAACAAAACACAAAATAACACTGAAAAATAAAAAGATGAGCAACATGGATCCCACAAAAACCGCGGGTGAACTCAGGTGCTTGTGAAGAGTAAACAGACTATTCTTCTTATAAGACACCCGTCGTATTACATACATATACATGTATATAGTTAAGAAGAGTATAACGATACCAAAGGGATTATCAGAATCCGTATATTGAAGAAAAACAGACAACACAAGAGCCAAAAGAAAAAAGTACAAAAAGACAAACAACGATTTACAAAACATACACATAAAACTAAAGATCTAACACGAACCCCACCAAAAACCGGGGCTGAATCTCAGGTGCTCCGGAAGGGTAAGCAGTTCCTGCTCCACTAGTGGCACCCGTCGCGTTGATCTAGTTACAAACCTGGTGATAAATCTTGAATGAGAAAATGACCAGGAAATGACCAGTGGAATATATCTGTCGAAGATACAGGAAAGAAAATAAACTACTTAGAAAGGAAAAGACATATTATCTTTTGAGAGATGGATGTTTCGTAACGGTCAACCAGATTGTGATGACGAACAAATAATCTTTGTTGCGATGACTTCAACCTAGGAGCAAAAACAGTTTAAAGATACCAAAGGGGTAATCAGAAGTCGTAAATAGAAGAAGGACAAACAACACAATGGCAAATTTAATAGCATTGGGTTTGACCCGATCAAGTCTCGAACCTACGATCTACCCCACGCAAGGCAAGCAATATAATACGGCTATTAATGTCCAAAGGAAACAGGACAAAATGACAAACAACGATCTACAAAACATTACACAGAAAACTAAAATCGACCATCAAGAACCCCGCTAAAACATGGTATGAACTCGGGTGCTCCGGAAGGACGAGAAGTTCCTGCTCCACATGTAACCACATGGGCTTGCCCTATTTTAGTTTTCTTAGTGTGTTTCCTTGTTGTTCAATGTTGTAAAATTTCGTGTTGTGATGTCCGCTACGAATTTGGCGTAAAACGATGTTCGGTTCGTCTTTACTACTATTTGTTATATAGGTGTCAAACCTATAATTCACCAATCGAAGCTTAGAACATATACAAAGGTAGTCCCTTTTAAAGAAAATAGTTCCTTTCGTTTTGTTGTATTGTGACAAATACTGAATGGAATGGAATAATTAAAATTGATAACTGAAGTTAAATGTATAACAATTATTTTGAGCCCATATTTTATGCATTTAGTTGTATTTTAATACCTCTATGGAGGATTTGATGCATGACCTATAAATATTGAATTTCTTGGAGATGACCGAGCTATTTTTAGAGTAGGTGTTTTTCATAGCCTGACATTTCATTGCAAGACTTTTAACATCCCCTGATATTTTCACAGAACGTAGAGGAATCGTGTACGTTTCAGAAAATATATGGTCTTAGAAAAGTTAAACTAAAAATAAGATAGCCAGGCAGGCAGGCTCGAAAAAACACAAATTTAGTAGAAAATGTTAAAGAAATTAATTATAGGTTTCACTCCTAAAGGCAAAAAACATCAAATTGAACATTTGTTGCTATCATGTTCAAAGTAGCCTACAAATGTCACAACAGATACAGAGTGATATATTTCATGCCAAAATGTTACAAAATGCATTGTGGTGTCAGATTACATGGTCGAAATGCATGTTATGTAATATTTTGGAATATTGCTCCCAAACACTGGATATACATGGACAGAGGGTATTGCAACTCATTTTATTTTTATTTATGACTTTATTATTATTGGGGATATGTGATTGAATGAGATTTTGCAGTAGAAGGGCATATAATATTGAAAATGTGGTTGATATTAAGGATTTTTTTTTAAATCATCATGCGCCAGTTAGTCGACTTCAAATATAGAATATGGTGATATCATTATTGGATTTTTTTCAATCCTACAAATATTTCCTCATCAATTTTGGTAGATTCAGTTAAAATACATGTGCATTGTACTTATGAAACAATATAAAGCTGCAGAAAGCAGTTTTAATTGAAAATTATGTTATACAAATTTGGTAATTTGAGCCATCTCAGGAAAATGATATTGACTGCTTTGCATTTTATGTTAATTTTTCAAATTGTCAATTTGGATTTCATGTTTTAGAGTATTATTTGGCTGTAACAGTACATTTGAACATCCAGCTTACTTAAACAGTGGGAAAAAATATGTGGAAGCATATATTTATTGCGTTTTGGGGAAAATTATAGTTTTTCACCATAAGAAATTCCAAGACTTGAATATCAATAAATCATATTTTTGCATATTTGATGCAATTAGAAGGATTTTCAACTGGAGATCTATATACAAAAACTTATTTTATGCCTTAAACTTCATAATTTGTGGTATTAAAGCATGAATTAACAAATTTAAGAATGATGTGAACTCATTTTATGGATAAAAAAAAGAGGGAGGGGCTAAATGCTAACATTTCATAGTATTAAGCTATTAAATATACAACTGAGGCATATATATGTGTAAAACATCCTTATTATGTTAGAAATTAGCTTAATAACTGTAACATATTAGAGAATAACTAAGTTGTGGTATATTACACAATCTGAACTCAACAGCTGTAAATGAAGATATTTTCATTAAAGATCTTCAAGTGGGTACCTTTGCATTTGCACACTTATTCTTGCAAATATGAGACAGCCACATACCTTAAAATCTTTTTTTGTGGTTGATATTGCCTAAGCAATAGCAATAAGGCCAACAAAGGGCTAGAGAAGCAAGTTTTGTTGCTCTTTAGGTGTCATATAATTCACCAATCAGAGCTTAGAACATATACAAAAGTAGTCCCTTTTAAAGAAAATAGTTCCTTTCGCTTTGTTGTATTGTGACAAATACTGAATGGAATAGAATAATTAAAATTGATAACTGAAGTTAAATATATAACGATTATTTTGAGCCCAAATTTGATGCATTTAGCACAGGCACTTGGGGCATGGATTTCGTTTCCTCCTCCCCCCTTTTCTCTACTACCCCCCCTTTTTCAAAATTTTCATATAAATCATTCCTTTTACAAAATTTTCATAATCATTCGTTTTTTCTTCATTTGACAATATCAGTAGACGTCATACATCATGAATAATACGTGTATTCTGTGTCCACATTTTTTCGACTGATACAGTATAGGAGAGAAGGTATGCAACTCCATTTTCATATTTCGCGCCATATCGCTCACCTTGGTTGGGAAACCCCAGTGTTTTTTACACTTTTTACCTTGTCTACATATGGCACGGTCGTATCAAACGGTTTCTAAGACACTTACCTAAATGCCCATGTTCGAATTTCAGTCTGTACGTCGATCTTTTCCAAGAAATCTCGCCGAGAATAGCGAGGCAGCTTCGTTTTTATGTCAAATTACATCATTTGAGACGAAGTGCAAGAACGGGAACCCTGGGATTTTTATGAATGGATTACCTGCAATGAAAAACCCAGATGCGCTCTGAATATTTTTCCCGGAATATTTTAGAAACCACATATGTAACCTTGTAAAACCGTAAATAACAGATAAAAAATGGACGAAGACCAACTTCAGGCATACCAGCTTGCTTTGAGTGGCCATAACTTGCTTATTCTTGGCCAGGCAGGGACTGGTAAAACATTTTTGACGACAAAAATCGTCAAAAGTTTGAGACACAGAGGTAAACAACACAGGAGAGACTTTTACTATTTTCCTTGGGTTGTGCATTTACTTATTTCCAGAAGAAACCAAATCTTGTTATAAGAATAACCCATTAATTCTGTTGAAATGTCAGATGCATTAACTCATTTTGTAACTGGATTGGTAAATTTGCTTTAAAGTTATTAATAAAAAAAATTATATTGTGTGCATAGTTCTCAAATAAACTGTAAAACTCTTAATTCAGAAAAAAAAACACACACTTCAGAAAAACAAAATTGCATGGCTGCCATTTTTTATATTTATTTCAAATATTTTATTGATAAATCAATAGGATTGGATAACAGGCTATGCCTATACAAATCCTCTCCAACAACAAGATGGAACAATTTGAACACAATTTACATAAGACATAGAGCAATCTACCCATCATGTATACATGCAATTCATCTTAATTACCAAGCATAAACACATGTATATTAATAGCAGAATCATACAATCAAAACAAAAAAGATTTTTCTCTTTCTTTTCTTTTTTTTGTGTTAATAGGTATGATATAATATGTATATTAATAGCAGGATCATACAAAAAAAGTTTGTTTTCCCTTTTTTCCCCCTTTTTAATAGGTATGATATAATTCCAAATTATGGCTTTATATTTAAGCTATTATTATTTATAATATTAATGATGATGAATTGGCATAGCATGATGGATAGACTGAACTTACATTTAACACACAATATATACAACATGTAAACTGAAATTATGAAATCAAAATCACTAATTAAGTGAGGTCCACCATATCAATATGAATTAACTCTTTTTCAGTATATATATTTATGATTGAATAAAGGGAATTTGGGAGAGATAGAGGAAGAAGAGACAAATAAGTAAATAAGGGGGTAAATATCTAAACAAAATAGTGATTGTGATTGAGATAGGCAAGTACAAATTGGGTAAAGGGGGGAGGTGGAAGGAAGACCTGAATAATTGAAAGATTTACAGCTAATAATTAAGCTGAAAAAATTAAAGATTTGGAGCTACATGTATAAATGGGAAGACTTTTCAATGTTATATAACCAAATACAAAGAAAATTTATTGAATCATGTGAATCTTCTACTACCAGTAATGAAATGGTGAACAGCATCGAATATCTCAGTATTCTCCTCTACATTAAGGATTGGTGAGCCTTTCAATAATATATCCAAATTTAAAACATCTTGAAACTTTCTTAGAGAATTAAAAAGTTGTATTCTGTGTCTTATAATGGACAAACATAAAAATAATGGAAAATATTATTTTCAATTGCATCCCCACAGGCATATATATATACATGTATACAAGGATAAAAAAAAACCTAGGTGTTTGTAATTAAATGAAATATGCTGCATGGAGGAAGTGCTATTACATATGGCACAAATTCAGATACACTAATTTGACACTCTGATACACAACAACTTCATTAAATAAAATGTTTTTGGTTTTTAGCATATACCATATTCGCCTAATCAGTGCCCATATCCCTATAAGTGCCCCACCCCCCTTACCAAAATTCCTGTTAAAGTTTTATGAATAAGGGCCTTTCTATGCACAAGTATGGTTCATGGGAAATTTTTTTGAAATATAATAGGTCATGTTCCACTTTTCAGGTTGAATTCTATCTTGCTGCTTATTTCACATACAAGTTGTAAAAATTCTGTTTAAACCAGTGCTAGAGGCGGTCTTGAACTTGCAGTGAGTTGTGAACATTTGCTGCATGTTGAAGGCCTCATTGTGACTTTGATATGAAGAACAGCAATAAAAGCACTGTTCCTTTGCTTTGGGTTTTGTCAAGTGCGTGTAGGGATTTTTTGTTATGAATATATACACCATATCCCTTCTTTCTTATTACACACACACGGAAAAAACCCAAAACCACCCCCTTTTCTTAAAAAAAAAGGGGGAAGAGGGTCTTTGTTTATCATGTTTTTTGTCTGTTCCCCCCTCCCTCTTCCAAAGGCGATATATAATTCTTGTCTATCACAGAGGTTTATGCTTGCAACTTCTCATATCTGTTTGTGGATTTCAATGAAACTTCACAGGCTTGTTGCTTAAAATGACTAGATTTGCAGGCCCACACCCTCTACAAACAATTTATACATATTTTTTCATTTGTAGGGAAACATGTATCAGTCACCTCATCTACAGGTATTGCTGCTACCCATTATGGAGATCTTGGTGCTTGTACATTACATAAATGGGGAGGACTTCATGATGGCAGATATCAAAATTCAGAATTATTACACTTGATACTAACAGATGAACGTTTCGGTGATGTAAAAGGAAGAATTTTAAACACTGATGTATTGGTCATAGACGAAATTTCCATGGTTAGCAATAGAACTTTAAGTCAAGTTGAATTTATTTGTCGAAAAGTTAGAATAGACACATCTACATGTATTTTTGGAAATATTCAAGTAATACTCTGTGGAGATTTCCTCCAGTTGCCTCCTGTAGCAAATGAATTACATGGCGATTTTGGACATTTCTGTTTTGAGTCTACATGGTTCCAGAAGTTTTTTGTACACAAAATACCCTTAAATATTATACACAGACAGGACAGCTTAGAACTAATTTCAGCTGTTAACAATTTAGAGAAGGGTATCTTGTCAGATGAATGTGTCACTTTCCTAGAATCGTTATCAAGACCTTTAAGTCAGGAAAAATCTGCTACCGCTATTCACTTATTTGCTAAAAATTTAGAAGCGGATATGTATAACTTCGTAAAACTGGGAGAATTACCAGGAAAAATGGTATCTTTTGCATCTGAAGATGAAGGCTCACATCACTACTTAAACAAAATGCTTGCTCCCAAAAATCTTGGACTGAAACCATCATGTAGTGTGATACTGCTTATCAACTTATCTGATAAACTTGTCAATGGACTTATAGGAACTGTGAAAGCCATTAAAAATGACTCCATTGATGTGAATTTTCCATCTAACAATTTGACTGTTAATATTAAAAAATTTACTTTCACAACTTATGACCCTGTGACAAAGTCCATTATTGCCAAAAGAATTCAATACCCATTGAAACTGGGCTATAGTATAACCATACATAAATCACAGGGAATGAGCCTGGATTCTGTAGTTGTACACTGTGACAATATTAGCTTCCCAGGACAGTTAGGTGTTGCTGTAGGCAGGGCCACCAGTACAGAAGGCCTGCAAGTACTGAACTTCAGAAGTCATTATATTAAACAGCATCCTGTGAAAGTCGATGCATTTTATGAGAACATTTTAATTGGAGATGTACATGCAGACTTGTCATGTTGTAGGAAAATTGCTTTGGAGCACCAGCAAAAGGGGGATTCTGATCAGGATGACGGTGATGAAAGTGAAGATAGTGACGGTGGAGATGGCGGTCCTCCTGAAAATCTGGACATTTCCCAAGATGACAAAATATTAACAAATGAGGACGAATTTTCAGATGTAGAAGAAGATGTTTTGAATTTGATAGATGAAATGCTCGACAGCCACATAAGTGAGCATAAAAATGATGTTCTGAAACAAACAGTTATTGAATTTAATGACACTCCTGTTGAGGACATTGCAAAATTATTTCAAAAATTAGTTTTCTACAAACCAGATATTTTTCAAAATTGGTTTGAAAATCAGCTGAGAAAAGTAAACGAGATATCACAGTCTGTGTTTCCAAGTACTGAAACTAAAGTCACCAGTAAACAGATGAACTCTTTTTACAAAGCATTTAACGACTATCTGAATAGTGATTTGTACCAACAATCTGTTGTAAAAGTGATTTCAACTTATACCAAATCTGCAAGTTTTGGTGTTGAAAGTCAAATAATGACATCTGTCATGTTTAACATTCAGAAAAACCTTCTACAATCGCTGGCTTCTGGTACTCAGTGTGAACCTTTAAGTGAAATAAAAACAATTTCTGAAAATATTTCATCTGGTGGAAGAGGAAAAATTCGTTATATTGCTGGATATTGTATAGCCAAAATTAAATATTCACTTTCAAGTTCTTTAAGAAGTAAACTGTTTAATTTAAAACATACAGTAGAAGTTGAAAAGTTGCAAAAACAAATGCAATTGCTTGAAAATGTATGTGTTTCAGAAGCCGAAATTTCATCATGTACATCAGACAGAGAAAGTTTAGAGGAAACAAAACGAAAGCAAAACATTAGGGAAAGTTTGACCAACATTACTGATGATGTGTACTCCTTTTTTAACAAATTAGACTGTAAGTGCTGGAATTTCTTGAATTATGAAAATTTAGTGACTTATGATAATGATATTTACCAAGCTCTGGAAAATAATATTTTCAGTGATACTGAGTTAATATTTTCATGGACAAATGTTTTCAGAAATAATGATATTCCTTACACTTCAGAAGTGACGGATTCAAGTTCTGCTACCGAAATTGTTCATGACATATGTGTACAGCTTGTAGAAAAGATAGACATTATGTTAGAGTTGCAACCACAGATCTGCAAGTTGTTCATGAAAGTGTGTATAAGTCAGTTTCGAAAAGACTATTTAACCTTCATAAAAAAGGAAAAAGGAAAAGCTCTAAGAAAGAAGGTAATGGAAAAGTCCAAGAAGTCCGTTAAAAAACTAGATATAAATTTTATCTTGAATGATGATTCTGAAAACAAAAATGCTAGCCATTACAGATTGAAATCAGAACTTGCAGTTAACAAAGAATTATTGTCTTCCAGCAGTTTTACCAAGAATAGTTTACTTTTGATTGGGAAAGCATATGGTGTAAAATTAACATTAAGACAAAAAAGGGGTGAAATGGCTAAAACTTTGAATGAAAAAATAGAACATGCTGAAGTGATGCCCTTTCCTATCGAATTATCACACTCTACATCGCGCTCTGCATCAGAACAACAAGAACCAACTGATATTACTATTGTTTCAACAAATATTGATGAACCAGAACCTTCTACAGCAGCAAGTTCAACTGTTCAGGAAGAAAAATTGACTGCAAATGGAAGGAAAGTTACATGTAAAAGAACATACCCACAGACACGTAAAGGAAAAGGAAAAGGGAAATCAAAACGAAGCAGAACTAAAGAGCTGGATGACACTTGCACTATTTGCAATCAACCATACAGTGAAGGAGATGATATTATTTGTTGCGATACTTGTCAGTCATGGTTTGATAGGCACTGCGCGAAGCTAGACAGTGATGAGCTTTGGAACCATTACCAACAAGAGGATGTCCACTTTGATTGTCCTCTTTGTCAGTAGTAAGGTGAGTTCAAATTAATAGTAATTTGGGATGATAGGTATAGTACATGTACATTTAAGAAATATAAATGAGCAGTAGCAAATCAAATTAAAAAGAAATTTCTTCTGAAAATGCAACATATACACTTAGAGTATCAGTATTAAACAAATTCACTCAAACATGTTGTATACATTTACATGTATGTGAAGAAAATAACTTCTCAGCATGTATAATGGGGATATTTAAGTTTGGAAACCATGGGTATTGAAGTTACTTTTATTATACACAAGCTACATGCCAAATCTAATTGAGAAACTCCAAAGGGTTCAGTTACTTTCTTTGTTTACGAAAAATGATAACGGACTGACGGATGGATGGACAGACTGAAAAAGTGATCACTTTATGACATCCACATCTCTATGCAGGGCCATAAAAAATTAGAATTACAAATATGATGGTATATTATATTATTAATTTTATTAAATCATTGTTATGATTTTGCAAGAGTTTGTGAAAGTCTAATGAATTGAATTTTATTTGTTCTTTTTTTTTTCTTTTTGCAGGCCAGTTTTTGTGAAGAAGATACACAAATAATTATGTATATATGTTATGGAGTCAAACTGTACAGAACTTTTTTCCACTGTAGAAGTGCATGTACATAATAGTGCCTTAAGCTTGTTCTAATGCAGATCTAAACCTATTCTGCTGATTCAGCATAGATGCAACATAACAGATAATAATCCACATATTTATGGTATGTTTTTAGTCTTAAATATGCAGTGAAAAAGGGGGTTGGGTTTCAAATAAAGTTTAATGTTGTTTATTCAAAAATCTACCCAGTGCTATGGAAAAATGTGCAGAACATTCATTGGAACTTCCTAAATTTGCTGTCAGGTTTTTCATATTAATTAGTTGCTTCCCTTTTTATATAGTAAAATTTCTCCTTCAGCAGGTGCCTTTCTGTTTTTTATTATTATTTTTTTTAAATGAATTCCATTGATAGACATGGTATGAATGACAATCAAAATAATTACTGTAACTCAACTTAAATGAAATCATTTAATGGATTACAAAAACACTTCTGCAGTCTGCACCAAAAACCACTAGCCCTATGCCCCTGTCTAGTAAAAATTTGTTCGGGCTAGTAAAAATTGCATAAAATTTACTTAATCAAATAGAAACAATTCTTCTAAAATACTGTTCGGGCTAGTTTGTCCAAATGTTTTTGGTACAGACTGCAGTTCTGCTATGGCAAGGCATCTGATGTAGGAGAAATAACTCTTAATTGAATCTGCAAAATCTTCTTAGAATATGGATCTAACTTTCAAAAGACGAGTCGAATGAAAAGGCATAAAAGGTTGTATACACCCCCCCCCCCCCTGAAAAAGGGGAGTGTTAAAATATATAATTTTACCTAATATTCAATGGAAAACCAGTATTTAAACAAAATATGTATTGGATATTTATGAATAACATGAATGAATTTGGATATTTGTGAATAACATGAATGAATCAAACACTTACTTTTGAGCTTCTATATGCATGCAGTCAATACATTATATACTACTGTTTTACTGTTTTGATTTTTTCTTTGGGATTACTGAGTCTGGTAGGGAAAATTTATATGGTTCTGCACTACAGTTTCCAGCATTTGATTTTCTAGATATAGTTGACTGACCAAGAATAATGGAATTTATTGTTCTACAATATCCAAGAAATGTTGGGTTTGTATTTGTCCCATTGTGCAAGGATCTTTCCTGGCAGAACAGATTTTCTATGACGTCACTGTTTACTCTACTTGGGATGATGGAGGAATCAGACCTTGTAAATTTGTGTTGGCAAAATTCATTAAATCCAGTGACAAGAGAAGAAATATCCTGTCTTGTTTGGTGTGATATTAAGAATTTTTCAGGATTTTTTACAGATGATTCTTTTACTTCACTCTCCCAAGAACAGAACCAATGAAGAGCTGTTTCATTTTCTGTTAACCTGACATCTGATGAATCTGATATTGGCCTAGGGTCTCTAAAATTTTTAATAAGAATACTTGTACTTTCAAGTAATTCAATTGAGCTGTTTAATTCAGAGCCTTTTTCTTCACTGAGACCTTCTTTGTATTTTATCATTAAGTGCAACATTTCACTATCCAAAACATCTTCTGCTAGATGGTTCAGCATTTTGGATTCACTTGTTAAAAAAAGTGTTCAAGGGTCAATTTTTGGTGAATTGGGAAAGGATTTGTAGAAATGTCCCATAAGTAAGCATTCCTCCAGTGCTCCCAGTATATTTTGTTTTCTTTATGGGTCAGATTTCTTTTATCGTATTTATTTTTTCCTAATCTTTTTCATAACGTGAGAAAAGTCCATAATAATGGATATTTTGGACCTTTTTGGATCATAAATATTATCTATGGTGAAAGTACCACTGCCTGTATGTGCTAAAAGAATGTTCATAAAATCTATGTTTGATTGTGCCCCATCCATACTTAAAAATGTAACACTAAAACCAAACATAGCCAAATAATTTACAGCTTTCCAAAATACTAGATATAGCTCTGATGCAGAAGCACCAGTTGTCGAGAAATATGAATATGGGAAACGATATCCAGTCGTTCCAAGAAATAAGAACTGCAACACATGTGTGGCCAGACATACATTTTTCTTGTGGTTCATTAGTATGTTCATGTGTTTTGATTCCTCTGTGAAATCCTTAAATCCAATTAATTTCAAGGTTCCCCCCTTTTTGGAAAACTGAATATCTTGTTGAATTGTCATTTCATCAATTAAAAGCCCACCCTCATATCCTTCAGGTGACAAATTTCTATTCTTTGCCTCATTTAACATCCAATGAAACATATCCTTGTTGAAACTAGATGTCTGGTTAACTGCATTTTTGTAATATTGCAGAATTCTTGTGGACGGAAGACAACAAAACCACTGGACCTAACATCTACATATCCACGAGGACTACGACACCATAAGGTAAGACACAAACGTATAATTTGTTTGTTCCAACGCCGTCCTGTGGATTTTCTGAGTACAGCATCTCTTTGTGATGTAAGAAAAGTTTTGAGCCTTTCAGGGCAATCAGGAATAACCTGTTGAAGAATTGCAGAAAAGTCTTCATGATCATTTTGGGAGAGAATTATTTCATTTTCAGGACCCTCCTTACTGCTATTATTGGGCTGATCAAATTCATTTTCTTTCTCCTTATTTTTGAGCAAGTGGTCAGTTGCAATTATTTTTTTATGTTTAACCAATTTTAAACAGCTTAAGCATGTAGTATGTAATGATGTGTAATTTAATGCCACAATACAGTTCCTACTTCTGACCAATGAGATACAGTAATTCTCATTTTCAGATTTTGACCACACTTCCTTAACAAAGTCCTGTTCATTCAAAGCCACATTTTCAGAATCTTGAATTCCTTTACAGTATCTGAATTTCTTAACAGTATCTATTATACCATGGATACTACCTTTCGTAATTAAAAAATTATTGGTCAGGCCTATTTTGTCTAAGTCAATTGCTTTGCCACAAACACTAACAGACCATTTCAAGTTAATTCTAAACTTGATTTCTGCAATTAATCTATTCCCATTTAGAATATCCCCTGTAAACATGCCTACTGTAATTTCTTCATGTGTCTTGTGAATAAGAAAACATGTTTCAGTGTATTTCAATATATCCAGAAATTCGAAGGAACATGCATTGTCTTCAACTCTCCATTGCACACCATGAAATACCCTCTCCCTTTTATTCCATTCTGATATTAAACGTTCTTGTTTGGACTTAGCTTCTGAGTATAATTTAATCATCAACCTTCCAAGACCAACAGGTGATATGCTTTTTCCCATTTTGGACTGGATGTCACGAAATGATAATTTTCCTGTTCTGTCCTCTTTAATATTGGCAGTTAACCTAAGAAAAATTGATGCAAATTGTATTAAATGAGAAAAAAAAATGCTTCGTCATTTTTGTTTGATTGATTGATTATTTTATTTTGGAGGCCCTCCCCCATTCCCCCAATAAAATATCATTATTGCATATGTATATGTACATAAATATTGCCTCTGACTGCTAATGTCCAGTCTCAAGGACCAACACTTAGTTCTCCTTTTATAGGTCAAACCAAAAAATTCAAAATTGGCATTTTCTGTTTCTCCACTATAAGCAGCAGTAACTGGTTTACTCAGATTTGGTATAAAATGTTTCCGACTGTCGCATAGTTTCATTTTTGTACTTCTGTGTGCCAGCACTGTAAAAATTTGGCACAGCAGAGTAGTTAGAGTTCCCCCCCCCCCTTTTTTTTGTTTACATCATAATGGACCAACCGATCAAATCTTTTGGTGGGAGCTTATTCCTCTGGAATATTTTATTTTCTTGTCAAATGGAAAACAAATACTGTATAAGTGTTTATTTTTGCGGGAGCAAAATTTGGCGAAATTGTCTTGAAATGGGATGCATTTAATTATGCCACAAAATTTCGCGCAATGGCTATTTATGTGATACTATTTGAATGTGAAATAATAATTCGGGACTTCATTTTTCGCGCATTTAACATCCTCGCAAAGAAAGCGAAAATTAAATACCCACCAAAATAACCACTTATACTGTAAAATAGGAAAAAATTTTTCTGGATTTCAACACTGATTTCTGTCACTGCTGAAAACTGGAGTTACACAAGTTATTTATTTTTTACTCCTGAAAGACAGATTATTGTTTTATAACATCAGTGACATGAAATGAAAAAGAAATAGCCCCCTTAGTTAAATGGTCCCTCCGGCTCCCTTCTCGTTTCTAGAACTAAAACAAATGCATATTTTTTCATCTGTCCGCTGATTTCAAATTCTCGTTTTATTTAGGGACCGACCATTTAACTCAGAAATTTTTTTTCGGACAACACAAGAGTTAGAATATTTATTTTTTTGTCGCGCAAAGTGCAATTTTATTTTTCAAGAATTTAACATTATGTTATATGACAAAAACTGAATCAAATTTTTTCCTCCACCAAAATCAGAATTTTTTTTTAGAAAAAAACCATAACCCCCCCTTCAAGTTAAATGGTCGTTCCCTTATGATGTGTTTTTTGGTGTTTTTTTACGTGTTTTGGGGTAAATCTATGGACCGCACATTTTTATCAGTTGGGAGCCCTTTTATTGAGGAAGGGGGTAAAATGCCATAGTCCCATTCTATAGCTGTTCTCAGCTTCTTCTTCCTTTGTTTTTTTTTTATTTATTTTGTATTTTTTTAGCTGTATATGTATTTGTTTGGGTATGATTTTAATAATTTGAAGTAGAGGCAAGCTGAATATTTCTTTTTCATTGAAATTTTGACTTCAGTTCTAACCATTCAATCATATCTATTTCTCAGTTTGAATTTCTCCCAGAGAAATTCTTTGTACGTGTTAACAGTTATTTACCATGAAATTATTTCAGTGTTTCCATATTCAGATGGTCGTTGTGCCATTTTTACGAAATGCTGGAAATAATCCGTCTGCTGTTATATTTTTTCAGCGATTTATATTTTCCGCCAAAATATTCCGGGAAAAATATTCGGAGCGCATCTGGGTTTTTCATTGCAGGTAATCCATTCATAAAAATCCAGGGTTCCCGTTCTTGCACTTCCGTCTCAAATGATGTAGTTTGACATAAAAACGAAGCTGCCTCGCTATTCTCGGCGAGATTTCTTGGAAAAGATCGACGTACAGACTGAAATTCAAACATGGGCAATTAGGTAAGTGTCTTAGAAACAGTTTGATACGACAGTGCCATATGTAGACAAGGTAAAAAGTGTAAAAAACACTGGGGTTTCCCAACCAAGGTGAGCGATATGGCGCGAAATATGAAAATGGAGTTGCATACCTTCTCTCCTATACTGTATCAGTCGAAAAAATGTGGACACAGAATACACGTATTATTCATGATGTATGACGTCTACTGATATTGTCAAATGAAGAAAAAACGAATGATTATGAAAATTTTGAAAAAGGAATGATTTATATGAAAATTTTGAAAAAGGGGGGGTAGTAGAGAAAAAGGGGGAGGAGGAAACGAAATCCATGCCCCAAGTGCCTGTGGCATTTAGTTGTATTTTAATACCTCTATGGAGGATTTGATGCATGACCTATAAATATTGAATTTCTCGGAGATGACCGAGCTATATTTAGAGTAGGTGTTTTCCATAGCCTGACATTTCATTGCAAGACTTTAAACATACCATGATATTTTGACAGAACGTAGAGGAATCGTGTACGTTTCAGGAAATATATGGTCTTAGAAAGGTTAAACTTAAAATAAAATAGCCAGGCAGGCTCGAAAAAACACACATTTAGTAGAAAATGTTAAAGAAATTAATTATAGGTTTCACACCTTAAGGCAAAAAACATCAAATTGAACTTTGTTGCTATCATGTTCAAAGTAGCATACAAATGTCACGACAGATACAGAGTGATATTTATCATGCAAAAATGTTACAAAATGCATTGTGGTGTCAGATTACATGGTCGAAATGCATGTTATGTAATATTTTGGAATATTGCTCTCAAACACTGGATATACATGGACAGATGGTATTGCAACTCATTTTATTTTTATTTATGACTTTATAATTATTGGGGATATGTGATTGAATGAGATTTTGCAGTAGAAGGGCATATAATATTGAAAATGTGGTTGATATTAAGGATTTTTTTTAAATCATCATGCGCCAGTTAGTCGACTTCAAATATAGAATATGGTGATATCATTATTGAATTTTTTTCAATCCTACAAATCTTTCCTCATCAATTTTGGTAGATTCAGTTAAAATACATGTGCATTGTACTTATGAAACAATATAAAGCTGCAGAAAGCAGTTTTAATTGAAAATTATGTTATACAAATTTGGTAATTTGAGCCATCTCAGGAAAATTATATTGACTGCTTTGCATTTTATGTTAATTTTTCAAATTGTCAATTTGGATTTCATGTTTTAGAGTATTATTTGGCTATAACAGTACATTTGAACATCCAGCTTACTTAAACAGTGGGAAAAAAATATGTGGAAGCATATATTTATTGCGTTTTGGGGAAAATTATAGTTTTTCACCATAAGAAATTCCAAGACTTGAATATCAATAAATCATATTTTTGCATATTTGATGGAATTAGAAGGATTTTCAACTGGAGATCTATATACAAAAACTTATTTTATGCCTTAAACGTCATAATTTCTGGAGTTAAAGCATGAACTAACAAACTTAAGATTGATGTGAACTCATTTTATGGATAAAAAAAAAGAGGGAGGGGCTAAATGCAAACATTTCATAGTATTAACCTATTAAATATACATACAACAGAAGCATATATATGTGTAAAAAATCCTTATTATGTTAGAAATTAGCTTAATAACTGTAACATATTAGAGAATAACTAAGTTGTGGTATATTACACAATCTGAACTCAACAGCTGTAAATGAAGATATTTTCATTAAAAACCTTCAAGTGGGTACCTTTGCATTTGCACACTTATTCTTGCAAATATGAGACAGCCACATACATTAAAATGTTTTTTTGTGGTTGATATTGCCTAAGGAATAGAAATAAGGCCAGCAAAGGGCTAGAGAAGCAAGTTGTGTTGCTCTTTATGTGTCAAAGTAGTCCCTTTTAAAGAAAATAGTTCCTTTAGCTTTGTTGTATTGTGACAAATACTGAATGGAATGGAATAATTAAAATTTACAATTGAAGTTAAATATATAAGGATTATTTTGATCCCAAATTTGATGCATTTAGTTGTATTTTAATACCTCTATGAAGGATTTGATGCATGACCTATAAATATTGAATTTCCCGGGGATGACCGAGCTATGTTTAGAGTAGGTGTTTTCCATAGCCTGACATTTCATTGCAAGACTTTAAACATACCATGATATTTTGACAGAACGTAGAGGAATCGTGTACGTTTCAGGAAATATATGGTCTTAGAAAGGTTAAACATAAAATAAAATAGCCAGGCAGGCTCGAAAAAACACACATTTAGTAGAAAATGTTAAAGAAATTAATTATAGGTTTCACACCTTAAGGCAAAAAACATCAAATTGAACTTTGTTGCTATCATGTTCAAAGTAGCATACAAATGTCACGACAGATACAGAGTGATATTTATCATGCAAAAATGTTACAAAATGCATTGTGGTGTCAGATTACATGGTCGAAATGCATGTTATGTAATATTTTGGAATATTGCTCTCAAACACTGGATATACATGGACAGATGGTATTGCAACTCATTTTATTTTTATTTATGACTTTATAATTATTGGGGATATGTGATTGAATGAGATTTTGCAGTAGAAGGGCATATAATATTGAAAATGTGGTTGATATTAAGGATTTTTTTTAAATCATCATGCGCCAGTTAGTCGACTTCAAATATAGAATATGGTGATATCATTATTGAATTTTTTCAATCCTACAAATCTTTCCTCATCAATTTTGGTAGATTCAGTTAAAATACATGTGCATTGTACTTATGAAACAATATAAAGCTGCAGAAAGCAGTTTTAATTGAAAATTATGTTATACAAATTTGGTAATTTGAGCCATCTCAGGAAAATTATATTGACTGCTTTGCATTTTATGTTAATTTTTCAAATTGTCAATTTGGATTTCATGTTTTAGAGTATTATTTGGCTATAACAGTACATTTGAACATCCAGCTTACTTAAACAGTGGGAAAAAAATATGTGGAAGCATATATTTATTGCGTTTTGGGGAAAATTATAGTTTTTCACCATAAGAAATTCCAAGACTTGAATATCAATAAATCATATTTTTGCATATTTGATGGAATTAGAAGGATTTTCAACTGGAGATCTATATACAAAAACTTATTTTATGCCTTAAACGTCATAATTTCTGGAGTTAAAGCATGAACTAACAAACTTAAGATTGATGTGAACTCATTTTATGGATAAAAAAAAAGAGGGAGGGGCTAAATGCAAACATTTCATAGTATTAACCTATTAAATATACATACAACAGAAGCATATATATGTGTAAAAAATCCTTATTATGTTAGAAATTAGCTTAATAACTGTAACATATTAGAGAATAACTAAGTTGTGGTATATTACACAATCTGAACTCAACAGCTGTAAATGAAGATATTTTCATTAAAAACCTTCAAGTGGGTACCTTTGCATTTGCACACTTATTCTTGCAAATATGAGACAGCCACATACATTAAAATGTTTTTTTGTGGTTGATATTGCCTAAGGAATAGAAATAAGGCCAGCAAAGGGCTAGAGAAGCAAGTTGTGTTGCTCTTTATGTGTCAAAGTAGTCCCTTTTAAAGAAAATAGTTCCTTTAGCTTTGTTGTATTGTGACAAATACTGAATGGAATGGAATAATTAAAATTTACAATTGAAGTTAAATATATAAGGATTATTTTGATCCCAAATTTGATGCATTTAGTTGTATTTTAATACCTCTATGAAGGATTTGATGCATGACCTATAAATATTGAATTTCCCGGGGATGACCGAGCTATGTTTAGAGTAGGTGTTTTCCATAGCCTGACATTTCATTGCAAGACTTTAAACATACCATGATATTTTGACAGAACGTAGAGGAATCGTGTACGTTTCAGGAAATATATGGTCTTAGAAAGGTTAAACATAAAATAAAATAGCCAGGCAGGCTCGAAAAAACACACATTTAGTAGAAAATGTTAAAGAAATTAATTATAGGTTTCACACCTTAAGGCAAAAAACATCAAATTGAACTTTGTTGCTATCATGTTCAAAGTAGCATACAAATGTCACGACAGATACAGAGTGATATTTATCATGCAAAAATGTTACAAAATGCATTGTGGTGTCAGATTACATGGTCGAAATGCATGTTATGTAATATTTTGGAATATTGCTCTCAAACACTGGATATACATGGACAGATGGTATTGCAACTCATTTTATTTTTATTTATGACTTTATAATTATTGGGGATATGTGATTGAATGAGATTTTGCAGTAGAAGGGCATATAATATTGAAAATGTGGTTGATATTAAGGATTTTTTTTAAATCATCATGCGCCAGTTAGTCGACTTCAAATATAGAATATGGTGATATCATTATTGAATTTTTTCAATCCTACAAATCTTTCCTCATCAATTTTGGTAGATTCAGTTAAAATACATGTGCATTGTACTTATGAAACAATATAAAGCTGCAGAAAGCAGTTTTAATTGAAAATTATGTTATACAAATTTGGTAATTTGAGCCATCTCAGGAAAATTATATTGACTGCTTTGCATTTTATGTTAATTTTTCAAATTGTCAATTTGGATTTCATGTTTTAGAGTATTATTTGGCTATAACAGTACATTTGAACATCCAGCTTACTTAAACAGTGGGAAAAAAATATGTGGAAGCATATATTTATTGCGTTTTGGGGAAAATTATAGTTTTTCACCATAAGAAATTCCAAGACTTGAATATCAATAAATCATATTTTTGCATATTTGATGGAATTAGAAGGATTTTCAACTGGAGATCTATATACAAAAACTTATTTTATGCCTTAAACGTCATAATTTCTGGAGTTAAAGCATGAACTAACAAACTTAAGATTGATGTGAACTCATTTTATGGATAAAAAAAAAGAGGGAGGGGCTAAATGCAAACATTTCATAGTATTAACCTATTAAATATACATACAACAGAAGCATATATATGTGTAAAAAATCCTTATTATGTTAGAAATTAGCTTAATAACTGTAACATATTAGAGAATAACTAAGTTGTGGTATATTACACAATCTGAACTCAACAGCTGTAAATGAAGATATTTTCATTAAAAACCTTCAAGTGGGTACCTTTGCATTTGCACACTTATTCTTGCAAATATGAGACAGCCACATACATTAAAATGTTTTTTTGTGGTTGATATTGCCTAAGGAATAGAAATAAGGCCAGCAAAGGGCTAGAGAAGCAAGTTGTGTTGCTCTTTATGTGTCAAAGTAGTCCCTTTTAAAGAAAATAGTTCCTTTAGCTTTGTTGTATTGTGACAAATACTGAATGGAATGGAATAATTAAAATTTACAATTGAAGTTAAATATATAAGGATTATTTTGATCCCAAATTTGATGCATTTAGTTGTATTTTAATACCTCTATGAAGGATTTGATGCATGACCTATAAATATTGAATTTCCCGGGGATGACCGAGCTATGTTTAGAGTAGGTGTTTTCTATAGCCTGACTTTAAACATTCCCTGATATTTTCACAGAACGTAGAGGAATCATGTACGCTTCAGAAAATATATGGTCTTAGAAAGGTTAAACTTAAGATAAAATAGCCAGGCAGGCTGGAAAAAACACAAATTAATAGAAAATGTTAAAGAAATTAATAATAAGTTTAACACCTTAAAAGAAGATTCACGTTTTACTTATGTTTTTTGTATTGATTTACGCATACTGGTGTCCAACACGATTTCCATGTTAAATTTTTGTTCTTCCCTCGACGGGATTTGAACCCACACCATTTATGCACTGCAGCACCATTCGTTTAGCCTTACGTCCAGCGCCCTAGACCACTCGACTACATCCACTCCCTACAAAAGGAGCTTCAATAATCGTAGTGTTACCTTTTCTCGTAAGGCAAATCTAGGGATAGACGTAAGACATGTGCATAAGCGTGTGTAGATGGTACACATATACTTAATATTATAATTTGACAGCAATCTAACTCAGCAATTTTTAATATATTGTATAGGATAATGAAGAATTCATTATACAATCACAGGAAATAATGTATATTATACAAACGTCTAGAAGCAAGTGACAACCATACAATATATCTGTCCCACTGGATCTCAAAGTTACTAAGGATACTAGGTTAATACT
Organism: Bathymodiolus brooksi; assembly: GCA_963680875.1. Taxonomy (NCBI): domain Eukaryota; kingdom Metazoa; phylum Mollusca; class Bivalvia; order Mytilida; family Modiolidae; genus Bathymodiolus; species Bathymodiolus brooksi. The sequence goes on from OY804583.1 coordinate 63,058,502, forward strand.
AAATATTATATACGTCTGAAAATTAAACCAAATAGTGTTGGAATTAGATTAGAGAGCTGTCAAATTTTTCTTCTTCCCTCGACGGGATTTGAACCCACACCATTGATACACTGCATCACCATTCGCTTAGCCTTACGTCCAGCGCCCTAGACCACTCGACCACATCCACTCCCTAAGAAAAGGAGCTTCAATAATCGTAGTGTTACCTTTTCTCGAAAGGCAAATCTAGTGATAGAAGTAAGACATGTGTATAAGCGTGTGTAGATGGTACATATATATTTAATATTATAATTTGACAGCAATCTAACTCAGCAATTTTTAATATATTGCATAGGATAATGAAGAATTCATTATACAGTCACAGGAAATAAAGTATATTATACAAACGTCTAGAAGCAAGTGACAACCATACAATGTATCTGTAAATATACAAAATCAACATTATTTACAATATAAATTACAGTGCTCCAGCTAGAATTTGAGAGGGGCAGGGTGCCAACACCTTGCAGGGCATTTTCTTATGATAAAAAGGGCACTTAGAGAACTTTATCAATGTCATCACAGTCACTTGAAATCCAAATAACAAAATAAAAATAATTTGCTTAGTAGTTTGGTGTCGACGTAAACAATGCATGGCCGCTCACTTTTAAAGCGTCATCTGTCAATTAAATAGAGCTACGTCCCTTGATTTCGGGATTTTACTTTGCATTGTTGGAGGTACGGAATCTGTGCATGGCTTCTCGACTGACACAAACGACAGCTGCGTCTTCACAAGAAATAATCGCAGGGAGGTCATGATATTTTTTTAAAAGAATAAGTTCTTGGGTATTGAAAGAAACAGGGTTTTGAATATATTAGAAGAAATTTAAAAAAACAAACACGACTTGAAGCGAGCAGGGGTAAAACTAGAGGATCAGTGGGCTGCACCTGTGTCGCACACCTTTCATTCTGCTTTGAGGAGACTTAATACAGAACCTGCCATAGGTGCTTCCCACCAAGTTTCGGTTCATTTGGCTAAGCATTTTCAGAGAAGATTTTTAGAAATCACCCAACAAGAAACAAGAATTGCCTTTGGCAGCCATGTTTGTTAACAGATCAGGATGAAAGTAGTAATATTTATAGAGAACCTTCCACAGATGCTTCCTACCAAGTTTCGGTTCAATTGGCTAAGCAGGGAAGAAATCGACCAATCTGAAACAAGAATTACCTGTAGCAGCCATGTTTGCCAACGAATCAGTATGAAATGAGCATTCTTTATAGAGGACCTTTCATAGATGCTTCCTACCAAGTGTCAGTTTATTTGGCCAAGCGGTTTCAGAGGAGAAGATTTTTAAAAATCGGCTAATCAGAAAAAAAAATTGCATGTGACGGCCATGTTTGTCAATGGATCGAGACAAAATGAGCCATCTTTATAGAGAACCTTCCATTGATGCTTCCTACCAAATTTCAGTTCATTTGGGAAAGCGGTGTCAGAGGAGAATATTTTTTAGAAATCAACCAATCAAAAACAAGAATGGCCTGTGGCGGCCATGTTTGTTAACGGATGGGAACTAAATGAGCATTCTTTATAGAGGACCTTCCAAGGATGCTTCCTACCAAGGTTTGATCCATTTGGCCAGATTAACAGACAATATTCATCATATTGTTTTCTAGCTTCTGAACTGTCGATCGAGAAAAAAATAAAATATTCTAAACAGGCAGCATATAGCCAGTCAATGGGGTTTGCAATTAATATTTCGCATGCCCAATAACGACCCCACACCAAAAGGTGTGGAAAATATAAATATTCTGCTGTCGTTTAAATGCGTATTAACTGCATTACATGTAAACTGTATGATTCTGTTGATAAAGTCCTGTAACTAGAACAGGAAAGAAATGTACACTCGAGTGAAATATATTAATAGTGTTGTAATAACAGATTGTGAACGTGATGTAAAAGTTTGAAAGAATGTCAAGGTATATTTTAAATGAGGTTGAAACAAGTCGCCATTTGATATCAATTCAGTTGTATTTCATGTTTACCATTTTAATTACGGAAGACGATCACAACCATATTTTTTTTTTTTGCAATTGCAACCCAGCTGTTTTTTGTTCATAACCTATAATAAAATGAAAAAATATATATTACTGTCGGAACAGTTCCAGCATTCAATGGAACAATCGTAGAAATATGTCAATTCGCTATCCCTATTAAGTTTTTCCTCATAATCTTCATATAATTTTGTGATTTAAAATAAGACAATGATATGAAGATTATAAGAACAAACTTCAACACATTTAGTAATTCAATCAATTCAATTCAATATTTTACTTAAGTCTCATCTCTCAATTACAGGTCATAATACACACATAAAACAATAAATTAGAGAGCCATTCTTTACAGAATTATCAGAGACTATAATTAAAACAGTATATATAGCACAAACATATAAAACAATCTTATATAAATATATTGCATACACATATATATATATAAACGTCTAAAATGTAACAAAAATAACTATAAGTCTACAAAAAGACTATAATTATAATCATGTTGACGGATATTTCGCTTGACCGACAAACTTCATCAGCGTCTGTAATCTTATTACACAGAATCGTTAACACTTGTTTCCGATCCCACATCCCGTAGGTTGGCTACTTTTTCAGACGTTTGAACCTACAGGATGTTGGATCAGAAACAAGCGTTAGCGATATATATATACGTCTGAAAATTAAACCAAACAGTGTTAGAATTAGATCTTTGAGCTGTCAAATTTGTGTTCCTCCCTCTACGGGATTTGAACTCACACCATTGATACACTGCAAAACCAATCGCTCAGCCTTATGTCCAGCGCCCTAGACCACTCGACCACTTCCGCTATGTATATTACTTATTGTTGCTATCATATCTCACATAAACCTTTTTTATTTAAAGGGACGAAGAAAAGAAAAGAAAGTTACTACATAAGCACAAGAACTATGCCACCACAATACAATTGATGGCAATATAACATATATTTTTAGAATAGAGATGCATTCATTTATAGATTAAGTGAATATTGCGGAAATAAAATGAAATATAACGCACATTGCAAACAATGTCGGAACAGGTCCAAATCCAAGAGAAAAATCGTAGACAAGATCGATATCCCTCAGGCACATCACCGCTCACTTCCATGGATTGGTACATACACTTCAACAAAAAGAGGTGTGGTTGAACTAGAATCATGGGCCCAACACATTCATCTATTAATGAACTGAAGCAGCCATGCAAGAGTTTTCCACGTGTGAGTAGAACACTAGCATTGTTGTAAAGAACACGTGAGTCCTAATCTTGATATCTTTACATGTCATATAAATAATAATCGTGACAGATGTCATATGTATAATATATTAGTTCTGTGAAAAGGAACGATAACCTTTGACATAGTGAAATAAACGTTAGAGAATACCGAAGGGACAATCAAAATTGAATAATCCAGAGAAATTGGCAACACAGGGTGTACAAGACGAAGAACACCAATATGTGTTGGACAACACTATGCGCAAATAGTAGTCATATTTGAACCAAATTGAATTGCCAATGCAATCTTTCTCCACATGTACGCAACTGATAGAATACTTCTCCACGTGACGTTTATATCTCCAGAAAACGTTTTGAAAGATAAGACAAGGCTATTCTTTCGTTGAAAATCAAGTTGGTGGCTAAGGACAGGCACAAAAATGTCGTGCTATAAAAGTAATAAAATGTAGTATTTTATGTCTATTGAATTGAATTTAATTTAAACATATTTTATTGTCTAAATAATGAGAAAAGGGTCAGGCACAAGTTTTTTTCAACTTAGTATTGTCTTCGCCATTTTATGTCTGAAGTTTCTGTGTATTGGAAATAGTTTTACATATCCTATGATTACCTTTACATACATTTGCAGATTGTAAAATATTTACAATAGGTAGATATTTAAATTATGATTGATATAGCACAAGGTGGGGGGAAGGGTCTCTATTTATTTATTAAATCGTTTTTTTTATTTAAGTTGTAATTATTTGAGTGAGTGGTTGTTCAGAGGCGCAAAAGGGGCAATATTTCAGCTGGGTCATGGCGAGAATAAGTTAAATTCAATGAGATGATAATGATCTTTGCTTTGTACTCGACCAAAACACTGAATTGGATTTTTATAGTGCTACTTCACTGAAACAATATTCTGCAGGTAGACATGTCGCTGCACTCGGACACATCAACCTGATTTCGAGCCAATAAGTCTTTGCCCTTTCTCCTAAGTTGTGCGTGTTTAGCAGAGAAGCAGCAAATATCAATTGCATTGTCTTTGGTTTGATACGATCGACTCGGATTTCACTCGAGGCTTGGATGCTAACCATTACACCACCGATGCGGGTTTTAATGTTATGAAAAATACTTTAAAATACATTTTGTCCAAATTCATGACAACAATTTGATAAATGAATTATAACTGAATGTAAGGTGTCCAAATGAGTGTATAGACATTGGATTAACTTCAACTTATACAAGACATTCCTATCTCCATTTATTTTGGGCGAGAACGATTCGTGCCTTCGGTCTTTGGTGCGATGTGTTCGATAGTGGCATTAAACATTCATAAGCCGAATCTGAAAAAGTAATAAAATACCAAAGAGGTGAATTAGAAACCGTAACAATATGTTTGCTTGATGGTGTTTAACGCCACTTTCAACAATATTTCAGTTATATCGTGGTGGTCTGTTTTATTGTCGGAGGAAACAGGAGGACTTGGATAAATCCACCGACCTGTCGCAAGTCACTAACAAACGTCATCACAAAATGCAGTACTCCTCGCCTTGATCGAGGTTCGAACTCAAAACATCAGTGGTGATAGGAACTGATTCCATAGGTAGTTGTAGATCCAACTACCATACAATCACAGCCATGACGACCCCTACCGCAAAATACAATGGTAAGAAAGCGAACAAAAAGAAAAACAATGGTCTACAAAACACTACACAGAAAATTAAAGATTGAGCAACAAAACCCCGTAGGTGAACCAGGGAACTTACGATTGAGCAACACAAAACCCTGTGGGTGAACCAGGGTACTTAAGATTGAGCAACACAAAAACCCGTGGGTGAACCAGGATACCTAAGATTAAGCAACAAAAACCCCGTAGGTGAACCAGGGAACTTACGATTGAGCAACACAAAACCCTGTGGGTGAACCAGGGTACATAAGATTGAGCAACACAAAAACCCGTGGGTGAACCAGGGTACCTAAGATTAAGCAACAAAAACCCCGTAGGTGAACCAGGGAACTTACGATTGAGCAACACAAAACCCTGTGGGTGAACCAGGGTACTTAAGATTGAGCAACAAAAAACCCGTGGGTGAACCAGGGTACCTAAGATTGAGCAACAAAAAACCCGTGGGTGAACCAGGGTACTTAAGATTGAGCAACACAAAACCCCGTGGGTGAAACAGAGTACTTAAGATTGAGCAACACAAATTCCCGTGGGTGAACCAGGGTACTTAAGATTGAGCAACACAAAAAAAAGAATAAATAATCTGACCCAGTAGCTTGAAACGAGACATTTGTCATGTCTCCATACGAAATAACCCAAACATTATTTGGTGGGATAGGAAAATACTTCTCACGAATGAGACGCACAGTTCCTATTTTTAGTCGTGTGAGATATCCTTTTCTCACTTTTGAGACAGACCAGTTCCTATTTTTAGCGATGTGAGATTTTCTTATCTTGCACTAGTGCAAGACAAAACAATCACGTGCGTTTTAGCGGCATATGCATGCTGTACAGTTTATGTCAACTGCCCCCCCCCCCCCCCCCCCAATTCTCCATGCTTTTCCTTTTAAAAAGAAACAATTAACCACGATTCTACTACATAAGTATTTTTAAATTCATTTATGTATTATATTCTGTTACTAACGTGCACCTTTCACAGTGTTTGATTCTTTTTTCAGGCTCTCTTCCAGTCAATGTTTGTTTAATTTGAGTAAATAATAGAGTGCTCTCCCTTGTTAGTAACTAACGTAAAGAAAGAAATTACCTCCCTTTGACCAAATTCAAATATTTTTACAGGTATTTATCTCTGTAGTAACATTTATAATATATTTATTAAATACATTGTACTTTATGATGAAATACATTTGAAATACTACCGAGATACGGTTGCATATGGATAAATCGAATATTTACTTCAGCAATGGAAAATAAATTGCGGGAAAACGCTCGATGGAATGTAAAAAAAACAATTAGGTGTTTAGTGAGAAATAAAATGAAACACCGGAAAAAGTACAAGATAGGGAAATCTCCGACACCCTACCCTTCGGTGTCGGAGATTTCCCTATCTTGTACTCTCCCCGGTGTTAGATTATATATGTCTCAACCCGAGGGTGAGATAAGAATTTCACGCTACTTTTCCCGTAAAAATGTTACGTTTCGTAAAATAGCTCTTCACCACGGTTCCGTCTTTATTCTGATCAATAAAACCACGATTCTACCACATAAGTATTTCTTTTATTAATCTATTTATCCTATTCTGCTTTCTAACGATTTAACGATATTGCACTTTTCAATGCATTTGACTTTTTCTCACCCCTTTCTACCGTGTCAATGTTTGTTTCCTTTGAGCAAAAAATAGAGTGCTCTCCCTTGTTAGTAACTAACGTAAAGAAAGAAATTACCTCCCTAGTGTCAAATAATATTTACAGGTATCTATCGATGTTGTAGTAGCATATATAATATATTTATTAAATAAATTGTATTTTTATTATGAAATACAATTAAAATACTGCCAATGCACGAATGCATATCGATGAATTTTGCGGGAAAACGCTCGATGGAATGTAAACAAATCAAAGATGTTTATTGAGAAATAAAATCAAACACCGGGAAGCGTACAAGATAGGAACATTAGTGAGAAAAAGAATCAAACACCGGTAAGAGGGCAAGACGGAAAAATCTCAGACGCCCGCGGGAAAGATGTCTATTGGTCTCCAACTCGGCGGAACCTCGTTGGAGACCATAAATCTTTCCCTTGGGTGTCTGAGATTTTTCCGTCTTGCCCTCTTACCGGTGTTAGATCCTTTATTCCTCCTCCAAAGAAGTTAAATGGTCATTCCCTTTTATCCATCTTAGAGTATGAAGTTGGGCATATGTCCCTCTATGATTATAAGACAAAAAAGGTAAATTATTTTAATTTCATTTGTGTGGCATTTGCTTTTCTCACGTTTTATCAAAATGTATTATTCTATTTGATTTGTGTATATTGATGAGTGCATTGTAAATATAATTTGTGTGCCAAACTGTTGTTTGTTTATTTGATGGTGTTTAACGCCACTTTCAATAATGCTTCAGTTATATCGTGGCGGTCAGTTTTATTGGTGGAGTAAACCGGAAGACCCAGTGAAAACCACGACCTGTTACAAGTCACTGACAAACTTTATCACATAATGTTGTACACCTCGTCATGATCGAGATACGAACTCACAACATCAGTGGTGATAGGCACTGATCGCATAGGTAGCTGTAAATCAAAATATTGCATTTATCTCTTGTTTTAATTTGCTTTAATTTGTGGTTATTTAAATGACACTATCTATATATTGATATTTATGCTGCACAAGCTGTATTTGAGAAAGCACATTGCATTGTCTGGGTACATGTTTGTTATATACTACTAGTAACACTTATTTAGCTTTTTCTGGTGCGCCTGTCACATGTTACCTGTCGAGCTTTGGGAAGCTAGTTGTACATGTAACTCCAGTTCACTCACTTCCTGTTGACAGAAAATATCAAACGGGGCAATCAAGGGATAATCATATAATTGTTTTATTTAATTTTAAATATAAACGTCGATGTATTAATGTGATTTGTCAGCAGAATCACAACATTAATGCAATGTCTTAAAATATAGGGTATGTGAATATTCGTCGCAAAACTAGGGAAAGGCTCTGTGGACCTCGCCTTTATCAAATCCACATTGCACGAAGACAAACTCTAATAGACAATTAGCAAGAAGGAATATGTGTGTAAAAAGAGTTTGAAGATACCAAATTGGTAATCAGAATCCGTATATCGAAAAGGACAGAAAACACAATGGCCAAAAGAAAAAGGACATAAGGACAAACAACTATCTACAAAACATACACATACAACTAAAGATCGAGTAACACGAATCCCACTAAAACTCGGAGGTGAACTCAGGTCCCACAGAAAGGTAAGCAGTTCCTGCTCCACTAGTGGCACCCATTGTGTTAATCTATTTACAGACCCGGTGATAAGTCATGAATCAGGAAAGAACCGGGAAGTGCTTACGACAAGTGGAACATTTACGTGGTCATTTGTGACACAGATATTCCATAATGGTCAACCAAGTCATGGTGGCGACCGTAAAACCTTTGAAGAGATGACTTCAACTTAACCAATAGCTATTTTTATTAAATCATTTGCATTGCATTAAAAGTGTGGAAGTACACAATTAAGCAATTTGTTTTAAAATCATATTTCAACGTCAACATTGTTCAAAGATGCGTAAGCTCTCACCAAAGTTGGTTGACGTAGGTTCCACAAGAATCATTGTGGTGCACCTTTTCTCCTCGTTTTCTTTGAACTTGATACCATTACATTTCTTATCTAAGTAACACAACATCCCACATTCTACCAGAGATTCCGTGAAGATTGTGTAAATTACCTTTTCATTCATGAACTTGTAGGTTTCACAATAATGACCTAAAAAAATACGGATTATTAGTAAAATTTACAATTATTCTGAACACATTTCTCTCTAAAATGTAATGGTTTAAGTTATGCTGTATCCTCTAAAGTGTCCCTATCGACACAATTTATCCAAGGTCGTAGGATCCGGGGGAGGGGGTTAGGAGGGGACGAGGAGTGGGTAAAGGTATGCCTTGTCCCCAGTAAAACGGGTGTGTCAAATTTTTATCTCTCTTTTGGTTATTATTTTCTTGTTATATGTTCAGTTTTATTGTACAATTTTTTAAAATTTGAAAAAAATAAAAAGACAAAATATGTGTCCAGTTAGAACGAATTTAAATAGAAAGATTAAAATGCGTCATTTAAAGACAAGAAAAGTTTGAAGATAGAAAAGGGGTTACCAGAAGCCGTAAATCGAAGAAGAACAGACAAATAATAAAAAAGCGGATATCAAATGTATTGCGCACTAGTCTGAAAAATTGGTTGGCCGTAAAGCAAATCCAATGATATGTATTGAATTATTTCACAATGAAACTTATAAAGTTCCTTTATAAACTATCAAAATATCACACAAGCACAATTGCCAAATAGATAAAGGACAAATGGACAAGCAATGATCTACAAAACACTACACAGATAGCTGAAGATTGATCAACATTAACCCCACTAATAAAGTGGTGGATGGGTGGCCAGTTCCTGCTCCATTAGAGGCAATCGTTGTGCTAAAAATGCAAGGAACAGGTCGTCTTGCGGACTAGATGTCGTATTGGTCATGGTAGACTTATTAAATGATAAAAATTAAAAATAAACCAACCGGACTGTATTCCGTGCAAGTGAAATTGTTTCCCGATCCATATTTTAATAGACTGTGTAGATGCAGCTGATATTCGTCAGACATTCTACAATATCAACTCTTCATCCGATACATACTTTCCGAATATGTATTATTTGTAATTAAATATATAGCTATGAAAGTTAATTCATAAAATTCGTTCAAGCCACAATGCAGCTGAAATGTTCTTAAAGTTGGTGTTCCCTAGTATTATCTTATCAACAAAATATTGATTAATTTATTGCTTAACGCCCAATGAGCAGTATTTCAGTTATATTTACGACAAAATCAAATCCAACACTATAAAAAACCCAGAATGAAAAGAAGAAAGAATAGGCAAAATGGGGCAGCGACTGCCAATGAAAAAGCATGGAGAGCTGCGCAGGGGCGATAATTTTAGTTTCTTGAAGCGGGTAAAATGCATCTACCCTTTATCGAAATATAAGAAGAGTTTGAAGATACCAAATGAGCAATCAGAAACCGTATATCGAAGACGAACAGACAACACAATGGCCAAAGGAACAAGTACAAAAGGACAAACAACGATCTACAAAACATACATATAAAACTAAAGATCGAGTAACACCAACCTCACTCTGCAATGAGCGTGACACTCTCCAAACATGTTACTCACTATGATCTGTGGTCAGGCTTTCCGTTATATGACAAACCCCCTGGGAACGTACTGAGCAGCACTGTGGGTTTTTGCACTGGCAACTTTAACCAGTACCCAGTATAAACAAAACAGGTTGTTAACGTGCAGGAACCGTGACACTCTTCAAACTTGTTACTGTTTATGATGTACGGTCAGGCTTTACGCTATATGACCCCTTCCAACGAGAGATATCGCTCCATCCGACACCCGGGGAGGCGCTGACCAGCTTTGTGGGTTTGAGCCCTGGCAACTTTCACCAGTACCCAGTATAAACAATGCATATTGTATAATAAGTATGTAAAATATACCCCGATCACTGGTATGCTTCATTTCCTCAATACAGTATTTAAATTCATATAATGAATTCAGCGATTGGTCATTTTTGTTGTGGCACGTAGCTCCAGTGTCAAGTAGTGTCATATCAGATAGGTAAGTTTGCAGCGGCACCATATCACAGTCACAAATGAATGGGTTGTCACCCAGACCCTTGCAATAATAGTAAAAGGATAAGTTTACATTGAAAACCTGCTAATACCGAAGTTCTAGCTGAACAATTTTGGTCTCGTTGGCGTCGTGAATATTTACAGACTTTACAATCACGACGAAAGTGGCAACAAACTCAAGAGAACATTCAGGAAGGTGACCTCGTAATTCTCAAAGATGGTGATCAACATAGAAACATTTGGCCTTTAGGACTTATTGAACATGTATTTCATAGTGATGACAATCTTGTTCGGAAAGTGTTAGTAAGAACAATCATAGATGGACAACCTCGTGTATATGTAAGACCAATTACACAGACTGTTCTTTTGTGTCATAATGAACTGTAATTGACTTTTTGCTATCAAGTTGCTTGTCTGTTGTATTTTTGATATTAGTTAAGTAAACTAATCTTGGGTTTCTTAATATTTACGGTGATACGTTATTAATTTTATTTTTGTATGTAGTGATATTTTCATATCAGACGGGGAGTGTGCTGTTTATATATATATGTATATTTAGAACTCACTGGTCAAGTTCTATTTTAGGTACTTTCAGCTTCACTTTCATTTTGATTGTACTTTCACTTCCTTTTTTGATGATTTCCTGTTTCCTGTTTCATTGTGTACCACATTGCCATTGAACCAATGTGAAGTTTAAATCAATGTTAATTTTGATGTTTTGATAGCCGAATATTTTCTTTCCTTTTCTTATCATTTTAATTGTAGGGAACCCCGTCTGATAAATATTTATAATGTTTTTGACATCTTTTTCACTGTCAATTGTTTTGAATTAACCGTGTTCCCTTCACTTTTGTATGAAAGCAAGTCCAATAATTGCTATTTTTAATATACACTACACTCGTCTATGAATTTGACCAAACATTGTATTCTATATTGCTATATTTTTGTATTTTCGACTCGTCAAAAAATTTGTTCAAGTGTAGTTATGGTATTTACATTTTTCTTTGTAGCTTTTTACCACGTGCACACATGCATTCTACTCATGTCAACACATCATGTCAACCTTGAATAAATCATGCTATATTGGACATATGGTGTTATTTTGAACCCCGGTAAGCTATCTGCTAAGTACCTAGCGGAATAGTTAAAATGGTATTTGCTGCTAAGCCCACAGTATTAACGAGTGAGCGAAACTCACTGGTAACCTCGGAGTCAAAATAATGTATCCGAGATGAGCAACATGTCTACCCTGTTACATTAGTGTTGTAATACTGTTAAGTATATCGAAGAAAGAGAAAGTTTAGACGAAAGCAGGCATCATTGTCATATTGTCCATAAGTTCCTTGTTCTCGCCACGAGATTGATAGTACATTGCTCACCAGGCGTTAACTATTAATCGCTAAATCAATCTTGCCTATTAAAGTTTACATAAGAAAACTTGCTACATCTCTCAAAGAAAAAAAATGGTGGCTATTTTTAACATTCTTGGTCATCTCAATGTTGCATTGCATTCTGCAGAGATAAGATGTTTAAATAATGATAAGACAACGAATTTTGACATATTAAAATTACCATTATAATCAAATAAAAACGTAGATATCTAATTTAGTGAGGTCTTTCTCCTTAATGCTGCATGCCTATCGGAGAAGCAACACATATCAATTGTATAGTCTTTGGTTTGACCCGATCGGGACTCGAACTAACGATCTATCACACTCAAAGTGAGCACGTAGGTATATGAAGACGAAACATAAACAGATGAAATAAACAAGCTTCGTCTTATCAGAGTCACAAAAAACGTCATAGATGCCTAAACATCAACAGAAAGTTGTTATTGAACATGGAGAGGTAAAATTGACGAAGGTAGGTTAACATGCCATGGTCCCGTTAAAGATCGAGACTACTTAATGCTAAAACTCAATAGCGAAAGTCAAGGACGTATTCATTCTTTAAAATCATAAAGACAGAGCATTGATTATTACATTGGGAGCATAGTGTTGAGAAAGCACGATATTTCGGACAATTGGCTAAGTTGACACAGAGTATTGATAATCACAGCGCCTCATATAACAGGAGTATATATACACAAAGAAAAAAGTTAAGCACCCCCTGATATATTAAAACATAATAGGTTACACTTAGTTTAGATTCTAATATTTATATTGATTATATTTATATGTTCCATTAAAAAGATGTGCTCACACAGATGTGACCATTATGTCTAATATCGACTAGTCATGCACGTGAACCATGCCTCTCACGCATTACTCAACATTCAGTATGTTCACGCTTCGTATTTGGGTATTTAAGTCCGGTGTTTTAAAATATTTATTAATTCTCAGTAAGCATGGTAGGAAGGCGAATATTAGAAGCACAAAGATAGCAAATAATCAGCATGCATACAACAGGGATGTCCTTCAAAGCTATTGGACGTCAGATGGGCTACCACTATACTGTAGTCAGCCGACTGGTGAGAAAACACACACAAACCAACAATGTGAAAGACTTGCCAAGATCAAGGCAGACCACGGGTAACATCTGATCGTGACGACAGGGCATTGCAGCGTTTGGTTAGACCGATGCCATTCGCAACCAGTCCCGTACTCAAACAACACTGGCTGCCCAATAGACGTCTGTCAACAAGAACAGTTAGAAACCATCTGAAATCAGCGGAACTTAAGTCAAGGAGATTCATTAAACGTCCATTATTGGTAGACCGACATCGACGAACACGTTTGGTAATGGTGTTTAGCACGACGTGGTTGGAATCTAAGGACATGGCGCAAGATCCATTGGTCAGACGAGAACCGGTTTCTCCTTCATGCAACCGACGGCCGGATGAGGGTTTGGAGACACAAAAATACAGCCTATACCCCAAGGAACATCCAGCCAACTGTCCCTTACGGTGGAGGCTCAGTAATGGTTTGGGGGTGTATCTCTCATGACTGCAAGCTGGATTTAGTCACCATACAAGGCAACCTAACTGGTGATCAGTACATCAGAGACGTCTTGCAACCAGTTGTTGTCCCCCATTTTGACAACCACCCACTAGCTACAAGGCCTGTGTATATGACCAGGCTTCATCGTTCAAGAGCAGTAACCGCCTACCTCCAAAGCGAAGCCATGACTTATGTTCCTTGACCAGCCATGAATCCGGATTTGAGTCCAATAGAGCATATTTGGGACATGTTAGGCCGTCGTATACATGCTCGGGAACATCCTGTGCAAAACATACGTCAGTTGGAAGCAGCATTGCATCGGGAATTGCAGCAGCTATCACAACAGGACATCCCACGTCTAACTGGAGGGATGAGACGCAGGGTTGAGGCCGTCATCCCAGCAGGTGGGGGTTATACCAGGTACTGAACTTTGAACAATAGATGTCGTCAAGTGATCTATAAGTGACGTCTTGAAAGTGAAATGACAATCTAATCATGCGTTTTGAACTGTGAAGGTCAATACTTAAAATGGACATGTTTTACTGCAAAAACTGGCCTTCTGATAGTGTGATTGAATATTCTTTAAATTAACATTTTCCTTGAATTTTTTTACAGCCAATGTAATGTCCAACAGGTCACCATTGCGTTCTTGAGATTATGTGGTCAGTAATCTCGTGATACTTGTCGTATCATTTGTCATTTCGAAAAAACATGGAGGTGCTTAACTTTTTTCTTTGTGTATATGTTACCTTTATTTTCCCTAAAGAGTAGGATCCCTAAAATGACCATTACAATAATTATTACACCAACTAACCCTCCAATAACACCTCCATACAGAACACTTGATGAGGATTTATGAATTGCTGAAATTATACGAAAAAAATATTAGTATATGCGTAAACAATTGCTCACAGGTGAAAGAGTACATAATAGATTAATATTGAAAACATTGCGTCATAACGACTACAAACGGACATTTATTACATATTTACTCTATAAACGGATAATGTAGAAGAAACGTAGTAGTCTTATAACATTAGGTATTCTGAGGCTTTATCGTCTTACAATAGATATTTAAAACAGATTTACTCTATATATGTCCGAGGTGATAGCAAGGTAGCATTGACTGTCTCGATATTGACTTCAGACTACTTTGTCACATTTGGATTGGAATAAATCAATACAAGAAAACCTTCTACACTGAAACACTGGTTGTCGTTTGTATAGTCAGTATTGGTTGTTTGCATTGCCAGAAGATATTCCTTGTAAATCTAGTGTTTGTTGCTCTCAAATGGGGTGTTTTTGTTTTGCTTTATTGGCATTGTATGTTGGTTTTATATAGAGTGATGTTGGATGTATATGAGGTGCATATTGCATGAATAGGCAGCGCATGTTTCTTGTATAGACAGTACACGTTGTAAACAAATATTTAGAAACATTTTGAAAGTGGTATGGTGTATGATCAATGACCGTACATGACATATATCGTTGTTAAATCAGTTTATGTTTTCGATTAGAAACAACTTACCGCAATGTGTGTATGCCCCGTACACCCCTCCCACAGTATCAAGTATTCCCAGAATTAACCAATGTAAACATCATAAGACAGTTTAGGTTAGTTCATACGTTTTACATCTAATGAATAGACTTATATAATATTTAATCCTGTTATTTGTTTTACTTTAAAGTGATCTTATGATATGCATAAATAAACGGTCAAACGTGCCACCCCAGTGAATTCTGCTTTATCTTACTATTTGTTTTCTATTTTTTAACAATGACCAATTATTATGACTGAATAAATGTAAGAATACAATTGATATTAATCAGATAAACACTTTAAGACGACTCTATCATCTGTTTTTTCACATTTTAGGATAAAAACCTCTAAAATATGAGAAAGCAAAATATCAAATAAAGCATACGTTGTTTACTTGTTGTCGTTCTTTGTACATCTGTACGGGGCTTCGAAAAGCCTTATTGCTGGCAAACATTCTCAGTTCATACCATGTGCCACCCTGTAATCCTGATAGTATGTAGGTCTACCTATTATATTGTGGAATTTTCTGTGTAATCCATATCTTGGATTCATTAACAATACGGTATTGTATGTTAAACGTTTGTTCATGTCCACCATTATATACAGATATCAACTCAATCACAATACTTGTGTCTGTAGAACTGACTAAGGTGAAATTTGTGGAAGACTGTGGGGGACCTACAAAATGATATCAAGATTGAATTTAATTTTGAGTTCAATCAGATTAATAATTTGTAAAAAATAATAATAAAGTAAATAAATAAACAAAATATGTGTCAGAATTATCAATTTTTGTTTTAATTAAATTAATAATATCGATGTAAAATGCACAACAATCAGCCTGTATCGCTAACTTCTTAATAAATAGTATGTATATCGTAATTTTGTTTTACCATTGATGTATATTGTATAGTGTAAGTACTACGTAATGTACATGTTAAGTTTTTACCATCATTACTAACCACTTGTAATTGCTGGTCAACATATTTACATCAACTTTGTAAAGAACCATTCTAGGGATATATGTCAATGTTGTGATAAAATAGTTCTTCCATCTCAAATAACAATACCTTTAATATATTCTCCAAAGTCATATCATATTTAGAGGGCCCGGGTGGCTCAGCGAGTTAGGTAGTTGGATTACCTAACAACTCTTACAAGACTATCACCAATGCGGCGTGGGCTCGCGCCCGGCTTTGTATATTACAAAAAAGGTGCACTCGACTCGCTGCCGAAAGTGATCAAGTTTACCAGTTGCTTGCCCATGGTCGGTGGTTCTCTCCGGGTACTCCGGCTGCTTCCACCACTAAATCTGGTCTCCGTAATATAGCTGAAATATTGCTGAAAGTGGCGCTAAACACCAAAAATCAAATCAAAAATCAAATCATATCATATTTATCATGTAATTGAATTACTTGTTAGATTATATCGAAAGGACCTTCCAGAGACATTGGCAACATTGGGCACAGATGACGCATGATGAAGACAAATACAACACAAAAAGCCTTTGCTCTTTCTCCTTAATGTTGCGTGCCAAGCGGAGAAGAAACAAATACCAATTTTCTAGTCTTTGGTTTGACCCGATCTATCGCGCTAAAGCACGCTAACCATTACACCACCGATGCGGTATACAGATTGTGTAGGAGTTAACCAGTTCGTGATAACGACAGCAGAATTTTAGTAGCGATGACTTCAATCTAGGTATGTTGCCTATTTATTTTCTATTTTAATACTTGCTCGCATATTCCAGCAAAACAGTATATTGTACAGTTTGACTAACACCATATGAGAGCTGTAATCTATAGCTAACGTTGAAGTCAGATTCCTTGAACTTGTTGATGGTCCAAATAACGTGGTAACCATCCAGTTGTATATCTTTGCAAAGGAATGTATTATTAACTATCGCTGATCTTTCTGACACGACATATTTGGTTGATGATGAAACTTGTGTGTTACCTCTGTACCACCTTAATTTAGTATATTTAGGTATACTGTATACATAAAGATTGATATCTACATTTCCACCATATTCACCATACTGTGTTAATCTGTTGTTATTTGTAAATATTGGTTGAGCTGAAAGGTACAGAATATAATAGTGGCATATGATATATGTGTGTTATATATTGAAGAGTCTGGTCTATTACAGAGTAAAATAAAATAAGAGAAATGCACAGTTAAAATGTGATAAATGTTGAATAGCAATTTCTAACATTATCATGTTACAATTGGACTAATAGGTATTCGAATATGTATTTGCTCAGTTTATTTGTAAAGAGAAAACACTATTGTCCTATGATGTCAATGACATATTTACATTAATGGGCAAGGAAGTTATTATACAGTGAGAGAGTGAGTGATTGTTGTTTAAAGCCAAATGAACACGTTTTCAGCTGTTTTACATACTATAAAATATAACATAGATTCTTTCTTATATACATTTTACATTGAAATTATCAAGGGGTGAAATGAAACCAAACAAATAGGTATAACTTGCATTGCCAGAAATAATAAAAACATATACATATATAAAGTAATATCGATATTTTCACAAATCATATAAATAATATAAAATTTAAAAAAAAATTTGGCAACAAGAGTCCGCCTATTGTTTCCTCATTTAACATATATAAGCATAACTTAAGGGGTGGGAGGGTGGCTTTTTTTAAACAAGTCCCAACAAAACTTTCCATGTAAATGCTAATAGCCAACTATGCCATTTAATATAACAAACTTTAACAAAGAAATTTACATATATCCAATGAAAAGGAAACATACTAATTAGTGAGCAGATTTCTCAAGTAGGAGCACCCTGAACAAAACCGGATCAAACTGGCGTGTCAAATCAAGTGGAAAATAGAAATTTCACTGTCCTGCTAATTAAATAATTTTAAATTAACCCATGTGAGCTTTTTTCCCATTTTATTATTGGTACCATTTTACAAGAAAAAAACATTCGGAAAACAAAAATATATATGGTAAATTATAATTTTAATTGGACGGTTATTATCAATCTGTTTCTGGATGAACACGTTGTTGATACTAATATGGGCATTAATACAACAGGGTAGAGAACACAGTATATTTATTTCCGTCATGTGAGATGCAGATTTAAAGTTATCGTCGATTGATGAATGTGAGCACTACACTATAGTGTCTCCTAAGTTGTTCCGGTCATTTTTTGTTCTTACAAAAAAATCGCAATGTTGCTGTATTTTGCTGTTTGGTCGATTGTGTGACATCGTAACCTTTACGAATCTGGAAATGTCAATTATGAGATTCTATGGTGTATTGGTCTTTCTTCCGAATATTATTCTCAAGCAACAACGGTCATGTTTCAATCATTTGTCCTTCCAGCATCGATCTTTTGAGAATTATTTTTTTTTCTAAATGGATATGAATTGTTATAATTCAGTAATAGTGAAAGGGGAATAACTCTATTGTACTTGTGAAAGTTGAAGATAAACAAGATATTTCCCCCTCTCCTTCGTTGTACAATCCGTGCTCAGCCACTGTATATTTCCAAGGATATTTTTGGTAAATTTAACCCAAAATCCCTCCCGCGCAGCTTACATTTAAACTAATAGTTGTTTTTTATTTGGTGATGGGAGGGCAGAATCCCCCTCCCCAACTTTTATGTTTGTCTATGTAATAAAATGAAAAACAAAAAATATAATATAAATATTTCAATAAATTGTTTTACATTAAATTTACATGTGATATTTTTGGCATTTTATCTCATTTTATTGTACTCAAAGACGAAGAAAACTACGCAATATGTGTTGGACTCCACTATGCGTAAACAAACACAAATAATGTAAATATGACATGAGTCCTCCTTCAAACAACTGGAGGTAAAGACGAACCGAACATCGCTTTATGTGGGAATCGTAACGGACATGACCACACGGAACGCAGAACGTAAAGTCACATAGTAGGACAACACAAAAAGCTAAAAATATGAGCAACATGGACCCACCAAAAAAACCGGGATTTGCTCATATATAAAGTCAATACGTGTTGAACACCACTATACGCAAGAAATACAAATAACATAAATACGACATGAGCCCTCCTACAAACAAGTAGGGGCATAATAATTTTTATGTATTTGATCTTAAATCTTAAATACCACTTAAACACAAAGAAACGAAGAAACTGCAAGGGACACATAATCCTTAATTTCTATAGGAATCTTTAGAAAGATTGTGCTTTGGATTTGTAATGCCAATTGTTTACTGTTAGATAGATTTCTAAACGTTTCGAAATGTTAGTCATGACCATAGAGTCGTTTTAAATGTTAGCTAGTTAATTGACTATATGTTTCCGAGAGTATCGTTAGCCCAGCAGTTAGTGCACTGCCATATATTTGTATTTGAGCTTTAGAAACCTAAATAATGTACTTTGTTGAAACTAACGTCAATATCATTCCTACATATCTAGAAAGAGTTTGAAGATACCAAAGGGATAATCAGAATCTGTAACTCGAAGAAGAACAGACAACACAATGGCCAAAGGAAAAAAGACAAATGGACAAACAACGATCTACAAAGCTTTAAACATCAAATTAAAGATCGAGTAACACGAATACCACTAAACATTCGGGGCGGTGGGGTTGGAAATTTACTGATATTGAAATCGTAAATACGTCCGAGATTGAGTTTACCTGATGTAAGTAATTCGAGAAACGCGTTGTGTGCACTAATGCAGACATATACGGTTTTTTTTATTTCTAGTATGCTAAATAATAGTTACTTCGATTCTCATTATAATATTTTGTTTATGGTTGTGACACAGGTGCCGGTTGAACCCTAATATACTATTTAAAAGCATATTTTGTTTCTTTTACAAGTAATATTTATACGACGGTTGTCCGAGTTAAATGGTTCAACAATCTAACACGAAGCGTGAGATTGTTTTACCGTTTAATCCGGAAAACCGTGGGATACAATTATTGGTAACATGAAGCCATGTAATATAACACATAGGTCGGTGATTATTGCACGACACTCTCAGAGTAATACAGCTCCGATTTAAAGTGTGCAATATATCGTATCGCCATGTATTATTTCATAGTTCAGAGCTGTTGCTTACATTCTTCAATATAAACCACAAAAAGATCAAAGGAAAATAATGCATTTATGTTACAAAGAGAAATAAATAATGTTGTATCTAAAATATGCTTAGTCAAATGTCTGAATTGATTAATAATTAATTAACAAGAACCACGCATCATTGATTTGCAATACCTGTCTAATAATAGCTATTTAGGTGGATTGACGCCATTCTCTCTCCAGTGTTGTCGTTCCCGCTACGCTCCATATACCTCCGTCAACGCTCATTTTACAAGATTTTTGTAAAATTAAGAAACAGTAAAAAAATGTACTTAAAATTGTTTTAATTATTGTAAATATCAATAAAGATGAAAATAAATCACTCATTTCAAATCAATTCCCTCTTAAAAATGATTTTGATTGTTTTTAATTTTTACCTCCGCAAAATAGTTCTCCAAGAAGTGGGGGGGAAATCATTTGATTGTTTTTGTCCCATATATCGTTTATGTAAAAATATATTGGAGGGCCCGGGTGGCTCAATGAGTTATGCAACAACATTGCATATTCATGTCATTAAAATCCAAGAAAAATGCCGTTACATTCTTTTTTATATTTATACATGAAACAATTTGGAATAAGCTATTTAGATCTAAATTGCTGGTCGTTCAAGCTTCTTCTTCAATCATCAAAGATTTATTCAGAAAATAAACCGATTTTGGCCTGTCATGTTTAGTCCTTTTGGCTTTCTTGTTCCCAAAGACTTTTATTTATTTGGCTAATCCGAAAATGTCACATTATATACCCTCTCTGATAACATATATATAATATATATATATATATATATATATACAACGAAGTGTTTAATTCTTTATCACTTTGTTTTGTGTACTTGGTGTTGTTTTACAAATTATTTTAGACGTTTATAATTGTTTTACTTGTATAGTATCGTTATACCGTATCGATCCAACACCCCGTAAGATTGATCGTTGACTGGTTTTTCAGACGTTAATATACTTTTACATATACGTATATATACAAATGTATATATGGTATGTCGCTATGGAGAAGACCTTGTGAGTTGGTATGATGCGTGTATTATCCAATTTACATATGATTGGCAAATAAAATAAGTTTAAACTTTAAACAACTTGAAAATAGAAAGCAATTAAATACATTAAATGAACGATCAGATATTTAATTTGACAGATCCATAGTACAGATGTTTTACGAAACGGTTTCAAATTCGCAGAAGCTTATTGATTACAAATTTGAACTTCCTTACAGGCTTTCATAATTCGGACCAATTATATATTTTTATACTACAATTTGGTCTTTTCAATTTGAATAAATACATAATGTTTAACCATGAAGAACTAATCTTTTGAAGTCCATGACAAATTGAAACTTTTGGATCATTTAAGAATATACATATAGAGGACGGCTTGTATAGTAAGTGTTGTGATTAATTTAATTGTAATTTGCAATTTTTGCTTGTTTGTTTTTTGTTCTTGTTTTTCTTTGTGCAAAAAATATTTCAATAATGTTAATTTTTTATTTTTTTTAAAATATTTTCGAGAAACCAAAAAAATATGTGAATACTATAGAAGCAATAATCCAGATACTCATAATATTTACATATTATGTGTTAATGAAAATATTTGTATTACTATCATTGGGTCGAAACCTCTGCTGGTGGATTATTAGTCCTCGAGGGTATCATCCGCCCCGTAGTCATTGCTTCGGCACTGACATGGTTTAGTAGATATATTTATTATCGAAAATCTTGCAGTTATTATTAAATCTAAATTTCTCCTTCCTCAATCATAGGTGATCTTAGTCGATTCTGGCCTGTCATGTTTAGTCCCTTTGGTTTTCTGGTTCCCAAAGACTTTTATTTATTTGGCTTTCAAATTTTTTGACATTAAAAGTAAAGTACCTGATACATTAAAATAATATTACACCAGTTTTGAGTGAAGAACATTTTTCCATGAAAACTCAATTTGGAATACGGCGGTACCTTTACTAAGCCATTCATGCATGTTTCAAGTCGAAATATGCTCCCAACAACTAGAAATCTGCAAATCCGTGTGCATGTTTATCGTCCTCGCCATTATTGTGGAGACTGATTAACTTTCGGTTGATTTGTTCCGATGATTGCCGATCATAATCTCGTGAAGAAAAGTGTTGGTCCGATGGTTGCCGATCATGACCTCGTGAAGAAAAGATAAACAGTCATGGATGCTGAGGTAAGCACGCGCATATTCCTGACAATAATTATTGAGGAACCTGTCTGTTTCATGTCGTCTGAACCATTTTATTTTGCAATTATTCGTATGTGGTACACACGGAATATATATATATATATTTCATCAACTCAACATTGCACATGAGCGATAATCTACCCGAACGAGTTAAAAATCTTGTGTCGCGCGCATATCATTTGCATTACTGTACTGGACTTAGAAACATCTTCACCAAAACGTACCTGATGAAGATTATTCCAGAAAAGCGTAGTGCGCACTTTATTTGATTTCATTTTGATTAGATTTTTGGTGTTTTAACGCCACTTTCAGCATTATTTCAGCTATATCATTGCGGCCAGTTTTAGTGGTGGAAGAATAAGGGTAATAACAAAATTACCGAACTCCGAACAATCTTACAAAGGGAAAGTCAAAACTCATAATTATACAAACAGAAAAAATCAGTCAACAACCGGAAAACTGTGAAAACCGTAATGACCCTGACTTGGTACAGGCATTTCTAAAGAAATGGTGAGGCGGAGTACTCGGCGAGAACCACCGACCATGGGCAAGCAACTGGTAAGCTTTATCACTTGCGGCTGCGAGTCGAATGCACCTTTTTTGTAATCTACAAAGCCGGGCGCGAACCCACGCCGTATTGGTGATAGGCTTGTATGAATTGTTAGGTAAACCAACTACTTAACTCATTGAGCCACCAGGGCCCTCACTTTATTTGATATCTATCTTTTCATTACAAATAATTAATAGAAAAACCCATATTAGCAAATAAATCAGATAATAAAATTAACTTTAGAGAGGTGCAATACAAAACGGAAAATCCAGAGACATCGGCAACGTTGGGTACACACGACAGAGACAAAAAAACAAAAAACAATAAAACACAAAAAAAAACACCAAAAAAAACGAACAAACAAAAACAAAATCCCCCCAAAAATCCAAAAAAAAACCAAACAAACAAACAAAAAAAATACAAAAAAGCAAAAAACAAACACGGAAAAACAATTCATAAAACCAAAACAAAAACAACACAGAAGACGTAAACGATGAGATCACGGACCCGAGCAAAAATTCGTGGATTAACCCAAGTGTTTGTGAAGAGTAATCGGTTATTGTTTCTTATCAGACACTTGCCTTGCTGGTCATATAGCCAAGTCCAGTAAACGGTTTGTCGGTGATAGAAGAAAGCACAATAATATACATAAAAGGGATACAATCCATTGTCATTTGAGATATTATGGATATTTCGTAGCAATAACCATTTTGTTTGGTGGTTTATGGTGTTTAACGCCACTCTCAACAATATTTCATTTATATCGTGGTGGTCAGCTTTATTGGTGGATGAAACCGGAGTACCCGGATCAACCAGATCGTGGTGATAAAATGAAGTAGAAATTTATTGTTAGTAAAGTAAATTGGAAATAAGGAAAGTTTGCAAATATTTGCACATTTCAACCTGTATTAAGAAGTCACCTATAGAACAAGTAGGGGTTAGGGGGTTAGGGTTATGATGTTGTCATATTATGTGTCTTTACGTTCTGAGTTCCGTATTGTGATGCCCGTTACGATTTTGGAATTAAAACGATGCTCGGTTCGTCTTTACCTCCAGTTGTTTGTAGGAGGTCGCATGTTGTATTTACGTTATTTGTGTTTGTTTGCGTATGTGTCCAACACATATTGTGTTGTGTTTTTTGTTTTTGTTTTCTTCGTCTTGTGTGCACTTTCTTGCTAGTTTCTCTGGATTATCCTTTTTTGATTGCTCCTTCGTTATTCTCTAACTTTTAGCTGTTAAGCGTTACGAAATAGTTGTGTCACAACTGACCAGGAATAAGTTTCGTTTATCGTAATCACAATCCCCTCATTTACTCACTCATGACTTATCACTGGGTTTGTAACAAGAGTAACACAACCAGTGACACTAGTGGAGCAGGAACTGCCTACCCATCCGGAGTACCTGATTTCACTCCCGGTTTTGTTTGGGGATTGCGTTTCTCAAGCTTTAGTTTTCTTGGTTTTTTTGTGCGTTCGTGTTACTAAATCTAAAACTTTCTTTGTAGTGTTTTTAGATTATTATAAGTCTTTTTGTTCCTTATCTTTTGGTCATTGCATTGTCTGTGCTTGAAATTACGACTTCTACTTACCCTTTGATATCTTTCTCCGTTTCTTCCATATTTTAATTGTACTTAAGCCATTATGTAAACATAATCTTACCTAATATGTTCGTTACAGGTGATTGGGATCGACGCATATGTTTGTTTTAAAATAAAATCACCGTGGATTAAAAATAAGCGAAGATAGTGCAAATGACATTAAAATAACAGAAGATAGTGAAAATGACATAGAAATAGCCGAATATAGTGAAATTTACATACAAATAACCGAAGATAGTGTAATTGACATAAGAATAGCCGAAGATTGTGAAATGAATATCATATTAATGCATTAATTAGACGACGAGGGAAAGGGTGGTAAAGACGCTACCGATATCACTGATGACATCATAACTGATAACCAAGCACCAAACCCACAACCAGACATGTCAGAACGCAAATCAAAAAAAGAAATTGAGACCAAAAGATATCAAGAAGCTAAAGCTCACGATGTTAGAAAAGACGAGGATTTTGCAGTAGACGTTGTCAGAAAAGACGAGAATTTCGTAGAAAATGCTGTTTTAAGCGATGTTAGACACGATGCGTCAACAGAACATACACAACCTGATATTCCAATCGAAATAGGGTCTGTATTATCTATAAGACCGGAAATTATTCCCAGTCCGATGTTCGTTCGAAGACGAAGACGAGATAACCACCGTAGAAATAATGATATTATTTCTTCTGAGGAGGGTGTAGCATCAACTAGAGGAGGAAGCAATGAGGAGGAAGATGGCAATAATAAGAAAAAGAGACATTCTGAAAGACGAAGGATATTCAACATGGTGAAATATATAATAGCAATTGTCTTGATTATCTTAGACTTGATCTTTGACTGGATTCAATATTCAGAAATGAATAACAGAGGACATTATTCAATCGTAGCTGAACGTAGAATGAAAAATGTAGAGTTCACTGTTGAGTGTGAAGGAAACGGAAAGGACATTCAGTTTATTTTTCTTATCTTCACTGTTGTCGGAACAGTCATGACTGTACTGCAGATTTTAAATATTGTGTATCAGATATACTATGAGGTAAAAGGATCCCACGTGAGCAAAATACTTGTTCACGAAACTATCGAAACGTTTCTATTTCTGTTCTTTATCGAACTTTCTCAATTATTGTTGATAATGGGATTTTATGAGGCGTGTACATTAGACTGCATCATAAATAAAACAGAAATTTCAATTGCTTTAAACGGATTGCTGTCCTTTTCAAAAATAATATGGCGATTTTCAACAAGATGGGAATACTGTACCTTTCGACGGTTAAATACCAAGACTTTAGGCAGAGATAGAAACTGCATAACACCCATTTTCTCCCCTGGGGGTACAGGTCCGCTGCAGATTCCGAACCAACAAAGGATAAAAGTTCCGAAACAGAAAAGGCAAGTACTTAAAGTGTAATTTCTCTAGTAATATATTCGAACCCCATTCATGACGATGTGTACTCAATACAACACTATGTAATTAAGTTTGCGAGTGACTGCCGACAGGTCAGTGGTTTTCCCCGGGTACTCCGATTTCCTCTACCAATAAAACTGACGACAACGATGTAACTGAAATATTGTTGTAAGTGGCGTTAATCACCATCAAACAAGCAAGCACCGTAATGTGGACCAGTTGATGAAGTTGAGGATTAAACGATTGATTACAGTTAAACATTATAATGATGGACCCAATACAATGGAATATACTAATTCTAATTTCATCTAACTATGACCTGAAGAGTTTGAAGATACCAAAGGGGTAATCAGAATCCGTAAATCGAAGGACAGGTAACACAATGGCCAGCAGAAAGGGAACAGACAACGATCTACAAAATATACACATAAAACTAAAGATCGAGTAACACGAACCCCAATAAGGGTAAGCAGTTCCTGCTCCACTTATGAAGCCCAATGAAAAACAAAAATAACACATTGCTTGGTACAGGAACTTCAATAAAAAATGGCGGTGCTAAATCGGTGTTATGGACCTAAATATTAAAAATGATTATCAATAAATAAATTAATTAATTAATTAATTAATCAATACTAGTAGATACAAAAATTGAATGGCACTCTTAATTATTTTCTCTTACAGCATGAAAAATCTATGGAAATGTCAAAAGGCTTGTAAATGTTTCATTCTTAGATGCTTCCCATCAAGATTTGATGAACCAGATACCGATGCTTGCGACTGTACGTGTAAAAAATGTTTGTCATGTAACACTGCATGCAAATGTTGTATGTTGCGATGTTTTCCAACATATTTAGACCAACCTGAAGATGGTGTGTGTGATTGTACCTGTGGAAAGTGTATGTCGTACGAGTTCCCATGTAAATGCTTTACTCTCCGTTGCTGTCCCACTTACCTGGACCCACCACACCCTGATATCTGTACATGTATGTGTGGTAAGTGTATCTCGTATGAGTTCCCATGTAAATGCTTTACTTTCCGATGCTGTCCAACTTACCTGGACCCACCACACCCTGATATCTGTACATGTATGTGTGGTAAGTGTATCTCGTATGAGTTCCCATGTAAATGCTTTACTTTCCGATGCTGTCCCGCTTACCTGAACCCACCACATCCTGATATCTGTACATGTTTGTGTGGTAAGTGTATGTCGTATGAGTTCCCATGTAAATGCTTTACTTTCCGATGCTGTCCCGCTTACCTGAACCCACCACATCCTGATATCTGTACATGTTTGTGTGGTAAGTGTATGTCGTATGAGTTCCCATGTAAATGCTTTACTTTCCGATGCTGTCCCGCTTCTCTCGACACACCACACCCTGATATCTGTACATGTTTGTGTGGTAAGTGTATGTCGTATGAGTTCCCATGTAAATGCTTTACTTTCCGATGCTGTCCCGCTTCTCTCGACACACCACACCCTGATATCTGTACATGTTTGTGTGGTAAGTGTATGTCATATGAGTTCCCATGTAAATGCTTTACTTTCCGATGCTGTCCCGCTTCTCTCGATCCACCACATGCTGATATCTGTACATGTTTGTGTGGTAAGTGTATGTCGCATGAGTTCCCATGTAATTGCTTTACTCTCCGATGCTGTCCCGCATCTCTCGACCCACCACACCCTGATATCTGTACATGTTTGTGCGGTAAGTGTATGTCGTATGAGTTTCCATGTAAATGCTTTACTTTCCGATCCTGTCCTACTTACCTGGACCCACCGCACCATGATATCTGTACATGTTTGTGTGGTAAATGCCTGTCATGTGAACAAAACTGTGGTTGTTGCAAACTGCGGTGTTGTCCAACACATCTGTTTCCCATGAAAGACAACTGGTTTGAATGTAGTTCTTGTAAGAAATCCGCAAGGATAGCACCAACCCCTGTTTTCATGCTACCAACACCTCAAATACCCCCACCCCAACAACATGCGGTTATTACAGTACAGCCAATTTCTCTACCAAGACCAAGGATACGGAGACCTCCCCCTAGACCACGGAAACCAGTATGTGAAGACTGCTGTAGTACGGTACTTCAGTTTCCTCTTATAATACTGTTCATTTTCCTCATCATACTTCTTTTAATCTTTTCTTTTCTAGAGGTAGTGCAAATACGCTTTGTACTATATTGTGTTGCCAACGATACATTGATGAATAGTACACAGGTAGCGATCGTGCAAAATTATCTAAAGATTTTCCAAATATGATTGTTTCAATGAACAATATGTGAGAGAAGTGTAATCTACAGCACGTACTTTGTATTTAAAAAGGACACTATGTTAATTATTGATTTTGTGTGATTTCATATTGATTTGTATTTTAATTTTAAGCTTATTAATGACAGTATTTGTAACCTTTCTGTACCTATGGAAAGAAAAGATTGATGATGAACAGATCATGATATAGTATTTCATTGGGTACGAAACTAAGATATTGACCAACGGTATTTTTGCTTAAGATACTTATGGAACGATCATGTATCTTGGGAGGGGGGAATAGTGCGGGTCTATGATTTGTTTTTTTTTATTGAAAAAAAAACATTTCTGTCCCCACATATCATAAAAAACGATTAATAGTGCTGAACGATCTAACGAATAAATAATCTGAACCGGTAGTTTGAAGTGAGACATTTGTCATGTCCTCAAAAGAAATAACCCGAATATTATTTGGTGGGATAGGAAAAGCGGTAAGAAAAACGTACCTCCTTCAAAAAATGTAAATGGTCATTCCCTTTTATCCATCTTAGAGTATGAAGTTGGGAATATGTCCCTCTATGATTATAAGAAAAAAAGGTAAATTAATTTAATATCATTTGTGTAGAATTTTTTCTCTCACGTTTTATCAAAATATATTATTCCATTTGATTGATGTATATTGATGAGTGCATTGTAAATATAATTTGTGTGCCAAAATATTGTTTGTTTATTTGATGGTGTTTAACGCCACTTTCAATAATATTTCAGCTATATCGTGGCGGTCAGTTTTATTGGTGGATGAAACCGGAAGACCCGGAGAAAACCAGCGACCTGTCACAAGTCACAGAAACACTTTATCACGTAATGTTGTACAACTCGCCATGATCGAGATTCGAACTCACAACATCAGTGGTGATAGGCACTGATCACATAAGTAGTTGTAAATCCAACTACCATACGATCACGGCCACGAAGACCCCTCCAAAATATTGTATATATCTTTTGCAGGGTGTCAAGCTACTTTTAACTAAAATTATATAGGAATATAGGATTTTATTGGATGAAAATATAGGATAAATTTAAGATATATTTAGCAAAAAATATGCGGCCTCCACCTCCATTGTAGCCATGCCTCACATCCTTTTTTCTAACAAATAAAACAGTATATTACACTTTATACAAAATGGGAATTTCTTGCTGGTCTCATCAATTCAGGATCATAAAACTTCACTGCATCCTTAGCTCTCAAACCATTAACGAGAGCCTCACTTAATTTGTTTCTTTCTTTGGTGACAATGAAATTATTTACTGACAGTCCCTTTCTACATCTGCATTTCCATGAGGGAGACTCAAAGCCATCTTTAGTACATATGTTACTGTATGATACTTCTTAATGTCATTAGATATGGTCTGGAAAAACACTTCTCTCCAGAAATGATCCACTGTTTTGTGAGAAAGAGAATGGATGGATTGATCCATCAGTTACCTTCAGAATATTGTCATCTGATACAAACAGTTTCGTTGCAATCAGTTCAATGTTGGATGGTTTGGACAAAGCTATTTTCCGAGGATTCAAACATCCTAAACTTGCAGACATTTCATAGCATGTTCTCCAATAGCGATTTCACTATCTTGTAGTTGATTAGATCTTGAGGGGTAAGGGTTATGGTGTTTAATGCCACTTTCAACAATACTTCAGTTATATCGTGGTGGTCAGTTTTATTGGTGGAGGAAACTGGAGTATCCGGAGAAAACCACCGACCTGTCGCAAGTCACTGACAAATTTGATCACATAATGGTGTATCGAGTACATCTTGGGCGAGCGGGATGCAAACTCACAACTTCAATGGTGATAGGCACTGATTGCATAGATAGTGGTAAATCGAACTACCATGTGATCATGGCCATGATGGCCCCTAAATAAACATATGTCTTTTTCAAAGGATTGAACATTACAACTTCTTTAACACTTTACAGGACAAATTTTGATATGTCTTTGAAATCGTGACTGCTAAATTAAATATAATAATTTTTGCGAAGACAATGGTACCTATTCAACGTTACAAAGCTTACTGGAACAAATGCTCTGTAGCAAGACTTTTTCAATTACCTTTTTAAAAAAATACATGTAGTAATAAACTGGGCTTGTCCAAAAGCCCAGAGAATTAACTTAGTATTTTTTATATTATAGACCATTAAACAATGTATTCATAATTGTATTATCCTAAACCAAGGAACCAGTACCGAGTAGCAGACCACTATAAAAGTGGATATGTACCACAAAAGACTACAATACTGAAATAAATATGCAATGATGTGAATTTAAACACTAAAAAAATTCAACAATAAAAAAAAGCACATTAATGCATCAGTTGCTATACAAGATCAACTAAAAACAATAGAAGTATCAGCATTAATATGTTGTGTATTCTCTATTTGTTAGTTTAAAATTTCCACTCAAAATGAAACATTTAACTTTTTTCTCATAGTTTTGTGAACATATAGGATTTTGGGATGAAATATAGGACATTTTATGCAAATATAGGAAACATAGCAAAATCTTGAAAATATAGGAAAAATATAGGAATATAGGATCACTTGACACCTGCTCTTGTTTTAATTTGTTTTAATTTGTGGTTATTTAAATGAGACTATCTATATATTGATATTTAACCTGCACATGCTGTATTTGAAGAAGCACATTGCATTAACTGGATAAATGTTTGTTATATACTACTAGTAACACTTATATAGCTTTTTCTGGTACGCCTGTCACATGTTACCTGTCGAGCTTTGGGAAGCTAGTTGTACACGTAAATCCAGTTCACTGACTTCCTGTTTGACAGAAAATATCAAACGGGGCAATCAAGGGATAAGTATATAATTTTAATATTTAATTTTAAATATAAACGTCAATGGATTAATGTGATTTGTCTGCATAATCACAACATTAATGCAATGTCTTAAAATATAGGGTATGTGTGTATTCGTCGCAAAACTAGGGAAAGGCTCTGTGAACCTCGCCTTGATCAAATCCACATTGACAACGAAGACAACCTCTAATAGACAATTAGCAAGAAGGAGTTTGAAGATACCAAATAGGTAATCAGAATCCGTCAATCGAAAAAGGACAGACAACGAAAAAGGACACACAAGGACAAACAACGATCTACAAACCATAAACATAACACTAAAGATCGAGTAACACGAATCCCACTATAAACCGGAAGTGAACTCATGTGCCCCAGAAAGGTAAGCAGTTCCTGCTCCACTAGTGGCACTCGTCGTGTTAATCTAGTCACAAACCCGGTGATAAGTAGTAAATGAGTAATTACTGGGAAGTGCTTACGACAAATGGAACATTTACGTGATCATTTGAGACACAGATATTCCATAACGGTCAACCAAGTCATGGTGCCGACCGTAAAACCTTTGAAGAGATGACTTCAACTTAGCCAATAGCTATTTTTATTAAATCATTTGTATTGCATTAAAAAGTGTGGAAGTACACAATCAAGCAATTTGTTTTAAGATCATATTTGAACGTCAACATTTTTCAAAGATGCGTAAACTCTCTCCAAAGTTGGATGACGTAGATTCCACAAGAATCATTGTGGTGCACCTTTTCTCCTCGTTTTCTCTGAACTTGATACCATTACATTTCTTATCTAAGTAACAGAACATCCCACATTCTACCAGAGATTCAGTGAAGATTGTGTAAATTACCACTTCATTCATGAACTTGTAGGTTACACAATAATGACCTAAAAAAACACAGACTATTAGTAAAATTTACAATTATTCTGAACACATTTTTCTCTAAAATGTAATGGTTTAAGATATGCTGTATCCTCTAAAATGTCCCTATCGAGACAATTTATCCAAGGTCGTAGGATCCGGGGGAGGGGGTTAGGTGGGGACCGGGAGTGGATAAAACTATGCCTTGTCCCCAGTAAAACGGGTGTGTCAAATTTTTATCTCTCTTTTGGTTATTATTTTGTTGCTATATGTTCAGTTTTATTGTATTTTTTTTGTTAAATTTGATAAAAATAAAAAGACAAAATATGTGCCCAGCTAAACCGAATTTAAATAGAAAGATTAAAATGCGTCATGTAAAGACAAGAACAGTTTTAAGATACAAAAGAGGTTACCAGAAGCCGTAAATCGAAGAAGGACAGACAAATAATAAAAACGCAGATATCAAATGTATTGCGCACTAGTCTGAAAAATTAGTTTGCCGTAGAGCAAATCCAATGATATATATTAAAAGACCAAACCCTTATCTATTGAATTATTTCATAATAAAACTTCCTTTATAAACTATCAACATATCACCAAACACAATTGCCAAATAGATAAAAGACAAATGGACAAGCAATGATCTACAAGACACTACACAGATAGCTGAAGATTGAGCACATTAACCCCACTAATAAAGGGTTTGAACTCAGGTGCTGTGGATGGGTGACTGCTCCATTAGAGGCAACCGTTTGACTAAAAAGCGCAAGGAACAGGTCGACTTGCGGACTAGATGTCGTATTTGGTCATGGTAGACTTATTAAATGATAAAAAAAAAAACGGACTGTATTCCGTGCAAGTGAAATTGTTTCCCGATCCATATTTTAATAGACTGTAGATGCAGCTGATATTCGTCAGACATTCTACAATATCAACTCTTCATTCGAGACATACTTTCCAAATATGTCTTATTTGTAATTAAATCTATAGTTATGAAAGTTAATTCATAAAATTCGTTCAAGCCACGATGCAGCTGAAATGCTCTTAAAGTTGGTGTTCCCTAGTATTATCTTAGCAACAAAATATTGATTAATTGATTACCGTCCAACGAGCAGTCTTTCAGCTATAATTAAGACAAAAACAAAGTCAACTCTATACAAAACCCAGAATGAAAAGAAGAAAGGATAGGCAAACTGAGGAAGCGACTTTTGGCTGCCACTGAGTATTGAGAGTTGGGTAGGGACGACAATTTTAGTTTTTTGAAGCGGGTACAATGCATCTACCCTTTTTCGAAATATAAGATGCTTTTAACGTGCAAGGATCGTGATATTCCAAACACGTTACTCACTATGATCAGGCTTTCCGCTATATGACTTGACCACCAACCCTGGGTACGTACTGAGCAGCACTGTGGGTTTTCGCCCTGGCAACTTTAGCCAGTACCCAGTATAAACAAAACAGGTTGTTAACGTGCAGGAACCGTGACACACTTCAAACTTGTTACTGACTATGATGTACGGCCAGGCTTCACGCTATATGACCCCTTCCAACGAGAGTTCTCGTCCCATACGACACCTGGGGACGCGTCGAGCAGTTCTGTGGGTTTGAGCCCTGACAACTTTCACCAGTACCCAGTATAAACAAAACATATTGTATAATAAGTATGTAAAATATACCCCGATCACTGGTATGCTTCATTTCCTCAATACAGTATTCAAATTCCTTTAATGAATGCAGCGATTGGTCATTTTTGGTGTGACAAGTAGCTCCAGTGTAAAGGAGTGTCATATCAGATAGGTACGTTTGCCGTGGCACCATATCACAGTAACAGATGAATGGGTTGTCACTCAGATTCCTGCAATAATAGTTAAAGATTAAGATTACATTGAATATCCGCATATACCGAAATCGAAATAAACTATGAGTCTCTAACGTGACAATAAAGTTTGAAGAAACCAAAGGTGTACTCAAAAGCTGTAAATCGAAGAAGGACAGATAATTAATTAATAAACAGAAGTCGTAAATCGAAGACGGACAGACAACATCCCGTTTGCTCGGAATATAGAGAAGGTCACATTAGACAATGACAAATATTTAGACAGGTGCCATCGCAAAATCCGACAAAATAGCATATTGTAAACTTTCTAACAAACAAAATAGTATATTGTAAACTTTCTAACAAACCAGATACGCCGATGAAAACCTTGAACTACGTTATATTCATATAATAGTCATGCAAAGAAGATAGGTCTTTTATATATTTTTCGTCCGAAATTCGGAGAACTTTGCAACCCGCCTAGATGAGTACTGGATTCACCATTCGCCAACGTTAGCAATTTCACAACTATATCGTGGCAGTATGGACATACATTGATTGATTGGTTGATTGGTGCTTAGCGCCAACTTCAGCATTTTTAAGCTATATCGTGGCGCTATGGACATAAATTGATTGATTGGTGTTTAACACCAACTTCAGTAGTTTAACAGCTATATAGTGGCAGTAAATTGATTGATTGATTTGTGCTTAACGCCAACGTTAGCAATTGTACAGCTATATCGTGATAATATTGACATAAATTGATTGATTGGTGTTTAGCGCCAACTTCAGCAGTTTTTAATTTATATCGTTGACATAAATTGATTAATTGATTGGTGCTTAGCGCTAACTTCAAAGGTTTTACAGCCATATCGTGGCAGTATGGATATAGACCATTTCCGACAAAGTATCTACTACGAAAATAGAAGATAACTTACAACGTTTTCAATTTTCTCGTGTTGTTAAATACTACTCCGCTAAGATGAGTAAGCTGGTTCCTGGAAAGATCTCTGGAATATAAATAATATAAACATGTACTACTTTTCTACGATATAATTTTATAGGAAGTTGAACGTTTAAGAAAATGTGTACAATGCCCACCGTCGATAAAGGGTTAAATGTGTTATCAAAAGGACAGGGGATTAATATATGGTGTATAACGCCACATTCTACAATATTTCAGCTATATCGTGGTGGTCAGTTTTATTGGTGGAGGAAATCGGAGTACCGCAGATAACCACCGACCTGGCA
Source organism: Bathymodiolus brooksi (assembly GCA_963680875.1). NCBI lineage: Eukaryota > Metazoa > Mollusca > Bivalvia > Mytilida > Modiolidae > Bathymodiolus > Bathymodiolus brooksi. The sequence goes on from OY804583.1 coordinate 63,093,537, forward strand.
CAAGTCACTAACAAACATTATCATATAATGTTGTATCGAGTACACTCGCCATCAGATTCGAACTCACGACTTTAGTGCTGACAGTCACTGATTGCATAGGTAGTTGTAATTCCAACTACCATACGATCACGACCACGACAGGCTCTGTATTCAAAGGACAAACTTTGCACCACAATTTATAATACAAGACTAACGTCTAATACTCCGAAATGTAAATATGTACAAAGAAATGATATATAATACTCCTCATTGTTGAACATTGCATTTGGAAAATATTTCATGTCAGATAATTCAATTTTCAAATCCCTAAAATAAAGGCTAAAATAATAGACATATCATTTATGTGACATTTTACTCACATATAGAAAAACACACTTGCATGACCGCATCGTTTTACTTAAAGTAGATGTTTGGGACTAGAAAACTAGTTTAACCCTGCCACTTTTTCTTGAAGTGAGAGGTTATGTAAATGTGCATTAGTGGTATCACTTTTGCTTTTTTCTATGATTTTTCTAGTACATCTTGGAACTGTTACGATGTTGTTGTACCTTTTTGTTGTTCATATCATTATCTATCAATTATGGAAACATATAATTGTATCAATTATATTTTTTACCACTAAACTAATATCATTACATGTACTTACAAAGTTCGTAACAATGATTGGTTGATAAACATAGAGTCAAGGAGAGATACCAACATGTTTGATGATAGATGCCTGATTTAGAAATATTTGTAGAAATCATACAAAAGATGTTACTAATTGAAACTCAGGTGTGCCACTAGTGGAGCAGAAATTGCTACCCTTCCGGAGCACATGAGTTCACCCCCCGGTTTTAGAGGGCTTCGTGCTACTCGATCTTTAGTTTTATGTGTATGTTTTGTAGATCGTTATTTGTCCTTTTGGCCTTTATCTTTTGGCCATTGTGTTGTCTGTCCTTCGATTTATAGATTCAGATTTACCCTTTGGTATCTTCAAAATCTTCTCTCAATCTCTTTCGGACATATGTGACCTTACTCAATTTTGACCCTCCTGTTTAGGCTCCTTGGCTTACTTACTCCCAATAACATTTAAATTATTTGGCTTTCCAATCCTTTTTCTTTGAACGTACCAAATGACAGTTATCCAAGAAACGTACATTAATCTAGATACGTTTTATCCTATTGTGTCACAATAAAGAGAAATCAAACATTACATCACTGCTCAAATATTCGACGGTCGTTACCTCGAATTGACAAATGCGCGTACCTACGATGAAACGGGGATGTGTTCAGCACTGTAAAGAAAGAATGTCTGAAGATTTACATATTAACGATGGAAGCAATATATATGACACGTGATATCAACACATCAGAATTTCCATGTCTCAATCCTGGTCTCTATGGACATTTGCGTTATCAGAGAATGTGTTTGTCGTTAATTATTCACTTTTTAAATTTCAATATATAATTTCTATCACTTTCTATTATATACAAGTTCAGTAATATTTGCATATGATTGTTTGCTTAACAATTAGATGGATCTATGGATATTTAGGATATGATTGTATTATATGTGTTTAGCGCAACTTTCAACAATATTTTAGCCATATCATGGTATTCAGTTTTATTGGTTGAGGAAAGCGGAGTACCTTGAGAAATAACCTCGAGCTGGATGCCAGAGTACTTCTACACAGCTGAAAGACTTCACAACGCTCAACGAACGAGCACAATGAACAGTTTAAAAACAAAAACATTACATGTCAAGAAAGTTCACAGGATTGTACACAATATGAATTCTCTCTCTATACTTACAATATCTTCAACTGAGTATTTTGACCAAATATGTCAACCAGAAGTGATGTCAACTGATTTCCATTCAAATATCTTCAATGTATGCAAACTGAATTTCATGTTAAACTATAACTAAATACTGTATTTTACAAGCGTCATTCTAATGACGTCTTCTACCACGTCAACAATTATATTGTTCTCGTTTCTTACCATCGCACTACATGAAATAGGTACCAGAAAAGCTTTATTATGTCCTTTACGAAATAGCACTGACGTTTATTTGACACCTTTATCAGTACTTACATGTGTACAATAACACAATTTCAGGATAAATCTTTCGATTTTGAGCGTACCTTTTGAAGATTATTCCAGAAACGCGTCGTGCGAACTAAATTAGATATCTACGGCTTTATTGATAATACTTCCACAATCTGGTCTATACATACTCTATGCTTACAATTTTTGCAGATTGATAAGATCCCTAAATAACATCGGATGCAAGCTTGATAACTTATCATTCTTCAAATTTGTGTAATAAAATGAAAAGATGAAAAACATAAAATATCACATCGTCGGAGCAGTTTCAAAATAAAATAGAAATACTGTAGAAAGATGCAAAACCTATTTTTTTTAAATCGATTATCCCTAACAAACAATTACAGTACTGCTCACTTTCCTGACTTAGAGACGTGATGCGGTCATGAAAGTGTGGAAATAAATGAATATGAGAGACTATCGAACATTATACTTATATACGTAAAGAGGGTCGCCGTGGTCGTGGTCGTATGTTAGCTGGATTTACAATTATATGTGCAATCAGTGCCTGCCACAATAAGTTGTGAGTTCGAATCCCGCTCATGGCGAGATGTACTCGATACAACATTATGTGATCAATTTTGTCAGGTCGGAGGCTTGTTCCTCCTTCAATAAATCTGACCACCACGACATAACTGAATTCTTATTAAAAGTGGCGTTAAACACCATAATCCTAACCATAACCTCTATTAAGGTAAAGAAATGGACATCGCTATATTTGTTGTTCTACATTATACAGTTACAGAAGACGCTATAGTATATATAGAGTAGCATGGATGATTGATCGATTATGAACAGTGTATCCATACTAGTCCACGTGTTCAGCGTAATAGCAAAGGCACTACGCCACGCCACGAGAAGTTTTATTCTAGAAACCACTTTGATATTCAATTTAGATATCCTTACAATGAGATCAACTGCTTCAATCCTTTAAATACATCAGAGGGAAGATCACTTAGGAAGTTGTCCTGCAGAAACCTGTAATAAAAATGATTTCTAAGGAAAAATAATAATGACAACGGGTGCCACTAGTAGTGCAGGATCTGCTTATCCTTCCCGGAAGAACTTTGTAGATCCCTTTGTTGGTGGTGTTCGTGTTTCTCTGTGTAATTTTGTGTAGATTATTGTTTGTCCTTATTGTCATTTTTCTTTTAGCAATGTATCGCCTGTACATCTTTGATTTACAGTTTCTGATTACTCCTTTTGTATCTTGAAACTATTATTATGAAATATATGGTATCGATAAACGTTTCTTATCTATTTCATCATTAATACCCCAGTTTGATAAATGAACAATAGCTGCATGTTGGTTATTGATGTAAATCGCCACCTTTCAGGGGAATATGGTTATTACGTTGTGGACCTGATTTCGTGTGTAGCTATTGCCTCATGTTTTGGTATATTCCCTATGCTAATAGAAAATTTACAGTATTTCTAGTTCTGTTACATCTAAAAACAATGCTGGACTTAATTCTGCTATGTTATTGCCATTGAAGTGTCTGAAATTTCAAAATTATAATCTATAACTGTTATTAATATTCCACAACAATTAATCTCTTCAAAATATAATACTTTGCAACATCGTTTTCTAGAAGTGCTTACATTGGGTATGGGTTAGGGCTGGGGTGGGTTAGGGTTGGGGTTATGATGTTTAAAGCCACTTTCAACAATATTTCAGTTATATAGTGGAGGCCAGCTATATATTATCAAATCATGTTTTACAGCGTACACCTCGCCTTGGGCGATATATATCTTTGTAAATAATGGCTACAGAAAACCGAAATGGCAAACAGAAATGGACAATCCAGATACACTGGCAGCACCGAGTATACAAAGACACAGACGACAACCAACAAAAAAAACCAAACCCAAGCACAGAAAACTAGAAAGAAGAGAGAGAGACAACCTCAACCCCCACCCCACCCCAAAATAAAACAAGCACAAAAACTTAAAGACGAGGTTGAATTCAGATGCTAGCAACGGGTGGGCAGCTCTTCTTATAAGATATACACCAAATTTCAAAAAAAGACAGCTAAGACGTGTTGTACATTACTATAACTATAACAAGTGTCCCTAGTGGTTAAATTGAAGACATCATTTTAAAAGTTCTGCGGCGATCGTAATCATGACTTGCTTAAATATACGGAATATATGTCAGAGATGACAACATATATGTTCCGTTTCATTCACTACCAAAATACTCGTGGAAATTGGACACAAATAATGCTTGACATGTTTTAATAATTTATTTCATAGACATTTTTAAATCTAAATACTTACATGTTTACAATGTGAGTAAGATACTTACATGTTTACAATGTGGGTAAGATACTAACATGTTTACAATGTGGGTAAGATTTCTGAAGAGGCTGCCAGGAATTTGAGTTATTTTATTGTTCTTCAGATCTCTAAAAAAAAATAGTGAAAATACCAAAATCTAAATTATTATAATAATTTATGCATTTTTCTCAAATTAATTTGTAATTATTTCTCTCAAATGCATAGCGATAGTATTATCCCGTTGTCATGATAAAAGAACCATTGTCATGATAAAAGAACCATTGTCATGAAAAACGAACCATTAACATGATAAAAGAACCAAACCTCGATGAATGTCTTTAAAATGAAATAGTCTGTTTTAAAAATTATGAATGATAACCACACCTACTTGAAGGTAGTGATCCTGCTCCTGTAGAAACTCCTTACTCTTATACTGTTTTGTGGAAAATTGTTTGTCTGTTCTTTTTCTTTTCTTTTGGCCATTTTATTATCTGTTCTTTTTTATTTACCCCTTCTGGTTACACCTTAGATATCTTTAAACTTTACTTATTTCTTTTTTTCTTGAATACAAAAGTGCTTCCTTCAAACAGTAAGTAGTAAGCAAATGCAAAATAACATTGTACAATCACAATATCAATTTTCAAATTCTGCCAGTATTTTCCATAAATGTAATTAAACTAGTAAACCGATAGAAACCAGATGAGACCAATTCGCGTTTTCGTCTTTTGTATTTTTACGAGATACGTGTTTTCTCTTTCACCCTTTTGAGTTATCGTCTTTTCGCGTTGAATTTCCGCCTCTAAGCATAAAAGCCAACAAAACGCAAACACCGAATGGATGCATCGAGCTTCCATGTAAACCACTTCAGTATTCACACGATAATTATGACGTCATACTTATCAATTGCTCGATCCATGATGTGATAGCTTTAATTTTTAAATACTCACAACAATGTCAATGAAACTAGTTCCTTAAATGCTCCATCTTGCAACACTTCCAGCTGGTTTGCAAATATATATCTACAAAGGTTGCAATATCAAATATGTGCAAATGAAGGTAAAGTAAGAGAAAACAGGGTGCATATGATTAACTAAGCGGAGCGCTGTCAATTCAAACTCAATTTTGTCCAATATAGCAAGCTACGAAACGTGAAACGAAAGAGTAGGGATATGCTATTTTATACCAATTATGAAAAGAAAGTTTACACATCAACTGTACCAATATCAACAAAACGAACATTCACCTCTCTTTGTACTAAATCCTACAATTATGGAGATTGCAAGCAGATAAACACATACCAAACAGTAATTTATACTTTTAAATTATTGTTTTCCTTTCCTTTTGTTTTTTTTTCTCTCATTTGGTGACTGTATTGTATGTCTGTCTTCGATTTTCGGCTTCTGATTACCTCTTTGGTATCTCCAAACTTTTCTAACATGATCAAAATTCATAACGTAATGTTGTTTATAATTAAACAAGTGTTTCATCAAATATTTCTGTTAACTAATTTCGTGTTGATGTGTTTTGAAGCATGTTATTGACATTATTGTTTTAATCTTTTATGTATCGTAAGGTAGTTCTACGTGATATAGCTGACAATTACCCGTTTGGGGTTAAACAACAAGCACTCACTTGTAATAACGTTAGGTAATTAAGGGGAATTATTTGATGTCAGGGGCATGACATATGACGTATATGTAGACAGATACGGATTTAAAGATTTCCATCAGTGCTTTGATATCTTAAATAAACGTTAGAGAATACCGAAAGGGCAATCAGAAATGTAAAATCCAGAGAAACAGAACACATTGGGTACACAAGACTCAAGACGAAGACAAACAAAACAAAAACACAACGCAATATGCGTTGCACACCACCATATGTAAGCGCACACAAATTACATAAATAAGACATGAACCCTCCAACAAACAACTGGAGGTAAAGATGAACCGAACATCTATTATTTTTATTTTTATGCCTATGCCTATGAAATCTTTCTAATTATTTACAACCGCGTCGGTGGTGTAATGGTTAGCGTGCTCGTCTCGAGTGCGGGAGATCGTGGGTTCGAGCCACGGTCGGGTCAAACCAAAGACTTTAAAAATATATTTGTTGCTTCTACACTAAGCACGCAACATTAAGGAGAAAGAGCAAAGACTGGTTGGCTCGGAAACACGATAATGTTTCTGAGTGGGGTGACATGTCTATTCGCGGACTGTTGTTTCAATGAGTTAGCGCTATAAAAAGCAGACTCAGTGTGATGATCTAGTACAAAGTGGACCTCATCATCATCTCATTAAAAATTAACTTATTCTCGCCATGATATAGCTGAAAAATTGCTGAATTGGCGTTAAATAACAATCACTCACTCTAATTACTTACAAATTCTGCAAATGTTACCGCATCCTCTGATAGTATTCCAGTTAACTGACTTTTTACCAGGAACCTGCAAGTACATGAAGCACATAGTGATGCATTATAATGTTACAGAAATCTGTAATGTAAATTAAGAACAAAAAGGTTAAACAGTGATGACCAATAATATCAGCAAAACGAACAACCAACTCTAATATCAACACGTTTAACAGAGAAAAGACCATGGGATTACACGCCCTTGTTAGAGAAAGGCACAACAATGTGATGAGAATAAACTGGTGTGTGAGATCACACATGTCCTCTCTTCAAAATCGCTTGTATTAAGCATAATCGTCATATCTAGTTTCATTTGTTGATAGCTCCCTCATTTTGGATTGCATAGATTTTAACCACATCGGTGGTTTAACGGTTAGACTGTTCGCATCGAGTACTGCAGATCGTGGGTTCGAGCCCCTATCGGGTCAAACCAAATACTATAAAATTAGTTTGTTTGTTTGTTTAGTGGTGTTTAACGCCACTTGCAATAATATTTCAGTTATATCGTGGCGGAAATCGGAGGACCCGGAGAAAACCACCGACCTGTCGCAAGACACTGACAAACTTTATCACATAATGTTGTACATCTCGGCCTGATCGGGATTCGAACTCACAACATCAGTGGTGACAGGAAATGATTGCATAGGCAATTATAAATCCAACTACCATAGAATTACGGCCACGACGACCCCTCTATAAAATTGGTATATATTGCTAAGCACTCAACATTAAGGAGAAAGTGGAAAGACTGGTCAGCTCTGATTCAGGATAAATAAGTCGTCCCGAGTGGGGCGACATGTATATCTGCGGGCTGTTGTTTCAAAAAGAACCAACTTAGCATGTTTGCCTAGTACAAAGCGGACCTTAACATAACCTCATTGAAAGCTAACTTATTCTCGCCATGATATAGGTGACAAAATGCTGAGTTGGTATTAAACAACAATCACTCACTCACCCACTCATAGTTGCCTTGTAACTATTAACATCATGCCTCTTTTGAGAGCTTTCTCTAAAACACCCAATCATTGATTTTATATTTTATATTCTATATTGATAATAATTGTTTCTAGCCGAAAGTCGGGAAACTTTGTCCACTGTTTATTATCTTTGTTTTTTCCTTATGCATTCTACAATAGGCAATACTGAGTACTTGTGAAGGTTCCCAGGACTCAACCCACAAAGATACCCATGACGCTACCAAGTGGCAAATATAGGTAACTCTCTCGATGGCAGGGTTGTCGTGTTATAATACGGAAAGCCCCACCGATCCCAAAGGAACCTTTTTGTTTTGGAAATGATTATTAATCGTTTGTAAACATGTTTTCTTCATGAATATATTTGAATTGTATCCAACTTTATATAAGAATGGCCCTTGGGTGGGGATATCTTGATGGTTAAATTGAACTTTATTGATAAAATGAAAAACAAAAAATACAACGGCGTTTATCGACTGAACTAAATAGTATCGCTCAACTGCAGGCTAGGGGCCGTTTGAAACTCATATTTTAGAGTGTCAGTTATGTCCATTGTTGAAGACCCTACTGCGATTATAAAATGCAGAACAGCAGTACAAGTGCTGTTCCTTTACTTGAACTTACGTCTAAGTGTAACGTTGAATGGTCTCTCATGTCCATTTACATCCATATTGTTCCTTACTAACACTGTCGGAACAGTTCCAAAATTCAATAGAAAAATATTAGAAAAAGACAAATGCAATACACCTAACACACAAACACATGACGGTGCACTTTCCAGGCTTGATACAGGCACTTCAATAAAACGTAGCGATCTTAAACTAGTTATATGTGTCAAAACCGTGATTGTTATAATGACAATTACATACAGGAAACGTAAGTTCCTATTTCCAGATATTATCCCAGCAGAAATCTGCGTGAACGTATTTCCGAAGGGTTGTCTGAAAATAAAGGAACAATATATGTTCTATCACAACATGAATTGTTGAAAATAATAATAATAATATAATAGTAGGGGTATTTTGATGGATTGAACACAGCTGACGTCACACATTCTATTGTTTTCCAATTGTTCCCATGAATGTCCCTCACAACCTTGACATCTATGGTTTAAGCACGAGAGATCATTGTGACATCCCACATATAATAACCTTTGCATATAGCCACTCAAGAGTGACAGGTAAATCTACATCTAAGATAAAAAAAAAATGCAAGTCATCAGGTGAAATTTTACAGGGTGACAATATCGGTTAAATCGTTTTGCAATATCTTTAATACACGGCCATTTAATTTTTTTCAAGAGGAAGCTGGGAAAGTGATTTTGATTTTGTTAACCAAAATATAAATCACTGTCGTCAAAGAGCTCCGATCGAAAATGTTTGGTCAACATTCGGGATATCTTAAAGCGGTATTTTTAAAGAAGACACAAATAATTATCGTAAGTATTTATGAATATACTGTGTATATAATGTTTTGAATTATGATACTTTATGATTGTTTTTATTATTAATTTCATTTTTTGTCCATATATCATTTATTTTTGCAGTGTAAAATTTGATTTTTCTATAAGTTATAAGGTATCCGGCATCAAAATCATTACAATCAACTGAAATATCGCCACGGCTGGTAATCGGCACAAGCAGAACAGTTGGTTCTGCAAAGAAATTCGTGAGGATAACTTCCGGTTTTGGTGGAGGAGAGTTCACGAAGACGCTTCGCAAGGTATGTACATGTTAAAAATTGAAATTTGCTTTTTTACTGCTCGAATATTGCAAAATCAGAGAATGCTATGCTGTGGCGAAAGCTTTCACGATTAGAAACATGTATTGTTTATTGTTGTATATGAAGTGTAACTCTCGCAAAATCAATCGTCCCACGGAAAACATGACGAAAATTCTGACACTCGTACATTTCTAAGTTGTTCTTGACAAAGATGCAAGTTAAATTTTCAATATTTTTTCATCGTGGGAGTATAAATGTAATCGGGGATAAATTCCGATTCGTCAGAAGTAAATTGAAGTCTAGATAAATCTACAAACTGTCAATTTTCTCGTTTTCCTGCTTGAGGAGTTCGGTTCTCATAGAGCACATTACGAATGCATGAGGAGATTTGCTAGTTTTGTTAATTGTTTTCTGCAAAATTGATAAATTGACACTTTTAAACATAAAACTGATAAATACTCTGTCCACTTTCAGGAGATGCCAGGATTCAAGGGGACTCTTTACAATAAAAAGCATTTCGATATAGATTGCCTGTATCACCGCCAAGGAAACGAACAAAAACAAGTAGCAGTACACCAAATTGAAAATCCCCATCAATAAGGACACCAAGTTTATTAAAAAAATCTCTTTCAATTTCAAAATATCTATATCCTTTCAAACGGGTTTCCACACCTATTCGGCGCAACCATTTTACTAAAGATGACGGAAAATTCACCGCAGATCTACAAAATGTTTCCTTGATGAGTCTTGATGAAAGTATAGGCAAGATAGAAGTTAACCCGAAGGAAGAAGCTTCAGTAGTTGAAGTTTTTCAAGATGTTCTTGACAAACTTTCTGATCATAGTCAGAAATGATGGTTACTTTGCTCATTTGCATATCTAAGATGGCGACGCCAGGACGTCTGCAATTTTCATATGATCTATATAGACGATATCATTCATAATTGCATGCGTGTCATTTTCTGAACTTGAAAATGATACATTGAATCAAGCTGAATTACAGAGCCATCCGGTGTGTTCGCGCACCTAAGGGTTCAGTGGTTAATTTCACAGCTTACCAAAATTTTATTGAATTAATTTAAATCATCCTCAAATACATTGAAGTATTATCTTTATGGTCTTTATCCGAATTCCGCTACAATTTTTAACATTTCCGTGAAAACGAAGTGTAAACAAACCAACCCTCGATTTTTGACAAATGTTGCAACGTCCGTTGATATCGCGCATGCATACTTTGGATGGTTCTTAAAATGAATAAAGGAAAGATTTTATTTTGAAAGTTTTCGAAATTGAAGTTTATACCTATTCCTTCAAAATAAGCTCAAATTTGAAAACATTTGATATCTTTTAATATAACTAGAGTTAATCCTCACATACCAGTAGTCTCCATCTTAACTTTTCCAATGATTTTGCAATTTTGACATGTACAATACGTATGCGCGAACTCACCGGATGCGCGAACACCGGTGCCAAGACAGTAAATGAAATAAAAATGAATGAAAACAATTAAATATTCGAGGTTCCTGGACTAAATGAAAATCCGAGGCGACGAACCCTTATTTGGCCTTAAGAGTCTATGTAAAAATGTCCGAAATACATGAAACTGGTGGCGTGTGACACAAAATTTAGCAATGAATGACATTTGGCGATATATTTTCTGAAATTAATTTAGATTCCTCAATAATATATGTAATTATATTGACTAACCTTATATTTCTCGCTTCTAAACTCGGGGTTACCACATTAAATATAATATGATCATTTTTCCATGATCGCGATATTAAAGATATGTCTAAAATCGTTACAAAACAAAACTATTTGAATTTTGACAGAAGAAAAACTTTGCGGAAATAAACAATAACTTTCAATTTTCGAATCATTGACGGACACATTGAATTTCCGTACTGTATGCTATTTTTTGACAAATCTAATAAACAATCCATCAAGCTTGAAACTGCAGTCACATGATCAAAATCTAATTTAAATAGGATGAATATTTATGAGGAAAGTACCATCAATTTCTGGATATGTGTTGGTAAAAAGGACAAGCTATTGAAATTCTTTAAATTAGTACAAGATGGAAAATTCCCTTTGCATAACATTGCATTTGAGTTGTTTTTGGACATTGTAGAATGGTTTGACAAAGATGAATCACGTCGAAATGAGATATTCGCCATCAACTCTCCAATTTCTTTGGTTAGGGAGAAAGTTATTTGGTGGTCGATTCATTCGGTTTATGTCTGGCCCAAAAAATGAAAGTGACATTTTAACAGGATCTTCAACGCCGAATAGGTGTGGAAACCCGTTTGAAAGGATATAAATATTTTGAAATTGAAAGAGATTTTTTTTAATAAACTTGGTGTCCTGATTGATGGGGATTTTAAATTGGTGTACTGCTACTTGTTTTTGTTCGTTTCCTTGGCGGTGATACAGGCAATCTATTGGCGGTGATACAGGCAATCTATATCGAAATGTTTTTTTGTAAAGAGTCTATGTCCAGGGGCGGATCCAAGGGGGGCGCACCCGGCGCCCCCCCCCCCCCCCCCCCCCCTAAAATTGGAAAAAATATGATTTTTTGGCGTAAAATCGTGATTTTTCACACGAAATACCCCCAAAATTTTCGCGCCTCCTACCGCTCGGCGCATTTTTTTTAAGCGCCCCCCCCCCCTAACTTGAAATCCTGGATCCGTCCCTGATGTCAGTCCCCTTTTCCTCTTTCCCTTGAATCCTGGCATCTCCTGAAAGTGGACAGAATATTTATCAGTTTTATGCTTGAAAGTGTCAAGTTATGAATTTTGCAGAAAACAATTAACAAAACTAGCACATCTCCTCATGCATTCGCAATGTGCTCTATCAGAACCGATCTCCTCAAGCAGGAAACAGCGAAAATTGACAGTTTGTAGATTTATCTAGACTTCAATTTATTTCTGACGAATCGGAATTTATCCCCGATTACATTTAGAAAAAATATTGAAAATTTAACTTGCATCTTTGTCAAGAACAACTTAGAAATGTACGAGTGTCAGAATTTTCGTCATGTTTTTCGTGGGACGATTGATTTTGCGAGAGCTACACTTCATATACAACAATAAACAATACATGTTTCTAATCGTGAAAGCATTCACCACAGCATAGCATTCTCTGATTTTGCAGTATTCGAGCAGTAAAAAAGCAAATTTCAATTTTTGACATGTACATACCTTGCGAAGCGTCTTCGTGAACTCTCCTCCACCAAAACCGGAAGTTATCCTCACGAATTTCTTTGCAGAACCAACTGTTCTGCTTGTGCCGATTACCAGCCGTGATCGCTATATCTTGCATTTACGAATGAATTAAATTTTGCCAAAAAAGACAAAAATGTATTGATGAATGATTGATTTTACTTAGAAATATTATTTTGTTGAGGAAAAGTCAATTAGTAACTAGTACCCTAAAACTTGATGTCAACAGATGTTTTTGAAATCGGGCTTGGTCAAAATGTAAACATGTATACAAACCGGTTGTGTCATTTATTAAGAAACGGATTTGTCAGTATGTAAATACGACTGATCGTATTATTATTGATAATTATATTGCAATTTAACAATAGTTATAATTAGGAAATATCTCAAAAGCGATAAATACTGATCCATAGTATGAATATTCGCCATGGCTGCTAATTTCAGCTACTTTGTACAATAAAAAAAATCGTTATTTCTATGTTAAATTGCTACTGTCGCAAACATTTGATTGTTTTATGCTTTTTGTGGCACTGACATCACGGTTGGTGCTCAATACGCTACAATCACTTTAGGTCACTGTCCAGGCGCATCAATTGAACAGTGGGAGATTCTTTATATAACACAATATTTTAATTTTATACTCGTTGATAACGAAGTAAGTCACTCTGTGGAAATAATTTCGTGGATACGATATTTAAATTTCTTCATAGTATAATGTTTACATTAACATTACAGATAAGCAAATTAACAAAGGCTGTAGTATTGAATTCCTTTCCGCACGAACGATTTTTCAGTTTGTATATAAAGAAAATGTTAGGTGTACTCGATTAATGCAACGTTCGTTACAAGTTGTAATACGACAAAAGTTCGTGCTTTGGATGTTATAGTCCCCCGTCCATCCACCAATATTAATGCCAAAAGAATTTCAATCACTCGTATATATTTTACATTTTTTGGGGGGGAGTAGAAATGACAGACTGAATGAATTTGTTACGTTGATATATATTTATAATAATGCTATGCGATCTTGTAACGAACGCACAACCCTACACTGTGTCGAGTCTTATTTATATTACGTTATTTTAGTTAATAAAAAATATTTTCTGAGGAGTGAAACGAGGGAGAGAGGAAAATAGAAAATATAATTATATACATTGTCGAACATATAAAATTTATAGATACGAGTTTTGACGAGTTTTTCTTACCTGTTTCGCACCGAGTGGAAATGAATTATATATTTTCCGACAATGTACGTATATATCTATCGTGTTATTTCAAAAGCCCCAAAGAAACTGTCAAATCGTCTAAAAAAAAGCAGAAACAAGCGTTGTTCTAATAGTTGTTGATTGTGTCCTCTGTGAAGTACGCGCTTATAAGTTTATAAACTTATAAGCATACATGCTGGTACTGTTTCTTACCGTCGCTCAACATGAATCAGGTACCAGAAAAAAATATCTTGGTTAGAAACCAAATACAAATATATAACAAAAAATATCCGGTCAATACAATGTGACTACTCGATCAGAGCAAGTGCAGGATAAAAAAAAACATTAACTGGGCAGCGAAGAAATACTATAACAGTAAAACATCTTGTTTCAATCTTGCGATTACCCTCATTTTATTTGTATAAGCTTCAGACAATTTGATCGCTACATTTATATTATATTGTGAGCTCCATACAGATGTTGTGTATCTTTACATTCAACATTCACTTACTAGTCTCTGATATATATTAAATTTACTATACAGATGAATCCTATCAGTGTAACAGCCGTTGAGGAGTCGTTTCATGAAATGCGGGACAAGTCATATTTGCGTTCAGTTTGTGGGGTGGGGATGAAATGAGCAATCTCTATAGAAGACCTTCCATAGTTGCTTCCTACCAAGTTTCGGTTCATTTGGCTAAGAAGGTTTAGAGGAGAAGAATCAAAATCAACCTACTCATCTCAGCCATCACTCCCGATGTAAACTGTGCACCGATATCCGTTAATATTTCACGAGGAAATCCTACCCTACAAAATACTTCGACCAAAGCCTCTGCTACCCTTTCGGTTTCTATAGAGGGCAATGCTACTGCCTCAGGGTACCTAGTGGCATAATCCACAAGTGTTAAGATATAACGATTACCCTTATCAGTAATCGGTACTAATGGCCCCGCAATATCAACCGCCACACGCCTAAATGGTATATCAATCACCGGCATTTTACCCAATGGTGCTCTGATTTGTTGCCTCTTAGGCACAGTGCGCTGGTATATGTCACATGACCTACACAATCGCTTAATATCAGATGTAATCCCCGGCCAATGAAATTCAGCTGTAACCCTATCTACAGTACGCCTAGTTGCTAGATGGCCCGCCATTATTGACTCATGCGCTATATGCATCACATCCTTCCTATATTGCATAGGTACTATTAACTGGCAATACACTTTCTCCTTCTCAACTTTAGAAGACTGCAATTCGCGGAACCATAAACCCTTTTTCTCGTAATACTTAACTGAACTACTTCCCTTAAATAATATGGCTTCCGATTTCACTTGCTCACCAATCTTAACCAAACTTTCATCACTCTGTTGTGCTGACTTAATATCATCAACACTTACATGACTGATACTATTGGGCACCTTCAACTTACTATATGGCTGTGCCATTTTCTTAGCTTGTAATCTAGTCACTACCCCCACTTCATGATTCAAATCTGGATCAATAGGATCTCTAGCTCCCTCCACATTACCAATGATAACATCATACAACGAATTTTGCATACACCACGCTATCACTTCTCTCACAAAGTAAGGTGAATCAATATATACCTTTACTAACGCTGTTTTTATAACGGAACCATCAGCCATCATACACTCCTGCTGTCCATCCACAAAACTGTCTTTATCAACTAAACCATCTCTCACCACTACTCCACCACAACCAGTATCTCGTAAATCTGACACATCTTTACCCTCTAACTGACCACGCCTAACAGGCATCACTATACTCGCTCTAGTTTTCATATGGCCTACAGCAGAATAGATTACACTACCACGTGTACTAGTTATAGCTGCACACGAGTTATTCCTCTTAGCATACTGATCCTGACCATACCTATTACCTCTATTCATACTCCCTGGTCTGCCTTGCGAAGGACAATTTATACTTATAAGACCTTGGACCCCACAATTGTAACATTTCCTGTTATCATAGTTGTCCCCCTTAAATCTTTTATCCTCACCCTTTCTATCATTCTTGGGATATCCCCTCAAATTTGGATTAGTTAATGATACTACGTTCGATATACGGGCCTCTTTAAATCGGTCCTCTAACTGGGACATTTCACCGATATCTTTGGGAACCCGCTCTTTCAAAAACAACAGCACATCTTTATTGCACATATGCAAGAATTGATCCCTTATCATCAAATCTCGTAAATTCTCATAATCCAAAGCAATACCTGACATTTCAATCCATCTATTAAAAAACCTACCCAACCTAACAGCAAACTATTGAAACGTTTCCCCAGATTCTGGTCTACACGCCCTAAACTTTTGCTTAAAACCATCTTCCGTTTTATCAAATCTCCTCAACAAGCAACCCTTAAGTACATCATAATCTAATGCGTGCTCGGGTGGTAGCAACGCATACACATCCAGTGCATTTCCTTTTAAAAGTGCACTCAGGTCAGTAGCCCAAATAGTCTTATGCCAATTATGAGCTTGAGCATGACGTTCGAATCTCCTTAGATAAGAATCTATGTCATCTGACTTCTCCTCAAAAGGAGGTAACTTAGGACCCTTAAACCTATCACCTGCTATACCCTGCTTATCTACCCCTTTAGCTATTAACTCTAACTTGTGCTTATGTTCCAACTCTAACTTTTCCCTCTCTAATTCTCTCAACATCATTATATCCTTCATGCAATCCTCACGAGCTCTATCTTGCTCCGCTTTTATGTAATCATGCAAATCCGTTCCGTTAAAACCTAACTTTTCCCCTACTTCCGATAACTCCTTCAAAGTTGCCATTTTACACGACTCTCAGTATTGATCAACAAACAGCTCACAGCGTAAATAACGACGGACTTATCCAAAAAAGAAAACGGCGGATACCATAATCTAATTAAATTCCTTAATTACAAACAGTTGTTCCTTTTAATGGTGCAAAAAAGTTGCATTGTATGTGCAGATGTCTGATGTTAGCCATAACATGGTCGAGGATTGGAAGTCGGGTTCACACAACCATGGGTCAGCTCCCATAATACCCACACTTCTACTTGGTCTTATCAGGCGTCAGATTAAAACTTGTAATGTTTTGTTTTTAACTTTCTTAATTATGAAGAAAATACTTCACAGAACTAACAGATGTAGATAATAAAAACTAATTTGAGAAAAAAAAAGAAAAAAAAGTTTCTTTTATTGCAGTGAACTTAGATCTGATTATTCCATTAAAAAAAACTTTAACTGTTAAAAAAAAACTTAAATTTTTGTTCTCTATCTATACACAAAGAAAAAAGTTAAGCACCCCTATGTTTTTTTTTAAATGACAAATGATACGACAAGTATCACGAGATTACTGACCAAATAATCTCAAGAACGCAATGGTGACCTGTTAGGACATTACATTGACTGTAAGAAACAACAACAAAAATCAAGAAAAATGCTAATTTAATGAATATTTAATCACAATATCACAAGGCCAGTTTTTGCAGTAAAACATGTCTATTTTAAGTATTGACCTTCACAGTTCAAAAAGCACGATAAGATTGTCATTTCACTTTCAAAACGTCACTTACGAATCACTTGACGACATCTATTGTTCAAAGTTCAGCACCGGGTGTAACCCCCAGGTGCTTGGATGACGGCCTCAACCCTGCGTCTCATCCCTCCAGTTAGACGTCGGATGTCCTGTTGTGATAGCTGCTGCCATTCCCGATGCAATGCTGCTTCCAACTGACGAATGTTTTCCACAGGATGTTCTCGAGCCTGTATACGACGGCCTAACATGTCCCACATATGCGCTATGGGATTCAAATCCGGGATCATGGCTGGCCAAGGAACAGAGGTCACGGCTTCGCTTTGGAGGTAGGCGGTTACTGCTCTTGTACGATGAGGCCTGACGTTGTCATCCATATACACAGGCCTTGTTGCTAGTGGGTGGTTGTCGAAATGAACAACAACTGGTTGCAAGACGTCTCTGATGTACTGATCACCAGTTAGGTTGCCTTGTATGGTGACTAAATCCAGCTTGCAGTCATGAGAGATACACCCCCAAACCATTACTGAGCCTCCACCGTAAGGGACAGTTGGCTGGATGTTCCTTGGGGCATAGGCTGTATTTTAGTGTCTCCAAACCCTCATCCTTCCGTTGGTTACATGAAGCAGAGACCGGCTCTCGTCTGATCAATGGATCTTGCGCCATGTCTTTAAATTCCAACCACGTCATGCTAAACACCATGCCATAAATGTGTTCGTCGATGGCGGTTTCTAACTGTTCTTGTTGACAGACGTCTATTGGGCAGTCAAAACAAACACGGTTTAACATATTGCTAAAGATACATTTCTCAAAACGTTCAGATTTAATTTTCATCCCGTTGTGAAATTTATTCATGCATTTATATTTTGGTTAACAAAATCAAAATCATTTTCCCAGCTTCCTGTTGATAAAATTTAAATGCAAAACGATTTAACCGTTATTGTCACATTTCCTGATGACTTGCACTTTTTGTTTACCTTAGATGTAGATTTACCTATGTCACTCTTGAGTGGTTATATGAAAAGGTTATCATATGTGGGATGTCGTACAAGTTCACAATGATCTCTCGTGCTTAAACCATAGATGTCAAGGTTGTGAGGGACGAGATGTTTGACATTCCTGGGAACAATAGGAAAACAATAGAATTTGTGACGTCAGTTGTGTTCAATTATTATATGTGGGATGTCGTACAAGTTCACAATGATCTCTCGTACTTAAACCATAGATGTCAAGGTTGTGAGGGACGAGATGTTTGACATTCCTGGGAACAATAGGAAAACAATAGAATTTGTGACGTCAGCTGTGTTCAAACCATCAAAATACCCCTACTTATAATAATAACAATTAAAATAAAAACAAATAAAATGAAAAAAAAAAGGTTAATATCTGAAGATCATTATACATGTATATGATTTAAATAAAATAGGCGATATCCATAGTGTAGCTTAAACATATTTTATTTGCTTAAAGAATATACTATTATGAAGAGAAAGTTTCAACAGTCATGATCATCAATTCTACCAATATCAACAAAATGAACAATCACATCTCATTTGAACTCGCTGAACAGAAAAAAAGCCAACTACATACCATGCTGGAAATCCAGGTGCTTGTTTGGGATACGCAAAATCAATGTGGCGGGTTTAACCCTGCTAATGGGATCACAATCCTTCCGGTGAATAGCTTTATTAATTATTTTCAAAGCAAATACAATAAGTATTGACAAATATTTTTTTCATTCGTTGTTTTTGCATCCAGACCGTCTTGTATCCAAAAAATCGATTGTGACTTAAAAAGTTGTGTTCGTTATAAATGTCATTGGAATAATTAAACTCTAATAGTAAGTTGTTTAATATGCCGGATGTTACCTAAACCTAATGTACGAAATGACTGTATGTGGTTCACTTTAAGACTAATAGTACGCAGACCATTTCATATAATCAATGTATTACATGGCATGGTTTGAGTTTGAGGTATGGTGTTTAACGCCACTTTCAACAATATTTCAATTATATCGTGGCTGTTAGTTTTATTGATGGATGAAACCGGAGTACCCGTAGAAAACCTCCGACCTGTCGCAAGTCACTGACAAACTTATCACATTATGTTTTTCCATTTTTGTTGTATCGAGTACACCTCGCCACGAGCAGGGTTCGAACTCACAACTTTAGTGGTGATAGGCACTGATAGCACAGGTAGTTGCAAATCCAACTACCATACGATCATGACCACGACTGCCATGGTGATATATCACTTTGAGGTTGCTTAGTTACAGATTAATAATAAACATAGTACTCACATTATGTCTAAATAGATTTACAAATGTGTCGGCATCAATTTGGTGTATATAGTTTCTGGACATATCTCTGAAACGTAACAAGACAAAAATAAAAAGGTTAGTTTCCAGAAAAGTTTGAAGATATCAAAAGGGGTAATCAGAATCTGTAAATTAAAGAAAGACATACAATACAATGATCAAAAGAAAGAAAACAACAGAACAAAATTTATCCACAAAACATTACACAGATTAAACAATACGAATTAAACACAAAATCGGAGGTGAACACAGATGTTCCGGAGGGGTAGGCAGTTTCTGCTCCATTAATGACACTAATGTTATTTTTGTCACAATACCTGTGAGAAGTTGTGAATGAGAAAATGGTTGGATAATGATTAGAAACAAGGGAACATATTAGTGGTCGATTGTGAAACTGATATTCCATGACTGTTCACGTTAACGGTAAGTCATGGAGGTGTCCGTAAAACTTTCGAACTGATTATTTCAACTTAGCCAGTAGGAACGATTGGTGCAGCAATTTCGTTATTAGTAGTAACGATTCATCAATAATACAATCATGATAGAACGAACAATGTACTTTTTTCTTTAGTGTCGTTGAAATTATTAGTTTCTTTCAATTACAACATTTGATTAAAAATAATCAATGTTGTCGAAATACCATTTGCACATTCCCGAGTTCATTCAAAAATTATATGTTTTTACATTTTTCAGTGGAGGAGTTATTTCTCTTACATCATATCCCTTTTCTGCAAGAGTAATCGAGAGGAAAAAGAATTTGAATTTTGTTTATATGTATTGTAGATATTTGAACATTGTTAAAACACAGAGGATACTTTTACAAGAAATAGAAAATTCCCAAATTGCTACACCATTAAAATAATACGTGTTTGTATTGTACAGAATATGGCGGAAATAAATGTTATTTTCGTCGAGCTTTGCATAATAATGGATACATTCTTTGCAAGCATTAAAAGGGGAAAAAAATCATGTAAACATGTTAATGAAAACTTAGATATCTCATTTAGTACGAACGACGCGTCAGGTACACTCCTAGTCATAAAATACGAAAGACAAATAATCTCAAAATCTTTGGTACCAAGTAAACCAAAGGGTCTAAACAGGATAACCATATAGGGGCCTGGTTGATACTTATCTTAGTTTTAATAAATTACATTATTTATGAACTGTGTATTTCAGATATCAATATATTTTAAAATTATTATTGTCAGTGACTTGCATCAGGTCGGTCTTTTTCTCCGGGTACTCTGGTTTCCTCCACCAATAAAACTGACCGCCACGATATAACTGAAATATTGTTAAAAGTGTCGTTAAACACCATAACCCTAATCCTAACCCACAATGTATCTACTCCACTAGATCCCGAAATGATACTGGGTTGTATTAAGTAGTATCTATATATGCACTGCAGGGGCGGACCCAAGGGGGGGCGCACCAGGCGCGCGCCCCCTCTAAAATTGGAAAAAAATATGATTTTTCACACGAAATACCCCAAAAATTTTCGCGCCTCCCTCCGCTCGGCGCAATTTTTTTAAGTGCGCCCCCCTCCCCTAACTTGAAATCCTGGATCCGCCCCTGCACTGAACACAGAATTTACGCTTCTACGAAAATGCAATTTTCCCTTAAACCACGAATATTGGTGCACAAAAAAAAATGAAAGGCATTAATATTCGTGACGATCGCCACATTAAACAACAAAGCACAGGTTTTTTTTTCAAACATTTAATAGCAATCATATATTTTGCAAGCATTATACAATTTTAACTATGATCAATAGACATTACTTCGTGTCAATCTTATAATGATACATGTCCATTTTTGTAGAAATGGAGATATCAGAGGTCAAAGTTTGGGCAGTTGAATAAAAACATTGGAGAGATATAACATTATAACACTTCTCAAATTGTCTTAAACCAGTATATTTCGTTATATGGCTGTTATAGGGAGATACACCATTGACAATTAAAATCACTGATACCCATAAGTCATATTGTCAAAATAATGGACATGTATTATTATAAGATTGACACGACGATATTAAATGTATGAAAGAAATTGTTAATTTCAAGATAATTTTTATCGTATGTACACTATTTCCAAGACGTAACCAGCACTCGGTTTTGTTACATTAATTCATAACACATGATCAAAATTAGCACACCGTAACGCATGAATGAGTACAGGATAGTTTCTCGAGCGTGAAAACGTATCAATCCAATAAAGATTAGATCTCCACACTTGCTTATTTTTGTGTTTAGTGCCACTTTCAACAATATTTCAGTTATATCGTGACGAGCAGTTTTATTGGTGGAGAAGACAGAAATACCAGGAGAAACCACAGATCTGACGCAAGTCAATGACAAACTTTATCACATAATGTTGTATCCAGTAAACCTCGCCTGAGCGGGGTTCGAGCTCACAACGTAAGTAGTGATAGGCACTGATTGCATATGCAGTTGTAAATCCAGCTACCATATGATCACGACCTTGATCGGTTTATTTTTGCTTGGCCTCTGTCTGGGATGAGCAAGTGCATAGATCTAATCTTAAATAGAATTGAAAAATATGGTTTTTTTCCATTTAAACATTTATGTCACCTTTTAACATTTGAGTGCATGGATGACAACATACTAGATCGTAGCTTCTCCGGCGTGATGACAAATATAAAACCTTGGATCGATATCGTTCTTTAATGGATCAGTAGAGCGTAGTTTCTCTGGCGTGAAGTACAGCACCCTTTTTATTTATTGATACCATTTGATTTTAACATTTAAATCACTTGATAATATTTGAGCGACCAAGTAGGTACAATGGAGAAACAAGACGTAAAGGAAAGAGAGAAATGGGCAGGGAAAATAGAATATATGTTAGTTATGTTAGGTAGCAGTGTAGGGTTTGGCAATTTTTGGAGATTCCCGTATGTCTGTGCCAGGAATGGCGGAGGTATGTTGAATTAATTTAATTCATAGTTATTTTATATTATTATAACCTTTAATCCGTAGGGCCTATCACCACTAACGTTGTGAGTTCGAATCCTGTTCATGACGTGGTGTACTCGATATAACATTATGTGATAAAGGTTGTCAGTGACTAGCGACAGGTCGGTGGTTTTCTCCGAGTACTCTTGTTTCCTCCACCAATAAAACTTACCACCACGATATAACTGAAATATTGTTGAAAGTGGCGTTAAACACCATAACCCTCACCCTTAATCCGAATTCTTATCAGCTCCGTTGGTTTCTTCGTAACGACAAACTTCCTCGGCGTCACTGGGATTTCTTACTGGAACAATGCAATTGAAAAGAGAGGCGAAAAAGAGGGGAGAATAAACAACAATATAATACAATGAAATAATCTTTATTGAGAGTCAGAAAGAAGCCAACAATTATAACACAAACTATGGTGAGCTTTTTAATCCGACATATATACAATATACGTACATTGTCGGTAAATATAAAATTTACTTGTACGAGCTTTAGAAACAGGCGAGCTTTTCAGGCCTGTTTCGCAGCGAGTACAAATGAATTTTATATTTAACGACAATGTACGTATCTTGTGTTTATCCTGCAATGTCAAAAAAGTCGGAAAACTTGTCAGATTTAAACAAAAAGGACAGAAACAAGCGTCATTCCTCGCCTTTCATTAATGTTGTCAAGGGTGTCTTCTTCGTGGTCCGCGTTACATTAGTACCAGTTCCATACTTGTCTGCGCCCTCCGCTGTACATAGCTACAGGGTACCAGGAAAGTTTATTCGTATAGTACGGAAAGTTTATTCGTCTAGTATGAATAAAGCAAAAATGTATTCGTATAGCATATTTGTACAGCAAATGTACTGATTGCAGGATAAAAGAATATACAGACAACTGACAAGCATGAACACAATAAAATTAAAGGCACTGTCAAAATTTAAAAACAATCCATCCATGAAATTTAAAACCAAGCGGAAAATATGAAATCAATAAAATTACGTAATAGGCCAAGCACTATAATAATTTAAAAACACATATTTATTGATGTGAGTAAACAGAAAGTATAGATATAAATAAGACACATAGAAACTAGCAAGATTTAAAAATTATAAATTCTATAAAGGCATGCATCTATCTAAAATTTTAAAAGACAAAGCGAAACGTATGAAAATAATTTAAAATTTATCCACAGAAACTACAGTGGCATGAGCTGTCATTCTAAGAGTTTATTAAACTCTTATATTGATTGAAAGATCTATGTTTCTTTCCTGAAGTGGTCTGGTAGCTCATTCCACATTTTTAAAGCATAATATCTAAGAAGAGTTTGAAGAAACCAAAGGGGTAATCCGAATCCGTATATCGAAGAAGAGCAGATAACACAATGGCCAAAAGAAGAAGTACAAAAGAACAAACCACGATCTACAAAGTATACATATAAAACTAAAGATCGAGAGGCGCGAACCTCACTAAAAACCGGAGGGTGAACTCAGGTGCACCGGAAGGGTAAGCAGTTCCTGCTCCACTGGTGACACCTGTCATGTTAATCTAGTTACAAACCCGGTGATTAGTCATGAATGAGTCATAAAAGAGTTCAATCCATACCGGGTAATCTTAATAAGGATATGTCTCTCTAAAGTTTTGATGATAGATTTAACAAAATTTGAATAAGCTTCACTTACGTCATCGTTTTTACATATATTTTCAAAATCCAATCCCTGTATGTAGTTCTTTAAGGAATTTTTGTTCGAGTGCATTCCGTTTACACTTTGACTACATAAATTTATCAAATTCATGTTCGAACCCAATATATAAAATAAATTGATTAATAAACTCACCATATCACTGTGTAGCATCACCACCGGATATAGGTTTGTGGAAAAACAAACGTGAAGTCAGGTAAGATCAAATTCTTCTTATTTTCATTATATTCTACGTTTTGCTGACAAGTAAAGTTTTGTGATATTTGTTCCAAATAATGTAGCTACTATTTAATGTTGATCACAGGCGCTTGTGTAGAGTCAAAAATATACAGAAATATTTGTTTTTGGATCACCCAAGCTTGCACCCAATCAAAACGTCGAATTATTCTTAGCAGTTAAACAATTTGTTATCTGTAGTAAGCGATTCACTCCTTAAGGTCTTTTTTGTCTTTGTATTCTCTCTTTCATTGTTTCTTTTTTTTTCTCTCTTGTGCACTTCTATTTCACCACTTAGTTCTTCCATCTATTTGAAAAATTTCACATTTATATCTATTCAGAATAACATTGTTCTTTATAATTTAAAATTTGATATTGTATAAACTTCGAGACCAGCTTGATTATTGTAAAGAGATATACCAGGGAAACGAATTAATATAAGTTTTTCTAAACTTGTTTTCGAATCCCTTTAATTATTTGTATTGTATCATATTGAAATTTATCATATTGTACTATATTTATTAATTAATAAAAATATGTTTAAACTAAAAATATACTCGCTATGTACCTAAAATACCACAAGGCCGGACTCACTCCTACTACACCTGTCACTTCAACCGCTATTTCCCCTGTCAAAATGTCGATAGGACACAAATCGCTTACTAATTTGCGTAGTGAAATGATTTTTCTTCAAGGAAAACCCGTTTTTTTTTTTTATATCTTCCTACCATCTACACCCCCATACTGACAGATAATCTTCCGATTTTGTTGACAATGGACACCTACGTGGTTGCAAAAAGGAAAGCAGGTCACGTGACATCTTCCGCCTTTCGGTCGTTCTCGGGTTTTATCATTGCCTTACGAAATATATATGAGAAGTTCATATTTTGGCGCCTTGTAATTTGAATTTCGAATTTCTAGTGTTTAGTATTTATATATGATAAATCCGCGTAAGACGCCATGTTTTCTTTGTTTACATTTGTTTCCTCATTTAAAATGTCATTTTCTACTGGTCTCACACCACGTAAACTCTGGATCAATTGCTCAATTTGAGCCTCACTGAATTGACCATTCAGGAATTGACTGTTTGAAGACATAGCTTACTTTTTCAACATAAACTTTAACTTTTTTCGGGAGTACTCACTTAGTAGACATTGGCATACTAAGGGACATAACTTTCTATGTTGTGTGTTGTTTTTGCTTTGGTTGCCTTCGTCCTGTGGCTTGTGTACTCAATGTTTCCAGTGTCTTTGGATTGTCCATTCTTGATAACATATTAGCGATAGGTTAATATTTCCGCTATATCGTGGCAGTCAGTTTTATTGGTTGAGGAAACCGGAGTACCCGGAGAAAACCACCGATCTTTCGGAAGTCACTGACAAACTTGATCACACAATGTTGTATCGAGTACATCTCGCCATGAACGGGTTTCGAACTCACAACGGTTAGTGGTGATAGGCACTGATTAAAGAAATAATTCATTCAACACATTTGTTTTAGTGGTATTAGTAACAAGGTAGCACAATAACCATTATATCACCGATATGGTTACCATTATAATTGAAATCACCTGCAAGACGAACATATTTATAAAGGTTTTAAAAAATAAATATTCTGGAGAGTATCATCTTCGGTACTGATAATGTTTATCAAATATCTTTTTATCGGAATTCACAGTTCATAAATCATGTATTTATTATTAAAACTAAGGTTGTCCTCCGTCAGGGATAAGTGACCGGTCAGTAATTCCATAAAATCCGTAGTGTGTGCTGTTATTGATAATGCTTTTGCTGTCCTCAATTCCACTGAAGAAAAAAGGTAGAAACCTTGTGACTAGTTTTTTTTACTAATCAGTTAATTTGTAGCAAGGGCATAAGATAAGCGTGCTCTGCCAGTGAATTCACATGTAACTGATACATATAGAATAACGACAATTTTGAAGGCCGAGACAGACATTATCGCTATTATCTCAGCACGTCCTATAGGTCAATACTATCTGCCGAGGCCTTCAGAACTGATGTTATTGTTTTTATTGGTGACATCATACTGCGCTTTACGTCAGATTAACCCTTTGAGCCGTAATGAAAGCGGGAGGTTTGGCGCTTTAATATCTAATTCAACCCACCATTTCTTTAGAAATGCCTGTACCAAGTCAGGGTCATTACGGTTTTCACAGTTTTCCAGTTGTTGACTGATTTTGTCTGTTTATATACTTATGAGTTTTGACTTTCCCTTTGTAAGATTGTTTGGAGTTCGGTAATTTTGTTATTACCTTTATTGATCGATAAACTTGTGAATGCGAGTTACGAACTGACCTAATATTTTTGTGGATCAAGGTGAATTCAGTGGTGCATGCTTTATCAGCACCACACATCAAAGGGAAAATGTTCAATTTGCTGATAAACAAGAAATATGGCACCAATGTTCATAATACCCTTAATACCAAGACAGTCAAAGCCTTCGAAAAATGTGTGACCACAAAATATGAGTGATCATAAAACCACAGTAACCCGAGTTTGAGATAAAGGGATTCGACTGTAAATGTAACCTGTATTTTATGTGAAAGTATATTTTGCACTATATGAACTAGCATCTTTTAGATTTCTGAGAAAAATTGCAGGAGCAGTTAAATGCACAATTAAGACATGTTCCTCAGAATTTGTCTATCCTATTTAGGTTTTTTGGTTTATTTTCTCCCAAATACTTTATATTTATTTCGCTTTCTAATACTCTGGCTTTGATCGTACCTGATGAAGGTTATTCCAGAAACACGTCGGGCGCACTAAATTTGATATCTCCGTTTTTCTTAATAGTTCATTCGTGTTAAAGTCGCATGTGATTAACCTTCTATAGCACGTGAGAAATATGGAGGGACTAATTTGTGAACAATCCCTCTGGTAGGGCCGTCCACTGGTTATGTGGGACGAATCAACTCCCTATGGACGGGACGTAATTACATTTCTATTTTTGGGGAATGTCACGATACTTGTTAGAAACATTTGAAGACACTCAAGAAGTGCCTATTTGAGAGACAGACAATACAATAACTTAGAGAAAAAAGACAAAAAGACAAATCGTGGTGGACAAAATATTACAAGAAAAACTGAAGATTGAGCAATTCCAATCCTGCTAAAAACGGGGTGAACGCATGTGTTCCTGGAGGATAACCAATCTATGCTCCACTAGTAAGTGGACGAAAACCTGCAGCATCTCTCAACAGCTTGTAAAGAGTGGTCGTTGGTAGCATGTTCCAATTCAAAATGGAAGAAACCATTTTCAGCCTTGACCGAAATATTTTTACCTTTTCAAAAGCTCTACATTTATGTATGCATTCATGTCTTTTTAAAGTCTAGATTTCGATCATGGTCGGAAAATTAAAAAGAGTATATAAAAGATTTACACGAGACTTTTCTATGTGTTTGGTAGCCATGGCAAATGCTTTTTTTTTTTAGACTGTATACTTACATTATGAATACTCTGCAATGTGAAAACGTTAAAAAAATACACTGGAAAGAGCTTTAACAAGGATAGTTCCAATCATGTATTACTAATGTCCTCTCTCACGTCTGTGCTGTGCTCGAACCATTCGATCTACGTGCATCAGGTAGAATAGTCTATGGTACGATTGTTATTTGTGCATGTTGATTACTAGAGGATTGAAGCACACATATAATTGGGGTGTATATTTTTATTATGCAGCAATTGTAATAATAGCAAGAAAAACATTATAAGTTCTAGCTTTTTTTATTGTATGTCTTCCTTTACTCTACATATTCAAATTGTAATATCACTGGTGAGTGAGTAAGTGATTTATGCTCCATCCAGACTAAGGGTATACAAAATGTACAGAATGGAAATCTTCAAACCTTTCCCCTGGCCACAGCTCGGCTAGTTTTTGTCAAGGGCTTATTGATAATTAACACAGTATCCAGTTTAATGTCATTTATTAAATGACGTAATTCTTTCTATGACAAAAAGGGTGGCGCTCATTTCATTTGTGGTGCTGTGGCCGTTTTTGAGCGCCACCCTTTTTGTCATTGGCATAGACTAAAATTATACATATTATTTATAATGTTTAAACATTTTACACCAATCCCGTTGTTGTTAAAACACTCCCTGTTCATTGTATATATGTTCTTTTATGTTTTGAAAGAATTACGTCATTTAATAAATGACATTAAACTGGATACTGTGTTAACTATCACTAAACCCTTGACAAAAACTAGCCGAGGTGTGGCCAGGGGAAAGGTTTGAAGATTTCCATTCTGTACATTTTGTATACCCTTAGTCTGGATGGAACATAAATAGAAGTGCTGTAAATTCTACTCCCACAGAGCCTCGACAACAACATGATCGTCAACCCGTGAAACGCCCACCCACGCGTTTCATCGACACCTGATAGGACTCATTAGGGTCACCTAAGAGGACAAAACTTTCATTCAGTTAATGAAAAACTATAAAAAGTGTTCACCAGTTAATGTTTGTTGAAATAGATTCAATTCTGATAACTTTTGTGAAATTGATAGAGACTGTTTATTAAACTTGAACAAGACATTTAATGTATTAACTTTAAACTGTTGTGGTATTAGAACAAAACTTAATTATCCAGAATTTCATGAAATGATTTTGACGTTTTGTGTTTAGTAGAGACAAAAACTGATGATTTAGATGAAATTATTATTCCAAGTTTTACTACGAAATTTAAAAAGAGAAAAGCATTTGCAAATAGAAAATCGGGGGTATTATGCTGGCCTTTAAAAAAAATTGTAAAATATATCAATCCTTTGAACACTGAAAGTTCTTTTGTTTTTTGGTTCAAAATTTCGAAAGAATTACTTGGGTTAGATGAAGATGTAATTTTTGGTATCGTTTACATACCTCCGGAATATACAGTTTACTCGTCCATTGATGCTTTTAGTGAAATAGAAAACGAAGATTTAACTTTACAGAGAATGGAAGAACAGCAAATGAACCAGATTTTATATTCATTGAAGAAAATTTGTGTAATATTGATTTACCTGAATTGTTTGATGTGAATAGAGTAAATATATTAGAAGAATTAAACATTCCTGTAAATAGAACAAGTCAAGATATTGTTAAAAATCAGTATGGAAACAGATTATTAGAACTATGTAAATGTAATGACTTATTTATTGTTAATGGTCGAATCGGAGGAGACACAAATATTGGTAAACTCACTTGTAAAAATAGTAGTATTGTTGATTATGTAATTTCTTCAGTTGATTTTTTAAAATGTATTGTTGATATGGATGTATTAGAATTCAGTAAACTTTATTCAGATGTACACTCCCCGATATCTCTTTCGATCAAATTTAAACCTCTAGCTGAACCATGTGAACCTGGTGGGTGTACATGAAGATGAAAATACAGTAAACAGTACAAAGAAACCACGAAAGTGGAACCATTTAAATAATTTAAACTAGATTTTTTTAAATAATTTAAATATAAAGACTATACACGATCTGGAAACACAGTTAGATAATTTAGACAAGGAAAATATAACACAACCGGAAATTGATAGCTGTGTTAATAAATTAGGAAACATTTTTTTGTCCACTGCAAAAGAAACTTTTAGTACAAGATACACGGTTGTAAAAAAAAAGAAGAAAAATGTGTGTATTTCGCGCGATGTTGGTGACGCTTGACGTTGCACATAATTAACGTTGAAAAGAACGTTTCGCTTCTTCTTTTTCATTTTTTTTCTTCCTTATTTGTGTTTGCATACCGTGGGTTTGGTTAGGGTGGAGGTGGTGTGGGTGTGTTTTGATGTATTGTTCTTTATTTCGGAATTTCACTTTTTGTTTTTATAGATTTTTATTTTATTTTGGCTTGCTTGTATATATTTGTGTTGTTGGTGTTTTCCTTTAGGTGTTTATTTCGATGTTTGTTTGTTTGCTTATTTATTTCGTTTGTATTCCCTTTTTGTATTTATTTATTGTTTATGTTATGTGACTGTACTTTATCATTTTTTCTTTGAAAGTATATTATAATATTCTGTTTGTTTATTGATTGATTGTATACTTTGTATTCTTGAAAATTTCTCGTATCTAGTGAAATTATAATTAAAATAATTCAGTTCACATTTTTAATTTTCATATAAATCAATTATATTTCGCGATTTTTTTTAAATTATTATATTATATAAGACATTCTTTTTTGCAATGCTTGTTCAAAAATGACACACACAAAAATTAAGGTTATGAATTCATTTTTAATTAGGGTCGCTTGAGTAAGCGGAAACACATCGTTATTTTTTCAGGTTTGGTATATTTTTGTATTTTGTTTTCGCTCTTTTGTTTGTTGTTTTTCAAGTTTTGATATCGTTTGTTTGTTTTTAGCTTCGCTTTTTTTTAGTTGTTGTTTATCTGTTTTAATTTTAATAGAAAACTATAGAAACATATAGAAGTAGCGCGACGTTATGTTGTCGTCGATAAGATAAAACGTTTACTGGACAAATTGGGTAACCTTCTACAATTTTACGTAGAAATCGTAATTTTTATCCGAAATCAAGTTTGTTAAGGGATCGACCATTTAACTTGAGGGGGAGGGGGGGAGGGGGAGGGTTTTTTTTCTAAAAAAATATTCTGATTCCCAATGTTGCTGAAAAAATATTCTGATTATGGTGGAGGGAAAAAAAATATTCTAACTCTCGTGTTGTCCGAAAAAAAAATTCTGAACGAAACAAAAAACCATAACCCCCCGCCCTTCAAGTTAAATGGTCGGTCCCTAAGTTCATTCTCTGCCACTGAAAATGAACAGTTTTTGTTATTTGGATTTAGCACAAAAATTATGATCGAAAAATATAGTTTCGAATGTGTAAAGTTTTATACCTCGTGGTTTTTTTTACGTCAAGTTGCAACTGGACATTTTGTTGACCTTACTCCTTTATGAATATTTTTTAACTTGCTTTAAAAAAATCATTTTTGAAAAGATTTTTTCGTTTTCGAAAATAATAACATTTGATCTGTATACTTTTTTTGGTGAAAATGTTCCGGTCCCACAAAAAAAATGGTCCGAAAAACGTATTTTTAGGTTTTTACTGAGAAAAATGTAAAAGATATACGGATATTTGGTAACACCTTTACACATGAGAAAATTGTGCGTTCACGACGTTTTCTTCCAATAAATGCGTTTTCAAAAGCAAAAATAAACCTAATCTAATATAATAAAACAATTATTCGTATAATTCCCTATACAAGCATGTATCGGAAATAAAAATCCATCAATCTAAAAAAAATCTACATTTGTTTTACTTATTTCATGTTCTATTTAGTCAAAGTATCACCAATAGCGCGCGTAACGTAGATAAGCCTTGATTTAGTACCGATTGTACAATTGCACGTAAACAACATAGAAAATTGAAAAGACGTTGCAAAATAGACCCGTCGATAGAAACCAAGGAAGATATGAAGAAAGCCGAAAAAGAATACAAGAAAAAAATGGACGCTAACATAACAATGCATAGAAAAGAGATGTCAAGGAAAATACAAAATCTAAGATCAAATAATAGCAAAAAATATTGGAATATTTTACGACAAGGTACTAATAAAAAACAACCAAATATTTCGATTGATTCACTTTTTGAGTTTTTTAGAAATATTAATAAAGCTCCAGAGACAAATAATGAAGATGAAATTAACCTGCCAGATATTGATAACAATCTGATAAATAATCTAAATAATGAAATACATGGTGAAATTACAAGTGAAGAAATTGTTTCTGACGTCAAAAATTTGAAAATTGATAAAGCCAGTGGTGATGATTTTATAGTAAATGAATATATTAAATCTTCTATTGACATTATTTTACCGGTCTATATAAAAATGTTTAATTGTATATTTTCTTCAGGAATTGTCCCCGATAGTTGGTTACTAGGAAATATTAAACCTATCTATGAAAACAAAGGCGATCCTTTGAATCCAAAAAACGTTCGCCTTATTACCATTTTGAGTTGTTTTGGCAAACTTTTTACATCAATTCTTCTAAAGAGATTAAATCATTACTATGAGCAATTTTCCGTTTTGAACGAAAGTCAGTGTGGTTTCAGAAAAGGATATTCCACGGTAGACAATATTTTTGTTTTACATTCTTTCTTCCAACTTATAAAATTAAAAAAGAAAAAGCTTTTTGCTACATTTGTTGATTTTGAAAAAAGCTTTTGATACGGTAAGGCGTGATGCCCTATGGTCTAAGTTATTAATTAATATTATAAATGGTAAAATGTACAATGTAATTTATAATATGTATCAGAACAGTAAATCTAGAATTGTCTATAATGGTAAAGTATCGAATTATTTCGATTGTAATAATGTTATTCGTCAACGAGAAAATCTTCCCCCCTTTCTCTTCTCGTTATATTTGAATGATTTAGAAAACAAATTGGATAAAAACAATGCAATCGGCTTAATTTCATTAACAGAAGATCTACAACAAGAACTAGACACTTACTTGAAGCTTTCTATTTTACTATATGCTGACGACATAGCAATTTTAGCTGAAAGCAGTGACGATATGCAAAACGATATGCAAAACCAAATAAATTATTCCTATGATTTCTGTAAGAAATGGAGATTAAAAGTGAACATAGAAAAGTCTAAAGTTCTGTTTTTTTTCGAATGGTCGCCTACCAAATAACATTAAATTTAACTATAACGACAAAGAGTTGAAAATTGTTGCGCATTTTTCTTATCTTGGGATAGTACTTTCAAAAACTGGATCATTTAATATAGCAAAAAAAGAACTCGTAAATAAAGGTATTAAGGCCATGTATGAGGTATTAAGGAAAGGCAGAATACATAATTTATCAATTAAATGTCAGCTAGATTTGTTTGACAAAATTGCAAAATCTGTTTTATTGTATGGGTGTGAAATTTGGGGGTTTGATAAAAACGATATTATCGAGAGGGTCCATTTAAAATTTTGTAAACTTTTATTACGTTTAAAATAATGACAATGTTCAAATGTACCAGAGAACTCTTCAGTGAATTTTAATATACGACTAGGAGAAATATACATCCCCAGGACGTGTACATGTATGGAGGACGTTTATTGGCATTAAACATTTACTTTACATAATATTCTGCTATTGTCAAGACATTAACCGCTTCAAGCCTAAAGTCTCCTTAAACGTACAAACCCCTTCCAACGCTCACCATTTATAGTGTTGGCATGGAAACAGGAAGCGGAAATACATGCATCCATACAACCGCTGTATCATAGACCAACCGATGATCCCCCTATTTACATGTCTGCAGCAACGGAAATATATACCTCATCTCCTGTGGTAACCTGATTGAAAGCTTCTTTTTTATATAAATTAAAATAAAAATTGTAAATCTTATTGAAATTACAAATCATTCTAGTTAAATGTATGCCACAGGCTGTCAGAATTGAATTTATTTGTTTATATTAAAAGTTGCCAATATTCGATGTTTTATACTAATAAAATGTTCTGAACAAGAAGCCAGGTTTAAAAAATATGCTATAATGTCGTAATTAGTAAAAAGAATTCGAATGTCTGTTGGTAAAATCGCCATTAACACGACCTAATTATAAGTCGGCTGCTTTTCCGAAGCTTGCCGAATACTGATAACTGCTATGAATAACCAGGAAGCATGTTGCATGTATATTCGTTAGAATTAATATAATTTAAGAAATATATCTATGAAATTGGATCCCGGGGTAATCAGTTAATATTATATAATGGTATTTAGTAAGAATGACACTTAAAATCGGAAATACGTGATGAAATCAATAAAAACAAACCCAAACTCTGCAAAGGGGCCCGATAAAGGGTAAATTGTAAACAAATTGTATTGCATATTATTGACAACACTTGAGTTGCCTTGATTATATTTTTTTTAGAAAAAAACCAGACATGAAGTTCATTATTTTAGTCTCTAATTTAAAAGAGATATCACCTAGCGTTTTCTCCTGAAAAAAAGAATATATAACATTTAGCTGGTCCACACTCTGCTGCATACATAGTTCAAGTTATATGCTCCACCACCTAGGGAAGCCAATACAAATTTGATGTTGGTGTATTTTGCCTACCCAGTATGAATTAATACTGATCATTGTCAGGTCTAAAGTTTTCAATGGCAAGGGATGGCCAAGCTGGAGTTTGACATCCAAATTCCTAATATTGTGGAACACAACACATTTTTCATTTTTTTTTGCATTTAAGTAAGACTATTTTTCACTCTAAACACGTCCCTTTCCCCCTACATCAGATATACACAGAAGTCCACATTCCTCTTCTTCTTTTGTTAAGAACTCAAAATTGTGTTTCGTTTGTAATTCAGTTGTTCCCAAATCTGGCACCTCCTTGAGATGCACTAGATGGGCATTTTCTTTAACAACAGACCACTTTTGAAACACCCACTCACCCCCTTTTTAGCTGTTTCCTACAAACATTGGTACCAGCAATAAATAAAATACAAAACAGTTAAAATGGAAAAAATGATTTCTATTCATTAATATCTTCTGATGATAAACTTAACCCTAATCTGTGATGGCATGCATCAATCTTACAAATAAACATGCTAAGTAAACACTGTAAAGGTTGCCATCTGAACATGTAATATTAAATAATAAATGGTAGGTTTTTTCCTTAAAAAGCAGTTAATTATGCGGCGGTAGTAATAGTTTTTTTCTTTTGAATATTTCCCTTTGGTCGTTATTTCCACCCGAATTATTTCTATTGAAATCTACTCACTCTGACTGAGTAGTAAATGTAGTCATAATTTAGAAATTGTTAGAGCGATTAGACGCAAAAATTCATGAAGCAGGACAATATGAGCTTCGTAGATGTTTTCAACATGCTATAAATCATATGTAATTATATTTCATATTTTTAGTTATTTCATTTATTTGTATTTTGTTTACCTATTATAGTAATCAGCCTTTAAGGAAGTGTTTACTTCCTTAGGTTTCTGGGAATTTTCAAGGGAGTGACTCATCCTTTGGATTCCCAATTTATTGATGTAAGGGTATATTTTCAGGGGAGTGTCCGATTCATCCCCTGGTTAGTTCAAACAGTTGAAGGAGTGTCTCATCCTTCATGTTTGGAGTTGAATTTTCAAGGAAGTGTCTCATTTCTTGGATTCAATCGTTATCACGTTAATAGGACTACATGTATGTATCTATTTATAATTCATTTTAATATCTTTATCAATTCAAAATTTCCTTACTGATTTTATTAATGTATTTGTTTGGCGGATTTTATAAAGTTTTGTAGCCCGCCTATTTAAATGTTGTTGTGTCTTGTCTGTCTTGTATATGTAAAGTGTAGATTGCTATGTGTTGTCATGTATGTTTCATATCGGCCAAAATAAACGTATATTATTTATTTTGTTTCATATTCAAGCCAAGTAATTGGTAAGTTTTTCCTTAAAAAGCCGTTAATTATGTGGCCGTTGTAATAGTTTTTTCTTTTGAATATTTCCCTTTGACCGTTATTTCCACCCGAATGATTTCTAGTGAAATCTACTCACTCTGAGTAATAAATGTAGTCATTATTTAGAAATTGTTTGAGCGATAAAAACATAAAAAAACACAAAGTTTGTAAAGGACCTTTCAATAATTAATGCACAGTTTAGGTTCAATTAGTGCAATAGCTTCAGAGAAGAAAATATTTCTGTATTTTCCCATATGGTCCTGTGGTGGCAGCCATCTTGGATTTCGGATCGGCATAAAAAAAAAAACTATTTAAAAGACCTTCCAATGATCATTCCTGGGCAGTTTGGTTTCAATTGTCCAAGTGGTTTCAGGGAAGAAGCGTTTTGAAACATTTTCCCCATAGGGTCCAATGTTAAACTAAGTCTGCCGTAGTCGCCATTTTGAATTTCATATCGGAACAAAAAACCTACAGTTTGTAGAGGACCATCCAATAAACATTCATGTACAGTTTGGCTTTAATCATATTTGTAGTTTCTGAGAAGAAGGCATTTGAACATTTTCCCATAGAGTCCAATGTTAATCTATGTCCTGCGGTGGCGCCCATCTTAGATGTCCGATCGGCATAGAAAACCTAGACTTTGTAGAGGACCTTCCAATGATCATTCTTGGGCAGTTTGGTTTAAATTGTCCAAGTGGTTTAAGAGAGGAAGCGTTTTGAGACATTTTTCCCATAGGGTCCAATGTTAAACTAAGTCCTGCTGTAGCCGCCATCTTCCATTTTATATTGGAACAAAAAACCTAAACTTTGTAGAGAGCCATCCAATGAACATTCCTGTCTAGTTTGGATTCAGTCTGATTTGTAGTTTCTGAGAAGAAGGCATTTGAACATTTTCCCATAGGGTCCAATGTTAATCTATGTCCTGCGGTGGTGGCCATCTTGGATTTCCGATCGGCATCAAAAACAGAAACTTTGTAGAGGACCTTCCAATGATCATTCCTGGGCAGTTTGGTTACAATTGTCCAAGTGGTTTGAGAGAAGAAGCGTTTTGAAACATTTTCCCCATAGGGTCCAATGTTAAACTAAGTCCTGCCGTAGCTGCCATTTTGAATTTCATATCGGAACAAAAAACCTAAGATTTGTAGAAGACCATCCAATGAACATTCATGTACAGTTTGGCTTTAATCATATTTGTAGTTTCTGAGAAGAAGGCATTTGAACATTTTCCCATAGGGTCCAATGTTAATCTATGTCCTGCAGTGGTGGCCATCTTGGATTTCTGATCGGCATAAAAAACAGACATTTTGTAGAGGACCTTCCAATGATCATTCCTGGGCAGTTTGGTTTCAATTGTCCAAGTGGTTTCAGAAAAGAAGCGTTTTGAATCATTTTTCCCATAGGGTCCAATGTTAAACTACATTGTAAGTCCTGCCGTAGCCGCCATTTTGAATTTCATATCGGAACAAAAAACCTTCAAGTTTGTAGAGGACCATCCAATGAACATTCATGTACAGTTTGGCTTTAATCATATTTGTAGTTTCTGAAAAGAAGGCATTTGAACATTTTCCGATAGGGTCTAATGCTAATCTATGTCCTGTGGTGGTGGCCATCTTGGATTTCCAATTGGGATAAAAAACAGAAACTTGATAAAGGACATTCCAATGATCATTCATTTACAGTTTGGGTTCAGTCAGTTCATTAGTTTCAGAGAAGAAGATCCTTGAAATTTCAGCCAATCGGAGCATATTATTGGCCCTGGCAGCCATGTTGAATATCCGACTGGAACGAAAAACAGAAACTTTGTAGAGGACCATCCAAGGAACATTCATGCTAGGTTCGGTTCCAATTTGGCCAGTGGTTTCGGAGAAGAAGCTTGAAATGTGAAAAGTTTACAGATGACGGACACCAAGTGATGGCAATAGTTCACATGGACCTTTGGTGAACTAACAAAACGACTACGTACTTCTGCAGTTGTTTATGGTCAAGCAAATGAAAGCAGAGCTAGGTCTGCATATATACTGAAAAAATGAGAGCTGGAAATTCAGGCATAAAAGTTGAGAAGACTGGTTTTTGGGTGCATCTTAAATTTCCAGAATTAGGTTGCAGCCCTGATGGACTAGTGACCGACAATTCTGGAAATCAAATGTCCAAAGATACTTGAAGGTAAAGAAGTGACAAAGTTTGAAACTGTGTTGACAAAGATTCAGGTCGCAAGATTATGTTTACATTGGAAAAACAATAAAATTATTCTAAGACGGTCACATCAGTACTACCACCAGATTCAAATGCAAATGGGAATATTCGGTCGAAAGTGGTGCGATTTTGTTGTATGGTTATCAGTAAATTTAGTTAATTCCGAGGAAACTTTCACCAATCCAGTTCAGTTATCTGTAGATAGTGACAGTTAATTAAATTAAACAAACGATGCCTTTTCTTCACCTCTGAACATATTGTGTTTGTATAGGATTTTTATTGAATTGGTATACTTTGTCAAAATTTTACATACCTACATGTACATGTACAGTACAGTCAGAGACATACCATGATAAATCACTGTGATAGACGTATCACTTTTCTTAGTGATACTGATATATCTTTTGTTCTATTTAATATATCTTCAAAATTTCTTCTGTATTTAGAGTATTATTTGCTATCACCCAAAATGCACAAAAAGTAAGTAAATAAATTAAACACAGCATAAAATATATCAGTACCACTATGAAGAGTGATACGTCTATCACAGTGATATATCATGGTATGTCTCTGACTGTACTGTATATAAATTTGTGATGCTTAATATATGTTAATGAACTGCATCGTTGGTGCAATGGTTAGGTGCTCACCTCGGCTGGGGTTGCTCGTGGGTTCAAGCCCAGATTGGGTCAAACCAAAGACTTATAACATTGGTATTTGTTGCTTCTCCGCTAGCACGCAGCATTAAGGAGAAAGAGCAAAGACTGGTTGGTTAGGAATCAGAATAATGTGTCCGAGTGGAGCGACATGTCTACCCGCGGACTGTTGTTTCAGTATGCTAGCACTATTAAAAAACCATCTCTGGGTGTTGGTCTAGTACAAAGCGGTTCTCATCATCTCATTGAAAACTAACTTGTTCTTGCCATGATATAGCTGAAAATTTGCTGAATTGGTGTTAAACAACAGTCACTCATTCACTAATTTGTAAGTACAAATGTAATTGCGCATTTATCAATTGGTTTATGCAAATATTTAAAAACTAAAATTAAAGTGTGTTAAGAAAGTTGGTTCTACAATGTATAATTCAACTTCTATTTATTTATTTATGTAAAGTCATGATCAATGAACAGAAATTCAAATAACCCATTTCATTATCATGTTTTTTCCTTGAAAATATCACAGGAATAATAAAATTTCACTGTGTATATCAGAATGCAGGTTATTGTAGTATATTTACAACCAGCTGTATTAAAACTGCTTTAACACATATTAGTTGGTCTTTGATTGTTTCTTCAACATGGATATGCTATTGGTGCACCGATTATCGACTAATCAGTCGGACATCAATATCTGTTCCGATGATCATTGGTTGATGTTGGTACAACGATCATCGATCCTGAAAATGTGTCTGATTTCCATCACTAATATATATCAAAATGAGCACAGTCACTGCACAAGCGGTTTTTGAAAATTAACTAGACAGCCTACTACAAAAACAATTTGAGAAAATACTGTTTGAAATGACAAAGGAATTGTTTTTTGCAATAGTCGGAACTTTTTCATTCGTTCACTCAATCGATCGTTCTACATGTATGCGCTGCTTCGCTACGTCTTTTGTAAGTGATTTTTCTTGTGGGATAAACATGTTTCTACTGCCAAGAAAGGGTGGGATTATAGGTTTGACCTGTCTGTCATTCAGCATGTCTTTAATAAAAAAAAAAACACGGTCAGCCATAACTTCATCCCCTGGATCCAGATAGTCTAAGAATCCAGACTGCCTTACTATTTCTTTATCTGAAATACTGCCTTGAAAAGCATCAGAAAGATAAACAATTGTTCCATTAGGTGTCACAGCCACTAAAAACTTAAATGTAGTATGCCCTTTGTAAGATGAGTAAGCATTTCCTTGTGCAGCAAAGTTGCTTGGTTGTTGCACATGAACTTCTGTGCAGTCAATAATGCAACGAATATTCTTGTACTTTTTAAAGCACTTTGATAGGTGCTTTTTAACATAGGCCTCTTTAAATCACTCAATCTCTTGTAAAGAAATTGTATCCAGGTCAGTACAATTGTTGAGACATGTTTTGCACTTACATGGAATAGTCTATATGCCAAGTCAACATGCAACAAACCTAGGCGAAGGCGCATAAGAGTTAAAAGCAGTATATGCTACATTTTAGGCCTCGTCTTTTACCCTGGGTTCTTTCTGAGTCTGACACTGTTGAATTCCAATAGTTCAGTTTAAATGCTGAAACTCCCAAAAACTGCCAGAGACATAGGAATTGATTATATGTAAGACCAGGGTAAAATTTGAATTGTTTATCATCATATTTTATGTTTTCAATTCTGAATGTCTGTTGACCATCATTACTTTCCCTATTTTTCTTGCCAGATCCTTGACCAGTCTCTTCGGTTTTAAAGATGTTCTTTTTACTTTGTGGTGTCTTGAACATTTTCAATTCACTTTTAACGAGTTTAATTTCATTTACTAAAAGTTTATTTTGAATTGCATATTGTACATTTTCACTTGCAACATACTTGTCTGTCTGACTACATTTATCTGCTACAGCCACCACAGTATATTTAGGTTCGATTTGAACAAAAGTGCATGAATTGTTTGTAGCGTCTTCCATAATCTCTGACAAAGATGTGCTTCCTGATGGTTCAGAAATAATATTGTCCACTTGCACCAAAGTTTCAGCCACATCAGTTTTTTGCTGCTTCGATGGTGGATTTCTGTCTCTTGGTGCCTTTCTTTTCTTTCTTGTGACCTACAATTTAAAAGAGATAATTTAAATATGCATTTTTTTCATTTCTTACTTCAAAATTATTTAAGTGAAAAAATTATATTTATTCTGTAATTGCAAACATGTCAAGATTATGTTCCACAAACATTAAATTAAATGATTAATGTTTAATTCCAACTTT
This sequence comes from Bathymodiolus brooksi, assembly GCA_963680875.1. Classification (NCBI taxonomy): domain Eukaryota; kingdom Metazoa; phylum Mollusca; class Bivalvia; order Mytilida; family Modiolidae; genus Bathymodiolus; species Bathymodiolus brooksi. The sequence goes on from OY804583.1 coordinate 63,134,720, forward strand.
AGCAGTATTTCGGCTGTATCATGGTGTTATAGACAACAAAGTTTCTTAAACTTTTATTATGGGGCCATCGTGGTATGGTGGTTGGATTTACAAGTTTGAATCCTAGTATACACATACATATAAAACTTGGTGCCAAAGAACAGATGTCAGACGTTAAATTATATGCCATTTGATCGATTAATTAATAGAAATCGATCGACAAGCGATTGACATGTTGATAGTGTCACAAACAGTTTAATCATGGCAGGACCCGTGACAGATTAGTCTACTAAGATGGAAAATTTATAAATATGAATGATCAAATTCAGCTGCTCATGGTGTACTTGACACAACATTATGTGCTAGTTTGCTTGTGACAGATCAGTGAATTTCTCCAGTTTCCTCCACTAATAAAGCTGAGTGCCACGATATAACTGATTTGAAAGTGGCGTGAAACAACATAGCCCGAACAGCAATACATGTAAATAAATAGACCTAATGTTACAGTCTATGTGTTGTTTGTTTACAAAATATTCATACGATATTGCAGACAAAACATTAATGGAAGTAACAGGCTTTTCTTAAATAATAATTATTTTGTTTGTTTTGTTGTGCTGAAGTGTTATTTGTGAAGTTTTTGTTTGTTTCCATTTTATTGAGGGTCCCGGGTGGCTTAATGAGTTAGGTCGTTGGATCTAACAACTCATACAAGCCTATCACCAATATGGTGTGGGTTCGCGCCCAGCTTTGTAAATTACAAACAGGGTGCACTCGACTTGCAGCTGCAAGTGATAAAGTTTACCAGTTGGTTGCCCATGGTCGGTGGTTTTCTCCGGGTACTCCGGCTTCCTCCACCACTAAAACTGGTCGCCATGATATAGCTGAAAGTGGTGTTAAAACACCAAAATTCAAATTCTATTTTATTGTATGCATTCCTTTAGGGAACGACCATTTAACTTGCAGGGGGGCTGGGGGGTTATGGTTTTTTGTTTTGTTGAGAATTTTTTTTAGAATATTTATTTTTTTTGTTGCGCAAAGCGCAAATTTTTTTTCCAGAATTTAACATTAAGTTATATGACAAAAACTCTGAATCAGAATTTTTTTTTTCCTCTACCAAAATCAGAATATTTTTTTCAGCAACTTTGGGAATCAGAATATTTTTTTAGAAATAAACCATACCCCCCCCCCCCCCCCCCCCCCCCCACACACACACACTGGAAGTTAAAAGGTCCGTCCCTTAAGAGGGGGCGGGCATGTATAAATTCATAACAAATACGACTTACCCTCTCCCCTTTATTCGACTACCTCAATTCCGACTTGGCAGGGTCTGGACTTTCTTCCGTTGGTTCATTTCCAACAAAGTGCAAACTGCAGATATATGTATCTTTGTTAACATTTTTAATGCCGAAAGCTCGACATCCACAGTTGTTAACCCAATTTCTAATATGATGGCCTATATATCGTCAACCAGTATTATATATGTCGCCATTGTCGATCGATACCTTTATCATTATCTACCTTTACTAAAGGCTTTAATATAGCACCTGCGCACTCAAATTATCGATTGGAAACAAAAAAAACATAATTTAAAAAGTTTCTGTAATGAATAAAAGCCTACAAGGCCGTTTCCGTGAGGTCATACACAACAACTACACATTATATTACTTTGTTTACATGTCATGTAATGTATACACACATATGTAATGAAAACGCACTCGTCTGGGGTTTTCCCCGACGGATGTTCCGGCCACCTCCCACGTGAAATTTAGACGATGTAAACGACCAATATTCGTATTCATATGTGAATGGGCTAAACGGAACAGCTGTTGTGTGGCGGATTCTAAGGTCGCCTAGGGTTATCAAAATTACCGTATTTGTCATATTAGAAAAGAAATAATTCATGGCAGCCGTAGATTTGTGTACATTTAACCATGGGTTGGGCATTTATATTCGTATTTTATCTAGCGCTCGGGAAAAAATAATCGAATATAAATGCCCAACCCATGGTTAAATGAGCACAAATCTACGGCTTCCATGGGCATGAATTATTTCTTTAGTAAACATTTCTCTTTTTCCTTGTTGGGTTTCGGAAAACCGTTCCCAAAACCGATAAACCACACACCTGGCTGTAAAAAAATATCGAGTCACTGGTGCATGTCACCATGTCGTGTAAATACACAATTGCAAGTAACAGAAGAGATTTAAACTGTATTGATTTTACTTGGCTATTGATTGTTTGTCCGAATTTCAATATGGCCAATCGCACATGCGCATTCAGTAAGCTATTTTTAGAATGTCGATGAAACTGCGAATACACTTATTAGTACAAACGCTAAATTTTTTTTATTTTATCATCATTAGGAAACAAGTTTCCACCTCTTTGAACAAATCATATATGCACAACAATATGTAGAAAGAATTTTAATTATTAGCAAAAATACTGATATTTACTTGTAAACAAACATTAACCCAATGTTAATCTATGTAACTTTGAGATAAAGTGCCTGATCTACAGCAGCGCCATCTGTGTTATCACTGGTTAGGGGAGATAATTGAGCATTTGTCCACACTGAAAATGTACGTTACATCATGTACATGTTAACATTTGAACGAACAAGTGCGCACCATGGAGGGACAAGATGTAAACGGAAGGGAAAAATGGCGAGGAAAATTCGATTACTTGTTAGTTATGTTAGGTAGCAGTGTAGGATTTGGCAATTTTTGGAGATTCCCGTATGTCTGTGCCAGGAATGGCGGAGGTATGTGGAATTACTTTAATTCATATTTATATTTTATGAGTAACTCTAGATCTTGCCCGAAAGTTAACAGCTCTTGGGTTTTTTTTGTTGTATCCTCATGTCCACCTTCCTCCATCACAATCAATTGTTGTGGCACGATAAAGCTGAAAGGATGAGGGTTAAACAACGCGTACATTTTTTTAAAAAGGTTAATTGTAAATCACAGTAATATTCCGTAATATTGTGCAGTTGTACATGACAATTTATGCATATTCATATATACATTTCAAATCGTGTACATTGATATAATAAATAATGATATTTTGTTTTTAATGTTATACATTTAAGGAATATAAATAAACTACTCTTTATCTTCCACTTCATGCAGATCTCCACAGCTCTCTACCTTTAGACACTTCTCCAGTTTGTTATTGATATTATCGTTTATTTTATTATTAAAAAATAGAAAAGTGTTATACAAATGGAGGTCAATACATACACTCTGCGTGTAGGTGAAAAATACACAAAAGATAATCCGCCATTCATTGCCGCCTCAACATTAAGCCATTTTTAGCCGAGTTGCAACGAAGATGCAGTCGGCTTATGTTTTGGTGAAAGGCAGGTGGGCGAGCGGGCGTATGTTAGCCTATCGTCGGTAACGCGATAGCGCTCTTAGTTTTTGGCCGATCAACATATTTTTTGGAAGGAAGCATTATTACACTATTATTTAGAGCGAGTTCAAAATTCAGATTAATCTATCGTTTTTTTCTTGTAAAATCATGGTTTTTTTTTATAGAAAAGGTACATATTTGGAGAATTACACATTTCTCTGAAACTACAAAAGATAGAAACTTAATATTTGGTATGGGTGGAGATGCCAATGTGAAGTTGTGCATTCAACATTTTTTATCCCCGGGGCTCAGCTCCACCACGCTGGGGAATCTGTGTAAAAAAATGTGACCGAGATCCCCACCCTAAACCATATATATTTATGATCATGGTGACTAGGCAAATTAAATGCATTATAGCTCAGGCCCCGGGGTCATACCCAACCCCCTACCTGAAGTGAACTTTTAATGGTTGAGATCCCCACCCCTAAACCATAAATATTTATGATCAGGGTGACTAGGCAAATTAAATGCCTTATAGCTCGGTCCCCGGGGGCTCATACCCCACCCCTACCTGAAGTGAACTTGTTAATGGTTGAGATCCCCACCCCTAAGCCATATATATTTATGATCAGGGTTAATAGACAAATTAAATGCCCCAAGAGTTGAGGCCCGGGGTCATCCCCATCCCCTACCGGAAGTTTTTTTTTAGAATTACACATCTCTGAAACCATTTTGTCAATTTTAACCAAACTTTGCCCAAATGTTCCTTGGGTGATCCTCTTCCAAAGTTATGTTCGTGTGAGATTTGAATGAGAACTTGCTACAACCTTCAACTGAATTTAACTTGTTTTTAGAACATATCCGTACCTGTTATAGCTTACAACCATGTAATTTTCAACAGACAACTGATTACCACTCATGCTTAGATCATGTGTATACCAATATTGATGCCAGTGTAGGCATACAAGAGACCATAAACTTGTATGGTTGCAGATACCTTTCTAATAGTACTAATTGTAAGATGTTTAAAACAAACTGTATTTTCTCTTCTTTCATTGATATAATTTTGTCACTGCATGTTTCTCCTCTGTCATCTGCTACAACATAACATCTGTTATCCTCATAATTTATTTTTTGTCCTCTGAAACTTGATGATATATTGAAGTCTTTATATTACATAGAAAAATATTTCCAATCCACCATACATGCATGACTTGTTTATTCTTTAGTTTCTTACTTATTTATAAAACAAGACCAAATGATTTTGACTTGCAACTCGGCTGTTGCATCTCTGATGCTTTCTCGATTTTTATTTTATTGATTTGCTCTTTCTGTTTGGGGATATGTAAAAGGTGGTCTCTTTCTCCTCTTTTAATATAATATTTGGGGTATTCACGGCCTCTATACATCTCTAGTTACCAATCGTAACTACTCGGCCATTCTCACTACCCTGCAAATAACCTCGTACGTACATAGTAGAAATTCTTCTTAAATTGTTTGCCGGAAGTTAAGTTAAGCCGCAAAAAAATATAGTCCACGAAAATCAAATATGGAAGATATACTAAGTAAAATCTAATCATGCAAAACTAATTAAAACTTTAATTGAAATATAGAAAATTGTTTAAAATATAACTTTATCAAACTTTCATGTAACTGACATGTGAAAAGTAGTGTGATTTATACGCCTAATGCATACGAGGTTATTTGCAGGGTAGCGAGAATGGCCGAGTAGTTACGATTGCTCTAGTTACATATACTTAGGGACCGACCATTTAACTTGCAGGGGGGGTTATGGTTTTTTGTTTCGTTCAGAATTTTTTTTTCGGACAACACGAGAGTTAGAATATTTATTTTTTTTCAGAATTTTACATTAGGTTATATGACAAAAACTGAATCAGATTATTATTTTTTTTTCCTCCACCAAAATCAGAATATTTTTTTCAGCAACATTGGGAATCAGAATATTTTATTTTAGAAAAAAAATCATAACCCCCCCCTCCCTTGGAAGTTAAATGGTCCGGGCTTTAGATAGAAGATAAGACAGTTTGGTGTGTATGTACTACTTTGAGTGAATTGACACCTAGCGGCAAATATGTCATATACACCTAGAACGAGAACAATTGTACCAGCATTATGTTATAATATTCCTTCTCGTTTGATGTGCAAAGAGCGTAGCACTCTCAAAACACCACAGGAGCCGCCTAGGTTATGATCGTATGCTAGTTTGATTTATAGCTACCTATGCAATCAATGCATTATCACCACTGACGTTGTGAGTTCGAATCTCGTTGAAATATCCGTGGTTTCCTCCACCAATAAAACTGACCGACACGTTAAAACTGAAATATTGTTGAAAGTGGCGTTAAATACCATAACACTAACCATTTGAATGTGCAAAGAGCGTAGCACTCTCAAAATACAACACCTACTATGGTTTGCCATCAATCTTCCCACAATACCCTCATTGAGAGGATCTCTCCTATACGCTGACGCCCTGGTGTGATTGGCAGCTCTCTATGTTTAGTCCGATATTCCTCTGCCGTCCGACGACTTTTTTTTTTTGCTAGAGCCACAACAACAAAAAAAGTCGTCGGACTGCAGAGGAATCTCGGACTATCTAGGTTGAGCTCTGCGAACCATTACCAGTATCCAAAAAAAAACAGTGGCCGTCGTGTTCGTGATCGTATGGTAGTTGAATTTACAACTACCTGTGCAATCAGTGCCTATCACCAATAGAGTTGTGCAGGGGTGGATCCAGGGGGGCGACCCCTCCCCCTAAAATTGGAAAAAATATGATTTTGTGGCGTAAAATCGTGATTTTTCACACGAAATACCCCAAAAATGTTCGCGCCTCCCTCCGATCGGCGCAATTTTTTTAACTGCACCCCCCCCCCCCTAACTTGAAATTCTGGATCCGCCCCTGTTGTGAGTTTGAATCCCGTTCAGGCCAGGTGTACCCCATACAACATTATGTTATGAACTTTGCTAGTGACTTGCAGCAGGTCGGTGGTTTTCTCATGATACTCCGGTTTCCCAACAATGACTACCAAACGTCTTGAGATGAATCAATAATTTTAGTCTTAATGAGTTAGACGTGGACAAGAGATTTGTAGAGCATCAATTTACATAATATTAGATCACCCAACATTATATGGGAGATCTAATAACAACCAATAAAGGGTTCACGTTCAGTGACATATTCTCGTCAAATCATATTGCCGCTCATTAATTCATGGAAGTAAAGCTGAACTGATTTGGTTTTCCAAACTGCTAATCTTTCCGGAGCACCTGAGATCACCCCCGGTTTTTAGTGGGGTTTGTGTTGCTCGATCTTTAGTTTTATGGGTATGTTTTGTAGATCGTTGTTTGTCCTTTTGTATTTCTTTCTATAAATAAGAATACTTTATTGACCAATTAAGGACCCACAAGGGGCATAATATGGAATACATACATACAATGCACATAATAACAAGGAAATATTGATAATGTCATATAATTATATAAGCCACCAGTGCAATTTGTTTGAATATAAATATAGTTTTATTTCCAGTAAAATAAACTTTTAACAACTGTGTCAGTAGACCAGAGATGTGCAATCAATAATGATATTATTAATAAATAAGGAAAAAAATACATATATATTATATACACACTATATTTAACCTTTACCAACAATACAGGCACAGCATGGCTGTCCCCTTCGTGACCAATGCACAAGGACAAGTATCAGTTATCCAAATCAGTGAAGTGGTCCCCAGAGTCAGGTGCTAAAGGGACCTTTGACCAAGCTGACCATAGTACATATTAGCAATATTAAAAAAAAACCAAAAAAAACAAAAAAACACTTACTTTACATTTCTTTTATATGTATATAAATAATGTCCTCCTCGTATATATATATACAAATAATGCCCTTATGAATATATGTAAAGAAATATAATATTAATAAACAAAATAAGGAGAGGAGACGGTTGCAATTGGGATCCCATTATCCGGTTTAATCCCGATACATTTTTGTGCTTCTCCTAAGCCAGGGCCTGGATTTCCAACGTTATTTGTGGTGGTCTTTTTGTGTCCAGTGAGTTAAGCTAAGATGAGAGGTGATTGTTTCTTTGGATTGTTTGTTTTGTTGATATTGGTGAAATGGTTGACTATTATTGAAATGTTCTTTTCATAAGTGATTAACTCTTCTATGAGTGGTTATCTCATTTGTAATGACTGACGCCGACGGTAACAAAGGAGATATGTAATTAGCGTACACGGCGCTTCTCTGTAATAAACTCCATCATGTACGCTCATAACAGACTGGAACTGACCAAACAATTTAAGGTCAGGTAGCAAGTAAACCAACAGGTCTACGCATGATAGCCTAAATCGGCCAAGATCACATATGCCTGAGAGAGATTGAACTTAGTTTAATTTTTTTATTAATATTTAGAAACTATACATGTCATACGTATTACCACCAAATGTTTTCAAAAGTTATTGTGTAGCGGAAGTTAAACATTTATCGACCTGCGGATAGTACTAGTGATATCAAAGAGAGTGAATTAAAAGGGCGGCCATTTTAATATGAAACAAGAACTGCTTATCCTAAGTGGGGTCCATGACGCTCATAATTTTTTTAATATATTTTAAACTTCGTCCTCTGTCTTGAGCTGACAACTGTTGCCTGTGTCTGGAATGTACATACCAGATTGCGCCTTAGATTTTCTCTAATGTTTCTATATAATAAGGAAACTGCTGAATACATTTCTGTAGCAATGGTTTTTTTTTTACGCCACGCACATTAGGTAAACTAAACGATAACATGTTTTCTTTTAAATATTTTGCTCAGTAAATGGCTAGGTAAACGGGGCGAAACGACCCGGTACCAGGTAAGAAATGTGTTTTCATTAACTGGGTTCACATCGTGCAGTACGGTTCATTGCATTGTGGGAAAGGCAGTCTGGTTTTATGTATATATTTGTCACATGATTGTGTTGGAATTTCCCCCTGTATTTTTTTTTCGCGATTCGTGACCAAAATACGAAACCACTAAACTCGTATGGGTGGGCACTGACATTAGCATAAACGACAGACTGAAAACATGCAGTGTATAGGGTCTGAACAATGTTAGTTAACTCTTCTAATTGCCTATACTAGATGCTGACTAGTGACAATAAGAGGGTCAATTGAGGTCATAAAACTTCAAATGCTTTGAGGAATATTTCATTAATACTATCTATAGAGGTTTATCCATTCGAGAACAAATAAATTATGAATTATGAATAGACGATTTAAATGATATGTACATGGATGGGAATGTACTACATAAATTTGAAATTACAAATAAGGAAGACACAGATTAAATTTAAAGGCTTTACTAATGAAATAAATAATCATAAAACATCAAAGTGGTTACACTAATGTCCTGAAAAGAACATAAAGGCCTATATCTTTTTTTATTATCCATTGGATTAAGTTCAAATTTAAAAATGTTAAATACATTAGCATATATTTAACGAATATTTAGAAAAAAAATTACGATTACCCGATATTTTCCGTGAAATAGGTTCCTGAACCGGAATTGTATTCCGGCACAATCTATCCAGGTAATCCTAATTTTTCGTTATTATTACCTAATCCAGGTAATCGTAGCCAGTGCCTACAGCATCTTTACTTTCTGTGTTTAAAATGTTAAATACATTAACATATATTTAACGAATATTTAAAAAAAAATAAAAAAAAAAATTTTGGTGGAAATAATTTGACCTGAAAATTGTCATGAAATGTCCTGAAAAGTACATTAAGGCCTATATCTTTTTTTTTATTAACCAATGGATTGAGTTCAAATTTGAAAATATTCCCCAAATAATGGTACCAATAGCAGCCAGACTATGTGAAAAAATGAACTTCATGATAATGACAAAATAAAATTTGAATGATATTTCAAAACTATTCACCTCTTTTATGTTAAATTTTCACACGTTAAATATTACTTATAACAAATATATGACAATTTCAATTTACATGGGGTTGAAACATCGTTACGAAGGTTATGTAGAACCACAATCGGGCTTGTATGGAATTTGCAAATTATTTTTCATCCTTTTATCATTCATATAATCAGAAACAATCGTCAAACAATAGAAAAATGTCCAGCTGTTTTGCAACAAATCAAAATAACAAAATTGTTGATGTTGAAAGACATTTACAGATTCCGTATATATTATCATAAGAAAAACTAATATGTTCTAGATTATCAAATTTATTTTGATTCGTTCACATGAAGTTCTTTTGTCCACGAACATATACTTTAAATGTTTAGCTGCATAAATTTACAGAGGATGACCATATTATACCACTAGAATGGATAGGAACGAACCTTATTGAGGAGGAACCATTTGTTACGGAGGTTATGGAAACATACCAATGTCAAAAAATTATTAGTATTCAGTTTATTTCTAGTCTGTTCAAAAGTATAAAAATTACCAGAATGTGGGTCAATAAGATCACATAAATACTGCACATTATGTTCTATCCATCTAATATAATAATTTAAATCAGTTACTGGTACAAAACTAAGGATATCAAGAGACAATAGTTCATTAGTATTCATCTTTGTATAAGGTTTTGCTAAATGATAGCTAGACAGAACATCTTTCCAAAAAGGATTTGTAAGCTTCATAGCAACTTCCTTTAGCTTTTCTTTCTGAAAATTTAAAATTCTTTGAAGATTGAATAATAATACTTTTTGCCAATCACCATCTAAATTGGAAAATAATCGTTTAATCCAACCTACTTTCAGATAAATATTAAATGATTGAAGATCTATCATTTTCAACCCCCCCTGATATATATCACTGATTAAAGTACTTTGCTTTATCTTATCTGACTTCCCGTTCCATATGAATTTATAAAAAAGTGAATTTAAATCATTTATTTTTGTCTGAGGTAAATTTGGTAGAGATGTCAGTAAATGAATTAGCTTTGGTAGTGCAAGAGTTTTTATAACTGTAATTTTACCAAGTAATCATCGCTATATTGGGTTTCAATCCACATTTACATTCCATCCAATTAAAGTATATTTGAAGACATTTGATATTCACTCAGGCAGACATTATTGTGGCATTATCGAGAGGAAAATTCCTAAAATATATATATTACCTATTCTAAGATGACGTCCTTCTTTCGCTTTGTAAACAAACGAGCGATTTATCGATTGGGTATAATCTCATTAGCACATGCACCGGTGCATGTGACTGACTTTCCCGTTGTAAATGTACATGTTGATGAATTATCGTCTGCTCGAATTTGGCAGTATAAATTGTGTGCGACATTGTCCCCAAACTTAAATACAAATTACCGTCTTCCAATCAAAGTATTCTATGTACCGTATTTGTACTCTTAGACATATCAGAATCAAAATAATTCATGGAAGCCAGAATGTAATGATTTATTTCTTAAATAAACCATCAATTAATTATAATGTGTAAGAGGATGCCATTAAATATAAGAAAAAGCTGACATTCTATTTAATATACATCCACCATCAGATAATAAAACTTTGTACCATTAGAAGGGGCCGTCGTGGTCGTGATCGTATGGTAGTTGGAATTACAACTACCTGTGCAATCAGTTGTGAGTTCGAACCCCGTTCATGGTGAGGTGTACTCGATACAACAATATGTCATAAATTCTGTCAGTGACTTGCGACAGATCGGTGGTTTTCTCTGGGAACTCCGGTTTCTCCCACCATTAAAACTGACCGGTACGATATAGCTGAAATATTGTTGAAAGTGCCTTTAATTACCCTAACCCTAACCTTTCTTAATTTTAGTCACAGTTAGATCTTCAATAATGAGCATAACACATACCTCAAATGAGTTGGAAAATGCATGCTATGTTCTTTTGTGTGTAACCATATCGGTAGTGTTTGCGTGCTCGCCTCGAATTGGCAGATCGTGAGTTCGAGCCCCGATCGGGTCAAAACAAAGACTATAGCAATTGGTATTTGTTGCTTCTCTGCTAAGCACACAGCATTAAGAAGAAAGAGCAAAGACTGGTTGGCTCTGAATCGGGATAATGTGTCAGAGTGGGGCGACATGTCTATCCATGGATTGTTATTTCAGTGAACAAGCGCTTTTAAAATCTAACTGAACATGGACTAGCACAAAGTGGACCTCATCATCATCTCATTGATAATTAACCTGTTCTCGCCATGAAATAGCTTACAAAGTGCCAAGGTGACATTAAACAACAATCACTCACTCACTCACTCACTCAAATCGTATGCATTCGTGAGTTTATTACTAAACCACGAGCGACTACATTTATATAATTGAACCTACACTTATGTGGTACTGTATGTCATTGAAATATAAAATAATCATAAATTTCAATAAACATTTTTTTTAATTTATTGCAGGGGCGTTTTTGATTCCATTCGTTATTTTTCTGTTTTTGGGAGGATTCCCGTTATACTTTTTAGAACTGTCAATGGGACAGTTTTCTGGAAAAAGCTACATTCACTTCTATGACGTATGCCCTATATTTAAAGGTAAGTAAAGTAAAAATGTATGTATACATCAATATGTTTTAATAGTGTTATCAATTGCAAAGTAGTGTTATGGCAGACATAATTTTTAAGTAACTTGCATGAATTATTATACCAATCTGAATGACATGAAGAAGAAAACAATACTTTATCATCAGGAAGGTCCAAAAATATAATAGCAAAGTCGTAGAAACAGGCAAAACCCTACAACCTTATATATATATATATTAAGCAACACGAACCCGACAGAAAACGAGAGACGGTAAACTCAGGTGCTCCTGCTTCACTGGTGGCCCCTGTCATGTTGATTTTGTTAAGCGATTAACAGAAATGACAATGATCAACACAACACACAAAATACATAATATTAGGTAACACAGACCCCAAATAAAACTGAGGGTGAACTCGTGTGCTCCAGAAAAGTAAACAGTTCCTGCTTCACCAGGGGTACCCGTCGTGTTATCCTCTGATAAGCGATGAAGAAAGAAACTAAATTGGTCTCATGAAAACTTTAAGGTTTTGGGAATTGATTTTTCACTTGATTTAAACTGTATTACAGATATAAATTTTACCAAAAAAATCAAGGAGGTTAAGGCAATACTAAAAAGTTGGCAGCATAGAAAACTGACATTACTTGGTAAAATTACAGTTATAAAAACTCTTGCACTACCAAAGCTAATTCATTTACTGACATCTCTACCAAATTTACCTCAGACAAAAATAAATGATTTAAATTCATATGGAACGGGAAGTTAGATAAGATAAAGCAAAGTACTTTAATCTGTGATATATATCAGGGGGGTTTGAAAATGATAGATCTTCAATCATTTAATATTTATCTGAAAGTAGGTTGGATTAAAGGATTATTTTCCAATTTAGATGGTGATTGGCAAAAAGTATTATTATTCAATCTTCAAAGCTATGGTGGTAAAATAATTTTAAATTTTCAGAAAGAAAAGCTAAAGGAAGTTGCTATGAAGCTTACAAATCCTTTTTGGAAAGATGTTCTGTCTAGCTATCATTTAGCAAAACATTATACAAAGATGAATACTAATGAACTATTGTCTCTTGATATCCTTAATTTTGTACCAGTAACTGATTTAAATTATTATATTAGATGGATAGAACATAATGTGCAGTATTTATGTGATCTTATTGACCCACATTCTGGTAATTTTTATACTTTTGAACAGACTAGAAATAAACTGAATACCAATAATATTTTGAAGTACTATAGTCTGGTGTCAAATGTTCCCAAGTACATCAAAGATCATCTGCAGGAAAACTGTGTAAATGTAAACTTCGACATACTTAGTTAAAAGGATGCCTATTTAGAAAGAATAGTTCCTAGTAAAAATGTTAGGTTTGTTTATAAAGGTCTTGTGAATGCAATCATTTCTTTACCAACAGAAAAAATTTCCAAATGGGAAAAACTTCTTAATTGTGAAATAACAAATTGGTCAAAATATTTTATTTATTTAAAAAAATCTTGTAGAAACTCATATCTTCAAAATTTTCAATTTAAATTGTTACACAGGATCATTCCTACCAATTCCTTTTTACATAAAATAAAGCTCAAGAATACTAATTTATGTACATTTTGCAAAATTCATGATGAAACTATTGAACATCTATTCTTTGACTGTCCTGTGACACAAATTTTTCTCAGATCTTTGTCAAAACAATTAAAACAATATTACAAGAATTTGATTTTTGACAAAAAGAATATTTCTTTGGTTTTGAGTCAGGGGATCTTCTTGTTAATTTGATTTCAATTATTGCAAAAAATTACATCTTCAAGTGCAAACTCAATGAACAAAGGCTAAATATTGTAGAATTTAAACATAAAATTATGTGGTACCATTCACTTGAACAATATATATCAAAGAAAAACAATACCATTTTAGCAATTGAAAAAATGTGGACCCCCTTACAATATATTTTCAACTAATCATAATATTTTTTGTTTGTTTGATTCATATAGTGATGAGATTCTTTTTTCAGCTTTTTTGATTAAGTACAAAATGTCAGGAGCAATCAAATATTTTAGAAAAACAAAATGGTAAGAGAGTGTGTGTGAAAGATGAATGAAAGTGTTTATTACTATTATATATTATTATTTCTTTATTTTGTTTATCAAAATGTAAAACCAATGTAGTCACAAAACTTATTTTTGAAAACTCCTGTCACACCCTAGTCAGGTGGTGATGTAAGGGAATTTATTAAATCCTGACTATAGGGGGAAAAAAAAAAAAAAGGAATTCGGAATGAATAAATCAATCGAATATCTTCCGAAATGTTTGGAGATCGATAGCAAAGGGTAATCAGACACATAGAGAGAAAAAAAAGCTATGATACACAAGATACATGTACTACACTGCCACTAGAGACAAAATAATTCAGCATTATAAACCACAATAAGAAAAAAACGGGGCTTAATGTGGGTTCTCTGGGGGTGGGGGTTGTAAGCTATTTGTATTGAATCTTATTGAAGCACATATCTGTTTTAGGTATTAGTTGGTGTCAACTCATACTGGCTGGCCTAGCAAATATATACTACGTAGTAATTATTGAATGGCTGCTATACTACATTGGTTCCTCCTTTTTAAGCCCTTTACCATGGTCAAACTGTAATAATGAATGGAATAGTCCAAACTGTATCACAAGTAGAGGCGTTTTAAAAGGGAACAGTCTTTCCATGAATGCGTCTATCGCTTCAAACAACGATAGTGTGACTTATATGTCGAATACTACAACAACTCTTATTGGCTATGGGAATGGAACAGCATACGTTACTGCACAAGAAGAGTTCTGGCAGTAAGTTATTTATAGATCAATAGAATGCTTCAAATTTAAAAACAGACCATCACAAAAACTGAGAACAACAATATATCTTATGCAAAAAAATTCATAACACGAATTATCCGAACTTCACTGTGACAAGGTCGATGGTACCAAAAATTTTTCTTTGAGATATCTGAATATTTGAGTTAGCTAGTATAAGTTATTCAATGAAATGAAAAAAACAAGAGTTCGAGATAACAAGGTTAGACTGTGACCTTTAAATGACAAAGGTCACCAAGTAATGGAATACCAGAAATGGAAGTACTTAATTTCTTCGTCAGAAGTTCACCTCTTCCATGCGTCATCCGGTATTTTGAATAATCAGCCTTTTTATATAATGATAAAATGATACACAAAAATACCATACTGTCGGAACAGTTTGGAAATCAATCGAAAAGTCGTAAGAGATTAATTCTCGCTTGAGATTTATGGATAGAAAAACAAATTGTCTGTCTTCTGAAACATGAAGAACTTTGAGTATGACACTCTTACAATATCATTTTGATTATTCCTGTTCCTCCTGGTATGCTGGTATATCTCAAGCTTTGAAAAACAAACTACAGTTGGCACACATTTCCCCTCGTTGATATCTGACATTAAATTAACCCCCCTTATTTAAGCTATTATTTGTAAAGGACCCCATTGGCAATAAGATGAAAGGCTTTCTTCATGGGTTATCCTTGGTTGACAATTAATATGAGACCGGTGCTACCTGTAGTGCCAACGAAGCAAAATCCACATTATCTAATATTTAAATCATGTAAATCCTTGGGATGATTGAAATAGAAATTTTACTTACTTTTGTGTACTTTTTGGAGTGTACTGTAGTACAATGTAAGGATGCTCTTTCCATCTATTGAAACAGGCACGGCCATGAATGCTCGCGAATCTGAAAATTATCTGCCAATTTCACGCTCATTCAGTGCATCAAAATAGTGTCAAGATTTTTTGGGCCGAGATATATCGGGGACGACTTTTTTTTAGGGTCAAAGCTTCAGTAAAAGAGAATTAACACGACGGGTGCCATTAGTGGAGCAGGAACTGCTTACCCTTCCGGAACATCTCAGTTCACCTCCGGTTTTTAGTGGGGTTCGTGTTACTCGATCTTTAGTTTTATATGTATGTTTTGTAGATCGTTGTTTGTCCTTTTGTACTTTTCTTTTGGCCATTGCGTTGTCTGTTCTTCTTCGATATACGGATTCTCATTGCCCCTTTGGTATCTTCAAACTCTTCTTATCCAAGGTATATGAATCATTATTGTCAACAGAACAAATAACCAAGGTAATAAAGGTTATCCAGAATTTCAAACGTGTCATAAACATTATTTCAAAAGCTGATAAGTACTAACGAAGAGACACCTTTATCGTAAGCATTCTTATTTAATTTTGAAGGTTATATTTATGTAAATTAGGGTTTGCATATGTAGAAGGAATTAGCTGGGATGACCCAATCACACATTTGAGATCGGTAATGTTTACTATAAACAAACACGTTTTGAGCCTATATATGTGTTAAAATAAACGTTACAGAATACTGAAGGGGCAATCAACAATGTATAATCCAGAGAAACTGGCAATGTAGGGTACACAAGACGAAGAAAAACAAAACAAAAACACAACACAATAAGTGTTGGACACCACTATGCACAAATAAACACACATAGCGTAAAAATGTGCTTGATAATATGGTATATATTTACTAAAACATATAAATGAATTGACGATGAGCTTGAGGCTTATTTTCGCTTGCCACATGATGAACTTTTTGATTTCTAAAATCAAATCCGATATGTACCACGTGATCAAAACATGGACACTGTCTCCGACCAATGTACCCTAAAAAGTAATCCATAACGAACTCTGATTTTATTAATTGATTTAAGCTATTTTGTAGATATTACGATTATGGTTGATTCTAATATATATAAAAGTCTGCGATGAGTTCGAACCTCGTTCAGGCGAGGCTTACTCGATACAACTTTATGTTATAAAGTTTGTCAGTGACTTGCGGCAGGTCGGTGGTTTTCTTCGGGTAATCCGATTTCCTCCACCAATAAAACTGACCGCCACGATATAACTGAAATATTGTTGAAAGTGGCATTAAACACCATAACCCCCTAAAAGTCTGCGAAGTTAGATGAATTTTCCCTTTTCACTTGTGTAATGTTTTCATTATGTCATCACAACGTTTGATGGAATATTTCATATCAAACAACAAAACAAGCTTTTTCCAAAGATATCAAAAAGGTATTATGCTACATTAATTTGCATGTATAAGCCAATTTTTTGGCGATCCTCAACTAATTAATCATAGAATATAAAAATGTTTAAAGTCCAAGTATGTCATTTTGTTTTGCAGACGAAAGGTTTTACAGATGTCTTCCGGTTTCGAAGAAATTGGACGGGTTAATATTCCACTTGTGCTTTGTTTACTTGGAGCCTGGGTTTTAGTCTGTCTCTGTATAATAAAAGGAGTTCGTTCATCTGGTAAAGTAAGTTGTATGTTAATTATTCTGTATCATCTGTACTTTTAATAATCACAACAAGTAGTAAGTAGTATGAGAAAGGCAAATAAACGTTGGAGAATACCGAAGTGGCAATCAATATGAACAATCCAGAGAAACTGGCAACATTGGGTACACAAGATGAAGACAACCAAACACAGCATAGCACATTATGTGTTGGACACCACCATACACAAGACGAAGACCAACGAAGCAAAAACACAACACAATATGTGATAGACACGGGGCCACTATTCGTAAACAAACACAAATAACGTTAATAAGATATGAGTCCTCCTACAAACAACTGGAGGTAACAATGAATGGGAAATTAAGACAGTGAAATTAAAATCTGCATAGACAAGTGAAGTATAAAACTGTAAGCAAATGAAATATCGAAAGATCGGACAATAAGAATGAAAAACATAGATATCTAATTTAGTGCACGTTATACCTTTTTGAAGGAATCTTTATCTGGTACTCTCGCAGTCAAATAATTAGAAAAACAAACTATTTAAAGGTCTTTATGAGGGGGGAAAACTACAGGGTCTAAACAGGACAGGCAATTTTAGATAATGTTGCCTACACCTGAAGGGGATGACCCTTAGTCTTATTTTTTGAGAATTGTAAATTCCAATAACAAATATATCTATTAAACACTGACTACTGCATGGCTGGATGATACCATCTGGGACTAATAGTCCATCAGTAGAGGTATTAACCACGCTACAGTTTTAGTGGGGTTCGTGTTACTCGATCTTTAGTTTTATATGTATGTTTTGTAGATCGTTGTTTGTCGTTTTGTACATTTTCTTTTGGCTATTGTGTTGTCTGTTCTTCTTCAATTTACGGATTCCGATTACCCTTATGGTATCTTCAAATTCTTCTTAATGAGAATGTAGATATCTCATGTAGTCAAGTTTTGGCTATCCTGTTCTTGCTGCCAAAGACTTTTAAATTATTAGGGTTTTGAATATTTTGGGTTTGACCGTACCTGATTAAGGTTATTCCAGAAACGCAGTGTGCATTGAATTTTATATTTACATTTTTTTTATTAGTACACACGAACATTAAACAAAAGAGTTTATGCCTATCTGAAATACGTGTACATTATGTAGCTATTTATAGCCAAACAACATTCTATATTGTATAACCTTCAAAATAACATGTTTTACAATAATGTTTTCTGATTTGATTTGATTTTTGGTAGTTAATGCCATTTTCAGCAGTATTTCAGCTATATCATGGTGACCAGTTTTAGTGGTGGAAGAAGCCGGAATACCCGGAGAGAACCACCGACCATGGGCAAGCAACTGGTAAACTTTATCACTTGCGGTTGCAAGTCGAGTGCACCCTTTTTTGTAATTTACAAAGCCGGACACGAACCCACGCTGTATTGGTGATAGGCTTGTATGAGTTGTTAGGTAATCCAACTACCTAACTCATTGAGCCACCCAGGCCCTCTACAACTACCTAACTCATTGAACCACCCAGGCCCCCTATAATTACCTAACTCATTGAGCCACCCGGGCCCTTTAAGTTTTTCTGTAGTCTTTTCTAGAAATAATACCAATTAATGGAACAGGGTGTATAATACTTTACATATCTATTAATCTGTTAGTATGATATTTATTCCTAAACCAGATTCCAAAACATTTTATCAACAAAAAATCAGACATTTTTCCTATAAATTAGAAGGGGGGTTTTGGGTTCGTAGAACTGGTTTAACTCTGCCACTTGTTTTGTTATTGATGTGTCGGTACCAAGCCATAAGAGTGAGCGGTCATGTATTTTTGTGTTAGGGGTATCGATTTGGCCTCTGTTTATATGATTTTTTTTCTATTACATTTAGAACTGTTCCGACAGTGTGGTATATCTTATTTTTCAAAAATACCAATACTTTACAGAATATGTTTTTTTTGTTTGTTTTGTCTGAAGGTAGTTTATGTTACAGTCACGCTTCCATACATTCTGACCTTTATCTTACTTATCCGAGTTCTGATGTTGGACGGATCTGTGGATGGCATTGTAAAATTCATTAAACCAGACTTTAGCAAGCTGTTGACTTTTCAGGTATGTATTGATTGATTGATTGTTTGTTAACGTCAGCTGAGCACTATACCAGCTATATTCATGGCACTAAATCAGGTTCCAGTTGTTGTCAGTGACAGCTGTCAATCCTTAATATCCGAGAAATGTAGCGAGTTCAATATTTAACGAATTTTTTTTTAGTGCTAATTAAAGCCTGTGAATTCAATATTTAGGGACATCCTGGTTGTAAATAAAAAAAAAAATCCAAATGAAAGCCTTAAAATATAATAAACAGATCAAAGGTTACAAAAAATGTATATGACAGATCACACCTTTATAATTGGATTTTGTACCTGTAAATCTATTTGATTATTGACTGTGAACTTTATGTTGTTATAAATAAAACAGATAAGACACTAATTACGTGTTTATAGATTTTTCTTTTTTCTATAGGTAATTGTCATTTTAATGATATTTGACATTTTTTTGATTGAATAAATTTTATTGGTATTGCATGGTTTTTATCAATGTACTTTATTTACCGTTAATTTCTCTCTTGTCATCCAAGCCAACGATTTCACATCGTGAACACTTTTCAGTTTGACTTGTGTGTGTATATACATGTATAACGGTAATTGACAAAGGTTTACTTAAGAAAGAAGTAAGACAAAAAGGTACAGACTAGGGAATATAAATATAAAAATATATTAAGGCAGTGTTCAATTTTGGCAGTTAATTTTTGGAGTGTGACATATTTTGGAGTGTTTAATTTTGGCACTTCGTATTTAGGGGCCAAAATAGGCCAAAATAAAACCATGACCAAAATTTCCCGATTTACGGTAGCTCAGACATGTGAGCAACATACTCGTTAAATCGATTTTGAAATGAAAAAATGTGAACGCAGCATTTCCATTTCTATGTGTATAAACATATAAACGGATCCTATGGTACTGTGTATTCACTTGCAATTTTAAACAATTTCCGTCGCTATCTTTAACTAGATTAACACGACAGGTGCCACTAGTGGAGCAGGAGCTGTTTACCCTTCCGGAGCACCTCAGTTCACCCCCGGATTTTGGTGGGGTTCGTGTTACTCGATCTTTAGTTTTATATGTATGTTTGTCCTTTTGTACATTTTCCGTTGGCCATTGTGTTGTCTGTTCTTCTTCGATATACGGATTCTCATTGCCCCTATGGTATCTTGAAACTCTTCTTAAATGTAACTACCACGGTACCATATATATATATATGACCCCGATATACTTCTATTAAGTGATTTTCAATATATATGTCATCAGACCTACACACAAAACTAAAATATGAATTTGATATTATCATAAATGTATTCTTTAAAAGTAGTGTCATGTCATATTAAAATTGTCTAATGATCACTTGTTACAGGAAACGATATCCACCATTCTACATTCAATAAATCCATTAAAGATAATATCAGGCTTGTGTAGCAGCAGCGTCGGTAACCCACAGTTGATTCCGATACGTTCCTCTCTCTCCATCATGTGTAATTGATAAAACATTGTGTGTACACATTCAAGTTTAAAGACCAGAATTTTTATAAAATATAAGGAAGCTCTGTGTGATAGAGAGAGAGAGGAACGTATCGGAATCAACCTTGGGTTACCGACGATGGTGTAGCAGATGTTCGTTAACCTGTAAATGTAAATAGAGAATAAACACCAGCGACCACGAATGTCCCTATGTCATTAAGAAAAGTTTGAAGATACCAAAGGGGTAATCAGAAGCCGTCAATAGAAGAAAGACAGACAATACAATAGACAAGAAAAAACGGACAAACGGACAAACAAAGATCTACAAAAAATTACACAGAAAACTAATAATCGAGCAACACGAACCCCACTAAAACTAGTGTTGAACTCGGGTGCTCATGAAGGGTAAGTCGTTCCTGCTCTACTAGTGGCATCCATCGTGTTGCTCTTGTTACAGACCCGCTGACAATTTAACATTTGCGGATATCTGCCATCATTTATATTTATCATTTTCTTGAATGTGAATGTGTACAATCGTTTATCAGCGTTTAGGGTTAGAGGTTAGGGTTATAATATTTTACGCCACTTTCAACAATATTTCAGTTATATTTTGGCGGTCAGTTTTATTGGTGGAGGAAACTGGAGTACCCGGTGAAAACCAGTGATTTGTCACAAGTTACTGACAAATTTTATCACATGATGTTGTATCGAGTACACCTCGTCATTAACAGGATTCAAACTCACAACTTTAATAGTGGTGATAGGCACTGATCGCATGGTTAGTTTTAAATCCAACTACCATACAACCACGACCACGATGACCCCCCTTTATCAGAGTTAGGCAAATTAGTATATATTGCTGTAATGAGTTTATTTATTTATAGCAGTCTATTGCTGTTTGAAGAATGTTTTATATATGTTATAGATTTGGATTGAAGCAGCCTTACAAGTAATTTTTTCTCTTGGTCCATGTTGGGGATCAGCAATTACATTATCAAGCCTGAACAAATTTAAAAATAACTGTTTCAGGTAATATATTAATGGCAGTTACATCACATAGCGCATTATAAAATTGCTTGTTTGTTTGTTTATTTTTCGATAAAAGGCCACATCTGCTGTAAATATATAATTTTATAAAAACCACATTTATATTTAAATAGAAAATTTATTGAAAATTTATAATTACTGTTTTAATTAATATTTAAATGATGATTATTGCCCTTTTTAATAGAACTAATCTAACTTCTGGGGTTGAGAGTTTATGGTGTTTAACGCCACTTTTTAACAATATTTCAGTTATATCGTGGCGGTCAGTTTTATTAGTGGAGGAAACCGGAGTACCCAGAGAAAACCACCGACCTGCCGCAAGTAACTGACAAACTTTATCACATAATGTTGTATCGAGTAAAGCTCACCTGAGTGGGATTCGAACATTAGAGGTGATAGCCACTGATTGCATAAGTAGTTGTAAATCCAACCACTATACGACCACGATGACCCCTTATGACTTCTATGTTACAAAAAAGTATATTATGTATAAAGTTCAAGATTATGAGTCAGCGATATATACATCAATGCTGATCACCCAGTTAAATGTGGTGATATATTGGGAAACCACCTGGATGACAGCATTATTCCATAAGACGGAAGTTTATGCATACATAGCTAGTTTAATCCTGCCACCTTTTATTAGAGTGCACATACCAAGCCAGGAAAGTGAATGGGTATGTATAAGCTGTATTAGGGTTATAAAAAGAAAGTTTAAGCTGTAATGATCAACAATTGCACCAATATCAACAAATCGAACAACCACCTCGCGCCTGTGATCTGAAACAACCGATCGATTTTGCGTCCGTTTCTATTAGATTTTGGAATTGGTCTAACGGTGTGTTACTTTTTTTTCCATTTTGTTTGTTCCGAACATATATCAAAACATAAAAAATAACACACACCTGGCTACATACACTACATCATAACAAAAACGTATAAATGTAAGAAGAGTTTAAAGATACCAAAGGGGTAATTAGAATCCGTAAATCGAAAAAGAACAGACAACACAAATCGAAAAAGGACAGACGACACAATGGCCAAAAGAAAAAGTACAACAGGACAAACAACGATCTACAAAACATACACATAAAACTAAAGATCGAGTAAAACGAACCCCACTAAACACCAGGTGTGAACGCAGGTGCTCCGGAAGGGTAAGCATTTAATTTTCTTTCACTAGATACCCATAAATACCTACTTAATACAGGTAGTGCTAATTTCGAAAAGTTGGAAAGCCAAATCGTCAAAACATATTCACACAATAAGCGCCATAGCAACCTAAATATGCTATGCTAAACTGTTTCCTACGTTCTCCCGTTTCTCCATTACAGAGACACTGTAACTATATGTTTGCTTGGAGAGGGAACCAGTATTTTAGCTGGTTTAACCATTTTTGGAGGCTTGGGATTTATTTCTAAATCGTTTGATTTGCCAATTGACTCAGTCGCAAAAGCAGGTATGTTCAATTTTAAATGTTTTGACTCTGGCTTATGACTTACATATACCATTTCAAATATGCACAGAATATCTCTTAATCTCTACGCAAAGGATTATGTGTATCCTACGTCAATCACCTTTACCTTTGCCACACTACTGGTTAATACTTGAATAGTTATTTCTCATGGCAGATAAGCCACACCTTCTTACTTTGTCTTTATACAAACATCGTGGGCAGACGATACAGTAATCAAATCAAATGGCATACACTTGTAGTCCCGCAGTAAATGGGAGCAGACTATTTTCGATGTGTGGCAAGGGTTATAACTCAGTGTAGTGATACAGGATCAGCTATGATGTCTGTGGTGGGTAGCGAGGGTCTTTATGAGAACGATTTAATAGTTGCATTTACATCTACCAAATCAACCGAAGTCTACAATTAGGTTTATAATATTTACTCCCGACTGCTTACATCTATTCGATATAACAAAATGTAATAAACAGTGTTTGTGACTTACAAAAGTTTAGTAGCTTTCTCCGGAAACTCCGGTTTCTACCAATTAAAATTATATAACTGAAACATTGTTTATAGTGGCGTTAAATATCCATGGTCTAATCAAATAAAGCATGTATATTAATAGTATAGTCGTTGAATTAAGCAAATGTTTGGATGTCCATTTCATTTAAACAATTACAGAAAAGTTTGGAGATATCAAAGGGAGTATTCAGAAAATGTAAATCGAAGAAGGACATACAGCATGGACAATGTCATGGTCGGTACAAAAACAACAAGCAAAGGTCGACAAAACAAAAGATTAAATAGCACGAACACCACTGACATCCGGGTTTCTTGCTATTATGTAATATTATACAGTAGATTTCATAATGTTCAAAATATCTATACAGCAATTAGTGTTTGTCTGACTACATAAAGGGTTCGTATATACTTTGAGTTTTTATGTCAAAGATCAAACCATGCCCACTGAGGCTACCAAAGGGATTGACACACAAATACAATATTTATATAAAAAAAAAAAAGATATATATTTATATGTAACAGATGGTACATAATACTGTTAAATTGCAATACAGGTGCAATGTCATCGAATGTGAGATTTATTTGTTTTCGGCACGAAAATGGTGGAAATGCTCTGTGAAGCTCCTATTTTCCCTATTTCACGGCCTCAAACAACTAAATCTCCTATTTAACAAAAACAACGTACCAATATTACTTAAGCATTAATACATTAGCATTCATATTTCTAAGAAAAATACTCAGGTAAAGGCATATTATATAAGCATTTATTATATAGTAATAAATATTTTCCTATTAATTTCAATGGAAAATTATCGTGTATATTGCACTAGTTCAAATATGAATATTTGAAGTAGTTCAACATTCCACTTAAGTATAATAAAATACACAATATTTATATACAAAATGCATACAAAATGCTTTAGGCATAAACTATTTATTACTATATAATAAAAGGGTTATTGCATGAACATTGGTGAATATTGTCCCTAGCAATATATCATATTGCACTCGCAAACTCGTGCAATATGATATACTGCTCGGGACAATATTCACCACTATTCATGCAATAACCCTATACTATAAAATATCTCTATGTACGTTAGTAATTTCATTATTTTCTTTTAGGTCCAATATATTGTGATATAAAGGCATATCAGCTCAGAACTTTTTTCTATTAAGTTTTTTATTCGGAGTTAAATGCATTTGTGATATAAACGTGTTGAATCAGTTACGATCATTTCCTTTAAGCTAAATACATTTTTATTTTTCCTTATTTTTTTTACAATTATTTTCAAGGTTTTTTTTATCATATTGTTTACAACCTAGACAGTAATTTATAGCAACGAAAAAAATACTTTGCTTACATTTCGTGTTTACATGAAGTCTTTAAAAGATGGCCGACATGCAGTTTCCACAGTTTCTAACTTTACAGTTACCTCCGTTTATCATTCTGTCTTTTTATGTATAAAACTGCAAATATCTTTTCATAAAATGTTCATTTTTTATCAATGATATTTTCAAAAGTCATCTTTGCCACAAACCATGCATATAATCTTTCCATAACTCTAATTTTAATCCACATCTTTAATCATTGATCGATAATTTGTACATTTTCTCTTTGATTTTTAAACGCTATTATATCTATTATCACACCTGATATTTAAAATATATTATAATACCTCACATATTATAAATTAATACGATTGCTATAAATAGCACCACGTGACATTTTCGGTTATTTTTTTTTCTAATTCTCGACTGCCGTGGAATAAACCGTTATTGCCCTGGAGATAGCCCTATCCGTTCCGTCAAGGGGAGATAATGATTACTGCAGAAAAAATGACTGCCGAAGGTTAATCATTTACTCGTCGAATGATGGTGGTTTTCTCTGGGTAATCTGTTTTCTCCAATAAAATTGTCTGCTGTGAGATTATACAAATGTGTATAAAGTGGCATTAAAACCCCAACAAGCAAATCAATAAAATTAGCAAGGTACATTGTAAATAAAGCAAATATTAAAAGGAAGTCTTCTGAAAGTCACATCTACAGTGGCTGAAATCAGATAAAATTGGCATATCAAGTTTGATTCATGTGGAGTTTCAAACGTTTGTTTCGGTATTACAAAACATTTACGGCCTGGTTAGGAGGTGGATATCCAGAATAATCAACCCACCAAGGTTAGTTAAATAACCTTTAATGGATTGATAAATATACAATACTTGTGTAGTGTCGAAGCATATAGGTAATATGTTTATGAGGCTTAGAAACGGGGGAAAAGGCGAGGATTCGCTGAGCCTTTTCCAGCGTTTCGCGCCGAATACACATATTTACCTATATGCTTCGACAGTGCACATGTATTGTATTTATCCTGCAATTTTAAATCATAAATAAATGTTTACTGGACGACGATAAAAGTATTTGAGATAATTTTGTGTATGTATTTGAAAACAATATCCCCTGATGTGGGCGGAGCTTACATTTGTATGTTCTATTTATAATTGACCAATATCAAAAAAAATATTGGGCGGGTTATATTGGTCGGTAAATGCTGTCATTGCAGGATAAATATGGATATCCACCTTCTAATAAGGCCGTAAATGTATAATATCACTGTTTTCTAATATGACGTTATAATGATGTTACATTACCAAATACTCGATAATCATACTATCATTCATATGTTTTGCTGGAAATGAACATCTCATCGCTTCTCTCTAAGAAATCCGTTCTCGCAAAAAAAATCAACGCTAATATATATTTATATGAAATAAAAAAATCAATCATTGGCATAGCATCATTTTTACAATATATCACATCATGATAATGAAGCAACATTTTATATGTTCCTAGCATACACTGACTTTTTCAGATAGTAAATTATACCTCTAAACTGTATTTGCTTTTTAAGAATAACTTTAATATACAAGGTCTAGTCTTCAATACAGTAGTAAAGAGTTCATAAATATATCTGAAAATGTCTCCGAAACAAAATAGTACCGTATTTAGGGTTGTATAATGGGCAGGATTTTGCCCAGATTCTTTTAATTTGTAGGAGGGGTGCGCATTATAAACAGGAACAATGTGTTTCACTCTTTCCCAGACCGGGAAATCACATGTCCGCCAATAAAACCCAACACGTTTAATATTTTGCAACTTTATTGAAGATGAAAAGAGA
This sequence comes from Bathymodiolus brooksi, assembly GCA_963680875.1. Classification (NCBI taxonomy): domain Eukaryota; kingdom Metazoa; phylum Mollusca; class Bivalvia; order Mytilida; family Modiolidae; genus Bathymodiolus; species Bathymodiolus brooksi. Next base: position 63,161,670 of record OY804583.1, read on the forward strand.
CAAATGGTTCTTAAATTCTCCCAGCAAATGAAACATGCTCAAAGGACTGAAAAATATATACGATTGATATTTAATTCTTACATTTCCGACGGCGATTTTTTTAAAAGTCCATACGCATTATAGACACGAAATATTTTTTTTCTGGAGATTTTCAAGGCCAAGAGGGGGTGTGCATTATGCACCAATGCGCATTATACAACCCTAAATACGGTATAACTCTATAGTCAAATACGTATGCAAATTAATTCTAATAAAAATATATATGAAAACCGGAAATTGCCAGATTTAATAATTATTAGATAGTCACTAGTGAAATTAACAAACGTCGCCTATTTACACTCTCTTAACATAAAATATTACTACACGCCAAAATAATCCATGGAAAAAATTTAATTAAGTTATTAATTTTTAATCGATATCCACCTGTGTCAACATGAATTAATTACATTCGATTAGCAATATATATAAAAAAGTCACACATGAATATATAACGTCATAAAAAAAATTACTTCCTAAAATTTGTGACGTCATGGGTTGGTTATGGACATAAAATAATAACGATAGTTATCTGATTATGCAAGCCACAGACGAGTAATTATTTTAGTAACATCTTTGTACGCCTCTCAAGACCCTGCTTACTCGCTTGAATTTAACAAATGTTGTTGAAGAGCCTACACGGATTACACCTTCATCTGCAACATGTACGTATAGATCTACTGGTCACTAACAGACCAAATCTTATTCTAAATATTGCTGTATCATCAAACTTTTGTAGTGATCATTGTCCTCGGGTAAAACACAATAAAGGGCAATGCAGTGTTGCAGCAGAGCTGAAAATTCAAGTATTGTTATTCTTAAAAGCAACATGTTTTCTATGATCTATAATGTCTGAAGTTGGTATGATGTTAAAATTACTCAGAATTACTTGCTAGTTCTCTTTTTAATTAACATTTATTCACAAGATTATCATTACACCCTTAAATATAGTTACGGACACTACATGGTTTTTGTAGTGTCCGTAACCATATTTTCTGTTCTGCAGTTTTTATTCTGTCTACAATTGTTCATATTTTGACTTATTATAACTACTCTGTGTATTTTACATCTTCAAACATGAAAATATCAATCTTTTGACAGTGTTTTCTAGAAGATTTTTTACTGGTTACGGAACCTACAGATTTCTAATAGAGACATTTTTTGGACTTTGAAATACAAATAAACAAAATTTTAATCCAATTTCCTACTGAAATGGATTTTTTATTAACTTGTTATATTTGATGAGTGGGAAACATAATTTTTTTGTATGTGTTTTATTATGTTTAAGCTTCACATAACGAATGGGAGACATTCTTGTCTAAAACTATATAGCGAAACATACCTTTTGGATAAAGCCTGATAATTTCTCCAATTGATGTCCGATTTTCATGAATTTGGTATCAAATTAATCCTGATTAATTTTTCTAAAGATTTATATTAAAATAGTTTTGTTGTTTTCCTATTTTGAAAAGTATATTTTGGTGTAAAAATAAACTAATTACAAGTGCAACAGCATAACACCTTATTTGTGCAAATTTACCAGTACCCTTTTGCCTGTTACTCAAAAACTATGAGAGATATCTTCTTGAAATTTTGCATGCAACTTCTGTGTTTCACCATCCAAAACATGATATTAGAGTGATACCTTTAAATTCAATAGAAGTATGTTAATATTGCACATAGCACACTGCTTTTGAGTATGAGCGCTATATTGCTTTTCAGCCATCTGTAAGTGCTGATGTAAATGTCAAAGTAAATAAGCAGTTATGCTTTAAGAGAATAATTAAGAAATATGACCAAGCTGATTATGCATCTATGAATGATGAACTAAATATGATAGATTGGAATACCATATTCCACAATAAAACTATAAATGATAATTATTCCAATTTTCTATCCACCATTAACAGAGTGTGTGACAAACATATCCCCTCCAAAGTAGTAGTTATTAGACCTGATGATAAGCCTTTTCTGAACAGCTCCATAAGAAAAGCTATTCGTAAAAGAGATCGTATTCATTATAAAGTTAAATCCACAAATAGACCAGAACACTGGCTTCGGTACAGGCAAACACGAAATGATGTCATTAGTTTGGTTAGATTAGCTAAAGAAGAATACAAGAAAAAGCTAACCTCACAACTAACAGATACCCCCCCCCTCTGGTAAGTGGTGGCGTATAGCTAAATCGGTCTGTAAACTGAATAAATGTAAACAGTCTACACCCCATTAAAACATGGAGGAAGAATTATTGTCCATCCATTGGAAAAATGTGAAATTTTTAATCAATATTTCTCAAAAATCTCACATATAGAGGAAGAGCCTGATCTTCTAACAGAAAATATCAATCCAGTAAATACTTGTCCAGATTTTTTATAACTGAAGAGGAAGTAAAAGCATGATATTTTAAATTGTACTAAACCCAGTGGTCCAGATGGTGTTGCACCAAGGATTCTTAGACATGTATCTCAATCCATCATCAAGCCCCTAACCTTATTATTTAACCAATCATTACAATGTGGTAGAATTCCCTATATTTGGAAACGATCACATGTAACACCTGTTTACAAAAATAAAGGTTGTACATCTGAGGTTTCCAATTTTCGCCCTATATCCCTTACCTGTGTTTTATGCAAAATAATGGAAAAAATTATTGTAAAGCATATGTTTAATTATGTACGTGAACATAATATTATAACAGAACATCAGTCTGGATTTCAGCCCATTGATTCAACTGTCAATCAACTATTACATATTTATCATACGATTATTAGTAATCTAGATGTGGGCAAAGATGTTCGATTTATGTTCTGCGACATATCCAAGGCCTTTGACAGAGTCTACCACAAAGGTCTTATATATAAAGTAAAACGACTAGGAATTACAGGCAATTTACTCAGTTGGATAACTGACTATTTAGGAGATAGAAAACAAAAAGTAGTACATGAGGGTTTCTCGTCTGGTTGGGAAGAAGTAGATGCTGGGGTCCCCCAGGAGTCTGTATTGGGTCCGTTTTTATTCCTCTTATACATAAATGATATAACTTCATGACTTGCTTGTAATATAAAACTTTTTGCAGATGATACTTCTCTGTTTATAATTATTGATGACTCAAATTATATAGAGACCTCGGAGATTTTATCAACAGACCTTAGTCGAATATATAATTGGTCTAGAGATTGGGCTATTAAATTTAATCCTAATAAAACTGAGTCTGTTTTATTTACAAGAAAAAATAATGTTGATTGCCCTAATGTATATTTTGGAAATCCAGACAACATAGTGACAGATGTGGAAATGCACTGTCACCTGGGTCTGGATTTCCAGATTAATTGTAAGTGGAAAAATCATATTACAAAAATATATGAAAAAACATGTGATAGACTAAAAATTCTTCGTATGCTAAGACATCAAGTGAGTCGTAAAGTTTTAATTAATATATATCTTTCATTCATTCGACCTGTTCTAGAATATGCTGATATTGTTTGGGATAATTGTACTTTACATGAATCAAATTTATTAGAAAGTGTTCAAGTTGAGGCAGGTAGAATCATCACAGGATTAAAAATAATTAAATTCCTCTAAAACTAAATTATATGAAGAACTTGGGTGGGAGCCTCTATATAAAAGATGTGAGAAACATAAACTTATTTTAATGTATAAAATTATAAATGGGCATACTCCAAATTATTTATCTGATCTTGTACAACCAACCATATGCAGAAAATGTTCATAATTATAACTTGCGCCAACAAATTTCAAATGAAAACTTGCGACTTCCATATTGTAATACAGTTTCTTATAATAAAAGTTTCTTACCTAGTACTATTAGTCTGTGGAATGAACTACCTGCCTCAACGAAAACTTGTCCTTCTGTGGAAACATTTAAAAAAAAGTTAAATTCTAACTTGAAGATCGAAAAGGTCCCTGAGTATTTCCATATAGGTAATCGGAAGGAAAATATTGCTCTGTGTCAGATTAGGAATGAAGCAAGTAATCTGAATCTACATCTTTATGATCACCACTTAACAGATAGAATTAATTGCCCTAATTGTGATTGCCCCTGCGAGATCCCAGCACACTTTTTCATACACTGTCCGGAATATAATAATCAGAGACAAACCTTAAAAAATACTTTTACTAAACTAAATATAAATTTCAATTTACAAACTATATTGAATGGATGTGAAATGCTGCATGAACTATCATCAGAATGAGGAATTAGTACTTAATATCAATACAATTATTTATTAAAAATAGTAAAAGGTTCTAACTGTCTTCAAATTACTACTTTCAAATGTACTTTTAATTTTCCTTGTTGACAAACTCATCATAATTATATTCACTATTATGTTATATTTGTATATTATTTTCTCTTCTTATTATTATAGTGTGACTTAATTTTAAGTCAATGCTCAGATCAAAATAATCTATTATTACCAGTATGATTTCTTTTCCTATAAATCTACTTGAACATTTCGGCCCAATCATTTAGAACCTCTTATTGAGTAGCACATTACCTCAAGGTGAACAACATTGGAGTTAGACCATCTAACTTCCAGGGGGGGGGGGGGATGTTTTATTTCTAAAAAAATATTCTGATTCCCAATGTTGCTGAACAAAATATTGTGATTTTGGTGGAAGAAAAAAAAAATAATCTGATTCAGAGTTTTTGCTATGTAACCTAATTTTAAATTCTGGAAAAAAATATTGTGATTTGCGTGACAAAAAAAATAAATATTCTAACTCTCGTGTTGTCGGGGAAAAAAAATTCTGAACGAAACAACTAAAAACCTCTGCAAGTTAAATGGTTGGTCCCTTACAGCAATTTCTTCTTATCCATTTCTTACACTAATTTTCCACTTGTATAATAATTGATTGAAATTATTTTTCTTTTTCCAGATTATTATGATAATTGATTTAAATTATGTTTCTTTTTCCAAATTACCTTTCAATAATAATGAAAATTAACTTCCAAAGTGAACAAATTGTTTTATTAATTTCTCTTAGCATTGTACTTACATTATATATTATATTAGAGATACATCTCTTTGATTGTATAATAATTATACACTCTGTTGTTGCTGTAGCCTTGTATGAGGAGAGGATATAAATAGGCTTGTCCTGCTATCCAATCCTTTTCAGTACTTTTCTGAATAAAATACGTTTAAATTAATTAGTAACATCTTTTAAATTTTTTTTTTTTTTAAATAAATATTCGATTCATACAGTCTTTACTGTTAATCTAAGTGAACTTTATACACATATATAGTATATCTAGGCCAAACGAATATATTTTTCAACAATGGTGTACATAATGGAAACACAGGGACAAGAAGGATAAAACAGTGGACAATAACGACAATATCTCAGTTTCAAGATTGCAGACAACGTCTACAATTATTTGTTTTTTTATTAAATATACAATATATATGTACATTGTTGGAGAATATTAAATTCATTAGAAACTGGTAGAAAAGTGAAACTTTGGTGAGCTTTTTAAGCCTGTTTCGCAGCGAATGCAAATTAATTTGATATTAAAAGACAATGCACCTATATTGTGTTTATCCTGCAATATAAAAAAAAGTTCAAAACAATTTCTGCCAAGTTGTCAGAAAATAGCTGAAACAAGTGTAGTTCTAATGGTTTTTAATGGTGTCATCTGTGATGTCAGCACTTATACTCTTACCGTTTCTTTCTGTTACTCTACATGAATCAGGTACCAGAAAGGCTTTATTAGGTCCATGACTAAATAAGTCTGGAGTTTATTTAACCCCTCAAAATGACACAATTGCAGGATAAACACATTTAATGGCTATGTTCTTTGAAAACAAAATCAGTGTTAGAGGAAACAGAGGGAGCAATCAAGAATGGACACCTGCAACATTGGGTACAGAGATCAAAGACAATCAAAACACAGAAAACTAAAAAGAGGAAAAAGACAGATCCTCCCAAAAAACCGTGGGTGAACCAAGATGTTAGAAAAGGGTAATTAATTCCTGATTCTTATAAGATACCCGACGTGTTACTCATTTTCAAGTCCGTTAAAAATCGTATTTGTGATAGAATAAAAAGGAAAAAGTCTGTTGCCATTTCAAAAATGGATATTTCATAGCTGTCAACCAGTTCGTGATAATGACCATGTAATATTTTGTAGCGATGAATCCAACCTTGGAACAACATATCCTTGTTTGAGTAGCTTTTGCATCAGCAGTGTTAAAGAATGCATTCTTAATGATGTTGAATTTATGTGATTTACTAATGTTTTGTTTGAATTATAGGCTGGCAAATTGACATTTTAATGTTTCTGGCGGAGTCCCAGACATTTACAGCACTGAAATGATGTAAAGAGATAAAAATATATGTTGTCTTATTCAATTGGATAGAATACCATAAATAGTCACATCATTTATTTAAATTTTATCGGATACATGAAAGTAGTGAAGTGAGTGCAAAACGAGTCTTCGATTTACTCCATGCACACTGATAAGTGGAAGACTCTGTTTCAATGCCCATGGAGTATAACCTCTAGCCCCGTTAGACAATCGGAGCAGACAATTTTTAGATAGAGATGGAAATGAGTTAAGCTCCATTTTAATTCAGTTGTATTTCGTCAACTATAAAAGCTGTCCTGCTGAGATTATATCCAAATTTCTAACCAGAGGTTATACCCCATATTACTTATCTTGTTAAAAAATAAACATTCTTTGATATGATTTGGAAATGGAACAGAATAAATAGTCGCATGATATGTATTATTTTATTGATAAGACATGCATGCTATCCTGTCAATAAACAAACTGTTATAAAGAACTCACAGTTTTCTTCCTATGATATTAAGAGCTTACCAAATATAGTGACTCGTGTGTAGTTTGATATTCAATGCCAGTAAGATGTCATATGAATCTTAAAATTATGTGTGATTACAAATTATTTGATAAAATGGTCATTAATCAGTTGTTTTATATTGGTCCTGTTATACATTCCGTCGGCTAAATAAACAATTATGGCATCGGGATACTATGAACAAACTCAAACCCATAGCACGACCGATATCTAAAACAACTGGTTAATATGATTATAGTACAGTGGAACTTGTGCAATCCGACACACTGTGACATCCGACAAAAATGTATGGTCCCAAAGTATATCTGTAAACTAAAATATAACTTGAGTATTCTGACATCGTGTACAATGCGACACATTTATCCTTGGTGTGTCGGATTAGACATGTTCCACTGTATTGCTATTTTGCCAAACTGAAAATATCTATTATTTCTTTAATAGCAGTAACTACATGAAAATTATATCGCTTTATATGTACTTAATATACAATGAGACATAAACCAAGGTTATTATTCATCATAATTAACGTACACATACATATATAATAAAGACAAAATGCATTAGTTTAGATACAAATAACCTTTTTAAACACATGTTCTTCACTGATTGTGTTACATTCTTAACATGAAAAAATATGAATGGAATTTATTGTGGTATTTTTGTTTTGTTTTTTGATTTCATTGATATCACAATAAGTTCTTTCGAAACGTTTCCATTCCGTCAAAGTTCCTAACATTCCTTGCGCACAACATAACAAAAGTAGCGTAGGACAAATCAAGTTTTCAGCAAATTTGACATAGCTAATTTACTATTTGCTTGTAATTTCGTGAGTATATGAGTATTTCAAAAGTGTTATTAGCTTTGTCAATTGGTGAAGATTTCTGTTGAACGAGAAATTGACCTACATTCCAACCACATCATGTTGCAGTATTGATTAAAATGTTGGAATTATGATGCAATGGAAACGACTTGAATTGGACGTATTGTATTATAATTAATCTTATGAATAATGTATATTTTACAAGGACCAGCCCTGGCTTTTATTGTGTACCCAGAGGTCTTGCTTCAACTTCCTGGACAGAACGTATGGGCAGTAATGTTCTTTGTTATGTTGTTGACAGTAGGACTGGATTCACAAGTATGTATCATGAATTTAAGTATAAGTACTTGTTTTTCATAGGACAAAATTTGATTTATTTGAAATGGAATTAGAATACACAATTAATCGATAAATAAATTAATCATTATTATGAGAAAAGTTTGACAACACCACAGGGGCAAATATAGGCTGTAAGTCAACGAATGGAAAACACAATAGACAAAGAAAAGGGACAGAACGACAAACAATGGTCATAAAAAAATTACACAGAAAGCTAAAATTTGAGCAATGCGAACCCCACTAAAAATCCAGAGTGAACTCGGAAAGGTAAGCCGTTCCTGCTCCACTAGTGGCACCCGTCATTTTATTGTTAAATACGAACGCAGCATCTCTTTTACACAGAAATCGCATGTCACATCAAAACACAAACTAAATGCGACCAATTCAACTGCAGGACCCCAACTAAAAAATGGGGATCCGATCAATAGTCTGACGGTTCGATGGTCCTACGGTTCAATAGTCTAGTTATCACCTGACGAACGAGGCCATGTACTGTAAAATATGCTCCTGTCATATATAAGTTTTACCCCTTCATTATCCGTACGTACGTCCGTAACAAAAAATTTCCGTCTAAGATATCCCAGCTATTACCGAAATGTATATGACTTAATAAATCAGAAGTTGTATCGCGTTGGCAACACTACTCGGGTCTGTCGGCCTAGTATTTTCTGAAGTGACCGACTTAAGTAGTGCAATTTAAACGTCAAAAACATGAACATTTTCGTAAAAAAGATATCTCGACTTGATATGATTTTTGGTATGGAGCTTGTACTATGTATGACTCCTATTTTCAGACCTGTGCAATACTTCTTGTTGGCCGACGGCAGGGAGCATCCGTGTCCTATGGACACGTTTGTCTTTTATTTGTATTTACTAACCATTAATTTAATCATTCATATGTCCGTGGTTATTTGGAGAAGTAACTACTCGGCCATACTCGCTGCTGTCAAATTACCTAACTTTCCATGCAACGGAAATTGTCGAGTAGTTACCATTTTGTCGGACCATCGAACTGTCGGACTATCGAACTGTCGGACCATCGAACTGTCGGACTAAAGAGCTGTCAGATCACAACTACGCACTCAAAAAATGATAACAACAAGCCTCCATCAAGGAAATCATGAAAGGAACCAAAACCTCTGGAATGTCTCGTCAACTGAGAAATATATATACTCGAAATGTAGGTACTCTTGGGATGATGCTATATAAAAATGGAAAATCCACAATGGGAATATTACAATCATCTCTTGTGTCGTAAAGTTTCGTTTTTTCCCGTATTTACTGTCAATTTCGAAGGGAAGGTCTATGTACATGTATGTAGCAGATCTAGGCGTCTTCGTGCTGTCCTTCATTTCAAATTCAATGTGATAGGTGCGAGCTACACAATCACCGAAATGTGAATTATGTGAAATTAAAGGACCGGGCTAGCAACTTTTCGTTTTTTTGAGAATGTTTTGCATGAAATCTGTTTCATACATCTAAAATAATAAATCGACCAGAGCAACGTTGGTCCTCATAGCAGTGGCGACGGTCTGTTGAAAAACATGTCCACCAAGCATAACAGATATCCGAAACTAGAGCATTTTAATGACATAAAAACACTTCTATCGTACATGGGGGTTATGGTACCTTCAACAATAGTTCAGTTATATCGTAGCGGTCAGTTTTATTGGTGGAGGAAACCGGAGAACCCAGTGAAAACCACAGACCTGTCGCAAGTGACCTGCAAACTTGATGTTGTATCGAGTACACCTCGCTATGGGCGTGATTCCATCTCACAGCGTTAGTCGTGGTAGTCACTGATTGTACATGGAATCTTTTGATTTTGAGTGTACTTGATGAAGCATATTCCAGAAATGTGCCGTGTGCACTAAATTTGATATCTATGTTTTTATTAGTTATAAATCCAAGTACCATACGATCACGACGATCCCCTGTCGTACATGAACTGGTGAGAGCATCAGACACAAATATTATAGAAATAGTTCATGGCACTGAGGACCATATGTCCCAACATGATATGAACGATTTCGGTCGATTTCCGGATTTTATATTATATTGGACCAGGCTTTGCTTACAATGACAAATAATGCAAAAAAACGTAAGGTATAAAATAATTATTACATATTGTAGTTTGCATGCTGTGAAAGTTTCATCACCTGCATCTCGGATGTTTTCCCGACTCTTCGTAAAAGAAAGATGATCTTCGTTCCTCTCTTTTGTATTGCACACTTTCTACTTGGGATAATATTTTGTACAGAGGTATAATAATTATGAAAATGTTATATATTTATTTAATGTTTTAAAATATTCTATGAAATGAAATACATTTGTAGGGGTTGTGGGTTATTGTGTTTAATGCCACTTTCAACAATATTTCAGTTATATCGTGGCACCCAGTTTTATTGGTGCAAGAAAGGGAATACCCGGAGGAAACCACCGACCTGCTGCAAGTCACTGACAAACTTTATCACATAATGTTGTATGGAGTACACCTCGCCATCAGCGGGATTCGAATTTACAACTGTAGTTGTGATATGCACTGGTTGCTTAGGTAATTGTAAATCCAACTACCATACGATCATGACCACGACAGTCCCTTGATAATATTAATTATATTCTACATAAACATAATTGTAGAAAAAAAAACAATCTTAAAAATAATTATGACCTTCTGAACAAAAGTAGTTACAAATTGTTGTATATATTAATTGATGACATGATCAATGGAAAAAAAACAGGTGGGCTGTTGGTAAAAATAATCTCTATTCAAGGGTAAAAATAATCTCTATTCAAGGGAAGTAAAATTGGCTGGATATATACACCACAATATGTCTATATACATTTGTATTAATTGTATGTTTTAGTTTGTTACTAGAATTGTCATTAAATAGATAACCCGTTCTAATAATGTCCTCGACTAATCCGTTTGATCCTCATATGGCTTTATATTGGCACTCTGCTTCACCTCGATCCAATACAGCCACACAGGATCAAATTGGCGATATTGGATATATGGAAATGTTAATCCAATATCATTATATTATTGACTTGTTATAGGGAGGCATATACCTCTACCAGATTGTTGATTGGTATATAGGTGCATTTTCCCTGCTTTTGATTGGATTTATCCATTGTGTAATATTTGGATGGATTTATGGTAAGATATTATTTAATATTCTAATATGTAGAGTTTGAAGATACCACTGGTGTAGAAGCCGTAAATCGAAGGACAGACAGCAAAACAAAAAGATGAACAATGGCTGAATGGTCACCAAAACACTACACAGAAAACTAGAGATTGAGCAATACGAACTTCACTAAAAACTGGGGGAGAAACCATGTGCCCCGGAAGGTTCGGCAGTTCCTGCTCCACTAGTGGCACATATCATATAACTGTTAATGAATATCATCTATGGAAATTGTGTTGGACATTTGTATGCTCAAATATTTACAAATACTATAAAAAAAAGTGTGAATCCACAACAAAACAAATAGGAGTAAAGTCGAACCAAATATCATTCTGTGCGAAATTCTTCTTAGCTTTTTATGCCAAAGGCTGAGGTAAATATAATTTTTTCGCATGTCAAATAAACATTTACATTTAACGAGTCAAAAGACAGTTGTCTGAGAAAGATATTCGTATTCAATAATAAACCTTTTACAAAAATACAGATATACAGTCAAACCTGCCCATGAGGTCACCTCTATTAAGCAGTCACCTGTAGTAAAAGGTGACCGTGTCCTGTCATAGAAAATTTAACATGAATTGAACCTCTTTTAAGAAGTCGCCTCTATATAAAAACACTTTTAATTTGTCCCAAAGGTGACCTCTTCATACAGGTTTGACTGGAGTAAGCATGACATTATTATGGATACAGAAAATATTTTTGCCTTAAAGCTTCTAATATTCTTAAAACAAAAGATATATGGTTTTTACTTATATTTAGTCAACATTAACAATTAACAATTGAACCTGTTAAAAAATAGTTACACGTGACGCTATGTCCGGTGACTATCTTATTTCAAATACTGATTTCCGGTCAAATACGTTTGTTTTTATTGAAAGACAATGAGCAATTTTTTTCAGCCATACGATGACGAGAACAAGTTACATGTGATAAGATGACGATGATGTTCATTTTGTACTTGACATTTAACACGCCTATTTGCTCACTCATAATATTATGTGATAATGTTTGTCAGTGACTGGCGGCAGGTCAGTGGTTTTCTCCGGGTAATCCGGTTTTACGCCGCTAATAGAACTGACCGCCACGATATAGCTGAAATATTGTTGAATGTGGCGTTAAACACCATAACCCCTGTACACTCTTTTACACTTTATTTAATGACAGTATGTAAGTAATGATTAAATCAAGATTTATTTGTCTCATGTCAGATTTATATTTCAGGTGTTGATCAGGTGTCACGTGATCTGTATATGATGTCGGGTCGACATTTACCATTATTTCTGCGAATATCAATACGCTACATTACACCTGTAATTTTATTGGTAAGACTTTGATACTATTAATTAAAAAAAACAAAACAATAATTTAAAATGAAGGTAGCAATAGCGACACTATTTATATTTAGTGACGTTTTAAATTCGTTTCCGAGCTTTCATTCTCCGTTTTTCGTCATAAAATTAGAACTCAAGATGGAACATTTGGAATCGTATTTGTTGGTTTTCTATTTGACTCATTGTTTCTATGAGGATCTTCCAAAGTAAAATTTAATAACAAAATAATGATTTAATTTAATAAAAATGTTTGTTAGATTGACTGTCGAGTCATGAGATGCAATCTAATGTTAAAACAATGTACAACAACTTATTGTGCAAATGTATAACAAATGAAGAGAATATACATGTGCTTCTATATTTCAAAGACGATGGGCAAAGAATGAACACATTTTATTGTTTAGCGTTTGATCATATTGGTTAACATGTTGGGTATAAACAAAGAGATAAACAATAACGATGTAATCGAAAATACTATGAAATAGGAGAAAAACAAAATAGGTAGAATATCGTCCTATAACATCATTTCACACCATTTGCTTTCTTAAGTAATAGAGAAGTAAATATTGCATTTTGCAAAAGTGAAAATGTTGCTTACCATATTATTATATTTTTTTTTTTAAAGATGAGAACTGATATATTAGAATCAGACAAGCCAATGATTAGACCGAATAATCGGTCTCTTGTGTGTCTATATTTGTCATTATATATTTCCTTTTTATTATTTGGACATTTTTTTTATTTATTTTTTTTTTTTTTGAAACACAGACAGAAATCACTACTATATAAAAGTAGTAGAAAACATACAATTTGTATGCACTGGAAATTCTGGGATTTCTCGAGTTTTGTGTAATGCAAACACCTACCGGTTTATTCATGAAGGATTATTCTTCAACTCTAGCCCTGCACTGAGACTCCCCTATATCCATTTTTATTTCTCTTCGCTTCAGTTACAATATAAAATTAATGGCATCCATTGAATGGCATTCATAAATATTTCAACCAATCAGATTGACTCTTATATTTTAGTGGTATGCCAGACAACTCGGCCCACGGACAACTCGGACCGTAGTAAAGGACTAGTCGGACCGTAGTTCAAGACTACTCGGACCGTATTATTGATATATATCCTCAATACGGTCCGAGTAGTCATGGACTACAGTCCGACTAGTCCTTTACTACAGTCCGAGTTGTCCACGGGCCGAGTTGTCTGGCATACCACTAAAATATAAGAGTCAATCTGATTGGTTGAAATATTTATGAATGCCATTAATTTTATATTGTAACTGAAGCGAAAAGAAATAAAAATGGATATAGGGGAGTCTCAAGGGGTATTTTTAAGTCCAGTGAAGGGTTAGAGTTGAAGAATAATCCTTCATGAATAGACCGGTAGGTGTTTGCATTACACAAAACTCGAGAAATCCCAGAATTTTCAGCGCATACAAATTGTATACTTTCTACTACTTTTATGTAGTAGTGCTTTCTGTCTCTGTGTGTCAAAATAATAAAAAGGAAATATATAATGACAAATATAGACACACAAGAGACAGATTATTTGGTCTAGCCAATGATGTGAGCTTATTTGATGCATTCGAGGAGAGCACGCAAACCATTACTCCACCGATGCAGTAACATTTTAGAAACATTAAATTGTTCTCAAATTTGGGTCGTCGTGGTCGTGATCGTATGGATTAACAACAACCTGTGCAATCAGTACCTATCACCAAGTTGTGAGTTCGAATCCCATTCATCGGGAGGTGTACTTCACACTATTATGTGATAAAGTTTGTCAGTGACTTGCAGCAGGTCAGAGGTTTTCTCCAGGTACTCCGGTTACCTCCACCAATAAAACTAACCCCCACGTATAGCTGAAATATTGTTGAAAGTGACGTTAAATGCCATAACCCTAACCCTATTCTCAAATCATTAAATTATGTTTCTTGAATAATCACAAAATTTAAAAAGTCTTTTGGAGAAGGAAAACCAAAAAACATAAATTGGAAAGCATAAATCGACTAAATATTGTCACCTACATGTATGCCTGAGGGATGAAAATATTAATTTTCATAATAATTAAATTATTTCGGAACTGTAAATTTCAATAATAAATATAACTACTAAAATACAATTTATGTCAATGCTGAAACACTAATAACTGGGATGTACGTGTCTAACATATAAAATTTCTTCACACCACGATTTAGCTGAAATACTGCTAAAGTTGGCGTTAAACACAAATCAATCAATTAATTACTGGGCTTATATTTCATATTGTAATACTATACAATAAATAAACTAGCAACATAGGGTACACAATACAAAGAAAAACACAATATGCATTGTACATCACTGGAAACTTGTCCATTTTGTGTTTCAGATTCTCTTTGTGTCAGCTATTATTTCTTACCAAGCACCGACGTATGATGGATACACCTATCCTATCAGTGGCATTGTACTTGGTCTTATCATTGCTGCGATACCTGCGATACCTATTCTACTGGGACCTTTCTTTGTAGTTTATTTCACGCAAGGAAATACACTGTTGAAGGTATGTTAACTATTTATTGGTAGGATAGCCTGCATCTAGAGGGGTAGAGATGTATTCCTTTTAAGTTACAGTTCATCACACATGTGAAGTACGCCTTTTTATGTTAATCCGTCATGTGACAGTGAAATGAAAACGGTAATACACGTGTGAACTATTGCCATCACTTGGCGTCCGTCGTCTGTAAACGTTTCACATTTCAAGCTTCTTCTCCGAAACCACTGGGCCGATTGGAACCAAACTTAGCAGGAATGTTCCTTGGATGGTCCTCTACAAAGTTACTGTTTTTCGTTCCAGTCGGATATTCAATATGGCTGCCAAGGCCAATAATATGCTCTGATTGGCAGAAATTTCAAAGATCTTCTTCTCTGAAACTAATGAACTGACTGAACCCAAACTGTACAGGAATGATCATTGGAATGTCCTTTACCAAGTTACTGTTTTTTATGCCGATCGGAAATCCAAGATGGCCGCCATCACAGGACATAGATTAACATTGGACCCTATGGGAAAATGTTCAAATGCCTTCTTCTCAGAAACTACAAATATGATTAAAGCCAAACTGTACATGAATGTTCATTGGATGGTCCTCTACAATCTTAAGGTTTTTTGTTCCGATATGAAATTCAAAATGGCAGCTACGGCAGGACTTAGTTTAACATTGGACCCTATGGGAAAAATGTTTCAAAATGCTTCTTCTCTGAAACCACTTGGACAGTTGAAACCAAACTGCCCAGGAATGATCATTGGAAGGTCCTCTACAAAGTTTCTGTTTTTTATGCCGATCGGAAATCCAAGATGGCCGCCACCGCAATACATAGATTAGCATTGGACCCTATGGGAAAATATTCAAATGCCTTCTTCTCAGAAACTACAAATATGATTAAAGCCAAACTGTACATGAATGTTCATTGGATGGTCCTCTACAATCTTAAGGTTTTTTGTTCTGATATGAATTTCAAAATGGCGGCTACGGCAGGACTTAGTTTAACATTGGACCTTATGGGAAAAATGTTTCATTATGCTTCTTCTCTGAAACCACTTGGACAGTTGAAACCAAACTGCCCAGGAATGATCATTGGAAGGTCCGCTACAAAGTTTCTGTTTTTTATGCCGATCAGAAATCCAAGATAGCCGCCACCGCAGGACATAGATTAACATTGGACCCTATGGGAAAATATTCAAATGCCTTCTTCTCAGAAACTACAAATATGATTAAAGCCAAACTGTACATGAATGTTCATTAGATGGCCCTCTACAAACTTTAGGTTTTTTGTTCCGGTATGAAATTCAAAATGGCGGCTACGGCAGGACTTAGTTTAACATTGGACCCTATGGGAAAAATGTTTCAAAATGCTTCTTCTCTGAAACCACTTGGACAGTTGAAACCAAACTGCCCAGGAATGATCATTGGAAGGTCCTCTACAAAGTTTCTGTTTTTTATACCGATCGGAAATCCAAGATGGCCACCACCGCAGGACATAGATTAACATTGGACCCTATGGGAAAATATTCAAATGCCTTCTTCTCAGAAACTACAAATATGATTAAAGCCAAACTGTACCTGAATGTTCATTGGATGGTCCTCTACAATCTTAAGGTTTTTTGTTCCGATATGAAATTCAAAATGGCGGCTACGGCAGGACTTAGTTTAACATTGGACCCTATGGGAAAAATGTTTCAAAATGCTTCTTCTCTGAAACCACTTGGACAGTTGAAACCAAACTGCCCAGGAATGATCATTGGAAGGTCCTCTACAAATTTTATGTTTTTTATGCCGATCGGAAATCCAAGATGGCCGCCACCGCAGGACATAGATTAACATTGGACCCTATGGGAAAATATTCAAATGCCTTCTTCTCAGAAACTACAAATATGATTAAAGCCAAACTGTACATGAATGTTCATTGGATGGTCCTCTACAATCTTAAGGTTTTTTGTTCCGATATGAAATTCAAAATGGCGGCTACGGCAGGACTTAGTTTAACATTGGACCCTATGGGAAAAATGTTTCAAAATGCTTCTTCTCTGAAACCACTTGGACAGTTGAAACCAAACTGCCCAGGAATGATCATTGGAAGGTCCTCTACACAGTTTTTGTTTTTTATGCCGATCGGAAATCCAAGATGGCTGCCACCGCAGGACATAGATTAACATTGGACCCTATGGGAAAATATTCAAATGCCTTCTTCTCAGAAACTACAAATATGATTAAAGCCAAACTGTACATGAATGTTCATTAGATGGTCCTCTACAAACTTTACGTTTTTTGTTCCGGTATGAAATTCAAAATGGCGGCTACGGCAGGACTTAGTTTAACATTGGACCCTATGGGAAAAATGTTTCAAAATGCTTCTTCTCTGAAACCACTTGGACAGTTGAAACCAAACTGGCAAGGAATGATCATTGGAAGGTCCTCTACAAAGTTTCTGTTTTTTATGCCGATCGGAAATCCAAGATGGCCGCCACCGCAGGACATAGATTAACATTGGACCCTATGGGAAAATATTCAAATGCCTTCTTCTCAGAAACTACAAATATGATTAAAGCCAAACTGTACATGAATGTTCATTAGATGGTTCTCTACAAACTTTAGGTTTTTTGTTCCGGTATGAAATTCAAAATGGCGGCTACGGCAGGACTTAGTTTAACATTGGACCCTATGGGAAAAATGTTTCAAAATGCTTCTTCTCTGGAACCACTTGGACAGTTGAAACCAAACTGCCCAGGAATGATCATTGGAAGGTCCTCTACAAATTTTATGTTTTTTATGCCGATCGGAAATCCAAGATGGCCGCCACCGCAGGACATAGATTAACATTGGACCCTATGGGAAAATGTTCAAATGCCTTCTTCTCAGAAACTACAAATATGATTAAAGCCAAACTGTACATGAATGTTCATTGGATGGTCCTCTACAATCTTAAGGTTTTCTGTTCCGATATGAAATTCAAAATGGCGGCTACGGCAGGACTTAGTTTAACATTGGACCCTATGGGGAAAATGTTTCAAAATGCTTCTTCTCTGAAACCACTTGAACAGTTGAAACCAAACTGCCCAGGAATGATCATTGGAAGGTCCTCTACAAAGTTTCTGTTTTTTATGCCGATCGGAAATCCAAGATGGCCACCACCGCAGGACATAGATTAACATTGGACCCTATGGGAAAATATTCAAATGCCTTCTTCTCAGAAACTACAAATATGATTAAAGCCAAACTGTACATGAATGTTCATTAGATGGTCCTCTACAAACTTTACGTTTTTTGTTCCGGTATGAAATTCAAAATGGCGGCTACGGCAGGACTTAGTTTAACATTGGACCCTATGGGAAAAATGTTTCAAAATGCTTCTTCTCTGAAACCACTTGGACAGTTGAAACCAAACTGGCAAGGAATGATCATTGGAAGGTCCTCTACAAAGTTTCTGTTTTTTATGCCGATCGGAAATCCAAGATGGCCGCCACCGCAGGACATAGATTAACATTGGACCCTATGGGAAAATATTCAAATGCCTTCTTCTCAGAAACTACAAATATGATTAAAGCCAAACTGTACATGAATGTTCATTAGATGGTCCTCTACAAACTTTAGGTTTTTTGTTCCGGTATGAAATTCAAAATGGCGGCTACGGCAGGACTTAGTTTAACATTGGACCCTATGGGAAAAATGTTTCAAAATGCTTCTTCTCTGGAACCACTTGGACAGTTGAAACCAAACTGCCCAGGAATGATCATTGGAAGGTCCTCTACAAAGTTTCTGTTTTTTTATGCCGATCGAAAATTCAAGATGGCCGCCACCGCAGGACATAGATTAACATTGGACCCTATGGGAAAATGTTCAAATGCCTTCTACTCAGAAACTACAAATATGATTAAAGCCAAACTGTACATGAATGTTCATTGGATGGTCCTCTACAAACTTTACGTTTTTTATTCCGATATGAAATTCAAAATGGCGGCTACGGCAGGACTTAGTTTAACATTGGACCCTATGGGGAAAATGTTTCAAAACGCTTCTTCTCTGAAACCACTTGGATAATTGAAACCAAACTGCCCAGGAATGATCATTGGAAGGTCCTCTACAAGGTGTGTGTTTTTTATGCCGATCGGAAATCCAAGATGGCCACCACCGCAGGACATAGATTAACATTGGACCCTATGGGAAAATGTTCAAATGCCTTCTACTCAGAAACTACAAATATGATTAAAGCCAAACTGTACATGAATGTTCATTGGATGGTCCTCTACAAACTTTACGTTTTTTGTTCTGATATGAAATTCAAAATGGCAGCTACGGCAGGACTTAGTTTAACATTGGACCCTATGGGAAAAATGTTTCAAAACGCTTCTTCTCTGAAACCACTTGGACAGTTGAAACCAAACTGCCCAGGAATGATCATTGGAAGGTCCTCTACAAAGTTTCTGTTTGTTATGCCGATCGGAAATCCAAGATGGCTGCCACCACAGGTCATTGTATTAACACAGGACCATATGGGGAAAATACAGAAATATATTCTTCTCTGAAGCTATTGCACTGATTGAACCTAAACTGTGCATCAATCATTGGAAGGTCCTTTACAAACTTTGTGTTTTTTATGTTGATCGTAATTTCAAGATGACTACCACTGCAGGACATAGTTTTTACATAGGACCAATTGGTTTTTTTTATAACCAGGTGAACGATACAGGCTCTTGAGAGCCTCTGGTTTGTTTTTGTTATTTGTGTGTCATTTTTAGCTCACCTGGCCATAGGCCATGTGAGCTTTTGTCATGGGTAAGTGTCCGTCGTCCGTCCGTTAGCTTTTCACATTTAAATCTTCTTCTCTGAAACCGCCGAACAGAAATCAGCCAAACTTGCCAGAAATGTTCACTGGATGGTCCTCTACCAGATTTGTGTTTTTGGTGCTGATTTGAAATCCAACATGGCTGCCAGGGTCCATAATGTGTTCTCATCGGCTGAAATTTTAAAAATCTTCTTGTCAGAAACCACTAAGCCAATTGAATTGTGACTTTGCAGGAATGATCATTGGGTGGTCCTGTACTAAAATTGTGAATCGTTTGCCGATCGGAAATTCAATATGGACGCCATGACTCGACTTAGTTTAACATTGGACCCTATGGGAATTTCACATTTTCATCTTTTTTTCTGAAACCACAAAACAGATTTGAACCAAACTTGGCAGAAATGTTCATTGGATGGTCATATACAAGATATTTGTTTTTGGCGCTGATCGGAAATCCAACATGGCTGCCAGGGCCTATAATGTGTTCTGATTGGTCGAAATTTTAAAAATCTTCTTGTTAGAAACCACTAAGCCAATTGAATTGTGGCTTTGCAGGAATGATCATTGGGTGGTCCTGTACTAAACTTGTGAATCGTTTGCTGATCGGAAATTCAAGATGGCCACCATGACTTGACTTAATTTTAACATAGGACCCTATGGAAAAAATGTTTAAAAGTCTTCTCCTCTGAAACCAGTAAGTCAGTTTAAAGCAAACATGGGAAGAATGGTCCTTAGGTGGTCAACTTTCGAAATTATGTCCTGTGACCCCGACCTCCATCCAAGATGGCAACCATCAGCGAACATAGTTTTAACATAGGACCCTATGGGAAATATATTTAAAACTCTTCTTCTCTGAAACCAGTAAGCCAATTTAAAGCAAACATGGCATGGATGGTCTTTAAGTGGTCAATTTTCAAAATTATGTCCAGTGACCCTGACCTCCATCCAAGATGGCCACCTTCAGCAGACATACTGTAGTTTTAACATAGGACCCTATGGGAAAAAATGTTTTAAAATCTTCTCCTCTGAAACTAGTAAGCCAATATAGCAAACATGTCATCGATGGTCCTTAGGTGGTCAACTTCCAAAATTGTGTTCAGTGATCCCGATCTCGGTTCAAAATGGCCACGTCAGCAGACATAATTTTAACATTGGACCCTATGGGAAAATTGTTTAAAAGTCTTCTCTTCTGAAACCAGTCAGCCAATTTAAAGCAAACATGGCATGGATGGTCCTTGGGTAGTATACTTTCAAAATTGTGTCCGGTGACCACGACCTCCATCCAAGATGGCTGCCATGAGCAGACATAGTTTTAACATAGAACCCTATGGCAGTATGGGATTTGAATAGTAACTTAGATGTATTCAGCATGCAGACATTCTTAAGAGGACTTATTTATGTCAGGTGAGCGATACAGGCTCACCTGAGCCTCTAGTTTGTTTTTGTTATTTGTGTCATTTTTTGTTTTTGTTATTTGTGTGTCATTTTTTGTTTTTGTTATTTGTGTGGCATTTTTTTTTTTGGTATTTCATTTTATTACTACAAATGTTTTTTTTTACCATTCTTGTGTCTACTCTAATAACAAATAATTGTTGTGTTTCAGAAAATCAAAATGGCATTAAAACCATCAATCAGATGGCTGCCAGCAGATAAGAAGTATCACCACATCTACAGAGGAGAAGAAAATGGAGATGTGTTATGTCACCACCTCTACAAAGAAGAAAAAAATGGAGATATGTTATGTCAAAACATCTGCAAAGAAGAAAAAAACGGAGCTTTGTTATGTGAAACCCGACATTAAATATAAATATTTATTCTAACATGGTTTTATATTCATATATTTATATATTTCCAAAATAGAGATATTCATGTTTGTAAAAATACTCAATAGACCATCATTAGTACATTTCCGACTTTATTATTTGTCCTTTCCGTTATTCTGACTAGAACTGATGTTATTTTGATCTCTCTAAGGGAAATAACTCATATAAATTAAAAAACGTATAATTTTAGAAAGTCAAGATGGAAGAATAATAATGCAAATTTATTTGTTGAAAATTTGAATGATGAAAATGTACATTATTTAGTTGAAAAGCTTGAAAATCTAGATGTAAATAATATTGATGTTGATACTGTAAATGATGTAGTATTGAATTGTAATTCAATTATAAAAAATGCTGCTGATATGATTGTAGAATTCAAACCCAAGAAAGTGTTGGGTCGAAAAAATGTAAACCTTATTTTAATCAAGATTGTTATTTAAGACGTAAAGAATAGCGCAAATGTAGAAATCTTCACTGGAGATTAAAAAGAGCTGAAACAAAAGAAAATCTTATTGTTAGTAGTAGAGAATATAAACGTACGCTTAACAGACAGTTTAGAGAATATCAGAAGTATGTTATAAATAAACTGAAAAACTTGAGTAAATCTGATTCAAAAGCGTACTGGTCTTTTTTGAACAAATGTGATACAAAGGGTAGCAAAGCTGTTAATAAAATTGCTATTGATGTATTACATGATCATTTTAAAAATCTTAATGCTCTTGATGAGGATGATGATAACGATATTGTATTTCCTACTAATATTACTGAATATAATCAGTCATCGACTTTAGCAGTGGTCCGGTGGTCCACGGCCAGTGAAAATTGATTCGGACCAGTGGATTTTGACAAATTTTTTCAATAGAATCTATATAAATATTCTAATTTTGAAGTTTTCTGGCCAGTAAATTCGAAAGTCTAATGTCGAAGACTATAATATTGAATTAAACCAAGATATTACTGAAGCTGAAGTATTATATGCTGTCAAGTCATTGAAAAATAATAAAGCATGTGGCAGTGATCTTATATTGAATGATTTTTTAAAACATGCTACAGTAAAGTTAATGCCTGTTTTTGTAAGAATATTTAATATTGCTTTTCACAGTGGTATTGTACCTGATAGTTGGTCAGAAGGTTATATATGTCCAATATATAAAAATAAAGGTAATCTAAATGATGTGGATAATTATCGTGGTATTACTATTTTAAGTTGTTATGGTAAATTATTTACTTGCATTTTGAATAATAGGCTTCATACATATTTAGAAAATTCTGGTTTAATGTGCAAAGAGCAAGCAGGGTTCAGGAAAGGTTATAGTACGACAGATCATATTTTTATTTTGAAATGCTTGATTGATTTATACTTGCATAGAGGTAGAAAATTGTATTGTGTATTTGTTGATTATCGCAAAGCTTTTGATTCTGTTAGAAGAGTATACTTATGGCAAAAACTGTTGAAATGTACCATTGATGGCAAAATGTTTAAGATTATAAAAAGTCTTGTGTGAGACAAGGTAACTCTTGTTCAAACTTCTTTCAATCAAATGTTGGCGTACGCCAAGGAGAAAATCTGTCACCTGTATTGTTTGCCATTTTCTTAAGTGACTTAGTTGAATTTATGTCACATGCATATAATGGTCTAGTTGATATGAGTACTGCAGCACGTCTTCTTGATACTGATGAAGTCGCTGTATATTTTCGTTTATATTTGTTACTGTATGCAGATGATACTGTAATTTTAGCTACAAGCCTCATTGAATGGTATGTATTTATATTTTCAAACCTGGAAACTGCAAGTAAATATATCTAAGACAAAAGTTGTAATATTTTCAAGATCTAGACTAATAACACAAATGATATGAACTTTAAATATAATGGTGAAAGCCTAAATATTGTTAAAAATTTTCAATATCTTGGTATTATATTTTCATGGAAAGGTTCTTTTAGTGATGTGAAAGCACATCTTGTACAACAAGCAAGAAAGGCCATGTTCATAGTCTTGAGAAAGGCTAGGAAGTTGAATTTATGAATTGATATGCAATTAGAGCTATTTAATACAATGTTTGTACTATTTTGTTATATGGTGCAGAAGTGTGGGGTTTTGAAAATTATAATATAGAAAACTTTCATATGCAATTTTGTAAAACAATTTTGAAGGTTAAAAAAAGTACTCCTCATTGTATGACTTGTGGGGAATTGGGTAGGATACCATTAAATATTCTTATTAAAGCTAGAATGGCGGGTTTCTGGCAACGTATCGTGTGTGGTAAAAGAGAAAAAAAAATCATATACTTTGTATTCTATATTGTATCAGCTTAGTAAAAGAGGTTTCTATCATTCTAAATGGTTGTTAGAAATTAAAAATACTTTATATGAATGTGGATTAAATGTGATGTGGGATGATCAAAGAATTGCTAAATCTGATTATATTAGTAAAAATGTCAAGAAATGTTTGAGTGATAAGTTTATACAGAACTGGAATGATAATATTATGAATTCTGCCAAATGTCTTAATTATAGAATATGCAAATCTAATTTCTGTTTTGAGCAATATTTATCAGTGTTGCCATCTGATTTAAGAATGTATTTATGTAAATTCCGTTGCCTTAGTAACAATTTACCCATTGAAACTGGCAGATTCTTTAATATTGATAGATCTGAAAGATATTTTAATCTCTGTAATGTTAAAGAACTTGGTGATGAGTTTCATTACTTATTCAAATGTACTTTTTTCAACAATGTTAGAGCTAAATTTTTACCTAGAAATATATGTAATAACCCAAATGTTTTAAAGTTTAAAGAACTGATGAATACATCAGATTTATCTACACTTACTGGCATTGCGAAATTTAGAAAAAATTGTTATTAAAACCTTTTAATACATGTACATGCGCTTAATCATGTTATTAATTTGTACTTCCTGTCACATATCAGTTTTCATTATATATTCTATTATTGTATCTTTGTGCTCCATGTTGTTCGAATGTAAATATGTTCACACTTTTTATTGTTTGTTTAAATGTTGTACTAACATATACCCCATGTGGGGGCTTTAGTGAAATAAAATGTCTTCATGTCTTCAGAATCAAATATGGGATGTGGAAAAGTGTCTTATAAGGTGTAAAACCACTAATTAATTCCTTTAGGATTTTCTATACTAATATGTGTTTTTTCAAAGCTATACCTGTCTGAAGTTTACCTTTCCAACACCATATATTTTCTGAAACATACAAAGATTTCTCTACGTTCTGTCAAAATATCATGAGATGTTTAAAGTCTTGCAGTGAAATGACATGCTCTGGGGCATCCCCTACTCTAAAAATAGCAACGTCATTCCCGGAAATTCAGTATTAATAGGTCATGCATCAAGACCTCTATAAAGGATTAAAATACAACTAAATGCAACCAAATTTGGGCTCAAAATAATCCTTATATATTGACCTTCAATTATCAATTTTGTTTATGCCATTACATTTAATATTTTCCAAAATACAACAATTCGAAAAGGACTTTTTTCTTTAAAAGGGACTACTTTTATTTTCTAAGCTCTGATTGGTGAATTAGTGGTTTGATACCTATATAAGATTTATTGTCAGTATACTTGCCAATTGCATTCGTTGCTAAAAATAGTGAAATAATCGACTATTAATATTTAGGGTGCTTATTTTAATTGCATTGTATATAAATAGAATTTCCACTGTGACAATAAACTTTTTATTTACTTTGTTATTGTTTTTATTATAAAGTACAATTGTACTTAAGCTAGAATATTTGTTTTTTCTTAGACAAAGACATCATCCGGACAGAAAACAATAGTACAACCCCAGAGTCAAACAGGGGTGGTCGTGGTCGTATGATAGTTTGATTTACAACTAGCTATGTAATCAGTGCATATCACCAATAATGTGAGTTCAAACCCTGTTCATGGTGAGGTGTACTCAATGCAGCATTATGTGATAAAGTTTATCAGTGACCTGCGGTAGGTCAGTGGTTTTCTCTGGGTACTTCGGTTTCCTCCATTAATAAAACTGACCGCCACTATATAACTGAAATATTGTTGAAAGTGGTGTTAAATATCATAACACAGAAAAACACACACACACACACCAAAGTCAAGCAAACAAACAAAAATGACTGCTCTATATTTTAACTGATATAACCTTGTTAGTATTCATGCACACTTGGATAATAGGAATTCCATTTGGTCAGGATCTGGTAACCTTTTTAAAGAACCAGGAATGTTTTCCCCGAAAGAAACTAATGTTAGAATTTAGACATTAATATGAGTATTTACTCAAATGAAAATTTATTCTTTTAGGTAAAACCAGAAAGAAAAAGTGTTTACAAATAGGTTTTATTTGAGAACATGTTTTTCTCAACTAATGTATAGTGCCTACAATTGGCAGTGGTTTTATTTTGGCGCTATTAGCGGATTTGACCAAATGCGCCAAATGTAAACACCACCAATATTTCATAAGTTAGGAGATATTGTAACCTAATATCTACTAGTATTTCTAGGTGAAGTCTCTTAACTATATTGATAATAGAAAAAAAACCGGTAATAAAATCGGCAATAAACAAGTTGTTTGTTTTCTTGGTAACGTAGCATTCAAATTGACATTCAACAATCATCTGTTTTATTGTTAAATTAACATTGCAATCTGAACAAAGGGGGATTCACCAATTTATCAGGAAGATCAGTTTCATGAAATCAAAATTAAATATGAATCAAATGAAGTATTATCTCATTTTAAAGTAAATAGTTTGCTGTAGTCTGTTCACAATTAATATGAGTGGCTTGGAATCAGGATAAGGTGTCCAAATAGAGCAACATATCCACTGTGCACTGTTGTTTCAATGAACTAACACTATAAAAATCAAACTATTTGTGTTGATCTAGTACAAAGAGAACATCACTATTATTTCATAGCGTGTAATTAGTTTTCACCATGCATGATATAGCTGGCGTTAAAGAACAGTATATATTTAATATGCTGTCATTTTATATCAATCAAGGGGCCGTCGTCGTGATCGTATGGTAGTTGGATTTACAACTACGTGTGTAATCAGTGCCAATCACTAACTTGAGAGTTTGAATCCCGCACATAGCTAAGCATACTCGATACAACGTGTTGTGATAAATTTTGTCTGACTTGCGGCAGGTCGATGGTTTTCACCGGGTACTCGGTTTCCGGCTCCACCAATAAAACTGATCGCCAAGATATAACTGAAATATTGTTGAAGGTGACACAATAACTCTTACCCTTAACATCTAGGCATATGTAACCTTAGCTAACGTTGGCGATATTGTTTAAGTCGTTATGTTTAGTTACTCCCAAAGATTTTAAAATTATTTGGTATTCCAATTTTTCAATTTTGAGCGTACCTAATGTAGATTATTCCAAAAACTTGTGGGTACTAAATTAGATATCAGTATTTTTTTCCTATCACTGGGTCGATACCCCTGTATGTCGACCTTTAGTCCCAAAGGGCATTATCTCGCAGTAGTCAGTGTTTTGGTATACTGATATGGTGTATTACTGTATATTTATTAAAATCTACAGTTCTTGAATAATTTTATTATAAAAAAAAATAGGAGCATTCATAGATGAACTTAGCCGATGTTGGCTATCCTGTTGAACCATTTTTTTGTGTTTCATTATAGTCACCGGTCTTTGAATTACCTAGTGAAAGGATGCGATCTATATAGTGAAGCGTGAAATGAAAGGAATCAACTAGAATAAAAATGAAAAACAACAAATATCACACTGTCGGAACAATTCCAAAATCAAATATCAAAATCGCAGAAAGATTTCAGACAAAACAAGCAAACAAAAACATATTCTATAAAGTATTATTTTTTTCAAAAAACAAAATATTCGACACGGTCGGAACAATTCCTAAATCAAATATTAAAATCGTAGAAAGAAGCAAAATCGATACCCCTAACACATAAGAATAGCCGGGAATCTTATTCTTACAACAAATAATATTACGGATTAGATAAGAAACGAATAATTATTACCTGTAGATTAAATATGTTGTAAGAATAGCCTCTAGAGCCTATTCTTACAACTAAAAAGATAATATTGTAATTAATCATATATATTTATTGTACATGTATTATATAACAGATCTATATACATTTCTTCATATGCAGAGTTATGCACAACATATAATTTATCATCATAGAATAAAATATTACATAAAAACAATAAAATACAATTTTGATAATCGTAAAAAGCATGATAAAAGTTTTTTTTTAGAAAGCTTCTAAAAATCATCTAAAATGCTAGAAGATTTTAAAAGTATGAAGTTTAAATTTTGATAAAATATCTGAAATATAAAAACAATGCAATGCAAAAAACGGTTAAAGCAAAAGTCCACAAATGATCACAAATGAATTTTACATTTTAATGCATTGCCTACAACACCAATAGGTTGATTTTGGCTGTTTTTTAAGGTTGGTACATTTTAGATGGAACCACACTGAACAGTAATCACAGAAAATTGACTCTTTGACATGCAAGTCAATTTCACAAATTTTGCAGTCCCAGATTAAATTGTCATTTTTTTCTATGATCAGGGCCTTCAGTGCTTTCCACCCTTGCTTAGTGAAGTATTTTCGGACTCGTTCTATATTCACGTTTTCATCGGTTGCTTTGTTTGGTATGTGTCGCAGTAGAAGTAGCGAGTTCTGGTTGAGCAAGTTTTCGGAACCTAGATGTCCGTTTATATAATTGAACACAGTTCTTTTCCTCATACTCTTGAATTGCATTTTGTAATTCGTTAAAAGATGTGAAGAGTTTGTCTTTGAAAGCACTCTCCATGATGTCTCTATATATGTTTTCGTATTATTACAATACGTCCATTCTACAAATGTACTATCTTTTTGTGATTAAGTATGACGTGATATGTCAGTATTGTTCAACTAGACATGACTAAAAACCAATTACTCTTTCTCTTTATTACTGAAATAAAACAAAATCCAACTAACTTATTTAATCATTTTATTCATAAATCATATAAAAATACGTCTATTATATGGCTGTAATCATAAAATAATAATTTATATGAAAAAAGTTACAAATCGTAACGGAACCCAATGCAACTATATGTGATCGCTATTTTAAATAAAAATTAGTTTCCTCATTGAATGGATTCCGTAATATCATTTGTTGGAAGAATAAGATTGGCAATAAGATTCGCGGCTATTCTTACCACAATTTGTTGAAAATTGTTGTAAGAATAGACACTGTCATAAATATATGACTGCTCACTTTCCTGGCTTTGTACAGGTACTTCAGCATTCTCTATCCAGAGTTGTCGTTCCTGCTACGCTAGACTTAAGAAATAATTCAAGAAAGCCATATGTATATATTGTTTTTACCACGGGTAGGCCTTTATGTCACGAAGTTTTAAAAAGCTGACAAAAACAATATGTAAAAACAATATATGCATATGGCTTCCATGAATTATTTCGATTCTAATATGTAAAAATTGGTAAAATATCGTTATAAATTGTCGATGACGTCATAAATTTAATCGGTCATAGATTAATATTATTTTTACCACGGGTTTGGACTCAAAGCGCTTGAATGACGTCATATTAGAATCTAGAGTCTAGCATAGCAGGAACGACAACTCTGGATGGTACTTCAGTAGAAGTGATTTTTAAATGATTTTGTTCAAAATATATCTATTTTTATACTATGTACAAAAGACAAAAGATTAAACAATGTTATTTGATATTTTATGCATTGGCGACATTGTAATCGATAATTCATTTAAAATAAAAATCGAACTCGCCATAAAATTTTGTTCATTTTATCACATTTATATCCTGTATATTAAAGTTTGTTTAACAACATCTTAGGGCCACTTACAACATATGCTAGATATCTACATGTATGGTTGTAACACAATTCTACCTCAATGTTGTAAATATTAGAGAAAAAAGTATATGTACAGTCAAACCTGTATTAAGAGGTCACATTTGGGACAAAGAATAAGTGGTCTTATAAGACAGGTGACCTCTTAACAGAAATTAAATTCTTATGACAGGACAAGATAAAGATGACATTTTAATACAGGTGACTGCTTGATTGATGGTAGCTGCGGAACAGTAGCCCTTTATGGTCTTTCTTTTTTTTTCTTTTTTTTTTGGTGGACCATATAATATAGGGCTACGGATTTCACCCTATCAACAATTTGCGGAACTGCGACGAAGAATTCGTCGCACCTTTCAACAGTAATTTTCACAACAAAACGCTTTGTGAGGGCAGAGTCATGTGGATAACTCGTTCCGTTACATATTTATCTATCGCTTTTCATATTTACTCACTTATTATTATTCATTTCTAGCTCATTATAATAAAAAATGTTTCAATATTAACTGATTTCGCCTACTTAGTCCCGCCATCTTGTCTTTGTGGTATTCTCGCTTTGAGGTCACATGACTTGAGAGACGACTCTAACAGCAAAAAACGTGTTCGGTTTGTTTACGTTTTACCGGAGGTTTTGCACGGCGATTTTTTATCTGAAATAACATATTTATTCAACCTAGAGGGAAATAATTTACATATATTAACCAGAAATGTTATTTTCTTCTATGTTTAAAATCTTGCAATGAAATGCCATGCTACGGAAAACACCTACTCTAAAAATAGCTCAGTCATCCCCAAGAAATTCAGTATTTATAGGTCACGCATCAAATCCTCCATAGAGGTATTCAAATACAACTAAATCCATCAAATGTGGGCTCAAAATAATCCCTATTTATTTAACTTCAATTATCAATTTTAATTAGTCCATTCCATTCAGTAGTTTTTACAATACTACAAAGTGAAAGGAACTTTTTTCTTGAAAAGGGACTACTTTCTGATTGGTGAATTCGTGGTTTGACACCTGTTAGAGTCATCTCTCAAAAGTCATGTGACCTCAAAGCGAGAATTCCACAAAGACAAGATGGCGGGACTAAGTAGGTGAAATCAGTTAATATTGAAACATTTTTCATTATAATGAGCTAGAAATGAATAATAATAAGTAAGTAAATATGAAAAGCGATAGATAAATATGTAACGAAACGAGTTATCCACATGACTCCGCTCTCACAAAGCGTTTTGTTGTGAAAATTACTGTTGAAAGGTGCGACGAATTCTTCGTCGCAGTTCCGCTAATTTTTGATAGGGTGAAATCCGTAGCCCTATGGTCCGCCAAAAAAATAAAAAAAAAATAAAAAAGGACCATAAAGGGCTACGGTTCCGCAGCTAGATAGAGGTAACCACATGGACAGGTTGCCCTATGTTGCCAGTTTCTCTGGAATGTCCTTTTTGGATTATCTCTTTGGTAATATCTAACGTTCATTTGACTGTATTTGGATTGATAATGAAAGGTGACACATCAATCCTTAAATAGTTTAACTGTTTGAAAAATCTGTAACAGCTACAATGTATCTAGAAACACATATTATTACATGAGGCTCTATTTTACTGTTTTTCTATTGGCCAGAAGCAATACACGTGACATTCCATTTTCTAACCTATTGATTAGCAAAAAGCAATTTCTGTGCAATAAAAAATCATATTGCACTCTCGTGGCACTAACCGCATCACAACTCGTAGTGATACTGGTTCACACAACAGGCTCGACCTGATACAAACTCTTGTACCACCACACTATGTATGTAATAGGTATTTATCTACCATTATAAAAGTTTACCTTTGAAATTAAAGAAAGCAGCATGGCTGATACAAGATGTTGTATCACCACACTGTGGTGATAAAAGAATGGCGCGACGTGGCAAAAGAACTTCTCTACCGAACTATTTTGTCATGACGTCAAATCATTGGTATATACCTTTACACATGATAATATATTTTATCTAATATTCTATAAGTTTTCCTTTGTAAATCAAGAAAGTAGTCTGTCTGATACAAGATGTTGTATCACCACACTGTGGTGACAAATGAATGGCGCGACGTCGCACGAGATGTTCTGTGCCGGATTACTTTTCATGACGTCATAGTATTGAAATGCTGGAAAATACATCTCAATGTAGCAACGTGAACAAAGCGAGCACAACGTTTGCAACTCTAACCTTTAGACTGACGAGTTATGTCCCCTATATCCAATAGATTGAGACAGGCAATTGTCAGTCTACTCTAACCTTGAGCCGGCAGGACACGCGGGGAATCGTTTATGGTGCAAAGAGATGGTTGTTTTTCGTAAAGATTTAAGATATTACCTCCACTTCTAAGTAATATGCACAAAAACATACTTCACGTGGTATTTTATGATGATTGAAACTTGTTCTGGTATAAACACACTCATGGACAGCAGTCATAAAAACTCGGGAACACTTTGCTCATTATAATAAACCAATACCTTAATTCTACCCTATTCTACACTAATACACTCACGGGTCAAAAGTATTTCCCCACTAAGATATTTCCTAAAACCACTTATTTTCATAACATTCTCAGGAAGTCATTCCTTAACCGATTTTCATGAAATTTTCACCTTTAATGGTAGAATTATTAGTTTATTTTAATATCTTCATGTAATTTTTTCGAACTTTTATTTACAAGCATTTATGATTTAAACACAAATGTAAATTTTTGACGTCACAATTTTCTATAATTATATAGTAAGATTTGGTGAAAAAATTAAACTTTGTTTTTAAATCAATTCTTAAGGGAAAGTAGAAATAAAATTATTTGAAAATTATAGGAAGAAGAAACTATATTTATTTCTGCATTTAATGCTGAAAATTTCATGAAAATCAGATAAGGAATGACTTCAAGAGAATGTTTTGAAAATAAATGGTTTTATATGAAATATATAGGGAAATATCTTAGTGGGGAAATACTTTTGTCTGGTGAGTGTATGTAAACTACATACACTGGTTTGAGCACAAACCCTAGAATAAGGCATGGTTTGTGAAATGTAAACTACATGCGTTGGTGCCGGGTACTGCTGGAATGTTGCTACTTATGAATGGGAAGTTGCTTATTGGAAAAGTGAAATCATCACGTTTGTCATAGAGTTTTGTTTTTAATCTTCATTCGTTGTCGATTTCAATATAAGTGTCAGTAAAGTATAGATGAGATAATCATCGTATTGATGATTGTTTATTGACAGAACATCATCTATATAACGGAAGCTGAAATTAAAGGCTTTGGCTAATTTTTTATCTTTATTCTTCAACATTATTGATACTGAATATTCAATTATCGATTTTGCAGTTTTGCACGGTGTGATGTAGCCATGCATAGGGGTCTTTTTTTTTTATTTACATGAAAATTATTGGAAGTTACAGCTGTTTTGACAAGTTAACAAAATAATGTGGACGGAATGAATTGAATTGAATTAACATTAAATAAAATGAAGGAAATCTCACTGCATTATGTTATTTACATGATTTTAAGCATAGTACAGTGTACATCAGGTAAGTTTTTTTTTTTTTTTTTTTTTTTTTTTAGTTTTTTTTATCTATTTATTTATTTATTTATTTATTTATTTATTTATTAGTACAGTGTACATCAGGTAAGTTTTTTTTTTTTTTTTTTTTTTTTTTAGTTTTTTTTATCTATTTATTTATTTATTTATTTATTTATTTATTTATTAGTACAGTGTACATCTAGTAAATTTTATTCATTTATTTATTGTACGTGAAAAAGTTTCCAAATTTACTCCCAGTTGTTTGTAGGAGGGCTCATATCTTATTGATGGGGGTTTGGGTTATGGTGTTTAACGCCACTTTCAACAATAGTTCAGCTATATCGTGGCGGTCAGTTTTATTGATGGGGGAAACCGGATCCGAGTACTCGGAGAAAACCACCGACTTGTCAAAAGTCACTGACAAACTTTATCACATAATGTTGTATCGCGTACACTTCGCCATGAGCGGGGTTCGAACTCACAATTGTATTGGTTATAAGCACTGATTGCATAAGTAGTTGTAAATCCGACTACCATGCGATCACGACCACACCGGCCTTTGTTTGTTTGCGCATAGTGGTGTCCAACACGTATTGACTATACGAGTAAAATTGACAGGTGTCTTATAAGAAGACAATATTAAGTATGTCTGATTCTGTTGTCGTTATTTAGACAATAAAATATATTTGAATTAGATTAACTGATTACCCTTCGCGGGTATTTTAATTCAACCTCGTATTTTGGTGGGGTCTGTGTAGCTCATCTTTTTAGTTTTCTGTATTGTTATTGTGTTTTTGTGTTGTGCTATCTCCATTCTGTGCTCAATGTTGTGTTGTGCTATCTCCATTCTGTGCTCAATGTTGTGTTGTGCTATCTCCATTCTGTGCTCAATGTTGTGTTGTGCTATCTCCATTCTGTGCTCAATGTTGTGTTGTGTTATCTCCATTCTGTGCTCAATGTTGTGTTATGCTATCTCCATTCTGTGCTCAATGTTGCCAGTGTATCTGCACTCTACATTCTTGATTGCCCCCTTTGGTTTTCCCTAACGTTTATTTAGACTAAACCAATAGAAATATAATTATATTATAGCTACTGTGAATTCATATTTATTCGTTACATGTACCACCAAACCACGAAATTCAATGCATCACGAAATGCATAATTTAAATTATGCTAAAGCAGTAGATTAAAGGACGAACTAAAAAATAGACGAACATTTCATTCTCCATCAATTCACGAAAATTGACAGCAACGAATATAACTGACATCATAGTATTCTAAAAATCCTAAATAAATCCCGAGTAATTGAACCACGCAATAAATCACGAATACATATATATATAGTTTTCTGCTACCAACTGATTCATGTAGAGCTACGGTAAAAAATGGTACCAGTATAAGCGAGCACTTCACATAGAACAACGTCAAAACGATTTGAACGACGCCTTTTCTGCTCTTTTTAGACTATTTGACAGTTTATTTTTGACATTCCAAGATAAGTACAATATTCGCCAAATGCTAACTGTTTTACCTGTTCCAAATCTCGTACAAATAAATATATTTTCTGACAATGCACGTATATTGTCTATTTATTTCATTTGTGAATGTCAGTTTTTTATCCTGTACGAGTCCTATTTAAGCAGTCAAATTGCATTGACTAGATACATTGTTGTTATATACTGTCACTGAGCGAAATATAGGTATTCTAGTACCCCTATTACATGTTACCTGTTGCGTTCTGGGAACATGGATGTAAATCCAGTCCACTTCCTGTTGAAAATATCAAAAGAGGCAATTAAGGGATAACTGACATGTATAATTTTATTATTTAATTCAGAGCATAAACGTAGATGGATTAATGTGATTTTCCTGTAGGATAAACACAATATTAATGCAGTGTCTTAAAATGTAATGTTTATGTGTATTCGGTGCAAATTGGGAAAAGGTTCGGTGAACCTCTCCTTTATTCCACTTGTTATGCCTCATACTCATAGCATTATATACACGGCACATGTGTAATAATCTTTACAGATGAATTGTGTAATATACTATTCACGTCTTAGCATAGGGAAAATTCCGAGAATATTGAATGTCCTTTACCGTGTTTCCTTCATGAATCAAGATAATTAAATTATGCGAACATAATATCGTGCATCCGGTCAATAGCACCGGAGAGGTGAATAGTTCATTACACAACTCACTAGTGAATAGATTATTTATGAACATGTCTTTTTGATAGGAAAACCTATACTTGGGTATAATAAAACGAAATATATATTTAATTCTATTATCAAGAAAAGTTTGAAGAAGCCAAACAGATAATGAGAAGCCGCCAGTCGACGGACAAACAGTACAATGGCCAAAAGAGAAGCCGCCAGTCGACGGACAAACAGTACAATGGCCAAAAGAGAAGCCGCCAGTCGACGGACAAACAGTACAATGGCCAAAAGAGAAGCCGCCAGTCGACGGACAAACAGTACAATGGCCAAAAGAGAAGCCGCCAGTCGACGGACAAACAGTACAATGGCCAAAAGAGAAGCCGCCAGTCGACGGACAAACAGTACAATGGCCAAAAGAGAAGCCGCCAGTCGACGGACAAACAGTACAATGGCCAAAAGAGAAGCCGCCAGTCGACGGACAAACAGTACAATGGCCAAAAGAGAAGCCGCCAGTCAACGGACAAACAGTACAATGGCCAAATAGAATAAATAGACAAAACAATGATCTACAAAACACAACACAGAAAACTAAAGACCGCGCAACACAAATCCCACTAAAAACCGACAGTCAATACATGTTTTCAAGAAGGGTCAGCAGTTCCTGCTTCACTAGTTGCACCCGTCCTGTTTTTCTAGTAAGACAAGTTTCCGTAAATACACCGAGAACATCGACAATGTCAAAGTTCAATACAAAAATGTCTATTACTATAGGTTTTTAGTAAATCATTAACCAGGTCATGTAGTCGACATTTGAAATCCTACATCCTTTATTCATGCCGTGCATGGATTTCGCTATTCAACTTCTTCTTTAATTATCTTAAATATTACATGTATATTCCAGTCAAATTAAACGTAGGATTGAACATGGAGTGTCAACAAAGCTCTACCCTTAACCAAGATGTATTGGAATTTGGGCCACACCTTGCAGTTGACGGTAATACAAACATGAGGTATACCGACGGAGGAACATGTACTCACACCGTTCGCAACCAACAACTGTACTGGTGGACAGTCAATCTTGGATCGACGTATACAATTGACTATATAACTATTTATAACCGAGAAGATTGTTGTAGTGAGTATATATTTATTTACTTACAATGGAACCTGTCTAAACTGAACCCCCTTGGGACCAGCTTTGGTGTTTAGCATAGATACATGTTTGGCTTATACAAACTGAACCTCCTCGGGACCATCTTTTGTGTCCAGAATAGACAAGTGTTTTGCTTATGCAAACCGAATCCTCTTGGGACCAGTTTTTGTGTCCAGAATAGACAAGTGTTTGGCTTATACACGTGAATTTAATAAGGATTTCCTACATTGTGACCTTATGTAATGTTCGGTTTAATACAGGATTCTGTGTTTGTGCAGGGTTCGGTTTATACAGGATTCTGTGTTTTTCCAGGGTTCGGTTTATACAGGATTCTGTGTTTTAGCAGGGTTCGGTTTATACAGGATTCTGTGTTTTTGCAGTGTTCGGTATATACAGGATTCTGTGGTTTTGCAGGGTTCGGTTTAGACATGTTTCACTGTATATGTCATCTATAAAGTCTCTGTACTTCGATAGAGAAGGGACGCTGTTGCAAGCATGTTATTTTATGGAGTACCCGAAGAAAACCACCGATCAGGCGTAAGTCACTTACAAACTTTACCACATAAGGTTCAAGCTCAGAACGTTTAGTGGTGATAGGCATTGATCGCTTAGGTAATTATAAATCCAACTACCATACGATCATGACCACGACGACCCCTTTATGCATTGTTAATATATGGAACAACGAACAATGTTTGCTTTCCTATATTTTACATCATATATTCATGTCTCGAAGTCTTGATTAATATATTTATTATAAATGCACTTTATTTATTTATTCACATTATATATTAAATAAAAAGAAACACAAACAAAAATGACACACTGTCGCACCAGTTCAAAATCCAATCCAAAAAATAGCAGAAAGAGGCCAAATCGACACCTTTAATATACAAATACATATACGCTTAATTTCTTTGCTTGGAACAGGCACTTAAAAATAGCTTTATGAAATAGGATAGGCAAAATAATGTAGGTAAACATTATATCTTTATTACAAAATATTTAAAGAAACCAAAAAATAAAACCGATGCGATTTTCGAAAGGATAAGATGCTTCATTCATATTGCATATTGTAATCGTGACATAAGATGTGAGCATAAATTGCTACTTATTTGACATGAGATATGAGCATGAATTGTTACTTATTTGCCATGAGATATGAGCATAAATTGCTACTTATTTTCCATGTGATATGAGCATAAATTGTTCCTTACTTGCCATGAGATATGAGCATAAATTGCTACTTATTTTCCATGTGATATGAGCATAAATGCTACTTATTTGCCATGAAATATCAGCATAAATTGTTCTTTACTTGAAATGAGATATGAGCATACATTGCTACTTATTTGCCATGAGATATCAGCATACATTGTTACTTATATGACATGAGAAATGAGCAAAAACTATGACGACTTTTCCATTTTCAGTGGAGCGCCTGTCGAATTATTACATACATACTTACATCACCAGTAATGCCACATGGACTGACTATGACGCTGGTCCAGGTGAACTCTGCTATTATCACGATGGGTTTTCTCCCCTGGTGTTAACTATTGCCTGTAGCACGAGCCTTCAGGGCCAATATGTAAAGATACTCCAAACAGACCCTCTACCTTTGATTTACGACAATGCCTTGACACTTTGTGAAGTTGAAATCTATGGTTCCACAGAAATACAAGGAATGACGAGACGAAGTATGTATGAACAAACAAACAAACAAACAAACAAACAAATAAATTAAGCAAGAAATCCCACATTTGTGGGAACAATTCCAAATTCTAATCGAAAACTTGTAGAAACAGGGTCAAATTCGACACCCCCTATACACGATCGCTCTCTTTCTTGGTTTGATACAGGCCCTTCAGACGGGATTAATCTAGTCGTATGGGCCCAAACATCCGCTCTTAGTAAATTAATTAAATAAAAAAACAAGAAATACTACATTGTGGAACAATTCCAAGATATAATAAAAATTCTACATAAAAATCGCAGAAACAGAGGCAACATTGACACCTCTAACATACATATCCATGACTGCCCGCGTTTCTAGCATGAAATAGGTCTTTCAATATTAAAAAGTAGCGGGGTCAAACTAGTTTTATGGGCCCAAACGTTCACTCTTAGCAAACTGATGCGATTATGTAAATGTCTTTCACGCATGAGTAAAGTGCCAAACATTTCTCATATCACTGGGTGAGCAGTGTTGTTTTAAAAAGACCCTAATTGTATGAGTGTTCAACACCTGATTAAGCTTATTGCCAAGTTTGTGTAGATAATAAAATGGAAGCAAAATAAATTAAACAACGGGACATACCACAAAAAAAAGAACAAAAACAAAACGATTATTTCGATTGGTTGAGATGTTCCATTCATATTGCATCTTGTAATCGTGGAGCCTTAGTTAAGATGTCGGTTCATAGTAGACACCCAATACGGGTATGAGCGATGAAATGTTGAAATCCTTCTGGAGTAGATGACATACATGCATATATGTATTGCCGTTAAAGATCGAATTGCCAAGAGGGAGTTTACGATCCCATTAACTGGTAGCATGAGTTCCGTGTTGTGATGTCCGTTACGATTTCTGCATAAAACCATGTTCGGTTCATCTTTACTTCCAGTTTTTTGTAGTAGGACGCATGTCTTATTTACATTATTTGTGTTTGTTTGCGTATAGCGATGTCCAACATATATTGTGTTGTGTTTTTATTTTATTTTTCGTCGTCTTGTTTACCCTATGTCGCCAGTTTCTCTGGATTGTCCTTTTTTGATTACCCCTGCAGTATTCCCTTATGATTATTTGTGCATGTCAGAACCTGGATTTCAAAATGTCATTTTGTGTTCAATTATTTGAGCTGAAAGATGGACGCATGAATAACCTTCATCAGTACACTTATATTCAAGGGATTGGTAATCCAAACAAATTAAAAGTCTTTGGGAGCAAATAAACCAAAGGGTCTAAAAAGGACAGCCACAATCAGCTACGGTCATCTATCTCTGAAGGAGGAAGCTTAGTTTTATTAATAATTACATTATTTTGGAACCGTATATTTCAATAACAAATATATCTGATAAACCATGTCAGTTCCGAGACACTGACTACTGGGCGGGTGATACTCTCGGGGACTAATAGTCCACCAGCAGAAGTATCGACCCAGTGATAGTAATACAAATTTAGATATCGACCATAGTACGCAGGATGCATTCCTGTAATAAACTTCATTAAGCTTTCTTTTCACAATTCCTTAATGTAAATCTAATTTTCGTCATATGACAGAATCAAATTTACAGATAAACATTAGATAAAGAAGTTGGTGTCAACGAGAGAAATGTGTATTCCCCTTTTCAGACAATCTAATTAAAGTTATAATTTTGTTATACTCTAGTATCTAACGGCATCCAGTATGGAGCACGTCAGGGTTTATATTCTCATTCGACCAATCAGCGATGAACCTACTAAATCTTTAGGTACCAAAACCGAGTACATGCTAAGAGATGTTGCCCGATTGGTCAATATATAAAACTGTCTTACATATGATTAGACGGTCAATATGAATGAAATATAACATGAAATGACCGCAAGCAGATTGCTGCTAGATATTTGTGCATTGCGATGGCTATATTTCTTTAAATACAACACGTATCTAATTTTAATTAGATTGCATTTTAGAAGTACTGATAATTGGGAAAATCTGTGGAGCAGCATGTCTATTAATTTTGATAAAGTTTACCCATGCTTTGTATTAAACATTTTATTTAAAGCTTATCAATCAATTTAGAACTTATAAAGAGTTTGAAGGTACCAAATGGAGATTTCAGAAACCTGCAAATCGAAGTAGGACAGACAATAAAATGGCCAAAAAGGATAAAAAGATACACAATGATTTACAAAATACTAAAGATTGAACAACACGAATCCCACTAAAGACAATGAGATGAACTGGTGTGCTCCGGAAGGGTAGGTAGTTCCTGCTCCGCTAGTTACACCCGTCCCGATACTGTATACGTAAATAAATACAAATAACATAAATAAATAAACGTTATAGAAACATGAAGGGGCAATCAAAAATGAACCATCCAGAGACATTGATAATATTGGGCACAGAAGACACAGGACGAAGTCAAACAAAACACAGAAATACAACACAGAAAGCTAAAAAGATGAGCAACACGGAACCCTCCAAAACTTGGGGGTGAACCCAGTTATTCGCGAAGGGTAAGCAGTTCCTGCCTCTGAAACACGAACCTCTAACAAAACAAATAACTATATATATCAATATTACCATGACAAAATGGACTGTTTAATTATCTATGATAATTTGCTTACAGATCACTTTTGTAAAATGTCCAATAGGACATCAGGACAATATTTGATAGTCCATCATGATTCTAAATCAGCAGTACACTGTTCTAGTCTTTGTCAACATACTGAAGGCTGTTTGGGATTTGATTACACAATGGAAGGAGCATGTTCACTAGCACAGACAAATATGAAAAATGATTTCGTGGATCCACTGATATCATATTATATGAGATGCTGAACTAAGTTCAGTTTGAAGATTATTTTCCCATCCACATTCCACATTCTTTAGCTTTAAATATTCTGAGTCATTTTTTTTTTAATTCTTAGTCAAAATGGGAAACAACTCTTTGAAAAAAGATATCACCAAACTGCCTTAATAATGTACAATACTGAAATTGGTATAAGAAAGCAAGCTAACTTTTGAAAATTCCAATTTAAAACACGAGAGTTTCGCGAACAAATATGTTGATGAAATACTCTATGTCAAAAAGGATAATAACTCCATGAAAATTATCCTTGTCAAGCTGCTCTAACGGTAAGCGAATCTTCATATGGTGATAGGCAATCATGCAAAGTTGTGAGGAATTTCTACGTAAATGCACGCGGAGATTAGCGTACACACTTTTTGAAAAAACTCAAAATGTACAAACACTCCGTCAAAAAGGGTAGGGTTATTCGCACTCAATCGTTTTGATGAAATATTGAAAAAAAAATAGCATATTTCCGCAAAAAGGTGTTAATGATCTACAAAACATACACTTAAGACACGAACCCCACTAAAACCGGGGCTGAACTCTGGCGGTCCGGAAGGGCAAGCAGTTCCTGCTCAACTAGTGGCACCCGTCGTGCAAAAATAGCGTAAATACACATTTTAGCAATATGACGAATACTTGTGATTATGATATATCTCCACCAGAAAGCTTGTAAAATTAAAATGCACTTCTATTCACAATGTTCAATTTGTCATGTACAGTAAGACAAGACGTATTGGTTTATTACATCGCGCTGAAGACTAGAATGTAATCATTGTTGCAATCGACAAACCTCGGGTAAATCCGTTACATTCCGTCTATCTCTTGGTTGTAATACGGAATGTGATATGTGTATCCACCTAACATTTCTTCACCGGAAGTGACACTGACTCAATGTAATAGTCTAAGCTAAACGAGTTCTCTAACTAAGTGACGACATTCGCTTCAGTGTTTAGATCATTCTATCAAAATAATACTGGTTTGTGTTTTTGTGCTATAATGTTGTGATATCCGTTACAATTTCCGCATAAAAACGATGTTCGGTTCGTCTATACCTTCAGTTGTTTGTAGAATAGCTCATGTTTTATTTACGTTATTTGTGTTTGTTTGCGTATAATGGTGTCCAACACTTATTGTGCTGTGTTTTTTGTTTGTTTGCCTTCGTCTTGTCTGCCATTTTCTCTGATATTCTCTAAAGTGTATTTACATTGCAAGAAAAAAAAACGGATTCAGACTCTAACATCAATATATGACATCAAAGTGGACGGTTTCGGAAAAGTTGGATTTGTGGTGATTTCAATGACAATCTTAATAAAATGTTAAATAAAACAATTTCTCTGGAATAATTTTAGTGAGATTTGCACATTTCTTGATTATTGTATTAAAATGTTATTTGATAATGTATTAGATGTCCTTCGATATACGGTTTCTGGTGGGTTCTGATGTTTAGCGCCACATTCAGAAATATTTCAGTTATATTGTGGCAGTCAGTTTTACTGCTGAAGGAAACCAGAGTATCCGGTAAAAACAGCCGCAAGTCGCTGACAAGCGTTTATCACATAATGTTGTATCGAGTACACCTTGCCATGTATGGGGTTCGAACTGACAACTTTAGTGGTAATAAGCATTGATTGCATATGTAGTTATAAATCCAACTACCACACGAACACGACCACGACGGCCCCACGACATCTGATCTTCAATTTTGCCTTGTAAGTTATTTATACTGTGCACTCAAACTCATTGCTTTCCTTTACATTTGGTTTGCTTCCTATCTGCTGTTTATTGTGGTAAAATAATGCCATTATGTCCGTCCTGAAAAGTTAATATCCATATTTATCAAATTTTGAAAGAGTTATTTCCCTTACCACTTTAGGCTTTAGTAAATAATTCCTTCCGATTAATTTTGATAATTAAGTAATTATGTAATTTAGTTTGCATATGATTGGCTCAAACTGATTATGAGGTTTTGAGGACTGGCGATATCATCCCCCTCGGCTCCCTTTTTTTGCATAAATATTCCGAAATTGGCTGTTCAAGACTTTTGCTATCCTACCAAATTCGTTCTTTCGTTGTTCAATAACCAATGAGATTGCGATTTGTTTTTCGGCTGAATCATAAACAGTTGTTAGTAGATAATGATAAAACATTTTCATGAAATAAAACAATCGTTGACTTTGGAATAGGTTGCTATCTGGTTTATCAACCTTTAAAAACGTATATTCACCTCGCCTGCAGCTCGGTGAATATTACATTTTTTCAGGTTGATAACTCCAGATAGCAAACTATTCCAAAGTCAATAATTGTATAATATTAACATTTCATGATGGCCATAATTGCATATTATTGAAAAAAAAGTGAAAGCTATTTTTTTATCAATGATCTGGACATTTTGCAATAAGGTGTATAATATATTGAGGCATCACATTCTTGATAGTTAAAGTTATACTTCTCTAAATCACAAACGTACCTACACATCATAGTCTTGTCTTCTTGGAGCTTTTGTAAATTCAAAAACCAATGCTGTTTTTCTAAGCGTATAATTCGAGTAATTCGAGGGGGTGTGGTGTTTAACGCCACTTTCAACAGTATTTGAGTTATATCGTGTCGGTCAGTTTATTGGTGGAGAAAATTAGAGTCCCGGAGAAACCCACTG
Source organism: Bathymodiolus brooksi (assembly GCA_963680875.1). Classification (NCBI taxonomy): domain Eukaryota; kingdom Metazoa; phylum Mollusca; class Bivalvia; order Mytilida; family Modiolidae; genus Bathymodiolus; species Bathymodiolus brooksi. The sequence goes on from OY804583.1 coordinate 63,205,349, forward strand.
ACCTGTCGTAACTCACTAACAAACTGTATCACATAATGTTGTGTACATTTTATACCTTTATGGGGAGATTGATTGATGAACCAATTTATTTGTTATGTTATACTTTCAGAAAAAAAAACCAAAGCAAAAAAAAACAAAACATAAAAATAACTTTTGTTGTTATCTTCTTTAACTAGCCCTGGAAAACTCACATGGTTATGTATTCAGTTTGACATTTTTACATAGAAAATTGTTACAAAAAGCATTTTAGTTTGTATTAAAGAGTGAAAATATACATTATATAATATCTTGGAAAATTGTTCATTAAATGGGATTGTATATGAGCAGAGGGCATTGCTACTTAATTTTACTTTAACTAATATTATGCATACATAATGTATGACAACTTCTGTGTCACGGAGATTAAATACATTGTGCTTAATGTTCAAGATTATAGCGTGCTTTACAATAACGCTGTTCGCCCGGTTTTATGTGAATGTTGGCATTTTACTCACATGTGGAAAGCAATTGCATGACGTCATCATTTTACTAGGAAGGAGGTTTTGGTCATAAAACCAGTTTTACTTTGACAATTTTATATTAAGTGCCTGTACAAAGCCAGGAAAGTGAGCGGTCACGTGTGTTAGATGTATCGATTTTGCCTATTTTATCCGATTTCGATATTTGGAACTGGTCCAACATTCAGTGCCGGATTTAGGACATATGAGGCCCTGTGCTACTTAAGTTATGAGGCACTTACATGGGCCCTGAAGGAGGTAGACCCGATAGGCCTACATGCTCCGGAAAATTAGGAATAGATAAGATATTATGTTATATTAGGTCAGACATGTACACTGTGTCTTCTACAAACTAGAAGCTATTATATATTATCCAAAGCCCCACCCGCCCAACACTGTCTTACACAGGTCACATAATGAAACAGTCAAACTTGATAAAAAGAGAACAGACAGGGCAGTCATTACAGTCAACATCATGTAATTAAATCTAAACATCATTTAACGCAGTGGTTCTCAACCTTTTTTCTCCCATGGACCTCTTTTACTCTTAATTTTTTTGGTGGACCGCCATAATCATTTGATGAAAAAGCTTATTTCATTTTTTACTAATAAATAATTTTAGGAATTGTATTATAGAAATAGTAAATGTATATGCTTTATTTGGAGTAAAACTAATTTAATGAAAATAAACCTGTATTTAACAACTAAATTCTATGGATCATTTATGTACACTAGTAAAATAACTCGTAATAAACCATTTTAACATACAGTAAAAATAATATGAGTTTAAAAAAAAATATTAACCATACACCATATTGCTGACAACATAATGACTAGTATTGAGACTGAGAATACATCAAACAAAATACCAAGACAGTATCGCTATCAGTAACATGGCCTGTAACCTTGAGCGCGAGTGAGAGCTTGAGTGTATGAAGACTGTGGTGTTTGCTGCTCGCAGGAGGGAGGGAGTCGTGGTGACCCCATTAGGCGTTTCTAACAATATGACAGTTTGTTATGTCAGAGTCAATTAAATCTGAAAGTAGACTGTTGTTAACTTGAAGAACCCTTAATATCAGCAAGGACGAATAGCTTTTATATGGATAACAAAAACTTAAGATAACGCCATCATAAATAAATTGCTAATCAGAAAAAAATGTATCGTGTGTTTGTGTGTATAAATATCAGTGGTGGTGTTGCAAATATATTTTACCAGAGTTGTGCACAGACAGATAATAATCAACAGGTATATGAAGCACAGATTCAGGTGTCAAGAAGCAACAGTATCTTAAAGGCCGGTTCACACGAGTGTCAAAAGCTCAGGCCACTTCATCTTGATCGATGTACGGGTGAGCACACAGACCACAGTCCCAAGGCAACTCATCTGTATGTTGTCTTCCGTTTGGGCAATATCTTGCTTTTGGATAGGTGTTTCCACCCTCACCAAATATTTCCTCATCCATTATTCTTATTTACACTTTATTTTACTATTCTTATCACCATTTTTACTTTTATACTTTCAAAGGTTTGCATACATCAAATAACGACCAAATTACTTATTTAGGTTTCACATTTGTATTAAAAAAGGAATAACTACCACTTTACTTTTTTTGTTGTTTTGTTTCAAGTTGGAAAACAATCTTGATAATAAATTTCGGGATTTGCTGCAAAAGTAACGTCAGTTTTTCTTCTCATTAGATTGAAGCTTCTCTACATATGCAAGGACTTGAAGAATAATGTTCTTAAAATAAATTTCTATCAATAGCTATTTTATGCTACTACATTCTTCTATAAGTGTCCAAATTGAACAGAACGCCGTCAAATTTAAAATTGCACCACGTAAGCATGAATCCATCTTAAATTTTTTTGGGCCAATAACCAGAGGCCCCCAATAATTTGGTTTCTATGCCACTTACCCACTGTCATGACTGCCTGCTGTGTGGCACGTGCACACTTCCAATAGGCTATCAACTCTATCATTATGTCTGGAACAGAACGCCTTCAAATTTAAAATTACACCACATCGTAAATTATTTTTTGGCAGGAAGATGAGACCCCCTTGGTCAACGAGGCCATGTGGTTAAGCACACCTAAGCACAATGGTAAACCCGGCACTGCCAACAGTGTGGTATTTATTTTTTCCTTTTATTACTTGTGACTTTACAATTAATCAGAATATCTAATTGAAGATGTTTTTGCAGTAAAAGTGCAAATCATATTGCAAATATGGCTGCAATTAAGCATTTTCCCAATTTCATGTTGCGCCATTTTGTAAAATTTTATAAAATACCAGTATAGTGCTAAGATTTTTGACAATTTTACAATTCAACCATTGTGTGTCGTACATTTTGTACTTCTTGATAATGATATGCGGCTATAAAAAGCAGCTTATTTGTAAAGTATGTACTAAAACACTATACGTCTAGTCAGTAGGCTTATATATGCATGTATATTAAATTCTTTTTTAAGATGATCTGCCAGGAGCTTTTATAGCTGTCCTCAAAATCTGTTTAAACATTGAACTTTTATCTTAGCTACCGGTGACCTCTAAACATGTTGAACCTTAACCTTTGACCACAGAAGAACTTGGGGTCATAAGGTTAGTGACTCAAAATCCAAAATAAAAAAAAATCATCTAGAAATCGAGATCATTCGGGTGAGTGAGTGAAAGGTTCCCACCAAATGAGCAATGCTTTTGGCTTTATCATGTTGAGATCGTTCGACAATATAAGTTTGCTGCAATATTGCTTTCATTAAGATCGGGATTTTCATCTTCATAGAAGAGGACAAAAGTAGTTTTTTTCAAACTAAAAAACGTATTAAATATATATATAATATATGCCTTGTTATTGTGCCAATACTTCGTACAATTTTGATCACAATATACAATTATTGCCTTCACATGAGGTGACGATCAACAGTTGTCAACCCTCAGGGAAAACAACCTCTCGAGGGTTGACAACTTGATGTTAGCCTCATATGAAGGCAATAACTGTTTTATTATACTGAAACTACTCTAAGATTAAACAAACAACTTGAATGTTTTTTTCCAGAAAACAAAAACTAATTTTCGGTATAGAAGATACAATGACAAAGCCGGACTGAAACACACAAAAAAAAGGATTTTCAACACATTTCTGGGGGTTGTAGACCTGGTGGCAACCAATTGTCTCCCTCTGCATTGTATATGTTTGGATTATTCATCAGGTTATTTACCTCGGAGGACCCAGAGAAAACCACCGACCTGTCGCAAGTCACTGACACATAATGGTGTATCGAGTACACCTCGCCATAAACGAGGTTCGAACTCACAATGTTAGTGGTGATAGGCACTGATTGCACACGTAGTGGTAAATCCAATTATCATACGATCACTACCACAACAGCCCTAATGCACTTCGGAACAACATGTAGTAGTCATATAGAGTGAATATTGAAACAGAAAGGCATGCCAGCCCACTGGCAAGCCTCGATCCATAAGCGACTTTGCTCAAATTGTCACAAAAGAAATTAGTGAGTCTGTTAACTCAACCTTATCAGTGATATTGGCTAATTGTGGCCAATTTAATTTTTGTCTCTTTTTCCATAGCATAATAAAGCTACGAGATATCTCTCTTTTTGCAGTTCGCACAACAAAGGAGAAAGAAATTTAACTTTAGATGCATGTTTATCAAAAAAGCAGTTCAGGCGTTTCTATCATTTAAGAAAAAAATATATTATAGTCGCAGAGACAGTTGAAAAATGCAGATTTGGATTTTTATGAGCGCTGTCTTGATTTTGAACAGCACAAACATGCATTATTCTATATAATACCGTCTGTTCCGATATTTGTGCGATGGAAGAAGAGTTTGAAGATACCAAAGGGGTAATCAGAATCCGTACATCGAAGAACAGACCAAATGAAAAAAAAAGACAATGTAACAAACAATGATCTACTAAAGATCGAGTAACACGAACCACACTAAAAACCGGGGGTGAACTCAGGTGCTCCGGAATGGTGAGTAGTTCCTGCTCTACTAGTGGTACCCATCGTGTTAATCTAGTTACAAATCCGGTGATAAGTCATGAAAAAGGAAAGGACCGGGAAGTGTTTGTGACAAGTGGAACATATCCGTGGTCAATTTTGGCACAGATATTCCATAACGGTCAACCAAGTTATGGTGACGACCGTAAAACTTTCGACGTGATCACTTCAACTTAACCAAGAGGAACCATTGGTTCAGTAGTTTCTTTGTTAGCAGAAACCCTCTATCAAGGACATCCTGATAGGAACCACACATGGCATATCAGATCAACTGAGATATATATACTCCATGTGCAGGTGCTGTTGGAATGTTGTTACATATAAATGGAAATTTAAAATTGAAATAATCTTATTTGTCGTAAAGTTTCGTTCTTAAGCGCCCCTCAATGTCAATTTCGATGTGTAGATCAAGGTATGAAGCAGATCTATCTGTATCTGTGGTATCCTTTATTTCAAGCTTAATTGGATCACCAAACCTAGAATTATTTATTGAAAGGACATAATCTATATAGCGGAACATGAAATTAATTAGCTTCTTTTCGTTTTTCTTGAGAAACCCCTGAATGAAGTCTGCCTCATACGAATGATCAAGGTGGCGAGAAGAGCAGCACAGTTTGTACCCATGTGCATACCGGCTGTCTGTTGAAAAACACGTCCACCAAACATAGCAAATATGTTGTCAATATGTCAATAATAAAACTCGATCATGTTGATGATATCAGCTTCAGAGAACTTTTTGGTAAAATTAGAGTTGGCTTTTTTTTCCCTAGCACGTTGGCCATTCTGTTTTATGAAACAGTGTTTGAGCAACTCCTTTAATCTGTTCTTCAGCTTATAGTGAGGAATAGTTGTGTAGAGGATAGAGAAGTCAAATGTTTTAATGCTATTGCAAACTGTCAAAGCAATTATACAATCCATTAAACAAATTGTAGAAACAGAGTCCATTCGATACCTACCCCAAACACACATATACATGCCTGCTCATTTTCATGGAAAGAATGGAAATGAAAGCTTGAAAATATACCAAAGGGTAATCAGAAGCCGCAAATTGAAGAACGGACAATACAATGGCAACATGAAAAAGGCCAACAACAAAATAAAAAACAACGAACCACAGAAAACCAAAGATCGCGCAACAAGAACTGCACTAAAACCAGGGGTGAACTCTAAGGTTACGTGGCGGGGATAAAAGATGAAAGGATAATTGTGAAGAGAACAATGAGGAAGTTAAGCTGGAGTCATGCAATAAACGTTAGGATTACTTGATTATTTAATCCTGTATAATTATATGCCGATAATGGCGAGGTGTATTCGATACAGCATTATGTGATAAGCTTGTGAGTGATTTGCGACAGGATTGTTAATTTTTAGGATTTATTTTTAGTTGAAATATATATGAAAATCAAAGTCAATTTTTATTTGTTATGTTTAAATTATGTACAAATACAAACCACTTATATAAACATAATGAGCAAATAAACAATCAAAATATAGACAATTCTGAATGTTTTGGTGTACAATTTGTTAAAACTATCCAGAAATGACTTTACAATAATTTTTTGAATAAATATGGTTTTGGTTGATTAGATAGGGATTTTTCAGTAGCTGTAAATTCCTAGCGAGTGAATAAATACCCAAACACGTGCATCTTCTGGAATTGAATTTTGAAACAAAATATATACACTATCTTTTTGATATTGCGCGTTATATCAACATACTGGTAAAAGTATGTCATTGTTAGGGTCGCCAATGACTTCGTGTGTTGACTGTTTATTTTTGCCCATACGTGCAAAATGTGAACAAATAAAAATGTTTTCTGAAAATAAGGCTAAGTTTTTTCTTTCATCAAATCTAATTTAAATTGTTGTTATATATTTTTCCACATGTTCATGAAATACAACCAATCATGGATTTCAACATGAGTGATCATCTCATGGAACGGAACAACTTGTAATATCATGCCATGAAAATGACAACTTGGGAAGACTATTTTGTTAGCTTTCTTCTTCTTTTTTTCTTCTTTTATAAATCCTGGAATATTTAATAAGGAAGAGATAATTCTTGGCTGATTAATCGCTATGTAGCGTGTCTTTACAATTCAAATTAAATGTCATATTCTTGAATGGCAATAAAAACAATAACTACTTTCTTGTTAAGATACTTCTACACAATGTCTTATTTGCATAGATGAATAACATATAGTGGAATAATACAAAATGAATTGTTCTAATTAAACAGCAGCTTATGTCTATTGAATTTGAAGTTCTATGCCGTTTGTCGGAAGAATAATGGTGTTGCTTGATTGTGCTATTGTCATTGAAAACATTGAAAATGAAGATTTTGTATTTGATCCACACAGTAGTAGATGTATATCTGGTTTAAGTTCAGGAAGCAGTGTTTGTCATTTATCAATTCATTAATCGATGGTAGAAAATTGTGTGGCTTATACGCTTGTTCGTTAACTGATAAAGCACTGAATGGAATACAGTATGACTTACAATTGTTTCACATGAAATATGCAAACGAAAGAAAGCATATAATATGCAACCCGAATTAAGTGACAGTTTACCGATTAAAATAAGAGAATATATTTGACCACAAATTGAAGATGAATGCAATGTGACGATCTGCAAAAAGCAGATTCAAAGTCATATCTGGATAACTTTCATGGTTGGTCCACGTATTCCCAAATGCTCAACCCTGGGATCCTTGTTTGAAACAAAATATGTATATCAAATATCACACCACTACATATCATGAACAAGTACTCTATGACCATACTGAAAATAATTGCAATATAAACACCCGAGTCGCTAATATGTCTCAATAAAATCTCAAGGAACACCATTTATCCAATCAAATTACTTCTGGGGAAATCTTAACAGGTAACCGGATAACTAAACCCACTTCTTTGGGTTAAATAAGTGGCCGGTCTGTTACAGTGTTTATAATTTATCATAATCCATTTGCAAGTACAGAACAAACGTTATATCTGGAAAAAGTCATCAGGAGCTCTACCGCCCTTTGGCGCTGACAGTGCTTTGATCTTCGTCCTGTGATTTATGTGCCCAATGTTGCCAGTGTCTCGGCATTTTATATTTTTGATTGCCACTTCGGTTTTCTCTAACGTTTATTTAGATTAAACCAATAGAAATATAATTACATTATAACTACTCCAAAAATCGAAGATAAATCATTAATAACTGAACAACGCAATAATTCAATGATGCACCTCTGCAGGAGATAAACACAATATTAATGCAGTGTCTTACAATATAAAGTTTATGTGTATTCGCTGCAAAACTTGGAGAAACGTTCGATGAACATTGCCTTTATTCCAGTACTCAAAGTTCATTGCACAATTCACTAGTAAATTAGATTATTTGTGAACAGTTTGTGAAAGAAAAACTAAAACAAAAGATATATTTAATTGTATTTATAAAGAAAATTTTGAAAAAACCAAATGGGTAATCAGAATCTGCAAGTCGAATGACAGACAAGACAATGGCAGTGAGTGAGTGAGTGAGTGTTTTTTAACGCAAACGCAGCAGTTTTTCAGCTATATCATTGCGAGAATTGGTTAATTTTCAATGAGATGATGATGAGGTCCGCTTTGTACTAGACAAACACGCTTAGTTGGATTTTTATAGTGTTAGCTCACTGAAACAACAGTTCGCGAGTAGACATGTCTCGACCACATTATTCTGATACCGAGCCAACCAGTCTTTGTTCTTTCTTCTTAATGCTGCGTGCTTAGCCGAGAAACATCAAATGCCAATTGTATAGTCTTTGGTTTGACCCGATGGGGACACGAACAGACGATCTACCGCACTCCAGGCGAGCACGCTCACCATTACAGCACCGGTGCGGTTAGACAATACAATTGCCAAAAAGAAAAAGTACAAAAGGACAACACAGCTACACGAATCCCAATAAAAAGCCGGGGGTGAATGTGTTCTCCGGAAGGGACAGTAGTTCCTTCTCTACTAGTTACAACCGTTTTGTTACTCTAATAAGAAAAGTTTCAATAAATACTTCGAGAACATCGACAATGTCAAAGTTGAATATAGTACTGTAGGGTTTTAGTACGCCATTAAAGACGTGATGTAGTCGACATTTTAAATCTCACACCATTTATTCATGTCGTGAATGGATTTTGTTTGCTATTCAACTTCTGCTTTTATTATCTCTTGCTTCTCAGGTAGAATATTACATGTATATTCCAGGGAAATTGAATATAGCGTTGAACGAGGAGTGTCAACAAAGCTTTACATTTGGCAACAGTGTATCTAATTTTGGGCCACACATGAAATATAACGAAGGGGCAAAATGTACTCACACAGTTAAGAACCAACCATCGTACTGATGGACATTTAATCTTGGATCGTCGTATACTATTGACTATATAACCATTTATAACCGAGAAGATTGTTGTCGTGAGTATTATTCTATTATTGTCTACTCCCGAGGGAACTGTTCTCCTATAGTATTGTCTGGTGATGTATAGTGCCTAAGCCAACGGCGAGGGCACTATACCTCACCAGACAACACTATAGAAAAATTGTAAAAAGACAATAATATATTTAGTACATAACATCTCATTCTAGAAATAAAAGAAAAACACACTCAAATTCAGCGTAATAATAATAATAATAATAAAATTTACAATGTAACATTATATTTGCATTGCCAAACCTGGCCATGTTGACAGCAGACTACAGCGCGAGTCTATTTTAAGGGAGATAAATCTTGACAAAAATATAAAAAATTACGCGGGAAAATATATGCAAACAGGTATAGTGCCCGCGGAAAATCGTTTGAAACTGGTATAGTTCCCGTCGCTAGGTATAGTCCCCCTTTGTCAAGTGTACTGTTAAAAAAATAGTACACACTGATTATTCAATCAAATTACAGCATTTTCATATGTTATGTACTAATATTCTATTATTGCCTACTCCTGAGGGAACTGTTCTCCTATAGTGTTGTCTGGTGCGGTTTTGTGCCCGAGCCAACGGCGAAGGCACTATGCCTCATCAGACAACACTATAGGAAAACTATTCTCGAGGGAGAAGACACTAATATGTTTAGTGCATAATATCCCATTATAGACATAAAAGAAAACCACACTCAAATTCAATATCATAATAATAAAAAATTTACCATGTGACATTATAAAAGTAACGTTTATAACAAAAACTAAAAGTCAACAAAACTTTTTTTCAAATTTTTCAGAAGAAAAGTACATGTAGCAAGTCTTTGTTCAATATGTTGAAATGTAACATTCCCGTATGAAATAATTACTGTTGATAGTTAATGGTAACATTGCAGTTACTGAAGTTAAATGCTGGGTGACTGAAAGTGTTTAGGTATGTTTTCAATTTGCATGACTTGTAATTTGTTCATTAATAACCTGGCCATGTTGACAGCAGACTACAGCGCGAGTCTATTTTAAGGGAGATAAATCTTGACAAAAATATATAAAAAATACGCGGAAAGATCTATGCGACAGGAATAGTCACCGCGGTAAATCGTTTGAAACTGGTATTATTCCCGTCGCTAGGCATAGTCACCCGTTGTCAAGTGTACTGTTCAAAAATAGTACACACTGATTATCCAATCCAAATATAGCATTTTCGTATGTTAATATATGGAACCTGTCTAAACCGATTTTCTAGTGACCAACGTTTGTGTTTAGGATAGACAAGTGTTTGGCTTATACAACCCGAACCTCCTTGGGACCAACTTTTGTGTTCAGAATAGACAAGTGTTTGGCTTATACAAACCGACCCTCCTTGGGACCAACATTTGTGTTTAGAATAGACAAGGGTTGGCTTATACAAACCGAACCTCCTTGGGACCAACTTTTGCGTTCAAAATAGACAAGTGTTTGGTTTATACAAACCGAACTTCCTTAGGACCAACTTTTGTGTTCAGAATAGACAAGTGTTTGGTTTATACAAACCGAACTTCCTTGGGACCAACATTTGTGTTCAGAATAGACAAGCGTTTGGCTTATACAAACCGATCCTCCTTGGGATCAACTTTTGTGTTCAGAATAGACAAGTGTTTGGTTAATAGAAACCGACCCTCCTTGGGACCGACTTTTGTGTTCAGAATAGACAAGTGTTTGGCTTATACAAACCGAACCTTCTTGGGACCAACATTTGTGTTCAGAATAGACACGTGTTTGGCTTATACAAACCGAACCTCCTTGGGACCAAGTTTTGCGTTCAGAATAGACAAGGGTTTGGCTTATACAAACCGAACCTCCTTGGGACCAACTTTTGTGTTCAGAATAGACAAGTGTTTGGTTTATACAAACCGAACTTCCTTGGGACCAACTTTTGTGTTCAGAATAGACAAGTGTTTGGTTTATACAAACCGAACTTCCTTGGGACCAACATTTGTGTTCAGAATAGACAAGCGTTTGGCTTATACAAACCGATCCTCCTTGGGATCAACTTTTGTGTTCAGAATAGACAAGTGTTTGGTTTATAGAAACCCACCCTCCTTGGGACCAACATTTGTGTTCAGAATAGACAAGTGTTTGGTTTATTGAAACCGAACCTCCTTGGGACCAACATTTGTGTTCAGAATAGACAAGGGTTTGGTTTATACAAACCGACCCTCCTTGGGACCAACATTTGTGTTCAGAATAGACAAGGGTTTGGTTTATACAAACCGACCCTCCTTGGGACCAACATTTGTGTTCAGAATAGACAAGTGTTTGGTTTATACAAACCGACTCTCCTTGGGACCAGCTTTTGTGTTCAGAATAGACAAGGGTTTGGTTTATACAAACCGACCCTCCTTGGGACCAGCTTTTGTGCTCAGAATAGACAAGCGTTTGGCTTATATAAACCGAAACTCCTTGGGATCAGCATTTGCGTTCAGAATAGACAAGAGTTGGGCTTATACAAACCGACCTCCTTGGGGTCAACTTTTGTGTTCATAATAGACAAGTGTTTGGTTTTTACAAACCGACCCTCCTTGGGGCCAACTTTTGTGTTCAGAATAGACAAGGGTTTGGCTTATACAAACCGAACCTCCTTGGTGCCGACTTTTGTGTTCATAATAGACAAGTGTTTGGTTTATACAAACCGACCTCCTTGGGACCAGCTTTTGTGTTCAGAATAGACAAGTGTTTGGCTTATACAAACCGACTCTCCTTGGGACCAACTTTTGTGTTCATAATAGACAAGTGTTTGGTTTATACAAACCGACCTGCTTGGGACAAGCATTTGTGTTTAGAATAGACAAGTGTTTGGCTTATACAAACCGACCCTCCTTGGGACCAACTTTTGTGTTCATAATAGACAAGTGTTTGGTTTATACGAACCGACCTCCTTGGGACCAGCTTTTGTGTTCAGAATAGACAAGTGTTTGGCTTATACAAACCGACTCTCCTTGGGACCAACTTTTGTGTTCATAATAGACAAGTGTTTGGTTTATACAAACCGACCTCCTTGGGGCCAACTTTTGTGTTCAGAATAGACAAGTGTTTGGCTTATACAAACCGACCCTCCTTGGGACCAGCTTTTGTGTTCAGAATAGACAAGTGTTTGGTTTATACAAACCGAACCTCCTTGGGACCAACTTTTGTGTTCAGAATAGACAAGTGTTTGGTTTATACAAACCGAACCTCCTTGGATCCAACTTTTGTGTTCAGAATAAACAAGTGTTTGGCTTATACAAACCGACTCTCCTTGGGACCAACTTTTGTGTTCATAATAGACAAGTGTTTGGTTTATACAAACCGACCTGCTTGGGACAAGCATTTGTGTTTAGAATAGACAAGTGTTTGGCTTATACAAACCGACCCTCCTTGGGACCAACTTTTGTGTTCATAATAGACAAGTGTTTGGTTTATACAAACCGACCTCCTTGGGACCAGCTTTTGTGTTCAGAATAGACAAGTGTTTGGCTTATACAAACCGACTCTCCTTGGGACCAACTTTTGTGTTCATAATAGACAAGTGTTTGGTTTATACAAACCGACCTCCTTGGGGCCAACTTTTGTGTTCAGAATAGACAAGTGTTTGGCTTATACAAACCGACCCTCCTTGGGACCAGCTTTTGTGTTCAGAATAGACAAGTGTTTGGTTTATACAAACCGAACCTCCTTGGGACCAACTTTTGTGTTCAGAATAGACAAGTGTTTGGTTTATACAAACCGAACCTCCTTGGATCCAACTTTTGTGTTCAGAATAGACAAGTGTTTGGCTTATACTAACCGAACCTCCTTGGGACCAACTTTTGTGTTCAGAATAGACAAGTGTTTGGCTTATACAAACCGACCCTCCTTGGGACCAACTTTTGTGTTCATATTAGACAAGTGTTTGGTTTATACAAACCGACCTCCTTGGGACCAGCTTTTGTGTTCAGAATAGACAAGTGTTTGGCTTATACAAACCGACTCTCCTTGGGACCAACTTTTGTGTTCATAATAGACAAGTGTTTGGTTTATACAAACCGACCTCCTTGGGGCCAACTTTTGTGTTCAGAATAGACAAGTGTTTGGTTTATACAAACCGAACCTCCTTGGGGCCAACTTTTGTGTTCATAATAGACAAGTGTTTGGCTTATACAAACCGACCCTCCTTGGGACCAGCTTTTGTGTTCAGAATAGACAAGTGTTTGGTTTATACAAACCGAACCTCCTTGGGACCAACTTTTGTGTTCAGAATAGACAAGTGTTTGGTTTATACAAACCGAACCTCCTTGGATCCAACTTTTGTGTTCATAATAGACAAGTGTTTGGCTTATACAAACCGAACCTCCTTGGGACCAACTTTTGTGTTCAGAATAGACAGGTGTTTGGTTTATACAAACCGAACCTCCTTGGGACCAACTTTTGTGTTCAGAATAGACAAGTGTTTGGTTTATACAAACCGAACCTCCTTGGGACCAGCTTTTGTGTTCAGAATAGACAAGTGTTTGGTTTATACAAACCGAACCTCCTTGGGACCAACTTTTGTGTTCAGAATAGACAAGTGTTTGGTTTATACAAACCGAACCTCCTTGGATCCAACTTTTGTGTTCATAATAGACAAGTGTTTGGCTTATACAAACCGAACCTCCTTGGGACCAACTTTTGTGTTCAGAATAGACAGGTGTTTGGTTTATACAAACCGAACCTCCTTGGGACCAACTTTTGTGTTCCGAATAGACACGTGTTTGGCTTATGCAAACCGAACCTCCTTTGGACCACCATTTGTGTTCAGAATAGACAAGGGTTTGGTTTATACCAACCGAACCTCCTTGGGACCAACTTTTGTGTTCAGAATAGACACGTGAATAGACATGTCTTTGGTGTATACAAATGAAATTAATGTGGATTTCCTACATTACGACTTTATGTAATGGTCGGTTTATGCAGGATTTGGTTTAGACAAGTTACATTGTATATATTATCTACAAGGTATCTGTACCTAGATAGACATATGACACTGTTTGGAACTTTCACATCTTATGTTATATAAAATGAAAAAAATACTATACTGTTGGAACAGTTCCAAAATCAAATGTAGAAAGAGGCAAAATATATACCTTTAACACACAAATAAATGAACGCTCACTTTCCTGGTTGAAACAATGAAATAAGCAAAATAAGGAAAAGGACCATTATATCTTTATTTCGAAATATTTAAAGACAACAAAAACATAACAAAGCAAAAATGAAACGAACTTCGAAGGATAAGATGCCCCATTCATATTACATATTGTAATCGTGGCATGAGATATGAGCATGAATTCGTAATTATGTGACATGAGGAATAAGTTTAAATTGTTACCTATGTGACATGATAAATGGGTATAAATTGCTTTTCTGCTACATGAGATTTAAGCATAAATTGTTACTTATGTGACATGAAAAATAGGTATATATTGCTGTTTTCTGTTACATGAGATTTAAGCATAAATTGTCGCCTATGTGACATGCGAAATAGGTATAAATTGCTGTTTCTGTTACATGAGATTTAAACATAAATTGTTAATTATGTGACATGAGAAATAGGTATAAATTGCTGTTTCTGTTACATGAGATTTAAACATAAATTGTTAATTATGTGACATGAGAAATAGGTATAAATTGCTGTTTCTGTTACATGAGATTTAAACATAAATTGTTAATTATGTGACATAAGAAATAGGTATAAATTGCTGCTTCTGTTACCTAAGATTTAAGCATAAATTGATACTTATGTGACATGAGAAATAGGTATAACTTGATACTCATGTGACATGAGAAATATGTATATACTGTGACTTATCTCGTTTTAGGGGAGCGCCTGTCGAATTGTTACATATACACTTATGCGACATGGAATGACTATTCCGCTGGTCCAGGTAAACTTTGCTATTATCACGATGGGTTCTCTCCCCTGGTTTTAACAATTGCCTGTATCACGAGCCAGTATGTAAAGATACTCCAAACAGACCCTCTACTTTTTATTTACAGCAATGCCTTGACACTTTGTGAAGTTGAAATCTATGGTTCAACAGAAGTAGAAAGAGTGACGAGATGGAGTATGTATAAATAAATAAATGAAAAAACAAGAAATGCCACATTGTCGGAACAGTTCCAAAATCTAATTGAAAACTCTTAAAAACATGGGGAAATCGACAACAGCATCATATACATGTTAACATTCAGAAAATTAAAAAAATGGGGCATATTTTCAATAGAAAAAATATATGGGGCTTTAAATAGTGGTACCCTCATGCAATTTTTTATGAAAAATACAATGTACACTAAAATGTAACAATAACAATACATTTTTTTCACAATTTTCAATATTTTTTTTTATATTTTTTACCTCAATATATATAATAAATTACATTTGTTTTACATCTTTATGAAAAATATATTCCTTATTTGTCTGGTAAATTTTCAAAACTGCAGTAATAAAAAAAAAAGTCACTGGTTTAAAAGCCTACCGTTTTCGATCCATATATCCTTATACCCCTGGTTAATTGGACAATTTATGATACCATACTTAAATAAAAAAGCTTTTTCTTCTTAAATGTAATGCCAATAAAAAGGGGGGGGGGGCAAAATTAGTTTTGCCACCCTTATATTTATCAAAGAGGAGTCGAGAGTGCAATTGCCCCCAGATCCTTTGCCCATGAAGTTGTAATAGCGAAGTTTAAACTGCAGACTCGTACGTATACAGAGTATCTGAGCTCATGTCGGTCCAGATTTTTAGTGGAGTTTTTGTTGCTCAGTCTTCAGTTTCTTTGTACTTGTAATTTGTTGTCAACCATTAAATATTTATCTTTTTGTTATGTTATACCTGTATATTTATATCATATATTGTTAATGAAGTAATATATAATTGACTCTTTAAGACTATTTACAAATAAAGGTAGGGTAAACAATTAAAGATTCTCAAATCAGAAGTTGGATGATATTTTTCTGCGAAATTATCTCCCTTTGATATGAACACATCTTTATTTTTGTGAAATGAATTATGTCAACGTGGATAAATAATAGAACGAACTTGTAATTTATGTTAAAATGATGCAGAATTGGTTAAAAATAAACCTTGATTTAGCCTATACAACCTAAATCATATGTTTCCTATTAAATTTCCACTTCGAATTATGTTTTCACGAAGAATTTTATTTAATGCCCATATACGCTTGATTTTATAATCCATACTTTAAGATTAACATATATTCGAAGCATTTGTCCACAGGTTTCTTTATATAACCCTGTTGAAAATACTATGTAAATTGGGATCGACTTTTGTGAAATTTTCATTCATTGCATCGGGGCGACACCTACGGAGGTGCTAATACAACGAACTATGCATAGATTTGTTGTGAATAATGAACATATAAAAGGAATTAATGGATGTGTTGTTTATATCCTGCAAGCAAGGGATATAAGCGAACGTCTCCATCTGATCAGTGTTTATCAAGTACATGTTAAACTCCCCTATCTATTTCACCTGCCAAAATACAAAACAAAGGAGGGGGGGGGGGGGGTAAAATTTTGGGAGCATTGACAGTTTGAAGAACAATACAAATGCATTGTGAATTTATTTTCATAAATAATAGTTATGAAATGTAAATATATACATGTAGATAGAACTGTTTCTTTGTGGTGCCTTCTGGTTTTTTCCAGTTCATCTGACATAATGCTTTGTTGGTCAAAGATGTACATATATATGTGATCCAAGTTGGTAATAGAAAAAATGGGTTGTATCAAAATGTGTAAAATACGTCAAAATTAGCTGATTCTGCGTAGAGAAGGTTAGAATAGAGGCACTAAAAGGAAAATATTAAATTCTAATGAAAATATCGAAAATCACAGAGTGTACCCGAGTGCCTGTGAGCTTTCTGTGTAGCTAAGTCCTCCTCACTCTCCCTCTTTTCTATCTAAATTTTTAAGAGATGAAGTTTTCGCTATCAGACGAAATAATAACATTTTTCAATTTTTGTATTGTTATTCCATTGTATCATTAAGATGTATATATATTGTATTGTTATTGCATTATATCATTAAGATGTTCTTGTCTGTAGAAAACGCATCGGTGGCCTAATGGTTAGCGTGCTCGCCTCAAGTGCGGTAGATCGTGGGTTCGGGCCCCGGTCGGGTCAACCCAAAGACTATGAAATGGTATTTGTTGCTTCTCCGCTAAGCACGCAGCATTAAAGAGTAAGAGCAAACACTGGTCGGCTCGGAATCAGAATAATGTGTTCGAGTGGAGCGACATGTCTACCCGCAGACTGTTGTTTCAGTGAACTAGCACTATAATAATCCAACTCAGCGTGTTGGTCTAGTACAACGCGGACCTCATCATCATCTCATAGGAAATTAACTTGTTCTCGCCATGATATAGTTGAAATATTGCTGAATTGGCGTTAAACAACAACTACTCACTCACTCACTTTGTCGTCGTAGATAAGATTGCAGCGGCCAGAGTTGTGTTTTTATGGACCATATATGTTTAATGTAATAAACATATAAAAGTTATCTGCACATCTGGCGAGCTGTTTCCACAATGATACATGTCTTGCGTTTTTATTGATACATACTTTATTTTCTCGAATTGAGGAACGAATTAGAACACAACATACATGTAGGATGTCTGCGCACTATTCAATCGGGTATCCTAACTGGTTTTACATTTTCCGCCGTCCAGATAATTGTATTCAAATTACATAAAAGTTACTGAAAGCATTTCATTTACATCAACGAATTTAAAAATAATGTTGCCCAAAGTTATATCACGACAAACAGAATGCAAAAAAAATAAATATGTATATTCCAACGACTGAGCATCATTATTACTTGTTCTGCAGTTTTTTTTCAAAATGACTCGAAGATGTACCAATTCTAAAAGAGTGGGTTAGGGTTTAACGCCACTTTCAAAAATATTTCAGTTATATCATGGAGGTCAGTTTTATTGGTGGATGAAACCGTGGGACCCGGAGAAAACCACTGATATGTCGCAAGTCAATGACAAACATTATCACATAATTTTGTATTGAGTACACCCCGCCATGAGCGGGATTCGAACTCGCAACTTTAATGATAATAGGGGCGGATTGCACAGGTAATAGTAAATGTAACTACCATACAATCACAACCACAACAGCCCTTCTAAAAGAGTGTGTTCGAACATATCCTGAATCATTGACTTTTAGGACCTTATGTAATACTGTCGAGAACTGATCATGATTCTGTGTTACACGGTTCCCTAACAAAATAACGATACTAATGTTCCCCTAAATTTGATCTCTGAGTCATATATTTCTTTAAATAACTGGGCGATTTCTACAATATACAATTATGGCCCTCGGAAGAGGTGAATATCCAAAATTATCAACCCCACTAGGGTTATTTCCCTTGGGCTGGCTTAGTCCGAGGGAAATAACCCTAGTGGGGTTGACAATTTTGGATATTCACCGATTCAGAGGGCCGTAACTGTTTTATTATACCGAACAAACAGTTGAAATATACTGTTTAATATTTGAATTGTTAAAGTATTATTCCATTAGGGTTATTCACTGGACGTTGTAATTTTCGATGGTTATTACACCGTTGAATAATAGGGTTATTCAATGGACGTGTGTAATTCTTGAGGTTATTCACCGTTGGCGGCGATTAGAAGCAAAAATATCCAGATTATTTCATGTCATGTGATTATCTTTTAACCAATATAATTGATTCTTTATTATGTGAGGTATAATAATATCTGTTAACGTACTATGACCATACTGGTGTGTTTTTGAAATAGTAATATGAATCTTAATCATTTCCAAGTCGTTGCAAAGTTCGAAGCTTATATTCTCAAAGCCAATGATTGGTATGCCTGTTCTCTATTACAAAGTACGAGCTCTCCCATTCGGAAAACCCCATGAAAAGCTACGGAAACGGCAGAAGAAAACAAATCAGCCTCAAATATTGAAGAACAAATACCTATTTGTAATTATCAATAAAGTCTGACAAGTTATTCATCTCTAATAGATAACATAATATCATCGGATTTCCTTACAAGTATAAGTCTCAGCCCTTAAAGCATTTTATTTTGCTCCATGAACTTCTGGGAAAACCCGGCATGTTGAATTGAGGATTAGAGGTTGTGGTGTTAACGCCACTATTAACAATCTTTCAGCCATATCGTGGCAGTCAGTTTTATTGTTGGAGGAAACCGAAATATCCGTAGAAAACCACTTACCTGCCGCAAGTCACCGATAAACTTTATCATATAATGTTGTATCGAGTACACTCCGCTATGAGCGAGATTCCAACTCGCAATTTCACCCCCGGAGAATCGTTTTTTGTCCTTTTGTCCTTTTTCTTTTGACCATTGTTCTTCTTTGAGTTACGAATTCTGATTACACCTCTGGTATCTTCAAATACTCGTTTTAGTGGTAATAGGTGCTGATTGCACAGATATTTGTAAATCCAACTACCATACGATCACGACCACGACGGCCCGCATGTTGAATTGATTTACAACGA
The DNA here is from genome assembly GCA_963680875.1 of Bathymodiolus brooksi. Taxonomy (NCBI): domain Eukaryota; kingdom Metazoa; phylum Mollusca; class Bivalvia; order Mytilida; family Modiolidae; genus Bathymodiolus; species Bathymodiolus brooksi. Next base: position 63,224,850 of record OY804583.1, read on the forward strand.
AAATAAATTGCAGATAAATAACAATTAATATAAGCTTTCTTTCTTTATGATATGAGCTCACCCCTCCCCCAGTGAAATGATTATGTCATTGAAGTGTTTTCCATATGTGAATAAAATGCCAGACTTCACATGTAACCGTTTGAGCAGTGTTACTACAACGAACACTCAGTCTTAAACTTTATACATATCATGGACACATAAAACTAGTTTAGCCCTGACACTTTTGAAGTGCATATTCTAAGCAAAGAGAGAGTGTGTGTGTGTGTGTGTGTGTTAGTGCGTGTGTGTGTGGGGGGGGGGGGGGTATTTTTGTGTTCCATTTTATTGTTAAGGTGGTACCATACACTTCAGGTAAAATTTGATCTGTTCGTTTAATTGACTTATTTTTATGGCAGTGTGTTTGAATATATCCACTGTAATACATATCAAAATTTTAACAAATTCCAGCCAACAGACTCAGAGCTATGAATTCACTATCCACATAGCAGCTTTTCTCTCTGTGGTTTTGATCACCGAGATGCTTGAAATCTGCATACACACATCATATGATCAAAACGTTCAACTGATTTTAAAGAGTTATCTCCCTGTAGTGTATGGTACCCCCTTAAGCTATATATTGTTATTGTACCAGTCGGAAAGCCACGCACAGATTCCGTACCTCCAACAATGCAAAGTCAAATCCCGAAATCAAGGGACGTAACTCTATTTTTTAGACAGATGACGCTTTAAAAGTGAGCGGTCATGCATTGTTTACGTCGACACCCCATGTGTTTTTACTGAATATCTTCATAAATAAAACTGAAAGAAGTATTCATTTTTATTGAATCCATTTTTTAAATAAAATGTTAACGTGACTGACGCTTGAATACGTGTATTTATGATATCGTTTGCTTGAAATCAACGTTCGAACTGGGGATATCGCTGCTGATGAAATGTTGACAAAAAAATGGCGCTAAAAATCCATTCTTAAAATAAGTGGAACAATTGCATCCCATTGGCTGGTTATTAATAAATTTGGTAAAAATAGCTAGAAACACGTATTAGAGTATGGGTGACTTGCATATTTCCCCATCATACGTCATTCGAATTCCATATTTGGATGTCAACAAGCAGCCCCATATTTCGAGATTCTAACCAAATATTTCTGTTTTTTTCCAGAGATTGCCTGTTGTTTATGAGAAATATAATTCTCTTTTCTATGAATTTTAATGCTGAATTTTATAAATTTTCTTTTATAGAAAAGAATTTTTCAAAATTTGCCCTTTTATTAACTTTTTTCCAGTCATTGGATCAAATAAAATAATTTTTTAATTTCAATTTTAAACAATATTAACCAATACTTGGTTATTTTGCCAACAGAAAACATATTCATTCTAGTCATTTTATTTACTTAGTGAAATTTGGAATTCTGGTTTGTCCTTTCATGTGAATGCTGTGTCTTTTATGTGAATGCTAGTTATTCTGTGTGTCTTTTATGTGAATGCTAGTCATTTTGTGTGTGTCTTTTATGTGAATGCTAGTTATTCTGTGTGTCTTTTATGTGAATGCTAGTCATTTTGTGTGTGTCTTTTATGTGAATTCTAGTCTTTCTGTTTGTGAATGTTATGGGGAAAAATTTATTGCAATCTAAGTACCCATATTTGTAAATGCTGGTAATTTTGTGAATGTTCTGGAGAAAGAATTATTGCAAACTAAGCAGGGGCGGATCCAGGATTTCAAGTTAGGGGGGGCGCACTTAACATTTTTTTTTGGGGTATTTCGTGTGAAAAATCACGATTTTACGCCAAAAAATCATATTTTTCCAATTTTAGGGGGGGGGGGGGGCGCACGCCGGATGTGCCCCCCCCCCTGGGTCCGCCCATGCTAAGTACCCATATTTGTAAATGCTGGTCATTTTGTGAATGTCAAGGGGAAAGAAATATTACAACTTGACCACCCATATATGTTATAAAAGCTAGTTTGTAGTTGTGTCAAACACATGAATATTCCAAATACATTGATATTTACATTGTGAGATAAACATGAAACTTGGTAGCTTTCATTCAGATAATAAAATTTCCTAATTTCAAGAAAAATATTTGCTTACACTGATTTTTTTTCTATTTGCCTTGATATAATAGGAAGGGTTAAAATATCTGAATACAATTTTTTATGCCTCTTTTTGTCTCAAGGTTTCACTTTTTTTTTAGATTTTAAGAAAATTATTAATTTTTTTACATGTTTTTTTTTATAATATTTTCATATTTTTTCAATTCACTTAATTTTTGTTTACATGCTTTTATTTTTTCCACACATTTATTTCTTTCTATTTATCTTGTACCTGTTGTATTGAAATTAAATTAAATTGAAATTATTAATTGTTGTACATTCCCTGTGCAAGTCTAGTATCATAGATGATTTTTTTTTTAAATTTAAAGTGATAATAAATAGTAATTCCCCAGTCTAAATTACAAAATGCACAATGTCTAAAACAATATTGCAATACAAATAATTCAATTAAACTGAAAAATACGGTATTAATACCAGAAAATTAAAAAAGACATAGACACCCATTTCCCAAATGAAATATAATCTTTCGGATGTAGGCTTATGTGTCGTTTATTGTTGATGTTAAGAAACACCACCGATGTGTTCCGAAAGACAATGAATTTCGATGTTTGGCAAATGGTCGATCCGATCAAGGTGGATGTAGGGCTAAGTGGAACAATTGCATCCCACAAGACATTGACACTAGTTGTCGGTATGACAATGATCCTAGTTGATTTCCTCAGCAATATATGTTACAGAAAGCCATCATATTGTTTTAATTAAATTTTCTCTTTTAAATAGAACCACCTTGACATTTGTTTTGAAATTGAGTCCACTTCAAGTAGCAAAATTCGATGTTTGTGCACAATATAAATAAAAACTGAAGTGATACAATAAATTTCTATTTATCCATAGACATCTTCCGTATATTTTAATTGATTTCAAGCATAACTATTTATTGTAAACCGACGTATTTTAAGCGAAGGGTTGAACGTCATTTTTCATCAAAAATGAAGCGAAAATCACGTGACTGGAACTTGACTTTGGAGCTCTCCTGTCACGCTTGGCTGTCCTACTGTACCTCAGTATATGAACATCACTACAAAATTTTCTACATTAAAATTGCTATTTTTCTCCGTTTCCGGTTGTTTGACTATTGAGCGGTCCATAGTTTTTAAGACTATGGACCGGCAATGTGAATCGTTTTCGCGGACTTTTAGTTCCGCGACTGGATTGGATAAAAGTTTTATATTTATTCGGAACACTCGGACTTCATCGTCTATTAACGAAAACTCTGAAATTTTTTAAAATTTCAAAATTTCAAAAATTTCAAACAAATTCAAAATTTTCATAAGATTTCAAAATTTTCAAAAAATTTCAAAAATTTGAGTTTTCATTAAATTTCATAAAATTTCAAAAATTTTAAAATTCTAAAAAAAATTTTTTTTTTAATTTTAAAAAATTTCAAAAATTTCAAAAAAATTCTAAATTTTCATAAGACTTGTAGTCACCATGTAAATTTATGTTGAAGTCTACTTTCTCAAAAGAATCATTATGAATGACTTGGGGAAATAGCATAAACATGTCCATGAGACAATATTCAGATTTATAATGCAAAATACTGGCAAAAGATGCGTGATTTTATTGGTCATTTTGAGGTGATCATTCAACTATGAGTCTAATGTTTTTCGGTATAATAAAATACTTATAGACTGTGTATTCGGGAATAGCAAGTTTGTTGTCCCCTCGACCCTGACTATTTACCGATGCGAAGCCGAGGTCAATAGTTAGTGTCACGGGGACAACAAACTTGCTATTCCCTCATACCCAGTCAATAAGTATATACTGTTTCATTTTTTCTGACTAACCTAGCTAGCCTAGCTAAACAGTTACATTACATTTAGCCTATCTTGACTATCATGTTTAGAGCCTTTGGTTTACTTATTCCCAAATACTTTTAAATAAAAAAAATGTTTTCAAATCTTTTGACTACAAGCGTACTTGATGAAGGTTATTCATATATCTAGGTCACTAAGTAAGAAATTCACGTCACCTTAATCTTCTTCAAGGTATTCTGATTAGATATGATAACTCCTTAAATTAAAATGTATTGACAAAATAACACTGTTACTAAGACAAGTCAACTTTATTAGATAGGGTTATATTTAGTTTAATATAATAATGAATAAAATAATACAATAAAAGTATCTGTTGGGTTTATTTTAAATATACAGTCAAACATGCCCTTGCGGTCACCTCTAGCAATAACCTGCATTAAAGGTAACCTTTTTCTTGTCCTGTCATAAAAATATTCATATGCATTGCACCTCTTTTAAGAGGTCACCTGTCTCATAAGGCCATATTTTCTTTGTCCCAATGGTGACCTCTTAATACAGGTTTGACTGTATTATGAATTATTTATTTTTCGCGATATACCGATTTTCGTGGATTTCGTCGAGATTGAGTAAGTATCAACCACGAAATCAAGAATTCAACGAATATTTGCAACCATATATATATATGTGTGTGTGTTTTGACTATAGCAGGGGAGACACACATTTACATATCCTCAAAAATACAATAATTCTCCAAACAACGAGAATTGGTATCCACGAATATACATGAAAGAACAGTATACTATTTTACGCTTAGACCAAGCCATGACCTACAATTGAATTTTCTTTTACTTGGCTTCAGTTTTAAATAGATCCCTAGTGAGGTATAACACACAAAAGAGACCCAAAACAAAACAAAGCAAAATAATCAGAGAGAGAGAGAGAGAGAGAGAGAGAGAGAGAATGAATATGAATAAAGAGTGAATGAAACAGTATACAATTATTGCCTGCACTTTTGGTGAACAGCATAATTGTTTACTAGAGGGGTGTTGTTTTCCCGAGGGAAAACAACAAGGATTAACAATTATGATGTTCACCGCAAGTGCAGGCATTAATTGATTTATTATACTGAAACTCGATGCAAAAAAAAAATTTGATCAATGCGAACATTTCTGTAAATGAACAGCCAGAATGGTTCCACTGGGCACACCGGCGGTGGCCATTTTATACATACTTACGTCACGTACACGTTTTAGATCATGGTCATTTTACCGATATCGTAAGCGCTTTGGCGATCTAGATCACTGTTCTCCCTGACCATCAGGAAAAACTGATGACCGGTGAAATAGAGAAAACAAGGAATCTAGGATTTATTAGTTAAGATATTACACTAGATTTTCTATTGAAAAAATATACTGAAGTATAATAATAGTGATTGAACGGATCAGTCTTGAATGAATGAATAATAAATGAGGAGTGAATCATTCAATATTGAATGACGGAATGGCGAGTAAATGGATCAATATTAAATGAATGCAGAATGATTCAATTAATAATGAATGAATGAATGAATGAATGAATGAATGAATGAATGAATGAATGAATGAATAGTCAATTAATCAGTATTAAATGAATGAATGAATTTGCAGTGAATGAATAAATGTGTAAATTTAGCTATGTCATGCGGGGAACGATTTGCATTCCTGGTTTCTACAAGCAATAACTTACTACGATGAAATAAGAATTATAGAGCTAGCTCAATTCAGTAACTCATTGTAATACGATATGTTAATTCTGTTTCCCGAAAGATGATTTGCTGGAAGACAATCATCAAGCAGCAATTAAACAAAAACAAAATGTTAGGTTATGGTAAGACGACAGGTGCCACTAGTGGAGCAGGAACTGCTTGCACCCTTCCGGAGTTCCTGTTCCTGAGTGTATTCACACTTGTAGATCATTGTTGGTCCTTTTGTCCGTCTTCGTCTTAAGGCTTCTGATTACCCCCATTCTTAGACCGGAATAAGCAAAACATGATGGCAATGTACAGGAGGTCAGCATGGTATTATACACACATGTATTTTCTTTAGCATAGTTGCTAAAAGAATAAATATTGATTAATCGAAAATCATCTTGTTTCACTCCCAAAGGTTGTTGTCTTTTTGTTGTATTTTACCATGCAAGTTTGTTTTAGCTCTGTTTTATTTGTAAATAAACGTTAGAGAAAAGGATAAGCAGTTTCTGTTTCTTATTAGACATTCATATAGTTAAGTCCTGCGTTAAACATACAAATAACATAAATAAGATATGCACCGAGTCTTCATGTTCAGCCTATGAAGAATAAAAACGTAGATATCAAGCTTAGCAGACCTAGCTGCAATACAAATAAAACATATCCCGATTAACTTGTATACATTCACAAAATGGAAAACATCCCTAGATACCAGTATATTTTAGTACAACTGTCAAATGACCACACACAGTAAGAAAGGTAAATAAACAACAAGTAAGCCAAACTGGTCAGATATTGCGTTGCCTTATCTATACGGGTGTATTATGTTTGATGATATATTGAATCCCTGCGACGAGTTAAAATATGTAACGTTCTATTCAGGGTGATTACTAATACAGCGTATCTCACTTGCTTACATTTCGGTTACCTTACTAACACAGCATATTTCGCAAGAGTATATATACCTACTTAATACTCAGTTAGATGCTGTAAAATTAAAACAGACAGTAGTTTCATTGACAGGAGCAGACGACAAGCAATTCCAGCATGACGTCATCATCATTTTTATGCTGCGTTCTTTTGATGTTTGCTTACTGTTCAGCAGACGATGGACATAACTATTACCATAATATTAGAACAAACGTGAAATCCGTGTGGGGCGATATCAGACCAAGCAACCAGTCGAAATTAGCCGAATTTATACAGGAACTAAGTAAAATAACGAATTTAGAGACAGTATTGAAAACAGTTGACGAGTTTTCAAAGACATTTGACATGGATGTTTTCGACATAAATGATGTCTCTGGTGCTATTAACACCGCTATGGGTATTAGTTCTCAGTTAAATTCTACTTCTAGTGATCCGAATGCATTATCTCTTCCAAAAGTGTCTCCTCAGTGTTGGAAACATGCCATGATGACTGTTACTGGACTTTTTGGTAGGAAATCTTGGGCAATCAAAAGTAAGTCACATAATTACCACACTATGTTTAAAATTAGGCTATTTCCATCCTTTGTCTGCAACCAGAAGACATTACATGCCAGTCAGGCGACCCTGGTATAGTCCGACAAAAAAGTTTGATGATGCTAATAAGGTAATCAGAAGCGTAAATAGAAGAATGACAGACAATACAACGGCCAAAGGAAAAAGGATTTTGATTTTGATTTTTGGTGTTTTAACGCCACTTTCAGCAATATTTCAGCTATATCATGGCGACCAGTTTTAGTGGTGGAAGAAACCGTAGTACCCGGAGAGAACCACCAACCATGGGCAAGCAACTGGTAAGCTTTATCACTTGCGACTGCGAGTCGAGTGCACCCTTTTTGTGATTTACAAAGCCTGGCTCGAACCCACACCGTATTGGGGATGGGCTTGTATGAGTTGTTAGGTAATCCAACTACCTAACTCATTGAGCCACCCGCGCCCTCAAAAGAAAAAGGACAAATCATGACCTGCAATACACTACACAGAAAAATAAAGATTGAACAACATGAAACCCACAAAGAACTGAAGAGTAAACTCATATAGTCCCAGAGGGTCAGCAGAACGTATTCAGCCATTAACAACCCTCGTGTTTCCCCCGTCAAAAACCAGATGACAAGTCAAGAATGAGAATAGGACTGGATTATTGTTGCAACCAAGAGAACATATCCATGGTCATTTGGTTTATTGGTTTGTCTATGTGTTATAATGTAGTTGTTTGAATAGGGTTTGTTATTTGAGGGAGCATATTGCCTGATATAGGAAGAGTTTGAAGCTACGAAAAGGGAGGTAACCAGAATCAGTAAATCGAAGAAGGACAGACAATACAGTGGCCAAAAAAAAAAGACAAAAGGACAAACGATCTAAAAAATATATACATAAAACTAAAGATCGAATAACACGACCCCAATAAAAACAGGGGATGTAAGTCTTCTACTCTCGTCGTGAAGACTTTCCTAGACAGATACTTGAGACGGTACACCTAATGGGCCAATCATCCACCAAACCTTGGTATTCAAAGACCTAGATGTTACTAAGCATTATTGGAATTACGTATTGACGATCCACTTGACAACCCTACAAATACCCTGATGACTCTTAGGGAAAGGGAAGCCCTAGACAGTTGCGGTTGTGTTTTCTGTTCCTTTGGAATTCTAGCAAAACGTGAAGATAAAGAATCTCAACGTAAAATACCATGCTACGGAAAACACCTACTCTAAAAATAGCTCGGTCATCCCCAAGAAATTCAGTATTTATAGGTCATGCATCAAATCCTCCATAGATGTATTAAAATACAACTAAGTCCATCAAATATGGGATCAAAATAATCTCTATATATTTAACTTCAATTATCAATTTTAATTAGTCCATTCCATTCAGTAGTTTTCACAATACTACAAAGTGAAAGGAACTTTTTTTTTAAAAGGGACTACTGTTCTAAGCTCTGATTGATGAATTAGTGGTTTGACACCTAAAGAGCAATTGTTTCTTTAACCATTTGTTGGCCTACTTTCTATTCCTTAGGCAATATCAACCCAAAAAAACCTCATAAGGTATGTATGTGGCTGTCATATACCCCCATGACTCTTAAGGAAAGGGAAGCCCTAGACAGTCACGGTTGTGTTTTCTGTTCCTTTGGAATTCTAGCAAAACGTGAAGATAAGGATTCTCAACGATACTTCTCCAAATTATTAACATCTATTAAATTAGCGAGGTCTATAGTTACTCTGACACTAGCTACTCCAGCGGGCGTGGTGTGAATCCGATTTGGATTCAGCAAAATTCTAAAGATATGTTAGACTACATATAACTATAAGCGTGACAACTATTCCCCACTCTACGATAAAAAATAAGATGGTTCAACTTAGTTTTAGATATGGGGTGATAGGCATCACGCGTCAGTGTTTTATGTACATTAGATGTATATCCGCTATCTTACAATCCTTTGATAGAAATGGTTTAACCAGTTGTTATAATTATTTAAATATTTGGCTTTCCAATCTTTTGATTATGAGCATATCTGTTAAAAGGCTATTCCAGAAACGCGCCAATCGCACTAAATTCCATATCTACGTTTTTATTATGAAAAGAAGCAGTGATAGTCAACGATTTTATCAATATCAACAAAACGAACAATCACATCTCACCCAAATTCACCAAATATAAAAAGACGTTGGAAATTCATGCTGGCTTGAGACAGCCACAAAACTGTGGCGGTGTTAAATATTTTAATGAGATCGCAACTCTCCCCGGAAAACATATACAACGTATAAACAAACGATTAAAAAATCTACATAGATTCGCTTCCACATACTATCACAAAAATGAAAGACAACATAACATGAACAGTACTGAAGCAGGATCAATCAACAATGGTAGTTAGCTGACTACTAGATGGGAAGGTAGAATTTGATGGTTAAAAACCACCACTCTATGAACAAACAGAATCATAATTAATGCTTCTAACATATTTATTCCATTTGACATCGCATAGCTTCAGAAACCGGTCTTTGTCCATCCTTTATTCAGATACAATTCTTGGGGATATTCTGTTTCATAACCAGATTACATTGTTTAACTTCAGATATACGATCCTTTGTCATCTTTTGACACAACCGTTGATTGTGGAGGTTAGGTTGTATCTCTTTGTGTTGTTTACATTCAGATATCCGATCCTTTGCCATCTTTTGACATAACCGTTGATTGTGGAGGTTGGGTTGTATCTCTTTGTCATGTTTACATTCAGATATCCGATCCTTTGCCATCTTTTGACATAACCGTTGATTATGGAGGTTGGGTTGTATCTCGTTGTCTTGTTTACATTCAGATATCCGATCCTTTGTCATCTTTTGACATAACCGTTGATTGTGGAGGTTGGGTTGTATCTCTTTGTCATGTTTACATTCAGATATCCGATCCTTTGTCATCTTTTGACATAACCGTTGATTGTGGAGGTTGGGTTGTATATCATCTTTTTCTTTGTTTTACTTTCGACTCTGTACTATCACTTCATTGTGTTATTTCTGGTCTTTGTTTTTTAATATGTTTATAAATTAAGTTTGTGATGCAACGTCATTGTGTTTTATTGATGTTGTATGGCAACCGGAATTTATTTTGCATATGCATGTGTACCTTGTGTTTTTATAACGAGTTGAACCGAAATACTGTTCATTTACTCTATAAGTAGCTTAAACAATGTTTCAATGTTATCTTTATAGCCAATTTTGGATGTTTCAATGGTAATTTGTCTTTGTTGCATCAATCATTTTAAAGATTGTTCAACATTTGTTCTAAAATGGAAGAAGGCTTGTTTCATTTTTATTCAGTCAACAAATTCATTAAAGTTGGTTTAATTTATTTTTTTACTCTACAAATTGATTATAGTTTGTTTATTTTTTTACTCTGCAACTCGATTAAAGTTTGCTTTTTATAGCTTACTCTACAAATTTATTACTTTGTGCCACTAGTGGAGCAGGAAATACCCACCCTTCCAGAGTACCCGAGTTCATCCCGGTTCTAGTGGGGTTCGTGTTACTAGATCTTTAGTTTTATGTGTAGTGTTTTGTAGATCGTTGTTTGTCCTTTTTCGTTTGACTATTGTATTGTCTGTCCCTCTTTGGTTTACGGATTTTGATTACCCCTTTGATATCTTCATACTCGTCTTATAGTGTGTTACCTTATCTAGATTACAAATTGATTTAAATTCGTTTCATTATTTACTCTAAAAAGTAACTGAAGTTAGTTTCACTATTTACGCTACAGATTCGTTTTATTGTTCATTCTACAAATCAATTTAAAGTTCGTTTTATTTACAGTGTTAGATGCCATGTTCAAGCCACCAGCTGGATTGATGACTGGTAAAACTACGTTCCTAGGAGACTATGACGAATGTCTTGACGTACAAGCTGATGACGAGTTCAAAGGGCAATATTGTCTTGCTACTATATTCGTTACAAACATAGAAAATCCTGTAGGCATTTAAAACTTTTGATAAATTATTTTTCAAAAGGTTTTTGTAAAGGGTTGTGGTCAGGGTTATGGTATTTAGCGCCACTTTCAACACTCTTTCAGCTATATCGTGGAGGTCAATGTTATAGGTTGAGGAGACCGTAGTACCCGGCGAAAACCACCGACCTACCGTTGGTCACTGACAAACTTATGATATAATGTTGTACCGAATACACCTCGACATGGGTGGGGTTCGAATTCACAACTTCAGTGGTGATAAGCCCTGATTGCATATATAGGTAATTGGAAACCCGACTAGCATACGATCACGACCTAAAACAGACTAGTATGGTCATGGTACGTCTACAGAGATTGGAATAAATGAATCTAAAATTCGCCCAGTTATTTTGTCAAAGGAATATATGACTCAGATGCCAAATATAGGGGATTCTTTGTTTTTGTCATTTTGTTGGGGATGATAGGCACTTATTACATAGGTAGATGTAAATCCAACTATCATGCGATCACGACCACGACGACCCCGATTTTTGAAAAATGTCTACACCATGCATCAATGAAATTAGTTTTTTAAGTGACGATATATCTGCGTGGAGTAGTAATTTATATATAAAAAAAAGGTTGATGTAGAAAAGTTTGAGGACACCAAAGGTGTAATCAGAAACCGTAAATCAAAGAAAGAAAGGCAACGCAATGGCCACAAAGGACAAAAAGACAATGCCATGGACATAAGAAAAAGGACACAATATTGGAAGCAGTAGTCCATCAAACAACACACAGACAACCTATATATTAAGCAACAAGAAACCCACACACACGGGGAACTCAGCCGTTCCGATGGGGTATATTCATTAAGCTTTGCATGAAAGGGGACAGCTTTGCCCATCTTAAAGGGAAGTAATTCCTGTAAAACGTATAATTTTAGAATCAAAGTCGAAAATGTGCAAATGTTGTATTGTAAGCTATATTTGTACTGACGGATCGAAAATTCGGATAATTCGAACCAAAATGAAAGGTCGTGTCAACTTCGATACAAGGAGGATCAATTCTATAATTCTTTACGGTATATGATGAACATTTTCATTTGTGTCTGATATCGCCAGCTGGCTACATGTAACCATCGATATCTCTTGTGAAATCATTTCAGGTCACACATACAAAAGGTTATCCCCTGAAAGCAGGATTATGTGTTCCAAGTACCTGTACAAAGACCGATATAGGCAATTTGTTAAATGCTGGTATGTATTTGTGTGGCTTACCTTAGTAGATATTTGTACAGAACAATATGATTATAATTACATACTTGATGGATCTTTTTTTATTTGTTTAACTGGCGCTCCATGAATTGACTTAACTTGATGCTGAATAAAATCATAGCTTAGTAGATCCTTAGATAAAAAAATAATAATAAATTGAACAACCAAAACAAACAACTCTGTCAGGATAGTTTCAAATTCTAATAGAAAAATCAAAGAAACAGGAACAAATTCGATACCTCTAACACACACATATATCCGCTCACGGCCCTTGCTTGGTTCATGCACTTTAAACCAAAGTTATGTGGATAAATGTGTTCTATGGGTCCATACATCCTCTTCTAGTGAAATGAAGCGGTCATCCAAGTGTTTTCCACATGTGAATAAAAGGTCAACCCTCACATTTAACCGGGTGAACAGTGTCTTCGTGACACAGAAGTTGTCGTGGGTATAATATTAGTTCAATTAAAGAGAGCCGATCGTAAGACATAATAATGAAACAATGATCGACTTTGTACCAAAATCTAATCTTTCGTCTTCTGTACGCAAGCATATAAAAACATGTTTGTATTGTCCAAAATATATTTGACCTTATACTATATGACACTGTAAAAAGAAAATTACTAGTACAATAACATACAAGTGCATAATATACAATACAATATACGGTAGTTCAGTTTCTGAATTTTTAATTCGAAGTTTTACCAAGACTATCAAACCAAACAGTATTTGCATCAGATGGCAACTGTCAAGAACCAGATAGACCATATGATACCAAGGCAAAAATAGCATTGTAAGTCACTATGTAATTATAATATTAGTTTATTGCCATGATTATGTAACAAAGAAAAATAGTTGTTCAAACCACGTTGTAATTATAATTATATTAATATTACACCACACCAGGACGGGCAATAATATATCCTACGTCAAACTTTTTCACCTTTGCCACACCGTTGGATGGTTGATAAGGCAACGCCTTCATACTTTATCTTTGTTCGCAGACATCACTGGCAGACGACACAGTAATAAAGTCAAATAGCATATATTTATATTCAGATAGTCAATTTTTCGACGTTTGGGAAATTTTATAACTTAGTGTTGTAATACCTACCAATTTTGTCATCTGTGCCGTAAATTGAGGCTGGCTTCGTACTAGAAATAAATTTGTTTCTGGTGAATACATGGATGGGTGAAACACCAATGGCGAACTAAACACAACAATGACGTGGCATTGATTGTAAGCATGATAGTAAAAAAAGTCCGATTTTCATATCTGTTTTAAAGTTGTAATATATATTCGGTTTTCATTTCTTTAATTTACAAAAAAATGTCTTTTGTAGAGCAGTAATATCAATTTTCATTGGTTTAATCTCTTTTGTAGAGCAGTAATATCAATTTTCATTGGTTTAATGTCTTTTGTAGAGCATTAATATCAATTTTCATTGGCTTAATCTCTTCTATAGAGCAGTAATATCAATTTTCATTGGCTTAATCTCTTTTGTAGAGCAGTAATTTCTGTTTTCATTGGATTAATGTCTATAGCAACATTATATGACGTCATTATACAACACTTTGTAAGCCCTCAGAAAAACAGCTTGGACCTTGACCATAAAACTGATGGAGTTGAGCATATTCCCGAAAAAGGAAACGTTATTAATGGATACGAACTCAAGAAAAATGCATCAGATGTTCCACAACAAACTAACAATGATGGAACTGAATACAAGTATAAATTAAGTCAACCAGAGCTATCACTGTCTGTCCAGGAATCTGACACTGAGGCGTACAAGCCAGGTAAGAGATTACGGTTGCGGTTTTAACGCCACTTTCAACACTATTTCAGCTATGTCGTGGTAGTCAGTTTTATTGGTAGAGTAAACCTGTCGCAAGTCACTGAAAACTTCATCACATAATGTTGTATCGAGTACACCTCGCCATGAGCGGAAGTCGAACTCTCAACTTTAGAATCAAGTAAGGAAGATTGATATTATCATATATTACTGTCGCTACAACGGTTTATTTTTGAGTATTTATATCACTGCTAATATCAATGCACATGTAAACAAATGTTTGAAGAAACCAACGGGATAATCAAAAGCCGTAATTACAAAGACAGACAATACAATGGCTAAAAGAAATAGGACAAAGTGACAAACGATGATGACAAAACACTATACAGAAAACCTAATATTGAGCCAAACGAATCCCGCTAAAACGGAACGGGGCTAACTCATGTGCTCCGGAAGGGTAAGTAAATCCTGCTCCAGCAGTGGCATATGTCTTGGTACAATTGTAACAAGCAAGGTCACAGAAATCCATGAACATAAAAAAAGCAGTCCATTTTTTAACATATCTTGAAGTATAAATACCAATATGGCAATAACATACCAGGACATTAATAAGTTAAACATAAAACAATTCGACACCCTTACAATCCTTTTTGTTTTTATATATCAATATTGTAACAGTGACTCACTTGTATCACTTCAACATCATTTGTATCATATCAATGACTTTAATTACGTACAATTACTTCTAAATCCCTCATGATTGGATACCCGGCAATATATATCCGTTACACAGTTCACTAGTGACCAAATACGATAGAGGGCCTGGGTGGGTGGCTCAATGAGTTAGGTAGTTGGATTACCTAACAACTCATACAAGCCTATCACCAATACGGCGTGGTTTCGTGCCCGGCTTTGTAAATTACAAAAAGGTGCACTCGACTCGCAGCCACAAGTGATAAAGTTTGCCAGTTGCTTGCCCATGGTCGGTGGTTCTCTCCGGGTACTCCGGCTTCTTCCACCACTAAAACTGGTTGCCATGATATAGCTGAAATATTGCTGAAATTGGCATTAAACACCAAATGTCAAAAAATCCAAATCCAAATAAGATATATACGGTGTTAGTAAATTCCATATGGCGCGAGTATGAATGAGAGCCATGCTCCAGCCCTATATGGAATTACTGACCCCTTATATATCGTATTAGGTCACTAGCAGTCTAGTAACTTATAATATCACAGTTTTGTATTACAGATATATCTTTTTTTTTTCAGGAATTGCTGGTAAACTTTTACTATCGTTTTCGATTTATACCAACGGAGCAAAGCTTTTAAGTGCCAAACAAGGAGCTGGAACTTTGACAGCTGTGAATGGGATCCGATTTATCAGTATGTCCTGGGTTATACTAGGACATACTTACGGCTTTGGCCCCAGTGCAGTCGGTAGGTCTATCACTGTTAAAAACACAATTCTTTTTAAATATAATATTCATTCTGTAATCAGTGCTATTAAACATAAACAAACAGACCACGACATATGATGTTGAAAATACAGATCCTGACTATTGACATACACAAAATGTGGCAGGGTTAAATCGGTTAGATGAATTCAAGTTTTATTGTTGGAGGAAACCGGAAAACACAGAGAAAACCACCGACCTGTCGCAAGTCACTGACAAACTATATCACATAATGTTGTATCGAGTACACCTCGCCTGAGGGGGATTCGAACTCACAACGTTAGTGGTGATTGGAACTGATTGCATAGGTAGTTGTAAATCCAATAACCATACGATCACGACCAGGACGGACCCCAAATATAATGATTTTAAGCTAAAAACAAATGCAACATTCTTATGATCAACACCATTAAGAAATGTTAGATTTTTCATTTTTTTTGTCTTTCAGATAATGTTGCTCAACAGTTTCCAATTTTCGTAAAAAGGATATCATTCATGGCAATAATAAATGCAGAAGTTTCGGTTGATACATTTTTCACCTTGAGGTAAGATTCTTAAATTTTATGTTTTTGCTGAAAAATGTTTTGCTACAAACGTCATATCTTCTCAAACAAGTCGCGTAATAAGCGTACCAGATTCGTTTTCAACAAATAATTGCGTGTAGTGCCATCATATATATTTAACAAAAATGTATACATGTACATATAATTTCATAATGAAATATTTTGCCAAAATTTTCCAAAATATATTGCATAATCAGACTATTGATTCCCTGTTATGTCTTCTGAAGGCCTTGTGTACTATTTAATATTTAAATGATGGCTAAGACCACCATTTCTCATTCATAAATCTAATATTATGCATATGACAACTTCTGTGTCACAAAGATCAACTATATTATCTATAAAGTTCAAGATTAGGAATCCCTATGTGGGGATATATATATGACCGCATCATTTCACTAACAGAGAACGGAGGTTTGGGGATATAAAACTAGTCTAACCCCGCCACTTTATATTGAAGTGCCTGTACAAAGTCAGGAAAGTGAACGGTCATGAACAATTCTTTGGTTGTATCGATTTTGCCTCTGTTACTACGATTTTTGTCACATAAGAATCATAATTGTGAATCTTGGTTAAGAAATTTAATGACTATCGTCCATCGGAATATAGTTTGAAAACACCTTTTCAACTTTTTATGGTTCGGATTTTTCTGACTTTAACATATGCATACATAAAGACCCGAGGTAATACGACAAAATATACGGGATGATCGTGATTCCTTTAAACTGCTTCTTCTGAAAACAGGGGTTTTTTTTGTTTAAAAACAAAATCTTTTCTCTTAATAGTATGTCTTGTCTTTTTGTCATATTCTTTCAATTTTCCTAGGTTGCCTTTGGTACAATAAAGATTTATTCTTTAGTTATTTGATCAAAGGCAAGTTTATTATGCACATCGATATCAAGCGTTTCCCTCCGCTTCGTGTCTGGAAATGGTTAGTGCTCGGGTGAAAATAAACATGATATTGTCCTCACATCAAGTCAATTCGTACATAATATTTCATTTAATATCTATAAATAGACAGAAATATCATTTTCTTAATATTCATAATAAATAAATCGTCTATTTCAGTGGTACCTTATTAACATATTTGGTGTTAAGACAGCTAAAGAAACAGAAAGGAAGGTTAAACTGGTTCATGTTTTATTTCCATAGATTTTGGAGGTACGTATAAATATTTTTATATGCCAATTCCTTACCATTTTGCATTGAAAATCCAATACTATGCTACAAGGTCCATGTTTTATATTCTTTCTTGAAAATTTGAATGAATGAATATGTCTTTGACTTTCTCTACGCAGATTTAACATTAGGTTGTCACCAATGGGACCCCATGGGCCGGTAACTAGAAAGTTCTCTTAAAGCTCCCTTAAAGCCTGCTTATGTACTGTCGTAAGTGAGAGCAAAGATTATCTTAAGTCAGTAATAAGAAGCATACTTAATGTACACTTAGAATAATCTTAACGTCATCTTAAGTGTAACTAAGATATTCGTACGATTTCCCCTATCTTACCATGCTACGGACATACCGGTATTGATTTCTTGAAAATGAATCAGAAACTTCTCATTAAAGATCACCAATGCGTTAATTTTTAAATGAACAAAAATAAAAATGTACTTAAAATTGTTTTAATTATTGCAAATATCAATAAATTTCAAATTAATTCTCTCTTAAAAATGATTTGCCCCCCCACACACACACACACACTTCTTACAGAACTATTTTGCGGAGGTAAAAATTAAAAACGATCACAATCATTTTTAAGAGAGAATTGATTTGAAATGAGTGATTTATTTTCATCTTTATTGATATTTACAATGATTAAAACAATTTTAAGTACATTTTTTTACTGTTTCTAAATTTTACAAAAATCTTGTAAAATGAGCGTTGACAGAGATGTTGGAGCGTAGCGGGAACGACAACTCTGGATATAGAGAATGGACATTGTAATTGAATGTTGTTTATTTACATTGACAAGATGGCAACCGCTGATAGCAAAAGATCAAGAAAACCGAATTTTAAACAGGAGAACTATCTGTCCTTGGTAGATGAAGTTGAAAAAAACAAAACAGTCATACTTGGAAAGTTTTCTGATACGGTTAGCAATGAAAGAAAGAAAAAACTTTGGAACTCCATCGCAACCAAGTGTAGTGCAATAGTAGGGTGGTCAAGCCAAAAATTGAAATGCAAAAAATCATCCAATTATAATTTAAAGTTATGGCCTTTTTGATGAGCCAAAAGTGGTCGATTTTCTGTTTTTTCGAAATATGTTTAAAAAATGACTTTTTTTGCACCGAAATATATTTTTTTCACTACCTAATAGGTCATCATGCTTTCTTCTATAGTACTGTATCCTCCTTATGCTTCAAAAAGAGGTGTTATATGAAAAACATGTCACATAATTTAAAACCTTGAAAATAGCCTTTAGACTTAGTATTTTCAATTTATGTGTCAACCGTCCGCTTGTTCAAACTACCAGGCTTGTGGTCAAATATCTTCAAAAACCTTTAACTTGCAAGGCTGAAACTTGTAGCACTATCCACAAACTGCCCAGTCTCTAGGACAAAATATCAAGAATAACATTTATTCAATTAATATTTTTTTTATTTTGATATTATTTCCTTTGCGCAAGCCTCCATAATTTTTACCTCAAATTTTATTAAAAAAATCAAGTTTTTCTTCATAAAATATCTGAAAAAAATACTAGAATTTTTCTGAATACTGATCTTGGTAGGGAAAAGAACCCTCTAACATAACACTCATATAACTACCGCTAGCGTAGTACCTTAACGCTATCATAACTTGAAGAGAAACGGGTATGGAATGCGATCGGTTAGTAAATCTTAAAAGGTCTTGTTCCAGATCCTGACAAATGCTATATATACTTTCTCTGTCGAGTCTGTAGTTTTTCACAATAGATTCGTCAGTGAGGTAGTCCAATGGGGTATTTCTGTCACGAAATAAACGCCTCGGAATATCATCTACTCGATTTCTTTGTCTGAGAATGTGAAGCATCAGTGCCATTTTGAAGAGATGGTTGACCCAAGTGTGGTCTGACCCACACTTAAAGTTACAATTATCTTTGGATACTAAGATGTTGTCTTGTTACACTCGTAAATGGTCAAGATCAAGCTAAGTGTGCTCTAAGGGTGTCTTAAAATTTACGAAGGCTTCCAGTTACAGAAACAGTATAAGACTAAACAAAGAGATGCATTAAGATTAAATCGTAGACATTTCGTAGACATGCCTGTTTAAGGACTGTCAATCATATTAAGATTGTTTCTTGTTACACTCTTATATGCTAAGAATACCTTTAGATCATCTTAAGGCTTAAGATAGCTTCTTGTTACCGGCCCCTGGTTGTTAACCTCGCTTCGTTATTTCTACCTCTATATATCAATTACAACGTTCTGTCTATTTATATGCATACCTGACATTTGCTTTTGACTTTAACATACAATTATGATCTTACGATATCTACCTATGTTACGTCTATGTTACCTACTACATGTAGTTAACATTAAGAAGCGTTTGGTGGACATTTAACTGAATACTCCTCTGTCAAACTTCTGGTAAAGCAATGTTCGAAAATGCTATGTTAAATTTTGTCTGTTTATATAATTATGAGTTTTGACTTTCCCTTTGTAAGATTGTTCGGAGTTCGGTAATTTTGTTATTACCCTTATTGACACACGATGAAAAACCCTATGCATGTATATAAGATGGTGCAGGTGAAGTATAAGTCATTGTTGAATATAATTTTGTAGATTTTCAATCATTTAGATGTACATTAGTTTGACGACACGCGGCAAGTAGTTTCCATATCCCTATCATGTATCATTTTCAAAGGATGACAAAGACTATATTTTTAGCTACAAACATTATTCACAACCATACATTTATGACATCACTCGTATTTTTATAGTTTAAATCTGATGTGAGCATTGATATTTTTCTAATATAGTAACCTCGTACTGTCATGTCGGATATAAATGATGACGGTATTTGTAAGATTACTTCACCCGTATTTCGTTTTCTTGATGATAACCCAGCTTTTTGAAATGAAATAATATACAACGAACAACATCAAACGACAAAGCAAAGATGCAGTGATGTATTGTGACGTCTTTTTTTACATTTTGATAAATGATGAACATGTTGACGCATTATTCTTTTAACACAAAATCACACCATGTATATGCTGATGCAACATGCCTTTTTTATAAATGAATTCATCCATATGAAGCATTCATACTCAATGGCATCATGTGTCAGTAAATAGGTATTTATACGCATTATTTATATTCATTAAAAGAGCCACGTGTCAGAAGGTATGTATTTATATACATTTGGGTTCGGAATAGACAGGTGTTCGGTTTATACTGGGTAAAATTAACAAATATGTTCTACATTAGGACTTTATTTAAAGTTCGGTTTATGTAGCATTCCGGTTTATTCAGGGTTCGGTTCAGACAGATTTAACCGTACCCGATTAGTTTTGATACACAATGACACTATATACATGTATAAATGCATTAATTAATCTTAACTCACTTTGCATTTTGATATACGATTTAAACAAGTATATGAAGGGATTTAAGCAGTGCTGGATTTACGGCTTGGTAACCTTGAAATCTAGGGGGCCTCAGACAAGGGTGTACAATATTGTTGACACTGTCATAGTCCTTTCTTACATATGCTGTTATAACGAACTGTAGTTTCTAAGCAAGCCTTCAGTAATTTTCCTTGCAGTTACGAGGATGTGGGATTAGGAGGGCCATCACAAGTAGAGAAACCTAGGACCTCTCTTTATCTAAATCTGGCACTGTATTTTATTTCGCAGACTGTTAGTTTACTCACGCGATATTCACAATATGTCTAAATATTAACGTTGATGCATCATTCCTTCGTTACAGATTAACACCACCATATATGCTGGTCATGATGGTGTTTCTGACATTGTATCCGTATCTTGGGAGTGGCCCAATGTGGCCAAAGGAAGCGGAAAAAGACTCATGTAGAGACACATGGTGGTATAACCTCCTCTATATCAACAATTTTGTAACGGCGACTGATGAGGTAATTCTACACATTAACATTTTAAATAATGTAATAAGATGAACAGCTAAATATACAACACTGTTGAAACATTTCTAAAATCCAATAGAAATATCATAAATATATAACCGCTCATTTTACTGGCTTGGTACAGGCACTTCAATAAAAAATTATAGGGTTAAACTAGTTTTATGAACCTAAGCCTAGCCTCTTAGTGAATGATGCGGTCATGCAGGTGATTTCCGAATGTTAGTAAAATCTCAACCCTCACTTATAAGCGGATGAACAACATAATGTATTAAACTATGGTTATTCTCCCTGAGGTATATGTAACATTGGCCGAATTTGGTTATCATGTTATGCCCTTTGGTTCACGTGCCCCAAAAGACTTTCAAGTTATTAGGCTTTCCAATCTTTTTACGTTGATCGTACCCGATGAAAGATAATCCCAGAACCTCGAGGTGCGTACTAAATTATATATATACGTTTTTATTAACCCGGTCTAATTAACGTAATATGATGCCTTCAACACCATCAAGAAGAATCGGAGAGCTGTATCTTCTTCTTTTTTTCCTTCGCCTTTACACTTGGATTCCAAGTGTCATAATGGCTGTAAATGCATGGTGTTGTGGTCTGTTATAGTGCGCCAAATACGGTCCAGCACCTCCTACCTCAGTACTCAGGGTTTCTGTTAGGGCTACCTCTCCCTTTGCTTCTGGTATAAGACCTTTCCTGGAAGCACAGGAGGAACTTTACAGGTCCCAAACTGGATTCATCCTCGGGGTTTTCTCCCGAAGCCTTCCCCATAAATGGGTATGCCGCAATGTTTGATAATGGAGTTGTCCTCTCCATCCACAAAGCAGTGGAACTATTTAACCCATAGCTGGGAAGAGAGTTGTATCTCGTTAGACACCTAACGAACAAGTCCAAAGAAAGGAATGTTTCCGTTGTATTTGTTGCTTCATAGAAGCAATAATAATACAATAATAATAATAACAAATATCCGCTCTTTCGATGAGCAATTGAATGAGGAGTGATTCTTAAAACAAATACGTGAGAAATGTTTCAGCAATATCATGTCAAAAACAAGATATTTTGTGTTGAGATTATAGTGATGTCTTCTGTACTAGATCAACAAGCGAAATGAGATGTTCTTTGTGATCGACCACTGAAACATTGGTCGAAACGAGTGAGTGAGTGCTGTTTATCACAAAATGAATACTTTTTCAGTTATATCATGGCGAGAACAAGTTACAAATGTAAATCCAATGAAATGATTATCCCCACTTTGAACTACATTAGCACGCTAAATTGGTATTTTATAGCCCACTTCAAAAACAGTCCATGTCTAGACATGTCGCTCCACTCTTACACATTATTCTTATTCCGACCCAACAAATCGTTGTTCTTACACCTTGATACTGCCTGCTTAGCTGCGAAGTAGCCAATGCCAATTTTATAGTCTTTGGTATGACATGCGCACCAAATTACTTATTTTCATCCGGGTACCAATTTTATCCTTTGCATCCGGGATATCAAATTAATCATTTGCATCCGATATACCAATCTAATCATTTGCATGCTGGAAATCCAATATAACCATCTGTGATACCAATGTAATCATCTACATCCGGGATACAAATTTAATCATTTGCATCCTGGGTACAAATTTAATCAATTGTATGTGGTGCATCAAATTAAAATGTCTTTGTATTTTTCGTTGCAGTGTATGGCATGGGCGTGGTATCTGGCAAATGATATGCAGTTCTTCGTTGCAAGTCCTATTATCATAATAGCAATGTACAAGTAAGTATAAATTAGTAGCCGGAAATGATTATCCCTGACCTGTCACCTTTGAACTTCCGATGCGTAAAATTATATGTAAAACTGAGGTAACAGAAATAAAACTTGCTGTTTTACCTCATCATTTCCTTATAAGGGGTAGTTTGGGACCATAGCACTAGCTTAACCTCACCACATTTTATTGAAGAGCATGTACCAAGCCAGTAAAGCGAGTGGTCCTGTAGTTGTGTGTTAGGGTTTTCGACTTTTCCTCTTTCTGCGATTGTTTTGTTATCCCGTCACCAACGAAGTTGCGAAGGGATATAGTAACGCTACCGTCCGTCCTTCCGTCCTTCCGTAACATCCTTGTGAACACTCTAGAATCAACATCCTTCAATGGATTTTGAGCAAACTTGGTACATACTTAGTCCTTAAGAGAATCTGGAACCCTATTGATTTTTAAGGTCATAGGTCAAAGGTCAAGGTCACCGGGTGAAATTTTTAGGCGAGGGGATACGCCACGCTTTGCGTTGCCCTTGTTTTTTTTTATATTTTGGAAATGTTCCGACATTGTGGTATTTTTGTTTTTGCTTCTCATTTTATTACCATCGTTAGATATTAAAGTAGAACGTTAGATTAGAAATGCTTCACCATAAATCAGTCACAGAAGAGATATCTTTTATGACCTGACATTTTTGGATTTTTGATGTAGAACTTCTGACTTTATGTAAATTAATATCTACTATACCTTAGGCCAGGGATATTAAATTTGGTGACCTATCTCCTTTGAAATGTTTGGCATGATATGATAATAGCCGGGAACAAAACGTTGATTACGATCATCAACACAAGAATCATAACAAAACTCTTATTTATTTATTTCAGATCTAAGATAGCCGGAATCATAGTAACGGGTGTGTTTTTTGTAGGAACGTCAATAGCTACCGGTATGGTTTCAAAACATTTCGAGCTTGGAATATCAATATTTGGGTAATGTTATCTTATTGTCAATCATGTTATGTCGCAATCGAATAGACCACAATTTACACTGATTACTCGCCTACACCGTATTAACCATATCTTGTTTTACTACATGTATACGAATGAACCGTTTTCTCATCGGTGACTTTTATCCAAGAAACGACTTATCCGTGTTCGAGATAGAAGGATTGTACTGTAGTAGTATATATATTTTTAACTTAATCATAATTTTGATATGTTTTTGTAAATAATACAATGCATCAAATTCGGCTGATGCCTGATTCATATCCTGCTAGTCTGTGCCCTTATGCTTTAATGCTGATTGCTTACATGAGAAACAGCAAAAAATCATTTTATAGTTTGATCCGACTGCGGTTCGAACCCGAGACCAACCGCACCCGATGCGATCACACTAACCATTACACCAGTGATACCATCCATTTAACATTGGTAATGAACAAGCATGACAAAGACTTGTATGTTACCATGTAGTCATACGGTTTGCTACAACCCCCCCCCCCCCCCCCCCCCCCAATTAAAAAACAAAAAAGAAACAAAAAACGACGTGATTCTGGAATATCCAAAGGCTATAACATTGGTATTTGCTGTTTCTCTTCCACTCACCGAACATTGCGTAATTGCGTAATGAGAGCAAAGACGGGTTAGCTCGAAATCAGGATAGTATATACGATACGAGTGGAGCGCCATGTCCACCTAAGTGAATGTAACTTCAGCTCGCCATGATATAGCTGAAAAATTGCTCATTTGGCACTAAACAACAATCACTCACTCACTCACTCACTCACTCGGACAAGGAAAGTGGGTGGTTATTTATGTGTGTTAGAGTATCGATTTTGCCTCTGTTCCCACCATTTTCGGTTTGATTTTGAAATTGTTCGAGCGGAGAGTTCAGTTAATTAATTTTTGTTATAAGCAATAAAAACGAAAATTGATGTTTAATTGTCTTTCAATGTCATACAACATCACTTACAAAAATTGCAGAAATTTGACGGAATGGAGACGAATGGAAAAACGGAAAAACACATACTGCAGTCTTTTGTCAAATATATTGGTATATCACCACACTGTATGACAGTTACAGCTTTCAATGTTTTATGATTTAGGCGAGGCAGTGGAGACTACTTTGATCAGTATTACCAGAGACCATACTGCAGAATGGAACCGTATTTGGTTGGAATGTACACCGGATATTTGCTGTACAAGACTAAATGCAAATGTAAAATTAACAATGTGAGTTTCTAATAATATGAAAGGGAGCGAACTGAGCAACATGGTAATGTTACGTGCACTAAGACGAGAAACTAGTTTGACTATAGCATTCTGTTATTGAAGTGTCAAAAAAGTGAGCGATCATGTGTGTTGTCTCTGTTTCTGAATTAACATGATCAACAAATGCAAAATCTGAGAATGGCAGGTGACAGTTACTTTAAACTATGAACTACCAATAGCCGACAGTCCACAATTATTTTTAGCTGCGTATGGTTAATAGCCGGTTGACGACAATTACTCTTAACTTTGAACGGCTAATAGCCGGATGAAGACAATTACTACTAACTATGAGCGGGCGAAGCCGGTTGACGTTAATCAATTTAAGATGTGAACCGTAAATAGCAGGAAAACGATAATTACTATTTAGCTGCGAGTGGCTAATAACCGACAGACAATAATAAATATGAACACTACACTGTAGTAAGCACTACACTACACTACACTAGTAAACACTACACTATAGTAAACACTACACTACACTACACTAGTAAACACTACACTACACTATAGTAAACACTACACTACACTACACTATAGTAAACACTACACTACACTACACTATAGTAAACACTACACTACACTACACTAGTAAACACTACACTACACTAGTAAACACTACACTACGCTATAGTAAACACTACACTACACTAGTAAACACTACACTACACTACACTAGTAAACACTACACTACACTACACTACACTATAGTAAACACTACACTACACTAGTAAACACTACACTACACTAGTAAACACTACACTACACTATAGTAAACACTACACTACACTAGTAAACACTACACTACACTACACTAGTAAACACTACACTACACTACACTATAGTAAACACTACACTACACTATAGTAAACACTACACTACACTACACTAGTAAACACTACACTACACTACACTATAGTAAACACTACACTACACTACACTATAGTAAACACTACACTACACTACACTACACTAGTAAACACTACACTACACTACACTATAGTAAACACTACACTACACTACACTATAGTAAACACTACACTACACTAGTAAACACTACACTACACTAGTAAACACTACACTACACTACACTATAGTAAACACTACACTACACTGCACTATAGTAAACACTACACTACACTACACTATAGTAAACACTACACTACACTACACTATTAAACACTACACTACACTATTAAACACTACACTACACTACACTAGTAAACACTACACTACACTATAGTAAACACTACACTACACTAGTAAACACTACACTATAGTAAACACTACACTACACTACACTATAGTAAACACTACACTACACTACACTACACTATAGTAAACACTACACTACACTATAGTAAACACTACACTACACTAATAAACACTACACTACACTACACTATAGTAAACACTACACTACACTAGTAAACACTACACTACACTACACTATAGTAAACACTACACTACACTATAGTAAACACTACACTACACTAGTAAACACTACACTACACTACACTATAGTAAACACTACACTACACTACACTACACTAGTAAACACTACACTACACTAGTAAACACTACACTACACTACACTAGTAAACACTACACTACACTACACTATAGTAAACAATACACTACACTACACTAGTAAACACTACACTATATCACAAATAAAAATATCAGAAAAATATCAAATAAGGATAATATAAATTAGAAAAGAAGATTATGGGTATAAGTGGACATGAGATATGATATTATCCAAATTGACACAAATTAAAGTAAAGTAGCAATTCTTATATTGCCGCTCAACATTTCAAAGACACCATACGGTCTTCAATAACGAGTATAACTCGTAAAGTAACAGCATTTGTCAAAATATACCAATATCAACTTATAATACTACTAACAATTACTTATAGGTTGTTAATCTGATACTGTGGGCAGTGTTTGCAGCATCCGCTAGCGCTGTACTGTATGGAGTTTATGAAGATTTCAACGGTAACTACGTGTCAGTAGATGTGGCAGCAGTCTACAACACGTTACATAAGACTGTATGGGGCGCTGCGGTTAGTTGGGTTATTTTTGCTTGTGCAACAGGCAATGGCGGTAAGTTGTTTCAAAGTATCGCATCAGTAATGTGGTGTGGTAATTAGCTGTATTATATTTTATGTAAATATTCATGGTATCCCTGCATTTTCATTGGTTTAAAAGAAGGTGAATTTTTGCAACCACATCGTAAGTGTAATGGTTAGCGTGCTGAACTTGAGAGCGGTAGATGGTGGGTTCGAACCCCGGTCGAATAAAACCAAAAAACCGTAAAATTGGTATTTGCTGCTTCTCGGCTAAGAATGCAGCAATAAGGAGAAACAGAAAAGACTAGTTGACTCAAAATCAGGATTATTTGTCCAATTGGAGCAACATGTCTACCTATGGACTGTTGTTTCCGTGACCTAGTATTTCAGCGATCCAATTAAGCAAGTTGCTCTAGTACAAAGCGGACAACATCATCATTTCATTAAATGTATCTTATTCTGGTCATGATATCGCTAACAATTTGCACGTTTGGAGTTAAACAACTTTCACTCAATGACTCACCCACGGTCTACCACCACACTGAATGACTCACTCACGGTCTACCACCACACTGAATGACTCATCCACGGTCTACCACCACACTGAATGACTCATCCACGGTCTACCACCACACTGAATGACTCACCCACGATCTACCACCACACTGAATGACTCATCCACGGTCTACCACCACACTGAATGACTCACCCACGATCTACCACCACACGCAATGACTCACCCACGGTCTACCACCACACGCAATGCCTCACCCACGGTCTACCACCACACTCAATGACTCACCCACGGTCTACCACACTCAATGACTCACCCACGGTCTACCACCACACTCAATGACTCACCCACGGTCTACCACCACACTCAATGACTCACCCACGGTCTACCACCACACTCAATGACTCACCCACGGTCTACCACCACACTCAATGACTCACCCACGATCTACCACCACACTCAATGACTCACCCACGGTCTACCACCACACTAAGTGACTCACCCACGGTCTACCACCACACTGAATGACTCATCCACAGTCTACCACCACACTGAATGACTCACCCACGGTCTACCACCACACTCAGTGACTCACCCACGGTCTACCACCACACTCAATGACTCACCCACGGTCTACCACCACACTCAATGACTCACCCACGATCTACCACCACACTCAATGACTCACCCACGGTCTACCACCACACTGAATGACTCACCCACGGTCTACCACCACACTGAGTGACTCACCCACGGTCTACCACCACACTGAATGACTCGCCCATGATCTACCACCACACTGAATGACTCATCCACAGTCTACCACCACACCGAATGACTCACCCACGGTCTACCACCACACTCAATGACTCACACACGGTCTACCACCACACGCAATGACTCACCCACGGTCTACCACACTCAATGACTCACCCACGTCTACCACCACAATCAATGACCCACCCACGGTCTACCACCACACTCATTGACTCACCCACGGTCTACCACCACACTCAATGACTCACTCACGGTCTACCACCACACTCAATGACTCACCCACGGTATACCACCACACTGAATGACTCACCCACGGTCTACCACCACACTGAATGACTCACTCACGATCTACCACCACACTCAATGACTCACCCACGGTCTACCACCACATTCAATGACTCGCCCACGGTCTACCACACTCAAGACGAGCACACTAATCATTACACCCCCGATGCGGTTGTCATATGTTGACGTATGTTTGCTAACTAAATAATGTGTAAAAGTACATTAATAAATATAAAAATGATATTTGGGATCCCATTCTCCGGTTTAGCCCCGCTATATGCATGTGCCTGTCACACGCCAGAACATGCATGTCCAATGTCATATGTTTTGGTCTTTTTGTGTTCAGTCAGTTAAGTCAAGAGATGATTATTAATAGCTAATATTTGTGGATTTTTTAGCAATCACTGTTAAAACTTCCTTCTCATAGAAGTATTTACTTTATACTGAATAACTACCTATTTAATCAGTGCCTATCACCACTAACGTTGTAAGTTCGAATCACGCTCATGGCGAGGTATACTCGATACAACGTTGTATGATATAGTTTGTCAGGGACATAC
Source organism: Bathymodiolus brooksi (assembly GCA_963680875.1). Classification (NCBI taxonomy): domain Eukaryota; kingdom Metazoa; phylum Mollusca; class Bivalvia; order Mytilida; family Modiolidae; genus Bathymodiolus; species Bathymodiolus brooksi. The sequence continues at coordinate 63,254,275 of OY804583.1, forward strand.
GACAGGTCGGTGGTTTTCTCCACCGATAAAACTGACCGCCACGATATAACTGAAATATTGTTGAAAGTGGCGTTAAGCACCATCAAACATATAAAGCAAACTAACGTTGTGATTGCGATTCCCGTTCATAGCGTTGTGTACTCGATACAGCATTATGTGATAAAGTTTGTCAGTGACTTGCGACAGGTCGGCGGTTTTCTCCTGTTTCCTCCACCGATAAAACTGACCGCCACGATACAACTGAAATATTCTTGAAAGTAGCGTTTAAAAAATACTTTAACCCTAACCCTAACCCTTTATGATGTTTCAGGTTTTATCAACACTATGCTGTCATGGAAAGGATTTATACCACTAAGTAGATTAACATACTGTGCCTACCTGATACATCCTGTAGTCATGTCCTACTACTATATGTCAAGAAGACGACTGATTCACTGGGACACCCATGAAATCGTAAGTATAATTAAACATTTCACAAAGGGGGTGGGGGATACAATTAGATAAATCTCGCCACCTTTAGTCATGTACTACTTCTATATGTCAAGAAGACGTCTGATTCACTGGGACGATCATCAGTTCGTAAGTATAAGAAAACATTTCACTTATTAGGAGGTTTGGGCCCATAGCACTAGTTTAACCCCGCCACTTTTTACTGAAGTGCCTATGAAAAGCTAGGAAAAAAGGCAGTCGTGTATCCGTGTTAAAGGTATTGATTTTATCTGTTTCTACGATTTGTATATTAGATTTTAGAACTGTCTGACAGTGTGGTATTTTTTAATTTTACCTTTTATGTCACAAAATACTGTGAAACCTGTTCGTTTTAACCGAACTGCCATCAAAGAATTCATTCGCTATAACCGACAATCGTTACATCCGATTTCATTTCAATATGAATTTTACGGAACAGACTTGAAAATAAACAAACCTTTTTAAAGACTTTTTGTGTTGTGAGAGCTTTATACCTTAGTGTGGTGTTCTTATCTTTTGTATCGTTCTGGTATCTCTGTATCATCTATTGGCACTTCTGGAGTTGTGTACTCTGCGTTCGTCTGCATGCCACTAGTAGACCAGAGCAGGAACTGCTTACCCTGCCGGGACGTTTAAGTCTCACCTGGGTTTAATAAGGGTAATAACAAAATTACCGAACTCCGAACAATCTTACAAAGGGAAAGTCAAAACTCATAATTATATAAACAGACAAAATCAGTCAACAACCGGAAAACTGTGAAAACCGTAATGACCCTGACTTGGTACAGGCATTTCTAAAGAAATGGTGGGTTGAATCAGATTTTAAGGCGCCAAACCTCCCGCTCTCATTACGGTTCAAAGGATCCGGCTGTCACTGTAACAGTATTTAAATACAGGAACAAAATAGGTAAAATAGTTGTCAAAGCAGTACCATATTCGGTGACGTAAATGTCAAAAATATTTTTACGTCACACATTGACAAAAAAAGTGGGATTCAATCTTTCGTTTTCTGTGCAATGTTTTGTGAATCATTGTTTAGTTTTTTCCCTTTCTTTTGGTAATTGTTTTGTCTATCGATTAACGTCTTCTGATTACCCCTTTGGTACCTTCATTTTGTTCTTCTGAAAACTACACCATATTGAAACTGTGTGATTACATTTTTGTAACAAAAAAACTAGACCTTAAAAGTTGTGTTTGATATCGAAGATGTAATTATATAACCTTCAAACATAAACCTATATAAAATTAACCAGCCTTCCATAATTTGATATAATCGTATTGTAGTTGGATGTACAACTACCTATGTAATCAGTATCTACCACCACTAAAATTGCGAGTTCCAATCCCGCTCATGGCCAGGTGTACTCGATTCAACATTATGTGATAAAATTGGTCAGTGACTTGAGAGAGGTCGGTAGTTTTCTCAGAGTACTCCTGTGTTTTCTATCAATAAATCAAACTGACCGCTACGATATAATTGACATATTGTTGAAAGTAGCATTACATATCTAATACAAACCCAGGATCCATAATTATAAAGGGGCCCGGGTGGTTCAATGAGTTAGGTAGTTGGATTACCTAACAACTCATGCAAGCCTATAACCAATACGGCGTGGGTTCGCGCCCGGCTTTGTAAATTACAAAAAGGGTGCACTCGACTCGCAGCGGCAAGTGATAACGTTTACCAGTTGCTTGCCCATGGTCAGTGGTTATCTCCGGGTACTCCGGCCTCTTCCACCACTAAAACTGGTCGCCATGATATAGCTGAAATATTGCTGAAAGTGCCGTAAAACACCAACAAATCAATCAATCAATCAATCAATCATATAATATAATGTTAATACACTTTTTATGTCAGGGTTGATATATATATATATATTATTTTGCAGATATGCGAGTTTATCGCACACATTGGACTATCATATGCAGCAGCTTTTGTAACATCTTTAGCATTTGAATCACCAATGATGGCGTTGGAAAAAGTCGTCTTCAAACAGGGAAAAAAGAAATAAAATGGACAGTCTTCTTAGGTCAATGTCACTTTCAAAATAACTTTTTAGGAGAATTAGCTTTCGGTAGTCTTTTCACAATTAATTTAAAAATAAATAAGAAAAACAAGGTTCTTTCATGTTAAGCTTCCTTTGTTTAAGCCAGTTTGTAAGCAAGTTTAAAGCAGGAACTGCCTACCCTTCCGGAGCGCATGAGTTCAACCACGGGGGTTTAGTGGTGCTCGTATTACTTGATCTTTAGTTTTATGTGTAGTGTTTTGAAGATAGTTGTTTGTCCCTTTGTCCTTTTTCTCTTGACCATTGTATTTTCTTGGTCATGTTCTACGTAAACCATCTGAGGATATGACAATGGTAGCCCTAAAATGGACACCAGAAGGGCAAAGAAAAAGAGGAAGACCAAAAACAATATGGAGGCGCACCATCGAAAATGAACTAATGGAAAGAGGATACACCTGGGGCACAATAGTAAAAAAAAGCCAACAACAGAGAAGAGTGGAGGAAACTTGTCCTTGCCCTATGTGCCATGAGGCATAGCAAGGACTAAAGAAAATAATTGTATTTTCTGTCCTCCTTCGATTTACGGAATCTGATCACCCATTTGGTATCTTCAAGCTCTTCTTAGAACTCAATTGACGACAAAACGATAGGTGAATAATACTGTATGTGAAAATGAGTAATATTAATTACTTTAGAAAGTAACCGTCACGCATGAATCGAAAATGTATCTACAGTACCGTGAAATTTATTACTGGTATAGGTGACAACGGTAAAAACAGTAAATTATTATTTTCTCTTTTCACAAAACCGCCAAAATAAATATCCGACAATAAATCGGATTTATAAAACCACAGAATAATTTTGACATCGTGGATATAAAGCGCTATACAGTATAATCATGAATAAATCTTTTTCTTTCATATGTGAATTTTTGTTTGAATCTTTGACCCATGGTTAAGAGGAAAACCTTAAATTTTATTTATAAATATATTGAATCACAAAGATTAAACATTTAAATATGACCGAAAGATTGATTGTTATTTAACCTCAAGGGAATCTTATAAAAGACATATCAACGAGTTTTACGATCGCCACCATGAATGATGACCGATATGTTCCGAAAGTCATAATTAAAATTCGGTCCTTCCATCATGCATTACTTATCACCTGGTTTGTTGCAAAAGTAGCACGACGGGTGTCAATTGTGGAGCAGGAACTGCTAACTCTTCCGGCATACCTTGGTTTATCCCCGATATTTAGTGGGGTCCGTGTCGCCAAGTCTTTAGTTTTATGTGTAGTAATTGAAGAACATTATTTTCCTTTTGTCTTTTTTCTTTTAGCAATTGTATTGTCTGTCCTTTGATTTACGGCATCTGATTACCGCTTTGGTATTTTCAAACTTTTCTTAAATAAAAAAAAATCAGTGTGTGTGCTCAATGTGTGTATTGTATGCATTTGTCTCATTTTAATATATCGTTTGTCAGTATGTGTCTTTTTATCTTGATTTATCACGCCTGGGTAACTTCTGATTTTCTTTTAAACTATATTATTACATTTCATGCATATCCAATGACGTCATATCCGTTGTACTATATTAAAACAGTTTAATGTTAAATTCTCTGAAATTAAATTTCTCAAGCTTTGTTTAAAACGATAGTTCATCGACCTGTATATTAGCTCTTGCATAAGCTTAGAAGTATTTTATGGCTAAAGTACGTCAGCTAATTGCCCAGCTTTAAGTACCTTTATTGAAAGGCTGTCAAAGATCTTGCCAATTACTATGATACTTGCTAGTCTATATATATACTTTATACAAGCTAATTACGTAAGTATTACTTCATACTGTGATTTTTTGTATCTTTTATTAACTTTATGCCCCACGGTTTATCAGTATCTATAAATTATAGCAAATTATATAAGTTATAGAGGTACGTTAAGTACAATATTAATATAGCAGTAAGCGACGTCTGAAATCTATAAATACATATAGAATAATGGGAGTCATGAAGACCGACACAGACATTATCGTTTGTATCGCATCGAGTCCGAGGGGCGAGTTATGATACTAATGGCAATGTATGTCAAAACCTCCAAAACTGACGATACAGTTTCATCAATAGCGTCACAATATGTTTGACGCCAAACTGACCGTTAAATAGGTAAATAAAGGTATTTTAGCAATACACTGTTTCCAATTTTACGTGAAACTGTATATATTTTCCCAAGTTGCAAATCCTTTTTAATAGCTTCAATAGACAACAATATATAATGACAACACATACTTATGCTCCATTTTATCGTAATCACAATCCAGTCCTTTCCTTAATCATGACTTATCACCGGGTTTGTTACTATGGTAACATGACGGGAGCACCTAGTGAAGCAGGAACTTCCCACGCTTCCGCAGCACCACAGGTCACCCCCGATTCTTAGTGGGGTTGGTTTTGCTCGACCTTTAGTTTTCTGTGTAGTGTCTTGTAGATCGTTGTAGGTCGGTGGTTTTGTCCGCTTGCTCCACCAATAAAGCAGGATATAGCTGAAGTATTAAATGTCTATATCACGTTCATTATCGAAATGGAACTTATTTTGTAAAATAGTGAGTATGTAAGTGGGCATATTATTCTTTTTTCAAATATCCTACACATAACGTACACAAAGGCAAAAAATTAAAAAACACAACAATAGTGAAAATACTAAGAAATTTTCGCATGAAATTTCTGATACAAAATTGTTAAGGATAATTTTTGTTGTTGGTCAATAGGGTTTGCACAAATCAAACCGTTTTAATTAGCATGATAACACGGGAACTATAATACAAATATGATAGTCAGTGAGTGGTCACTTTCTATTGTGCCACATAGTGGATCAGGAAATGCATACCCCTCCGGAACACCTAAGTTCACCCCCGGTTATTAGTGAGCTCCAAACCTTAATGTGCTTTGTAATGTTTGGGCCATTGTATTGTCTGCCCGTCTTTTATTTATGGCTTCTGATTACCCATTTGGTATCTTCAAACTTTATTGATCTATATCAGGACGTGTTCAAGTTGTTTTTGATGAGAGTAAATATAATGTCTACAGAAACAAGTGTCTTTGATATCCATTGAGTTTGGGAAGCAATCAATCAATCAATTAATTACTAGACCAATGCTTAAATGCTGAATGCGTAGCAAATATAAATTGTTTAGTGTGTAATGAAAGATAACACTCATACTTGCCTTACTGGCGTATTGAAAGTTAACATGTATTTTTGCCAGAAGTTTATGTAATACTTGCCTTTACTATTACAATGAAAGGTAACATGTGTTTTTGTCAGAAGTTTATATACATACTAGCCTTTACTATTGCACTGAAAGGTCACATGTGTTTTTGCCACAACTGGTATTAGGAAAGGGAACATTTTACTTGCCTCTACTGGTGCTATGAAAAGAAGCACATGTTTTTGCCTTTACTTGTGTAGTGAAAGAAAGGTTTGTACTAGTGCAATGATAGGTTACATATGCATGTGTATTCGCCATTACTGTTGTAATGAAAGATAACAATTTTTGTTGCCTTTTCTGGTTAGGAAAAACTACATTTACACGTATTAAAAGAAAATTAATTACATTGATTTTCTTTTGACTTCTGACAAACATAAGGATATCAATTTACATACGACCAACGCATAATTCCCAAAACAGAAAATCGTCCATAGGAAAGCAATTTTCTTACAACACAGTAACAAGTGCTTCACTCATCAAAATGACACAAGCTCATTTTAAGTTCAACGGGGAGCCTTTCATCCCAGTCAGAAACTTTACACAAAACGAGATAATGTCTATTTAATGTAAGATAGTGTTGCAAAAATTGATTTTTAAGTGGGGGAACATAATCATTATCAGACAAAAAGTCGCTGTATTTATATTATTGTTTCTGCCTTACTTCTTTCCAATCCCTTAATGAGGAAGCTATCGTAAATGTGATCGCATGGTAGCTGGATTGTAAGTTCGATTCCCGTCTGTTGTTATGTGTTCTCGATACAACATTATGTGATAAATGTGTCAAGGTAGGGCCAAATGTAAATGATTTTCTCCGGGTACTCTTCTCTCCATCATTAATAAAACTATCACCGTTCATATATCAGTCTAAAATCAAATATAATCACACTTAAATCAATTTTACACCTTATCATGTTAACTTATAATAGAATGCGTCTTGACAATAAAGAAGCTACACGGGCTTGTAGAACTGGGACCTATTGATATATCTTAGCTTACAAATCACCACCGATTAATGTATTGAAGTGGAAAATTTACGACCCATATATAAAATAAGTCAACCCATTCCAGCGGCAGTTTTATCTATATATACCTTTATATAGGAAGTAACACGGTTTTCACCCCTTCAGTGAGAAACACAATACCAGTTAAACAAAACCAACAGAAAATAAGATAGCAAAAAACAGGATGACATAAACCCACATATAAAAGGAAACCAGTCAGCTATACCAGGTCTGCTGTACAATAGGAGATCTGTGTCACCCATGACAACGGATATTTTCCATTTGTAGTTATCACAATCCTGTCCTTTCCTCATTCATGACTTATCACCAGGTTTGTAACAAGAGAAATATGACGGGTTCCACGTGTGGAGCAGGAACTTCCAATCCTTTCGAGGCATCTGAATTCACTCCCGGTTTTTAGTGGGGTTCATGTTGCTCGATTTTTACGTTTTCCGTGTAGTGTTTTGTAGATCGTTGTTTGTCCTTTTTCATTTGGCCATGGTGGTGTCTGTCCTTCTGCGATTTACGGATTCCGATTACCTCTTTGGTATCTTTAAACTCTTCCTATCACATAATGATGTATCGATATCAAATATAAAAGGAACCACTTAGTTATACATATTCCAGGTATGCTAAGCAATAGTTTCAAGATATCGCTGAAAAAAGAACTGCATCAGTGGTGTAATGGTTAGCATGCTCGCCTCGAGTGCGGTGGGTAGCATGCTCGCCTCGAGTGCGGTGGTTAGTATGCTCGCCACGAGTGCAGTAGATCGTGGGTTCGAGCCCCGGTCGGGTCAAACCAAAGACTATAAAATTGGTATTTGTTGCTTCTTCGCTAAGCACGCAGCATTAAGGAGAAAGAGCAAAGACTGGTTGGCTTGGAATCAGAATAATGTGTTCGAGTGGAGCGACATGTCTATCCGTGAACTGTTGTTTCAGTGAACTAGCACTATAAAAATCTAACTCAGTGTGTTGGTCTAGAACAAAGCGGTCCTCATCATCATCTCATTCAAAATTAACTTGTTCTCGCCATGATATAACTGAAAAATTGTTGAGTTCGCGTTAAACAACAATCACTGACTCGCTCGCTGAGAAAAGCATAACAGAACTGTCGTGGATATATGCTCTAAAACATATATTGATTGATAGTTGGAACAGAATTTAGTAACTTATTACTGGCAATTACATGTTTTGTTATTAATACTTGCTATAATATTAAACCATCTGATCTCATAATGATATATCCTACGAATAACCTCATAGTAGTTCACATGATAATGTAGTTTTCGTTGGGTCTGCGGTAATATTATTTCGTTTTCCGATATTTCGATATTGAGTGTACCTGATGAATGTTATTCCAGAAACGTATCTTACGCACTAAATTTGATATCTACGTTTTATTACAATGTGTTAATTAATAGTTGGAACGCATTTTAGTAACTTATTTAGTATTCATATCATATCATATCAATATAATTTATTTTCTAAGCGATTTACAATGGGGCACGTCTTAGCATGACACACATCGATGTTTATTGGAATACGCTAAAGAGCCATTCTGATTAAAATCACATTTCTCACTTGCACCCCTTTAAGCTGCCATGTCGCGGCGTGCGAGCCGTATTACGTCATAAATGTTTAATTATTTTACAAATACGGGCTATGCCATTTTTCAACCAATCAGATTGCTCGTAGTAACAAAGCAGATTAATTTTAAAATTTAATCTTCCATTGTCTCCCAATCGCCATCCATTTTCATTAGGGGGCAGCATAGGGTCACCTATCATGTGACCCGAAATGGAGTTTCCTGAGATCTCATGCGCCGCGATATCTCAGTAAAAGGAGTAGGTTATAGATATGATTTTAATCAGATTGCTAAAGGGCCTGCAACATTTTAATATATGATAGTAGTTTTTATCGAATTCTGTTCTAAGAAACCGCCGATTAGGAATACCCGTATCATATGATGCCCTCAGGAGACGCGAATATAAATAGGCTTCTAAGGCCCGATATATCTTTAAAGTAATATTTTATTGATATGTTTCATGAAGACACCTGTATATATTGATATCGTAACGGGAGCGCTCCTATACCATAGGTTATATGAGCCGCAGTATGTTCATAACCACATCTGCTAACTGCATTAGTGGAGATTTCCTTTAACGCAGTTTGAAGAGCGGTGGTTTACCATGCGAGAGGTCTCGGGATCGAATCTAACCGAAGACAATGCATTTTTCGGAGATAAAACATGCTCTACTACTGTTACAATATGTACTACTAAATAGCAATGGATAAACAAGAAATAATACTCCAGACTTATACATATACGTACTTCAAGTGGTTCTCCAAAGGAATTGATTTTAAAGGGAACCTACGCGCGAATTTTTATTTAACCTTTAGGAGTCGTAACCACAATTTTATTGGTGAAAGGTACGGACTACAAAGGTAGGTAAAAATCCAACTGCCATATGATCTCGACAAAGACAACCCTGGTCCGATTATCTTATCCAGACATACTGGTATTTGTATGTTGTAGGAGGTGAAATCAGCAGGTATTCTATTTCAATTCGAAATTTACATTTTATTTTAATAATAAGATAAAATGAACTTGTCATGAATAATTTGACAAAAATCAAAATAGAAATCTGATCCCTTTTTAATTTCGCCAAGGACCAGAGATGAATTTAATAATAATATTTAACAACTTCTGTTGATAAATACCAAATAATTTAGCATTGACGTCTATGTAGAATCCAGAGTAATTATACTTGTCACCATTCCAAAACATTTTCTTTATATTACATAAGCTAATAATTGATTGGTCAATTGCATAATGCGATGCCACTTAGGATAAGAGAACACTCCCCATTGTCCAATGCTCTTCTGGATTTAAGAAGAGAAGTATGCATTTATTTGTAATCTCGTCATGTGATGTCGAGCACAATGATGACGGTATTTGTAGGATTACATAACTCATGGTTTTTTTTCTCCTGTTGATAGCCCCGAATCTGTGATATTAAATTATATACACCAAGTAACATCAAAACGACGAAGATAACCAGATATAGAGTTTATCGGCAGAAGTAAAGAGTACCACTCAACTTCATGCTAGGGGCCGTTTCACACTTATTTTATAGTATGAGTTTTCCTCATTGTTAAAGACCCTACTCTGACTGTGAAATGCAGAAGAGTAATAAAAGCGCTGTGTCGTCACTTGAATTTATGTTTAAGTGTTATGTTAAATGGTCTCTCGTGTCCATTTACAGCCATATCTTTTCTTACTAATCTATTGTACAAATTAACTTTAATTAATTTATTAATTTGGCGGGGTAATAATCAGACTAAGATCAACATTGTCTTCCAGTGTAGCTGTACTAACAGAGATTGTTGGTCTTTAGCTGAATATGCAGAAATATTCACCACAATGGATGCTAATAATCTATGATAATATTTATCTTTTTTATAACGGCAATCTGTCAATCAGCTGTTAAATGTTGGGTGTTACAAAATTAGGTATGACTCAGACCGAATGATTTGTAGTTTATCTGCCGTGTGCTAATTTTACGACCAATTGTTAACATTGAGTATTACGGAAAATTGATCTATTTAGCATATATTTCTTAAATTGATGCAGTGGGGTTTCTGTTTCCGAACAGACCTCACACATTAATGAAAACTGTTGCGATGCATTATACTGCTGTATCTATATAATTTCTATTTTTTGTTGTTGGGGGAGGGGGGACTAAATGTTCAGTTAGAGAGGCACACTGAGGGAATTAAATTGTTGATTTTGATGAAAATAAGGTTCTGAAAATTAGTCAAACAAGAGCAACGATTGATTGTTTAATGCTAAACGTCCAGCGTACAATATTTCATCTATATTTAGGACGAGTACAAGTTCCATAAAAAGCATATAGAAATGGGGTAAGGGATGGGTCAATCGTCTCAACGACTTTGAATGCCATTGAAAACGTATGGAGAATTGGTTAGGGACGGAAACTTTAGTATTTTGTAGAGGGTACAATGCCTTCTCTTTTTCGAAATCTACAAGTTCATGGAATGCCCTTCACTGGTCAAGCGCCAAACACCCTTAGTATCATATGGAATTACAATGTTTGTCATGCTTCGAGAATTAATTTTACCCGCTACCATTAGCGTCAAATTGACAGAAAATTAGACTTTTAATATATTTTCTTTTGATAATGAGCATACCTGATGAAGTGTATTCCGGAAACGCGTCATGTTCACTACATTGGATATAGATCTAGGTTTTTATTATACTTACTGTTACCATGATTTCCAGGAAATATTTACCGTGAATGGCTTCCCATCCTCAAATAGGAAAACAACAATGGTTGTTTGTTCCTAGAATTAATTTGTCATGTTACAAAAAAATCAGAATTTATAAATTTAGAATTTTTTTGTTAATATACACAATTTCAGAGAACACAAAAGTTAATGTGAGAAGTCGTATCCCGAAAATGATATTAAAAAGAAATATCTATACGAGAACCTGCTGGCTTTTTATGTGATGTAGGGAACATTATTGTAATGTTTTAGAAGATTACGTAAAGCTATGTAATAGCTCCCGTCTGTCAGATAGCAAACAGCAATATTATTAAATGGTTAGAAGCTACGAAAACGATCCCAATACGCCAATGAGAACGAATTATGATATTAATTAAAAACCTTTAGGGTAATAGAGATAAAGAACGAAAAAAAGAGTCAAAATTCCACAGTATTTTAGATTGGCATTGAAGTATAGAATATCACTCAGGTTTGTTTTGGTTTATGGTGCTTAACGCCACTTTCAACAATTTTTCAGCCATATCGTGGCGGTCAGTTTTATTGGTGGAGGAAACCAGAGTACCCCGAGAAAACCACCGACCTGCGGCAAGTCACTGACAAACTGCATCACATAACGTTGTATCGAGTGCACCTCGTCTGAGCGGGGTTCTAACTCACAACGTCAGTGGTGATAGGCACCGATTGCATAGGTCGTAAATTTCACTATCATACGACCACGACGGCAGTTTATTAGAGGCCCTTATACGATCAATTTGTTTAAGCCATAGTATTGTCTGTCCTTCTACAATTTACAGTTTCTGGTTACCTCTTTGGTATCTTTAAGCTGTTGCAGACTTATTTAGCATTGCAGTGCCAATAGTTACGAATCTTGCACAATCCCAAACCAATACGTACTCCTTTTTCTCTCAGACTGTATTGTGACAATACGATGAAGAACAAATAAAATGAAGTATTGTTCTTTGACTTGAATTTACAGCAACAGTTTTTTTGTAAATCGACAAATATACTATCGATACGAAGTCAACCATCATCTGGTTTTGCACAGGTGTTTTTTGACATATACATATGCATGGACATTGGATTTTGATATAGGTTGATTGGACATGTGGGTTTCGACAGGTTTGCTTGGACATTGGATTTTGACATATGAGCTTAGATATGTGTTTGGAGATGTGGGTTGGTAAGAGTTCAAAGATCCCAAAGGAGTAATCAGAATCCGTAAATGGAAGGACAGACAACACAATGGCCAAAACAATAACAACAAACAAGGATATACAAGACATACACATAAAACTAAAGATCGAGTAACATGAACCCCACTAAAATCGGGGGGGGGGGGGGGGGGGTAAACGCAGGTGCTGCGGAAATGTAAGCATTCATTCCTGCTCCACTGGTGACACTCATCGTGTAACATGTGGGTTTGGGAATATTGGGACGGACATGTCAGTGGCTTGTTTCTGTTCTATGTGTTGCATTAAAATTTGACGTTCTAACTATTTGGAATCGAGATTCACAGACGTATCTAATGCACATCCCGTTCACCAAATGAAATGTTGGCATCTTTGATGATTTATTAAAGTCAACCGTATATATTGTTTGTTACAATATTCTGCAATTTGTTTTATTATTTTTTTGTTGTTGTCTTTTCTCAAAATAAGAATTTATGTAACTGATTCTCCTTAAACATCATCAATAATAAATCTGACAGAATATCTTATCTGTAACCAGATTTAACTCAGCCACTATAGCGTCGCATCAATGCACACGAACTATTTATCTTGATACGATTTCACTTTGGGATTCTTTTATTTCAACACTGTTGGAGCACATCGTAGTAAAATATATATTGATTTAAAAACCAGTATATCTTAAGGTTAAGCTGACACAGCATATTTCAACATCTATAAGACACCGTTGGAACACTTCGTTGCGAAATATACATTGATTTAAAAAACGTATTCTTAAGGTTAAGCTGACACAGCATATGTTAACATCCATTAGATTTTATAATCACTGATTGACTGTGGATTCAACAGAGAAAATGTAATTCATTACAAAATCTAAAACAGCAAGATAAAGGCTTAAAATAAATTTTAAACAATAAAACTAATATTTTATCGTATGGTAGATTGATATACACCTATCTATATATAATTAGTTCCAATCATCGCCAATGTTTGTACATTGGACCCCCGACTGTGACGAGGTACTTTGATTATATTCTAGGTATCAACTCATGGTGATTATGTTGTATTTTTAGATATATTATTTTTGTTAAGAAGTATTAATAAAACATATATTTGTAAAAATGCCCTATCCTGTACGACTTTTTCTAAACCTTAGTTCTGATTTTAGATTACATTTCAATAATCTGAGTTTTTATTCAGAGCATTTAATTTAATATTACACGTTGCGATATCGTTATGTAACCTTGTTCTTCTTTTCATTTTGCTCCTTAACCGATGTAGCTAACATACTCACTCCAATCTGAATATTATTTTTTGCGTTATTTTTTCTTTTCTTTTCATTACAAATTTATTCTTCTGTTTTCCGTTTTGAAAATAAAATACTTTACTTTAGTTTTCTTCATCCAGTGAAACCTGTTTTAACCGAACCTCATTGGGACGAACTTCTGTGTTGGGATTACATCAGGTCTTCAGTTGATACAGGTTAACCTAACAAAGATTTGCTTCAATGGGGCTTCATTTTAAGTTCGGTTTATACAGGATTTCGTTTTATTCAGGGATCGCTTTACACAAATTTCACTGCAGTTTCTTCAAATATTATTGTCACTAAGTATATTATATTATAATGTATATTGTATAATTATCGCCATTATTGTATATTATTTTTTTTGTTCATATTTTTGTAATTAGGAAAATATTTACTTACATGTATGCTGTAATAAATTGTGTTCAATCCCACGTGCAAATAATGTGCTTAAGCAAAGCTAAAACTATTTTTGTTTGGACAACATTTTACTGTTTTAATAGAAACATTAGCTAAATTTTGTGTGTAGCTTATTATTTTTATTAAACTATCTCCTCCACAATATAACTGAAATATTGTTGAAAGTGGCGTTGAACACTATAACCCTAACCCCCTCTTAGTAGTATCAAAGAGCTTGTTATTAACGTTTTCCATAAAGTATATGAACACAGAGGAGTTAATTATTTAGATAATTAACAATTTTATATACGTTCTGGATGAACTACGAATTGTCGGTGTAATTCCATTATCAGCTATGATAATTCTACCTGTATATCACTCTTCCACACAAATGTTTACGATATTTTCTTAAAGACGTTTAAGAAAAAAAAAATTTCCTGAATTAATCAAATGGTCATTCTGTAAATCTAGCTGCAAACGTTTATGATGTTCATTCCCTGTTTTTAGTAATGTTCGTGTAACTCGATCTTTAGTTTTCTGTGCATTGTTTTGTAGATCGTTGTTTATCCTTTTCTGTTGGCCATTGTGTTTTCTGTCCTTCTTCGATTTACGGATTCTGATTACCCCTTTGGTATCTTCAAAAACTGTTTATATATTGATGATACATAATTTTTACTTCTGGTCTCTCACATAGACCATTAATTAATTAATTTGATGCTTATGACTTATTGATATTAAATATATCAGAAGAATCAATTGTTATGTTTTAATAGAGCTGATCAATGGTCTATATCAAACATATTTGTTTTGCTTCATCACAATGTCTTTTAAATTAGCTCACAGTAAAGTTTGATTTTGAGCGTACCCGATGCACGTGATTCCAGATACGATCGTGCGCAATAAATTAGATATCTACTTTTTAATTATTTGAATTCTATCTTCCTTCTTAGCAAGTTGTCGAATTTGCTGACCCGGCTTTTATACTTTCCATGTTCATGGTATTTTCATTTTTTGTGAAAGCTTTTAAAAAATGTTTAAATTAACATGTTTAGCAATTGTTTATCTATTTAAAAAAAAAAAATGTTGGCTGTCGGAGATTTCGGGAACGGAGGGTTGTGACCCCATTTACTGCTTCATCCTTCTACAGTTCTGTTTACCATGTCTGGATAACCATTTTGGTAACCATTACGTGCTGATTTATCCTTTTAAATATTTCAAGAATTTGTTTGAATAACGCGAAACTCTTTGCTTGGTGTTCCGTACATATCATGACTCGATAGTGCATCACACAGCTATGAATGCTGTAGGATCAATTAGTTTAATTCGTTTAACATCTCTTTAGACGTTACTGTTGTCTTTTATTTCAACTGCATTCCGTTTATTTTAAGCGTGACATTTTCCAACCTCTCCTATTTCACCCATTTGAAGTTTTAATTTTACGCTAAACATTAAAACACAAGGGCTGCACAATTTTGCTCATAAATTTTACAAATCTTTACAGACTGATTTATATGAGTTATGCCTGTTAAATATTCTTGATATTTCTTTAAAGAAGACAGACTTCTTTAATGTGCATAGCTTAAAAACAATTTAAATTACGTTTCTTAAATAGCAATTAGGTTCAATAGTATGTAGCAAAGACATAAATATACCGAGATTAATTAGCAAGTTGTATTCTAAATCTCGCTCTCTAAGTACTTCTAAAAAAAATTTTTTTTATTGCAATTCAATTGCCTTTGTACATCTGACATGTTGCCATCTTTCATTGTAAGTATTCATTTTACCGAGATATTTTTGGAAATAATAATAAATCTGAGAAATTTGTTTAAATCATCAATATACCAAATGATTGTAAATCTTAGAAATCGTAGTAATTACAATGCACAAATTTCCATTCAAAATGAATCAGAGAGCACAAATTCGTCCGTCTTCCAATGAGGCGAGGTGAGCCACGAAGACACGTCTGCTTCTTCCATTAGAAAAGTTACGAAAAGTTATGGTATCATTCGGCATACCTTTTCTCTATCCGCCCTGAAAAGAAAATATTATCAGTTACGCAAGCGCGCCTGTAAATGCAACTTGACAAAAGAAATAAACAAAAACCAGTTACACTCAAGTTTATTTTAGCATATGTTGCGTTTACCTTGTGTAGAATGATAAATACGAGTACTAATCGAACAGAATTTGAAATTCCGAAAGTAATAGATGTGGCTAATGACAGAGGTCAACCCGATTACGTCATAAATAAAACTGAAAGAAGAAAAAGCATGAAATTAAGAGAAGAAGATAATGAAAAGGTCTGCTCAACTACGTTTTAAATAGCACCGAAGGTAGACAAAACATGTAATTAAAGGAAGCAGATGAGGAAAAGATCTACTCGACTATGTTTCAAAATAGCACAGACAGAAGACAAAACATGAAATGAAATTAAGGGAAGTGTATAATGACAAGGTTTACTCGACTACGTTTTAAATAGCACTGAAAGAAGAAAAAAACATGAAATCAATGGCAGTAGATAATGAAAAGGTCTACTCGACTACGTTTTAAATAGCACTGAAAGTAGACAAGCCATGACAATTAGGGAAGAAGATAATGAAAAGGTCTACTCGACTACGTTTTAAATAGCACTGAAAGTAGGCAAGCCATGACAATTAGGGAAGAAGATAATGAAAAGGTCTACTCTACTACGTTTTAAATAGCACTGAAAGTAGACAAGCCATGACAATTAGGGAAGAAGATAATGAAAAGGTCTACTCGACTACGTTTTAAATAGCACTGAAAGTAGACAAGCCATGACAATTAGGGAAGAAGATAATGAAAAGGTCTACTCTACTACGTTTTAAATAGCACTGAAAGTAGACAAGCCATGACAATTAGGGAAGAAGATAATGAAAAGGTCTACTCGACTACGTTTTAAATAGCACTGAAAGTAGACAAGCCATGACAATTAGGGAAGAAGATAATGAAAAGGTCTACTCGACTACGTTTTAAATAGCACTGAAAGTAGACAAGCCATGACAATTAGGGAAGAAGATAATGAAAAGGTCTACTCGACTACGTTTTAAATAGCACTGAAAGTAGACAAGCCATGACAATTAGGGAAGAAGATAATGAAAAGGTCTACTCTACTACGTTTTAAATAGCACTGAAAGTAGACAAAACATGAAATTAAGGGAAGTAGATAATGAAAAGGTCTACTCTACTACGTTTTAAATAGCACTGAAAGTAGACAAGCCATGACAATTAGGGAAGAAGATAATGAAAAGGTCTACTCGACTACGTTTTAAATAGCACTGAAAGTAGACAAGCCATGACAATTAGGGAAGTAGATAATGAAAAGGTCTACTCTACTACGTTTTAAATAGCACTGAAAGTAGACAAGCCATGACAATTAGGGAAGTAGATAATGAAAAGGTCTACTCTACTACGTTTTAAATAGCACTGAAAGTAGACAAGCCATGACAATTAGGGAAGAAGATAATGAAAAGGTCTACTCGACTACGCTTTAAATAGCACTGAAAGTAGACAAAACATGACAATTAGGGAAGAAGATAATGAAAAGGTCTACTCGACTACGTTTTAAATAGCACTGAAAGTAGACAAAACATGACAATTAGGGAAGAAGATAATGAAAAGGTCTACTTACTCTACTACGTTTTAAATAGCACTGAAAGTAGACAAAGCATGAAATTAAGGGAAGTAGATAATGAAAAGGTCTACTCGACTACGCTTTAAATAGCACTGAAAGTAGACAAGCCATGACAATTAGGGAAGAAGATAATGAAAAGGTCTACTCGACTACGTTTTAAATAGCACTGAAAGTAGGCAAGCCATGACAATTAGGGAAGAAGATAATGAAAAGGTCTACTTACTCTACTACGTTTTAAATAGCACTGAAAGTAGACAAGACATGAAATTAAGGGAAGTAGATAATGAAAAGGTCTACTCGACTACGCTTTAAATAGCACTGAAAGTAGACAAGCCATGACAATTAGGGAAGAAGATAATGAAAAGGTCTACTCGACTACGTTTTAAATAGCACTGAAAGTAGGCAAGCCATGACAATTAGGGAAGAAGATAATGAAAAGGTCTACTCGACTACGTTTTAAATAGCACTGAAAGTAGGCAAGCCATGACAATTAGGGAAGAAGATAATGAAAAGGTCTACTCGACTACGTTTTAAATAGCACTGAAAGTAGGCAAGCCATGACAATTAGGGAAGAAGATAATGAAAAGGTCTACTCTACTACGTTTTAAATAGCACTGAAAGTAGACAAGCCATGACAATTAGGGAAGTAGATAATGAAAAGGTCTACTCTACTACGTTTTAAATAGCACTGAAAGTAGACAAGCCATGACAATTAGGGAAGAAGATAATGAAAAGGTCTACTCGACTACGTTTTAAATAGCACTGAAAGTAGACAAGCCATGACAATTAGGGAAGTAGATAATGAAAAGGTCTACTCTACTACGTTTTAAATAGCACTGAAAGTAGGCAAGCCATGACAATTAGGGAAGTAGATAATGAAAAGGTCTACTCTACTACGTTTTAAATAGCACTGAAAGTAGACAAGCCATGACAATTAGGGAAGAAGATAATGAAAAGCTCTACTCGACTACGCTTTAAATAGCACTGAAAGTAGACAAAACATGACAATTAGGGAAGAAGATAATGAAAAGGTCTACTCGACTACGTTTTAAATAGCACTGAAAGTAGACAAAACATGACAATTAGGGAAGAAGATAATGAAAAGGTCTACTTACTCTACTACGTTTTAAATAGCACTGAAAGTAGACAAAGCATGAAATTAAGGGAAGTAGATAATGAAAAGGTCTACTCGACTACGCTTTAAATAGCACTGAAAGTAGACAAGCCATGACAATTAGGGAAGAAGATAATGAAAAGGTCTACTCGACTACGTTTTAAATAGCACTGAAAGTAGGCAAGCCATGACAATTAGGGAAGAAGATAATGAAAAGGTCTACTTACTCTACTACGTTTTAAATAGCACTGAAAGTAGACAAGACATGAAATTAAGGGAAGTAGATAATGAAAAGGTCTACTCGACTACGCTTTAAATAGCACTGAAAGTAGACAAGCCATGACAATTAGGGAAGAAGATAATGAAAAGGTCTACTCGACTACGTTTTAAATAGCACTGAAAGTAGGCAAGCCATGACAATTAGGGAAGAAGATAATGAAAAGGTCTACTCGACTACGTTTTAAATAGCACTGAAAGTAGGCAAGCCATGACAATTAGGGAAGAAGATAATGAAAAGGTCTACTCGACTACGTTTTAAATAGCACTGAAAGTAGGCAAGCCATGACAATTAGGGAAGAAGATAATGAAAAGGTCTACTCGACTACGTTTTAAATAGCACTGAAAGTAGACAAGCCATGACAATTAGGGAAGTAGATAATGAAAAGGTCTACTCGACTACGTTTTAAATAGCACTGAAAGTAGACAAGCCATGACAATTAGGGAAGAAGATAATGAAAAGGTCTACTCGACTACGCTTTAAATAGCACTGAAAGTAGACAAGCCATGACAATTAGGGAAGAAGATAATGAAAAGGTCTACTCGACTACGCTTTAAATAGCACTGAAAGTAGACAAGCCATGACAATTAGGGAAGAAGATAATGAAAAGGTCTACTCGACTACGCTTTAAATAGCACTGAAAGTAGACAAGCCATGACAATTAGGGAAGAAGATAATGAAAAGGTCTACTCGACTACGTTTTAAATAGCACTGAAAGTAGACAAGCCATGACAATTAGGGAAGAAGATATTGAAAAGGTCTACTTACTCTACTACGTTTTAAATAGCACTGAAAGTAGACAAAACATGAAATTAAGGGAAGTAGATAATGAAAAGGTCTACTCGACTACGCTTTAAATAGCACTGAAAGTAGGCAAGCCATGACAATTAGGGAAGAAGATAATGAAAAGGTCTACTCTACTACGTTTTAAATAGCACTGAAAGTAGACAAAACATGAAATTAAGGGAAGTAGATAATGAAAAGGTCTACTCGACTACGCTTTAAATAGCACTGAAAGTAGACAAGCCATGACAATTAGGGAAGAAGATAATGAAAAGGTCTACTCTACTACGTTTTAAATAGCACTGAAAGTAGACAAAACATGAAATTAAGGGAAGTAGATAATGAAAAGGTCTACTCGACCATGTTTCAATATAGCATTGACCGAAGAGAAAGCATGAACTAAAATTAGGGGAAGTGTATAATGACAAGGTGTACTCGAATAAGAATAACACATTATGTATTGTGCAAAAACATCCAATTTATGTATGTGGCTTAAGAAAGAGGAGTATCATGACTACGAAATTGAACATCGACCTGCTCAAAACGTCTAACAGAATGGTGGCTACTGACCCATAGCGGATTATGTCTAAGAATTGGGTTAGAAACTCCAAGATTTTAGGATCTGTTATAGTCCTCTTAATGAGAAAGTTTTAATAATATGTCTGTTGGTGTTCTATGCATTTAATTGGACGATACATTCTGTGTTGTAAATATTATTCAATTAATTTCATTCAAGTCAATGATGATGTATAACACATTGGGAGTAGTACGACGAGTATCATCAGTGAAGCAGGAGCTACTTACCGTTCCGGAGCACTCAAGTTCATCTCCTATATCTAGTGAGGTTCGCTTTGCCTAATTTTTTGTTTTCTGTGACGTGTTGTATAGATCATTGTTTATTCCTTTTTCCTTTTTCATTTGGTCATTGTGTTGTTTGTCCTTCGACTTACGGCTTCTGATTACTCCTTTGGTATCTTCAAACTTTTCTTGATCCCGTGACTGACCCCGTGACTTAGTGGGGTTCGCTTTGCTCAATATTTAGGTTTTCTGTGTAATGTTTTGTATATCATTGTTCGTCTTTTTCTAGTGGTCATTGAGGGCCCGGATGACTCAATGAGTTAGGTAGTTGGATTACCTAACAACTCGTGCAAGCCTATCACCAATACGGCGTGGGTTCGAGCCCAGCTTTGTAAGTTACAAAAAGGGTGCACTCGACTCGCAGCCGCAAGTAATAAAGTTTACCAGTTGCTTGCCCATGGTCGGTGGTTCTCTCCGGTACTCCGGCTTATTCCACCACTAAAACTGGTCGCCATGATATAGCTGAAATATTGCTGAAAGTGGTGTTAAACACCAAAAATCAATCAATCAGTCTAGTGGCCATTGTATTGTCTGTCCTTCGATTTACGACTTTTGATTACTCCGTGGGTATTTTCAAACCTTTACTGACCCCCATGGTTTAGTGGCATTTGTTTTGCTTAATCCATTGTTTTCTGTCGAGTATTTTGCAGATCATTGTTTTTTCCCCTTTTTCTTTTGGCCATTATATTGTCTGCCAATCGTCAATTTACCACTTTTATTTAACGATAGCATGGTAGTTAGATTTTGCATATGTAATCAACACATATCAACACATATGTAATCAACACATATCAACACATATGTAATCAACACATATCAACACATATGTAATCAACACATATAAACACATATGTAATCAACACATATCAACACATATGTAATCAACACATATGTAATTAACACATATCAAGACATATGTAATCAACACATCAACACATATGTAATCAACACATATGTAATCAACATATCAACACATATGTAATCAACGCATATCAACACATATGTAATCAACACATATCAACACATATGTAATAAACACATATCAACACATATGTAATCAACACATATCAACACATATGTAATCAACACATATCAACACATATGTAATCAACACATATCAACACATATGTAATCAACACATATCAACACATATGTAATCAACACATATGTAATTAACACATATCAACACATATGTAATCAACACATATGTAATTAACACATATCAACACATATGTAATCAACACATATCAACACATATGTAATCAACACATATCAACACATATGTAATCAACACATATCAACACATATGTAATCAACACATATGTAATTAACACATATCAACACATATGTAATCAACACATATCAACACATATGTAATCAACACATATCAACACATATGCAATCAACACATATGTAATCAACACATATCAACACATATGTAATTAACACATATCAACACATATGTAATCAATACATATCAACACATATGTAATTAACACATATCAAATCAACACATATCAACACATGTAATCAACACATATCAACACATATGTAATCAACACATATGCAATTAACACATATCAACACATATGTAATCAACACATATCAACACATATGTAATCAACACATATCAACACATATGTAATCAACACATGTGTAATCAACACATATCAACACATATGTAATCAACACATATCAACACATATGTAATCAACACATATCAACACATATGTAATCAACACATATGTAATTAACACATATCCTCACAAATCTCAAACAAAGTTGAATTGATCTCTAACCTCTCTCTTACGACATTGTACTGTATGCTCATAAGTGCGTCGTGGTAGTGATCATATGGTAGTTGGATTTACAGCTACCTGAGCAATCAGTGTTTATCACCACTAACTTTGTGAGTTCGAACCCCGTTCATGGCGAGGTTTACTCGATACGACATTATGTGATAAAGATGGTAAGTGACTTGCGACAGGTCTGTGGTTTTCTCCGGGAACTCCGGTTTCCTCCACTAATAAAACTAACCGCCTCGATATAGCTCAAATATTGTTGAAAGTGGCGTTAAACACCATAACCCTAACCCATATACCCAAATATGGTCATATCAACTATGATGGTGTATGATTTACACCCAATCTATTTTTAAAAATGGTGGGAAGTGACATCAATAAAATAAAACATTGGTTAACAACAGATTCAAATAGCACATAACCTCTTAAGACATTCTTTTATCTTGATCTTCAAAGACTTTGATGCACTTAAATCTCTATTAACAGAAGATGGAGCAAGTTTGTGCAGCATTACATACAGTTGTTTGAGTGTCATACACTTATCGGAATTTAAATAGGTTGTTTTACAAATGCTGCACAAGTGAAACCCGAAGAGACGTGATTATAGACTCTTTGTTGTTCTTACTGCCAAGGGCTTCTAAATTGTTTGGCTTTCCAATCTTTAGACCGTTAGCTTTCCTTGCTAGCAAAGACTTTTAGATTGTTTGGCTTTCCAATCATTAGGCCGTTAGCTTTCCTTGCTAGCAAAGACTTTTAGATTGTTTGGCTTTCCAATCTTTAGGCCGTTAGCTTTCCTTGCTAGCAAAGAATTTTAGATTGTTTGGCTATCCAATCTTTAGGCCGTTAGCTTTCCTTGCTAGCAGACTTTTATATTGTTTGGCTTTCCAATCTTTAGGCCGTTAGCTTTCTTTGTTAGCAAAGACTTTTAGATTGTTTGGCTTTCCCATCTTTAGGCCGTTAGCTTTCCTTGCTAGCAAAGACTTTTAGATTGTTTGGCTTTCCAATCTTTAGGCCGTTAGCTTTCCTTGCTAGTAAAGATTTTTAGATTGTTTGACTTTCCAATCTTTTGACTCTGAGTTTACATGAAGAATGTTATTCCATAAATGTGTCGTGTGCACTAAATTAGATATATTTGGGTTTTTTTTAATTATTTTAAAAGCCATCGCACAAAAGAAAAGGAAAATGATTTTGATAAAATTGATTGTTATTTAAGAACGAGTAAGTACTATTTCAGCAACATTCACGAATGGAACACGCTAGACTTGCTATTGTGTATAGCTGCTTTGCTATTATGTATTGTTGTAATTTAATTTGTTATCTGTATAACATTGTATTAACAAAGGTTACCAGAAATAAAGATATGCTATACTACAAGTCCCTTACTTATTAATAATCCCTTTAAAACATACTGCTATGAAAGTTCAAATCTTCACTGACCACTTGTATATACTAACAACATTTTCTCAACATGTGGATAGTAATTATAAGTGGTCAATCAAGATTTCAACTTTCATAGCAACAATTTATTTAAAGGGGTTATTAATAAGAAAGGGACTTGTAACACATCTAGGAATGAGCTTATATACACTTAATCTTGCAATATTCATGAATGGAACAATCGTACAGACACTAAATCTGGCATTTAAAATCGTAGCATTAGGATGGGTCAATGAGCGAGAAAAGTTAGATTTTCACAGGCCAAATCAGATATAAAAGAGAGAGTAAATATACTTTGCATCAAACCAACTCTTTCAACAAGCCATTCCTTATTAGGAGCTGTTATAGGTTAATTGTATTTTACGTACAAGGAGTATGGTATGCATCATAGACGATGCAAACATTTTCGTCGTCCAGTACTAAGGGTGTGTTGTGTATTTGATTCCGTCAGCACAGCCAAAGGACAACCCCTTGTTCTGAAATAATCTACAATGCAGACTTATACTATGACTAAGCACACCAAGATACAATGCCAATATCTACGCCACGATACCACACTCCTAAATTGAAATACAGAATAAAACAAGTATACCAATGACGTTTCCGTTCTTTCATTAGCACTTGTGTTCACCCCATTGTTTCGTGAGATAGGTATTGTTCAATCTTTACTTCTCTATGTAGTGTTTTGTAGATAATTGTTTGTTTATGGAATATCTGTGTCACAAATGACCATGGATATGTTCAACTTGCCGTAAGCACTTCCCAGTCCTTTCCTCATTCAAGACTTATCACCAGGTTTGTATCTTTTATCTAGAGTAACATGACGGGTGTTTAACCTTCTGGAACACCTGAGTTCACTCCTATTTTCAGTAGAATTCGTGTTGCTGGATATATGGTTTTTGTAGATCGTTGGTTGTCCTTTTGTTCTTGTTCTTTGTGTAATTATATTGTCTGTTCTTCCTCGATTTACGGATTCTGATTACCCCTTCTGAATCTTCAAACGTTTGCTTGACCTTTGGTCTATTTTTCTTTATTAGCCATTAAATTGTCTGTTCACTGATTTACGACTTCTTATTATCCCGCTGGCATCTTCAAACTTTTTCATACATAAATAAGTTTAATAAACAAAAATACATTGACTCTCTTACCATTGCCATAGATCAGATCAAATAACAGTTTAATTGTTGAAGTACGTTATAAGAGATATAATCCAATTACAACGTCATCCATATGACCACGTGTTTACACATCTTGTTGATAAAATCAACACTTCACCGATAACATTATTATTTTATTAAGCACGTGGCGGTCAATTTTATTACACATGTAAAATATTGATTTCATTGTAATTTCTGGTATGCAATGAGATGTACGTAAATTGAAATATTATGAATGAAATAATTGATCTATGCCAACCAGCAAGATATATATATTCGCAGTGCGTAGCTACGAAGTTGGCATTCATCAAAGTATGTTCTTCATTTTTTAGAATAATTTCATCTTTATATATATTGTCTATCCTGTTTGGGCCCTTTCTAACTTATTTGGCTTTGCAATCTTTTGATTTTAAGTATACATTACGAAAAATCGTCGAACGCACTTAGCTGCTCGATCTTTAGTTTTCTGTGTAATGTTTTGTAGATCGTTGTCTGTCCCTTTGTCCTCTTTCCTTTGGCCATTGCGTTGTCTGTCTTTCTTCGACTTTCCTTAAGATATCGACGTTTTATTTATTGATAGCAAATTATTACAATATATAGGAATACCCAGATGTCCATGCATTTCTCATATGCTATATAGAAACAGTAGAATAGTTCTTAATAACAGTAAGATACAATATTCCCTGAAAATTTGATTCAGAGATCCCTACCGTTAGTAACCAACATTCCACCAACCAGCTGAGAAGATATCATCTAGACAATCGGTGTATTGTTGTTACGAGATTACTGTGGTTTATATCACTTTCGTTAGCAGATCGTACGTATCCAGTACACCACACTATTGTACACTAAGTTCGATATCTACGTTTTCATTGGTGGGTTTAGGAGAAAGAAGTAGAGGATCGTAAATATATGTCAGGAACTCATTTGTCCAACACATACATTTTCCTGTAAAAACTATTTCAGAAACTGCGCAATCAATAGTTTTGTGATCAGATATAAACCAAAATGAAATAATACTTCACTTCAACAATTCACAAAGATAGTGATTATAGACAAAAATAAGTCGAATCAATTCATGACATGATATGCTATTCAGTTATTACATAGCAACACATGTCATGTCTACGGCTCATTTGTATTATTGTTCAAAAGGTTTCCATTTGATTCTATAAGATGATACTATATGGTCAATTTATTAAGGAAAGAAAGGAGAAGAATGTAAATGACCATAAGCGAAACTCTAGACACAATTTATGTAATATTTAATTATACCAATAAAACTAGTTTGAGATGACTCCTCTAGATCAGTGGTTTTACTAACGATGCAGATATGGTTGCAGATTAGAGTAACCTCCACGCCAGTGGTACATTTACCCCATATAATGACCTTGAAACGATCCACAATATCCAGACCAGTGACACTGATAAAATGAGTTCGATAGGATCCCTAATATCCAGACAAATGATACGTCTAACCGATATCATTGGTATGGGATGACAAATGGAACTTCTAACTGTAAAGAAATTTGTTTGAGGCGACAACTAAGCTCCAGGCAAGTAGTACTTCTAACTGACATATTAAGATTGAGGCAACCTTAATTACCAGTGAAATTTCTAAACGATAAAATGATTACGACACGACCCTTAACCTTCGGAACAACAGTACTTCTAACCAATAGAATGAGAATAAGACGAACATACTACTGGTATTGTTAACATATCATCAATATGACAGCGGTTTTTTTCTACCACTCATAGATTAAGGATTATCAGGAAAACGATCAAAATATAGATAAGTAATGTTACAAAAGCTGTCATCACTATGTCCTACTTCAGACAATAGTATACAGTGTATATCAGGCGTTACGAAACTCATCTTAACTCACACTGATAACAACAAATAAAAAATACACGTGACGACAGACACAAAATCCTTTACATGTTTTAATGTATATATAAATGTCATGATGTTATAGGATCAGAAAGATAAGGATGAAATATCTAGACGGCACCATGCATGTAGTATGGAGAGTTGAGACTGGAGTGACCTTTGGAGTACATGTTTGGAGTGGTGTTATATAAAAATATATTAGTGAGTTTCCTATTAGTAACTTTTTAAATGTTCACATGATTTGATAAATTTTTAGTATAATTCATTTTAACCTGTATATGCAACAAAATACACCTCCATGAAATAGTATCCGTAGAGCAGGAACTGTTTACCTTTCCGGGGCACCTGTGTACATCCCTGGTTTTTCGTGGTTTCGTGTTTCTAAGTCTTTAGGTTTCTGTGTAATGTTTTGTACATCGTTGTTTGTCATTTTGTCCCTTTTTTGGCCATTGTATTGTCTGTCCTTCGATATATGGCTTCTGATAACAACTTTTGTATTGTTCAACCTTTCGCTAATCACAAAATAATAAGGAGAAAACAGCAATATGGAATGTCAGAGCGAGAATCACAATGATATGTTCTGATGACACACCTTATCTCTACGATCTCTTACTTCAACTTCAATATTTGGACGACCAAATACCATAAAATGGTAACAGTTGGTTCTCCTTTAAGCACACATCATGAAGAAGAAAGATCAATGACTTATTGGCTCGGAATCAGGATAATGTGCCCGACTGGAGCGACATATCTACCCATCGACAGTTGTTCCAATGACCTAGCACTACAAAAACCCAACTAATCGTGTTGGTCTAGTACAATGCGGACATCTTCATCTCATCGAAATGTAAGTTATTCTCACCATAATATAGCTGACAAAATTGTTGACTAATGCGGTAACCAACAATCGGTCACTTACCCACTCAATATGTGGACGAGATGAGAAAAAAATAGAGTTCAGCAATCTGATCGGGTAATATAGGACTACGTGGGGTTCGTAGTGTTCAATCTATTTTTATTTATCTGTGTAATGTTTTTAAATCAATGTGTTCTTGTGTTCTTGTGTCCATTTCTTTTTGTCAGTGTATTTTCTGTCTTTCTTCGGTTTATGGCTACTGGTTACCACTTAGCCATCTTCAATCTTTTCTCATCTAGTTGTGATACAACTAAAATATTGCCCAGAAAGCGTTAAGCAACATACATACAAATTTTCAGCGTAAGGATTTAGACATACATGTACATGCACGTTGTACGTAATTACGTCTCACGTTATGTAACTGAACTAATTTCCCCTGGTAGAGAAGTATGGTATAAATCTATTATACTAGCACCAGCTTACTGAGTTTATCAACACCCTTGAGGAAACGCTATAATTGCTATAATGATAGACACAGATATTCTTATAGCAATTATGCGCTATGCCATAATAATGATATGGTATTCCATCATTTAAAAATAAACACTGTGAGTTATATTTTCTATCGCAATTTAAACACGAACGAATTCGTGCATTATACAAGTCTGAGACAAGTTACAATATTTATATAAATAGACAATATACGTACATTGTCGGCAAATATAACATTTTGTGAACAAGATTTAGAAACAGGTAGAAATGCGAGCATCTGGCAAGCTTTTCTGTTCTGTTTCGAAGCTAGTACAAATAAATTGTATATATGTCGACAATATATGTATATTGTGTGTATACTGCAATGTCATGTATGCATAACATTGTTCTATTCAAAGGCAAAATAGCAAAAACAATGGGTATTTTGATTGTTTTTCTTATTGGGTGTTTGCAAAACGGTCCGCGTTCACTAGTGTCCAGGGGCGGATCCAGGGGGGAGGGAGCGCCCTCCCCCCCCCTAAAATTGGAAAAAATATGATTTTTTGGCACAAAATCGTGATTTTTCAAACGAAATACTCCAAAAAAAATTCGCGCCTCCCTCCGCAATTGGAAAAAATATGATTTTTTGGCGTAAAATCGTGGTTTTTCACACGAAATACCCCCAAAATTTTCGCGCCTCCCTCCGCTTCGGCGCAATTTTTTTAAGTGCGCCCCCCCCCCCCCTCCCCTAACTTGAAATCCTGGATCCGCCCCTGGTGTCTGTTTCATTTCTGTAAGATGCAGGGTACCGAGTAGACATAATATAAAGCAAAAGTGTATAGCCATATCTTTATATAGGCAGTAAATGTACTGATTTTAGTATAAAATATCTAAACATGATTTGATCATCATACTCAACTCGGGCCCGGGTGGCTCAATGAGTTAGGTAGTTGGATTACCTAACAACTCATACAAGCCTATCACCAATACGGCGCGGGTTCGTGCCCGGCTTTGTAAATTACAAAAAAGGGTGCACGCGACTCGCAGCCGCAAGTGATAAAGCTTACCAGTTGCTTGGGTATGGTCGGTGGTCCTCTCCGGGTACTCCGGCTTCTTCCACCACTAAAACTGGTCGCCATGGTATAGCTGAAATATTGCTGAAAGTGGCGTTGAACACCAAAAATCAATCTATCAATCAATCAATCATACTCAGCTTGAATAACAACGTAGATATATAATATACTTCGCACTACGCGTTTCATGAATAATATTTAATAACATAGTTAACTTATTTGGCGTTCCAATCTTACGACTATCATGAGCGTACGTTAATCCTTGATAGTGTTCGCTCTATTTGAAAGATGGATTTGCTTACATTATCAAACTCTATAATTTTCAAATCGTAGATATTAGTCATCATTGATTCAAAATTCAAGGAAGAATTTCCAAAATATAATTAACAAAAACGTGTTTTTTCTATCTAATTTGGTGTGCATAATGCGTTAGAATAATTTTCAACTCATTCTTGAAGATGAAATAATTCAAAAGCCTTTGGACGCACTAATACCACGATTAAACCTGATAATTTGATTTTTCACATGAATGACAATTTAGTATGTAAGTAATAATTGCTGATCTTATGTCATACATTGCTATGATCAATACATATGATTATTAGGACTTTGGTATATTAAGAGAAAACAGAACACGACTGCTCGCTCCCTTCTCTTAATTCTGGTACTAAGCACCAATGAATAAGATATTTATATATATATACTCATCGACGACATATATTCCTAAAGATTATAGTATGATTGACAATGAAAGAACGACACTTTGTTATTTATTTTTATGTCGCCAAATTTCATAGACAAATATATTTTTGCCCGAAAGATGCAAAAAAATAAATAATCTGACTGCCGTTCTACAACGAAAAAAGATTTTTAATAACATTGAAAAAATCGACCTATTGTTGGTGTAAATAAAAACAATTTCTCCGATGGGCGGACATGTACATACTACCTGAAAGTAAATGTCGATCTGTAGCTAACAACAATCTGGGCAACCTTTCTTCTTCTCACCTTCAATAGCTCATGGCACATTCATTGGGAAAAAAAAAACAACAAAAAAACGAATGCAATATATATATATATATATATATATATACTATAAACCTGGTGTTTTTGTTTTGTTTTGTGTTTTATATAAATCACTTAAAAATATACAAATTAAACCAAAAAGCAGAGTGATTGCCCGCAAATAATCTAAGATATGTTTAATGTGTTTAAGGTTTGAAGATATCAAACGGCTAATCAGAAGCAGAAAATCAAAACACAGACAATGGCAAAAAGAAAATGCTAATCTGCCAAATATTATTAAGCATGCTATGTCGTAAACATTTAGCTGAACATAACAAATTGAAGAAAATACTGAAGAAAATGAAATTAAAAGAATAATATTGCAAGCAAGTGTCAAATTGTGTTTATATTGCAGAAAATTCCCATTATATTTTGAGTATGAAAATTGTGCAATTATCCGATATTTCCCCCTTTTAGTATTATCTGTCAACAGGAAGTGAACTGATTTAGAAGTCGCTTACCAAATATTAACAGAGAAAACATGTATAAGTGGTACCAGAAAAAGCTTTATTAAGTAAATTACTCTTGACCCCAATATTAGAACTCGAAATCAGATCAAAAGATTGCAGGATAAATTATTGACTCCTTTTACGTGAATCTTATTAACCAGGACGTGCGGTCATAAATAAAATGCAGGGTACAATATTTGTATTCCTACTCGAAGATTGGGCAATTACAACACTTAATTCTGTATAAAGAATGATGAAATTGGAATACGAGTACAACACTAGTACTCGGAAGTGTTCTGACAAGAATTTCATATGGACATATTTGGCGGGAAATTGAACGCGAATTAATGCCATCTGGTCCAGAAAGGTGTAAATGTTATTAACACTAGAGAAATACAGGTTATTGACATTATAATTCCTCATTGTATTTGATATATATCAATTTATCCATTCATCGATTCACCAAACGTATTGGTTATTTAGATTCTGGTCAACACAGGACAAATTAAATTTGTAAGCATGCTAAAGGCAGTATAGTTACACGTTTGTTTTATCAGCGAATTAGTACAAAGCGTGTTGGTTGTTAAGTCTATTATCAGCGCAGGCCAACTTGTAAGCATGTTAAAAGCTGTAGTTACACATTTTGCATCAGCGATTTCGTACCACGTGGATTAGATACTTAGCCTCTGGTCAGCACAGGCCTACTATCAAAGAAGCTAACAAAATAACTGTAGTCACACGATTTTTTTTGTCAGCAAATTCAAAGCTATAATCACACATTTTTTTGTCAGCTAATTCGTAGCTGTAGTCACACATCACATGTTTGTCAGCGAATACGTAGCTGTAGTCATGCATCACAATTTTGTCAGTGGATTCGTAGCTGTAGTCATACAATATATGTCAGCGAATTAGTACCTGTAGCCACACATTTATTTTGTCAGCGAATTCGTACAACGTGTTAATTGTATATTTTAGATCAGAGACTTTTATTATTTGCATGATACGAAACCTCTTGAAGTTTATGCCATGTCGGTGATCATCCAGGAGGCTTGTTGTATATAGACGTTATAGGAGGAATATTATATAAGTGTACAACACAGTTCATAGCGTAAAACGTAGGTAGTAAACCTATATAAAACGGAGATAAATGGCAGCGATAAATTCATTGGCTTGATGTATAATGCCAAATGTTATAAATCTAACTGTAGATATGATGAGAGTGACTATCAGTAACAAGCCTGGATTATCACTGATCATTTTCTCGCCTCTATACTCCAGTACAGAAACAAAATCATTGTTGGCTAGTAGCATGCTTTGACGATTGAAATTTAGGAATTTTTTTTTCTAAATTGTAGGAAAAGAAAATTATGGAGCCTGGTTTTATTTTGTTTCTTCCACTTTTTGGATTAATTTCAAGGTAGGTGAAAACTTCTTTTATTTTTTCCTTTTTTTTTTATTTATGAAAATTGTTCCTGTTAATTTGATTATTGCATGTAAATTATATATAGTGTGTTCTGCAAAATTGAAAAAATGCATTTAACAGGTCTTCGTGTATCAGTATTACACATTATATTACTATCAAATATTGTGGTATCTACTTCCCTGTCAGCTCTCATAATATTTATATTGATAACACGCGCTACCAAATGTCACTTCGTTACTTTTCACATTTTGAAACTCAATCTATCTCGTATTTCCGGAATTTGAAGATTAAAAAAGTAGACTTCATAAAAGTATGCCATTTGAATCGTCGTAATCATTTAAATAATTGATATTGATATTCAATTCTGCCAAAAAAGGTTTTTCTAAGAATTCCACATAAAAGTCCGCATTATCAATACATCGTTGGAATTCCTACTTTATATTATTTTCTATGAATCTCCGACCAATGGAAAAACAGATACGCGTTTTGGTAAAGATTTTTAAATGAATAGAGAGAAATGTCAATTCATATTAAAATATATAGTGAAATATGCATATTCCTAGTTTTGGCAAACATATGTTCATTCGGAATATACTGCTATTCGACATAAACGTTTTATATATTTAGTTTATTCAACATTAACCATAACTCTGAGCTCACCCCGGTTTTTAGCGGGATTGGTGTTACTAGATAATTTAGTTTTATGTGTATGTTTTGTTTGTACTTTTGTCCTTTTTCTTTTGGCCATTGTGTTGTCTATTCTTCTTCGATTTACGGATTCTTATTACCCCTTTGGTATCTTCAAACTCTTTACTAAATATATACTAATTTGACTCAATGACACAAAAATCTTGAAAGCTTACTGTGATCGCCGATGTGAATGGGTTACGTTAAATGTATTCTGTAGCTTGTATTTCAATGGAGACACTAAGTACTGCCATACTGTTTCTTCATACGACTTGCATTTTCTCAAAATTGCTTAAAACACAACAATGCATACAATATTTGAATAATGCCTGCCACAACAGTCTCCCATGCTATGAGAATTTATATGCTAACTTATAGACGACCTGGGTGGTATAGATAGTCTCCTCATTTTGAGTGCGTACGATCGTGATTTCTATATCTGTGGTGGAGTAAACTAAAACGAAATACTAAGTTTTTATTTTCTGGTCCACATTAAAGAGTAAGATAAAAAATGAACGACTCCGAGTCCGGATAATGAGTTCAAGTTAAGCAATATGTTTAACTGTAGACTGTCGTATTGGTCAGCTAGCACTAAAACACCTAATTGATGCCCTTGTCTAGTGCAAAGCAAGCGTGATTACCGTGTAATCAAAAAGTCAATTGTTCTTTGCCAGAATAATTCTGACATAATGCTCAGTTTGCGTTGAACAACAATTCACTTACCATTATATTATCTGATATCATTATCATATTACACTTGAAAAAATTGAAATACTGTTTTAAACTTAGTGCTTTCCAATTTGCATGTATTACTTATGGGTAATTTTCAACAATACGCTTTACTAAATAATGAATAAATATTTTCGGTCAGTCTCCGCTCTGTTTCCCGTCAAAATAAAACGTATCTTGATGGCCATGATATATCTCACGTTGTAAGTAGGAACATAGATATACTTTTACGTTTTGTGAATGTAATTGTCCACGAGTGCGTCGCCCGTCTTTGGCACTGTAGTCTCTGCTCTGTTTCTCGTCAAACTAAAGCGTATCTGGATGACCATGGTATATTTCATGTTATCAATATGTGCATACAAGCTTAAGCCTTTAAATTTTGGGGATTAAAATAGTCCCCGAGGGAGTTTCCCATTTTAGGCACTATCACGATTTATTAGATATATATGTACACATTGTAGTTATTATTAAAACTAAGCTCAACCCTCCCCCTCCACAGACATAAGAAAGCATAGGCAATGTGTCCTATCCTATCCCATTTAGGTCCTTTTGCTTATGTTCTCCTAAATAGCTTTACGTTATTTGACTTTCTACTCTTTTGACTATGAGTGTATCTGATGATGGCTATTCCAGAAAGGTGTCACTCTTTTGACTATGAGTGTACCTAAATAAGGCTATTCCAGAAACGCCTCGTGCGTACTCACTTTGTGTAATAGATGGCTGCAAAGTTGCATCGTGTCACAAATTAATGTAAAGCAAATATTAACCACAAAATGACACAGAAAAGGTCAACTCTATTATATAAAAGTGGATAATATCTAAATTATGACAATTTGTTGTCTAACAATATGACGCCTTGAATTATATGGCCATATGGTATAATTTGTATTAACACTTTGTAAATCCGATCAACTCTAATTGTGTCAAGCAGTGTATCGATGTTGAATTTGTATTACTAAAAATACTACGATATAGGTGTAAATGAACATGAGGGACTATCCAATTTTACAATTAGATACAAAATAAAGCAAATCGGCAACGTTTTTATTTTTTTGCATGTAAATAAACATGAGTGACTATCCAATTTTACACTTAGACACAAATTAAAGTAAAGGGACAACGGTTTTATTTTGAATGTATATGAACATGAGAGACTATCCAATTTTACACTGAGACACAAAATAACGTAAAGGGACAACGTTTTCATTTTGAATGTAAATGAACATGAGAGACTATCCAATGTTACACTGAGACACAGAATAAAGTAAAGGGACAACGTTTTTATTTTGAATGTAAATGAACATGAGTGACTATTCATTTTTACACTTAGATACAAAATAAATTACAGGGGCGACGGTTTTATTTTGAATATAAATGAACATGAGAGACTATCCAATTTTACACTTGGACACAAAATAAAGTAAAGGGACAACGTTTTTATTTTGAATGTAAATGAACATGAGTGACTATTCATTTGTACACTTAGATACAAAATAAATTACAGGGGCGACGGTTTTATTTTGAATGTAAATGAACATGAGAGACTATCCAATGTTACACTGAGACACAAAATAAAGTAAAGGGACAACGTTTTTATTTTGAATGTAAATGAACATGAGTGACTATTCATTTTTACACTTAGATACAAAATAAATTACAGGGGCGACGTTTTTATTTTGAATGTAAATGAACATGAGAGACTATCCAATTGTACACTTAGACACAAAATAACGTAAAGGGGTGACGTTATTATTTTGAATGTAAATGAACATGAGAGAATATCCTTTTACACTTAGACACGAAATAAAGTTAATGGACAACGTTTTTATTTTGAATGTAAATGAACATGAGAGACTATCCAATTGTACACTTAGACATAAATCAAAGTAAAGGAACAGTGCTTTTATTTTTGTTCTACATTTCAGTCATAGACTGAGGGTCTTCTATAATGAACATAGCTCATCCCAAAAATGAGCGTGACTCGGCCCCTAGCCTGTATTTGAGCGATACTCGTGGTCGTGCTGGTACGATAGTTGGATTTACAACTACACGTGCAATCAGTGACTGTCAGTTGTGAGTTCCAATCCCGCACATGGTGAGGTGTACTCAATACAACATTATATGATAAAGTTTGTCGATGACTTACGACAGGTCGGTGATTTTATCCGGGTACTCCGGTTTCCTCCACCAATAAACTGAAACATATCGTTGAAAGTGGTGTAAAACTCCATAAACCAACCTTCCAACAAACCATTTTATAACTGGATTAAGATTACATGTCGATTATGATGTTAAGTATTGGGGGTTTTTTTTCGGGGTTTTTTTCCGACCACATGTTTGTTTTTCTATTAATATTGAATTACGATTTTTTTATCGCGTATGTTCATCTTTTGCTTCTCTCAAAAGGGTAGTTTAAGCAACATATCAGTTTTATGGTGTAACTCGTATTTCATGGCCAGAACAAATTATTTTTGTTGAAATAATGATAATACCCGCACTGCGGACATTACTCAGTCAGATTTTTCTCTTATTTTTCAATCTTACCACAGGGGCTTTGTAGATACATTGCCTAGGTACAATAAGTAACATATATACCGCGGTTTTCCGAGTTAAACGGTGAAACAATCGAAAGCGATGCGTGAGATGGTCTAACCCTTTATCTCGGAAAACCGTGGTATAAATGGTTTGCAACATGACGCCATGCAATATCACATCTAGATCGTTGCACGGTTCTATGAGAGTAATAAAACTACAGTCCAAATTTAAAGTGTGGAATATCTCGTATCTGCGTGTATTATTATTTCATAGTTCTAAGCTGTTGCTTACATTCTGGTATATAAACCATAAAAAGATCACAGGAAAAGAATGCATTGATGTGACAATATGAAAAAAGAGGAGGAAAGACTAAAACATTGTGCTTGTTTTAACTCTTATTATGTGTTTGGCCATATCTAAATATATGTAGCAATTGTCTCTATCCAAAACCACTGCAATCAAGACACACTATTTTAGTATATATCATCATTTTCCACATATTCATACATATATTGCAAATTTATAAGAGGCAGGAACTGCTCACTCGTCGCGAGCATTCACCGACGGTTTTTGTTTTTGTGTGGCCCCTGTGGCTCATTTTCTCTAGATCTCTGTGTTGTGTTTTTGTGTTTTGTTTGTCTTCCTCCTACTCTTCGCGAGCATTCACCGATGGCTTTTTATGGGGCCCCTGTTGCTCATTTTCTGTAGATTTCTGCGTTGTGTTTTTATGTTTTGTTTGTCTTCCTCTTGCGTCTTGTGTTTCCAGTGTCTGTGGATTATCCATTTTTGAATTCCCCTTGGAGTTTTCTCTAACTTGTATCTACTGTCGAGAAAGTAGAACTATTACTACAAACTGATGGGTGGAGTAACAAATAAGAAACAGATATATTTACATGTACTTTGTTTATCAATATCTTCATATAGTGTTATTACTCAGTCATTTAGTATAGGGACATTTAAATAGTAGTGTTATCAATATTGACCTTTTATGTCAATTGTCTGAAAATTATGATGGCAGTAATCAAATTGTCTGTTCCTTTCTAAATTACATTGCATATGCCAAGGTCTATGTAATTCGTGAAGACAAATATATAATGGGTATTATAAAATTATGATTGGTTTATCGGAAAGTGCTTTGTTGATTTGAATGTATTTTCTAAACAGTTGCATCCCTCCAGGAATGCTTATGTAATGTTAAGAGGGAGGGAGTGGTGGGGGTATCAGTTTCATCCCTTGGGGAACGACCATTTAATGGTAAGAGAGAGGGGGCTATATTTTTCACCCGAGCCAGATGTTTATTCAGAGGAAACAAACTAATCACAGTCATTACTGTAATAAAATTTGAATGATTCATGTCAATTACAGAGGTGGATCCAGATTTTCAAGAAACGCGTCGTACGCACTAAATCAGATAAACATGTGTGTGATACTCTCACTGGCTAGATACCTTTGCTGGTGGAATATTAATCCCCGAGGGTATCATCCACCCAGTAGTCTGTGTTTCGGCACTGACATGGTTTATTAGATGTCTACGTTTTTATTACTATCACTGGTGTAGATACCTCTATTGGTGGACTATTAGTCCTCGAGGGTATCCTCCGCCCTGTAGTCAGAGTCTCTGCACTGACATGGTTTATTAGATATATTCATTACTGAAATATACAGTTCTTAAATAATATGATTATCAATAAAACTAAGGTTCTCCTCCCTCAGGTACAGTTGACCTTGGCCGATTTTGGCTATTCTGTTTAGACCCTTCGGTTTTATTGCTCCCGAAACTTTTAATTATTTGGTTTTCCAATCTTTCGAGTCTGAGCGTACCTGATGATGGTTACTCTAGATATGTACGTTTTTATTTGGAACTGAAAATCTATAGCAAAAATATATAGCATTGACAACTGGTACTCTCTAATTCTAAGTGAATCTGAAAATCATTGAAATGCATATCGTTCTGTTGACTTGAAGAAGGTATGTGATCTTGTAACATGTGCTAACGTGACATTGTATTTACCATATTGCAAGTCCGTAGACATGGGAAAATAGCACACGTGATTTACCGACACATTTTCTTGTCATATAAGTAAAGTTTAAAGATGCCAAAGGGATAATCAGAAGCCGTAGATCGATGAAGAGATAACACATTGTAAAAGAACAAACAAAAAACACTACACAGAAAAAAAACAATTGAGCAACGCGAATCGCACAATAATAATAATCACATCAATATCATGACATACAATATTCACTTAAAAAGACCATACACTTGATATATAAATAATTATACGTCCTCATTTTTAATATGCATGATGCATGTATTTAGCATGTGAATCGTATGATTTCTACTCAAATGATTATGATATGCTATCCAATCGTACAAAGACAATGTGCCAATAATGTCTGAAGAAATCACAATGATAATCAGAAGCTATAAATCAAAGGACAGACTATGTAATGTCCAAATGAAAAAGGACAACAAATAATCTTTAAAACATTACACAGAAAACTAGCTTGAGCAACACCAACCCCACAAAATGCTGTTGATAAACGTTAGAGAATACCGAAGGGGGGTATGCAATCATAAATGGACAATACAGAGAAACAGGCAACATAATATACACAAGACGAAGAAAAACAAGTCAAAAACACAACACAATATGTGTTGGACACCACTACGCGCAAACAAACACAAATAAGCTAAATAAAACACGATTCCTCCTATAAACAACTGGAGGTAAAGACGAACCGAATATCGTGTTAAAGCTTGTGAATCATGAGACGCCTTTGTAGTTGCATGTGCCGTT
This sequence comes from Bathymodiolus brooksi, assembly GCA_963680875.1. NCBI lineage: Eukaryota > Metazoa > Mollusca > Bivalvia > Mytilida > Modiolidae > Bathymodiolus > Bathymodiolus brooksi. The sequence continues at coordinate 63,293,266 of OY804583.1, forward strand.
TTATATATCAAACAGCTTTGTTTTATGTTTTATTGTGTAATACGACTAATTTCAGTTGCATTTTATGACTGTTTAATTTCCAAGGAACATATGTTTTGCACCTAGTTACGTGTCTGTAATAGTTAGAGACGGTAGTCAGAGAAATAAAGATATTTTACTACTGTGAAATCACCATTAAATGTGGGGTTCTAATGTTCGCTGATTTCATGGTCCACTTAATCCACGAAAATAAAATTGCAATTAATTTTCGCATTGATTGTTGCCTGTAATGTTTGAAAACACGAATGAATTCAAGAACCCATCGATCAATGCATTTTTATAGAAACCACGAACATTGATGCCAACGAATACAATTACTATCACAGTATTTCATCAAATGAACACATGATAGGATTTATTGTTAGATTAGCTATTAAACTAGATTTAATTGTAGAATATAGGAGTACTGTGAGTGGTTGTTGGTTAACGCCAAGTGGGCAATTCTACAGCTATATCATGGGTATAACAATTGCATCTTGATGGGAAGATGATACCTATTTTTGGTGTCTTGGCAACATAACACTTGAGGTAAGTAACGGGACTCGGTCTGACGCCAGTGGGGTTAGAAGTCAATGACTTAGACCACCCACCACACCCAGTACCCACCTAATGTGATATGAATATCAAGTACAATACTTTTTATCCTTAAAATATACCGATTTTCTATAACATGAATTAGAATTTATGACGTGGGTAGACAGATTTATGTTCTTTCAAATATATGAAAAATGTCTAGTCATTTTACCATGAAATTATGTTGGTATATGTATTTTTCACTTGATACTAATATTAAATGCAATGTTTATGCATATTTCAGCACGTTTCTTAATATTAGGCAAACAACTAGTATTTGATTAAAAAAATCCGAGATTTCTGTGCATTTTCTAAGTAAAAGCAACACATAATGAATAACATTTTCTTCAGTGATAATATTTGTATAAATTATTTTTTGTGATATTAATATGGCTCTACACCATTACTAAAAAAGTAGTTTGAAATACAAAAAATTTGATTCCTCCTTTTTGTTGTGCCAGCAAATTGAAACAGTCCGCAGGTAGACATAGTGTTCTTTGCATTTTATCATTACACACTTTAATTATTAATCCCAAGCTTACCAGTTTTTCTTCTTTAATTACTGTGTACTTAGAATATAAACAGCCAAAATAAATGGTTAGTCTTTGGTTAAAACTTAATTACTTACACATGTTTTTATTGAATGTGCGGGTGTTCTTTTTATATTGTTTGTTCTTGAATTGGTTTTTTTTTTAATCTGGCAGAAAAGTAGTGCTAAAATAAAAAGAAAAGAAAAACATACAACATAATCAGAACTATCCCAGAATGCATTAGGAAGCCATATCAATGTTCCTAGCACATCTATGCATTACCACTCGGACCCGTGGCTTATAGACACTTCAATAAAAAAAACTCGACTCGTTAAGCTGGTTGTATTGACCCAAATCTCTTCTGTTAGTGAAATGATGTGGTCATGTTAGTGTGTTTTTTTTCACATCCCGACCCTCTCATATAACATGGTGAATAACGTTGTTGTGAAGAACGCTGAGTGATTCTCTTGCACGTAATCTTAATATGTTTATTCTTTGTGACGCAAGAAAAAGTCATATAAATATATATATATATATATATAAGGCTAAAGTGAGACTTAACCATCATTTAAAAGTTAGATAGTATACAAGGACGTCGGAAGACACAAGGAAACAAATGTCCACTTTGAACCAAAATTATGTTGCCAATAAAACCGTCTCCCGTCATCTGTACGCAAGTGACAGAGTATCTGTTTGATACATTTTACTAGTATATGTGATACACATCTTCATTTTCAGCCCAAATTTTGCTAATGACGAGGTGTACTCAGTACAACTTTTTGTGATAAAGTTTGTCAGTGACTTGCGACAGATCGGTGGTTTTCACCGGTTTCCTCCACCAATAAAACTGGCCGTCACGATATAGCTAAAATCATCTTGAAGGTGGTGTTAAACAACCATAGTCGAACCCACTAACCCCAATGATATCATCTCTCGTCATATGTATACAAGCGACAGAGTATTCGTTTGCTTCATTTACTTACATTATACTTGTATATTGTGTACGATAAGTATGAATTACGGAACTATTTTCAAAAGCTATATTATTACACTAAAATGTTTTCTTGATTATTTAATAACTGTCATTTTATAAGTTATATAAGGTTTCTCTTTCAAATTGGAAGACTGAATGGTTTATGCTTCAACGTTCTATTCCAAGGTTCATTCATATTTCATTCAATTACATTTTGCCGATGTACTTTAAGTGACCTATCTCCCAGTTCACATGTTGTCAATGTTATTCAGCTGTAAAATACTTTAATTGTGCTTCTTTCATCTATATGATAAAGAGAATACCTACTTTGTGTTTCAAATTACCATAAACTTTTTTTCTCTACTTTATGTAAATTGCCAAAAACACAAGAATCATGAGTTCGGTTCAGGCGTTTTCCAATAGTTTGTGAAATATTTATCGCATACATATGAGAACTTCTGTGTCACGCATGCCGATCAATATATTATATTATATGTATAATATACTTTATTTCCTGTGACTGTATAATGAATTATTCATTATCCTATACAATATATTAAAAATTGCTGAGTTAGATTGCTGTCAAATTATAATATTAAGTATATATGTACCATCTACACACGCTTAGACACATGTCTTATGTCTATCTCTAGATTTTCCTTACGAGACAAGGTAACACTTCAGCGACATGTCTACATGTGGATCGTTGTTTCAGTGCGATAGCACTATAGCAAAAATACCATTTTCCCTCTTATCAAACTGTAACTATGATATAGCCTATACATTGCTCAGATGACGCAAAACAACTATCAATCAGTGAACTTCAGGTGTTCATTTATTTTTGTCAGTAAGCACCACTTATTATAGGCTTAATGAGGCGAAATGCTCATCTGTTGCAATTTGTTCATGTTATTGTTAGTTATAGTAAAACACAGATGGAGATATAAAATAATTTAAAAAGGTAACACAATTGCTCTGATGAATGCTAACTTCGTTTGAACATAAGGAAGCTACGAACTGAAGCTCTGTATTTCTTGTTGGTTTCTTTCAGTTGACATGTTTCTTCTTGCACCAGGCGTTGTATGTCTTTTCATATTGACTTCTATCAGAGCGATATATATTTGTAGCTTTCCAAATAGAGTGTATGTACATTATTATGATGCTATCTCATTATTTGCACACGACGCTTTCCTGGAATAACCTTCATCAGGTACGCTCATATAGTCAAACGATTGGTAGATCAAATAATTTAAATATCTCTTGGAGCAACAAATTAAGACTTTGGAGCAACAAATTAAGACTTTGGGAGCACGAAAACCACCAAAAGGATCTAAACAGGATATCCAATATAAAGTAAGGTTACATACATCTGAGGGCTTCGTTTTGTTTATGGTGTTTAACGCAACATTCAACAACATTTCAGTTATTTGTAGCAATTAGTTTTATTGGTTGAGGAAACCGGATTACCCGGAGTCACTGACTAACTTTATCACATAATTTTGCATCGAGTACACCTTTGCCATGAACGGGGTTCGAACTCGCAACTTTAGTGGTGATAGGAACTGATTGCACAGGTAGTTATAAATCCAACAAACATACGATCACGATACGATACGTCTGAGGGAGATTGTCCATAGTTTTAATCGATTATACTATGAAGCAGGTGTATTATATGAACACGAACATTATTGTTATTACTCCATTATTTTATGATTATTACCAAAATGTCATTGCTTGGTATTACTATCAATATTAACTTGTCTAACATTGTAACTATTTGTGATTAAAATTACCGAAATGTCATCCTGCTGTCAATATATTGACCACAGTCGATAACTTTACCAATATATATATATATATATATATATAAATAACTGTAATATTGTTCTACATCTAATGATGTCATGTCTCTCTTCTGACCAGACAAGACAGTTCACATGTACTTTTACCATCGAAGTCCATCGAAATAAATGATAGCTGTAATTGTCTACGATTAGATAGGTAGCTATTATATATTATATATATTATATGACATGCCAGTGTAATAGACATCATCATAATATACAAATCAGAGACATTCATACTTTTATAAGACAAATGGTAGCAATCATAAGTAGAGTCATGTTTAAAATAAACAGATCAGATGTGTGCCTTTGCTTGCAAGGATAGCTTTATATATGTTCTAATATAAATAATAAACTTCAAATAGAAATAAGCACATGGTCTTTGTTTTACAGATATATGCATGTTGAATACAAACTTAGATATATAATTCAGTGCGCACGACGCGTTGCTGCAGTAACATTCATCACCGGAAATGATTGGAAAGTCAAACACAGTCAAACCTGTGCTAAGAGGTCAACTTTGGGACAAAGAAAAAGTGGCCTTATAAGACAGGTGACCTCTTAAAAGAGGTTCAATTCAAATGAAAGTTTCTATGACAGGACAAGAAAAAGATGACCTTTTAAGACAGGTGACTGCTTAATAGAGGTGACCGCATAGGCAAGTTTCACTGTAATTAGAAGGTTTTGAGAGCAGGAATACCAATAGGGCCTAAACAGAATGTGATATATAAATAGATTATGTGGCTTTCCAATATTTCGATAATATTCGTACCTGATGTAGGTTAGTCAAGAAACCCTGCGTGCGCACTAAGTTTGATATCTACGTTTTTATTATGGATGTCTTTGTATAAACCCCACTTCCCAGAAATATCATTTTTGCAATTGTTATGTTCTCCTAATTACCTGAGTGTTAACAATTAATTTTGTGTGGATGGGGAAAACTTTCAATCCACCATTACAGAGATGAATAAGGAACTTTCTGGTGTGGATACACCACGATATAAATTGACGTTGCTTCAATATATGGTGTCGAAATAAATATTGATCAATGTTAAACCGTATATCGAGAAATTGGTGTTCATGTGATTGTGTTGTATGAATGTGTGCTAAATGGGCGTGCAATTTGTTTTGTGATGAATGCTAGCATATTGAACTGGGTACACAAATACATAAGTCACTAGCAAGCCAACGATGAAAAAAATATTTTTGCAAGTTGGGTATATAGACACAAATACACAAGACACTAACCAAAGACGAAAAATATTTGTGGTTGTTCAACGTTTAGATTAAATGGTTTATAATCAGATAAATCTCAATTTCAACCCAATAGATGCGGTTAAGGAAGGAAGTATTACTGATAGTGTAGAAGAATATTGATGGCCAAGTCTACATACATGCCAACACAAACGTGTTGATATTACTTACTAAAATAAATATTAGACAAATTGCAGGCTATCAAGATTATCATTGGAGCCAATTTGTACGGCGCTTTGATCAAAACAATATATTTTCCCCGTTCAACAACAGGGTAGCATGGGGTCAAAGTGAGTAATATGATATAGTTTTTTGTATTCTGGGGGAAAAAAAGGGAGCATGTTGAAAATATCCGTTTGACTTATATAGGGGGCCGTTGTTGTAATGATTGTATAGTAGTTGGGTTTATATATAGATTTATAGCTACCGATACAATCCCGCTCATGGTGAAGTGTACTTGATACACAACAGCATGTGATAAAGTTTGTCAGTGACTTGCGGCATTCCGGTAGTTTTCTCCCGGTACTTCGGTTTCCTCCACCAATAAAACTGACTCCCACGATAATATAACTGAAATATTGTTGAAAGTATTGCTAAACACCATAACCCAAACCCTATTAATATTCTGGAAAAAACAGGGAGTTTGTTGATCATATCTTCTTTACATATATGTCCGTTCGTAAGAAAATCGTTGTTTTTTTTTCGAAAACAAAATTAATTGCCGGTCAGGTGATATCTTAATTTGTTTTTTTATTTCCTAGTGGTTGCGACGAAATGTAGACAATTTTTTTTTTCATTTGAGAGGGTTAGGGGTTAAGATTATGTTGATCAACGCCACTTTTAACAATATGTCAATTATATCGTAGCTGTCAGTTTTATTGTCGGAGAAAACCACGACCTGCCGCAGGTCACTGACAAACTGAATCACACAATGTTGCATCGAGTACACCTCGCCTGAGCGGGATTCAAGCTCACAACTGATTGCGTGGGTAATTGTAAACCCAACTACCATATCATCACGACCACGACGGTCCCAATTTTCATTTGAATGTTGTCAACACTAACACCGCAAATGGATAGTTTCGGAATCCTATTTTCAGCTTAATCGAAAAAAGGCCATTCTTCAGTATTCCATATTTTATAAGAACGTGCGTACTAATAACAACGTAAATATCTAACTTAGTGCACACGACGCGTTTCTGAAATTAGTGGATTATTATTGCTCCCAATTGCATCATCCACATAGTAATCAATGTATCGACAATAACATTGTTTATTAGAAATAATTTTTATGCTTGAAATTTAACAGTTCCCAAATAATGTAATTGATTAAAACTAAAGTCAACCCCCGCCCCCCTCCCCCAACCCACAGGTCAAAAGTAACCATAGCCGCTTTCCTACTCAGGTCCTTTGGTTTACATTTAAATTATATGACTTTACCATGTTTTGACTATGAGCCTACCTGCTGGTGGCTATTTCAGAAACGCTTCGTGTGCACAAAATGAGATATCTACTTTCTATTTTTTTATTATATAAAAGTATTCACCCATCAATTTAACATAATTACTTCCAGTAGTGATAACTGCGGAGACGTCTATCTTTTCTTTTTTTAGCCGATATTAAAACAACGCCATTAGTATTTACTTTTGTCATAAGATTACGTGCATGTATGCTGCTAATGATAACATATTGCACGTGTAGCACGTTGTTAATATGTCACGATGTTGTCATTAGACATCTGATGGTGTTCTCATCTTTGTGGGAGGTTGTTTATTCTTTGATACTTTATCAAGGTTGTTGTTGCATGCATGTTTTGTCTATCGACACATAAACATCAGCACCTAGTGCACTCGGAACTAAACTGAACCACTCGGATGTCTCCGCATTTTGCAATTTGTTTTGTTTCTGCAGAGGAATCGATGTTATCATGGCCATATTTTGACCCTTTACAAACTGCTGTTTCCACCCGCATGCATTTAGATGACAAATTTCAACCATGATAATTTCCCCGCAAAAGTCATATAATAGCATTAACCCATTGTTTCTCATTTCACTAAGAGGGGAGGTTTGGGCACATAAAACTAGCTTAACCCCGCCACTTTTTATTGGTGTTGTTGTTCAAGACACGAGAGTGAGCGGTCATGTATATGTGTCCTTGGGGTATCAATTTTATCTCTTTTTTTCTATTTTTCCATTCAAATTTGGAACTTTTCTGACGGAACTGGATTATACGGTTTTCATTTTTTATTTACTTTTTTTGTAATAGTATACGGTTACACGTAAGACGTTTTTGCCATATGTGCAGATTTTGTAATAAGTTAAAATGCTTAATTCATATTAGTATTATTACTAATAGCATTTGACTAAGCTTCCCCTAATTGTGTTACAATCAAGGGGATTACAGTTTGTCTACAAGGATCTCATTTTGGTATAACATGATCAAGTTCACAATGCCATAAAAAAAAATCCGCGACGTTTAATTAGTCACGTGTACCCTCACAGTTTGAACTGCCTTATATCTACAAATCCCTAATAAAAATACATGGGTTAAAGCTATCCTAAAATAGAAATATGTAATGCTTACTAATGAAGGGACAAGATGAATATGTATGAGGTATCGAATATCGAAAGGTTTGCTGGATTACAAACAGTAAATTTGACTTACGTAACGGCCCATTTATTCCTTTGTATGGATACAAAGCTTGACGATACCAAAGGTGTAATAAGAAAGCCGAAATCGAAGAAATACGGACAATACAATGGTCAAAGGAAAAAAATGACAAAAAAAACCCAAACATTGATCCACAAAACACTTCACTTACATCCATATCTTTTCTTACTAATTGAAGATTGAGCAACACGAATTCCACAAAAAAAACTTTGGGTGAACTCAGATCCTCCAGAAATGCTAAGCATGTAGCACTGTTACTCTTGTTAAATATCCGGTGACAAGTCATGAAAGAGTGGCGGAGCACGGGATTATGACAACAACAAACAGATTGTTAGTGGTCATTTGTGATACAGCTGTATTTCCATAGAGGAAAACAAAGTCTCGATGGCGACATTAAAACTTTCGTAGCGCTGCTCTACAATTAAACACTAGGAACCCTTGGTACAGTAACTTACTGGTTCCTGGTATATTGTGGGACTTAGCGTCAGCTTCTTCCCATTTGTATATTTTATGTCTTATTGATTACATCATGGGTGTATTTCATTTAAATCCAAATGTTACTTTAAGCATATTTTATTGTCAAGCAATTACATAGAAAATGGACGCCACGATATAACTGAAATCCTGCTAAAGTTGGCGTTAAACACCATTCAATCAATCATAGACAATAGATCCCAATGTGATTGGTGCGTTAATGGGTAAAGCGTAACAAGTGGATAAAGAATAACGTATCCTATATGAGAAATGTGTCTACCTTCTAACTGTTGGTTCAAAGAACATCAATCCATCACATCGTTGGTCTAACACAAAGTACAAATAGGTCACGTAATCATCACTTCATCAAACGTAACTCGTTTTGTTGTCATGATATAGCTGAACTACTATTGAGTTGACGTTAAGCAAAAATCACCAACTCTCTGAATAGACAGATAAAACAGTATACACCAGCACGATCACAGATAAACTTTATGTCTTGATGGATAATGCAGCAGTGTATGAAATCAAAACCACTGGCACTAGATAGGCAAAACTACAGCCAATAGAAATATAGATTCTAACACCGGGAGAGTACAATATAGGGAAAGCTCCGACACTCGAGGGTAAGATTTCAATCGTTCTCTAACACAAGGGTGTCGGAGATTTCCTTATGTTGTACTTTTTCCGGAGTTTGATTTTATTTCTCACTAAACACCTTTGTGTTATCGAGTGTTTTCCCGCAAAATTATTTTCCATTGCTGAATTAAATTGTCGATTTATCAATATACCTGATAAGTCTTGGCAGTATTTTAAATGTATTTCATGATCAAATACAATGTATTTTATAAATACATTATAAATGCTATTACAACAGAGATAAATACCTGTAAAAACCATAAAAACGTGGAGTTGAATGAAATGTAATAAAATATATGTAAATATCATTTTCTTCTTATACAGCTGGAAAAAAAACGCTTTTTCACCATTCTGTCTGAAGATGAAAATAACAATAAAAAAAACCCATCGAAATGTACACTAAACTGCCTGCCTGTAATTGCTCAGAAATAAAACTAAGAATCTTGTAAACATAAAACAACTCTACATACAAAGTATTTGATAGCATTGTAATATTTGCCTACTATTTATTTTAGGCATAGGGTTATGACTATGGTGTTTAACACCACTTTCAACAATATTTCAGTTTTATCGTGGTGATCAGTTTTATTGGTGGAGGAAACCAGAGTACCCGGAGAAAACCACCGACCTGATGCAAGTCACTGACAAAATTATCACAAAATGTTGTATCAAGTACACATCGCCGTGAGCGGGATTCGAACTTTAAACACAAATATAAATATTTATCTACTAGTATATATCCTCAGATAACTTTAAGATGTGGTTATATTAGATATAAACCGAATTTATTGAGCTTCGAAAAAACATCAGTAGAAATAATATATAATTATATCTAATATGAGATTAGCAAACTTGAAAAGGGACGCTTTAGCTAATGTTGTAATAGTTGTAAAATAATTATTAGAAGCATGTGGATTGAGGGCATCGTCCGTATATTTTGTCTAGTGAGATGATATTAATACTTATACTACATATCACGGTTGGGGGAAATGTATTACCGTACCGTCAGAACTATCACGAAAATAATTAAGTTAAATGTAATTAACGAAGGGAAGACTGCAATTCACCACTGGCAAAAATATAACTGCTAATTTTTGCGGATTGGCTAGACTTGTTACAAATCCTTTTCTTATTAATAGCCTTAATAAATAAATTGTTGCTATGAAAGTTGAAATCTTGAGTGACCACTTATATTTACTATATATATATATGTACATGTAATCAGTAAAGAAATGCTGTTAGTAAATACAAGTCAAAATTTAACTTTCACATTAGCAATTTTAAGGGATTATTGATTTAAAAAAAAGGGGGGTGCATGTAGCCAATATACGGATTGGGATAAAAAAAAAAAAAAAAAAAAAGGGCCACACCGTCAGAACAGTTCCAACATAAAGTCTAAAAGTCGTATATACAGAGACAAGATTGATACTCCTAACACATATACATAACAGGGAACTTTGCTGGTTGGAACAGCTCATCAATAAAAAGTGGCGGGGTTAAGCTAGTTGTATGGATTATGATTTGTAAAAATATCAGTAACGTTTTATAATTTTGTTCGAAAAATATCCATTATTTATAATTACGTAATGATGGAGTCTTGATGACAAGTGATCTAACAGACCGAATGTCACCAACACAACCATCAATGATACATAAAATATGAATTGACAATTTATTTTATTTTTTAAATGTTGGCAAGAGAATGAATTAAATGAGAGAAAAAAATGAATTTCATTGGCGAACCATTCTAGTAGCAACCCCTTGATATTCAAACTTTGGTTATATATACAAAAACATTTGTTTCCACTTAATTTTGAACCTGTTTATAATATATAAATGTACAGATACCGATGTTTTTTACAATAAAAACGTAGATATATAATGTATCCTGTCACTGCAATTTAGCTGCTCAAATGAAAAGCTGCTGGATAAATTTATATATCCATTCATTGGCTATCACCACTAAAGTTGTGAGTTCGATTCACGCTTACGGCGATGTGCACTCGATGCAAAAGAGTATATCACTAAATCTTAAAGAAAGAAAACAATTTATCTGAATGGGGAGGGTCCGATAGTCCGACGGCCCATTAGTCCGACGGCCCATTTGTCCGACAACCCATTAGTCCGACAACCCATTAGTCCGACAACCCATTAGTCCAACAGCCCATTAGTCCGACAACCCATTAGTCCAACATGTCAGTTCGTCACGGTGAGGGACTAAATTCTACATCGCATTACCATTTTTACTATTAGTTTCCTTTTCTGGTTTAGTTTCTTTCCTTGTAATAGTAGTCCCCGTCTTTATGGAAGTCTTCGGGATGTCAGTTAGTTGGGAAATAGAAAAATCGTAAGCTCAGGTGGTACATACATGTGTACATACATGTTTAATTACCTTTTGGGTCAGTTAGGAATGGGGACTACTATTACAAGGAACAAAACGAAACGAAACGGTTTGTTTCTCTTCACTTTAAAGACTTTACGGTTCCATTTCGTTTATTGAATTAGCAAGTAAACAATCCATGTTTTTGGTTTAAAGTAGCGGATCTAGAGGGGGTCTGCTTTCTTCCAGTGATCGCGTCAAACGAGTTTGATCCCTCGTCAGCTGAGCTCGACACCTTGTTACCCTAGCTCGACCCCTTATTAGGCCCCTCAAGACAGTGGGTTTAAAATGGCAGGTTTCTCAAAAGGACAGGTTTTGTCGAGATTAACATTTGATAGCGTCTGAATCTGAAAATATATTAAACCACTAATAACTGTTTGAAATAGCCCCATGGGGCCCATCCTATATACATGTAATAAGAGAGCTCTAATTTGATCAGTTTCGCATATTTTTAGTTGAAAAAGGGAGAAAATTAAGATAATGATAAAATCCATGGTGTCGCGTTAAGCAAAAAGGAGAGGTGTTGACCCCAAGTACCTGTGTCGTGAACAAATGAGCTAATGGCAGTTAGGTTAAAATATATGTCCGTGTCAAAACGATATCGATGTTCGTGTCGTCATTTTACACGACGGGTGTTGTTAACAAGGCAGGACTTGCTCACTCTTCCGGAGCACCTGAAATAACTCCCGGTTTTTAGTGGAGTTCGTGTTGTCTGTTCTTTTTAGCTTTATGTGTAACGGATTTGTCATATGTGTCCCTTGATTTTCGATTTCCTGTTTAACGGATTGGTTGCGTTTGTCTCATAGCCAAACCGGTTAATCAACTTGCATTATTGGGAAATTGTTTCAATATATTTCCATTCTAAAAACTGGATACAATCCATGACAAGAAGACGGGTGAAAACGGGTCATTTACCGAATTCCCGGGACTCGTCGGGTGATTGAAAAATCTCGGGTGAGAGGACACATTTCGGCAAATTCATGACCGGTGTGACCCGCAAAAAAACGGGTGAGTTGACATGTATGGACGACGTTCAGTTATATAGGGTACATGTATATAGGAACCACCCTCATGGTCTGTCGGAATACCTTGAAGAATATTAATGAGATTTGGTATGCCTCTTGCATTTATAGGTTGTCGGACTAATGGGTTATCGTACTAATGGGCCGTCGGACTATTGGGAGGACCCCATCTGAATGATAAAAACAAAATACAGATGTGCTAGTCCAAAGAAAAAAAAGATTTTGTCTTGGGGGAAAAAAAAATATCCCAACAGTTGAATTGTGGGTCCCATTCCAATCTCCACCATAATGTTATGAGTTCGATTCTGGCCAGTCACGAATTGTATTAGATACAACTTTATCTGAGAAAATTTGTCAGTAATTTCCAGGCGCGGATCCAGGCGGGGGCGCACCCCCCTAGAAAAAAAAAGGATTGGCGTGGCTGGATTGACAATCGCTTTATGTTAAATACGTGATATCAACACTTTGTTCTTTCGACTCATCTCTCCATTGTAATGAATATTCTTACATGTCTTTGCTGTCCCGTTCCGGATCATGTAAAAACCGGCATCGGTTACATTTCACTTTTTGCAATCATGGATGCTGAGTCTGATCAGGGAGTTATAAAACAACCTTGTTTTTATAATTCCCTAGTTTGTTTTATAATTCCCTGGTCTGATGAACCACGAGCAAAACGAGAGAAAGTTCAAAGGCAGCTTGATTTTTTCTTCAATAAGCCCCTTGATAGAGAAAGAAGGTATTTACTTAGTATAGTTACATGATTATATTCTAAAATCAAATTAAATCCCTTTGTAAAGATTGCGTAATACCGTTTTATGATTCCACACGTATCTGAACATCACCAGGTGTCTTATATCAACACAAATCACAACAACACGTGTAAATATATATACTTTCACTTTGAATGATTAATTAATTTACGCTTTTGTTTTTACTGTGGCTGATTATTTTGAAAATAAACTAATTACTTCATGATTGAAATTGTGGACATATATGCCATAGTTGTTGGATTTTTCTTGCTTACTTATACATATCATACTTCATTGTACGTACCTTCGATGTGAAGCATCATGCCGCACATGGTACAATTTGTACCCGCAGAGGACCTAGGCGGTCCCCAGACCCCTCGCCAAGAAGTGCGCCCCCTCCCTAACGTAAAATCCTTGATCCGCGCCTGATTTCTGCATACAGATTGTTTCTTCTAGTTTCTCTGCTTTACAACAGAAATAATTCCGCACGCCTTAGTATAACTGATCCAGCTTTACTTGATAATTTTGTATATACAGTCAGTACATGTGCACTAGCAGGCTAACATTAAGCAAAATTAAAACATTATGTCTGTGTTTGTATAATACGTCATATGTGTTTCTTGTGTTAATTTTAAGGGGTCAATATATAGGTCATTTCATGCGTCATGCGTGCATTTCTTGTGAAAGAACCCATAGGCCTGTATGCCAAAAACAAACTATACATGCTAAACATATAACATGCAAATTATATACAAGTCATATGGAATCTAGACAAAATCCATTGCTCTATTATCATCCACTCGGCTGTGATATGTATATGAATAGGTATCAAACGGATACATTTCCATTCGATGTAGGACCTTTTACTCGTCAATAAATGCGCATATACATATGGAACTATCTCGGTTGTGTAATATATTTGGATATACATTTTTTTGTATTTGTATATTTTGGTGCTTATCGCCACTTTCAGCAATATTTCAGCTATATCATGGCGACCAGTTTAAGTGGTGAAAGAAGCCGGAATACCTAGCTGCAATAATGTAGCTCCTGTGACAAACTTGTGTCTCGGCAGAGCTACAACGCGGTCCCATTCGTCACAATGGAGCAAAATAAAAGTTGCAGTTGAAACATAAAAACTCACTATTTACGCTTCAAACATTTCATTATAACTATTACTGATGACCCCAGTCCTTGTTAAATCGGTTTGGCTGAGAAATATATGCTTTTCAAAGGTAGCAACAACCTTGTTCAAATTTATCGATCGTTTTCCATAACCGGAAACTACGGAAGGCGGAGCTTTTCTAAATATGGTATTTCTTACTACACGCTGATGTAAACATTCACGCCTCAAATCGCCAAATATGGTATCGACATCCAAATAGCGAGGCCGGAAATGACGAAATTCAAAATGTTCAGAGACATGGGTTTTTATTTTGTGGGAATTACATTCTAAAATACTGGTAGGTGATAAATACTTGTTATAATAATGGACAAAAGGAAAGGTTATGTCTTAATATTGATAAATGCAGGCGTCAGAAACTCTGTAAGCGAGCGCAAAAAATCTCGGCGGCTGCTCCATTACGTGTAATGGCATCCCGTTATAACCCTTGCGAGTAAGCGAGCATTTAGGGTTTTATTATTAGAACTAGGAATACCCAGAGAGAACCACCGACCATGGGCAAGCAACTGGTAAGCTTTATCACTTGCGACTGCGAGTCGAGTGCACCTTTTTTGTAATTTACAAAGCCGGGCGCGAACCCACGCCGTATTGGTGATAGGTTTGTATGAGTTGTTAGGTAATTCAACTACCTAACTCATTGAGCCACCCGGGCCCTCGATTGTGTAATATGCAGCCAGCACGCCGCCAATGCGGGAGACCAAGGTCAGTTCAATTCAAAAACTATTAGTGTGATAGTTGTTGTTTCTACGCAAATACACAGTATTCATGAATAAGAATAAAGACGAGTTTGCTCGGATAATGTGTATTGGTTAATCGACATGTCTTAATATCGAAATTCGTATAATGTATATGGATGAATCGGCATGTCTTTCCTGTGAACTCATCACCTTGTTTCATTGAAATTCGTATAAAGTATATGGGTTTATCGACATGTCTATTTGTGAACTCATCACCTTGTTTCATTAAATATATCAGCAGGATTTAATCCCAATATACATTTGTATATAAATATTTACCAATAAATGTCGTTCAAAAGACATATGTCAGTTGTGCTGATTACGAAGTTGTCTCCCGTTGTCTTTTATCGTCTACTTCCTATTGAAATACAAATTGAATTACATTAGAATGCATTACCTATAATTTGTCTTATCATTGACTCGATCAATCAGATATTCATAAAACTTTATTTTCAAAGATATTACAAATTGATTCCTTTGAAAAGTTACTTAATTATAATGTATGCCAGTATGATATGCTGTCTTCCCGACATTAAAAATGCTGTGTATTGCAATTTCATGTTCTAATTTTAACCAATAATCTGATGAACAAATATTTATTTCCTGTATGTTTAATTACTTATGCTAGGCTGTCAAAATGTCTACGTTTGCGTGCTGTAACATGGCTTGAATTTCCTCTTTGTTCTGTTGGTGGTATGATAACCACTTGTCTGTGTTGGTTGAATAAAATAATAACCCCATTTTCATTGCATTTGGTTTGATTTCGAATTACAATTTGACACAGTTCGAAGAATTTTCACAGTTCCTTAAGAAAAACTTGGCGGGAAAAAACAAAGATTTATAGGTCTTGTAATATAGATTTGCAGGACCCAATAATATAGATATTCAATCGGATAAAACAGAAAAGGAAATTATATTCTACCACAGTCCGGAACGATAGAAAGATCCAGATAATAACAGTTCCGTAAAACAAAGCGCACAAAACACATTTTGTGCACACGACACGTTTCAAGAATAATCGTTATCAGGTATGTTTGAAGTAAAAAGATTGGAAAACGAAATAATTATAAAAGTTTTTGTGAACATGAACACTAAAGGGCCTACACAAGATAGCCAAATGACTATGATTACAGCCAAGAAAATCAAGAAGCAATAGATCCACTACGATGTATTATACGGTTTCTACTATGAAGGACAATAGAATAAGATTGCTTCAGAACAAACAGTGAGTTCGGGACACCGTACTCACCTCAAGGATTAGAGTTTACAGACACATACCCAAAGCCACAAGTCTCACCGATCAGTACGTTATAGCTTACGGGATTTATTTCCCATTAATTTTGGTAGTCGTTGCTGTAGCTTAGACTTGCTAGAATTTACTTTCTTATCAATGATTAATCTTTAAATAAATTGTTGCTATGAAAGTTGAAATCTTAATTGATCATCTTAATAACTATCCGCACATTGAGAAAAACCTGCCTCCACATTTAATCCGTCAAAAAATGTTGTTTGTAAATACAAGTGGTCAGTCAAGATTTGAACTTACAGCACTATTTTTTTAAAGGGATTCTTAATAAGAAAATGACTTGTAGCAAGTCTAGCTATAGCTAAATAATTGCTGATAGTATAACTTGTACGCCGTTAACTAACTCCACCGTAAGATCAAACTGTGACATTACTCCATCATCACGATATGACAAAAACGATTTAGTGCAATTCCTGCTGCGCATTAAAGTATGTAATGTGCAACCAATGTATAAATCGTAATTGTATATCGTATACTCCTGTGTAAACATTTACTTATTGTATTATAATTATCCTACTACAACGTGAGAAAACTCAAAATTATTGACAATATAAACATAAAAATGCAAACATGATTTCGAGGGGCTACGTTTGAAGATAAAGGTGTATGATTGTTTTAAAGCGATGCACATGGCTCTGATAGCTATAAAATACTATTTAAGAAAACCTTGTAAATTAATCTTGCATGCTTGTTTACTAAGATTACAAAGAGTTTTTATTTGAAACAAATGTCATTGAGAACGCCCTATCGTTAATACAATGTGTTGTTGTAAGATGGATATAAATATATATATTTTTTACATTTCGTAATGAAAATGTTATTATTTTATTAAAAAAAGTTGAAAAAAAAATACCACACCCCCAGAATTTGTTCCAAAAGAAATTGAAAAATCGTAAAATAACGGAGGCAAAATTATTATTATTATTATTACATTCATTTACATTATTATTGTATACATTCCCAACAGAGCACGTTTTAATGAATAATACTTGCTTAGTCATATGCAACAGTATGTGGCCAAAAGTATTGGCACATGTAAAAAAAAATCCCTATATAATCAACCAATACCATATTTTTTCAAAAAAATATTGTGAAGTCATTTCTGGATAGTTAACAAATTTTACACCAAAACATTCAGAATTGTCTATATTTTGATTGTTTATTTGCTCATTATGTTTATATGAGTGGTTTTTATTTGTACAAAATTTAAACATAACAAATACAAATTGACTTTGATTTTCTTATGTATTTCAACTAAAAATAAATCCTAAAAATTAACAATCCTGTTTAAATAATGTACAAATAAAAACCACTCATATATACATAATGAGCAAATAAACAATCAAAATATAGACAATTCTGAATGTCTTGGTGTAAAATTTGTTAAAATCTACCCAGAAATTACTTCACAATAATTTTTTGAAAAAATATGGTTTTGGTTGATTACATAGGGATTTTTTTAACATGTGCCAATACTTTTGGCCACATACTGTTTGTATAATATATATAGGAATCGGGAAACTATAGGTCGCATTATAAAGCTCCATACTTTCTTTCAATGAAACAACTCTTTTACTCGCGAAAATCATTTTTAGCGATGAGAGACATATATTTCTTACATAAACAGTAATTATATAGTTAGTATATAAAATCGTCCTCCATTTGTAATGTAAGCTTTCTCATCGATAAACTACCGCTCATTATCTACTGTATCCTCTCCTTAATGTGTAAAAAAATACAGTCAAACCTGTATTAAGAGGTCACCTTTAGGACAAAAAAAAAGTGACCTTGTAAGACAGGTGACCTCTTAAAAGAGGTTCATTTCATATAAGTTTTTATATGACAAGACAAGAAAAAGGTGACCTTTTAATACAGGTGACTGCTTAATAGAGGTGACCGTTTTGGCAGGTTTAACTGTGATTAGATTCTGTAAGATTTTCGACTCTATTCTACCGAGACATTTTGTCTTAAGTTTAACCTTTCCAACATCATATATTTCGGCAACGTACATGATTCCTCTATACGTTCTGTCGAAATATCATGGGGTTTGTAAAATTTTGTAGTGAAAGGCCATTCTTCAAGACAAATCCATACCCTAAATATTTAATTGACGCATCCAGATACATGATTTTTTTTATTTATAGGTCAGGCATCAAGCCCTACATAAAAGTATTAAGATACAAATAACTCCAATCAAATTTGGGCTAAGATATCCTTATACATGTACAATAAAATATTAAATAACACACTGTCGGAACAACTCCAAAGTCAAGCATCAAAAGTGTACAGAGAGTCAAAAGTGATACCCCAATATATGATGCCATTGCATTTAATCTATCTTGCAAAGTGATTGATTGATTGATTGATTTTTGGTGTTTCACGCCACTTTCAGCTATATCATAGCGACCAATTTTTAGTTGTGGAAGAAGCCGGAGTACCCAGAGAGAACCACCGACCATGGGTAAGCAATTGGTAAACTTTTATCACTTGCGGCTGCGAGTCGAGTGCACCTTTTTTGTAATTTACAAAGCCGGGCTATTTTGCAAAATACAACAAAGCGAAAGGAAGCTCTGATTGGTAAAGTAGTGTTATATGCCTAAAGGAAATGGTTTCTCGTACACGATGTGCCCACAAGAAACTAAAATAGTCATGAAACTTGTATTCTAATTTTTAATGTGAAACCTTCAAAGGTTATACATTAATTGATCTTAGAAATTAAAGCCTTGTTTTAGATAGCTGAGTCTGCAAAATCATTGCGCTGATATGTTTCTAATCTATTTATGTAGACACCTTTTTACTGTGATGACATAAGTGCAATTATGTTGTTAACCGCTAAGTGAATACCAATACTTACCTATGAGAAATACTTAATATTTAATTTGACGTTATTACGCCAACCGTGACGGAGGATTTCTTGAAAACTACTAAAAATATTCTCTGTTTGCTAAGATAAACTTGGCTTGGGTGTAGTATAAACAAATATGTGCTTTATTAATGTGCACCTGCTATAAATGAATTACCAGAAACTCGTTAAGATATGATGTCACGTGTCTGGTTATAGCTACCGAGTCATATATGGATGGTTAAGGTACTTTACTTGAAGTCTGGCTTCCATTAGATATACATAATTTGTTGAAAATAATATTATTGCAATAATTATATTATAATGTAAATATAAATTGGTACAATAACTATTAATTATGATATATGATTTGTAATATTCCGTTTGATCTCCACACGTGATATTATACCAATATAGCATACTGATGAGGTCAATACCTGCAATTATCGACCAAATAAACCGACCTGGTATATCGACGGAGGACTAAATCGGAATATATATTTGATCGGTAATGTATACATTTTCTACATCATATTTTCAGCATCAACGGACTGTACATGAAACTGAAAACTATCGCTATGTTTTGTCTGAAACGGACTCGGGTCATTCCTTTGGATGAAACATTGCTCTGAGTAGTATATTCTCATACCTCAAATCAAGGAGTAAACAAATGTATATCAGATTAAAGACTTATTATTGTAGTGTATTATAGAAATACTAATAAATGTTAAAACTTTCAACCATTTTGTATATAATATAATATTTCCTGTCTGATACATACTGAAATAATCATCACCCGTTATTGTGGTAATCTTACCATGATAATCGTCCAGTTTGTTAACAAGTTCTTATTTTCCATCTTGGTCCTCATGTCACACCATCTTGACACCTATGTATTACTGCGATTGAAGGTGGAACAAAGCACGTCCAAAAACCAAGGATCGGTAACTATGGTGGAAAACGCTTCAAATGTAGTTGTTTGTCACCGGGTTGTTAGGGTCTTTGGTACTATCCCTCTTGTTCCTCCTTTCTATGGAGCACGACTTAGAGGATATACCAAGGATTGGGAACTATGAAGGAAAATGATTCAAACGCAGGAATTTATGAAAGGGTTGTTAGTTATTGTCCCTCTTGTTCCTCGTGACACACTATTCTATGGAGCACAACGTGGGAAGCTTAAAAATATGTGAAATACCAAGGCTGTTGAAGGAAACCGGAATACCTGGAGAAAGCTACCGGCCTGTTGTAGGTTACTGACAATCTTTATCACATAATGTTGTATCGAGTACATTACTGACGCAAGATCATACAACATGGTTCCCTCACTATGTACTCTGGAAATGATTTGAAAAATATTGAGGTCATCGAGCTTTTCGTTCCTGCTTCAAGGCGAGTACGATTAAATCTTATATTTCTCGAAATTGTAGGTATATTGTGTTAACACCACAATCTTATGTATGGTTAAATGTACACACAGAACATTGGACATCTTGGTTGAATTTCTTATTGGGTGTCCACATGCAGTCCGCGTTCGAACTGTGTCTATTCCGCTTCACTCTACATAAGACGTGCAGTGCCAGGAGACTCTCTTTATACGTCTAGTTGACTATGAAGCAACGGTTTATATGTACACCTATATATAGTCAGTGGATGTATTGATTGCAGGATAAATTTCAATAAACGTAAAGAAAATTGCATTGCACAATCGCTTCTCGGAACACGTGTTCATAGTTATCAAGGTGAAAACGACGGACATATAATAGAATACCCCGTCCACCTGTCAGAAGAGTGGGTAATTAACGGTACTTAATTTATATCGTTCTTTTGATGTTTTAATATATTAAAAGCATGGTTATATTGGAAATTAAGATATTAACGGCCTCTATAGCACATTAGAGGTCTTTAACACAGCTTAATGTCTCAATGCAATGCAATGAATGAAAGCATAGTAAGTGAAACAAGACCGATAAGATAAATTGGATGTAATAAATCAAAACTGAGTAATAATACGTACGTATTTTGTCCATTATTCAATATATCTAGTATCTGTCCCGCAACGTTTATGTAATTTTTAATGTTTTTATATAATAAGAAACACTATTAGGGTGTCTAGTAGACGTAAAATCCTGCAGGTCGGTGGTTTTTTCCGGTTACTCCGGTTTCCTCCACCAATAAAACTGGCCGCCCTAACCATAACCCATACTTCATGTAAAATGTGTAGGTTTTACTTATAACAGGATAGTGCAATTAAAAGATCCTACACAAGTGTTTCATTATTGAGTGGTGTTAGAAAAAATAGTCAAGTACAATATCTAAACATCAATCAGTGCAGCATTTAGTTCTCTCCCACACTCTTAACACTGACAAAACCATGCAACTGGAACTACTTTACGTCGATTTACTGAAGTGTTAAAAAGGGACGATCTAAGGGATGACTGCAAACCTAGTTCCCAGCTATGGATTAAATAGTTCCACTGTTTTGTGGATGGAGAGGGAAACTCCATTATCAAACCTCCGCTGCCTTGCGACGCTCAAAGCCAAACTATTTGAAAGCCAAATGTTATATTGTAAGTAGTAGTTAAAGTTGATTATCACAATTAAAATACAAATGTATTACTCTTTAATATTGACTCGCTTCAACCCAACCTCTACCGTTGAAGATTCAAATAAACGTTAGGAAATACCAAAGGGACAATCAACAATGGACAAACCAGAGAAACTGCCAACATAGGGTATACAAGACGAAGACAAGCAAAGCAAAAACGCAGCACAATATGTGTTGAACACCACTTTACGCAAACAAACACAAATAACGTAAATAAGATACGAGCCCTCATTTTTTATACGGAAATAGTAACGGACATTACGACACAGAACTCAGAACGTAAAGACACAAATCAGTATTATCAATCATCAACAACACCTACCATAGTGACGCATTGTGATTTCAACCCCCCCCCCCCCCCCCCCCCCCCCCCCCCCCCCCCCCCCACACACTATATTTGGTTGACCATCTGTTGTCTTGTGGTAAGAGATATATACTATTGATTTGTGAATATTTTTTATTTAATTTCTTTTTTGTATTGACTTTAAATGAGATGTTCTTTAAGACCTTTTATCCATGGTTTATTGCACCATTGTAAACTGACGATAATAAGTATTTAACTACTATTAATGATAATTTTATAATATAACAGGTGTTCCATAGTACCCAAGTTACGCAAAAACACAACCCCACTGCTTAATACGTTGTCTTTGCCTTTTAAACGCTCGATTACAAACAATTGACCTAGCTTTTTCAATCTATCTTTATATTTCTTCAATAATTTATTTATTACACGGTTTATTTGATATATTTGTTATTGAAATTTACAGTTTCTAAATAATGTAGTTATTATTAAAACTAAGGTTTTCCTCCTGAGGCATAGGTGACCTTAGCCGATTTTAATGACCTTGTATAGGACCTTTTGTTTACTTGCTTCCAAAATTATTACATTTATTTGGCTTTCGAACCTTTCGGCAGTGGGCGTACCTAATAAAGATTAACCCAGAGACGTGTCATGTGCACTAATGTTGATAACATTGCCGCAATCTGGCTATACCTTTGTTTACTTGCTCTTAAATGTAATAATTATTACACTCACGAGCCAAAAGTATTTCCCCACTAAGATATTTCCCTATATATTTCATATAAAACCATTTATTTTCAAAACATTCTCTTGAAGTCATTCCTTAAACTTTAATAATTCTACTATTAAAGGTGAAAATTTCATGAAAATCGGTTAAGGAATGACTTCATGAAAATGTTATGAAAATAAGTGGTTTTATATGAAATATATAAGGAAATACTTTTGACCCGTGAGTGTAAAACTAACCTTCATCTCCCTAAGTCATATATTAACTCTGTGATCTTGGCTCTCCTGTTTAGGCCCTTTGGTTTTCTTGCTACCAAAGTCCCAAGGACCTTGAAATTATTTGGCTTTTTAGTCTTTTGACTATGAGAGTACCCGATGGAGGTTATACTAAAAACTCATCGTGCTCATTAAGCTAGATATTCACGTCTTAATTTGTATTGGATTAATAATCCAATCTTCTTATCACTTTTTGTTAGAGAGCCCGGGTGGCTCAATGAGTTAGGTAGTTGGATTACCTAACAACTCGTACAAGCCTATCACCAATACGGCGTGGGTTCGCGCCCGGCATTGTACATTACAAAAAGGGTGCACTCGACTCGCAGCCGCAAGTGATAAAGTTTACCAGTTGCTTGCCCATGGTCGGTGGTTCATTCTGGGTACTCCGGCTTCTTCCACCACTAAAACTGGTCGCCATGATATAGCTGAAATATTGCTGAAAGTGGCGTGAAACACAATAAATCAAATCAAATCAAATCACTTTTTGTGTAAATCAGATTAGTATTGTACTTTGTATAAAGGTACAAATAATATCAACACTAAGGCCAGCCTCCATTAGACCATCGTATTCAGGCCCTTTGGCTTATTAGCTTTCAGAATTTGTTTGCATTTTCAAACTTTCGATTTTGAGAGTACCTGATGAAGGTTGTAGCAAAAACGCATTATGTGTACTAAATTAGATATCCATCTTTTATCTGTATTGGATTAAGAATTATATCTGTTCATCACTCTTGGTGTTAATTAGATCAACAGAATTGTGTACTTAATATGAAAATGACAAATCATCCATTGATTAGATGTATATTTCAACAGATTGATGACTACGCCTTTCTATTCTATATACATCTGTTTAAACTAATAGTCTTCATACACTGGGCACATTTACCTCTCCTTTGATGAAATTAAAGAATATACTAAAACAACATCTAATTTTTATATGTATATACATGCTACTGCTTTCATGATTGCTTTTGTCTGATAATGTAATAAAATTGCGTCTAAAACCAATTACCGCAGTGTATTACCCACTGTTTGGTATGCTTTTTGATACAAAGTGTATCCTAAATATATATATTCATATGGAGTAAGTTACCTGTAACATTCATGAATCATTATATTGTAATGGTTTGAACGTATTGATGATGACCAGAATGTACTTTGAGTAGTGTGGGTTGCTGTATTGCTGTTGGATGCAATTTTCAACATTTATTCGGATAGGGACCGTCCATAAAAACGTAGATATCAAATGAAGTGCGCACGACGCGTTTCTGAAATGACCTTCATGAGGTATTCTCAAAATCGAAAGATTGGAAAGCCAAATAATTTAAAGTTTTGGGAGCAATACAACTTTTAGTGGGGTTATGTTTATTTCCTTGAACTATAGCATTTCTTTTTCAAACTAAGCAAAAATGTGAAAATCAATATAAATGCATCTATTGTATAACGGCACCTCAGTGTTACCATTGATCAAGTAAAGTATTGATATATATTACACATATTCTATCGTTACAGTTTATTTTAAAAATCACAATTATATATAAATGGTTAATAGAATATCATGGATAGTTCTACGTACAGCAGAACCCCTCAGTATCTAGATAAGTTGTTTTATTATATCACGAGACGGAAAGTCTTTGTTGGTAGCATATACTGGCTTCATTCGTCCGGGATAAGTCAAGTATATCAAACTGCAGTGGCTGGTCCCTCTGATTTTGGTACAATGCATATGATTGTACTATGCGATTTTAAGTAGAGGACAAGCAAGGTTCATGTTTTACTAGAACAATTGAGAAACAACAAAGCATAATAGCTACATGTCTGATCTAAATTAAATTTTAGTTGAAGTTTGGCCTTCTTAATATCAATTAACTAGCTTGTAGAGGATGGGGAACGGGGTGGGTTCACATTTGAACCTTCAAGAATTTGGTATTGCTTATGAAATGGAAATTGTTAGGTTGCAGAATTAATGTGTAGTTTTCTTGCCTTTCTACTATTATTTTAGATGGATATAATTTTGCTTGGGTCTGTTTGTCGAGTTGTTATAATGAATTGTTACGTTATCTTTCAGAATGGTTGTCCATGGCAACGAACTAGACTACGAAGATGAAACCAGTCATGTGTTTACGACTGTGTTCTATAAATATAGTGAGAGAGTACGACCCTATAACAAACAGTTGGGACCAGTAGAAGTTAAAGCAAATTTAGAAATTATTGATATTATTTCCATGGATACCAAACGTAATCAACTAGAGAGTATTGTTGACCTTAGATTGGTAAGTTAGACAATCTGTTCTGCAAATTATTTTCTAATATTCTAATATACAGTTATAACGACAACGATTTTATTCGTATGTGTAAATAATAGTATGTGATAAGCAAAAACTGATGACGTATGTGCAACTTGTTGAAAGTCGTGCACAAAAACGTCACGAAGTTATGCAAACTGTTATAGTCAATGCATCGCTCAGAATAGTAATAATGCATGAAAGGCATGCTTTATTAAAAATTTTATGTTGTTTACCAGATACGATATTAATAGTTTTACAATATTGTAGGTTACAACAGAAGGTGATATTTCCATTGTTAGGTCTGCATCTTACACGAAAGTAAGAAATGTAGGAATATTTTTATGATTGTTAAAATGTGAATGATACTATCTTTGTTTTAATAGTTATTTGTATTGATATACGTATATTGATGTCCAATACGATTTTCTTGTAAGATGATGTTCGTTTCGTCTAACAGTAACACGATATGTGCCACTAGTGGTGCAGGAACTTCCTACCCCCCGGGGCACCTGGAACCACCTCGGCATTTTGAGCGTTCTTGTTGCTCAATCTTCAATTTTCTGTGTAATATTTTGTCGATCGTTGTTTGTTGTGCCTTATCTTTTGGGTTAGGGTAATGGTGTTTAACGCCACTTTCAATAATATTTTAATTGTATCGTGATGGTCTGCTTTATTGGTGGAGGCGCCCATTTGCCGTAAGTCACTGACAAACTTTATCACATACTGTTTTATCGAGTACACCTCACCATGAGTGGATTCGAACTCACAACATAAGTGGTAATAGACACTGATTTGCATAAATAGTTGTAAATCCAACTACCCTACGATCACGACCACGATGGTTCCGCCTTTTCATTTGGCCGTTGTACTGTCTGTCTTTCTTCGGCCTACGGCTTATGAATACCCCTTTGATATCTATATTAATATAATTGAGCTATCTGATCTACCACTTGATTATAAATACTACAGTAAGTGTAGTATACCATAGATACAGTTTATCTCTTCATCATAATATCACTGTCAAATAAATCAATTTGGCGTTGATTTATTTCAATAAAAAGAAGATTGTACAATTGTGTTTACTGCCAAGAGAAGAGCGAAGACGATGATATCAAGAACAAAAATATTATTATTAAGAAAGGAAGGTCGATTACTATAGTATTTTTTTCAAATATGCTATATAGAAAATAGTTTGTAAACAATCAATTACCAAGCAAAACATATCGGTGATGTAATGGTAAGCATGTTCGCTTCGTGTTCGGAAGATTGTTGTCGATCCACAATTGGGCCAAACCAAAGACAACAAAAATTATTTGCTGCTTGCAAGCTAATTTGTTTGATAACCTGTTCCTTCAGTGTGTACAATGTAAGTCCAACTAAGTACGTTAGCCTAGTGCAAGTCAGACATCATCTTGATTTTGCTATAATGAGGTTTAAAACATGCTATCTTGGGGTAAACCACAATTATTCATTAAAGACAAATAATGTACACATATAATTCTGTCCACAAGAACTTTGCTATGTAATTCTTTCTATAATACACGTAAAATTATACATAATGTAATTCTTATCGATATGTTTGGTCAATAGCAACTCTTTGCAATTTTATTTTGACGTTTGAACATCTGTATGCATATATTCGTACGTAGGCACGTCTACATAGTTTCAAACGTTATATGTTCACCGGCTTCAAGCCCAAATCTTGCAGTAAAAACACATATCATTCCAATAGTTGATGGACCAATCAAACGTGTTGCACGACGACGTTCTTAAACTGTCAAATTTGTGCTTGAAACAGATGCACATGTAACTTTTGCATGGACTTTGAGTAAAAAATCAGACAGTGTAACTATAACATTAAATAGTGTCCGCTCTTACAATTGTCTCCTATGATAAAGTCCGAGGACGGAATAAAACACAGCGATGACTTCGTTCGGTCTGTGTAAGGTTTTTCATTACAAATATAACACAACCGGACACCATTTCACAGGACACTATTATGTCTTACACAACCACACCTTCACTTACTGATGCTTGTTTCGCTCATATTACAAGGATTTGTAGTACACTGTCAATAATAAACATGTATATAGATATTAGATGGATTGACTTCTTGAAAAGTATTTTCCGTCCATCTTTAACTGTTTATTATTTTTGTGTCTGAAATCAACCTTTTCACAATGGTCATTGAAAACGTAGATCTCCAAACCAGTGCGCACGACGAATTTCCGGAAAAAACCCTCATCATGCACTTTTTAAACAACATCTGTTGTTATAAGAGACCTCTTACCTCTAGTGGTTTCCTCATGTGTAAATACTCATCGATCCTCTTGGTAACAAATAAAGGGTGAACTTGTTCCTACTCTTCAAATGCCATAATGTAATATTGATTACTCTTATGTAGTTAAAGCAAATGTCATAACAGTATGTATGTATAGTACTGGTGAACGTAATAACAAACGGCTTAAGATGCTTACAAACTGAAAATACTATAAAATAATATATTATCTGACAATGGATTTTTCCATGGACGTGTCACGAACAATTTATGATAATTTTTTTATTTATTTTGTTTGTCGTCGTACAGTGTCTTTTGCCCAATGTTACCTGTTTCTCTGGATCGTCCATTCTAAATTGCTCCTTCGGTTTTCTCTCTGCGGTTTATTTTGACATGTTCAGATAATATATACGACAAATGATACTATTTTGTCATTGATACCTCATTGTTGACAAAAATGTGATTCATTTTGGTCAAATTGTTGAGATCAAATTGAGGTAATAAAAACGTAGATATCAACTTTAGTGCGCACGACGTGTTTCTGGAATAACCTTCATCAGGTACGCTCAAAAATTTCAAAAAATTTGGGAGCAAGTAAACCACAAGTCCCAAACAGGATCGCCAAAATCCGATAAATAGCTTGCCATAAATTATCTGCCAGTCATCGTAACCACTGTGTCAAAGGGGGTCAATATCTTACATTAGGTCAGTGTTACTGGTTGTGGGTTAGTCACAGATTTAAGACTGAATTGACAAGTCAATAGAAATTGTGGGCTTTTCCAATAAATGATACTTTATTATGTGTGCGAATTTACATTAAACACAATGAAAAACAATAGCTCATAACAATTAGATATTCAATATCTATGGCATGTAAACCTGCCTGCCACCAGTCGGCGTAATTAAAGAATTCTTTAATAAAGTGTTCCTATGATAGTGTAATTATATGATATGATGCTTGTTTATATCTGACTGCCGTGTGTACAGACGTTTGATAGCGTTGATAGTATATCATTTCACTTTCATAACAACACTGTTTAGAGAAAAAGGAGAAAAATACATAAACAAAATGAAATTGACACGTATGCCAAAATCTAGTGATTTAAATAGAATCATATTATATAAACAACAATGTTTGTTTTTGTATCCATGGTGTCGAGAAGAAAGATATTATAAATCACAGTGTTTCATAGTAATTTGAACATTTTGTCATGTCACATTTTTTCTAGTTACTTACATTTTTACTTTCAAATACTTTTCGTACCTTAATGTGCTCAAATTCACTAATAAACTGGTAGCATCAATGCATGTAGCCTTATACCTCTGTCGTGAAAAATGTGGAGAGTGTTCTTTATGACGATTGATTTACAAATATTATTTGGGTATTTCAAACACCACTAGCTTGAATACATTTAAGTTCTATGTTTATTGTCATCTAAGCTTTCGCAAACACTTGACAGTCAACTAAAACAAAACAAATGGCAGATTTCTTCCAGAATCCGCACTGACATATTGGCTATGATCACCAAATAATTGAATTAAATATTTCAGTTTTTTTTTTTCTGGAAATAAACTTGTCGGAGAGTCATTATTCATATTTTGATCATGTGCCATATTTCGGATTTTTAGCTCATCTAATTATAGACACATCATGTAATATATATAAGCATACAACATGACTGTGTAATTATAAACCTTACTGTTTGTCCACGTATTGTAGTACACAGGTATTGTATTTAAAAGTGATCACCACAAATGATAACACTTCATCGAAATGCAACCTCTTCTTCCATATGATATAGCTGAACAATCAGCTGGTACTAAACAACAATCACTCACTTGATGATGACACTATATCAACACGACGGGTATCACAAGTGAAGCAGGAACTGCTTACTATTCCGGAGTACCACTGGTTTTAAGTGGGGCTCGTGTTACTCAATCTTAACTTGTCTGTGTAATGTTTTGCAGATCTTTGTTTATCCTTTCGGCCATTGTGTTGTCTGTCTCTCTTCGATATATGGATTATAATTACCACTTTGGTATCCTCAGTATATTCAAGCTGTTTTTGAAAACTATCAAGTATACTCTTTTGCATAACATCTCATGTTCAATAAGGCGGGATGGAGACCTCACACATTTGAGACGGTATTGTAATTGTTTTCGTTTATAGAAATGTGCGCATGATACATTTCTGCAATAACTTACATCAAGTACGATCATAATCAATAGATGGAAAGCCAAATAAATATTACAGGTATTGGGAAGCAATAAAACTAAATGACATAAAGAAGATAGCCAAAATTTGCTACGGAATCATATGAGTGAGGAATTTTAGCTTTGGTTTAATACATTATAATATTCAGATAAATATATATATAATAAACCATGTCAGTGGCGAAGCACTGGTTACTGCTCCCAGATGATAGTAGTTACTAAAACAATTTTGAGTTGTCTTAAACGAAACAGGAACTATTTTCTCTTCACATGCACCTGAGTTCACCTTCAGTATTTCGGTAGGAACTATTTTCTCTTCGCATGCACCTGAGTTCACCTTCAGTATTTCGGTAGGAACTATTTTCTCTTCGCATGCATCTGAGTTCACCTTCAGTATTTCGGTAGGAACTATTTTCTCTTCGCATGCACCTGAGTTCACCTTCAGTATTTCGGTAGGAACTATTTTCTCTTCGCATGCACCTGAGTTCACCTTCAGTATTTCGGTAGGAACTATTTTCTCTTCGCATGCACCTGAGTTCACCTTCAGTATTTCGGTAGGAACTATTTTCTCTTCGCATGCACCTGAGTTCACCTTCAGTATTTCGGAAGGAACTATTTTATCTTCGCATGCACCTGAGTTCACCTTCAGTATTTCGGAAGGAACTATTTTCTCTTCGCATGCACCTGAGTTCACCTTCAGTATTTCGGTAGGAACTATTTTCTCTTCACATGCACCTGAGTTCACCTTCAGTATATCGATAAGAACTATTTTCTCTTCGCATGCACCTGAGTTCACCTTCAGTATTTCGGTAGGAACTATTTTCTCTTCGCATGCACGTGAGTACACCTTCAGTATTTCGGAAGGAACTATTTTCTCTTCGCATGCACCTGAGTTCACCTTCAGTATTTCGGTAGGAACTATTTTCTCTTCGCATGCACCTGAGTTCACCTTCAGTATTTCGGTAGGAACAATTTTCTCTTCACATGCGCCTGAATTCACCTTCAGTATATCGATAGGAACTATTTTCTCTTCGCATGCACCTGAGTTCACCTTCAGTATTTCGGTAGGAACTATTTTCTCTTCGCATGCACCTGAGTTCACCTTCAGTATTTCGGTAAGAACTATTTTCTCTTCACATGCACCTGAGTTCACCTTCAGTATTTCGGTAGGAACTATTTTCTCTTCACATGCACCTGAGTTCACCTTCTGTATTTCGGTAGGAACTATTTTCTCTTCGCATGCACCTGAGTTCACCTTCTGTATTTCGGTATGGACTATTTTCTCTTCGCATGCACCTGAGTTCACCTTCAGTATTTCGGTAAGAACTATTTTCTCTTCGCATGCACCTGAGTTCACCTTCAGTATTTCGGTAGGGTCCGTGTTGCTCATCATTTAGTATTTGCTGTTGTGTTTTTTTTGCTTTGTTTGTTTTCGTCATTTGTCTTGTGATCAAGTTTGCCTGTAGTGAATAGTTCATTCTTGATTGCCCTTTCAGTTCTCTCTAGCGCATTCTTTTCACTTTATGTACCCAGTATGCTAAGTCTTACGTACCCTATGCGTTCTCAGCATGTGATACTTAGCTTATCGTTAATGTAGATATAAATATCCATTTTCGTTGTTGCCTATTTGTCATGTTTCTAAATTAATCTTTCACAGCTGACTTTATTTTACTTTTTTTCTAAAACAATCATTAATCAATCTTATCGACAGCGCTACAGTTGTTGCTGAAATAAATGCTAGCTCTAGCTTGTAAAATGTCGTAATATGAAATGATTACAACATTGTTTATTTTTTACAATATTTTAACACATACGTTTTACGTATGACGTAAGTTAAGATAAACTTTATGTACCAACGAAACAGCATAGATTAGATACGTATGTCGATAATGATAAATATCATTCGATCTTGACATCAATGTCGAACAGCTGGAAAGCCAAAATAGTCATATATTTGATATCCCAAAATAAAATCCTTAAGTACATGCAAACATGAAATATAAGAAGTTTATTCTTTCACAGAACCTTAGCCTGTATGCATAAAACATGCGAGAATGAAATGAGGACGTCAACCAGGACAGTGATTATGTATGAAACAGTTTTCTGATTGCTCGTTTTATTTGTTAGGAATGCAATATTAGGCTCAATCCAGTAGTATTGGGAGATTCTGTTGTGTGGTATGTCCGGGTTGTTGGTTTCTATACTATTCACTCAAACTGTTACTCAAATGACTTGGTTGACCGCTATGGAATATTTGTGTCACTAATGACCACGGATATGCTCCACTTGTCGTAAACACTTCCCGGTCCTTTCCTCGTTCATGACTTATTACCGGGATTCTAACTAGATTAACACGACGGGTGTCACTAGTGGAGCAGGAACTGCCTACCCTTCCAGAGCACCTGCGTTCACCTCCGGTTTTTAGTGAGGTTCGTGTTACTCGATCTTTAGTTTTATATGTATGTTTTCAATAATAAATTGATAATGAGAAACAGTAACTACCGGGGATACTCTGTGTCCACATAGGATGCTTGTGAATTCGTTTATACATATACAGTATGTCATTGCTGATTTTGCACATATTATGACATTTCCGATTAAAAAAAAACGTCAGCTTTGAAGGTTTCGACACACGTTATCACTAGTATTGCTTGTTGTTCGGTCCGATTCCCTGCGATACTAATGATTATGTCTACCTCGACTTTCTAAACTGACGTTATTCTTCATGCTTTATTTAACATAAACAGTTTACTAAATACATTCCATGAAATTTCAAAATAGTAAAGATTGTCGTATATTTATATCGGGAATATTGATTTTTTTATCTTGCAGTGATTAAGGCTTATTGTGGGTGGCAGGTAATGTATGACTGAAGAAACCCAGAGTACCCATTGAACGCCAACCTTCCACAAGTAACTAGAGAAATTAAGCATGAAATATTATACATTTATTGCATGCTGGTGAGGGAAATATGAAAATGTATTCACCCAAGAGTATCATGTTCTCTCAGGGTAACGCCCGAGGGGAATATGATATTCGTGGGTGAATAAATTTTCATATTTCCTGAACCCGCATGCTATAAATGTTTTATTATACCGAATGCAACCAAGAAAACACATACATGTAAAATACTGCTGGGAAACATCTTTTAAGTCTATTGGAACATTGTCTCAGACATTTACAAATCACATTCACAACAATAAAGAGATTCAAGATCAATATCCAAGAGAAAACAATCTGACCAATTAGAAATATGGCCCTTACTTTACTTTTCTACCTTCATTTATGAACCAAGATAAAAATGTTTTTCAAATTTATATTTTAACAATAATAAAAATTCACAATATCACAGAAATTTACGCAACAACAATTTTCGATTGTAACGGTCGCCTGCAAGTGATGCGTTCCGAGTGCCTCTGACGTTTTCCTATCAAAGAACGATCACTCTGGCGGCAAAATCCGCGGGGTTTCCGAGGGGGTGGAATATGATTTTTATTTCACGAAATATGATTTTTGTCTGTGTGATCACGTGTTCTGATTTTTACCCATTGTCCAATCAAATTAATCTATTTATGGTAATTAATATATGAGGTATAATAATATACAATTGTAGTCTTTTGTTGAGGCCAATACGAGGTTTTATGGACTTTAAAATCGACATTCACCGAAGCCTTTAGGCTGAGGTGAATATTGATTTCTAAGGTCCATAAAAACTCGTATTGACCGATACAAACGACTGTAATTGTTTTATTACATTAAAATGAAAAGTGAAAGTGAAACCAAGTCAATATGAAATTAATCACTTCATTATGCAATGGAAAGTGAAAGTGAAAGCGAGTCAATACGAGTTTTAATCAAACAATATCAAATTTTACGGAATGTCAGGTGAAAGCATGATAGCCAATAAGATTGTTTAAATAAAATCATTATGTAATAATAAGTAATATTATATTGCTTAACGCCACTTCGGTCAATATTTCTGGCATAACATGGGTGACGGTTACATTTGTAGTTGTATGTCTGACAAAAACCGTAATAGAGTACTCGTTGACCACCAGCCTTAAGTATATGTGTAATATTTATGAATATGATGAAAACAGATGAATATTAATGTAAATAGTTGTATATCATTGTAAACACCATTAATTAAATGTTGTACATATGCGTTGCTTATATAAACCACTTAATTGATGGAACGTATTAACCAATATATACATACAGCACTGTTATATGTTTGTGTTTATCGAAAATGAAAAACAGAAAATACCACGCTGCCGGATCAGTTCCAAAATCCATTAGACATACCGTAGAGGCAAAGTCGATATCACTCATAACACACAAATACATGCTGCTTTTATGGACTTAAACCTCTCTTTGCAGTGAAAAGAAAATACAATGAAAACTTTATTTAATAATTTTGATAATTTTAATATTGTAATTCTTTTTCCCTAGTGTTGAGGAGATTTATATCACCATTCGGTATTTGATTTCGACTACCACTTTCGTCATCGCTTTCAAATGTGTCTTATAAATAGGGTAAATGTTCTCTGTACACTACGACTGCATAATATCTTCTACCTTAGGTTCTGCCAAACGTGATAACACACAAGTTACCTCAGAAGTTTGTTTGTATAATCTTTTATCTGCTGTAGGTGGGAGTGATAAACAATTTCTGTTGTCATAATGTTTTTTTTTTATTGTTGGCATATTTACATACCTACGTAGATGACGGAGCTACCTATTTGTCAATCTATAGCACCTAATTACTGTCTGTTCATTTTATGTCTTGTTTTATTTGTAGAATGATTTTTCACATTCTGTTTTGATTCCTTTATTACTCATTGTTGAGCTTTGTTCCTAAATAATTGAATTTATCAAGACTAATGTCTATCTCTCTCAAGCATAGGTAATCTTAGCCGATTTTAGCTATTTTGTTTAGGCCATGTGGTTCACTGTCTGTTCATTGCGTGTCTAGTATTATTTGTAGAATAATTATAGTCCAGCTAATTATGAATGTTCACATTGTGTTTTAATTCCTTTATCACAAATACAATGTAATTTCCGATTGACTTTTCTATTGTCGGTAATAGTTACAGTTTCTCTAAACTAGAATAAAATTTAATTTTTTTTAAATTTTTTTTTAATCAAATTAAAAAAATGATATTCGGTCAAACAATTTTAGGTACACAATGTTGCATAGAAATTGACAATGCGGGCCGTTTAAGAACTAAACTTTACGACTAAAGAGATGATTTCAATATAATATTGCGAACTGTCCACTTATATGTAGTAACATTCCAGAAGCTGCTGTATATGGAGTAAATATTTGTCAGTACAAAAAATAAACGGGGTGGACTTGGTTGCTCCGGAAGTGTAAGCAGTTCCTGTTCCACTAAGAGCACCCTTTGTGTTACACTTGCTACAAATTCGGTGTTAAGTCACGAATAAGGAAATGAAGGGATTTCGATACGACAAACGGAACATATCCCTGATCATTTGGGACACAGATATTCCATAACGGTAAATCAAGCCATGCTGGAGGTCGTAAAAACCGTTAGCAGCAAGTATCCATCAATATAGGAACCGTAAGCTCTGGTATTTCAAATCAACTAATTTATACCATGTCTAAATGATAAAATAAATTATGATAATAAATTATTATAATGTTTGTATGTTACCTAAATAGGTCATGTAAAATATACCATGACCTAGTTATCGAATAACCTCTGGTTATACATGTGTAACACTAAATGTCATTGACATAGACATATCATGTTAATTATAGGTTAAATATATACTAGTAATTATCATGCTAATTGCATACAGCGCCAATGCATCATATTATCTTATTCTACTGCATATGTGGTTGTATAATAATATTATTATTCCACTGCATACGTGGTTGTATAATAATATTATTATTCCACTGCATACGTGGTTGTATAATAATATTATTATTTTACTGCATACGTGGTTGTATAATAATATTATTATTCCACTACATACGTGGTTGTATAATAATATTATTATTCCACTGCATACGTGGTTATATAATAATATTATTATTCCACTGCATACGTGGTTGTATAATAATATTATTATTCCACTGCATACGTGGTTGTATAATAATATTATTATTCCACTGCATACGTGGTTGTATAATAATATTATTATTCCACTGCATACGTGGTTGTATAATAATATTATTATTCCACTGTATACGTGGTTGTATAATAATATTATTATTCCACTGCATACGTGGTTGTATAATAATATTATTATTCCACTGCATACGTGGTTGTATAATAATATTATTATTCCACTGCATACGTGGTTGTATAATAATATTATTATTCCACTACATACGTGGTTGTATAATAATATTATTCCACTACATACGTGGTTGTATAATAATATTATTATTCCACTGCATACGTGGTTGTATAATAATATTATTATTCCACTACATACGTGGTTGTATAATAATATTATTATTCCACTGCATACGTGGTTGTATAATAATATTATTATTCCACTACATACGTGGTTGTATAATAATATTATTATTCCACTGCATACGTGGTTGTATAATAATATTATTATTCCACTGCATACGTGGTTGTATAATAATATTATTATTCCACTGCATACGTGGTTGTATAATAATATTATTCCACTACATACGTGGTTGTATAATAATATTATTATTCCACTGCATACGTGGTTGTATAATAATATTATTATTCCACTACATACGTGGTTGTATAATAATATTATTATTCCACTGCATACGTGGTTGTATAATAATATTATTATTCCACTACATACGTGGTTGTATAATAATATTATTATTCCACTACATACGTGGTTGTATAATAATATTATTATTCCACTGCATACGTGGTTGTATAATAATATTATTATTCCACTGCATACGTGGTTGTATAATAATATTATTATTCCACTGCATACGTGGTTGTATAATAATATTATTCCACTACATACGTGGTTGTATAATAATATTATTATTCCACTGCATACGTGGTTGTATAATAATATTATTATTCCACTACATACGTGGTTGTATAATAATATTATTATTCCACTACATACGTGGTTGTATAATAATATTATTATTCCACTGCATACGTGGTTGTATAATAATATTATTATTCCACTACATACGTGGTTGTATAATAATATTATTATTCCACTACATACGTGGTTGTATAATAATATTATTATTCCACTGCATACGTGGTTGTATAATAATATTATTATTCCACTACATACGTGGTTGTATAATAATATTATTATTCCACTACATACGTGGTTATATAATAATATTATTATTCCACTGCATACGTGGTTGT
Source organism: Bathymodiolus brooksi (assembly GCA_963680875.1). NCBI lineage: Eukaryota > Metazoa > Mollusca > Bivalvia > Mytilida > Modiolidae > Bathymodiolus > Bathymodiolus brooksi. The sequence goes on from OY804583.1 coordinate 63,330,549, forward strand.
ATAATAATATTATTATTCCACTGCATACGTGGTTGTATAATAATATTGATTGATTGGTTGGTTTTATGGTGTCTAACTCCACTTTCAACAATATATCAGTTACAGTGTGGTAGTTAGTTTTATTGGTGGCGGAAACCGGAGCGCGAGAAGAAAATCACCGACCTGCCGCAAGTCACTGACAAACTTTATCACATATTGTTGTATCGAGTACATCTCGTTTTGAACGGGGTTCGAACTCACAACGTTAGTGGTGTTAAGCATTGTTTGCATAATAATATTGATATTTTACAACATTAGATATACAAGAAAGGTGAAGGACTAGAAGTTTACTTCTGTTTTCTGAATAGTGTTTTGTAGATCGTTGTTTGTCCTTTTTCTTTTGACCATTGTGTTGCCTGACCTTCTTCGCTTTACGGATTCATAATACCCCTTTGGTATCTTCAAGCTCTTCTTATGAATCATGTAAAATGCGGTAGATCTTCACCGTTCAACATCGTTGCTTGTTTATATGATCCGGAATATCTATTGGCTTTACACCTACAAAATATGTTTATTATATCTGCATCCTTAGCATACGGGGAATATCATGTGATACATTCTAGATCTTAATGTATATATTCCGATATGAAAGGCTTAACATTATTCATTTAGGGTATTTCACGTAATAGTCAATCTAATGATGAGACATAAAACTAGGTTAAGCTAACATCTGTAAATAAAATTCAAGATTAAGCAAACTTTGTTTATCAATTTTATGATTTTAAAGTACTGTGTTTTTTCTTAATTTCGTTGTTTTTCTTCTGCCGTTACATAACCCTTACGTGATGCACTAAATGTTATATATCGCTAATAAGATGACAACTTCATGACTTACACGGATAACATCATAGGTGTCGCCAATGAAGGATGAACTGGTTACCCGTACGGGAGATTATAACTCACATCCGTTTTAGTGGGGTTCGTAATAATCAATAGTTTGTGTTATGTGCCCAACTGTTTTTTTGTGGCCATTGCATTGCCTGTCCTGAGATTTACGGCTTCTGATAACCATTTTGACATCTTCAAACTTCAATTATGCCTAGCATACATTTTTATAAGATGACCTGACATTTTTAGAAACGTATATTGCGGGAAGAAAATTTTGCTTTGGTAGCACACATTTCTGTGTAAGATAACTTGATTTAGAATTTCAATGACTGTATTATATGCGATGATTTATACGGCACAAACTGTATTTAACTTGACTGTTATCTTATATACTTGCAACAATATGCATAATGTCTAGACGTGATGCATTCTGACAACATTCACTGTTTAGTGTTGAAGGAGAGGTGCCAGAAGAACCTTAGAATTTAATGGGTTTGATTTTGGAGGCTTTCGGAATTGATAATAATATTTAAGGTTTTCAGAGTATCAAAAAGCAATTTATTCCTTTTAACATGTAATATGTAATGTGTCATACTACTTACTTACTTACTTACTTGTAACAGGCTTTCCGACACTTGTCAGTTTAATAGATTTTTTGCTTTACATTGATAAAATGATAAACAAAAATGGCCACACAGTCCGAACAGTTCCGAAAGGCAATAGCAAAATCGTAGAAAGAGACAACATCGATATCCCTAACACCGCCACTTTTTATTGAAGTGCCTGCACCAAGCCAGGTAAGTGAACGTTCATGAACATGTTTGTTGGGGGTATTGATTTTGTATCTGTTTCAACTGTTTATCGTTCATTCGCTGCTATTCTGGGTAGCTTCATGATTATAGATTTAAAATGTCTTTCCTTTCTGTTTGCATCATTTACAAATTGATTCATTCTTCATATAGTAGAATATTTTAAATAATACCGGAAGGGTTAACAGTTTCTGCTCCACTAGTCATACCCTTCGTGCTACTGTTTAACGACACGTGCATCATCTGACATGTAAATAAGTATGCGCAAATAAATAAACAAATAATAAATAAAATATGAATCCCATACATTGGGCGATTTCAACTGATTTTCTGTGAGTATTAGTGCACCAAACAGCCACTGTCTAGTTGATATGAGTGTTTGGTATCAACGTTGAAAGGTTTACAGTTTTACAAGATGTTGTGAAGACTGCAATACACCGATCCGAAGATAATAGAAGGGGAAAACGTTGTATATCAGACAGTTGTAGTGGATAACAGAATTACTAAAACAAAGCAACAGGCGCTGTCCTGTTTATGTTTGATTCAGTATATGTTGTACTATCTTGTTCGTTTGTATCTTATAACGATTTTGTTCTTTTCGCTCGGAACACTTTGATGAATGACAAAAGAAAAGTAAAGTAATTGTTGTCTGTATGTCATTACGCGTTCTGATAATTCATCATGTGATGAGGAACATAACGGATGTTGTTTTGTATGCATGTCTGTATGCTTCTTGATAAACCATCATCTGATGAGGGGCTTAACGGAAGTATATATGTCATCAGGTGACCTGATAATTCGTCATCTGACGAAGGGTTTAACGGTGGTTATTTTTGTATGTATATCATACAACGACCTCTTAATTCAACCTGTCGGGGATAATTTTTGTATGTATGTCATTAAACGACATCATAATTCAACACGTCGGAGGTTATTTTCGTACATGTATTTTCCGGGCCTTCCTCCCCAAATAATAATTATGGTAGCTGAAAAATTGCTGAAAATGATTATATATAGGTATAACCGCCAGATCTATTTTATATTTTCGTTATATGGATATGTTCTTGCAATAATCATTGAAAACGGATTTAAATGTAATGCAGTTATTATTTAGGTGGAGTGCTAAGCACTCTGATAAATCATACTAAGACCGATCATTTAGCCCGTAAGGAGGGGGCCTTGTTTTACCCCGCAACTAAAATCAGGACATTTCGTTATTGGACATGAAACCTTTTTAATTTTTCTTCATATTTACCATATTCTTCGTTGAGAACTGCAAGGTCAGATCATTATTTTTTTTGCATCTTTCAGATTAATTAATTTAAAATAAAATATGACCCCTACACCCGCTTGTCTCTCCTAAAAGCTAAATGATCGTTTCAATAATGAAATACTTTATTCGGTGGTAAATTTACTGGAACATAATATGATGTCCATCACATATTGAGTTGAGTTTTTGTTTTGTGTTTCTTCGTCTTATGTACCTTATGTTGCCAGTTTTTCTGGATTGACCATTTTTGATTGCCCCTTCTGTATTCTCTAGCGTTTGTATATAATGCTACTTGTTCAATAAGGGTAATAACAAAATTACCGAACTCCGAACAATCTAACAAAGGGAAAGTCAAAACTCATAATTATATAGACAGACAAAATCAGTCAACAACCGGAAAACTGTGAAAACCGTAATGACCCTGACTTGGTACAGGCATTTCTAAAGAAATGGTGGGTTGAATCAGATTTTAAAGCGCCAAACCTCCCACTTTCATTACGGCTCAAAGTTTCCGGCTGTCACTATAACAGTATTTATAACAATTGAGAGTATTTTAGTAAAGAAGCAAAACAGATTATTCCTAAATCTTTGATGAAATTCTGATAGGTTTGATTTTCATGCCCAATATCTGTCTATAGATTGTCATACTTGTGCTAACTACATCAGGCGGTGTAGCATTAAATTGTCCGTGTAATATATTTGGCACCATACCTGTATATTTAGCTTAAGTAATCTGTCAGACTATTTAAACGATGTAATATAAACAGTGGTTTCGTGTATGTTATCGACAGTGAATATTAATGCTACTAGGGTGGCGTGTGAAAGTCTTCTTTATGTGCAGGCTACCAATAACTTGAAAAACAAAAACAAAACATACCACACTGTCGGAGTTAGCTTAACACTATTTAAAACAATAGTTTACCTATATCGTGGCAGTCGGTTTCATTGGTAGAGGAAGTAGGAGTACCCGAAGAAAAGCACCGACCTCAGTGTCGGAAGTCACTGACAAACTTTATCACATAATGTTGTATCGAGTACACATCGTCATGAGCGGGAGTCACAACATTAGTGGTGATAGGCACTGCTTGTACGGGTTGTTTTAGATCCATATACTATACGATCACGACTAAGACGGCCCCTCAGTGTGGGGCCAGCTCCACAAATCAAAAGGGGCAAAATGTATGCCCCTAATACAGAACTATAATGTGAACTAATCTGTCTATATAACCTTTTTTCTATGATAATTAGATTGTAATCAGTTTGTAAAATACTAGTTAACGGTCACTGATTATCAGATTTAAATTTAGTGATTAAGAAGCAAAATATAAACATTTAAGAGAGTTTTGTGTAATTTGGTTGTTCTACATTTATCTTTTACTGTTATTTCCTTTCTTCGGAAAGCGTGTTGGTCTAGTACAAATCAGACATCATCTTATCGAAATGCAACAAGAAACTAACGACCCCTCTTAACAAAATCTTGTTCATGATGAGATGTGTGTTGCATTTGACGGTTACGTGCTAGGGACATGATATTCACCATACACGAAACACTAATTTATGGCTTAGCCCTTAGGAGGAGTACGTATTTGATTCGTTGCAAAAAGTAGTGAATGCCCCCACACGGAGGGATTGTTCCCCACAGCGGAGAAACTGTGTTCTACTTATATATCCTGGTTTTTTTGGGGGGTGTTGGGTCTTGTTTTTGCTTTTGTTTTTTTTTGTTTTGTTTTTTTTTTTAATTTTTTAATTTTCAATTTTTATTTTGCTAAAGTATTTGAGGAGGCTCCTTTCTTTCCTGCATGTCGTATTCGTGCAAGCAAACAAATGGAACAAACACAGGTACTGACTAATGACTTCATTTTACCTTTGGAATACAAATCTTGCAAATTCCCTTGGATCCAATTTCTTTGTTTTCATGTAGGAATTTCAAAGGAATTTTGCCAAAGCTAAATGTATTTTAGTTATTTATTTATATTTTGCTTCATAGACAATTGACCTTTCAATGACCTCAAATCCCTTTTTGAAGGAATGAAATGATGTATATAGGAAAATAAATCAATTTCCGCATGATTGAAAAAAAGCTAAAAATGAAAAAGATAATAAACGAACACACCTTATTAATAAAGGATCAAAGGGAAGTAATAACACCGAAATCATCTTTATTTTACAGTCTTAGAAGTTAGTCTTAGTTTTGGTTCAATTAACTGTTTCACATATTATCGTATCCCTCAAGCATATGTGACCTTTGCCGATGTTGGCTATTCTGCTTAGATTCATTGGTGTTCTTCCTACTAAAAGCTTTAAATTATTTAGCTTTCCAAACTTTTGACTTTTGAGCCTACCTGAAACCAGAAACACGATGTGATCACTAAATTGTATATATACGTTTCTATGATGCAACCATGAAATACATTTCCATATTATTTTATTAAATAAACGATAGAAAAAACCAAAGTGGCAATAAAAGAATCGACAATACAGAGACACATGCAATATTGGGCACTCAGGACACAAGACAGAGGACCAAGACGAACAAAATATAATACACATCAAAAGAAGCTTAAAACATGTGTAACACGGACTCCACGAAACCCCGTGGAGATCCCAGGTGCTCGCAGCGGGTAAGCAGCTCCTGTTTTTTTATAAGACACCCGATGCTTTACTCATAGCCCAGTCCGGTGACAGTCTTGTGCCTCTGCATATACAAACAAATATATTACACATTGACCTGTTAATTATTTTATTTTTCATTTGACGATGCTAAGCATGTTCATAGACATTCGAACCTCGTTTCCGTTAACTCGGATATGTTCTTATCTTGGATATCTTGAAGCAAGAATCTGTTCCGTTCATGAATTAATGTATTCCTGATAACTGGGATGCACGGCTATTTCGAACTAAATATAGTATAAAACTAGGTCCATTGGACTTGAAAACAATGAAGCTTCACTTACTACTCTAATATTCAGGTAACCGGGTACTTGTAGTATGTTATTATTATTATTATATGAACTAGTTAGAGAGTGGATGAATGAGTATTGCTAAAACAACAAAGTGAGCAAATGTCAGTTCTATCATAGCGAGAGCATGTTACTTTTCTATAAGATGATGATGATATCCGCTTTGTACTATACCAACACGCTTAACTTAATCTATGTAGTGATAATTCACTGAAACAAATATTAAAGTCCATGTTTAGATATTCCGCTCTACTCGGACACACTTGGCTGATTCCTAGTCAACCAATCTTTGCTCTTATTCCCAAGTGATGCATGATGTCTAGCGGAGAAGCATCGAGTACCAACTTCATAATCCTTGGTTTGACAAACTCAAAGATCGAAATCCACACTAACCTTCACACCACCGATGGGCTTTAGCTATGTTATGACAGAATAAGCACATCTTATAAGTTCATTTGTCGGGATTTGAGATAGTCTTGTGAATATTCTATTTACCAACATTATTACATCTGATTTTTCCAAACATAATTATAAATATTAACTCTTTCTTGATATTATATGCCTATACCACTTACGTTTTTATTTTAGGCAAAGCCATTACTTATATTCATATTTAATTAAGAAACTATATTTTGGTGAATATGATTATTTTATCAAAGAAATAAATGCATGCTCCTGTACATATATAATGGAGAGCCATAATGGAATAAGTGTTCTCTCAGATTGTAAATGTGCGTCTTGTTTGATTTATAACTTTCAATACAAAGCACTTACTCGATGGAATGATATAATTATGCCTCGTGCTATTTATTACACGTTAACATACAAGTGAAATGTTCATAAAATTACCAAACATGCATTTTTGATATAATATACTTCATGATATCAAACGTTAATATGCATCTGAAAATTTCGAAACATGCATTTTAGTTTATATTTAGGACCAAGAGGGAGAAAAACAAAAGGAGAGGCTATGTTACACATGAGAAATATATTTCATTTTTTTTTTACAAAACGAAACATAATTATCAATCTGTATGTGAATATTTTTATTTTCTTTTGATCTTCTTCAAGATGACAATAAGAATATATGATTAAGTGGTTAGATTGTTGCCGCTGTCAATCACGGTGAAATATGCAATCATCGTTCAAAAAATCATTTCCACTTAATTTGAAAGATTTGTGACTAACTGTGTTGTTCTCTTTGAAATATATATATTTTTTTTTTTTTATTTTTCTTCATATTTCTATAAAAGTATTACATAACCTGTTAGAAATTACAAAATGCATGCACAAATTTTCCGCCCATGCGAACGACATATTTGTCAAACACGAAACAAAATGGATATTTCATAACCTGTTAAATACGCATGCACATGATCAAAACATATTTGCGAAACATGGACAAAAATGGCTAGCATCTTTACAAACAATTCGGTTACAATCATGAGTCGTCTTTGTATAACCCACAATTCTAGTTACGAAGTGCAGAACAATTATTTATAAATATGAATGGCATGACAAATAGCCCATTATAAGAATAGGGCGTTAAAACAGGTTGAAGTAGAAGCGTATGATATACTATAAGCGTTTCTACGACTTTCCCTACTATAAGAGTTTTAAAACACTCATATTCGTATTTCATCTGAAAAAATATGAAGCGAAGCGTTTCTGGCTAAAAATAGAAAGTACAGAAGACTCACACTGATAGTATAATGAAAACAATATGTAAATAATAATAAAAAAAATATATAAAAGACATGTTTATTTTAAGCAAGGTTGCTAGCTGTTCTATACGCATTTGCTGTTATGTCTCTCTAGAATTTAAATTTAAAATTAATTTGTCATCATTTCTTATTCTATATGTTATCTATAGTATCATGATTATGACTGTTTAATAAAGGACGAAGTCCTTATAACGGTAGGCTGTCCGATTTTTCCTTCTATATTGATAGCCAAATATCTGTTCACCGGAAGCTTAAAAAATAGATCAATTGATAATTTAGAAATGCAAAAGAAATATATTTCAAAGAAAAATTCCCAATTCTTTAATTTTTTACTCTATGCAAAATCGAAATAAACTTGAAATAAAATTATAATAAAAAAATATCTTTCTACGAAACTCCCGACGGAAGAGCGGCGTACAGTAGGTACAATGAACGGAACAGCCATAACAAATCAGCTACAAAATTCATTAAAAATAACTTGTACAGATCATCGTATTATTGAAATTTTAGGACTTCGTCCTTCAAACAGGTTGCCTGTCTCATATTAAAAACGGAGATATTTAATTTAGTACGCATGAGTAATCAGGTAATCAAATGAACGGCAAGCCAACTATTCTAGAAGTTTTTGGGTGTAAGTAAGTAAACCAAAGGGCATAAACAGGATGCACAAAATCGGCAACGATTACCTATTTTACCTGAGGGATATTGATCTTAGCTTAAGTAAATTACATTATTTAGGTACTGGAAATTTCTAATAAATCCATGTCAGTACCGCAGCACTGACTACTGGGTGGGTGATACCTTAAGGGAACTAATAGTGCACTAGCAGAGGTATCGCCCAAGGATAATGACGAAAACGTAGATCTTTAAAGTAGTGCGCACGGCACGTTTCTAGAATAACATTCATCATTTTTAAGAAGAGTTTGACGATGCCATAGGGGTAATCACAATCCGTTAATCGATGAAGGACAGACAAAAACAATGGCCAAATGAAAACGGACAAAAGGAGAAACAACGATCTACAAAACATACACATAAAACTAAAGATCGAGTAACACGAACCTCACTAAAAATCGGAGGTGACCTCAAGTACTCCAGAAGGGTATGCAGTTCCTGCATCATATGTGACACCCGTCGTGCTACTCTTGTTACAAACATGGTGTGTACATGACATTTCAGTTATATCGTAATGATTATCTGTCTTGGTGGAGGAAACTAGAATACAGGGCATTCTGGAAGTTATAGACGTACTCTCTGTTTCAAACAACAATCTTTGATTTAAATATAATTTTATTTTCTATTTTAATAGACCTGGAATGACCCCCGCCTGTTATGGAATACCAATAAGATACCTTACATCACTGTAAATGAGAGCACTGTTTGGACACCAGATGTAGGTTTCTTAAATACGTAAGTATGTCAAGAATATAGTATTGTTAAACTAGTTTATGGACCCAAACCTCCTCTCTTAGTGAACGAATGAGACCATGTAAGAGAAGGTTGAAGATACCAAAGGGGTAATCAGAAGTAGTAAATCGAGGACAGACAAAACAATGGTCAAGACCAAGCAATTATCTACAAACTTCCACTAAAATCTTGGGATGGAACGATAAGTGGCATCCGTCGTGCTACTCTTGCTTGTCAGTTTAAGAATCAAAGAGATTATATAGATTTCAGAATAAAATATTTGATTTGATTTTTATTGTGCCTAACGCCACTTTCAGCAATATTTCAGCTATATCATGGCGACCAGTTTTAGTGGTGTAAAAAGCCAGAGTACGCGGAGAGAACCACCGACCATGGGCAAGCAACTGGTAAGCTTTATCACTTGCGGCTGTGAGTCGAGTGCACAGAATACAATATGACATTTATTTATTTTCAAGTATGAGTTATTCCCATTATTGACGACCATAATAAAGCGCAGATATCAAATTCAGTGTGCACGACGCGTTTCTAATGTGGCTGAACGACTCGCGCAGCAATAAATGCACTGTTTCTTTACATTCATTTGTGCCTAAGTGTAAAATTAGATAGTCTCTTATCTTAATTTACTGTTCTATCCTTCCTCTCGAATTATATCTATAAAAATGAGCTATGATATTCCCGAACATGATCTGTTTGCAATAGAGTGCATAAGTGATTGTTGCTTAACGCTACGTGAGAACCTTTGATTTTTAATGAGAATCGTGTTGCTCAATCATTAGCTTTCTGTGTAGTGTTTAGAAGATCATTGTTTCCCCTTTTGTTCTTTTCCTTTTTGCTACTGAATTGTCTGTCGATTGATTGTCTTCCGATTACCCCTTTGGTATCTTCAGACTTTATTTTAGTAACTGGTCAATGTGTGGTATATTTCCTCTATGCAGAAGTAATAACACAATATAATGTTAAAGAAAAAAAAAATGTTAAAAAAAAAATAACACAATATTTCAAGGGCTATGGTGTTTAGCGCCACTTTTTACAATATTTCAGTTATTTCTTGGCGGTCAGTTGCATTGCTGGAAGAAACTGGAGTACCCGGAGAAAACAACCAACCTAACGCAAGAAACTGACAAACTTTATCACATAATGTTGTATCGAGTACACCTCACTAGTGGGATTCAAAATGAACACCATTAGTGATGATATATATTGAAAACAGTGTTTGCATATCAGGACTGTGGTGGTCGTGATCGTATGGTATTGGATACGTATACAATCAGTACCTATCACCACAAACCTCAAATATGCCAATGTATTTTATGATTGCATTAAATATGACAAACAGTCAATTGAACCAAAAGTAGCACTAACTTCTAAGGCTGTAAAATAAAGATTATCTCAGTGTTGTTACTTCCCTTTAATCCTTTATTAATAGGACTGTTTCGTTTATTCTCTTTTTTCATCATAGCTTTATTTGCCATCATGTGGAAATTAAGTTATTTTGTTATATACATCATTGCATTCTTTCACAAGGGCTATTGAAGTCATTGAAAGGTCAATTGTATGAAAGAAACTAGGATAAATAACTGAAATAAATTTAGCTTTGGTCAAATTCCTTTGAAATTCCTACATGAAATACCAAGAACATATGATATTACATCCAGAGAAATTTGCATTGTTTCTTAATTTCAAATGTAGAATGATGGCATTTGTCAGTGTCAATGTCTGCGCCGTTGGTTGTAACGAATGATGTTAATTCGACGTAAAAACTGGATACACTAGTCCTTGAAGGTGTTCATTATAACAGTATATATAAGACGTAAAATAATCCCTGAAAATACTGGATTGCTTACAATGCTTCACATTCACATTCATAAGCATTTCGGGTAGACACATTCCTTAAGTATATTTCCAACAGACTATGTGTAATAGACCAACGTTTGTGTGGATTTGTTGTGTTCGTTATTGTTGTTGTTGATTGTATGGTGCTATCTCGCTGAAAGGACAGTCTGTGGGTAAACATGTTGCTCCACTTATGATACATGATTGTGATTTCGAGACAATCAGTCTTTGCTCTTACACCTTAATGTTGGATGCTTAGTGGAGAAGCAGCAAATGCCAGATATATCTGGTTTCATCCGACCGGGACAGGAACTAACAATCTACCGCTATCGTAGCGAGCACGCTAACCATAATACCATCGATGCAATAAATTTGTAATAAAATTAGAGACAGCAAATATATAACAGTCAATAACGAAATGCTTTATTTATTGGATGGAAAAATGAAATAATATGCAATGAATCCGATATACATAGGGAACTTCAAGGGCAAATACTGATGTAAATCGTAATGTTTGTGTTCACCTTAGAATGTTGATCTCTGGTGAGGCTAGTATTTACCATTTACCCAAAAAACCTGGAGCTTATTTGTTTAACAGCAAATCTAAACACAAACGGATGCATCCAGGCAAGAAATCAACGTGTGATCATTAAAAACAGAAGCTAATCTGGATTAAAAAGTGCTAAATGTATCATTAACACCGCTAGCCAAAGACCACTAACCTCTTTAACTATAAACATGGTTTATATCGGTCAACGATTACAAGATTACAAAGGTTATTGCATAAACAGTACGTACAAAGGGAGATAATCCGAAAATTTGACAAAACAATCTCACTGGGTCCAAAGGTTATTGAAAAAAAATCATCCACTTGTTTTCCAAGTTTCTCAACATTAGTGGGGTTTTTAGTGGGGTTCGTGTTGCTCCATCTTTAGTTTTATGTGTATGTATTGTAGATCGTTGTTTGTCCTTTTGTGCTTTTTTTCTTTTCGCCATTGTGTTTTCTGTTCTTCTTCGATTTACGGATTCTGATTACCCCATCGGTATCTTCAAAATCTTTTTAGAACAAATATTATTGATAAGGTATCATTGTCGAATTCGAATATAAACTGCTCTGCCTATTACAAGAACATATGTGATCTCCATTCTATCCATAGATATAAAACATTTAGTGGGCACGACGTGTTTCTGGAATAACATTCATCAGGTACGCAGAAAACCGAAAGATTGGAAAGAAAACTAATTTTTGGGACGATTCCTTCAAAGACGTTGGCTTGATAAACAGTCATAGTTAATGCAAAAATGTCAGAAAACATTTACAGAATATAGAAACATATGAGTTTTTCGGATAAGTAAAGTGTTTGAAATTTACAGTTCGTAAATAAGGTGATCTATTGAAATTAAGGTCATTCGTGACTTATCACCGGGTTTGTATTAAAAGTAACACATGTGGAGCAAGAATTGGATACCCTTCCGGAGCACATGAGTTCATCCCCTGTATTTAATGGGGTTTGTGTTCCTAGATCTTCAGTTTTCTGTGTAATGTTTTGCAGATCGTTGTTTGCCCTTTTGTTCCTTTATTTTTTGGGCATTGTAATATCTGTTCTTCCTCGATTTACGCTTCTCATTACCCCGTTCGTACCTTCTTACTTTTTTTAAATCTTCCTGTGGCATAGATAACCTTAGTTGATTCTGGCTAATCTGTTTAGACCCAATGGTTGACATGCTCACAAAGACTTTTAAATTATTTGGCTTTGCAATCTTTTGACTAAGAGCGTATCTGATGAAGATTATTCCAGAAACGCGCTCTGAGCACTAAATTAGATATCTACGTTTTAATAACACGTATTAGAGGAGCTAAAAGCATATATTTCTGCAAAACCATGAATGAAACATGACCACACTTCCTAACGAATTATGATTGATTCCCATTTTTCTGGATTGTGTCGAAAAACAAGATGCTTATTGGCATTGTAGTTCATTTTATTGGCATTCCATTCTATTTCCTGCGTAGCTAAGTCTAAATGTCGAGGTGTTCTTAAAGTTGTGGGCTGATATATACTACTCACAAGGTCCACGAACACTAATATTCGATGATTATAATTAGATCATACGATATTTGTAGAATTACTTCACCCGTATTCGATTTCTTTGATTACACTACTACTGGATAAGTGGGCAGAGCTGGAAGATACCAAAGGGGTAATCAAATTCCGTAAATCGAAGGACAGACAACACAATGGCCAACAGAAACAAGGACAAACAACGATCTACAAAACACTATAAATTATATAAATTATATACACCATATGACATTGAAACGATAAAGATGTTCAGATGTAACATTTATCTACAGGCGTATTGCTCAACTGCAGGCTATGGGGCGTTTCACACTCATTCTAGGGGATGAAGACCCTACCGTGACTGTGAAATGCAGAACAGCAATAAAAGTACCGTTCCTTTACTTTATTTGTGCCTAAGTCTAAAACGTTTATTGACAGACGTGTCAGTCAACAGCAGGCTAGGATCGTTTCACATTCATTTTAGGGTATGAATCATGCTCTCTCTAGAAGACCCTACCGTGTCTGTGAGATGCAGAACATCAATAAAAACGTTGTTCCTTTACTTTACTTGTGTCTGAGTGTAAAAGAAATTGGCTAGTCTCTCATGTTCATTAACATCCAAATCTATTCTTACTGACATTGTGAATTACTGTTTTCTCTCATTTATTTTAGATTAGAACCACCACAAGTGATATTACATCCACGGTTTGTTGTGATTAAACGTCCTGGAGATGTTTTTCATTATTCAAGGGTGAGAATTAAGACGGCATGCAGACAACATATAAACCAAACATGCGAAATACAATTAGGATCAAATGTGTTTACCGAGTCTGAATTAATATTTACAGACTCAAACTGTGGAGTACAGGATGAAATGTTAACTTCTAGTTATTTAATAGAGGTGAAAAACATAACTGCCAACATGAGTGTGGTTGAACATAAAATGCTTAATATAGCTGCAATGTACATTCCAGAATTTACAGAAAGCACGTATTCGATTGTGTCTTGTGAAATGAAATTCATTAACACACCTAATATGGAAATGGAATATTCCAAACAAATCAATGATGATGACGAATCATTGGACGATACCAATAGTGCAAAAAAGACAATCCAACGAATAGGGTTATTAATAGTAGGAATTTGTTTATTTTTCGCTTCGTGATTTAATTAATGACAGGTGTTAGTTGATCTCTTAATTAAGTTAATTATAATGATTTCCTTGCTCAAATTATTGACCAACTCCCATTATATTAAAACTGCGCAACGATTAATATACGTCTACAGTAACATCTGTCTAAACCGAGCCTGAATTACCCGGAAATCTGTCTAAACCGAACCCTCAATAAACTAGAAATATGTCTAAAGCGAACCATGAATAAACCGGAATCTTCTTTAAATCGACATTTAATAAAGTCAAAGCGTGGGAAATATTTGCTAATTTAACGTGTATAGACAAACCACCTGTGTATTCAGTAAGCAAAAGTTGGTCCAAATGAAGTTCTGTTTAGTCAGGTTTTACTGCATATGAAATAGATGCATACATCAATATTCTTTTAAAATTTTGAATCATATGACCACTTATCAGCACTCTGATTAAGAGTTAGAAAATAAAACTATTATTATAAAATGCTATCGATTCAATTAAATGGTGGTGAAGTGAACTATTTTGTGTATATTCCAGATGACAGTGCTTACTGAATTAATACACCACAACTACAAAAGACACAGTAAATGAGTGACTATACAGTTGTGTTCAGAATGCTCATCTCTGTGTAAAACGCATAACGCTTAAGACAATATACTTTATACCACCTGCATCGCTCATTCCGTGTAATGCGTTGAAATGTCTGGTTTTACTTTAAAGTACTTTAAATGAATGACTATACATTTGTGTTCAGAATTACCATCTCTGATAAAACGCATACGCTTGAGACAATATACTTTGTACCACCCTGCATCAATTTTTCAGTGCGTTGCAATGTCTATCGTTCATTTAAGCAGAATATTAATACCGATATTTGCGAACGTCAAATCTCTTATTGACGCCGCAACTCTTCAAATATAGTACTGTTATTTCTATTCTAATGCAAGTCAACAAAAAAGGAATGGATAAAAAATTGCTTGAATTAAAATGCGCAAAATATTGTCGATGACTTCGGCAGATAAATGTCACAGAAAATAGTGATATCTGAATTCGAAGTTTTCCAGCGTAGAACATAAACTCTGAAAGTTATAAATCAACCATATCTTACTATTGTTATTCCTTTATGTTATGGGATTGCGGAGGTCGTGGTCGTTGATTTTGGGATTTAACAACTAATTGCCTGTAGACTGAAATAATTTCCCCATTTCATAAAAAGGGAGATAAATCAACCATATCTTACCATCTTTATTCCTTTATATTTGCACTCGGTGAAACCTCGGGTAATTCCACTGGTCTTTCATCATCACTTCTACTGTAATAGGTGTATGAATATGTTTCAAATCAAAACATTTCAAGTCGCCAGAACCCGGTTTACTCATCTATTAATACTCATAGAAACAAAAATTACAGAGTCCAACTATCTCCCTCATTTAAAATGTTGGAAGTTAAACTTTGGAATGTCTATTGATTTGAAACAATAACAGTTGGAGGCTATGAAATCGCCAGACGATGAAGGCCATAAGATGGCTGTTTTGCCAACAGAACTCTAAAATAAGCGTCACATGTTTTTAAAGGAAGTCAAAATGGCGACTGTTGTATTACGTTCGAGGTCAGTGTTGAGTACCGAAACACCCGAGGAGTGTCGAGTAGTATGTTTGAGTGGTGTTGTGCTTTGTATGTTTACTATGTATGCCCTTTACTCGAATATATTCGAATATGGGTAATCTGCCTTTCGTCTTTCTCTAATATATTTTGTGTATTTAGCGGCTTATGATGAAGACATTGTGCAATTTAGTTTCAATATCTATAAATAGTAATTAAATTTACTAATTTTAAATAACACAATATATATATATTTATCATTTTTGCATATTATTTGGAAACGTTGATTGGCTGAAAACGGGTCACATGACGTTCTATAAAAAGTAGTACTTTACTTTTAAATTATTTACTTTTCTAATATTCCGATATTGAGCGTACCAGATGAAGGTACCAGAAACGTGTCATGTTTATCTTCATTTTTATTCGACTTGAAATTATATATGTGTATGTGTCTTTCATGTATATCAATGTGATGATTAAAAATAGCTTATTTAACCTCACATTAAATGCTAAAGTATCGACTAGAATTCCACGAAATATAGTCATAATTATATAAATAGTTTCAAATGTCAATAGGACATTATTTGTCAGGGCCCGGGTGGCTCAATGAGTTAGGTAGCTGGATTAACGAACAACTCATACAAACCTATCACCAATACGGCGTGGGTTCTTGCCCGGCTTTGTAAATTACAAAAAAAAGGTGCACTCGACTCGCAGCCGCAAGTGATAAAGTTTACCAGTTGCTTGCCCATGTTCGGTGGTTCTCTCTGGATACTCCGGCTTCTTCCACCACTAAAACTGGTCGCCATATCATGATATAGCTGAAATATTTCTGAAAGTGGCGCTAAACACCAAAAATCAATCAATCATTATTTGTCAAGAAGATTAAACAATATACATGTATAATGTATGATGTTCAAGATTAAAATGTTCGCATGGATATATGTATGGGTTGGCATTTTACTCACATGTGTAAAACACATGCTTGACTCCTTCACCTCACTAAAAGGGGATATTTGGGTCCATAAAACAGGTTTAACTCCACCACTTTTGATTGAAGTTCCTGTACCGACCCTGGAATGTAATTAAGCGCTCATGTATTTGTGTGTGACGGTTATCGAATTTGCTTTTACCTGTGATTTATTTCTAATGGATTTCGGAAGTGTTTCAAAAATGTGGTGGTGCCGTCGTAGTCGTATGGTAGTTGGGTTTACAACTACCTGTGCAATCAATGTATATCACCACTAAAGTTGTGAGTTTGAATTCCGCTCACGGCGAGGTGTACTCGATATAACATTATGTGATAAAGTTTGTCAGTGACCTACTGCAGATCGGTGGTTTTCTCCGTGTACTCCGGTTTCCTCCACCAAAAAACTGACCGCCATTATATAACTGAAATAGTGGCGTTAAACACTGTAACTCTAACCCATAACCCTCAACAATGTGTTTTAATTAGTTTTTCATTTTTATAACAAATGCACAAAAACAATTGACTTAAGATTACAAACTTAGATGGTACCTTCATGTTAGCCTGTGGAAAGCACACCCAAACTAGTATGTATTCAATTAAGATTATTCCCGGTGTCTTTAGCACTTTAGCAACTGAGTGTACAGTATACAATTATAGTATTAATATACATTATAAATTTGACAGATCTTTTGTCGAATGTTTTTTTTTTTTTAACTCTCAATAATAAGGTTATCTCCAAATGATTGCACCCTATGAAATGCCGCGTATCAATATTCCATTTGACCTAGCGCTTTTATGTATAACTCCAATATTCAGTGCTATAGTGATAGGCGAGTTAATCATGTTTAAAGCTGCGAGTTAATCATGTTTAAAGCTGTAATATTTGTTGACTCTTAAGATAAACCAATAAAGATGTTATATTCTTATTGTTAAAGTCTTAATGTAGTATAATGTGATGAAGATTTTGAATGTACCAAAGAGCTAATGAGAGACTGTAAATGGAAGGAATACAGACAATACTATTTGTTTGTCGTAGTCACAGTCCTGTCCTTCTTTTCTCGTTCATGAATTATCACCTGATGTCTTAACATGTGTATTGAGACAAGTGCCACTAGTGGAGCAGGTATTTCTTACCATTTTGGAACACCTGAGATTAAACTCGGGTTTTAGTTATATGCTCATTTGGTCCATTCTTTAGTGTTCTGTGTAGTGTTGTATAACATTGTTTGTTCTATTTGTTCTTTCCGTTTGACTTATGAAAGCTTCAAACTTATCTTCAGAGTTAAATTTTCTACTAAGTAATAAGAAGAGATTTCGGTGGAACAACGACCCCCCCCCCCCTCCCCAAGTTAGTGACTGTACCAAGCCAGGAAAGTGAGCTGTCATGTATTTGTGCTTAAAGGGTATCGAATTTTCCTCTTTCCGTTATTTTTCTATTGGATTTTAGAATTGTTCCGACAGCGTGTCTTTTTTTAATTTTATAGTTATAATTTTCCAATAGATCTTTAGAATATTTCAGGATCCACATCGGATTCACGCCGCTTCTGGAGTAGATAGTATCACAATCTAAATACAAGTTTTGTCTGCTGATACAATAGGTGTTAAAAAAGAGGTTTCGTCCAACGTTTGCCTGACCATGCAATATACCTTTGCTTGTATTGACAATTGTGTAATATTTGGTATTCAATGCAGGCCTAGGAAGAGGACATCCATTTTGATATATATTTGGTGGAAATGTGGAAAGGAAACAAAACTGAGCTTTGATTGACGAGCTCGAGGATTACCCCTCCTCTCATCAAAACATAACCAGTTCTCTCTACGATATATAGCTGAAATACTGCTTACCTGGCGTTATACAACCTACAGCAATCATTTACGCATTCGCTATAGCAAAACGATTATGTTCGGAAGAATCATAACTCACTTTTATAGATACAATTAGTAAGGAAGAATATGACAGTAAATTAAGATAGGACACAATCTAATTTTACACTTAGACAAAAATTAAAGTAAAGGAACAGTGCATTTATTGATGTGCGTACACTTCACATTTATATTAGAAGCGCTAGCGCGTCATGTGCACTGAATTTCATATCTGCGTTTTTATATGGGTCGTCAATAATGGACATAGCTCATACCCTAAAAATAAATAAATGTCATCTTGTATTCTGAAATATATATAATCTCTGATTCTTAGACGGACTGTTAGATCTTTCAATCGTCCTCACATTACCACCAGATCCATCTTTCAGATCGGGTATATATCATTCAGAAGCGGGACCATATCATATTTCGGCACTGGCGTGGTTTATTAGATATATTTATTATTGAAATTTACAGTTCCTAAATAAAGTAATTTTTATCAAAACTAAAGATTTTCCTCCCTTAGGTATAGGGTCTGTGTGTTCCAGACAAAAGACTATAAAACTAAAGATTCTCCTCCCTTAGGTATAGGGTCTATGTGTTCCAAACAAAAGACTATAAAACTAAAGATTCACCTCCCTTAGGTATAGGGTCTGTGTGTTCCAGACAAAAGACTATAAAACTAAAGATTCTCCTCCCTTAGGTATAGGGTCTGTGTGTTCCAAACAAAAGACTATAAAACTAAAGATTATCCTCCCTTAGGTATAGGGGCTGTGTGTTCCAGACAAATGACTATAAAACTAAAGATTCTCCTCCCTTAGGTATAGGATCTGTGTGTTCCAGACAAAAGACTATAAAACTAAAGATTCTCCTCCCTTAGGTATAGGGGCTGTGTGTTCCAAACAAAAGACTATAAAACTAAAGATTATCCTCCCTTAGGTATAGGGGCAGTGTGTTCCAGACAAATGACTATAAAACTAAAGATTCTCCTCCCTTAGGTATAGGGTCTGTGTGTTCCAGACAAAGACTATAAGACTAAAGATTCTCCTCCCTTAGGTATAGGGGCAGTGTGATCCAGACAAATGACTATAAAACTAAAGATTCTTCTCCCTTAGGTATAGGGGCTGTGTGTTCCAAACAAAAGACTATAAAACTAAAGATTCACCTCCCTTAGGTATAGGGGCTGTGTGTTCCAGAAAAAGACTATAAAACTAAAGATTCTCCTCCCTTAGGTATAGGGGCTGTGTGTTCCAGACAAAAGACTATAAAACTAAAGATTATCCTCCCGTAGGTATAGGGGCAGTGTGTTCCAAACAAAAGACTATAAAACTAAAGATTCTCCTCCCTTAGGTATAGGGTCTGTGTGTTCCAGACAAAAGACTATAAAACTAAAGATTATCCTCCCTTAGGTATAGGGTCAGTGTGTTCCAAACAAAAGACTATAAAACTAAAGATTATCCTCCCTTAGGTATAGGGGCTGTGTGTTCCAAACAAAAGACTATAAAACTAAAGATTCACCTCCCTTAGGTATAGGGTCTGTGTGTTCCAAACAAAAGACTATAAAACTAAAGATTCTCCTCCCTTATGTATAGGGTCAGTGTGTTCCAGAAAAAAGACTATAAAACTAAAGATTATCCTCCCTTAGGTATAGGGTCTGTGTGTTCCAGACAAAAAACTATAAAACTAAAGATTCACCTCCCTTAGGTATAGGGTCTGTGTGTTCCAAACAAAAGACTATAAAACTAAAGATTATCCTCCCTTAGGTATAGGGTCTGTGTGTTCCAGACAAAAGACTATAAAACTAAAGATTCTCCTCCCTTAGGTATAGGGTCAGTGTGTTCCAGATAAAAGACTATAAAACTAAAGATTCTCCTCCCTTAGGTATAGGGTCTGTGTGTTCCAAACAAAAGACTATAAAACTAAAGATTCACCTCCCTTAGGTATAGGGTCAGTGTGTTCCAAACAAAAGATTATAAAACTAAAGATTATCCTCCCTTAGATATAGGGTCTGTGTGTTCCAGAAAAAAGACTATAAAACTAAAGATTCTCCTCCCTTAGGTATAGGGTCTGTGTGTTCCAGAAAAAAAGACTATAAAACTAAAGATTCTACTCCCTTAGGTATAGAGGCTGTGTGTTCCAATCAAAAGACTAAAACTAAAGATTATCCTCCCTTAGGTATAGGGTCTGTGTGTTCCAGACAAAAGACTATAAAACTAAAGATTCTCCTCCCTTAGATATAGGGTCAGTGTGTTCCAGATAAAAGACTATAAAACTAAAGATTCTCCTCCCTTAGGTATAGGGTCTGTGTGTTCCAAACAAAAGACTATAAAACTAAAGATTCATCTCCCTTAGGTATAGGGTCAGTGTGTTCCAAACAAAAGACTATAAAACTAAAGATTATCCTCCCTTAGGTATAGGGTCTGTGTGTTCCAGAAAAAAGACTATAAAACTAAAGATTCTCCTCCCTTAGGTATAGGGTCGGTGTGTTCCAGAAAAAAAGACTATAAAACTTAAGATTCTACTCCCTTAGGTATAGAGTCTGTGTGTTCCAAACAAAAGACTATAAAACTAAAGATTATCCTCCCTTAGGTATAGGGTCAGTGTGTTCCAGAAAAAAGACTATAAAACTAAAGATTCTACTCCCTTAGGTATAGGGGCTGTGTGATCCAAACAAAAGACTATAAAACTAAAGATTCTCCTCCCTTAGGTATAGGGTCAGTGTGTTCCAGATAAAAGACTATAAAACTAAAGATTCTCCTCCCTTAGGTATAGGGTCTGTGTGTTCCAGACAAAAGACTATAAAACTAAAGATTATCCTCCCTTAGGTATAGGGTCTGTGTG
Organism: Bathymodiolus brooksi; assembly: GCA_963680875.1. Lineage (NCBI taxonomy): Eukaryota > Metazoa > Mollusca > Bivalvia > Mytilida > Modiolidae > Bathymodiolus > Bathymodiolus brooksi. Next base: position 63,351,929 of record OY804583.1, read on the forward strand.
TTCCAGACAAAAGACTATAAAACGAAAGATTCTTCTCCCTTAGGTATAGGGTCAGTGTGTTCCAGACAAAAGAATATAAAACTAAAGATTCTCCTCCCTTAGGTATAGGGACTGTGTGTTCCAGACAAAAGACTATAAAACTAAAGATTCTCCTCCCTTAGGTATAGGGTCAGTGTGTTCCAAACAAAAGACTATAAAACTAAAGATTCACCTCCCTTAGGTATAGGGGCTGTGTGTTCCAAACAAAAGACTATAAAACTAAAGATTCACCTCCCTTAGGTATAGGGTCTGTGTGTTCCAAACAAAAGACTATAAAACTAAAGATTATCCTCCCTTAGGTATAGGGTCTGTGTGTTCCAGACAAAAGACTATAAAACGAAAGATTCTTCTCCCTTAGGGATAGGGTCAGTGTGTTCCAGACAAAAGAATATAAAACTAAAGATTATCCTCCCTTAGGTATAGGGACTGTGTGTTCCAGACAAAAGACTATAAAACTAAAGATTCTCCTCCCTTAGGTATAGGGTCAGTGTGTTCCAAACAAAAGACTATAAAACTAAAGATTCACCTCCCTTAGGTATAGGGGCTGTGTGTTCCAAACAAAAGACTATAAAACTAAAGATTCACCTCCCTTAGGTATAGGGTCTGTGTGTTCCAAACAAAAGACTATAAAACTAAAGATTCACCTCCCTTAGGAATAGGGGCTGTGTGTTCCAGACAAAGGACAATAAAACTAAAGATTCTCCTCCCTTAGGTATAGGGTCAGTGTGTTCCAGACAAAAGACTATAAAACTAAAGATTATCCACCCTTAGGTATATGGTCTGTGTGTTCCAAACAAAAGACTATAAAACTAAAGATTATCCTCCCTTAGGTATAGGGTCTGTGTGTTCCAGACAAAAGACTATAAAACTAAAGATTCACCTCCCTTAGGTATAGGGTCAGTGTGTTCCAGACAAAAAACTATAAAACTAAAGATTATCCTCCCTTAGGTATAGGGTCTGTGTGTTCCAGACAAAAGACTATAAAACTAAAGATTCTTCTCCCTTAGGTATAGGGGCAGTGTGTTCCAGACAAAAGACTATAAAACTAAAGATTCTCCTCCCTTAGGTATAGGGTCTGTGTGTTCCAGACAAAAGAATATAAAACTAAAGATTATCCTCCCTTAGGTATAGGGGCAGTGTGTTCCAGACAAAAGACTATAAAACTAAAGATTCTCCTCCCTTAGGTATAGGGTCAGTGTGTTCCAGACAAAAGACTATAAAACTAAAGATTATCCTCCCTTAGGTATAGAGTCTGTGTGTTCCAGACAAAAGACTATAAAACTAAAGATTATCCTCCCTTAGGTATAGGGTCAGTGTGTTCTAAACAAAAGACTATAAAACTAAAGATTCACCTCCCTTAGGTATAGGGTCTGTGTGTTCCAAACAAAAGACTATAAAACTAAAGATTATCCTCCCTTAGGTATAGGGGCAGTGTGTTCCAGACAAAAGACTATAAAACTAAAGATTCTCCTCCCTTAGGTATAGGGTCTTTGTGTTCCAGACAAAAGACTATAAAACTAAAGATTATCCTCCCTTAGGTATAGGGGCAGTGTGTTCCAGACAAAAGACTATAAAACTAAAGATTCTCCTCCCTTAGGTATAGGGTCTGTGTGTTCCAGACAAAAGACTATAAAACTAAAGATTATCCTCCCTTAGGTATAGGGGCTGTGTGTTCCAGACAAAAGATTATAAAACTAAAGATTCTCCTCCCTTAGGTATAGGGGCTGTGTGTTCCAGACAAAAGACTATAAAACTAAAGATTCTCCTCCCTTAGGTATAGGGTCTGTGTGTTCCAGACAAAAGACTATAAAACTAAAGATTATCCTCCCTTAGGTATAGGGTCTGTGTGTTCCAGACAAAAGACTATAAAACTAAAGATTCTCCTCCCTTAGGTATAGGGGCCGTGTGTTCCAGACAAAAGACTATAAAACTAAAGGTTCTCCTCCCTTAGGTATAGGGTCTGTGTTCCAGACAAAAGACTATAAAACTAAAGATTATCCTCCCTTATGTATAGGGGCTGTGCGTTCCAGACAAAAGACTATAAAACTAAAGATTATCCTCCCTTAGGTATAGGGGCTGTGTGTTCCAGACAAAAGACTATAAAACTAAAGATTCTCCTCCCTTTGGTATAGGGGCTGTGTGTTCCAGACAAAAGACTATAAAACTAAAGATTATCCTCCCTTAGGTATAGGGTCTGTGTGTTCCAGACAAAAGACTATAAAACTAAAGATTCTCCTCCCTTAGGTATAGGGGCTGTGTGTTCCAGACAAAAGACTATAAAACTAAAGATTATCCTCCCTTAGGTATAGGGGCTGTGTGTTCCAGACAAAAGACTATAAAACTAAAGATTCTCCTCCCTTAGGTATAGGGGCTGTGTGTTCCAGACAAAAGACTATAAAACTAAAGATTCACCTCCCTTAGGTATAGGGTCTGTGTGTTCCAGACAAAAGACTATAAAACTAAAGATTATCCTCCCTTAGGTATAGGGGCTGTGTGTTCCAGACAAAAGACTATAAAACTAAAGATTCTCCTCCCTTAGGTATAGGGTCAGTGTGTTCCAGACAAAAGACTATAAAACTAAAGATTATCCTCCCTTAGGTATAGGGGCTGTGTGTTCCAGAAAAAAGACTATAGCATTGGTATTTGTTACTTCTCAGGTAAACATACAGCATTAACTAAGGAGTAAAAGTAAAGACTGGTTCATTGGAATCTGGATAAATATAATTACAACTTATATGCCCCCTTCTCCTATATTACTCGAAACAATTAACACATCTGCACCTACAAATGTATATCTGTCACTGTGTTTACTGTGTACTTTCATACAGTGATTATCTGGACAGAGCTCAGCTGCTGACACAATCCCTAGGCCTGTTCAAATGAGATTATGTTGCTCCTAGGTTGAAGTCATCGCTACAAAAATTCTATGTTACGAAATATCCATATCTCAAATGACATTGGATCTTTTCCTTTTAACGTAGATTATATCTTTCCTCTCTATTACCAATAAGACTGTTATTAGACTTTACTATATATATATATATATATGAATAACACAACGGGTGTCTTATAAGAAGTAGAAACTGCTTACAACTGGCGATCACATGGCAAAGACTGTTAAATCTGACCTTTCAATCTTTTGACTTTGAATGTATTCTGGTTAATTCAGAAAATATGTTGTGTATTATTATAAGATTTCTACGTTTCTTTTGGTAATCTTAAGATGAGGCCACTAATAATGATAATAATAAATAATAATAATAACAGCATTATCAAATACAACATTTGTGCTTTTATTCATTTAATTGCATTTCTTACACATCAGGAATATAAATGAAACATGTGACATCGAGAATGTAAATGAAACATGTGACATCAGGAATGTAAATGAAACATGTGACATCAGGAATGTAAATGAAACATGTGACATCAGGAATGTAAATGAAACATGTGATATCGGGAATGTAAATGAAACGTGTACTGTGACATCAGGAATGTAAATGAAACATGAAACATCAGGAATGCTTAATGAAATGTGTGACATCGGGAATGTAAATGTAACATGTTGACATCAGAATGTAAATGAAACATGTGATATCAGGAATGTAAATGAAACATGTGACATCAGGAATGTAAATGAAACATGTGACATCAGGAATGTAAATGAAACATGTGATATCAGGAATGTAAATGAAACATGTGACATCAGGAATGTAAATGAAACATGTGACATCAGGAATGTAAATGAAACATGTGATATCAGGAATGTAAATTGAAAGTTTCACAATAAAATAGTATAAGTATAATTACAGTACTTGCATATATTTCAATCACGATTTTGATGATTATATAACCATGGCAATATCATTGATATATTTATTGTTAGACTAGTTAAAATTATTTGCTATCTTACAAATCAGTTTTATTGTTGTAGGATGTCATCTCTAAATAAATAAAATAAATATGTTCTTTTATGTCGAGATATACAAAACAATACATGATACAAATTGTGTATTATAGCACATCTTCTTTTCAGGAGTACAAATTAAAAATATATATATATTTCCAGAAAATGTAGTACATTGTGTTCATACTGCATAAAATTACAAAAAAGAGAAAAATATAGGAGATTTTGGTTGTATTTCTAATGTAGGCATCTACAACAAGGTAGTGTCTATTGTGCTTCACTCTACATAAGTTATGGAGTGCCAGCAGAATATAGTCAAAACTGCCTTAAAGGGCTACTCTATATAAAAAATCACTGTAAAGGGAAGCCTCATTTTTTCCATTAATGAATAGTACATATAATTTCAACCTGTGTATGAAGAGCAAATGCTCATAAAGAGGATATTTCCAGGATCCCTTGAGTGGCCTTTATATACAGGTTTGACTGTACAGGTCTAGTAGATGTTTAAAGCAAAGGTTTATATGTACACCTTTATAAAGTCAGTAACTACACAGATTGTATTATAAATGTCTACACTGTACAATAATGCTCATAAAATGAATATAGTGGATTATGGTGTTTAATGCCACTTTCAACAATATTTCAGTTATATCGTGTCGGTCAGTTTCATTGGTGGAGGAAACCGGAGTACCACGAGAAAACCACAGACCTGCTGAAAGTCACTGACAAACTTTATCACATAATGTTGTATCGAGTACACCTCGTCTGAGTGGAATTCGAACTCACAAAATTAGTGGTGATATGCACCGATTGCATAGGTAGTTATAAATCCAACTACATACAATCATGACCACGATGGCCCTTCGTAAAATGAATATAAAGCATTTCTGAAAAATAACAATAATTTAAATGACGGTTTATGGTGGTCAAAGAAATATGTACCATGTTCAATATGAACACCTTTAAACTTGATATTAGCATAATGTATATATACAAAGATCATCAAAACTAATCAATAATATAAGAACCATTAAAAGGAACACAATTAATAGACCGTTACTATGGAGATGGCATTATTATTTATTAGAAAACCTTATATTTCATAGATTCACAATTTGCTTAGATGACTGTAAAAATGTCTATCTACAGTAGAAAAGATGCGTAAAATATGAAAATAAAAAATGAGATCAGTATACATAACCATATCTGGCAATAATATAAATTTATAAATTATATATTGTACTGGCATTTTCAGCATAAAATTTTTGGAATATAATTTTTGTACACATTCAAACAAGCCTTTCTGACATAAAATTTCCAGTACAGTCAAACCTGTATTAAGAGGTCACCTTTGAGACAAAGAAAATGTGGTCTTATAAGACAGGTGACCTCTCAAAAGAGTTTGAATTCATATGAAATTTCCTCTGACTGAATAAGAAAAGGCTACCTTTAAATACAGGTGACTGCTAAATAGAGGTGACAGCATAGGCAGGTTAGACTGAATGTCTTTAATACTTGTACCATAAAAATAACCCAGCCAATTAGAACACTGTATTCAGTATCTGGTATATACAGTTAACTGATTGGTCAATATTGCATAGGAATATGACAACAAAGCTCATAATCAAAAGTGTTTTTGACTGCAAGGTCTGGTATCCAACTTTTTTAAGAACACATATGAAAGATAATGCAAAGACTAAGTTTTGTTATAAACCATGAAAAATATATTAAAATAAAAATATATCAAAAGTATAGAATTAAAATAATAAATTTGCTACAAATGCTTGAAAGGTGTGCATAGTATGCATTTGTATATTACATGCACCCCATCTTTGCTCTTACAAATCTGGGGAAAAGCCTAGTAAAAAATGTCGTCATTATATCATATCTAGTATAAATGGAAAACCTTCCTCGTTGACTTATGGCAAAAATATTTGATTTCTAGCTGTACAACTGACAAACAATACACAAAACAAACAAGGATATTGCTAAAGGGTGATAACCTAAATGGAAAATTCAATTTTTGTAAAATTTTGTAAATAAAGGGCAATATTTAAAAAAAAAAAATTTATATAAGAATTAAGATATTTCTTACTTTATGAAAGAGTGATTAAAGAGATCATTCAAATTCCAATATGGAAAAAATAAAATAGGCAAAATTGGCTTAAAAAATGCTATGAGTAAAATAGTTGTTTGCTTCATACATATATTGATCAGAATAAAAAGAATGCTTTTGTGACATGCTTTTTTTGTTCAGAATACATACAATGAGCAAACATAATTGCTCATTATTTCTGTATTTTCCCTAAATAAGTCAAGTAAAACCATTTTTCTCCTGAAGTCAACTTTTGGTCATTTCTAATAAAAATTTCACTGACAAAAGAATAATTATGTATATTTTGCCATGGCAAGTTTCAAATAAATTTTTGATTAATAGTTTTCTGCTTTTAAATATTTAAACAAAATCAAAATCAAGTTTGTTTTAAACTCATGAATTTTGGAATATCTTAAATTAGAAAATTATATGAAAATTATATAAAGAAAAACTTCAAAATTTGAGCCTGCAAGTGGAAATTTAACAACGTTTTTTTCAAGAAATTACTGTTGGATAATTGCTTGAAAAATTCTGGTTTTACATACGAGTACGGTGTTATGGTTATGGTGTTTAATGCCACTTCCAACAATATTTCAGTTATATCTTGGCAGTCGCAAGTCACTGACAAACTTAATATAGATTTAACACATAATGTTGTAACGAACACACCTTGCCATGAGTGGGATTCAAACTCACAACTTTAGTTGTGATAGGCACCGATTGCATAGGTAGTTGTAAATCCAACTACCATATGAACACAACAATGACGACCCCGTTTAATAAAAAAAAATATATAAATATAGAGGTACAATTAGAGGTGAACAACAATTATGTCAACTCACTGTACTTTTATTTCAATATCACACTTTGATACACTATAAAAATTATAAATATTTTTACTTTCTTCCAAAAAATTACAACATATTATGAAGACAATTCATACATATTCACTAAGACATTAATAATGTTTGTTCTGTAAACAATTTAATTAAATAAATAACAAGTTAAACTAGTCAGAAAAAGAACTTTGACTAAATAAATAAATAATACAAGAACAAATCAAAATAAACAAATCAAAATAATCTATAATCAGTATCAAGAAAGAGCTTGAAAACTAAAATAAAGACATAAAAATCATATATTAATTACTTGGCATATTATCCCATTGTATTAATGAGGATCCAGAAGGGTATGACACAAACTGTAAAAGGACATTTGTTACCTCTGCTACTTGTAAATTCTAAAAGTAAACTGGTTTCTCAAAACTGAGAAACCATTCTAGAGCCTCAAGCAATCAAACAATATTCAGCTTTACAAGTGCAACTTCAAACTTATGAACCCTTTCAAACCTCAACTGATTCCATTTTCACCTGAACACATTGTAAGTATAAAACATATGAACCCTTCTGGACCTCAATTCCATTTTCACATGAACACAAACAAGTATAAAACAAAGAAACCCTTTTGGACCCTCAACTATTTCTATTTTCACCTGAACACATGTAACTTAAAAAATCTTCAATATTGCAATATAACACCTTTTTTTTCACTAGAATGTAAAAGTCTTAAATTCAGTGACAGGATTATGAAGATTTTCGGTTGATTTTTTCAATTTGAGATCAAAATGGTTTTATATTACATAATAGATCCCTTATTACCATAGCAACCAATGTAAACATTACATCTGATTGGGAGACCAGGCATGTGTATTAATTTATAGATCATTTTAAAAATTTGATTTCAAATGATAACGTTACAACAGATACCATGGAATGTGTGTTTGAAGAATTAGACAAACCTTTTACAGAAAATGAAATAGAAACTTGTATTAAAGGCTTGAATCGAAATAAGTCGCCTGGTGTGGACAATATTTTAAATGAATATATTTTAGAAGGAAAGACAATCCTAATACCAATATTGTGTAAACTGTTTAACGTGATATTATGCACTAGTCGCTTCCCGGAATTATGGGTGAAAAGTGTTATTGTACCGTTATTTAAGAAGGGACCAGTTGATGACCCTGGAAACTACAGAGGTATATCGTTAGTCTCGCATATCGGAAAGCTATTCACATCAACGATTAATACAAGACTTATGAAATGGAGCGAAGATAACAGTGTCCTGACTGATGCGCAGTTTGGATTTAGACCGGGTTATGGCACTCATGACGCAATCTTTGCTCTTCATTCCATAATTTCAAAATCATTAAGGCAGGGTAAAAGATTATATTGTTGCTTTATTGATTATGTTAAGGCTTTTGACAGTGTGTCTCACTTTAAGTTATGGTTAAAATTAGCCAAATGTGGTGTAACTGGAAAGCTTTTAAATCTAATTAAATCTATGTACTCCAAATTAAAATCGAGTGTAAAGCATAATGGTAATTTTTCAGATTTTTTTAGCTGTAATATTGGACTCGTGCAGGGGGAATAATTATCACCATTTTTATATGCCATGTATGTCAATGATATTGAAATAGAATTAATTAAACAAGGATGTCAATCATACGAATTAAAAATGCTCAATCTGTACTTACTAATGTATGCTGATGATACTGTTTTGTTCAGTGAAAATGTTCATGAACTTCAAAATATGATTAATGTTGTAAATGTATGTTCAAATGAATACAATCTGCATGTAAATTTGTTGAAAACAAAGGTTGTCATTTTTAGAAATCGAGGTAATATTAAATCAGAAGAAAAATGGTATCTTAATGGGGAATCCATTGAAATATGTAATGAATTTATGTACCTTGGAATTTTGTTAAATTATAATGGTGTCTTTACTAATACTCAGAAAATGTTGTCGAATCAAGGGAAAAAAGCTGTATTTAGTTTATTTAGTAAAATTCAGGATGATTATTTTAATACAGAGACTTTGCTATCACTTTTTGACACATATGTAAACAGTATTGTAAATTATGGATGTGAAGTGTGGGGCCTCCATAAAGGTGTGGATATTGAGATATTACATTTATCTTTTTTGAAAAGAGTATTGAAAGTGAGAAAGAGTACTTCAAATTATATGGTCTATTTTGAACTTGGGAGATTCCCATTGTATATAAACAGGTACTGTAGAATGTTAAAATATTGGTTTAAAATTTTAAAAACAGAAAATTGTATACTTAAAAATTGTTATGAAGATATGTTTGAGTCTAGTGCTTTTAAGCCAAATGATAAACTAAATTGGGGATGTAAAATACGAGATATATTGTGTAAATATGGTTTTAATCATGTATGGCTGTCACAAAATGTTGTTAATGAAGATATATTTATGCTACAATTTAAGCAGCGAGTTATAGATACATTTTTAAATGAGGCAATTTCTTTTTTTGAAGAATCGCCAAAATGTCATTTTTATAAGTATATATATGATGACCATAACCTGCAATTTTATTTAAGTCGACCAGTTAATTATATGTTTAAGCCACTTATTAGTAGATATCGCTTACATGCACATAGTTTAAATATTGAAACTGGTAGATACTATAATGTAGATAGACATGCTAGAATTTGTAACATGTGTAACAATAATGATATAGAAGATGAGTATCACTTTATTTTAGAGTGTAGTAAATATGTGGAAATTCGTAAAAAATATATAAAACCCTATTATTGTATCAATCCATCTGCTTTTAAACTAACACAGTTATTATCTGTTCAAAATATTAAAGAACTTAACAATCTTGGAAAGTATTTATATGTTGCTGAAAACATTCGTAATTCCTAAATTTATATCATGCTCCGCTATAATTATAATTATATAATTATGTATTGTGTATAATGTATCATGTATTGTTTGTAATTTGTATTTATATACCTATAAGCTGTATTGCTTTTGGAATAAAGTATTATTATAAATCATAGTAATAATGTTATTACTTGGCAATTTTTAAACATGACATTTTTTTTTAACGATAACAGAATTCAGAGATATTTTACTCATTTTCTTAAAATTATGGACTGGAATTTTGATTAGTTATAATGAAAACTCATATTACAAGTGGTGGAGAGTTTCTTGTGGGATCAAAAAAAGCTTCATATAAAATATTATGTAGAGAGTGTGTTTAAATAAAATAAAATATAAATAAATTCCTCAGAAAATAAAAACCTGTTCATAACATATCTGACCTCAGTGTAGACATTATGTTTAATTATCACACTCCTCGACAGCTAAAACATTATTCCTAACTAGAAAAGTATGGCTATAGAGGTCATAAATTAGTACATTATTTCTCCGTTTATCCTCACATATCCAAGTGCATTTTAAATTGACCAATGAAAACATTGAATTGTGACAGAGTTTAAAGTTCACATGCATGAAAGGTTAGATCAAATTGTATCAGAGGTTAAAGTTTACCTATATCAAAGCTTAGATCGAATTGTATCAGAGGTTCAAGTTTACCTGTACAAAAGATTAGATCGAATTGGGACAGAGTTTAAAGTTCATGTGTACGAAAGGTCAGATTGAATTGTCAGAGATTGATAGAACGTAGTGGAGGCATCACATGACTTCGATAAGATTTGATGCTATTAATAACTTGATTGTCTACGATATACCTATATACATGTGCTAGATTATCCATTCACCAAAAGTAGGATATGGATGTAAATGGAGATGAGAAAATAAATATTTTACACAGTGAAACAAATTACTATAAATGGAACAGTAATCACTAATTATATTTTTGATCCTTATCTCACAATCACTGTTCTTGCTTGATTGTCTGTTGTGATTGGCTAGATTATAGTCGTCATGTGATTCAACTTCCATTTTGACATTTATCTTAATAATTAATCAAAAATATAAAATAGTCTGCATACATATTTAGCGAAAAATCAATTAAAAAATATATTTAAACAGAACTGTTAAAATCAAAGTTAGTAAAACTTCCAAGATGTGTTTAACATATTGTGGATGATATCATTACTTTTGTTTTATAAAACTACCATAAAATTAAAAACCCCAATAAAAAAATATCACAATGCCTTTGACAGGACAGCACACAACCCCACAATTTTTATAAGATCAACAAAGATCACATGAAGAAACCAATAAAACTGTATCATAGTCTACATGTTGCTTATGTTTATTTTACTTTTTGATATCATGGTGCAGTAGTTCCACTCATATCAGGCAAGAATTCAGATACACTACTATTAAATTGTCCTCAAGAGAGGCCACCCCTTTCATAAGATCACTTTTTTATTAGTGTCCTTATAAGAGGGGAATTACTGTAGTACAATGAATGACACATTGTGTGCCTTAAATGTAATTTGCATTAAATATTAATAAATTGAAAGTCAAAATGAGACTCTAATAAATACCATCAATAAATACAAATACAAAAATATCAAAGGGTAAATATGAACAGTCAAACCTTGCTCTGTTTCATTGAATAATGTGAAGTCTAATACGATTTGTTACAGTAGTCTCCCTTTAATAAGGCCACTCCCATCCAAGCCACTCCTCTTATAAGGCCACTCCCATCCAAGCCACTCCTCTTATAAGGCCACTCCCATCCAAGCCACCCCTCTTATAAGGCCACTCTTATCCAAGCCACTCCTTTTATAAGGCCACTCCCATCCAAGCCACTCCTCTTATAAGGCCACTCCCATCCAAGCCACTCCTTTTATAAGGCCACTCCCATCCAAGCCACTCCTCTTATAAGGCCACTCACATCCAACCCACTCCTCTTATAAGGCCATTCCCATCAAAGCGACTCCTCTTATAAGGCCACTCCCATCCAAGCCACTCCTCTTATAAGGCCACCCCCACAAAAGACCTATCCTCTAAACCAGGCCTTATTTCATATGCATTCAGATATTAAAATACTACTAAATCACCACCTCTCTTATACTAGGCCACATTTTCATCACAATAGGAGTGGCCTTAATTGAGAAGAACTAATGTACTTGCTAGTAAAATGTGCCCTGGATAGCTCAACTACTTGATAATTCATAGTAAATTGTTGATGCATTTGATTTCAACACAGCAATGGTTCAACTGTATTGTAATTTAAAATAAAATGATCACAATGTTAAACTTAATTGTCTACCATATACAAATGTATTTGTGCTTTGCAATTATTTTTCTTTATTGCTGACAAATCACATTTATTACATTGTAAAGCCATTGATAATGCTAGTTACAGTGACATTAAATAATAAATAACAGTGAAACCATGTCTTGACAGACTTCTCTTAATGGAGACAAAACTCTTTTGAGATACTATATTTAAATGCCTACACAATATAGAGATGTTCCCTTTAAACATACATGGGACCCAGGGATGACACTTTAAAAATAGGGTCACCAATCATAATAGAAATTTTCCTTTTCTGTCGTCGTCCTGAATATGCATGACAGATTTGCCACTGGACATTAAGGAACCTACAATCAACATTTCCTGCCATATTTTCTTTTGATAAACATGTTTTAAGACACCTAACCATGGAATTGATTTAAAAGTGTCACCCCTGGGTGCCATGCATGTTTCAATTGAATAGCCCTTCCTATTCTAGAAAGACTTTAGGTGTCAAACCACTAATTCACCAATCAGAGCTTGGAACATATACGAAAGTAGTCCCTTTTCAAGAAAAAATTTCCTTTCACTTTGTAGTATTGTGAAAACTACTGAATGGAATGGACTAATTAAAATTGATAATTGAAGTTAAATAAATAGGGATTATTTTAAGCCCAAATCTGATGGATTTAGTTGTATTTTAATACTCTATGGAGGATTTGATGCATGACCTATAAATACTGAATTTCTTGGGGATGACCGAGCTATTTTTAGAGTAGGTGTTTTCTGTAGCATGGCAATTCACTGCAAGATTTTAAACATGCCCTGATATTTTGATAGAACGTAGAGGAATCATGTACGTTTCAGAAAATATATGGTCTTGGAAAGGTTAAACTTAAGATAAAATGACCAGGTAGGCTCGAAAAAACACAAATTTAGTAGAAACCTTAAAGAAATTAATTAGTGGTTTTACACCTTAAAAGACCTTTTGTGCAATCCTGATTTGATTCTAAAATTATAAGTGCTAAATAGGAGTTACCTCCCTTATAATGTGCAAAATGGTACTTGTATTAAGAATTAAAAGCAACGAAAAAGGACAAAGAATTTGAGTATAATTTTCTCATAATTCGTAAATATTTAAACCTTGTTCAAAATCTGAAGAAAATTTTATAGCAGCTAGAAAATTCACAAGTTGTTACAGCATTTAAAGTGTGTACTGATTATGGGAAAAAAATACAAAATATTTTCATTTAACTTTGGCTGAAATTGGACCTCTTGCCTGCCTTAAAGGGAAATAATCCCTATAAAACATGTAAAGACCTATAATTATAAAATCAAGTCGGAAATGTGCATATGGTCTATTTTGCTCATAGGAGTCGTCATTCATAACAACGTTTCACTGTATTCTACATTTGCACCACTATATATGTTGTGTTTATTATCAAATATCGTTACTAAGCAACAATTTGTAAACAACTTGTACTAAAATGCAAATACAGATATTAATTAATTGTTTCATTGTCCACATTTTAAACTCTCTTCCTATTATGAACTTGACTTGCATTTTACTGCATCCCATTTTCCATAAATTGGCATAATGGGAAGCAATCATGATTGTATCCAGACAATGTGATTGGTCAGTCATCATTAGTGGGTGTACTTCCTTCTTCGTCTGTGAGCATGCCCAGTGCTGTTTGTGCTAGTTCATCAATGGTGGATGGTTGTGATGATATATTTTGAAGCTTTGTTAACACATGTTTTATATCATGCTCCTTAAAGGCTTGCAGGAAAAAGTCGTCTAAAAATATAAAAACATCAAAATTAAATTACATTTACTCAAATATTTCTTTCCCCTTAAGGTACACTAAATGAGTTTATCCTTAATTAATTACTTAATATAACAAATATACATACCGTATTTTACGGACTATAGGTCGTCGATAGGTCGAATTGCTGCTTTTCGGCTAAATTTTTTGGGAAATACTAAGATAGGTCGAAGCATTCCATAGGTCGAGGATGCCGATGACAACTTGGGTAAGTATCGTCACATCAAACTTTTTTTGTGTTTTTTTTTTTACATCGGTAAACATTTGTCCTATAACGATGTTCTTCGGTAAGTATATGTAAGTATTAACTCAAGAATACTATTCTTATGTGTCATAAACGAAATAATTATGAAAATTAAATTAAATAAAATTTTGTTTTTAAACTTGTTTTTTACGGGGAGTCTGGTTTGTAAAGCCAGACATCGATGACATTCAAATCAGGCCATCTGTGAGTGTCACAATAGATGGTAAACGGATGTTCATACAATAAAATAATCAAGCTGTCAAAACAATGTATCACCTTGTGCAGTTTTATTGACATACCTTTAAACTGTGTTTAATTAGTAGTACACAAATTATGTGATCGTCTCGGTCCAGTAAATTTTCAATCAGCTGATCAGGATAATTAAGTGCTGACTAATGTTCACCTGTGTTGATTATCTCATGGTGATTATTTTATTTGTTCCTAATTGACCAATTCAAGTGTAGAACATTCTAGTTTAACGAAATCGATAATTATTTTCCAGTATATTTAGTATAAAAAGCTTGTTCTCCACGGGTATTCAAATTATTGTGAGATGTAATGCAACCGCCATTTTTCACTAAAACCCTGTGCGCATGCTCGTGATAGATGGAAAACCTATATAGCTATATTTAGATATTTTGTGACAATAATTTTATATTGTAAAACGATCCACCCTGTGATTTTTTTTCAACAACATACATTTTTTATAGTATATATTTTATTATACAATTCAATATTGAACTGATTTTCGCTAACACTTCAATCATTGAATATTATTGATTTTTTTCGGATGTTGAACATTTTTTCCCCGGAATTGCACCCCTTGTTAGTATACTTTTATTCCCCAAGAACATCGATGATTTCAGTCTTCTTATTCAGAAAAAAAACCTACAGCAAATTCAAGGTATACTGTAAACAAAATCGACATTTTTATCGAGATTTTTTTTTAGGGATTCCAGATTTTTTTAACTTCATCTTTGTATAGGTCGATGTGGACGATAGGTCGAAGCCAGCGTGTTGAGGAAAAAAAATATCGACCTATCGTCCGTAAAATATGGTAATTAATACATTTCTCTGATGTCACACTATTGTTTGGACAGTGGATTATTTTTTAATCTAGTTTATTCTCCTGTTCTTACTTATATGAACTTTAACTTTATATCATTGTAGGGTTAAAAAACGTGGTAAAAATATTTTGGTACTTGCAGGTATCAAACCCCTGCTCATGTCGGTGGTTTTCTCAAGGTACTCTGGTTTCCTCCATCAATAAAATTGACCGCCAGGATATAACTGAAATATTGTTGAAAGTTGCATTAAACACCATAACCCCACCCCCAATATACAGCTAAGTACAAATAATTTAGGAGTAAGAGCTAACTTGACCTTAAACAACAATCATTCATTCAGTCTCCACTTTCGGCTACATGTAATATCGTGACTTATCAAACTCAATGGGAATGAAATTTGTAAATCCCCCATCCATGGGCAAGTGTCTGGAAACCCTAAAACATTTGAGGTGAGTACGAGTGCACATACCAACATAATTGGGGTTAGACTTGTGGTCTAAAATCAACAACAGTATCCACTTGGCCATCAACACCCCCTATCAGGACTTACTATCTTACCTTTGAGTAATTGTACTAAGGTCCATAGTGCCACATGTATAAAGTTAGGGTCCGGTGATTTCAGAAACATGTCTATATATAGTAGTATACCCTTTTTGTTTTCTGTTTTTAATGGCTCTGGTAATGCTGTAACAGAAAAAATTACAATTCAATTCATGTATAGTCTGACTCTATGGTACAGCAGGTTTTATGATACCATGCATTCACATGCTATTTCGACCAATTTTCGCCGCCTTTTTTTAGAGTTAACTACCAAGGTACCATAGGACAGACACTGACATACATATACAAAACAAGAGGAAAATATTGAAATTACAAAATCACAACAATCAAAAGATTTAATTAAATTCTCATAGCAATATGAAGTGATTAATATCCTTTATGCATTGTAGTGCATATAGCTTATATATATTATTCTTGATATATACCTATCAATAAATATAAAATGATATTGTAAGTCTTACATCAAACCCCAAAAAAGTTTGATTCCAATCCAAGGCAATTTAAACTCGATACTAACAATATAACTGTTTGTCGAGACCTTCAATTTGGACGCTATTGTTTTTATCAGTAATATCACAACGTGTTTGATGTAATTTTATTGATACTAAAAATATCACTCGGCGAGATCAGAGCAAAAATGCCTAAATTACAGATAAAACTGAAATATTGTTGAAAGTAGCATAAAACACCAATAACTTATAACCAAAACAACAAAATACAAATATCAAAACAAAAGTTATGAAAAACTGTGGATATTATGATTTTCATGAAGCAAAGAAATTCAAGTATTTTGTGGTCATCTATAGCAAATTTAGTCATGTATAAATAAGAGTTACTCCCCTTTTGTCTTATTTGCTTTATTGACTTTTAGCCTCATTCAACCAGACTCAGTTGACTGGTATGTTAATCAACCAATCAAAACCTACTTTAATTTCTGTAGATTTCTGATTGGATGAAAATTTGTCAGATTAGACATCATTTAAGAATTGAATGCAAAATTTTGTAGTTTCGTTGCTGTGTGAAAGCATTGACCAGAGTACATTTTCATATAAAAAAACACTTTTACAATCCAATCAAACTCCAAAAATTGTTGTTATTATGTCTAATTATTAGTTTTCATGATGTTTGAAAACAGTTTCTGGAAGTGGACATGTATGTTTGATTGTGTGATTCACTGACTGATGTGGTTTCAATTTCAAAATCACATGTCAATCTTTTGACCAATCACACTGGGCTATCTAAATGAAAAGCACAGAACCCTGAACAGCTTTAGCTTCATTCCATAATCAAACATGCTAAGATGACACCAGATCATGTGTAAATACATGTACAATATGTATGTACGTTTGTTTTATCTATCTCTGTCAATTATTTCATCAGCCAATTATTAAACAATGTAATTATTTTATGATCAGAGCGGAATCATTATGCGAAAATCTATCTCTAAATACCATACAATAGTCTGGCTGAGTGAGACTACATGACATGCACACTGCATAGCAAGAATATGAAAATAAATGAAATTAAAGGTTATCTTTGACAGAAAACCACATGTCTCACCTATCCCAGATTGATGAAATATTTTCAATCAAAAAGGCATTAACTCATTCAAAATGGTCCAAACAAATAATGTAATACATGTAATAAGAATTTGTTCCTACAGCAATGAGCAATCATACAAAGTTTGAAGTAAATCCTTTTCAAAATGTAGGAGGTGTTGCACATACAAAACTTTGTGCAGATTATGGGAAATATGTGATATTTTCACATCATTTCACTAAGAGGGGATATTTGAGACCATAAAATTAGTTTATCCCTGCCACTTTTTATTTAAGTGCCTGTACCAAGCCAGGAAAGTAAGCAGTCATGTGCTTGTGTATTGAGGGTATCAATTTTTCCTCTTTCTGCAATATTATTAATATTTGATTTTGGAGTTTTTTGGTATTTTTTTTTGTTTTTCATTTTATTTCATTGAACTTTCATGAACAGGGAACCTTTTTTCCAGTACAAAAGGGAAATAACTCCAATAAAAAAAAAAATACAAAACCATATAATTTTAGAATCAATACTTACAGACTAGAGACAGCTGCCCCAGTATACCAACACTATTGTATTGTACATCTGTAAGACTTGACAGAGAAGCCATTGTTACCAATTTCGTAAAGGATTTCCCATTATGAAGAAGAAGTAATTTGTATTTCACATCATCTGAAATTGAATTTAGTGATATGTTTATTATAGCAGCTAGGAATTTATTTTCTGCAAAATAAGATTTGATTTTATTGATTCTTGGTGTTTTAATGCCACTTTCAGCAATATTTCAGCTATATCAGCTATAAGGTTTACTGTGTTAGCAGTAATGTTTAATAAAAACGTTGATATCAAATGTGTGCGTCTGACACGTTTCTGAAATAACCTTCATCAGGTACGCTCAATACAGAAAGATTAGCAAGCCAAATAATAACATGCTTCTGATTATCTGATTTTTTTTACATACAATGTCAACGATTTAAAAAAAAAAATGAAAAAAAAGAACTGCTGATATTCAAAACAAGTAACTTGAGCTTCAATATTAAACATAACCCAACTTTTTAATCATTTATTTTGATAGAAACTTTCTGTCTCCATATTTGTTCATCATAATTGCAGAACACTTTCTCTGATGTTTCCTAAATTAAGAGCCTTTTTCATAGTTTGCCTTTCTACATGTGGAAACATTTGGTCCGTCCGATTGCCATTTCAAATTATATACATGTATATACATCAGTAAGTCTGGATATTATGGCATTTATCTCCTAGAATTGCCAATACCAATGAAGATCATAGCAGTTCGACTCCGGTTTTTAGTGGGGTTCGTGTTACTCGATCTTTAGTTTCATATGTATGTTTTGTAGATCGTTGTTTGTCCTTTTGTACTTTTTCTTTTGGCCATTGTGTTGTCTGTTCTTCTTTGATATACAGATTCTGATTACCCCTTTGGCATATTCAAACTTTTCTTAAATCCAACTCAAATTTGATTGTATTCAATATACTGCTGACTCTATACTTGAAGGCCAGTTTGAGTACATTTGTACTGAGAATATTTCATCAGAAAACCAGAATACAAAGCAAGGACATATAATATTCCATAAAACTAAATATTATTTAAACTCAATCTAATTAAAATTGGATGTTTGTTAGATCTTTTTCCTCTTCTATTTCATTTTTTCACATACACTAACAACATCCCATATGAGGTTATATCAGGTAGCCTTCCACTAATCATTGACCATCCAATCATAGAAAGGTAGTAAAAATATATTGACCAACCAGTCAACAGCTCTCATTCTCTGCTTGTTTTTAATACCTCAAGATTTGAAAGGCACATTTCTTATTGGTCTGTTGAAATATGACCCCAACCTGACCCCATATGGGATATCATTAAATTAGTACCGCCAAAAAAAATATAAAATAAAAAAAAATTAAAAACTCCAATAAACGTTTAATTTTAATTTGATTGATTTAGGGATGATTCTGGTTAGAAAATAAAATAACAAATAAATTAAAATAGCTGAAACCATCTACATGCACTTTCAAAAGATCCTTTTTTTTTTTACTGTTCTGTCCTACAACTTTCGGAATATCTTTATCAGAGGAAAATAGCTGAAATCAGTCAAATAACTGAAAAAATTTTATCCCTGCGATTTAGATTGGAACTTATCATACCTTCATCTGTTAAAATAGCTAATGCTGCAGTAACTTCAGCTAACACAGGATGTTTTGTGTCTATATCAAGTAACACAAAGGTCATCGCTTCAATACAGTCATTCTCAATTATAATCTAGAAAAATACAATACAAATTACTCTTAAGAATCGAATACTAGTATAGATAACTATTAACTGAGGAAATACTGTGAAGTTCTGCAATTATCGAATGTAAGATTTATTAAGAAAATTATGAAAAGAAAATTTAAACAGTGATGGTCATCAATTCTGCCAATATCAACAAAAATGAATAATCAGCTCTCATTTTAACTGAATTCACTAAACACAAAATAGACCACACTGTTTAAACAGTTCCAAAAATATTGAATAAAAAAATCGTAGAAAAAGGTAAAATTGATCATTCTAACACACCAATACATGACTGCTCACTTTCCTGGCTTGGCATAGTCACTTCAATACAAAAATGGTGGAAACAATAATTTTATTAATTTTTAGAAACAGGGACTATGATCTATGTCCCAAAATCTCCAAGATAAAAAAGGGTTCTTCTTTTTCATAAAAAAGCAACCAGACCAAGTCTGGAGAAGATAGAATGCAAGAAACATTGGATAATATCTTGAAACTAATTGTGAATTTCAACCCACTCTTTATAAAAATATTCTAGCTGAGAACAAGTCAGAAAGGGGTCAACAATACATCTTTTATTGAGATGAAGGTCATAGAGATTTATTGCAAAGTAGATGCAACAACAAACCTGACAAAGTATCATATCATTCATCCATAGCAAACCTATCATACATTATAGGAAATGTGGACAATGTTTTGTTAACAAAGTCTTATAACTATGGGTGGAAAAATGAGAAAATCATCAAATAGATAGGAAGTTTCTTGTCAGTCTTAACAATGTCTAAAAATTTCAAATTATTCGGTCAAGGCAAACTTACATTATCATCCTATAGAGTAATAATGGACGAAATGATTACTGATAATCCCTGGGTCCTAATAACAGATATCCTAATGATATACATCTTAAAATTACCAGTTAAAAACAAAATTCACACAATTAAGAAAATGAAACTGTTCTTTATTATAAGAGGTAGTGATTTTTGTTTAAATCTTCCTTCGATAATAAAATTTACCCTGTGGTGATCCCCTACAGCCAGATTCCTGAGTGTCCCTGCAGCATGCCTCTGTGCTTCTGAATTAGAACTATCACATAATACAGGACGTAGATCAGGGATTATCTTTTCTGAGATCAGCGACATCTGTATAATAAAAGATAAAATAGTTATATAAGTCTGATTATTACTTTAAATATATAAGTGTAGATCAATTTGTAGTTCAATAATTATTGATCTGGGTAGATGAATGGTTAACAAGTGTTCTAGTTATAAATTCTGAAAATAGAGGAGAAGGTCACTTTACACTTTAGCCCGTGTTCAAAGAATAGGTTAAACAATAGTTGTCCATGTTTTATGAACATTTAAAGCCCAAGTCTAAGATTAATCGTAAGTGTTATCGTAAGTGTGATTTCCAAGCTTTTGATTGGTTGAAATTCACACTTACGACTGATCTTAGACTTACAACTTTTTGTGAAATCGACCACTGATGTCTACAGCAATCGAATGAGAATGCTTACCATTACGCCACAGATGCAGTTGAATCTCGTTATGTCAAAATCGGTTTACTCGAAATTTCGGTTAAGTCAAAACTTTTCTAAAGTCCGGCTTTTGAACTTAATTTACTCCTCTTTTCTCAAAATTTGATACAAATCCATTGAAAAATCTGTCCGTTACGTCGAACATTTAAAACCCTTAGCTTGGAAATCACACTTACGATAACACTTACGATTAATCTTAGACTTACGACTTTTTGTAAAACCGACCCCTGATCGGCTCAAACAAAACAAATAAATAAAATTTGTATTTGCTGCTTCTCTGCAAAGCACGCTGCATTACGGATAAAGAGCAAAACTGGTTGGATAGGAATCAGGATAATGTGTCTGAATGGAGTGACATGACTGCCGGAGAATTGTTGTTTCACTGAGCTTGCACTATAAAAATCCAACTATAAGTGTGTTGGTCAAGCAAAATGCAGACATACTCATCATCTCATCAAAATTTAACTTGTTCTTGACATGATATGGCAGAAAAAACTGCTCACTTGGGTTTAAATAACAATCACTCACTCACTAATTAAGTGTTTATTCCTTGTTCATATGCCATCATTACCTCATTAGCCCTATGTATAGACAGGTTCCTGAGACAGGCCACTGCAGCACCTAAAGTGTCCCTGTGTGTAGATTTAGATTTGATAATATTGTGTATGTGTGGCAAGGCTCCATACTGTACAATTAAAATCTGATTCTCATCTGAAAAAAAATAAACAACAATTAATTAATATATTGGTAATCACCTTTTTTTTCTGCAGTATGACATAAATTTGAGTGAATCCTGCATCATTACACTTTTACTGCATATATCTGCATGGATAAAATCTTCACCCATTGACAGACTAAATTTGAATCAAGGCCTCACAGTCATAAATTTTTCTCGAGTATCGGTACGAATTTTGTATTCATACTCAAAAAACATCCAATCAGAATGTCATATTCAATAAATACAGAATTTTGATTGGACAATTTTGGAGTATGAGTATGAAACTCGTACTCTGCAGTTTTATGACCATGTGGCTAGACCTGATTTCCTGACCATGAAAATGGCTTATATTGAAACAAAGAAATTACAAGATATCATTTATGCCTGTCCACGTCAAAGACTTTCAATGTCACTTTCAATGATATTCCAGATATATTGTGGCACTCAGCTGCAGTTTTAATAGTGGAGGAAACCAGATTACCCAGAGAAAACCATTAAGCTGTGGAGGCAAGTCACTGACAAAATCTATTACATAAAGTTTATTCTGGTACACCTAGCTATGAAGGGGGAAGGGGGGGGGGACAACTTGTGCCATTTTGGTGGCAATAGGAAACTGGCTGCATAAGCACTAGGCTATTAATGTTTGACTTTAAATCAATATGGTGCCATATGTTTTCCATACTGCAACTGTTTTCCTTAATATGCAAATGTAGGACAAAAAAGAAAAATATATTTAAAAAAAAGTGTTTTTCTTAATTTAATATATTTTCAGTGTAAACCATTTTAAAGTCTAAGCAACTAAACTTAAATGTTGCATAATAAAACTAGCTATTTAAAAAAAAAATGAAAATAAAATGTGTATTTTTTGGACATCTGCATGCATATGTGCATAATTTGGACAAATTATAAGATATATACATGTGCATTTATAGTGAAAATAATTTACTGACTGCAAAAGTAATTTTTATTTTGCTTTTAAATTTTCTTCCAAAACTGACCCAAAAATGTTTATATTATTACCATAAGTATTTTTGTATAAATGATAAAAATATAATAAAAACATGAATTATGATGTATCTAAAGTAATAATAAGAAAAGTATTATCTGAAATCGAGTATCTTTTATGACTTTTTCTTAAATTTACCATCAAACATTAAACATTATCTATATTTAAAGAGAAATCAATTATGTACCCATCAAACATTAATTTTCACACCTGAAACAGATGATTGACAGCTGTTACATGTATTTCACAGGTGAGCACACATTTTCACTATTTGTAAAAATAAAAATGTTTTAAGCAGTGATTATAGAACATTATCAGGATACAATAGGTTAAATTTTTCAATTATGTATTTTTTCTTTATTACATAATGGACTTAATCTAATGAACCGTAAGTTTTACAAAGTCATGATATATGAAATCAACAATGTGAAATAAACACAGCAAATGACATTCTTAAAATATACATTGTACTGTAATTCCTCCAACAAAAAAATTTGTTTTTGCGTCTTTATAAAAGAATAATTGTGCCAAAAAAGTAATTTATAAACCAATCAATGATTGAGTCAGCGGCACATCTGTTTTCTACATTAATTCAACTAGACATGAACGTCCTATTTTCATATAACATTTGTAATTGTCTGACTAGACAAAATTTGCATTGAAAACAAAAACATAAATCTTGATTGACCGATTGTATTCAAATCACATCTGGGATGTATATCATAACAACAAACAACAAAGATAAATGATTGGCTTAACGTATGGCGAGCATTATTTCAGCTATTCTATATTCAGATACGTTTATCTTAGAGTATTAAACAGTTCCTTCAACAGATTATGTCACAGGGGAGCCTTTGTGGCTGCTATCTTATGGTATTTAGCGTTAAATACACCACTAAGAAAAGGCAATTAAATTGAACACCCATTCTCGGTAGAGTACTATACAAATTTATGTGATAAAGTTTGTCAGCGATTCTCTCTACCTACTACAATTCCCTTGACCAATCAAATTGATAGCGATGATAAAACTGATATATTGTTGAATGTGGCATTAAAATTGAACTGCTAATCTTTAACGAAATAGTCCTGTTAACCATCATTGAAGTATTTATAACATGACTTTTCCCTGTAACCTTGTTAAATATATTATGAAGGGAAACTGACTGCCATGATTACACTGATATATTGTTGAAAGTGGCATTAAAATTGAACCACTAAACTTTTACTAATAGCCCTGTTAAATATCAGAGGAACTGTCATTTTCGTGATTTTATGGTAGTTGGATTTATAACTTCATATGCAATCAGTGCCTATCACCACTAATGTTGTGAGCTCGAACCCCACTTAGGTGAGGTGTACTCAATACAACATTATGTGATAAAGTTTGTCAATGACATGCAGCAGGTCAGTGGTTTTCTCCGGACACTCTGGTTTTCTCCACCAATAAAACTGACCGCCACAATATAACTGAAATATTGTTGAATGTGGCATTAAAAACTATAACCTGTTAACCAACAAGACAGTATTTATAACACTACTTTTATCCTGCAATCAGTACATTTGCTGTACAAATATGCTATACGAATAAATTTTTGCTTTATTCGTACTAGACGAATAAACTTTTCGTACTATACGAATAAACTTTTCAGCCTACTAATAAACTTTCCTGGTACCCTGTAGCTATGTACAGCAGAGGGCACAGACAAGTATGAAACTGGTACTAATGTAACGCGGACCATGAAGAAGACACCCTTGACAACATTTATGAAAGGCGAGGAATGACGCTTGTTTCTGTCCTTTTTGTTTAAATCTGACAAGTTTTTCGACTTTTTTTACATTGCAGAATAAACACAATATACGTACATTGTCGTTAAATATAAAATTCATTTGTACTCGCTGCGAAACAGGCCTGAAAAGCTCGCCATTGGCTCGCTATTCTGCCTGTTTCTAAAGCTTGTACAAATAAATTTTATATTTACCGACAATGTACGTATATTGTATATTTCTCTGTAACTTTGTTAAAAGTTTAATGAATCGAAGGCCTTCAACAGAACATTGATATACCATGCAGAGTACATATGTAAACAAGTTACGTAAACTTAATGACTCAGAAATTACATTTTGTATCACATCTGTGTCGCTAATCAATGAACGTCGTAATTTCTTAACAAAACTTTTCGCTCAATTTCCGTTTTTTTTTATTTTATATAAATTGTTATTTCTTTTCTGCACTGTCAATGAATGAATCTTTACTATGGATTTTCATATGAAATACATAGAAATTGTTCATATTCTTTATTCAATAAACAGAATTGTTTATATGTAGTCTTTATTTAATAAACAAGGTCAAAATGTGAAAATTCTCATTATAATAGTAAATTCATTTTTGTAGTTTGCATTTCATGCATCAAGGTTAGTTTTTACTTGGTAAATACTTTTTGGAAAAGATTTTTATATGATTTCAGACAAATAGACATAATTTCTTTTCACATCAAAAATAAAAACTTCCAATAAAAATTTATAGTGCAATAAATCAAATTTATTTCCTAAAACATGACGCAAAAAAAATTTGAAGAATGTGTCCATAGGTCATAGGTCATAGGTCACGGATATCCCTGCTTCAAGCAAAATGGGTATTTTCCGGCAATCCAATGGGTACAACTCCAGAATGGAAAAAGTGGTCAAGTCCGAAATCGAACTTGGCCTTCCTTTAATGGTCAATAAATTTAAAATGATTTGCTTAAGGGGAACTTAAGTTATTGAGCAGAAACCAAATGCAGGAAGCACTAATTGACATACAGACATGTGTAAAACTTAATGACCACAACAACGCCTAGCAGTGGGGCACAAAAATGATTCACAGATTACAAACTTTTTCTATTATAAGATTTTACACTGATGAAAGTAATTAAGAATTAAAGTTTGTTTTGCCCGCAAAAACGTATGTCTCCCCCGTCCCACAAACTGTAGTCATAGGTAAAAAATCTATTTGGGTAACAAATAAAATTATGCTTCAATGAATAACAAAAAAAACCTGTTTTTAATCCATGAAACACAAAAACAATTTGATCAAAATTGCTAAAGCAAGGGTTACAGGTACTATTCCATATTGTCATGGCAAAGTTCCCCATTCCAGAAAATTGCTCAGCCTATGTTCCAAAGATTTTAAAAGAGTTTTGTTCTTCTAAAATCAATGGATTGGTGATGAAAACTTTTTCAGGGAAATAGTGACATTATGATAGACTCTTGTACATACATGTATATATACAAGTTTCAGTAAGGGATATTACACTAGAGTGTTTGCAAATAACTCCCACAAAATTTCGGGGATCAACATTTCCTGGTAATATGCACAACTACATATGGTGTCCTTACTACCTACCAAGTTTCATGAAATTCTGTTCAGTAGTTTCAGAGGAGTTGTGCTGACAAGCTGCTTCAGAAGTATATTTCGGAACATTTTAAGTTCAAAGGGGCATAACTCACACAATATTTAGGGGATCAACATTTCCTGGTAATATGC
Source organism: Bathymodiolus brooksi (assembly GCA_963680875.1). NCBI lineage: Eukaryota > Metazoa > Mollusca > Bivalvia > Mytilida > Modiolidae > Bathymodiolus > Bathymodiolus brooksi. The sequence continues at coordinate 63,378,303 of OY804583.1, forward strand.
ACAACTACATATGGTGTCCTTACTACCTACCAAGTTTCATGAAATTCTGTTCAGTAGTTTCAGAGGAGTTGTGCTGACAAGCTGCTTCAGTAGTAAATTTCGGGAAATTTCTAAGTTCAAAGGGGCATAACTCTCACAAAATTCAGGAGATCAAAATTTCCTGGTAATATGCACAACTACATATGGTGTCCTTACTACCTACCAAGTTTCATGAAATTCTGTTTAGTAGTTTCAGAGGAGTTGTGCTGACAAGCAGCTTCAGAAGTATATTTCGGAAAATTTAAGTTCAAAGGGGCATAACTCCCACAAAATTTCGGGGATCAACATTTCCTGGTAATATGCACAACTACATATGGTGTCCGTACTACCTACCAAGTTTCATGAAATTCTGTTCAGTAGTTTCAGAGGAGTTGTGCTGACAAGCTGCTTCAGTAGTAAATTTCGGGAAATTTCTATGTTCAAAGGGGCATAACTCCCACAAAATTCAGGAGATCAACATTTCCTGGTAATATGCACAACTACATATAGTGTCCTTACTACCTACCAAGTTTCATGAAATTCTGTGTTGTAGTTTCAGAGGAGTTGCACTGACAAACTGTGTGACGGACAGACAGACAGACGGACAGACAGAGACAGACGGACAGGACAAAAACAATATGTCTCCCCACAAAAGTGGGGGGAGACATAACTAATAATCTTAATTAATAATTAGTACTTTCGGTTTGCAAGGGGTGCAGATGAACAGGCATTGCTTCAAATCAGAAGAAATTAATGTTTACTCAAGAATTGTGTATTATTGGCTAAAACACTGGGTTTTTTCACCAATATTATTGTTATCAAAATCAACACACTAAAATTGTTGTAGGCAATTTGTATTAAACCTTCAAAATAATGTTGCATGATGGGCAGTTTCTGAGGGTTTGTAATTTGATTGTTTTATATCGAATTCTGCTAAAACCCAGCATAATTTTAAAAAAAAAACCTCTACTGTATACATGCATGGAAAAGTCCAAATCATAAAAGGAAAAAGTGTGGATTTATTTGCTTTTAAAAGCTATGTCTTGGACAATCGACAGAAGTTGATGGAAACCTAGATTCTGTCTTGTTAATAAACACCATATTGATTGGATTTCTATCAACAACTCTTAACTTACCATCAGAAGCTAAATTCCTTAGTGCATAGCAGGCTTGACATTTGATCTGTAAATGAAAAAAAATGTAAATTTGAGGAAATTAATATTACCAATTAGCAAGAATTTTTGATTGATTGATTGATTGGTTATTGCTAAGCATCTAACATTCTGTTTTAAATTATTTTTGTCTCATATATACAGGTTTCCTAATGTCACATGGCATTTTTTTTTTTTGGTGTTACTGGTGGAATTGTTGACCATTATTGTAAAAAACATTCTTTTCAATTCAATTGGTTTAATTAAAAACCTACCCTGTCCTTCCTCGTCACCAATAATTTGACCAATTGTTTTATCACATCAAAATGACCAATGGCTGTCATCATAGCTCTGTGTTTCTCATTAACAGCCAGGTTACTCAGCGATGCGGCTACGTAATACTGTACATCAGAATCGTTGGAGTGTAAAACATCTACCAATACTGGTATAGCACCTTTGGTTACCAATTCATTTCTATTGGCTTCTGTGGTCATAGTGAGAGAAAAAAAAACATTAGTTCGGTTATGGTTGTATAAAACCATGCATTTTCAACAATATTTTAGCTGTTGTTTCGAGGCAATCAATTTTATTGGTAGCGGAAATTGGAATTCCCATATAAAGTCACAGATTAGCCACAACTCACTGCTCGTAAAACTAGCTGGTTATTAAAGTGCATGTACCAAGCCAGGAAAGTGAGTTGTCATGTATAGATGTATCGATTTGACCTCTATTTCTATGATTTTTGTTTTTATTTTAAAGTTGCCGTTGCAGTGTAGTTTTTTTTCCCCCATTTTATTGTCACAATCCTTGTTGTAGTTGAATTCACATCTACCTATGCAATCATTCAGTGTCAATCATCACTAAGTTTGTGATATTGATTCCCACACTGGTGATTTGTACTTGATATAAGTGTATGTGATCAAGTTTGTGTCAATGACTTGCGGCAGGTCCGTTGATGGTTTTCTTTAAATATTCAAGTTTTCTTGACCAATAAAACTGACTCAATACTTTTATCACCATCAGGCCTAGTCTATAAATTAAAGTTGATTTAAAATACTTGTTTTATACTCACGGAGGTGGGTAAGATTAAGTATTGCTCCTGCGGCATTCCGCTGAACACGTATATCAGATGATTTCATCAAATGAACCAATGGTCTAATGCCATGACTGTTTACTATCAATTGTTTATATGAATCTGAAAAGATTGGAATGATAATTCTATATTTTGCTTTTTTCCAAATAAATAAATGGGATGAGGCACTTACAGCTTTGCTCAAATATTGGCATTGTAAAGTATTGTTTCTTTCAATATTTCACCACCATCCAAGTTCAATATGTAACCTATGGTTGTTGGTTCTAAGTTATCATGACAGCATTTCTCGTATCTAGAATTTCAAGATATGGTTCACTGCAGAGAACCTTGCAACTCACCTAAATGAGTCATAGACTCATCATTTTCAGTTGGGATTCACCAAAAATTACCAGACTCATCAAAATTTTTACTACAAGTATCCTTGGTTCAGGCTTAAATTTGTCCTTAAATAACATAACGGTAAAGACTTTTGGGGCAAGTTTTCAATTTTTCAAAATCAGTCACTATTAATAAAAGTCTGTGTTGAAGGAGTAACTTAAACAACCTAGCTGGTTTGCTACAAATGTACATGCAAGTTGTATTATCATATATCGAAAGAGGGTGACTGAGAGTTCACAATCTAGGTCTGTGCAAAATCTAAATATAAATTATAACAAGAGCACCGCCCACGGGTGCTGGACGCTCGACTTTTTCGTATCTGATATTAAACTGCAAGCAATTTACAAAGTTATACATACTTCTAACTATGATGGTCATATAAGTAAATATATTTGCAAGATTGGTAAATATAATCAGAGGGGTATAGTCTTTTCTTGTAATACCATTTTAGTGCAAATGAAATAAAAATAAAAACTGTGGGGGGGGGGGGGGGGGCAGCGGGAGGGGGTTATATGTTGGGAGTGGGGTGTTACCCTTCTGTAATGTGTCCCCCCCTTTTGATAGTGAACAGGTATGTTAGGTTTCATTTTAATGCCTATCATAGTTTATATTGAGAAAATTGTATTTTCAGAAAAAAAAATGCAAGTAAAAAAAGGGAAATAACTCAAATAAAATGCTGGATAGAGTTGTCTTCTCTTGTCAACAGAACGTGGTCAACACTTTCTACAAGTGTATTGAGTTTCAAGTTAATAGCTTTGATAGTTACTGAGAAATTTTAATTATACTAAAACAATATCCCAAATTTCTATGTACTATGCCAAAACAAGGGTAGATAACTCTGGATATACAAATCACAGGGTCACCTGCCTTGTTGTGATGGGTTCCCCAATTTGATAGTGAACAGGTATGTTGAGTTTCATTTCAATGCCTATCATAATTATTGAGAAATTGTATTTTTTGAAGAAATTCTAAGTCAAAAAGGGGGAATAACTCAAATAAAATGCTGGATGGAGTTGTCTTCTCTTGTCAACAGATTGGGGTCAACACTTTCTACAAGTGCATTGAGTTTCAAGTTAATAGCTTTGATAGTTATTGAGAAATTTTAATTATACTAAAAAAATATTCCTAATTTCTATGTACCATGTCAAAACAAGGGTAGATAACTCTGGATATACAAATCACAGTGTCATCTGCCTTGTTGTAATTGGTTCCTCTTTTGATAATGAACAGGTATTCCAAGTTTCAAATGGATACCTTTGATAGTTTTTGAGAAATGGACTCTGATGAAAAACTTAACCGAAAACTTAACCGACCCAGACGCTGACGCCGGATGACGACAATAGCTCAACTTTTGTTCTTTGAAAAGTTGAGCTAAAATTTATAAACTTTGGATTAATTAAATCAAGATGGATTGGAAATCAATAAATGTAAATAATTTTGAAATAAATCCCCTATTTTCCCTCAAATAAAAAAAAAAGTCATCAATTAAAACTCATGCATCACATGTTAAATAAACAATACCCTAAAGCAGATGTTTACCAATTAAAAAGATTATTTATTGAAATTCTGATTTTTGACAGATATCTGTCTTTAGGCTTAAAAACAAAAGTCTGATTTATCACATTTGTTCAATAATAGTTTATACATCTTATTGTAGATGTGTACCAGGTTTTATGAAGCAAATACTAAAGAAAACTACGTTCAGTTAAACCTGCTTTAGTGACCACCTCTATTAAGGTGGTACCATACACTACAGGGAGATAACTCTTTAAAATCAGTTCAACGTTTTGATCATATGATGTTTGTATGCAGATTTCAAGCATCTCGGTGATCAAAACCACAGAGAGAAAAGCTGCTATGTGGCTAGTGAATTCATAGCTCTGAGTCTGATGGTTGGAATTTGTAAAAAATTTGATATTTATTACAGTGGATATATTCAAACACACTGCCAAAAAAATAAGAAAATTAAACGAGCAGATCAAATTTTACCTGAAGTGTATGGTACCACCTTAAGCACTAACTTGCATTATGTGACTTTAAATTATAATGTCCCTTTAACATTCACAGTGCATAACATATTAATTAAACCTGCATTTAGCAACCACCTGCCTCATGTCACCCTATCTCATTGTTCACTTGGAAGGTCACATAAGACAGGCTTGACTGTGATTAACAGGTTATAACAAATTACTATAATGGACAAATTGTCAGGGGAGATAATTAAAATAAATATAAAGGGAGATAACTTGTGTGAGGATCATTAATCAATTTTGACCTTTCTTTCCAAACAGTACCCAAAAGACCAAACAAATAATGAGTTAAAAAGAATAAGTGAGTGAATATTATTCAACGCCAATTCAGCAATTTTTCAGCTATATCATGGCGAGATAATAAAAGTTAATTTTCAATGAGATGAAGATGAGGTCCACTTTGTACTAAACCACTAATCTAGATTTTTATAGTGCTAGCTCACTGAAACAACATTCTTCAGATAGACATGAGGCCCCACTCAGACACATTACCATGATTCCGAACCAACCAGTCTTTGCTCTTTCTCCTTAATGATGCATGCTTAGCAGATAGAGTTAAAAAATTTGTTAACAGCATAAAGAAACAAATAAAGCTTCTGGAGAAATAATCAATCCAACAACCAATAAATCTCTTACACAAAAAAAAATATGTCCATTAACATGTTGAAGTAGGACAGACCAACAGTTTTGTTTCAAATTTGATACGGAACATAGTTATCTGCTGTAAAGATTAGAACACTGGTTTAACCTACCTGAAGTAGCAAGGGATGTTATACACCCACAAGTATTGCACTGAACCTCCACATTTCTGGAATGTAATAGTTGTACAAGAGGGGGGACAACTCCGCATGTCACCAAAACATCTTTATTACCCCCTGCAAAGTAAATATAATGTAGATTAATGTATAATGCTATATTTTATGTAAAATATCTTATAGTTAAACCAAATATATTATTAACATCTCTTAAACAAAACAGGTCAGTTTATATTTTATCATGATTGTTAATTCTTTGTTCATCCTTAATTTTCAATGAAATGATGATGAGGTCCGCTTTGTACTAGACCAACATGCTTATTTGGATTTTTATAGTGCTAGCTCACTGAAACAACTGTGGATAGACATGTCGCACCACACGGACACATTATCCTGATTCCGAGCCAACCAGTCTTTCCTCTTATCTCCTTAATGCTGCGTGCTTACCGGAGAAGAAATTTTTTTGGAATAAACTGTACAATACATGTAATTATAAGCTATGAATACATTCTTACTTTCACTTTAAAAAAGCTGCTAAAAAATATATAACATTTTATCATGAAGTATATGAGGCCTTACATTTTAGTTTGAAGTATGGGAGGGGGTCACACTTTAGAATGAAGTGGAAGAAGCTTTCCCTACTCAATATAGAAAGTGATTCACCAAGTGCAACATAATCCGACAACATTTCTAATTTTAATTTATATTGTATTTATCCAAACTTTCAAATTCTATTGTTATGCATTCTTAAATTAAACATAAATTCTCCTACGATGACTCCTACCTTGTCTCATCATACAGAAATTACTGACAGCCAGGGTTGCTGCCCTATGTACTTGTACATCCCGAGATCTGAGTAATTCCACCAGGGGGCGTGCAATGGATATTGTGAGAGGAGAAGACACTGAAAAAGTATAAATGATTTATAGATATATAATGATATGATTGGTTGGTTGATTGGTGTTTAATAACAACATCAGCAGTATTTCAGCTACATCGTGGTGTTATAAGGGGCTGCTGTGATCGTGATCGTATGGTACATTTTTATAGCTGGATTTACAACTACCTGTACAATCAGTGCCTATCACCATTAACGTTGTGAGTTCGAACCCTGTTCATGGCGAGGTGTACTCGATACAACATTATGTGATAAAGTTGGTAAGTGACTTGAGACATGTCCGTGGTTTTCTCCGGGTACTCCGGCTTCCTTCACCAATAAAACTGACCACCACGACATAACTAAAATATTGTTGAAAGTGGCATTAAACACCACAAACCCACAAACCTGGTGATGTTATAAGGATAAGAAAGTAATTCATTATCACCATATAAAGTGTACTAAGTCAATCTAACAAGAATTATATGTTTGTCGTATCTTTCTTCATGGTTTTTCCTTTGGCGATACACTAAAATATAACAGCATCCTGTTCAAGGTCAAATTAGGTCAACTTTCATTTATCTTTGACTGTAAAATCATATGCAAGACAATTACATATAATGTGATATCATTATCAATAGTTGGGTTCTAATTTTCATGGATTTCGTCGTTCACTAAAACCACGAACATTAAAATCCAACGAAATATAATTTTCCCATTGATTGTTGCCTGTAATGTTTGAAACCACGAATTAAAGAACCCATGGATCAATGCATTTTGTAGAAACCACGAAAATTGATGCCAATGAATAAAAGTACTTTCACAGTATTGACCAATAGGACAACTGCTCTTGGGGTGTACTCAGTATAAGTGTATCGCACAAAGAAAAAAATATTCTTAGAAATACAACAAACATTTATTTTTAATTAGATTGATTTTATACTGAACTCAGCTAAAGTTGTTTCTTTGAATTCCTCAAAGTAAATATTTTGTCACTTTGCTGGAACTGTCAGCTTCATTTATCTCAGATAAGTTGAAACTTGAATACTCCCATATTAAATATTTAGTGTAAACATTATCTTCTTGTTGAAGAATGTATACATTACATGTATACTACAAGTGTCAAGCACTGGTTTTTTTAATAAAAAGGTCAACAATCGGGTTGGTAAACAAGTAAACTGCTTAAATAAATAATTAATCTTTTGAAATAAAATCTTTGCTTCCTTCTTCATCATCACAACAAGGACATTAAACTGTCATTATTATGATCAGAGTATCAATGAACCCTTTTTTTGTTATTATATACATCTTTTGTAGCTTAAACATATTTTATTGTCCAAAAACATGGAAATAGGATCAGATACAAGTTTTACAACTTAAAACATCTTCTCCTTATCATATATCATCTTTGTATACTGAAGCATGCTAAAAAAAAATTTTTTTTAAATCCTTAATATATGCATTCACTTATAATTATGATGCAATAAAAATGGATAAAATTTTTGTATATCTAACTTAATGTGCACGACACATTTATGGAATACCCTTCGCCAGGTACGCTCAAAATCAAAATATTGGAAGGCCAAAGAATTTACAAGTCTTTGGAAGCAAGTAAACCAAAAGGTTTAAATTAAACAGGATAACCAAAATCGGCAAATGTAATAAATCTTACTTCTTTCACTGACTTCTGTAAAACAAAGAGCAGCTGATCGTTGAAGTTCTTCGTTGTCTGAGTATGTTAGTATACACATAGCTCTTATGTGTTCTTCAGTTAATACTGGGTCACCGTTAGCTTCTACAAATACATGTATATTATTACTATTTTGTCTTAAGAGTAATGATCTACATAGTCTACCTGTCTAACTAGTAGTCAGTTAACTGTGAGCATTCAGTGACCCTGTTATTATACTGTCCATGTTAATGTTGTCATTCAGTGACCCTGTTATTATACTGTCCATGTTAATGTTGTCATTCAGTGACCCTGTTATTATACTGTCCATGTTAATGTTGTCATTCAGTGACCCTGTTATTATACTGTCCATGTTAATGTTGTCATTCAGTGACCCTGTTATTATACTGTCCATGTTAATGTTGTCATTCAGTGACCCTGTTATTATACTGTCCATGTTAATGTTGTCATTCAGTGACCCTGTTATTATACTGTCCATGTTAATGTTGTCATTCAGTGACCTTGTTATTATACTGTCCATGTTAATGTTGTCATTCAGTGACCCTGTTATTATACTGTCCATGTTAATGTTGTCATTCAGTGACCCTGTTATTATACTGTCCATGTTAATGTTGTCATTCAGTGACCCTGTTATTATACTGTCCATGTTAATGTTGTCATTCAGTGACCCTGTTATTATACTGTCCATGTTAATGTTGTCATTCAGTGACCCTGTTATTATACTGTCCATGTTAATGTTGTCATTCAGTGACCCTGTTATTATACTGTCCATGTTAATGTTGTCATTCAATTAATTTTGTGATAGTGTGTGGCCTTTTAAAGTTAACACAAATCTGTGCAGGTTTATTATCGTATTTTTATATCTATGGGAGGGTTGTGATCCCAATAACCAGTTTGACCCCACAACCTGTTCGTGCCTGTCCCGTGCTGGGACATGGATTTCCAGTGACATATATCATGATCTTTTTTGTGCACGGTAGTTTGGGGATGGAAGTGATTGTTTGTTTTGTTGATATTGGTGTAATTGTTGACCATCGATTTCTAAACTTTCTTTTCACAACATGATTATTGCATAAAAATTTAAAAAAAAATAATGGTTTGGTTTGGTTTATGGTGTTTAATCTTTATATTGTGGCAGTCAGTCTTATTGGTGGAGGAAACTGGAGTACCTGGAGAAAACACAGATTGATGGTAACAAGTGTGAACAGTTGTGGATTATTTTATTGTATTATAATAGTAAAATATTTCAAAGTACAAAGAAAAATACATAAAAATTACTCAGAGACTTGTGGCAAGTCAAGGATGACCGTATGCATCAATGATGATAAAAAAAAAATGGAACAATGTGTCGTATGGACACTGATACCCCTGCTTCCAGCTACAGTAAACAGGGGCATATAACTCCAGAACAAAAAAGTGGTAAAATCTTAAATTAAAATTGGCCTTTCTGTTGTGGTTCCTAACCTTGTGTATAAATTTCAAATTATTTGGGGGCTGTCGTGGCCGTGATCATATAGTAGTTGGATTTACAACTACCTATGCAATCGGTCCCTATCACCACTGATGTTGTGGGTTCAACTCCCGCGAGGAGTACAACATTATGTGATAAAGTTTGTCAGTGACCTGCGGCAGGTGAATGGTTTTCTCCCGGGTCCTCCGGTTTCCTTCAACAATAAATCTGACTGCCACAATATAACTGAATTATTGTTGAAAGTGGCGTTAAACAACATAAACCAAAACAAACCAAATGTGGGACGGATGCACGGAGATATCTATGGATATGGGTCAAATTTAATGTCCGTTAGACCTAGCGATGGGGACGTAAAAATAATTTGTACAAACCTAACTCCATGTAATGAAGAAGATTCTGTACTGCTTTCTTCTCACTGTCCAATAATATCATCTCGTATCCATTACCGCTGAATGATTTTGAGTCTGACTGTCGATGGTAGCACCCACATGTTATACACCACAAACAATAATCTAGAAATCTTTTCAAAAGGTCCACAATTTCCTCCAGAATACACGGTTTAGATCTTTCTATCTTGATGTCAAATGTCTCCATGGCGTGTGAAGACTGAAAAAAAGAAAATGAAACATCGTTTAAAAAAAATAATCATATTGACCTGTTTAATATCGAGAAATGTTAAATCTACCATGAATGTTAAAGACATGACACACATTATTATCTCAGTTCAGTGGGTTAGATAAAAATTAAGGCCGATATTATAGTCATACCTTTTTTGCATATCATTGTATACAGGTATAATATATATATAATCCATTAATATACCACATACTGGTAATTAAGTGCTTAAAGATAGAGAGTCACAAGTATAAAGGTCATTGCACTTGTGTTGAATTCTAATGAGTTACTATATATAGCTAGTTAAATATGTTAGGTAATCAGAGGGTAGCATCCCAAATTGCCGATTCCCAGTTTGCCGAATCCCAAATTGCAGAGTCCAATTAGCCGATTCCCAAATTGCCGACATATGAAAACTATTGTTATTGCAAGTAGAATAATGCTTCTAATTTATGAAGGAATATTGTAAATAATTAAATAAATATTTCTTTTAAATGGTCCGACATACAAAGGAGTTTAGATTATATCATTCGAGCTCAAAGTCAAAAGGATATACGGTGGATTAGTCCTGCAGACAACCATGATTTCTGTCAAGATGAAGGATGCCAAGAAATAATTTCAAAACATATGCTCTGTGAATAATAACTAGCATAAACATGAGAGAACTCTGAATAAACATTTACTTATTTGTAGTTTATTTCCATTGTTCTTCAATTATTTGAGTAATGAGGATTTGCATCTCCTATTCATCAGTGCATTTGATTATGTTTTTCTAATTAAAATTGCGCGAAAAATTACTGCTTTCAATCAAATATGTACACATCATCAATATTTTTTTTTAAATAAAAAATAATATTATGAAAACTTTGTCATTTTTAACAAAAGTCGGCAATATGGGATTCGGCAAAATGGACTCGGCAATATGGTATTCGGCAATCTGGGATTCGGCAATCTGGTACTAATTCAATCAGAGATCCTTGCAAATCGCCTAGATGAGTCCTGGACTCACCATTTTCAGTTGGAACTCTCCAAAGATTTTTAATTATATATTTTTATAATGATGGGACTCACCAAAATTCAAAATTTTCAGAAATGTCTTCTTGACTCATCAAAGTAAATTGCTACGAGTATCCCTGGTTATTATATACCTATACATATTTTTTTTTGCACATGAAATTGAATACTCCATTGAATTTGTAATAAAAATTAATTTGACACATTGATTTATGTATAACAATAAGGTAAATAGCACTTCTGTTTTATAGTACAAACCAAAATAAGATTATTTGTGCTAAATTTAATTTGACAAGTTGAACTATGTGTAACATTTATATTGATGTAGGTATCACAAACCTAATCTTTATTAAATGCTACATGTACATATATAATTTTTTTTTACATCTATAATATCATTAATCTAAATTAAGAAAATATTTCTGGTTAGAAAGATCTGGGTTTTTTTTTTACCTTTTGTCAAGGATTTATCCTTGCTTTTGTCAAATGATGAACTTTTAAAGTATAACAAATATTTTATGGTTAATACATTTTATTATATAATATAGTACAAGAATTACAAATTGTAGAGTATTTGTGCTAAAATTTAAATTTGACAAAATTAAACAATATACCTGTATATATAGTAAATACAGGTATTCCCACTTGAAATGTTTGATTTCTATAATGAATTTTTAAAAAGTAGAAATATATGGAATGACCCATCAAAATAGAAAATAAGAAAATATTTTGTATTACCTCCTGTCAAATAATGAATTCTTAAAGTGTAGCAAATATTTTTCATTGAACTTTAAATACATTTTTTATAGTACAAGAAATAGAGTGTTTGTGTTAAAATTTAAATTTGACAAAATTGAACCATATTATATATCATTTATAGTAAAAATAAGAAAATATATTTGGTTTAAGAAAGATTTTTAACCTCCTATCAAATGACAAACTTTAAATTTCAAATGCCAACAAATATTTTACAATGTACTCTCAATACATGTTTTTATAACTACAAGAAATAGAGCATTTGTGTTAAAATTCAAATTCGACAAAACTGAACCATATAACATTAATTATTGATGTTTTAATTAAGAATTTGTTTACCTTCTTTGAAATGAAGATACATAATGTGTCCATTCCAATTTGAATATATATACTTGTCTTTGTTCTTTAATTATTTCGTCTTGATCATGACACATTAGACACAATAAAATGTTAAACCTCCTTGGGGGCACTTGTTTTTGGTTATGCTTTAAAAAAAAAAGGCCACAAAGTTTAGTACCTAACAATGGGTTTAGCTTATCTGCATTCCTCTTATATAACACTGATCTGTAAGATATAGGCAGCTGGCCAGGTGAAAGGTCAACAAATTAATGGAGGTTAAATTTAAAATTAATCAATATCTTGACTATGCAATAATATAAGGTGATAACCATTCAAACTATCACACTAATGATGTCATAATCAGCTGTTTAATAATCAGGTAACAGTTATAAGTGTATTGACTTAAAGACTATAAACATTTGAATAATATTGAATTATTTTATGTACATTTTACAGAACGATACTGTTTAAATTATACCCATTGTTTAGAAAATATTGACATTTCAGACTGCGTTTTAAATATCATATACTAACTGTTTATTTCTTATGATATAAAGACTTATTAATGACAGCCGTGGTCATGATCGCATGGTAGTTGGATTTACAATCACCTATACAATCAGTACCTATCACCACTAATGTTGTGAGTTAGAATCCCATCCAGGCAAGGTGTACTCGATACAAAATTATGTGATAAAATTTGTTAGTGATTTGTGTCAGGTCGGTGGTTTTCTCCAGGTATTCTGGTTTCCTCCACAAATAAAACTGACCGCCACAATATAACTGAAATATTGTTGAAAATGGCTTTAAACACCCTAACCCTATCAATGATCTACCATGAAGCTATGTGAGTGAGTGTTGTTTAACACCAAATGAGCAATTTTCAGCTACACAACGTATATCATGGCGAGAACAAATGACATTTGATCAGATGATATTGATGTCCACTTTGTACTAGGCCAATACGCTTAGCTGGATTTTAATAGTGCTAGCTCACTGAAACAACAGTCCACGGATAGACGTCGCTCCACTTGAACACATTATCCTGATTCTGAGCCAAACAGTTTTTGCTCTTTCTCCTTAATGCTGCGTGCTTAGCGGAGATTCAAAGTATACCAATTTTATAGTCTTTGGTTTGACCTGACTGAAGCTTGAACCCACGATCTACCACACTTGAGGCGAGCCGAAAACCATTACACTATCGATGCTTATAGCTATAATAAGCTAAATATGGTGTTTAACGCCACTTTCAACAATATTTCAGTTATATCGTGGGGATATGGTTATGATATATTGTATACATAGACAATTTAGTGTAAAAGGAGCAATCTAATATTCAGTTTATTTTTATTTACATATCTTACCTGTGGCTGTAAATAATTCTATGCCATCTATTATGATAAATGCAATATTATTGAAAGTCCAACAAAAACGATTTTTTTTCAAAATGCACCAGATTAAAATGAGCTTTATAAGTGTGCTGTGTAGTGATTATTGTGATCATTGTTTGTCACCCATATTACTACTATATTTAAACTAGTGAAATTAAGTCGAGACAAAATTTTAAGTAATAACATGTCTTGTTAGCATGACTGCTACATGTACAGTACATGTATCAAATAAAATCTGCTTAAACGCAGACATTTAAATTGGAACAAAACCACAAAGAAAGTACGGGTAATACAGCTGTTCTACTTTCAAACCACTTACCCATTATATATGTATATATAATTAGAGCATGTACCGGGCAAAATTATTCAAATGTTAAATAAGAAAAAAAAAATTCTCCATATGTTAAATGGGTCAAAATATTCAAGTGATGTCATTATAAGCTTACATGTGTATACCAGGTACATGTACTATATGAGTATATCTATGTGATCCTTTGTTCTGGCTGTGGGTTGTTAAAGATATACTATAGGGCAATGCCCTGTTAAGCTTAGGGTTAATGGACACTAAATGGTGCTTTAAGTACAGAAGATTTTTTTTTCTGTCGGGGTATTTAAATCTTTATACATTTGTAGGTCTAGTTATTTAATAATGAACTTTAGTTAAGGTTAGATTATATTGTTTCGGGCTCGTGCTGAGCGCAGTGGGGTCACAATTGTCTGAAAATATGTATTATTATTATACTGGTAATAATTACATTATTTATTTGCTAAACAAAAATCCAAATAGACAGAAGCAGTACAAACACAATTAAACAAAAAGACAATAATATATACCTGTAATATGATTACATGTCTCCTTTCACCACTAAAGTCGTAAGTTCGGACCCCGTTCATGGTGAGGTATACTCGATACAACATCATGTGATAAAGTTTGTCACTGACCGGCGGCAGGTCGGTGGTTTTCTCTGGGTACTCCGGTTTCCTCCACCAATAAAACTGACCACCACGATATAACTGAAATATTGTTGAACGTGGCATCACACTATAACCCAACCCTGTCTCTTTTCTTCAGTTTTAATGACTTGAATAAAAGAAATCACTGTTTTCATATCCACAGGTATTAATAGATTCAGTATTATATTTAATTTTTCAATTATATTCTGGGGCTGTCGTGGTCGTATGGTAGTTGGATTTACAACTAGTTTACCTATGCAACTTATGCGCCTATTACCACTAAAGTTGTGAGTTCGAATCCTGCTCAGTTACATGTACTTGCGGCAGGTCAGATGTTTTCTCCGGTTTCCTCCACCTATGAAACTGACCACCATGATATAACTGAAATATTTTTTGAAAGTGGCGTTAAACACCATTATTAAAATTATAGTGATCTTCTTTTAGTATTGATCAAACAAATCTGGACAAAGCAACTACAGGCAAACCTCTATTAAGCAGTCACCTGTATTAAAAGGCTACATTTTCACATCCTGTCATAGAAAATGTCATATGAATTGAACCTTTTTTAAGAGGTCACCTGTCTTATAAGACCACTTTTTCTTTGTCCCAAATGTGACCTCTTAATACAGGTTGGATTGTATGTGTACATGAAAAAGTAATTTAATTTCTTTTCTGTTTTATGACCAAACTATTATTACTTTTAAGTTTAAACAACTAATTCTATATAACCAATGGCTGTGACCAGTACATACTACACTACATTCCACTCCAGACAAAACAAATCGATAAAAAAACTATTAAAAGTTTGACAAATTTATTAATCTACTATATATCTGAATAAAATATTATTATTACTTTAAAGGTTAAACACTTAATTATGTTATAATCGGTGGCTGTTACCACATACTACATGTACAATCTACTCCAGACAAAACAAAAGCATAATTTTTTTTTATTAAAACTAGAAAAATTTATTAATCTGCTATACATCCAAATACTTTAATTTAAGTTCAAATACCTAATTTAACAACCAAATAGATACCACCGACGACATGTCAATGTACTCCGGATCCAGATGCAACAATACGATAAAATAACATTAAAACTACCGACAAATCTATTAATTTGTTAAAACACCATTAGATATTTATCCTCTCCAGCGAAATAATTATGTCTAGGTATATTAATGTCACTGACTTAAAGTAAATTGAATTTAGAAAGGTAAACGACATATATATATACACTGTATGTATACATATGGTATATATGATATGTTTGTAAACTGACAATAACCGTTTATTGAATTTTAATCATAACCTACAGTATAAATGTAAATAAAATGTTCTACAGTGTACAAATAGAACAAAGAAAGAATATTATTTATCAGTCAAAAATAATTATGACCCCGACTTGAATTCTTTTTGTCAATATACATAATTTTACATCTAATCAACATTTTTTTTATTTTCGAGAAATATCAACATATTTTTTATGGGGAAAAGGGGAGACATCCTACAGTACATATACATTTGTATATACTGTCTTTGCGCTAACCCTCTTGCCCGAAGTTCGGGACAAGTAAAATTGGATTCTGACAAGTGAACATTATGAAAGAATTTGTTTGAATAAACACAATTTTTTTCCTAAATTTGGCTTCGGGCAAGTAGGTGAAAAAAATTAAGACAAAGACTTTATATATAAACATCTAAAATGCAGCACAACAACATCAAAAAAGAGTTAAAATATAACAAAAATAAAGTTCTATAAGTCTACAAAAAGACTATAATTATAATCAAATTGATGAATATTTCGCTTGAACAACAAGCTTCATCAGCGTCTGTAATCTGATCTGAAAGATGATCTGAGGATCAGATTGTCATGTGACCATCAGTTATTGTGACGTAAAAATCATAATCTTGAACTTTATATTATTCAAATACATATTTACACTAATTCATAAACAATATGAAAACAATGAGAAAATGTAATGATGAAATTTACCAACTAGCTTATCAGCTAAGGACCAGGCACTGGATAAAAAGTTAAAAAAACAAAAGATTTAGGCCTTTTTGTTTATGCCCTCTGGATGTAATGTTCGTAACTCACAGATCGAAAAACTCTCTCGTTTTTGTCTTTGATTCTCTTTCCAACTTGGATTGTGGTCAATGATACAAATGTTTTTTCACCACAAAAGAATTTTGGATAATTTATATACATATATATTCAGCTTAATTATTGAAATACAGTGAAAGCTGCCTAAACCAAACCTCCTTGGGACCAACTTGTGTGTTCAGTATATACAGGTCTTCGCTTTAAGCAGGTTATTTGAACAACGATATCCTATATTGGG
This sequence comes from Bathymodiolus brooksi, assembly GCA_963680875.1. Lineage (NCBI taxonomy): Eukaryota > Metazoa > Mollusca > Bivalvia > Mytilida > Modiolidae > Bathymodiolus > Bathymodiolus brooksi. Next base: position 63,395,185 of record OY804583.1, read on the forward strand.
ATTTTATTTTCAATTCAGTTTATACAGGATTCCAGTTTATTCAGGATTCGATTTAAGCAGGTTTCGATTTAAGCAGATTTCACTGTATTAGTTACATATTATATCCTATATAATTAAGGTTAACACAAAATGTAATTTTTTTGGAAAAAAACATATTTGTATTTGTTATTTAAAAGAATCATTGTTGAAAGTGGCTTAAAACAAAATAATCCTTACCCCTAAAATTACAATTTCTAATTACAAGTTATTTATATGTATAACAATTTGGTGGTTTAATAGAGCAAATATTGCTATTACATATATATACATGTAAGTAACTGAGGAAATTCACATGCAATACAGTGTACATGTTTGACCCAGCCATGTACATACATGTAACAAAATCATTTTGTGATCAAAGATGTGAAACCAAGGGAGATAAACCCTACTTTTAATATTATTATCTGAAAGGATTAAAAATCACCTGTTCCTGTTATGTAATACTAATAACAATATGTATTCCTCCATTAACCAAACATTGTCTTTCTAAAAAAAAATGATTCCCATATTTTGGTAAGATATAAAAGCTTAACACATTCAAAAGAAATCATTGTGTCTACAGACGGACAATGACAGACCATTAACAAACTTTGACCACACAATTTTTGCAACATACAAAAATAAAATCTCCTTAGAAAAATAAAATAAAAAATGTAAAAAAGACACCCAAAAAACATCTTAGGTTTTAATTAAGATTAAGTTCAAGATCCCTTTAACAGGTTTAACCCTGCCACATTTGTGTGACTGTTCAATGCAAATACCTAGTTTTCTATTGGCATTGGCCATGATCAAAAGTTTGATGTTTGACAGAGGAATTGTTCACCTTGTTGTGGTTGAATTAATGGTTATACTGTCAACCGTTAGAGTTTGACTATTTATTTTTGGCTATTCTATTAAATAGGCCCTTTGGTATTCCTGCTCCTAAAGCTCCTTAATTATTTGGCTTTCCAATCTTTTGATTATGAGTGTACATTTTTTGTACCTGATGAAGGTTATTCCACAACCATTACGTGCACACAAATTTAGATACATGTACCTAGGTCTAAAAATAGTCAAACCTGTATTTGGGACAAAGAAAAAGTGGCCTTTAACCCTTATAAAATATAAGACAGGTGACCTCTTAAAAGAGGTTCAATTTATATGAAATTGTCTATGACAGGACAAGAAAATGGTGACCTCTTAATAGAGGTGACCAGGGGCGGATCCAGGATTTTAAGTTAGGGGGGGGTGCATTTAAAAAAATTGCGTCGAGCGGAGGTGCGAAAATTTTTGGGGTATTTCGTGTGAAAAATCATGATTTTACGCCAAAAAATCATATTTTTTCCAATTTTAGGTAGGGCGTGCACCAGGTGCACCCCCTCTAGATCCGTCCCTGGTGACTGCTTAATAGAGATGACCACATGGGCAAGTTTGACTGTATACATTTGTATATATATATATTGGACCTTTATACTTGTTGGTATCGTTTTAATCTATATTTACACGATACATCTGGCCAATTTTTAGAATTTTTACCAAGTAATACTGGTCTAACTAACATTAGTTTAATTACTCCATACATATAATAAGACATGTAAACCAAATATAACTGACTCGCATTGCAAGATTACTGAACAACAGAACTAATCACAAATACATATGAAAAAAGTCAATGGACCATAAATAATGGCTCAAGGTCAGCAGCATTGGGTCTGGCTGACATGTAATAATTAAATGTAAATTGATCAAAATTGATAAAATTTGTTTTAATTAATGAGAAACAGAATCAATATAATTTCAATTGGATTTTAGAGTTATGACATATTGAATAAAATACATGTAGTACCATTAACTTGCTGTTATAATAAATTGTTATACATATGTAAAACATGGAGGTTCATTTTACTAATCTGAGGTTAGTACATGTAGTTCAAAGGGCCATTAGTTATAGGGTTAGAGTTATAAACTTATGGTGTTTAATGCCACTTTCAACAATATTTTAGTTATATTGTGGCAGAATATTAGTTATACATAAACAGCTTCATTTCTAAGAATATCATCATAGGACCAATGCAGACTGCCAGACACAGCCAGTTTATATGACACTTAAATAATCTGATTTTATGTCATAATACTCTTAAAGTATTTTCCTCAGCCACAACATGACAGGAAAAAGTTTCTCCTAATATTCATTGACAACATGGTCGACATCTTCACCCTAATCTTGTTGAGATTTGATTTATGAAGAAATTTCCTGCTCTGTATACCCAGTCACCTAGAAATTTTCTGCTTGAATGTATCATCAGTCAGTCAAAGATGACTGAAGATAAAAAGCAGAAAATTTCTTCGGAAGTCAAATCTCGACAAAATAATCTTCACTGTAGTTCAAAATCTGCATTATGATGTATTGTTCTTAATATAAATAATAAATAAATAAGATTTATTTAGAGTCGGCATGGTTAAAACAACATATACAACATAAGCTCTGTTGAGCTTTTAACCATCATAACTTATTATTATGAAATCTCTTTCTAAATTTAGCCTCAGAATAAGTTTATTTAATTTACATGATGATAATACTTGTGTTTGCGCATCTATCGTTATATATATGTTTAAAAGAGAGATGTTACGATTGTCAATATATAAAACCAGATTAATAAAGCCTGGTTTTGTGCCATATTTGGACAGTGCCAAAAACTTGATAAATAATTGATGGAAAATTATAGCAGTATCAAAGACTAAACTAAAGAGGACTTTTTTCAAACTATTTTAAATAAATATAATAATTGGTATTATCAGAATTGAATCAAACTGATTGCTTTATATTAATTTTGCACACACATGTATACATGTAAAAGCATGTGCATCACTTCAACTCCAACGTTTGACATCAGAAGTATGAGACCCCCCTTTTTTTCCACACACACAGGTCGTAAGTACTGCATGCAGTCTGTTCTCAGGTAGATACATGTAGATGGTCGGATCAAAATTATTGTAATATCCACATTAATCTATTTGAAATTTGCAAACAAATAATTTACGAATATGTATATTACAGACGCTGATGAAGCTTGTCGGTCAAGCGAAATATCCGTCGATTTAATTATAATTATAGTCTTTTTGTAGACTTATAGTTATTTTTGTTACATTTTAACATCTTTTTTTGATATCGTTGTGCTAACATTTTAGACGTTTATTTATCATTTTTGTTTGTTTGCACAGTATCGTTAACACTTGTTTCCGATCCGACATCTCGTAGATTCATACGTTGGCTACTTTTTCAGATGTTTATATATATATATATAAATATATATATATATATATATATATATTTACATTAAAAAATTCTTGTTAAAGAAACATTGATGGCAATACTTTTGTCAATTTGTGACTCATTAAAAGACATTATCAATATGATCATTTGCATACAGATTACAATACAGACTGGAATAAAATGAATACTTACGTCCGGGCTCTTCCTTCTAGGTGTTGAATCCATGTCTTCCTAATTTATAAAGTCTGCCGAAGCATCTGTTCACAATTTTCTCGCCACTAATATTGACAATGCTTTTTATAATGTAACAGCTGATTTACCACAACAAAAGAAATTTACATGTAATAACCTTTCATGTGGAGCAAACCAATACTTCCGGTTTAGAGATAAAGCTTATTACCAACCACAAATAGAATCAAGAACCCCCCCATGCATAACGCACGCTACCCTCCCAAGAACAGATGTGATCCGAGAGCCAAATATGTCTGTTATACCAGTCGTCATAAGACTCTCTTTTTTTTTACCGCACAGAAATTGTCTAAATTTTTTCTCCATTGCTGTCTCTTTTTCCACGAATAAGAAGAAGAAGAAGAAGAAGAAGATACTTTATTTACCAATTATGGGCCCACGAGGAGCATGAATATTCACATACATTGTATATAATTATTTAAAACATAACATATGTTTAACAAAGACAAAGATACAATAACATATACTTATAACATGTCATTTATATGCTCAGTGTGGTTGATATGTTTTAATACATCCAGCTATGATATATGCATCATATAAATGCCGGCGATGATAAATAAATAGAGAGCCGACTATTTGTATCCTACCCGTGTCTGAAGCAGAGAGGCAAACACAATGATAACCTTTCTGCAGGTGACGGTGCTAAAAGGATGATAGTCAACCCTTAATTTTGAGGTATGAGCCATTTATATCCTCCCTGTGTCTAAAGCAGAAATGCAAGCACATAGGTTGCCCTTCAGCAGAAGACACCAGGGGACGATGCTAAAAGGATGTTTGCTCACACCCAAATATTTAATTGTATGAATTGATTATCCTTCCCGTGTTTAAAGCAAACAAGTTAGCGAATAAGGTAGCTTGAATGCAGTAAACACCAGGGGACGGTGCCTCAAGGATATGTTAATTTACTCATACAGTTGATTTTGTGTTATAATTAAAAAAACAAGATGTATCAACTTTTTAAGGAAGATGCTTCAAAAATAAATTTACATAATGTTTTCAATACATGTAATTCAATATTTTCAGAGTTAAAAATATGACACAGGGGCTTGAATCGCTTTCATAGAGGTCACGCGGCCTATATACCATATATACTAACAAGGGATGCAACGACCAACGTAGCCAAGCCACTACCAGTTCTGTTTCAGGCTTGAAAAAAATATTTAAAAAATCACACATTCAAACAATCTTTGTTGTCATTGGCTAGCATATTGATTTATCTTTCCGACGAGACATACTTTTTCACAACTGCATCATTCTAGTTTTCATATATATTTTTATTCATATTAAAAGGGAAGAAAAGGAATAAGATAAATAAATAAAATAACTAAAAGAGTTGGAAGAAATATATTTGTTGTATGTAAGTAATACATACCATATGAATTTTGTGTGTGTTTTGGGTACATTTGTATTTGTTGGAAGCGGCCATATTCTATCGATGTTTATAATAGTTATACAATTGATCATTTTGATTACTCTTGTGACAAAGTTATGAAATTTAAATTTTTTTATGAAAAATAATTCATATAGAACCTTTAACTAATATAATAAATACGATTTTATGGTGTATTTCGGTATATTTGAGTGTATTTGGGTAAAAAGTCACGCCCAAATGTTGGTGGCCTATTTTAGAGCAAAGTTTCAAGTTTGCGGGGGTGCTCTGACTTCTAGAGTGAAGCAGTTGTGAAAAAATATGACTCGTCGGAAAGATAAATCAATATGCTAGCGAATTCAGGAAACAGATTAATATAAGTTTTGTAACTTGTTTCCGAATCCTATTAATGATTCATCCGCTCGACGCAATTTTTTTAAGTGCGCCCCCCTAACTTGAAATCCTGGATCCGCCCCTGTATTGTGTCCTATAGATCTAAATGTTATACATTGTGTACATGTAGTTCACAATAAAAATAAGTTTAACCTAATCTATAGATTAAAATACAATACGGTACACGTCTGTGTAATGTGAGGACACTGAAAAAGGAACGTGTGGCTATCGTTCAAAATATTTTCAATTTTCGAAATCTGAAGCAGTGAGTGATTGTTGTTTAACACCAACTCACCAGTTTTTCAGCTATCATTGTGAGAACCAGTTATCATATTGAAATTGGAAATCGCAATTTGCAATCCGGGCGATTTGAAAAATATTTTATATGTGACAATATAATTTTGTGCGTTTAAACTGGTTGTAATATAGGTTTATGTTAATGGTGTTTAACGCCACTTTCACCAATATTTCAGCTTTATTGGTAGAGGAAACCGGAGTACCCGGAGAAAACCACCGACCTGTCGCAAGTCACTAACAAACTTTATCACATAATGTTGTATCGAGTACTACAACTAACCATAAACGGGGTTCGAACTTGCAACGTTACTGGTGATAGGAGCTGATTGCACAGGTTGTTGTAAATCCAACTACCATACGATCACGACCACGAAGCCCCTCCCCCTCATCGCCAATTCAATTGTGCTTAAAACTAACTAAGAAGGGTTTAAAGTGGTTTTCCAATATTTTTCTTTAAGCTATTTTTGACAAACATCGTCTTATCTTTGCATTCACAACTATCAAGCTCAATATTATACTCAACTTGTTCACTGGGGTTGGGTTTGGCTACATGAAACGTTTTTGTATTTTCCTCCATTTGCTCGTGGCTTGTCTGGACAGTACTTGGCATAGTGGTTTGGTCTTTTATAATAGTAACACAATCCGTCGTTGACTGTTTTTGGAAGGCTGCTTGGTATGTACATACGAAGGGTTGTCAAACCTGTTTCTATTGCTCTAGTTGAAGCCGCGAAAAAACGATTTTGGGTTGAACACTCCACCAATCCTGCTGTAAGGTTTTGTAGAACTTTGTGCGCTTATGACTTGCTCTGACGATAGCGAACCTGAGTTTAGAGGCACCCGCAACACTGTCTGCAAGTGGATCATCCAAATACTCGTACACTGGATCCCAGCCATGGCGATCCACAATTTTCCAAATTTTATTTCTTTGATCAAGTATGCCTACTTCGACCAAAGACAAAATGTCACCAGTTTCGTTTGACTGAATAAAAAGTCAGATTTTTCTCTCAGGATTGAAATTATGCTGACTCACAAGCAGTCGAAGATAGGTGGTGTTCCACTCATTGCTCCTGAGGTAGACGTGCTCAAACTGCGACAAATTTGTGTGGTTTTTTTTGTCGCTCTAATGCTGCAGTCAACGGTGTGTTAAACAAGGAAACTGCATCAGCAGTAGACATATCCTGGTCATCATTTCATCTTCGTTAATATGAATTTCGTTATCTGTGGTGAGTCACTGACCATTATTTTTCTGGTGACATTATAAACCGGTCTCCCTTGGCTATAACCAGCCTCGATAGCTTGCCTGGTTTAGCACGGACTTTTATGTGACAATTTGCCAGTTGACCAAATACATACACGTACCCATGTTTCAGTATAGGAGAATGTCCGAGTAACTCTCCATTCCTTAAGAATAATGGAGCCGAGGCCCCGAAATTGGTTTTAAGGAATGGAGAGATTTTATTAATTATTAATCTTGTAACAAAAAAATTTAAATAAATTGTTTGTTATTCCCTTTTGCAATTTTAAACAGGTTGAGGTTTTTGACCTTTAAACTCTAGCTCCGCCCCTGTACATATTGTTCACAACTCTCCATTCCTTAAAAATAATGGAGAGTTTAGACAATAGATTTACATCACAGGTGGATTTTAAATAATAAAAACCCACAACGAAACTAATTGTAGTGATACTGTGACAGTTTGATCTAACAATATACCCAGATGAACTTATGATTTGCTCATGAAAACGTTTATGGCAAAATCTTACCAGCGGGTTTGGTTAAGTTCCCCCCGGACATTTATTTTCACAAGAATTAAAAATGAGGCTAGATATTCTTTTCATATAAAAAAAATCATTAAATATTGTATATTATTTTTCTTAAAATTTTAGAATGACTTCTGGTTGAAACGCCACGATATAGCTGAAATACTGGTAAAGTTGGCCTTAAACACCAATCAATCGATCAATCACTCAATCTCGCTGGAAAGTACATGGTCAGATTATTTTTTAGCATCTTTCAGGTCAATTTTTTTTTTTTTTAAATAAAATTTGTCAACAATTTTTGTTTTCTTATTTAAAACTACTTGTAAAAATGGGAATACATATTACACAACTACACATAATAAAATGCCTACAAAATAAACATGTGTGTTAGGTGTTATGATTGTGGCGTTTAACGGCACTTTCAACAATATTTCAGTTGTATATCCTGGAGGTCAGTTTGATTGGTGGAAGAAACCTCCGACCAGTCGCAAGTCACTGACGAACTTGATCACATAATGTTGTATCGAGTACACCTCGTCTGATCGGGGTTCGAAATCACAACATTTGTGGTGAAAGGAACTGATTGCACAGGTAGTTAGAAATCAACTACTATACGACCACGACGCCCCCTGCCGGAAGTCACTGAGAAACTTTATTACATAATGTTGTATCGAGTATACCTCGCCATGCGCAGGATTCGAACTCACCACTTTACTGGTGAAAGATACTGCGATTGCATAAGTTATCGAACTACCACGGCGGCCCTTCCTCATTTGATATTCTAGCAGCAGATAGTTCAAAATGACAACAAAAACTCTTTTTTTTCATTTTGAACTATATTCAGGCTATATTGATAAAATTTCCAACTCCTGTGCTTTATGTAAATTAGTAGTTACTTACTCAACTGAATTTGGTTCATCACGTGCACTGTTTAACATCAACTTGAGGTATAGACAAAAACCAGAACAGTAGATGTCATTGTCTTCACTACAATATAAATTTATACAATATATTTTTTATTAAAACAAGTAACCTATATATAGATATAATTAACGTACGTGTGTACGTGTGTTTACACATTTGCATTACAAAGAAAGTAAGAAAAAGAGAAATACTGAATAACCCTACAGGGTTAAACCGTTTAATTGGACCCCAACTCTCCCCTTTTGATAAATGGATCTCCAACGGCTATACAAAACACCTGCAAAGATTCGCTTCCACTCAAAAAGACCACATACTATAAAAACATGAATGACAATATAAACATGAACAATAGTAGGATCAATGAATGCTCGTAAAGGTAGAATCTGTTGGTTAAAGATACATTTAAAGACAGCTAGCCAAAAGACACAAAGATACAGTATAGAAACTACAGATTTCCAATTTTATTGAAACAATGCAGCTTGGATAATTTCAAATAAGACGGAAACAAGAATTATTGATTCAATTACAGATACAAATCCTAAGACATTGTTCGAACACACACCCATCAATTCCTATATTGATTCAACTCCCCAAACATTGTGTTAAATTCATATACTAATGCAACTCCCATGACATATTGTTCACACATACCCATAACTCATCTACTGATACAATCCACAACACATTGGTTGTGGTTCATGCTGTCTAAGCATTTAATTACTTGGATTTTCAATCTTTTGACTCTGGGTATACTTTATGAAGATTATTCCAGAAACACGTCGTGCGCAATGAGCTAGATATATACGGAGTTGTTTTTTTTATTAGAAAGATGATTATGGAACAATGAATCTACCATTCGGAGCAACAGTTTAGTTTGAAATTTTTATTTGTTTGTTTATTTATTTATTTTTTTGTTTGTTTTATCAATAAATAAGTAAACAAACAAACAAACAAACAAAACAACAACAACAAAAACAAATGAAATAAAAGCCAACTGACGTCAACCTCTTCATTCATATTATTTCCCCTTACATAAATATATGACAAATATGTACGTGTTTCCGTTTTTGGTTCTCTAGGGCACCTACAAGACTTTTAATGAACTAATTTAGTGAAAATGATGTATAATTGTCTAAGCTTATGGGTGTTTATGAGCAGAGGAAATGGTAAGCATACATTTTGAATATTAACAGGCAAAAAAATAATAACAATAAGACACAAATAAGATAAAATTAGCTTTACTTTAAAAGTCTGCAAGACTAAATGAGCTTTTGAAGGGACAAACCAAAACAATAAATATTCGAAGCATGCAGACACAGTTGTACAATGAAAAAAACACCCAGAAATAACAAAACAAAATATCAAATGAAGGGTAGATGATTAATTAACGAAATAACCAAAGGAAATATCAAATTAAAACAAAAGATAAAGGAAATATTAAATGAACAATAATTAACAAAGACATTTGAATAAGAAAAACATTATTTGATACACACATTAAATTTTTTCAACAAATCATCGACATCCATGTGAGAACAAACTGTGCTCCTTTTCTTGCCGACATTCTCCCTTACTCCTATGAATCAGAGTATATACATATACACAAACATATCAAAGACAAAATAATTACAGAAGTTAAAGCCTTTAATTCAGCATGCAGACATACTAATGTATGATGTTCTGTCAATTAATAATCCAATCTTTGCTAAATGGATTCCATTAAGATACAACAAGAACGTGAGATAAAAGAAACAACACAAACAGCTTCCTCTGCCTCATTTCTTGACATTTACTTTAAATTTGACACAAATTGTCAACTTTCTACCAGACTCTATGAAAAAAGAGGCGACTTCAGTTTTCTCATTATAAATTTTCCACCTTAAGATTGTAATATAACAACCATACCGAAAACAACTTCATCTGCCTAATTTCTTGATATTTACTTTAAATTTGACACATATTGTCTTTCTAACAGACTTTATTACAATTTAAGAGACGACTACAATTTTCTCATTATAAAATTTCCACACCTTGATAGTAATACTAACCGGATCCCTCGTAAATGGAATTGATAATTCATAACTCATAAATTACGATCGAGTTTTCAGTTACTATTCGAGTGTTTTACAACGCCGCGTTCTTCTCACCACTGATGTTGTGAGTTAGAATCTCGACCAGGGCGAGGTGTACAACATTATGTGATAAAGTTTGTCAGTTATTTGCAACTGGTCGGTGGTTTTCTCCAGGTCCTCCAGTTTCCTCCACCAATAAAACTGACCACCACGATATAACTGAAATATTGTTGAAAGTGGCGTTAAACACCACCAAGCAAACAAACAAACAATCTAAAAAAAGAATAGTCTTCTCTTATATTTTAGGAAGTATTTCGGCTCTCAACAAACATGGTAAGAGTATTCTGTCAGTTGCGTACAGATGACAAATAAGGGTAATAACAAAATTACCGAACTCCGAACAATCTTACAAAGGGAAAGTCAAAACTCATATGTATATAAACAGACAAAATCAGTCAACAACCGGAAAACTGTGAAAACCGTAATGACCCTGACTTGGTACAGGCATTTTTAAAGAAATGGTGGGTTGAATCAGATTTTAAAGCGCCAAACCTCCCGCTTTCATTACGGTTCAAAGGTTCCGGCTGTCACTATAACAGTATTTATAACAATACTGGAACAAAATAGGTAAAATAGTTGTCATGAGATGGTATTATTTAAATGATGGTTAAGGCCATCGACTCTCTTTTACAGAACAGTATTAAAATGATGACTAAGGCCATCGACTCTCTTTTACAGAACAGTATTAAAATGATGACTAAGGCCATCGACTCTCTTTTACAGAACAGTATTAAAATGATGACTAAAGCCATCGACTCTCTTTTACAGAACAGTATTAAAATGATGACTAAGGCCATCGACTCTCTTTTACAGAACAGTATTAAAATGATGACTAAAGCCATCGACTCTCTTTTACAGAACAGTATTAAAATGATGACTAAGGCCATCGACTCTCTTTTACAGAACAGTATTAAAATGATGACTAAGGCCATCGACTCTCTTTTACAGAACAGTATTAAAATGAACAACAAACCCAAAAATATCACACTGTCGGAATAGTTCAAAAATCTAATAGCAAAATCGTAGAAAATGGCTAAATCGATAATCCTAATACACAAATACATGACCGCTCACTTTCCTGACTTGGTACAGGCACTTAAAAATGTGGCGGCTTTAAACTACATGTAGTTTTATGGGCTCAGACCTTCTCTCTCAGTTAAAGGATGGAATTAACAAGAATTCCAGCATTTGATGAAATTCAATCAAGAATTAATTTCGCAGTCGCATTCACTTTATTTTACGTGAGAAAAAAACCCAATAATTTCATTCTTCCAAAACAAAAGAAAGTGTGACGCATAAGGAAGGAACACTTAAGTAGAATTTGTATAATAGATCATAATAGTTAACAGTATTAATAGTATTAATTTACACTCTGATCCTGTGGTCTGATGATGAAATGCATGTAATTTGGGGGCAAGTATGTATAAAATATTTTTTTTAAATTATTTTCAGTTCGTAGATATAACAATTATTAGAAAAAAACCTACATTTTTTGCGCAAGTTTATGATTGAAAATAGGACAGATTTGATGGTAGATTTTTATCAATGAAATCTCCCTAGGTAACCTTAGCTAGCGTTTTTTGGCCGTCCTGCTGGGGACATTTAGCTTGCTTGTAAGACGTAACCTTGGTCGATTTTTGGCTATCCTGTTAAGGTTTGTACGACTGATTGTGAATGAAACGTGCTCGTTACAGAAATGTTCGTTCGCGCACAATGTACTTGTATGCAACATAAGCCAAATTACATAGTATTGCATTCAACAATCATTGCTTACTTTATTTCTTATATTATCTCATTTCGAAGGTATCATCAGCCCAGTTGTCAGTGTTTTGGCACCAACATGGTTTATATGATATATTCATTATTGAAATTTAAAATTCATGAATAGTGTAATAAAAATGTAAATATTAAATTTAGTGCGGACGACGCCTTTCTGAAATAACCTTCATCACGTGACCCTCAAAATCGAAGGATTAGAAAGACAAGTACTTTAACGTTTTGGGAGCAATAAAAACAAAGAGCCTAAACAGGATATCCCAAAATCGACTAAGAACACCTATGCCTGAGGGAGGAGACCCTTCATTTTATTAATAATTACATTATTTAGGAACTGTAAATTTCAGTAATAAATATATCCAATAAATCATATTATTATAAATATTATTTCATATCCCTCAGATATGAAACGTTTTCTTTACTAATAATTACACTATTTCAGGACCTTGATTCTACTTGCTCCCAAAGACCGTTGAATTGCTTTGCTTTCCAATGTTTGACTATAAGCATAACTAATGGAGTTTATTCCCGATACGTGTCGTGCGCAACAAATTAGATATCCATGTTTGTATTGCTGCATTTCTTCTATCATATCTTACAACGAGGATACCATCCGCCCAGTAGTCAGTGTTTTGGCAATGGAATATTTAAACGATATATTTATTATTGGAATTTAAAGTTGATAAATAATGCAATTTTAATTTAAAAAAAAAAGAATCCTCTCCCTCGAGAAGAGGTATTCTTAGCATATTTTGGATATCCCGTTTAGACCCTTTGGTTTTCGTCCTCAGAGCCTGTTAAATTATTTGGCCTTCCAATCTGTGGAGCGTACCCGATGAAGATTATACCCATGTGTGCATATAGCAATGATAAACCGTGCCCACAACTTTCAGATCCAATCCGTAAGGATACCCCTTACTTTCTATTCCACTACTAAATCTTGCCCCACTTTCCGATCCACTCCTAAAGCTTGTCCTACTTTCCTATCCATTCCTACCAGGGGCGGATCCAGGATTTCAAGTAAGGAGGGGAGGGGCGGACTTAAAAAATTACGCCGAGCGGAGGGAGGCGCGAAAATTGTTGAGGTATTTCATGTGAAAAATCACGATTTTACGCCAAAAAAATCCTTTTTTTTTTCAATTTTAGGGGGGCGCGCGCCGGGTGCGCCCCCCTGCCTACGTTTGTATTGTATATATATATATGTATATGCCTTGTCCTAATTTGGAATTGGCTTGCGTTAATAAAGAAGAATATTGTACAGTATTAAGAATACATCGCCTGTTTAAAGAACCTTGACATTAGTGATGTCATCCGAGTGGCCTGTTTTAATATTGCACTCTGAATCACACTATCCTGATTCCGGTTGCAGATGATATGACTTATACATCCTAACACAGGAATATGAGGTCAGCGTGTCGCCCTTCCATCTGACCCTGTTATTGAACTGTCCATGTTTATGTTATCATTCATTTGGGGGATATTGTGTGGATTTATTTTAGTGGTAGCAAATCTATGCGGGTGTTTTTTTTTAGTTTATTTATATTTTTATTGTCGTTTGAGATCCAATTTTCAGAGGTGGGTGGATCATAGTAACCGGTTTAATCCTGCCACATTGTTATGCCTGTTCCAAGTCATAACCTGGATTTCCACATCCATACTTCAATAAAAAGGCTATTTATACAAGCTTTCCCTCTTATTGCAATGATGCGGTCATGCAAATATTTTCCACATGTGAGAAAAATGTCAACCCTCACATATAATTGGTTGGCCAACGTTGTTGTAAAAAACGCAGAATCATAATCTGTACAGGCGAGGTGTACTCGATACAACTTTATATGATGAAGTTTGTCAGTGACCTGCGCCAGGTCGGTGGTTTTCTCCACCAATGAACCTGACCGCCACGATATAACTGAAATATTGTTGAAAGTGGCGTTAAAAAGAGTCTGAAGATACCAAAGGGTAATCAGAATCCGTATATCGAAGAAGAACAGAGAACACAATGGCCAAAAGTAAAAGTACAAAAGGACAAACAACGATCAACAAAACATACATATAAAACGTTAAGCAACACAACGCTAACCCTGAGCTAATCTGTAACTTAATATATAATACATTTACTCCTCGTTACACAGAAATTGTCATAGGCATAGTACATTGTACAGATATTTTGGAGTAAAATATTTTGCTTTTATGAACCTTTTATAATAAGAACAACTTGATAAAATTGATGAATGAGAAATCTGACATACGATGATGAACAATGTCACCAATGCGATTTCTCAAAGTTCACAAAGCAAATGGTAGGCATCAGAAACTGATAGAATTAAACCGTTACTATAGCGGGAAACTATAGTTATAAAAAGAAATTTAAGCAGTTATAATAAACAATTCTGCCAGTATTAACAAAGCGAACAACTATCTTTTTGACTGAGAATTCGACTTTCGTATAATATTTTAATAAAGTGAGTGAGTGAGTGATTGTTATTTAACGCTAACTCAGCAATTTTTCATCAATATCATGGCGAGAACAAGTTAATGTTCAATGAAATGGTGATGAGGTCCGTTTTGTACTAGTCTTAGTTTTTTCTTCTTAATGTTACGTGCTTAGCGGAGAAGCAACCAATACCAATTTTATAGTGTTTGGTTTGATCCGATCGGATCTCCAAGCTACGCTCTCTCACACTCGAGGCGGGCACGTTGACCATTACACCACCGAAGATGCTATATTTTAGTAAAGACACACGTGCATCTAATTATTGACAATGAGAGTAGCTGTCGAGATAACATTCCAAATACGCAAGTACATATAATATTTATATAGACTATCGTTGATTTGCTTTGCGAGAATAGATTTCAAAGAGCAATCTCATATCGAGGATGAAGCCCGAGACGTGAGATGCTATGAAAAATACATTTCGATTAAAACAAATATATGGACAATGAGAGTAGCCGTCGAGACAACATTACAAATACGCAAGTACATATAATATTTATGATATTATCATTTTTTTTCTTTTTTTATAGATAATTTGAAGTAAACAATGGCCAATAATAGTACAAGCCTTCCGATGTGCAGTATTAAAATTACAGAAGGAATTTATCTTGAAACGGCTAATACACAAATCTTCAAAACAATATTCATGCCAAGTTTCGTATTCACTGTAATAATGTTTTTGATTGGAGGACCAGGAAATACATTAGTATTTTATATATATTTTGTAAAATGGCGGAAAACTACTGCTCGTATATTCATTCTCGCTCTCACAGCATTTGATATGATTAATTGCTTTTTTACCATGCCAATGGAATTGGTTGTTTTGTCAAACATCATTATGTTTGATCACGGCTCTATCTGTAAATTCTTTCGTTACGTCACGTTTATGATGAACAATGGGTCGTCTGTTGTTTTGGCGGGAATTGCCATTGATCGTTACATTCGGATATGTATGCCGTTACGTCCACAACTTCGAACAAAACATGCTAAAGTAGTTGTATTTATAGCTTTGATAATGTCTGTGGTATTTGCTTGGCCCGCGTTATTTCTTTATGGAACTCAAACTATACCGATTCCTGTTCCAGGAAAACTACATATATGTATCATAGGGAAAACATGTCTGTATGAAGATCACTTTCTAGCAACGTCATATCCTCTGATATTTACCATGGTACTGCTGATTGGAACTCTAATAATAGACATTGGTCTGATTACCTGTTACTCCTTAATAGGGTACCAGGTTATTAAGCGAGGAACAGCTGTAGAACCAATACCATCAGTTAAGATGCGCAAGACCAGTATTTCTACGATGTCCACTGATGATAACAACTTGGATTGTAAAAGACCAGAAGATCGAGAGCTACATCCTCTAAATAGTCCTGATAATTCGGCAAATTTGTCCGCTGAGAAAAACGAAAAACAGAACTCACCAGAAAAAACGAAATGTAAAGCTAGGAGGCAATCTAGTGCATCGAAAAAGCACGATATGTTTCGACAGAGGTCGTTGTCTGTTTCAAGCATTGAAGCTCGTAGGTTCCAGATGTATAAAACTACCTTCATGCTATTTTTGGTAACAATTTTGTTCATGGGTTCCTTCATTCCATATTGCACCATTGTTATCATTAGATCACAAAACAAGGATTACTACAACAACTTGACAGGTATTGGAAAGGCAGTCTATAATTTGGTTCTGAGATTCTACATGCTCAGTAGTTCACTCAACCCAGTCATTTACTGCTTCATGAGCATTCAATTCAGACAGCAGTGTAAAGACTTTTTCAAGCAAATTAAATGCAGGCGAAAATAAATCTTAACCTCTATACATTGACAAAGAAAAAGACGAATTAACAATTAAATCATTTATTCATTTAGAGATGCTCAGTTTCTACTTTGAAGAAAATGAATTAGAAATCCATTCCTTTTCACTAAGAAAAGACAGTTTAAACAGTGATGGTCAAGAATTCTGCAAATATCATCTCTCAACATAAACAATTGAACACAAATACACAAATCAAGCCACTAAATATGGCGTTGAAACTCAAGACCCTGACTTGGGTCAGACACAAACAGGTCGCGCGGTTAAATCGATTAAGGGAACTTTACCAAAACCTGTCCTATAACCACCACAGGGAATATATTGTTTTCATGTTTGTATTTCATATTTTTACGTATTCTGATATGTCCACCAATGCTTCTGCGTGAAACACGATGTTCGTGTAGTCACTATGCACGATAGGTGTCATATGTAAAGCAGGATATTATAGCCATTTCAAAACACGTGATCTCAATCACGTGCTTTTTGGGTGTTTTTTTTTTATTTCTGTTTATCTTTATTGCTTCATTGGTGTTGTTTATTCTGTATTCGGATAATTCATTGTGCATTATTCCATTGATTGCAAACTATAGCTTTATGTATATGGTTTTGTTACTGTATATACAGTGACACACGTCTAATCCGAATGTCCTTGGGGTCAGCCTTCGCTTTGTTATATATAGGTATTCGGTTTATTCTTATTAACAAAGATTTTTCAACATTTTGGGCTATTTTAGATTCTATATGTACATGATTCTGTTTTAAATACTCGGTTTTTAGATTTATGTCAGGTTAATTTGAAGTGCATGACAGGGGACAGAAGCCCATAAAAACTGTTGTTTCTGCACTAGTATGTCAGACAAGTAGTAAAGAAGCATACTTATACGTTAATCCAAATGACATCCTATATGTGTTAAAATACTTCGATGAAGACTTTCATTGTTTACAATCAATTCATCCCATCTCAAGTACCACTTCTATTGTTATTTACACATCGTCCCGATATGACTAATAATGTGTCAGTTATATTTACATGCATCTGCCCATGCTATTCGGGCATATCACCACTGTAGTTTGTGAGTTTGAATCCCACTCATGTCAAGGTGTACTCGATGCAACAGAGTAAGCCAAATAGTGCTGAATGGGGAGTTAAACACCAGTACCTAACCTAATCCGTTATTACACTTTCAATATAAACAATGTATATATGTAATTACTATACTGGTTTATTTCAATGCATATAATTCCAATTTCTACACGTGAGCTCTCGTATTAAATTCTCATGACATTTCTATTTACTTCTATGCATCATGCAAAATTACAGGCACATCTATATGGATGTCCTTTGACAAAATGTACATTGAGGCACACACACACACATATATATATTTAGTATTTGGTATAAGTAACCTGAGAATGGCATTCCAATGAGTGTTAAATTGTGCATCATATCTTGTTGACATGTTTTTATATTCGTATGAAGATGCATTCTCCAATACAAAGGTGATCTACGCCTTTTAGTTACACAGGTTTAATATCGCCACTTTTTACTGAAGTGTCCTTACCAAGTCTAGAAAGTCAGCTCTCACGTATTTGTGTGTCAGCTGTGACGTATTTGTGTGTCAGATGTATCGATTGTGCTTCTTTCTTCGATTTTATTATTAGATTTACACTACATAAGCACCTACCTAATACATAGACTTCTCAACCGCATAGGTGGTGTAATAGTTAGCGTGTTCTCCTCGAGATCGTGTGTTGAAGCCCCAGTCAGGTCAGACCAAAGATTATAAAATTGGTATTTGTTGCTTCTCCGCTAAGACACAGAGAATGAGCAGAGACTAGTTGATTCGGAATCAAGATAGTGAATCCGAGTGGAGTGACATGTCTAACCGCGGACTATTGTTTCAGTGATCTAGCACTATACAAATCCAGTTAAGCGTGTGGTCTTGAACAAAGCGGACCTCATCATCATCTCATTGAAAATTAACTTGTTCTCGCCATGATATAGCTGAAAACTTACTGAATTGGCATTAAGCAACAATCACCCACTCACTCCATAAAACGATCACAATGTATATAGGTTATTTACAATTCTAACATAACGTCCTTCTTTCGCTTTGTAAGCAAACGAGCGATTTATTGTTGAAGATTGCTGAGTTGGCGTTAAACAACAATCACTCACTCACACATTCACACTCAACCACATCGGTGGTGTAATGATTAGCGTCCTCGCCTCGAGTGCGGTAGATCGTGGGTTCGAGCCCCGATCGGGTCAAACTATACAATTGGTATGTCTTGCTTCTCTGCTAAGCCCGCAGCATCAAAGAGAAAAAGCAAAGGCTCATCATCTCATTCAAAATTTACTTGTTTTCGCCATGATATAGCTGGTAAATTGTTGAATTAGTGTTAAGCACAATCACTCACTCATACACTTGTCTTTGCTTGTATGTACAGAAGCAATCCATACCATAATGCCCGATTCGATATTTTCTATATGCGACATATTAAATTAATTTCCAAGCACGAAACGAAAGACAAGAAGTGCTACACAGAAAATGAAATCATCAGTATGTTGGATTTTCTTACCCATAAAATATCTGTCATCTCTCGAGTTCGGAGTGCACATTTTTTCAACAAATTCCATCGTCATCCCTATGGGAACGAAGCCTTTAATCTCACTTTCAGGTATACTGATGATGATGATCCAAACTTTGCTAACTGGATTCCATTTATAACCACCAAAGAATTTGAGATAAAGGAAAAACATGAAACCGCTTCCTCTGTCTCATTTCTTAACAGTTGTATTACATTGTATATTTGACATCAATGGTCAACTTTATACCAGACATTATGACAAACGATTTAATGATTTTGATTTTTGGTGTTTTAACGCCACTTTCAGCAATATTTCAGCTATATTATGGCGACCAGTTTTAGTGGTGGAAGAAGCCGGAGTACACGGAGAGAACCACCGCCCATGGGCAAGCAACTGGCAAGCTTTATTACTTGCGGCTGCGAGTCGAGTGTACCCTTTTGTGTAATTTACAAAACCGGGTGCGAACTCACACCGTATTGGTGATAGGCTTGTATGAGTTGTTAGGTAATCCAACTACCTAACCCATTGAGCCACCCGGGCCCCCTACAACTACCTAACTCATTGAGCCACCCGGGCCCCCTACAACTACCTAACTCATTGAGCCACCCAGGCCCCCTACAACTACCTAGCTCATTGAGCCACCCGGGCCCTCTACAACTACCTAGCTCATTGAGCCACCCAGGCCCCCTACAACTACCTAACTCATTGAGCCACCCAGGCCCCCTACAACTACCTAGCTCATTGAGCCACCCGGGCCCTCTACAACTACCTAGCTCATTGAGCCACCCGGGCCCCCTACAACTACCTAAGCTCACTGAGCCACCCGGGCCCTCTACAACTACCTAGCTCATTGAGCCACCCGAGCCCTATAACAAAAGAAACGACGTGATAGTAATATACCAACCACATTCACGTATGCTACACTCGAGCTTGCAGTTTGTATTTATACTTTTTTCAAAGTCACCGTATTCTGAGTACCGAACAATCAAATCAATAATTTTTAAAGAATCGAAAAAGTTATTCGGAAGATATCAGCATCTTGTTGAAAGGTATTTTGTCAGTTGCCTACAGATGTCGAAAGACGGTATTGGTAATTAGATTATGGTTCAAATATTATTGTTTCACTATTATGGATTACGATGGCCTCTAATATTTAGATAATGGTTGATACCATCTGCTCTCGTTAATAGAATTACTATTATGCACATGACAACTTTTGTGTCACAAAGAATGAATATATTATGCACGATGTTCAAGATTATAACGTTCTGTATAATAACTCTGTTCCCCCGATTATATGTGAAGATTGACATTTTACTCGCATTTGAAAAACACTTGCATGACCGTATCATATCACAAAGAGGTTTGGGTCCATAAAGCTAGCCTAATCATGCCGCTCTTTATTGAAGTGCCTGTAGCATCCTAGTAAATTAAGGGTCATGTATTTGTGTGCTAGGAGTATCGATTTTGCCTCTTTTCATGATTCTGATATTGGATTTTGGAATTGTTCCGGCAGTGTGGTATTTTTTGCTTTTCACTTTATTTTAGCACAACAGAACCAATGATATTGTAGGACAAGTTTTCGCATTGTAAATTCTCCAAACATATATTCGATATATCATTTGTTATTGTTCAGTCTGTTCTAATTACCAGGTAGTTCAGGGACAGACCATTTAACTTTGGGGGGGGGGGATTATGTATTCCCCCGAGCAATATTTTTTTACACGAAGCAAAAATCAGATGATTTCTGTTTGTATATTAACTTTAGAAAAACTTTAATTCTTTTTCAAATGTTACCAATATATCTTGTTGAAATCTGCATTTTTTTCATCTTTCATATCAATTAATGTTTTTCTGATCGGAGTCTGTGGAGGATTCGAGGTCTGTGGGGGATTCGCAGAGCAGTGATTTGAAAAGAGGCTAACTATTACTAATATCCGATATAAATTATTTCCAGTTTCTTCGTATTGTAGTATCAGGAGCAGATATGGAAGAATAAAGTTCATCAGTCCCTCCTAGCTCTTATTTATGGTGTTTTACGCCACTTTCAACAATATTTCAGTTATATCGTGGCGGTCAGTTCTATCGGTGGAGGAAACCGGAGAAAACCACCGACCTGACGTCAGTTACTTACAAACTTTATCACATAATGTTGTATCGAGTACACCTCGCTATGAACGGGATTCGAACTCACAACTTTAGTGGTGACAGGCACTGATTGTACAGATAGTTGTAAATCAAACTACTATACGGTATATGGTCTAATCTTCTTTCGAATGAATTTGGCAGGGGTGTGAATGCATGCAGTATTGCATTGTCATGAAGCATGTAAATGGCTTCATTTAGAAAATTACGTTTTTCAATTCTCCTAAATAGCTAAGCATTGTTCACCAAACATGAACAAAAAGTACTTTTATTAATTTCTTGGATTCTTGAGCGGTTCTCATTTATCATTAAAAGTCCAAACATTTAATATTCTTTCATTTATTTGTTATTTAAAATTTGTGACTCCGTAATTATTTGAACTAGAGATATCCCATCACCGAGTGTCGAACAAGTACCAGCACACATTGGCTAGAGCTATCCCATCACAGGGTGTCGAACAAGTACCAGCACACATTGGCTAGAGCTATCCCATCACAGGGTGTCGAAGAAGTACCAGCACACATTGGCTAGAGCTATCCTATCACAGGGTGTCGAACAAGTACCAGCACACATTGGCTAGAGGTATCCCATCACAGGGTGTCGAACAAGTACCAGCACACATTGGCTGGAGCTATCCCATCACAGGGTGTCGAACAAGTACCAGCACACATTGGCTAGAGCTATCCCATCACAGGGTGTCGAACAAGTACCAGCACACATTGGCTAGAGCTATCACATCACAGGGTGTCGAACAAGTACCAGCACACATTGGCTAGTGCTATCCAATCGAAGAAGTAGAAGTACCAGTACACTCTGACATTTGTGTTTGTTTTTAAGGTGATGCAAACTGTTATTGCACTATCAAATGCACCTTTAAATAAATAAATATAGCTCTCATATTATTATTGTAGGGATCCCGTAAACTGACATGAGAAATATCTTTTTTATTTCGCTTACACGACAAAAAATATTTCTCATGTCAGTTTATGGGTACCGTATTATTGATATTTGAATGACACTGCCTTTTTTTCATAACATTCTTGCTAATTAGCTTAAAATAAAAAATCTTGCTTCCCGTTTATTTTTTTAGTCTACGTTAGGTTAGTTTACGATAACCATAATAAGAGTTCCAATAAAACACATATGCAAGTAGATGTATTACAAATATTGGACCTTTTATTTGGCAGTTATCAGAAATAACAAATGAAATTAAAAGAGGAGTTTAAAGATACCAAAGGGATAATCGGAATCCGTAAATCGAACAATGACAGAAAACACAATGGACGAATGAAAAGGGACAACAAAACAAACAACGATCTACGAAACATTACACAGAAAACTAACGATCGAGTAACACGAATCCTCTGAAAACATGGGAGTGAATTCAAGTGCACCGGAAGGATAAGCAGTTCCTGCTCCACTAGTGGCACCCGTCGTGTTAATCTAGTTACAAACCTGGTGATAAGTCATGAATGCCAACACAAAAGTGACATTTACAACCATAAAGCCATGGTCTGCTGCAGCAACTACGAATAATGACAGGGTGGGAAAGTATAATTACAAAAGGGGGGATTCTACAAAATTACATAATACTTCCCTTGTGAACACATGACGAAGTGAAGGAAATAAACTGAAATACAAAATGTACTTGTAAAATAGATTAGCCGAAAATTTACATTTTGAAGCTAATAACCATCATTTTACGGTAATAATTTCACGATGATAATCATTTGAATAATATTGTAATTTCTTACCCTTAATAAAGGTAATAACAAAATTACCGAACTTCGAACAATCTTACAAAGGGAAAGTCAAAACTCATAATTATATAAACAGACAAAATCAGTCAACAACCGGAAAACTGTGAAAACCGTAATGACCCTGACTTGATACAAAAATAAAAATACATCATGACTGGAACACAATCCTAAACATGTTTAGGGCTAAGCATGTGCTAAAAGCGTTCTATCTCTAAACGCTGTTTTTACAGTGTGGGAATATAATTTAAAATGAGAGAGTGAATGAGTGAGTGATTAATTATCAGATGTATCATTCCGAGAACAAGTTATACATTTTGCTAACAAGGAAGCTACTAAACCAGAGGTTTATAGTTTATAATTCATAACTCATCAATTACGATCGAGGTTTCAGTTTGTATTCGAATGTTTCACAACGGCATCTTCTTCTAAAAAAGAGCAGTCTTCTGAGTATTCTGTCAGTTGACGAGAGATGGTATTATTTAAATGATGACTAAGGCCATCGACTCTCTTTTACAGAACAGTATTAAAATGAAAAACAAAACCAAAAATATCACACTGTCGGAATAGTTCAAAAATCTAATAGCAAAATCGTAGAAAGTGGCAAAATCGATAATCCTAATACACAAATACATGACCGCTCACTTTCCTGACTTGGTGCAGGCACATAAAAAGTGGCGGTGTTAAGCTAGTCTTAAGGTCGCATTCACTTTATTTTATGCGGAAGAAAAACAATAAATTGTAATCTTCCAAAACAATCAAAGTGTGATGCATAAGGACGGAAACAGGAATAAGTAGAATTTGTATATTAGTTAACACTGTAATAATTTACACTCTGTTCCTGCTGTCTGTTGATGGAATACATGTAATTTGGAGGCAAGTATGCATAGAATATTTTTCGGGATTATTTACAGTTCGAAGATATACAAATTATAAGAAAAAAAAACGATTTTTTTTGCGGAAGTTTATGATTGGGAATAGGACATATTTGAAGGTAGATTTTAATCATTAATATCCCCCTATGGAACCTTAGCCGATTTTGGCTATGCTGTTGATGCCATTTGGCTTGCTTGTAAGACTGATATGATTGTAAATGAAACGTGCTCGTTACTGAAATGTTCGTTCGCGCACAATCTACTTTTATTCAACATAGGCAAACAAAAATAATAGAACATTCAACAATTTTTACTTACTATATTTCTTATATGATCTCATTTCAACGATCGCTCACTCGGGGTATCATCAGCCCAGTACTCAGTGTTTTGGCACCGACATGGTTTATAGGATATTTTCCTTGTTGAAATTGAAAATTCATAGATAGTGTGATTAAAACGTAGATATTAAATTTAATGCGCACGACGCGTTTCTGAAATAACCTTCATTCTAACATGACGTCCTTCTTTCGCTTTGAAAACAAACGAGCGATTTATCGATTGGGTATAATCTCATTAGCACATGCTCCGGGGCACACATTTAAGCCAGGTAATAACATAATTAACTAAAATTATTTATACGGTTGTTAACACTTTAACATCTATATTCACTGAATATAATCAACATATCCAAAGTTAATAATATGCGTCGTGCAGTTAAAACATGCAAACGCAATATTATTGTTACAGATGCTTCATCAATACGACTGACTTTCCCGTCGTAAAAGTACATGTTGATGAATTATCGTCTGCTCGAATTTGGCAGCATAAATTGTGTGCGACATTGTCCGCAAATGCAAACATAAATTACCGTCTTCCAATCAAAGTATACTACCGTATTTGTACTCTTAGACATATCAGAATCGAAATAATTCCTGGAAGCCAGAATGTGCTTTGAGTTTTAACATGGGTTGACGGATATTAGTAACTGTTATCCCTCGACTCCGGCTCGGGATAAAATATTATTCTAACATGGCGTGCTACTTTTGCTTTGAAAACAATAGAGGGCTCTAAATAGCACAGAACACCATAGAACATGCGTTTGAACAAATAGCCGTTTCTGCGACTCTTGAGAGAAATCCGTTGAAAGACCTAAACAAGTTTAGTCAGGAAACAATAAGCGGTGGAACAATAAACATCAATTTGATCAACAAACAGTGAAAATGACTTACCTAGTCTCCAATCGCCGCCATTTCCACCAGCTGACTCAATCATGTGACTTTCGATTTAAAACGTTATTTATTGTTATTAGTTTTTTTTAATTTGTTGATTACCATATTCATTGTTGAAAAAAAATCAAATGAAACTAATTTTTGATCATTACCAATTTTTAATAGCGTTTCTGTAGCGTTATATATTCTTGTAAATAATAGCGGGAGGTAATTGGAACAGCGCCCAAAAATAACCTCTGTCTAGGTACGCTTGAATGCATACAATTACCGTAAATGTCCTGTTAGAATCGAAATAATTCTCGGATGCCGAGCTCTATGCTTATCTTAACATGGGTAGGCATTATATTTGTCATTATTTTACACCGAGCGACTTATTTCTAAAATATCCGCCAACCCATGTTAAAACTCAAAATATATATAATAAACCATATTATTAAATATAATATTTCATATCCCTCAGATATGAAACGTTTTCTTTACTAATAATTACACTATTTCAGACCCTTGAGTTTACTTGCTCCCACAGACCGCTGAATTGTGTGGCTTTCCAATATTTGACGATACGCATACAAGATGAAGTTTATTGTTGAAACGCGTCGTGCTCACTAAATTAGATAATTCTTATTGCTACATTTCTGGTATCATATCTTGTATCGATGGTATCATCAGCCCAGTAGTCAGTGTTTTTGGCAATGCAATATTTAAAAGATATATTTAAGCAATTCTGCCAGCATCAACAAAGCGAACAACTATCTATCTATGTCTCTGTCTTATGTTCAAGAATTGTATTTTAATAAAGTGAGTGAGTGATTGTTGCTTATCGCCAACTCAGCAATTTGTCAGTTACATCATGGCGAGAACAAGTTATTTTTCAATGAAATAATGATGAGGTTCGCTTTGTACTACACCAACACGCTTAGCCGGATCTTTATAGTGTTAGTTCACTGAAACAACAGTCCGCGGATATGCATGTCACGCCACTCGTACGCATTATCCCGATTCGGAAGCAACCAGGTCTTTCTCCTTAATATTACGTACTAAGCCGAGAAGCAACAAATGCCAATTTTTTTCTCCCTGGCTTGATCCGATCGAGCCTCGAAGCTACGATATTTCACACTCGCGGCGAGCACGTTAACCATTACACCACCGATGCAGTTATATTTTAATATAGACACACGTTTGATCTAATTAATATACAAATGTATATATATTGACGTTACAAATACGCAGGTATATAATATTTATATATCGTTGATTTGTTTTGCGAGAATGGATTTCTCAGAGCAATCTCACATCGAGGAAGAAGCCCGAGACATGAGATTCTATGAGAAATCCATTTCGATCATAACAAATACAGTGGAACTTGTGCAATCTGACACCTCAGTTTTCCGACATCCTGTGACATCCGTCAAAAACTTATGGTCCCAAAGTATTTCTGTTACCTAAAATAAAACCTGAGTATTCCGACATCCTGTACAATCCGACACATTTCCCTGGTTCCTTGGTGTGTCGGATTAAACAGGTTCCACTCTATATTGACAATGAGAGTAGCCGTCAAGATAACGTTGCAAATACGCAAATACATATAATATTTATGATTTTACCTTTTTCTTCTTTTTTCATAGATAGTTTGAAGTAAACAATGGCCAATAATAGTACAAGCCTTCCGATGTGCAGTATTAAAATTACAGAAGGAATTTATCTTGAAACGGCTAATACACAAATCTTCAAAACAATATTCATGCCAAGTTTCGTATTCACTACAATAATGTTTTTGATTGGAGTACCAGGAAATGCATTAGTATTTTATATATATTTTGCAAAATGGCGGAAAACTACTGCTCGTATATTCATTCTCGCTCTCACAGCATTAGATATGATTAATTGCTTTTTAACCATGCCAATGGAATTGGCTGTTTTGTCAAACATCATTATGTTTGATCACGGCTCTATCTGTAAATTCTTCCGTTACGTCACGTTTATGATGAACAATGGGTCGTCTTTTGTTTTGGCGGGAATTGCCATTGATCGTTACATTCGGATATGTATGCCGTTTCGTCCACAACTTCGAACAAAGCATGCTAAAGTAGTTGTATTTATAGCTTTGATAATGTCTGTGGTATTTGCTTGGCCTGCATTACTTCTTTATGGAACTCAAACTATTCCGATTACTGTTCCAGGAAAACTACATATATGTATCATAGGGAAAACATGTCTCTATGAAGATCACTTTCTAGCAACGTCATATCCTCTGATATTTAACATCGTACTGCTGATTGGAAATATAATAATAGACATTGGTCTGATTACCTGTTACTCCTTAATAGGGTACCAGGTTATAAAGCGAGGAAGAGCTGTAGAACCAACACCATCAGTTAAGATGCGCAAGGCCAGTATTTCTACAATGTCCACTGATGATAACATCTTGGATTATAAAAGACCAGAAGAGCGGGAGCTACATCCTCTAAGTAGTCCTGAGAATTCGGTAAATGTGTCCGCTGAGAAAAACGAAAAACAGAACTCACCAGATAAAACGAAATGTAAAGTTACAATGCAATCTAGTGCATCGAAAAAGCGCGATACGTTCCGACAGAGATCGTTGTCTGTTTCAAGTATTGAAGCTCGTAGGACCCAGATGTATAAAACTACCTCCATGTTATTTATGGTAACACTTTTGTTCATGGGTTCTTTCGTTCCATATTGCGTCATTGTTATGATTAGATCACTAAACAAGGATTACTACCACAACTTGACAAGTATTGGAAAGGCAGTCTATAATTTGTTTCTGAGATTCTACATGCTCAGTAGTTCACTCAACCCAGTCATTTACTGCTTCATGACCATTCAATTCAGACAGCAGTGTAAAGACTTTTTCAAGCAAATTAAATGCAGGCGAAAATAAACCTTAACCTCTATACATTGACAAAGAAAAAGACGAAAAACAATTAAATCGTTAACTCATTTAGAAATGTTCAGTTTCTACTTTGCAGAACATGAATTAGAAATATATTGCTTTTCATTAAAAGTTAAAACAGTAATAACCAACAATTCTACCAATATCAAAAGAACCAACAACCACTTCTTGCCTCAAACAATTGAACACAAATAAAGCCGCCACGAACAGACATGTAGCGGGGATACTCCAGACCTTGGCTTGGGATAGGCACAAACATGTAGCGGGGTTACTCCAGATCTTGGCTTGGGATAGGCACAAACATGTAGCGGGGTTAAATCGATTAAGGGAACTTTACCAAAACCTGTCCTATAACCATCACAGGGAATATATTGTTTTCATGTTTGTATTTCATATTTTTACGTATTCTGATATGTCCACCAATGCTTCTGCGTGGAACACGACGGTCGTGTAGTCATTATGCACGATAGGTGTCATATGCAAAGCAGGATATTATAGCCATTTCAAAACACGTGGTCTCAATCACGTGCTTTCTGGGTGGTTTTTTTTATTTTTTTTTATTTCTGTTTAACTTTATTGCTTCATTGGTGTTGTTTATTCTGTATTCGGATAATTCATTGTGCATTATTCCATTGATTGTAAACTATAGCTTTATGTATATGGTTTTGTTACTGTATATACAGTGACACATGTCTAATCCGAATGTCCTTGGGGTCAGCCTTCGCTTTGTTATATATAGGTATTCGGTTTATTCTTATTAACAAAGATTTTTCAACATTTAGGGCTATTTTATACTCTATATGTACATGATTCTGTTTTAAATACTCGCTTTTTACATTTATGTCAGGTTAATTTGAAGTGCATGACAGGGGACAGAAGCCCATAAACACTTTTGTTTCTGCACTAGTATGTCAGACAAGTAGTAAAGGAGTATACTTATGCGTTAATCCAAATGATATCCTATATGTGTTAAAATACTTCGATGAAGACTTTCATTGTTTACAATCAATTCATCCCATCTCAAGCACCACTTCCATTATTATTTACACATCGTCCCGATATGACTGTAATAATGTGTCAGTTATATTTACATGCATCTGCCCATGCTATTCGGGCATATCACCACTGTTGTTTATGAGTTTGAATCCCACTCATGTCAAGGTGTACTCGATGTAACAGAGTAAGCCAAATAGTGTTGAATGGGGAGTTAAACACCAGTACCTAACCTAATCCGTTATTGCACTTTCAATATAAAAAATGTATATATGTAATTGCTATACTGGTTTATTTCTACACGTGAGCTCTCGTATTAAATTCTCATGACTTTTCTATTTACTTCTATGCATCATGCAAAATTACAGGCACATCTATATGGATGTCCTTTAACAAAATGTACATTGAGGCACACACACACACACACACACACATATATATATTTAGTATTTGGTATAAGTAACCTGAGAATGGCATTCCAATGAGTGTTAAATTGTGCATCATATCTTGTTGACATGTTTTTATATTCGTATGAAGATGCATTCTCCAATACAAAGGTGATCTACGCCTTTTAGTTACACAAGTTTAATATCGCCACTTTTTACTGAAGTGTCTTTACCAAGTCTAGAAAGTCAGCTGTCATGTATTTGTGTGTCAGCTGTATCCATTGTGCTTCTTTCTTCGATTTTATTATTAGATTTACACCTACCTAAGCACCTACCTAATACATAAGCTTCTCAACCGCATAGGTGGTGTAATAGTTAGCGTGTTCTCCTCGAGATCGTGTGTTGAAGCCCCAGTCAGGTCAGACCAAAGATTGTAAAATTGGTATTTGTTTCTTCTCCGCTAAGCACACAGAGAATGAGCAGAGACTAATTGATTCGGAATCAAGATAATGAATCCGAGTGAAGTTACATGTCTAATCGCGGACTATTGTTTCAGTGATCTAGCACTATAAAAATCCAGTTAAGCGTGTGGTCTTGAACAAAGCGGACCTCATCATCATCTCATTGAAAATTAACTTGTTCTCGCCATGATATAACTGAAAACTTACTGAATTGGCATTAAGCAACAATCACCCACTCACTCCATAAAACGATCCCAATGTATATAGGTTATTTACAATTCTAACATAACGTCCTTCTTTCGCTTTGTAAGCAAACGAGCGATTTATTGTTGAAGATTGCTGAGTTGGCGTTAAACAACAATCACTCACTCACACATTCACACTCAACCACATCGGTGGTGTAATGATTAGCGTCCTCGCCTCGAGTGCGGTAGATCGTGGGTTCGAGCCCCGATCGGGTCAAACTATACAATTGGTATGTCTTGCTTCTCCTCTAAGCCCGCAGCATCAAAGAGAAAGAGCAAAGGCTCATTATCTCATTCAAAATTTACTTGTTTTCGCCATGATATAGCTGGTAAATTGTTGAATTAGTGTTAAGCACAATCACTCACTCATACACTTGTCTTTGCTTGTATGTACAGAAGCAATCCATACCATAATGCCCGATTCGATATTTTCTATATGCGACATATTAAATTAATTTCCAAGCACGAAACGAAAGACAAGAAGTGCTACACAGAAAATGAAATCATCAATATGTTGGATTTTCTTACCCATAAAATATCTGTCATCTCTCGAGTTCGGAGTGCACATTTTTTCAACAAATTCCATCGTCATCCCTATGGAAACGAAGCCTTTAATCTCACTTTCAGGTATACTGATGATGATGATCCAAACGTTGCTAACTGGATTCCATTTATATACCACCAAAGAATTTGAGATAAAGGAAAAACATGAAACCGCTTCCTCTGTCTCATTTCTTAACAGTTGTATTACATTGTATATTTGACATCAATGGTCAACTTTATACCAGACATTATGACAAACGATTTAATGATTTTGATTTTTGGTGTTTTAACGCCACTTTCAGCAATATTTCAGCTATATTATGGCGACCAGTTTTAGTGGTGGAAGAAGCCGGAGTACACGGAGAGAACCACCGCCCATGGGCAAGCAACTGGCAAGCTTTATTACTTGCGGCTGCGAGTCGAGTGTACCCTTTTGTGTAATTTACAAAACCGGGTGCGAACTCACACCGTATTGGTGATAGGCTTGTATGAGTTGTTAGGTAATCCAACTACCTAACCCATTGAGCCACCCGGGCCCCCTACAACTACCTAACTCATTGAGCCACCCGGGCCCCCTACAACTACCTAACTCATTGAGCCACCCAGGCCCCCTACAACTACCTAGCTCATTGAGCCACCCGGGCCCTCTACAACTACCTAGCTCATTGAGCCACCCAGGCCCCCTACAACTACCTAACTCATTGAGCCACCCAGGCCCCCTACAACTACCTAGCTCATTGAGCCACCCGGGCCCTCTACAACTACCTAGCTCATTGAGCCACCCGGGCCCCCTACAACTACCTAAGCTCACTGAGCCACCCGGGCCCTCTACAACTACCTAGCTCATTGAGCCACCCGAGCCCTATAACAAAAGAAACGACGTGATAGTAATATACCAACCACATTCACGTATGCTACACTCGAGCTTGCAGTTTGTATTTATACTTTTTTCAAAGTCACCGTATTCTGAGTACCGAACAATCAAATCAATAATTTTTAAAGAATCGAAAAAGTTATTCGGAAGATATCAGCATCTTGTTGAAAGGTATTTTGTCAGTTGCCTACAGATGTCGAAAGACGGTATTGGTAATTAGATTATGGTTCAAATATTATTGTTTCACTATTATGGATTACGATGGCCTCTAATATTTAGATAATGGTTGATACCATCTGCTCTCGTTAATAGAATTACTATTATGCACATGACAACTTTTGTGTCACAAAGAATGAATATATTATGCACGATGTTCAAGATTATAACGTTCTGTATAATAACTCTGTTCCCCCGATTATATGTGAAGATTGACATTTTACTCGCATTTGAAAAACACTTGCATGACCGTATCATATCACAAAGAGGTTTGGGTCCATAAAGCTAGCCTAATCATGCCGCTCTTTATTGAAGTGCCTGTAGCATCCTAGTAAATTAAGGGTCATGTATTTGTGTGCTAGGAGTATCGATTTTGCCTCTTTTCATGATTCTGATATTGGATTTTGGAATTGTTCCGGCAGTGTGGTATTTTTTGCTTTTCACTTTATTTTAGCACAACAGAACCAATGATATTGTAGGACAAGTTTTCGCATTGTAAATTCTCCACACATATATTCGATATATCATTTGTTATTGTTCAGTCTGTTCTAATTACCAGGTAGTTCAGGGACAGACCATTTAACTTTGGGGGGGGATTATGTATTCCCCCGAGCAATATTTTTTTACACGAAGCAAAAATCAGATGATTTCTGTTTGTATATTAACTTTAGAAAAACTTTAATTCTTTTTCAAATGTTACTAATATATCTTGTTGAAATCTGCATTTTTTTCATCTTTCATATCAATTAATGTTTTTCTGATCGGAGTCTGTGGAGGATTCGAGGTCTGTGGGGGATTCGCAGAGCAGTGATTTGAAAAGAGGCTAACTATTACTAATATCCGATATAAATTATTTCCAGTTTCTTCGTATTGTAGTATCAGGAGCAGATATGGAAGAATAAAGTTCATCAGTCCCTCCTAGCTCTTATTTATGGTGTTTTACGCCACTTTCAACAATATTTCAGTTATATCGTGGCGGTCAGTTCTATCGGTGGAGGAAACGGGAGAAAACCACCGACCTGACGTCAGTTACTTACAAACTTTATCACATAATGTTGTATCGAGTACACCTCGCTATGAACGGGATTCGAACTCACAACTTTAGTGGTGACAGGCACTGATTGTACAGATAGTTGTAAATCAAACTACTATACGGTATATGGTCTAATCTTCTTTCGAATGAATTTGGCAGGGGTGTGAATGCATGCAGTATTGCATTGTCATGAAGCATGTAAATGGCTTCATTTAGAAAATTACGTTTTTCAATTCTCCTAAATAGCTAAGCATTGTTCACTAAACATGAACAAAAAGTACTTTTATTAATTTCTTGGATTCTTGAGCGGTTCTCATTTATCATTAAAAGTCCAAACATTTAATATTCTTTCATTTATTTGTTATTTAAAATTTGTGACTCCGTAATTATTTGAACTAGAGATATCCCATCACCGAGTGTCGAACAAGTACCAGCACACATTGGCTAGAGCTATCCCATCACAGGGTGTCGAACAAGTACCAGCACACATTGGCTAGAGCTATCCCATCACAGGGTGTCGAAGAAGTACCAGCACACATTGGCTAGAGCTATCCTATCACAGGGTGTCGAACAAGTACCAGCACACATTGGCTAGAGCTATCACATCACAGGGTGTCGAACAAGTACCAGCACACATTGGCTAGTGCTATCCAATCGAAGAAGTAGAAGTACCAGTACACTCTGACATTTGTGTTTGTTTTTAAGGTGATGCAAACTGTTATTGCACTATCAAATGCACCTTTAAATAAGTAAATATAGCTCTCATATTATTATTGTAGGGATCCCGTAAACTGACATGAGAAATATCTTTTTTATTTCGCTTACACGACAAAAAATATTTCTCATGTCAGTTTATGGGTACCGTATTATTGATATTTGAATGACACTGCCTTTTTTTCATAACATTCTTGCTAATTAGCTTAAAATAAAAAATCTTGCTTCCCGTTTATTTTTTTAGTCTACGTTAGGTTAGTTTACGATAACCATAATAAGAGTTCCAATAAAACACATATGCAAGTAGATGTATTACAAATATTGGACCTTTTATTTGGCAGTTATCAGAAATAACAAATGAAATTAAAAGAGGAGTTTAAAGATACCAAAGGGATAATCGGAATCCGTAAATCGAACAATGACAGAAAACACAATGGACGAATGAAAAGGGACAACAAGACAAACAACGACCTACGAAACATTACACAGAAAACTAACGATCGAGTAACACGAATCCTCTGAAAACATGGGAGTGAATTCAAGTGCACCGGAAGGATAAGCAGTTCCTGCTCCACTAGTGGCACCCGTCGTGTTAATCTAGTTACAAACCTGGTGATAAGTCATGAATGCCAACACAAAAGTGACATTTACAACCATAAAGCCATGGTCTGCTGCAGCAACTACGAATAATGACAGGGTGGGAAAGTATAATTACAAAAGGGGGGATTCTACAAAATTACATAATACTTCCCTTGTGAACACATGACGAAGTGAAGGAAATAAACTGAAATACAAAATGTACTTGTAAAATAGATTAGCCGAAAATTTACATTTTGAAGCTAATAACCATCATTTTACGGTAATAATTTCACGATGATAATCATTTGAATAATATTGTAATTTCTTACCCTTAATAAAGGTAATAACAAAATTACCGAACTTCGAACAATCTTACAAAGGGAAAGTCAAAACTCATAATTATATAAACAGACAAAATCAGTCAACAACCGGAAAACTGTGAAAACCGTAATGACCCTGACTTGATACAAAAATAAAAATACATCATGACTGGAACACAATCCTAAACATGTTTAGGGCTAAGCATGTGCTAAAAGCGTTCTATCTCTAAATGCTGTTTTTACAGTGTGGGGATATAATTTAAAATGAGAGAGTGAATGAGTGAGTGATTAATTATCAGATGTATCATTCCGAGAACAAGTTATACATTTTGCTAACAAGGAAGCTACTAAACCAGAGGTTTATAGTTTATAATTCATAACTCATCAATTACGATCCAGGTTTCAGTTTGTATTCGAGTGTTTCACAACGCCATCTTCTTCTAAAAAAGAGCAGTCTTCTCTTATATTCTAGGAAGTATTTCGGCTCTCAACAAACATGCTGAGAGTATTCTGTCAGTTGTCAAGAGATGGTATTATTTAAATGATGGTTAAGGCCATCGACTCTCTTTTACAGAACAGTATTTAAATGATGGTTAAGGCCATCGACTCTCTTTTACAGAACAGTATTAAAATGATGACTAAGGCCATCGACTCTCTTTTACAGAACAGTATTAAAATAATGGTTAAGGCCATCGACTCTCTTTTACAGAACAGTATTAAAATGATGGTTAAGGCCATCGACTCTCTTTTACAGAACAGTATTTAAATGATGGTTAAGGCCATCGACTCTCTTTTACAGAACAGTATTAAAATGATGGTTAAGGCCATCGACTCTCTTTTACAGAACAGTATTAAAATGATGGTTAAGGCCATCGACTCTCTTTTACAGAACAGTATTAAAATGATGGTTAAGGCCATCGACTCTCTTTTACAGAACAGTATTAAAATGATGGTTAAGGCCATCGACTCTCTTTTACAGAACAGTATTAAAATGATGGTTAAGGCCATCGACTCTCTTTTACAGAACAGTATTAAAATGATGGTTAAGGCCATCGACTCTCTTTTACAGAACAGTATTAAAATGATGGTTAAGGCCATCGACTCTCTTTTACAGAACAGTATTAAAATGATGGTTAAGGCCATCGACTCTCTTTTACAGAACAGTATTTAAATGATGGTTAAGGCCATCGACTCTCTTTTACAGAACAGTATTAAAATGATGGTTAAGGCCATCGACTCTCTTTTACAGAACAGTATTAAAATGATTGTTAAGTCCATCGACTCTCTTTTACAGAACAGTATTAAAATGATGGTTAAGGCCATCGACTCTCTTTTACAGAACAGTATTAAAATGATGGTTAAGGCCATCGACTCTCTTTTACAGAACAGTATTAAAATGATGGTTAAGGCCATCGACTCTCTTTTACAGAACAGTATTAAAATGATGGTTAAGGCCATCGACTCTCTTTTACAGAACAGTATTAAAATGATGGTTAAGGCCATCGACTCTCTTTTACAGAACAGTATTAAAATGATGGTTAAGGCCATCGACTCTCTTTTACAGAACAGTATTAAAATGATGGTTAAGGCCATCGACTCTCTTTTACAGAACAGTATTAAAATGATGGTTAAGGCCATCGACTCTCTTTTACAGAACAGTATTAAAATGATGACTAAGGCCATCGACTCTCTTTTACAGAACAGTATTAAAATGATGGTTAAGGCCATCGACTCTCTTTTACAGAACAGTATTAAAATGATGGTTAAGGCCATCGAATCTCTTTTACAGAACAGTATTAAAATGATGGTTAAGGCCATCGACTCTCTTTTACAGAACAGTATTAAAATGATGACTAAGGCCATCGACTCTCTTTTACAGAACAGTATTAAAATGATGGTTAAGGCCAACGAATCTCTTTTACAGAACAGTATTAAAATGATGGTTAAGGCCATCGACTCTCTTTTACAGAGCAGTATTAAAATGATGGTTAAGGCCATCGACTCTCTTTTACAGAACAGTATTAAAATGATGGTTAAGGCCATCGACTCTCTTTTACAGAACAGTATTAAAATGATGACTAAGGCCATCGACTCTCTTTTACAGAACAGTATTAAAATGATGGTTAAGGCCATCGACTCTCTTTTACAGAACAGTATTAAAATGATGGTTAAGGCCATCGACTCTCATTTACAGAACAGTATTAAAATGATGACTAAGGCCATCGACTCTCTTTTACACAACAGTATTAAAATGATGGTTAAGGTCATCGACTCTCTTTCACAGAACAGTATTAAAATGATGACTAAGGCCATCGACTCTCTTTTACAGAACAGTATTAAAATGATGACTAAGGCCATCGACTCTCTTTTACAGAACAGTATTAAAATGATGACTAAGGCCATCGACTCTCTTTTACAGAACAGTATTAAAATGATGACTAAGGCCATCGACTCTCTTTTACAGAACAGTATTAAAATGATGGTTAAGGTCATCGACTCTCTTTCACAGAACAGTATTAAAATGATGACTAAGGCCATCGACTCTCTTTTACAGAACAGTATTAAAATGATGACTAAGGCCATCGACTCTCTTTTACAGAACAGTATTAAAATGATGGTTAAGGTCATCGACTCTCTTTCACAGAACAGTATTAAAATGATGACTAAGGCCATCGACTCTCTTTTACAGAACAGTATTAAAATGATGACTAAGGCCATCGACTCTCTTTTACAGAACAGTATTAAAATGATGACTAAGGCCATCGACTCTCTTTTACAGAACAGTATTAAAATGATGACTAAGGCCATCGACTCTCTTTTACAGAACAGTATTAAAATGATGGTTAAGGCCATCGACTCTCTTTTACAGAACAGTATTAAAATGATGGTTAAGGCCATCGACTCTCTTTTACAGAACAGTATTAAAATGATGACTAAGGCCATCGACTCTCTTTTACAGAACAGTATTAAAATGATGGCTAAGGCCATCGAATCTCTTTTACAGAACAGTATTAAAATGATGGTTAAGGCCATCGACTCTCTTTTACAGAACAGTATTAAAATGATGGTTAAGGCCATCGACTCTCTTTTACAGAACAGTATTAAAATGATGGTTAAGGCCATCGACTCTCTTTAACAGAACAGTATTAAAATGCTGACTAAGGCCATCGACTCTCTTTTACAGAACAGTATTAAAATGATGGTTAAGGCCATCGACTCTCTTTTACAGAACAGTATTAAAATGATGGTTAAGGCCATCGACTCTCTTTTACAGAACAGTATTAAAATGATGGTTAAGGCCATCGACTCTCTTTTACAGAACAGTATTAAAATGATGGTTAAGGCCATCGACTCTCTTTTACAGAACAGTATTAAAATGATGGTTAAGGCCATCGACTCTCTTTTACAGAACAGTATTAAAATGATGGTTAAGGCCATCGACTCTCTTTTACAGAACAGTATTAAAATGATGACTAAGGCCATCGACTCTCTTTTACAGAACAGTATTAAAATGATGGTTAAGGCCATCGACTCTCTTTTACAGAACAGTATTAAAATGATGGTTAAGGCCATCGACTCTCTTTTACAAAACAGTATTAAAATGATGGTTAAGGCCATCGACTCTCTTTTACAGAACAGTATTAAAATGATGACTAAGGCCATCGACTCTCTTTTACAGAACAGTATTAAAATGATGACTAAGGCCATCGACTCTCTTTTACAGAACAGTATTAAAATGATGGTTAAGGCCATCGACTCTCTTTTACAGAACAGTATTAAAATGATGGTTAAGGCCATCGACTCTCTTTTACAGAACAGTATTAAAATGATGGTTAAGGCCATCGACTCTCTTTTACAAAACAGTATTAAAATGATGGTTAAGGCCATCGACTCTCTTTTACAGAACAGTATTAAAATGATGGTTAAGGCCATCGACTCTCTTTTACAGAACAGTATTAAAATGATGACTAAGGCCATCGACTCTCTTTTACAGAACAGTATTAAAATGATGACTAAGGCCATCGACTCTCTTTTACAGAACAGTATTAAAATGATGGTTAAGGCCATCGACTCTCTTTTACAGAACAGTATTAAAATGATGACTAAGGCCATCGACTCTCTTTTACAGAACAGTATTAAAATGATGACTAAGGCCATCGACTCTCTTTTACAGAACAGTATTAAAATGATGGTTAAGGCCATCGACTCTCTTTTACAGAACAGTATTAAAATGATGACTAAGGCCATCGACTCTCTTTTACAGAACAGTATTAAAATGATGACTAAGGCCATCGACTCTCTTTTACAGAACAGTATTAAAATGATGACTAAGGCCATCGACTCTCTTTTACAGAACAGTATTAAAATGATGGTTAAGGCCATCGACTCTCTTTTACAGAACAGTATTAAAATGATGGTTAAGGCCATCGACTCTCTTTTACAGAACAGTATTAAAATGATGACTAAGGCCATCGACTCTCTTTTACAGATCAGTATTAAAATGATGACTAAGGCCATCGACTCTCTTTTACAGAACAGTATTAAAATGATGGTTAAGGTCATCGACTCTCTTTCACAGAACAGTATTAAAATGATGACTAAGGCCATCGACTCTCATTTACAGAACAGTATTAAAATGATGACTAAGGCCATCGACTCTCTTTTACAGAACAGTATTAAAATGATGACTAAGGCCATCGACTCTCTTTTACAGAACAGTATTAAAATGATGACTAAGGCCATCGACTCTCTTTTACAGAACAGTATTAAAATGATGGTTAAGGCCATCGACTCTCTTTTACAGAACAGTATTAAAATGATGACTAAGGCCATCGACTCTCTTTTACAGAACAGTATTAAAATGATGGTTAAGGCCATCGACTCTCTTTTACAGAACAGTATTAAAATGATGACTAAGGCCATCGACTCTCATTTACAGAACAGTATTAAAATGATGACTAAGGCCATCGACTCTCTTTTACAGAACAGTATTAAAATGATGACTAAGGCCATCGACTCTCTTTTACAGAACAGTATTAAAATGATGACTAAGGCCATCGACTCTCTTTTACAGAACAGTATTAAAATGATGGTTAAGGCCATCGACTCTCTTTTACAGAACAGTATTAAAATGATGACTAAGGCCATCGACTCTCTTTTACAGAACAGTATTAAAATGATGACTAAGGCCATCGACTCTCTTTTACAGAACAGTATTAAAATGATGACTAAGGCCATCGACTCTCTTTTACAGAACAGTATTAAAATGATGACTAAGGCCATCGACTCTCTTTTACAGAACAGTATTAAAATGATGGTTAAGGCCATCGACTCTCTTTTACAGAACAGTATTAAAATGATGGTTAAGGCCATCGACTCTCTTTTACAGAACAGTATTAAAATGATGACTAAGGCCATCGACTCTCTTTTACAGAACAGTATTAAAATGATGGCTAAGGCCATCGAATCTCTTTTACAGAACAGTATTAAAATGATGGTTAAGGCCATCGACTCTCTTTTACAGAACAGTATTAAAATGATGGTTAAGGCCATCGACTCTCTTTTACAGAACAGTATTAAAATGATGGTTAAGGCCATCGACTCTCTTTAACAGAACAGTATTAAAATGCTGACTAAGGCCATCGACTCTCTTTTACAGAACAGTATTAAAATGATGGTTAAGGCCATCGACTCTCTTTTACAGAACAGTATTAAAATGATGGTTAAGGCCATCGACTCTCTTTTACAGAACAGTATTAAAATGATGGTTAAGGCCATCGACTCTCTTTTACAGAACAGTATTAAAATGATGGTTAAGGCCATCGACTCTCTTTTACAGAACAGTATTAAAATGATGGTTAAGGCCATCGACTCTCTTTTACAGAACAGTATTAAAATGATGGTTAAGGCCATCGACTCTCTTTTACAGAACAGTATTAAAATGATGGTTAAGGCCATCGACTCTCTTTTACAAAACAGTATTAAAATGATGGTTAAGGCCATCGACTCTCTTTTACAGAACAGTATTAAAATGATGACTAAGGCCATCGACTCTCTTTTACAGAACAGTATTAAAATGATGACTAAGGCCATCGACTCTCTTTTACAGAACAGTATTAAAATGATGGTTAAGGCCATCGACTCTCTTTTACAGAACAGTATTAAAATGATGGTTAAGGCCATCGACTCTCTTTTACAGAACAGTATTAAAATGATGGTTAAGGCCATCGACTCTCTTTTACAAAACAGTATTAAAATGATGGTTAAGGCCATCGACTCTCTTTTACAGAACAGTATTAAAATGATGGTTAAGGCCATCGACTCTCTTTTACAGAACAGTATTAAAATGATGACTAAGGCCATCGACTCTCTTTTACAGAACAGTATTAAAATGATGACTAAGGCCATCGACTCTCTTTTACAGAACAGTATTAAAATGATGGTTAAGGCCATCGACTCTCTTTTACAGAACAGTATTAAAATGATGACTAAGGCCATCGACTCTCTTTTACAGAACAGTATTAAAATGATGACTAAGGCCATCGACTCTCTTTTACAGAACAGTATTAAAATGATGGTTAAGGCCATCGACTCTCTTTTACAGAACAGTATTAAAATGATGACTAAGGCCATCGACTCTCTTTTACAGAACAGTATTAAAATGATGACTAAGGCCATCGACTCTCTTTTACAGAACAGTATTAAAATGATGACTAAGGCCATCGACTCTCTTTTACAGAACAGTATTAAAATGATGGTTAAGGCCATCGACTCTCTTTTACAGAACAGTATTAAAATGATGGTTAAGGCCATCGACTCTCTTTTACAGAACAGTATTAAAATGATGACTAAGGCCATCGACTCTCTTTTACAGATCAGTATTAAAATGATGACTAAGGCCATCGACTCTCTTTTACAGAACAGTATTAAAATGATGGTTAAGGTCATCGACTCTCTTTCACAGAACAGTATTAAAATGATGACTAAGGCCATCGACTCTCATTTACAGAACAGTATTAAAATGATGACTAAGGCCATCGACTCTCTTTTACAGAACAGTATTAAAATGATGACTAAGGCCATCGACTCTCTTTTACAGAACAGTATTAAAATGATGACTAAGGCCATCGACTCTCTTTTACAGAACAGTATTAAAATGATGGTTAAGGCCATCGACTCTCTTTTACAGAACAGTATTAAAATGATGACTAAGGCCATCGACTCTCTTTTACAGAACAGTATTAAAATGATGGTTAAGGCCATCGACTCTCTTTTACAGAACAGTATTAAAATGATGGTTAAGGCCATCGACTCTCTTTTACAGAACAGTATTAAAATGATGGTTAAGGCCATCGACTCTCTTTTACAGAACAGTATTAAAATGATGACTAAGGCCATCGACTCTCTTTTACAGAACAGTATTAAAATGATGGTTAAGGCCATCGACTCTCTTTTACAGAACAGTATTAAAATGATGACTAAGGCCATCGACTCTCTTTTACAGAACAGTATTAAAATGATGACTAAGGCCATCGACTCTCTTTTACAGAACAGTATTAAAATGATGACTAAGGCCATCGACTCTCTTTTACAGAACAGTATTAAAATGATGGTTAAGGTCATCGACTCTCTTTTACAGAACAGTATTAAAATGATGGTTAAGGCCATCGACTCTCTTTTACAGAACAGTATTAAAATGATGACTAAGGCCATCGACTCTCTTTTACAGAACAGTATTAAAATGATGGTTAAGGCCATCGACTCTCTTTTACAGAACAGTATTAAAATGATGGTTAAGGCCATCGACTCTCTTTTACAGAACAGTATTAAAATGATGGTTAAGGCCATCGACTCTCTTTTACAGAACAGTATTAAAATGATGGTTAAGGCCATCGACTCTCTTTTACAGAACAGTATTAAAATGATGGTTAAGGCCATCGACTCTCTTTTACAGAACAGTATTAAAATGATGGTTAAGGCCATCGACTCTCTTTTACAGAACAGTATTAAAATGATGACTAAGGCCATCGACTCTCTTTTACAGAACAGTATTAAAATGATGGCTAAGGCCATCGACTCTCTTTTACAGAACAGTATTAAAATGATGGTTAAGGCCATCGACTCTCTTTTACAAAACAGTATTAAAATGATGACTAAGGCCATCGACTCTCTTTTACAGAACAGTATTAAAATGATGGTTAAGGCCATCGACTCTCTTTTACAGAACAGTATTAAAATGATGGTTAAGGCCATCGACTCTCTTTTACAGAACAGTATTAAAATGATGACTAAGGCCATCGACTCTCTTTTACAGAACAGTATTAAAATGATGGTTAAGGCCATCGACTCTCTTTTACAGAACAGTATTAAAATGATGACTAAGGCCATCGACTCTCTTTTACAGAACAGTATTAAAATGATGACTAAGGCCATCGACTCTCTTTTACAGAACAGTATTAAAATGATGGTTAAGGTCATCGACTCTCTTTTACAGAACAGTATTAAAATGATGGTTAAGGCCATCGACTCTCTTTTACAGAACAGTATTAAAATGATGACTAAGGCCATCGACTCTCTTTTACAGAACAGTATTAAAATGATGGTTAAGGTCATCGACTCTCTTTTACAGAACAGTATTAAAATGATGGTTAAGGCCATCGACTCTCTTTTACAGAACAGTATTAAAATGATGACTAAGGCCATCGACTCTCTTTTACAGAACAGTATTAAAATGATGGTTAAGGTCATCGACTCTCTTTTACAGAACAGTATTAAAATGATGGTTAAGGCCATCGACTCTCTTTTACAGAACAGTATTAAAATGATGACTAAGGCCATCGACTCTCTTTTACAGAACAGTATTAAAATGATGGTTAAGGTCATCGACTCTCTTTTACAGAACAGTATTAAAATGATGGTTAAGGCCATCGACTCTCTTTTACAGAACAGTATTAAAATGATGACTAAGGCCATCGACTCTCTTTTACAGAACAGTATTAAAATGATGGTTAAGGCCATGGACTCTCTTTTACAGAACAGTATTAAAATGATGGTTAAGGTCATCGACTCTCTTTTACAAAACAGTATTAAAATGATGACTAAGGCCATCGACTCTCTTTTACAGAACAGTATTAAAATGATGGTTAAGGCCATGGACTCTCTTTTACAGAACAGTATTAAAATGATGACTAAGGCCATCGACTCTCTTTTACAGAACAGTATTAAAATGATGACTAAGGCCATCGACTCTCTTTTACAGAACAGTATTAAAATGATGACTAAGGCCATCGACTCTCTTTTACAGAACAGTATTAAAATGATGGTTAAGGCCATCGACTCTCTTTTACAGAACAGTATTAAAATGATGGTTAAGGCCATCGACTCTCTTTTACAGAACAGTATTAAAATGATGGTTAAGGTCATCGACTCTCTTTTACAGAACAGTATTAAAATGATGGTTAAGGCCATCGACTCTCTTTTACAGAACAGTATTAAAATGATGGTTAAGGCCATCGACTCTCTTTTACAGAACAGTATTAAAATGATGGTTAAGGCCATCGACTCTCTTTTACAGAACAGTATTAAAATGATGGTTAAGGCCATCGACTCTCTTTTACAGAACAGTATTAAAATGATGGTTAAGGCCATCGACTCTCTTTTACAGAACAGTATTAAAATGATGG
Source organism: Bathymodiolus brooksi (assembly GCA_963680875.1). Taxonomy (NCBI): domain Eukaryota; kingdom Metazoa; phylum Mollusca; class Bivalvia; order Mytilida; family Modiolidae; genus Bathymodiolus; species Bathymodiolus brooksi. The sequence goes on from OY804583.1 coordinate 63,439,248, forward strand.
TTAAGGCCATCGACTCTCTTTTACAGAACAGTATTAAAATGATGGTTAAGGCCATCGACTCTCTTTTACAGAACAGTATTAAAATGATGGTTAAGGCCATCGACTCTCTTTTACAGAACAGTATTAAAATGATGGTTAAGGCCATCGACTCTCTTTTACAGAACAGTATTAAAATGATGGTTAAGGCCATGGACTCTCTTTTACAGAACAGTATTAAAATGATGACTAAGGCCATCGACTCTCTTTTACAGAACAGTATTAAAATGATGACTAAGGCCATCGACTCTCTTTTACAGAACAGTATTAAAATGATGACTAAGGCCATCGACTCTCTTTTACAGAACAGTATTAAAATGATGGTTAAGGCCATCGACTCTCTTTTACAGAACAGTATTAAAATGATGGTTAAGGCCATCGACTCTCTTTTACAGAACAGTATTAAAATGATGGTTAAGGCCATCGACTCTCTTTTACAGAACAGTATTAAAATGATGGTTAAGGCCATGGACTCTCTTTTACAGAACAGTATTAAAATGATGACTAAGGCCATCGACTCTCTTTTACAGAACAGTATTAAAATGATGACTAAGGCCATCGACTCTCTTTTACAGAACAGTATTAAAATGATGACTAAGGCCATCGACTCTCTTTTACAGAACAGTATTAAAATGATGGTTAAGGCCATCGACTCTCTTTTACAGAACAGTATTAAAATGATGACTAAGGCCATCGACTCTCTTTTACAAAACAGTATTAAAATTATGACTAAGGCCATCGACTCTCTTTTACAGAACAGTATTAAAATGATGACTAAGGCCATCGACTCTCTTTTACAGAACAGTATTAAAATGATGGTTAAGGCCATCGACTATCTTTTACAGAACAGTATTAAAATGATGACTAAGGCCATCGACTCTCTTTTACAGAACAGTATTAAAATGATGGTTAAGGTCATCGACTCTCTTTTACAAAACAGTATTAAAATGATGACTAAGGCCATCGACTCTCTTTTACAGAACAGTATTAAAATGATGACTAAGGCCATCGACTCTCTTTTACAGAACAGTATTAAAATGATGGTTAAGGCCATCGACTCTCTTTTACAGAACAGTATTAAAATGATGGTTAAGGCCATCGACTCTCTTTTACAGAACAGTATTAAAATGATGGTTAAGGCCATCGACTCTCTTTTACAGAACAGTATTAAAATGATGACTAAGGCCATCGACTCTCTTTTACAGAACAGTATTAAAATGATGGTTAAGGTCATCGACTCTCTTTCACAGAACAGTATTAAAATGATGGTTAAGGCCATCGACTCTCTTTTACAGAACAGTATTAAAATGATGACTAAGGCCATCGACTCTCTTTTACAGAACAGTATTAAAATGATGACTAAAGCCATCGACTCTCTTTTACAGAACAGTATTAAAATGATGGTTAAGGCCATCGACTCTCTTTTACAAAACAGTATTAAAATGCTGACTAAGGCCATCGACTCTCTTTTACAAAACAGTATTAAAATGATGACTAAGGCCATCGACTCTCTTTTACAGAACAGTATTAAAATGATGGTTAAGGCCATCGACTCTCTTTTACAGAACAGTATTAAAATGATGGTTAAGGCCATCGACTCTCTTTTACAGAACAGTATTAAAATGATGACTAAGGCCATCGACTCTCTTTTACAGAACAGTATTAAAATGATGACTAAGGCCATCGACTCTCTTTTACAGAACAGTATTAAAATGATGGTTAAGGCCATCGACTCTCTTTTACAGAACAGTATTAAAATGATGACTAAGGCCATCGACTCTCTTTTACAAAACAGTATTAAAATGATGGTTAAGGCCATCGACTCTCTTTTACAGAACAGTATTAAAATGATGGTTAAGGCCATCGACTCTCTTTTACAGAACAGTATTAAAATGATGGTTAAGGCCATCGACTCTCTTTTACAGAACAGTATTAAAATGATGGTTAAGGCCATCGACTCTCTTTTACAGAACAGTATTAAAATGATGGTTAAGGCCATCGACTCTCTTTTACAGAACAGTATTAAAATGATGGTTAAGGCCATGGACTCTCTTTTACAGAACAGTATTAAAATGATGGTTAAGGCCATCGACTCTCTTTTACAGAACAGTATTAAAATGATGACTAAGGCCATCGACTCTCTTTTACAGAACAGTATTAAAATGATGGTTAAGGCCATCGACTCTCTTTTACAGAACAGTATTAAAATGATGGTTAAGGCCATCGACTCTCTTTTACAGAACAGTATTAAAATGATGACTAAGGCCATCGACTCTCTTTTACAGAACAGTATTAAAATGATGGTTAAGGCCATCGACTCTCTTTTACAGAACAGTATTAAAATGATGACTAAGGCCATCGACTCTCTTTTACAGAACAGTATTAAAATGATGACTAAGGCCATCGACTCTCTTTTACAGAACAGTATTAAAATGATGGTTAAGGCCATCGACTCTCTTTTACAGAACAGTATTAAAATGATGACTAAGGTCATCGACTCTCTTTTACAGAACAGTATTAAAATGATGGTTAAGGCCATGGACTCTCTTTTACAGAACAGTATTAAAATGATGGTTAAGGCCATGGACTCTCTTTTACAGAACAGTATTAAAATGATGACTAAGGCCATCGACTCTCTTTTACAGAACAGTATTAAAATGATGACTAAGGCCATCGACTCTCTTTTACAGAACAGTATTAAAATGATGGTTAAGGCCATCGACTCTCTTTTACAGAACAGTATTAAAATGATGGTTAAGGCCATCGACTCTCTTTTACAGAACAGTATTAAAATGATGACTAAGGCCATCGACTCTCTTTTACAGAACAGTATTAAAATGATGGTTAAGGCCATCGACTCTCTTTTACAGAACAGTATTAAAATGATGGTTAAGGCCATCGACTCTCTTTTACAGAACAGTATTAAAATGATGGTTAAGGCCATCGACTCTCTTTTACAGAACAGTATTAAAATGATGGTTAAGGCCATCGACTCTCTTTTACAGAACAGTATTAAAATGATGACTAAGGCCATCGACTCTCTTTTACAGAACAGTATTAAAATGATGGTTAAGGCCATCGACTCTCTTTTACAGAACAGTATTAAAATGATGACTAAGGCCATCGACTCTCTTTTACAGAACAGTATTAAAATGATGGTTAAGGCCATCGACTCTCTTTTACAGAACAGTATTAAAATGATGGTTAAGGCCATCGACTCTCTTTTACAGAACAGTATTAAAATGATGGTTAAGGCCATCGACTCTCTTTTACAGAACAGTATTAAAATGATGGTTAAGGCCATCGACTCTCTTTTACAAAACAGTATTAAAATGATGACTAAGGCCATCGACTCTCTTTTACAGAACAGTATTAAAATGATGGTTAAGGCCATCGACTCTCTTTTACAGAACAGTATTAAAATGATGACTAAGGCCATCGACTCTCTTTTACAGAACAGTATTAAAATGATGGTTAAGGCCATCGACTCTCTTTTACAGAACAGTATTAAAATGATGGTTAAGGCCATCGACTCTCTTTTACAGAACAGTATTAAAATGATGGTTAAGGCCATCGACTCTCTTTTACAGAACAGTATTAAAATGATGACTAAGGCCATCGACTCTCTTTTACAGAACAGTATTAAAATGATGGTTAAGGCCATCGACTCTCTTTTACAGAACAGTATTAAAATGATGGTTAAGGCCATCGACTCTCTTTTACAGAACAGTATTAAAATGATGGTTAAGGCCATCGACTCTCTTTTACAGAACAGTATTAAAATGATGGTTAAGGCCATGGACTCTCTTTTACAGAACAGTATTAAAATGATGGTTAAGGCCATCGACTCTCTTTTACAGAACAGTATTAAAATGATGACTAAGGCCATCGACTCTCTTTTACAGAACAGTATTAAAATGATGGTTAAGGCCATCGACTCTCTTTTACAGAACAGTATTAAAATGATGGTTAAGGCCATCGACTCTCTTTTACAGAACAGTATTAAAATGATGACTAAGGCCATCGACTCTCTTTTACAGAACAGTATTAAAATGATGGTTAAGGCCATCGACTCTCTTTTACAGAACAGTATTAAAATGATGACTAAGGCCATCGACTCTCTTTTACAGAACAGTATTAAAATGATGACTAAGGCCATCGACTCTCTTTTACAGAACAGTATTAAAATGATGACTAAGGCCATCGACTCTCTTTTACAGAACAGTATTAAAATGATGGTTAAGGCCATCGACTCTCTTTTACAGAACAGTATTAAAATGATGACTAAGGCCATCGACTCTCTTTTACAGAACAGTATTAAAATGATGGTTAAGGCCATCGACTCTCTTTTACAGAACAGTATTAAAATGATGACTAAGGCCATCGACTCTCTTTTACAGAACAGTATTAAAATGATGACTAAGGCCATCGACTCTCTTTTACAGAACAGTATTAAAATGATGGTTAAGGCCATCGACTCTCTTTTACAGAACAGTATTAAAATGATGACTAAGGCCATCGACTCTCTTTTACAAAACAGTATTAAAATGATGACTAAGGCCATCGACTCTCTTTTACAGAACAGTATTAAAATGATGACTAAGGCCATCGACTCTCTTTTACAGAACAGTATTAAAATGATGGTTAAGGCCATGGACTCTCTTTTACAGAACAGTATTAAAATGATGACTAAGGCCATCGACTCTCTTTTACAGAACAGTATTAAAATGATGGTTAAGGCCATCGACTCTCTTTTACAGAACAGTATTAAAATGATGACTAAGGCCATCGACTCTCTTTTACAGAACAGTATTAAAATGATGGTTAAGGCCATCGACTCTCTTTTACAGAACAGTATTAAAATGATGACTAAGGCCATCGACTCTCTTTTACAGAACAGTATTAAAATGATGGTTAAGGCCATCGACTCTCTTTTACAGAACAGTATTAAAATGATGGTTAAGGCCATCGACTCTCTTTTACAGAACAGTATTAAAATGATGACTAAGGCCATCGACTCTCTTTTACAGAACAGTATTAAAATGATGACTAAGGCCATCGACTCTCTTTTACAGAACAGTATTAAAATGATGGTTAAGGCCATCGACTCTCTTTTACAGAACAGTATTAAAATGATGGTTAAGGCCATCGACTCTCTTTTACAGAACAGTATTAAAATGATGGTTAAGGCCATCGACTCTCTTTTACAGAACAGTATTAAAATGATGGTTAAGGCCATCGACTCTCTTTTACAGAACAGTATTAAAATGATGGTTAAGGCCATCGACTCTCTTTTACAGAACAGTATTAAAATGATGACTAAGGCCATCGACTCTCTTTTACAGAACAGTATTAAAATGATGGTTAAGGCCATCGACTCTCTTTTACAGAACAGTATTAAAATGATGGTTAAGGCCATCGACTCTCTTTTACAGAACAGTATTAAAATGATGGTTAAGGCCATGGACTCTCTTTTACAGAACAGTATTAAAATGATGGTTAAGGCCATCGACTCTCTTTTACAGAACAGTATTAAAATGAAAAACAAACCAAAACTATCACACTGTCGGAATAGTTCAAAAATCTAATAGCAAAATCGTAGAAAATGTCAAAATCGATAATCCTAATACACAAATACATGACCGCTCACTTTCCTGACTTGGCGGTGTTAAGCTAGTCTTAAGGTCGCATTCACTTTATTTTATGCGGAAGAAAAACAATAAATTGTAATCTTCCAAAACAATCAAAGTGTGATGCATAAGGAAGGAAACAGGAATAAGTAGAATTTGTATATTAGTTAACACCGTAATAATTTACACTCTATTCCTGCTGTCTGTTGATGAAATACATGTAATTTGGAGGCAAGTATGCATAGAATATTTTTAGGGATTATTTACAGTTCGAAGATATACAAATTATAAGGAAAAAAACGCATTTTTTTGCGGAAGTTTATGATTGGGAATAGGACATATTTGATGGTAGATTTTAATCATTAATATCCCCCTATGGAACCTTAGCCGATTTTGGCTATGCTGTTGATGCCATTTGGCTTGCTTGTAAGACTGATATGATTGTAAATGAAACGTGCTCTTTACTAAAATGTTCGTTCGCGCACAATCTACTTTTATTCAACATAGGCAAACACACATAATATTACATTCGACCATCTTTACTTACTATATTCCTTATATGATCTCATTTCAACGATCGCTCACTCGAGGTATCATCAGCTCAGTACTCAGTGTTTTGGCACCGACATGGTTTATAGGATATTTTCCTTGTTGAAATTGAAAATTCATAAATAGTGTTATTAAAACGTAGATATTAAATTTAATGCGCACGACGCGTTTCTGAAATAACCTTCATTCTAACATGACGTCCTTCTTTCGCTTTGTAAACAAACGAGCGATTTATCGATTGGGTATAATCTCATTAGCACATGCACCGGGGAACACATTTAAGCCAGGTAATAACATAATTGACTAAAATCATTTACATGGTTGTTAACGTTTTAAGCATCTATATTCACTGAAAATAATCAACATATCCAAAATTAATAATATGCGGCGTGCAGTTAAAACATGCAAACACAATATTATTGTTACAGATGCTCCATCAATACGACTGACTTTCCCGTCGTAAATGTACATGTTGGTGAATTATCGACTGCTCGAATTTGGCAGCATAAATTGTGTGCGACATTGTCCGCAAACGTAAATATAAATTACCGTCTTCCAATCAAAGTATACTACCGTATGTGTACTCTTAGACATATCAGAATCGAAATAATTCCTGGAGGCCAGAATGTGCTTTGAGTTTTAACATGGGTTGGCGGATATTAGTAACTTTTATCCCTAGACTCCGGCTCGGGATAACATAATATTCTAACATGGCGTGCTACTTTCGCTTTGAAAACAATAGAGGGCTCTAAATAGCACAGAACACCCTAGCACATGCGTTTGAACAAATAGCCGTTTCTGCGACTCTTGAGAGAAATCCGTTGAAAGACCTAAGCATGTTTAATCAAGCAACAATAAGCGGTGGAATAATAAACATCAATGTGATCAACAAACAGTGAAAATGACTTGCCTTGTTTACTCAGTGTCTCCGATCGGCGCCATTTCCACCAGCTGACTCAATCATGTGACTTTCGATTTAAAAAGTTATTTACTGTTATTTTTTTTTTCATTTGTTGATTACCATATTCATTGTTGAAAAAAAATCAGATGAAACTAATTTTTGATCGTTATCAATTTTTATATTGTTTCTGTAGCGTTATATATTCTTGTAAATAATAGCGGGAGGTAATAGGAACAGCGCCCAAAAATAACCTCTGTCTAGGTACGCTGGAATGCATAAAATACCGTAAATGCCTTGTTAGAATCTAAATAATTCTCGGATGCCGTGCTCTATGCTTATTTTAGCATGGGTAGGCATTATATTTGTCACAATTTTACACCTCGCTTTCGCTCGGTTTAAAATAATGACAAATATAATGCCTACCCATGTTAAGATAAGCATAGAGCCCGGCATCCGATAATTATTTCTTAAAAATAATATTTCATATCCCTCAGATATGAAACGTTTTCTTGACTAATAATTACACTATTTCAGACCCTTGAGTTTATTTGCTCCTAAAGACCGCTGACTTGTGTGGCTTTCCAATGTTTGAATATAAACATACCGGATGAAGTTTATTGTTGAAACGCATCGTGCGCACTAAATTAGATATTTTTTATTGCTACATTTCTGGTATCATATCTTGTATCGATGGTATCATCAGCCCAGTAGTCAGTGTTTTGACAATGGAATATTTTAAAGATAAATTTAAGCAATTCTGCCAGCATCAACAGCATGTTCAAGAATTGTATTTTAATAAAGTGAGTGAGTGAGTGAGTGATTGTTGCTTATCGCCAACTCAGCAATTTGTCAGTTACATCATGGCGAGAGCAAGTTATTTTTCAATGAAATAATGATGAGGTCCGCTTTGTACTACGCCAACACGCTTTGCCGGATCTTTATAGTGCTAGTTCATTGAAACAACAGTCCGCGGATAGGCATGTCACGCCACTCGTACGCATTATCCTGATTCGGAAGCAACCAGGTCTTTCTCTTTAATGTTACGTACTAAGCCGAGAAGCAACAAATGCCAATTTTTTTCTCCTTGGCTTGATCCGATCGAGCCTCGAAGCTACGATCTTTCACACTCGCGGCGAGCACGTTAACCATTACACCACCGATGCGGTTATATTTTAATATAGACACACGTTTGATCTAATTAATATACAAATGTATATATATTGACAATGAGAGTATCCGTCGAGATAACGTTACAAATACGCAAGTATATAATATTTATATATCGTTGATTTGTTTTGCGAGAATGGATTTCTCAGAGCAATATCACATCAAGGAAGAAGCCCGAGACATGAGATTCTATGAGAAATCCATTTCGATCATAACAAATACAGTGGAACTTGTGCAATCCGACACCTGAGTTTTCCGACATCCTGTGACATCCGTCAAAAACTTATGGTCCCAAAGTATTTCTGTTACCTAAAATAAAACCTGAGTATTCCGACATCCTGTACAATCCAACACATTTCCCTGGTTCCTTGGTGTGTCGGATTAGACAGGTTCCACTCTATATTGACAATGAGAGTAGCGTCGAGATAACGTTACAAATACATATAATATTTATGATTTTACCTTTTTTTTTCTTTTTTCATAGTTAATTTGAAGTAAACAATGGCCAATAATAGTACAAGCCTTCCGATGTGCAGTATTAACATTACAGAAGGAATTTATCTTGAAACGGCTAATACACAAATCTTCAAAACAATATGCATGCCAAGCTTCGTATTCACTACAATAATGTTTTTGATTGGAGTACCAGGAAATGCATTAGTATTTTATATATATTTTGCAAAATGGCGGAAAACTACTGGTCGTATATTCATTCTCGCTCTCACAGCATTTGATATGATTAATTGCTTTTTTACCATGCCAATGGAATTGGCTGTTTTGTCAAACTTCATTATGTTTGATCACGGCTCTATCTGTAAATACTTCCGTTACGTCACGTTTATGATGAACAGTGGGTCGTCTTTTGTTTTGGCGGGAATTGCCATTGATCGTTACATTCGGATATGTATGCCGTTACGTCCACAACTTCGAACAAAGCATTCTAAAGTAGTTGTATTTATAGCTTTGATAATGTCTGTGGTATTTGCTTGGCCTGCGTTACTTCTTTATGGAACTCAAACTATTCCGATTCCTGTTCCAGGAAAACAACATATATGTATCATAGGGAAAACATGTCTCTATGAAGATCACTTTCTAGCAACGTCATATCCTCTGATATTTAACATCGTACTGCTGATTGCAAATATAATAATAGACATTGGTCTGATTACCTGTTACTCCTTAATAGGGTACCAGGTTATAAAGCGAGGAACAGCTGTAGAACCAACATCATCAGTTAAGATGCGCAAGGCCAGTATTTCTACGATGTCCACTGATGATAACATCTTGGATTATAAAAGACCAGAAGAGTGGGAGCTACATCCTCTAAGTAGTCCTGAGAATTCGGTAAATTTGTCCGCTGAGAAAAACGAAAAACAGAACTCACCAGATAAAACGAAATGTAAAGTTACAATGCAATCTAGTGCATCGAAAAAACGCGATACGTTCCGACAAAGATCGTTGTCTGTTTCAAGTATTGAAGCTCGTAGGACCCAGATGTATAAAACTACCTCCATGTTATTTATGGTAACAATTTTGTTCATCGGTTCTTTCGTTCCATATTGCGTCATTGTTATGATTAGATTACTAAACAAGGATTACTACTACAACTTGACAAGTATTGGAAAGGCAGTCTATAATTTGTTTCTGAGATTCTACATGCTCAGTAGTTCACTCAACCCAGTCATCTACTGCTTCATGAGCATCCAATTCAGACAGCAGTGTAAAGACTTTTTCAAGCAAATTAAATGCAGGCGAAAATAAACCTTAACCTCTATACATTGACAAAGAAAAAGACGAATTAACTCATTTAGAGATGTTCAGATTCTACTTTGCAGAACATGAATTAGAAATATATTGCTTTTCATTAAACAGTTTAAACAGTAATAACCAACCATTCTATCAATATCAAAAGAACCAACAACCACTTCTTACCTCAAACAATTGAACACAAATAAAGCCGCCACAAAATATGGCGTTGGAAGTCCAGGCCTTGGCTTGTGACAGGCACAAACATGTAGCGGGGTTACTCCAAGCCTTGGCTTGGGATAGGCACAAACATGTAGCGGGGTTACTCCAAGCCTTGGCTTGGGATAGGCACAAACATGTAGCGGGGTTACTCTAGGCCTTGGCTTGGGATAGGCACAAACATGTAGCGGGGTTACTCTAGGCCTTGGCTTGGGATAGGCACAAACATGTAGCGGGGTTACTCTAGGCATTGGCTTGGGATAGGCACAAACATGTAGCGGGGTTACTCTAGGCCTTTGCTTGGGATAGGCACAAACATGTAGCGGGGTTACTCTAGGCCTTGGCTTGGGATAGGCACAAACATGTAGCGGGGTTACTCCAGACATTGGCTTGGGATAGGCACAAGCATGTAGCGGGGTTACTCTAGGCCTTGGCTTGGGATAGGCACAAACATGTAGCGGGGTTACTCTATACCTTGGCTTGGGATAGGCACAAACATGTAGCGGGGTTACTCTAGGCCTTGGCTTGTGATAGGCACAAACATGTAGCGGAGTTACTCTAGGCCTTGGCTTGGGATAGGCACAAACATGTAGCGGGGTTACTCTAGGCCTTGGCTTGGGATAGGCACAAACATGTAGCGGGGTTACTCTAGGCCTTGGCTTGGGATAGGCACAAACATGTAGCGGGGTTACTCTAGCCCTTGGCTTGGGATAGGCACAAACATGTAGCGGGGTTACTCCAAACCTTGGCTTGGGATAGGCACAAACATGTAGCGGGGACAGGCACAAACATGTAGCGGGGTTACTCCAAGCCTTGGCTTGGGATAGGCACAAACATGTAGCGGGGTTACTCTAGGCCTTGGCTTGGGATAGGCACAAACATGTAGCGGGGTTACTCTAGGCCTTGGCTTGGGTTAGGCACAAACATGTAGCGGGGTTACTCTAGGCATTGGCTTGGGATAGGCACAAACATGTAGCGGGGTTACTCTAGGCCTTGGCTTGGGATAGGCACAAACATGTAGCGGGGTTACTCTAGGCCTTGGCTTGGGATAGGCACAAACATGTAGCGGGGTTACTCCAGACATTGGCTTCGGATAGGCACAAGCATGTAGCGGGGTTACTCTAGGCCTTGGCTTGGGATAGGCACAAACATGCAGCGGGGTTACTCTATACCTTGGCTTGGGATAGGCACAAACATGTAGCGGGGTTACTCTAGGCCTTGGCTTGGGATAGGCACAAACATGTAGCGGAGTTACTCTAGGCCTTGGCTTGGGATAGGCACAAACATGTAGCGGGGTTACTCTAGGCCTTGGCTTGGGATAGGCACAAACATGTAGCGGGGTTACTCTAGGCCTTGGCTTGGGATAGGCACAAACATGTAGCGGGGTTACTCTAGGCCTTGGCTTGGGATAGGCACAAACATGTAGCGGGGTTACTCCAGACCTTGGCTTGGGATAGGCACAAACATGTAGCGAGGTTACTCTAGGCCTTGGCTTGAGATAGGCACAAACATGTAGCGGGGTTACTCTAGGCCTTGGCTTGGGATAGGCACAAACATGTAGCGGGGTTACTCTAGGCCTTGGCTTGGGATAGGCACAAACATGTAGCGGGGTTACTCTAGGCCTTGGCTTGGGATAGGCACAAACATGTAGCGGGGTTACTCTAGGCCTTGGCTTGGGATAGGCACAAACATGTAGCGGGGTTACTCCAGACCTTGGCTTGGGATAGGCACAAACATGTAGCGGGGTTACTCTAAGCCTTAGCTTGGGATAGGCACAAACATGTAGCGGGGTTACTCTAGGCCTTGGCTTGGGATAGGCACAAAAATGTAGCGGGGTTACTCTAGGACTTGGCTTGGGATAGGCACAAACATGTATCGGGGACAGGCACAAACATGTAGCGGGGTTACTCTAGGCCTTGGCTTGGGATAGGCACAAACATGTAGCGCGGTTACTCTAGGCCTTGGCTTGGGATAGGCACAAACATGTATCGGGGACAGGCACAAACAGGTAGCGGGGTTACTCAAGGCCTTGGCTTGGGATAGGTACAAGCATGTAGCGGGGACAGGCACAAACATGTAACGGGGACAGGCACAAACATGTAGCGGGGTTACTCTAGACCTTGGCTTGGGATAGGCACAAACATGTATCGGGGACAGGCACACATGTAGCGGGGTTACTCCAAGCCTTGGCTTAGGATAGGCACAAACATGTAGCGGGGACAGGCACAAACATGTAGCGGGGTTAAATCGATTAAGGGAACATTACCAAAACCTGTCCTATAACCACCACAGGGAATATATTGTTTTCATGTTTGTATTTCATATTTTTGCGTATTCTGATATGTCCACCAATGCTTCTGCGTGGAACACGACGCTCGTGTAGTCACTATGCATGATAGGTGTCATATGTGAAGCAGGATAGTATAGCCATTTCAAAACACGTGGTCTCAATCACGTGGTTTCTGTTTTATGAATCGCGTTGTCAGTTCTTTCTGTTTTTTTATTTTATTTCTGTTTAGCATATTGTTTAATCAATATAATGTTGTTTTATTAATAAGTTTGGTGTTTTCTCAAATGACAATTGGTCATTTCCCTTTTCTTATATGACCGACAATACTTTCAAAGGATTTGACTATGTCTAATAATGTGGGTGTCTTATCCTTCGCGAGCACCTGGGTACACCCCTTCTTCTTCAATTGTTACCGATTATATCTCGTTGAAATCTGCATTTGTTTGCATCTTTCGGGTCAATTTTTTCCTATTAAATTTGACGAATTTATCAGAGAAAATAACCCGGGAATTTATTGGTTAAATGGTAACTCCCTAAACTGAGCAATCTCTACCCAGAGTTGTCTGTCCTTACACTCTAGTATAAGGACAGACAAATCTGGGTAGAGATTGTAAACTGAAGTCATTTCTAAAAATGAAAATGGTGGTCTGCATGGATATGTCGGTCATTACGGGATTTCTATATGTTTCGATCAACATTTTCTCGACTTTGTCTCCTTTGACACAAATGAAACTATTCATCAATTTTCCTAACAAGATATATTTTATCATACAAGAAAATATACTACAAAATAAAATAACAATAGAGAGTAGACTTCCCACCGGTGTTTCCTGTTTTGATAGTTATTGTAATCAATTAGATAGGATATCCGTCAAAAGTCTTAACCTATTTTTCAAGTGGTCGATCTATTCGTGGAATTTTAGAATATTTTTAAGGAAATGAGCAATTAAGATAAACATTCCCGTGGACATCAAGAACAATAAGAACGACACATACTAATGTCAACACTTTAAACTGCAAAAACATCCTACAAATGATAGTATCTGTTGTACAGAAAATGTATTTAAGTGTTGGCTTAGTGCTATCTGTATTGTTTTTTCGCTTACTTGTTTGTTTTAAATTTTTTGGGTTTGTCTTGTTTGTTTTTATTTTCATTTATTTTATTATATTTTGCTTATTTGTTTGTTTTTGTTTGTTTGTTTGTTTTGGCTTATTTGTTATGGAAACAGGTCGTACATTACCTTATTTACATATTTAAGAGCTGGGTGGTCATGCATTGTGCAGGCACATTAATTTACACCCGGAATTAAATTCCAGTCACATGTTCCAAATAACTAAAGAAGTTGAAACAAGCCAACAACCTTACAGTCTACACAAAGCAATTAATATGTCTATAATTGACCCTTTTCTTAGCGAAGAGATTAGTTGAAGCTCAATTAAAAAAAAGGCACGATGAGAAACAAATATACCACAGATCGTGGGGGTTTGGTACTTATTAATTGTGATATATTGAGAAGACGCAACTTGTTACCAACACTTGTATGAAAAAAGATTATCATGGCGAATATCCTTGTCAAGCAAAATACTATGATCTGTGTCAGGCAGCCGAATAATAATTTTCTACTTGATGAGGCATATCACTCTTCCGGAGCACCTGGGTTAACCCCCGGTTTCTAGAGGGGTTAATGTTACTCGTTAGTTAGTTTTAAGTGTATGTTTTGTAGATCGTTGTTTGTCCTTTTGTCCTTTTTCTTTTGGCCATTGTGTTTTCTATCCTTCTTCGATTTACAGATTCTGATTACCCCTTTGGTATCTTCAAACTCTTCCTGAGTAACGAAACAAATCTACGATGAGTCATGAATAATTGCTTCCTCCTGCATGAGCAATAGCTCACACTAGACATATACTTGTACGGACAACCCTTTATTGCTGGATGGAAAACGCATTTTACAAGGCATACATATGTTTGTCTATTAATCATCGATCGGCGTCCGTGGCGGATTCTCAGAGCAGTGATTTGATCAGGAGCTAACTATTACTAATGTCCGAAATAAATTATTTCCGGTTTCTTGGTGTTATAGTACTAGGATCAGATATAGGGTAAAGATTACCAGTTCTCCTAACTCTGAAACTTTCGTCCTTGCTTGTAGAAGCTTCTAGTTATCAGTATCAGTTTGGTTTGGTTTATAGTGTTTAACGTCACTTTCAACAATATTTCAGTTATATCGTGACGGTCAGTTTTATTGGTGGAGGAAACCGGAGTAAACGGAGAAAACCACCAGCTGCAAGTCACTGACAAACTTTATCACATAATGTTGTGTCAATTACACCTCGCCATGAACAGGGTTCGAACTCACAACGTTAGTGGCGATAGGCACTGATTGCACAGGTAGTTGTAGTTATATAGTCCAATCTTCTACAAGCCGAACATTACATGGCTGTATATTTTCGAAATGAAATTTGGCATGGATGTCAATGCATGCAGTATTGCATTGCCATTAAGCATGTAAATATGCTTCATTTAGAAAATAACCTGTCTAAATTCTCCTAAATAACTAAGCGTTGTTCATTGAACAGAAAAAATATCTAGCTGTAATTACATACGTTGCTACAAACAACATTCGTGTCATTGTAATTTTAAGTACTTTTATCAAATTACAATTGTTGGGTTGTTCTCGTTTGTCATTAACAGTGCAAACATTTAATAATCCTTTATTTATTCATTATTCAAATGTGTGACTCCATAATGTATTTGGACTAAAGCTATTACATCACAGGATGTCGAAGAAGTAGAAGTACCAGTACACTTTGACATTTATGTTTGTTTTTAAGGTAATGGACATGAGATGCTATGAGAAATCCATTTCGATCATAGCAAATACAGTGGAACTTGTGCAATCCGACACCTGAGTTTTACGACATCCTGTGACATCCGACTAAAACGTATGGTCCCAAAGTATTTCTGTTATCTAAAATAAAACCTGAGTATTCCAATATCCTGTACAATCCGACACATTTCCCTGGTTCCTTGGTGTGTCGGATTAGATAGGTTCCACTTTGACATTTATGTTTGTTTTTAAGGTAATGGAAGCTGTTATTGCACTATCAAATGCACCTTTAAATAAATAGATAGTGCTCTCATATTGTTATTGATATTTGAAATACGTTGTTTTTTTCCTTAACATGCTGGCTAATTAGCTTACAATAACCAATCTTGCTTCCCGTTTTTTTTTGTGTTTTTTTTTAGCTTATGTTAAATTAATTTACGATATTAATAAGAGTTTCAATAAAACACATATGCAAGTAGATGCTAAGTATTATACATTTTGTTGGGCATTTATCAGAAATTACAAATGAAATTAAAAGAAGAGCTTAAATATACCAAAGGGGTAATCAGAATCTGTAATTCGAAGATGGACGGACAACACAAAGGGGACAAAAAGGACAAACAACGATTATCTACAAAACACTACACAGAAAACTAAAGATCGAGTAACACGAACCCCACTAAAAACCGTGAGTGAACTCAGAGGGATGAACAGTTCCTGCTACTCTTATGGCACCCGTAGTGTTAATCTAGTTACAAACCCAGTGATAAGTCATGAATGCCAAAACAAAAATGACATTTATAATCATAAAACCCTGGCCTGCTGCAGCAACTACGTATAATGACAGGATGGGAAAGTATAAGTACAAAAGGGGAATTCTACAAAATTACATAATACTTCCCTTGTAACACATGATGAACGGAAGCAAATAAACTGGAAATACTTGTAGCTAATAACAATCATTTTAAGGTCATAATTTTACGACGATGATCATTTGAATAATGTTGGAATTTCTTACCCTTAATCCAATGCAAAATTTAAAATCATCATGAATCATATGGGTATAGAAATTAAAATGAGTGAGTGGCTGGTTGATTTTATGACGCTTAACGCCACTGTATAAAATATTTCAGTTATATCGTGGCGGTCCGTTTTATTGGGGGAGGAAACCGGAAAACCCGGAGAAAACCACCGACCTGCCGCAAGTCACTGACAAACCTTATCACATAATGTTGTATCTAGTACACCTCGCCTTGAGCGGGATTCGAACTCACAACGTTAGTGGTAATAGGCACTGATTGCATAGGTAGTTATACATCCTACTACCATACGATCACTACCACGACGGCCCCTACAAAATTTAAAATACATCATGAACATGAAATTTAAAATGAGTGAGTGATTATTGTTTAACACCAATTGATTAATGGTCAGCTGTTTCATTCCGAGAACAAGTTAAGCATTTTGCTAACATGGCAGATACTAATCCAGGGGATAGGTTGAAGTCATCACTTCGAAAGCTTTACGGTCGACACCACGACCTGGTTATCGGTTACGGAGTATCTGTGTAACAAATGACCACGGATATCTTCCGTTCGTCGTAATCACAATACGGTCCTTTCATCATTCATGACGTAGCACTAGATTTTGTACCGAGAATAACACGACTGATTCCACTATTGGAGCAAGAAATGCCTTCCCTTCCGAAGCACCTGAGTTCGCCCGCGGTTGTTAGTGGAGTTCGTGTTGCTCGATCTTTAGTCTTCTGTGTAGTATTTGCAGATTATTGTTCGTCATTTTGTCTGTTTTCATTTTGTGGCCATTGCATTGTCTGTCACTTCTTCTTCTGGCCATTGTGTTGTCTGTCACTTCTTCTTCTGGCCATTGCATTGTCTGTCACTTCTTCTTCTGGCCATTGCATTGTCTGTCACTTCTTCAATTTACGGCTTCTGATTACCCCTTTGGTATCTTCAAACTTTTCTTTGATAAGATGATGAGTATGTCCGCTTTGTACTTGTCCAACATGATAAGTTGAACTTTAATGGTGCTAGCTCACTAACACTAAGCGTTTGGTTTATTACAAATCGTACATCTACATAATCTCTTCGAAATGTACAACTTGTTCTCGTAATGATATAACCGAAATAAAATACTCCATTGACGTTAAACAACAATTAATTACTCACAAATCTGTGTGACTCATGTTTTCTTGTAAATATAATTCCAATATAAAAAAAATTTCCTGCTAGTCCTCTCAATACGCTGTATTCAGGAACAAGCGGAGAAAACGACATGTCTGTCAAACTGTGGATTGTTATTGGTAATTGTCATGCGCATCATCGTTTTGAGACATAACAATGCACACATACATATTTTTCACATACTTTTGTTTTAAACGATAGGGGTCATATTTTTTTACCGACCAAATAGTTATTAAAACATCCGAGCATATACTGAGAACTATTGTGCGACTGGTTGATATATTTGACTCGCATATGATTGATTGTATGTCCAAAGATCAATACAAGTTTATGTTACATACGGGGTATGTTGTTAGATGTTTGTGTATCGCCAAATATAAAAAAATAATTCTAAAAAAAATATCATATTTTAATTTTAAACATTATTTCACTTATTATTGGTCATAGGGGTACACATGTAAACTAAAACCAACGAATTCTATGATATCTGAGTTTCTAAAATGCCAGGAATACTTTGCAACATGATAATGAAAATATTAAATAACTACATTGTATCAAGATTAACACAGTTAAATACTAATTACAGAATATATTTCCCTGCAAATGGTGTACCTGGATATAAAAATAAGAAAAAAAAGAACTTCTGAAATACAAAAGAGAAAAGATTAAGGCCGTACGCTCTACCACAGAAAAATCGGGAGTACGAATAGTTAATCTGAAATGATATCTTATCATGTGCCATATATGTGAATCGTTGTGAACGTTGTAAAGTCTGAACACAGTTACAGAATCGCTATTTATGTGTTGTGTCTGCAATCTGTGAGTAGACACTAAAGCTTTGGTACCGATTAACCAATTTCTAATTGTATGATATAAAGTATGTAGCAATCATGTACATTAGATCGTTGGTTCTTGTCTCAGTCGGGTCAAACCAAAGACAATAGAATCATTATTCACCGATTCCCGCTATCAAGCATGCAATATTAAGGAGTAAAAACAAAGACTGGTTGACTGACTCGGATTCAGCATAATGTGTCCGCTAGGGGTAATATGTGTATCCTTGGGCTGTTGTATCAGTGCGCTAGAACTATAAAAGTCTAACTAAGCGTGTTGGTCTAGTACAAAGCAGACATCATCATCATCTCATCAATTATCGTAATGTAACTTGTTCTCGCTATGATCTAGCTGGGGAAAAAAACTGCCCACTTGGGGTTAATCAACAATCACTTACTAACTCATACTGATAGATATTTCTAGAATATATATATATTCCTTTGTTGGGCTATTTTTCTATGGTATCAAGAAGATTGGGATTTGTGTAGCCCCAATAATACAAAATATCGTAGATATCAAATAATAATTACATTACTTCCGTTTTTCATTGAAATGTTACAATATGATTGGTTATGAAGTGGTCACATGATTATATAAAAGAGATGTTTTACACCCCAATAAAACTCAAACCCGAACTTGCATGTGCCTCCATGACCACGTCAGATGTAAACAATCAATGGCGTAGTAATTTCCAACAGCAAATAATCTAACAAATAAAATTCACAACGAAAAATTCAACTATATTAAAGTTTGGTGTGATTTAAATGTAATAATAAGAATTGAATGCATTTTTTCTGGTAGTTTTATAGGCGTGTAAAAGCGTGGACCGAGGCACATTTTTTGTAATGTGCTTCGGTCCACGCTTTTACACGCCAATAAAACTACAAAAAATTGCATTCAATTCTTAAATCAAATTATCGCTGTACACAATAATTTAGTTATGCATTTCAGGGTGATATCATTTCGGCTATATAAGTCCGAATATAACCGTTTTAAAAGCATGTACAATGTTATTTAATTAGATTGTTTTAAGGTGGTACCATACACTTCAGGTAAAATTTGATCTGCTCGTTTAATTTTCTAATTTTTTTGGCAGAGTGTTTGAATATATCCACAATAATAAATATCAAAATTTTAACAAATTCCAACCAACAGACTCAGAGCTATAACTTCACTAGCCACATATCAGCTTTTCCCTCTGCGGTTTTGATCACCGAGATGCTTGAAATCTGCATACAAACATCATATGATCAAAACGTTCAATTGATTTTAAAGAGTTATCTCCCTGTAGTGTATGGTACCACCTTAAATGGTTGTTTTCGAAAGTTTACATAGTTATCGATACTTACAAAACAATGAGATAAATATGTGCAAGAGGCTATGAAAAGTATATTATGCACTTATAAATGTTAATCCCCACTTTCAATTCCTCCTAGATGTATTTGTATGCTTCGTGAGCATTGCATTTCCAAATTTAATTTAGATTCCATATGATTTATGTAAATGATATGGCATTTATTCCATTCAACTTATTTTGTTTTCATTTAATATTTGAAGATGGAAATAAATCCAGTTTTTTTTTTAACAATTTCGGATTAATCCAATAATTTGAGATATGATATTTATGTTACAGATAACTATATGGTTTAATCTGTTTTCCTGTTAGATTGAGGGCCCGGGTGGCTCAATGAGTTAGGTAGTTGAATTACCTACAACTCATACAAGCCTATCACCAATACGCCGTGGGTTCGCGCCCGGCTTTGTAAATTACAAAAAAGGGTGCACTCGACTCGCAGCCGCAATTGATAAAGCTTATCAGTTGCTTGCCCATGGTCGCTGGTTCTCTCCAGGTACATCGGCTTCTTCCACCACTAAAGCTGGTCGTCATTATTTAGCTGAACTATTGCTGAAAGTGGCGTTAAGCACAAAAAAAAATCAAAATCAAATCCTGTTAGATTGATTGATTGTTTGTGTGGTTAACAATCAGCGAGCATTTACCTGTTAGGTAACACATACTTTATTAACAGAGGATTACTGTAACAATACATGTTAGGTAACACATACTTTATTAACAGAGGATTACTGTAACAATACCTGTTAGGTAACACATACTTTATTAACAGAGGATTACTGTAACAATACATGTTAGGTAACACATACTTTATTAACAGAGGATTACTGTAACAATACCTGTTAGGTAACACATACTTTATTAACAGAGGATTACTGTAACAATACATGTTAGGTAACACATACTTTATTAACAGAGGATTACTGTAACAATACCTGTTAGGTAACACATACTTTGTTAACAGAGGATTACTGTAACAATACCTGTTAGGTAACACATACTTTATTAACAGAGGATTACTGTAACAATACCTGTTAGGTAACACATACTTTATTAACAGAGGATTACTGTAACAATACATGTTAGGTAACACATACTTTATTAACAGAGGATTACTGTAACAATACCTGTTAGGTAACACATACTTTGCTAACAGAGGATTACTGTAACAATACATGTTAGGTAACACATACTTTATTAACAGAGGATTACTGTAACAATACATGTTAGGTAACACATACTTTATTAACAGAGGATTACTGTAACAATACCTGTTAGGTAACACATACTTTATTAACAGAGGATTACTGTAACAATACATGTTAGGTAACACATACTTTATTAACAGAGGATTACTGTAACAATACATGTTAGGTAACACATACTTTATTAACAGAGGATTACTGTATCAATACCTGTTAGGTAACACATACTTTGTTAACAGAGGATTACTGTAACAATACCTGTTAGGTAACACATACTTTATTAACAGAGGATTACTGTAACAATACATGTTAGGTAACACATACTTTATTAACAGAGGATTACTGTAACAATACATGTTAGGTAACACATACTTTATTAACAGAGGATAACTGTAACAATACCTGTTAGGTAACACATACTTTATAAACAGAGGATTACTGTAACAATACATGTTAGGTAACACATACTTTATTAACAGAGGATTACTGTAACAATACATGTTAGGTAACACATACTTTATTAACAGAGGATTACTGTAACAATACATGTTAGGTAACACATACTTTATTAACAGAGGATTACTGTAACAATACCTGTTAGGTAACACATACTTTATTAACAGAGGATTACTGTAACAATACATGTTAGGTAACACATACTTTATTAACAGAGGATTACTGTAACAATACATGTTAGGTAACACATACTTTATTAACAGAGGATTACTGTAACAATACATGTTAGGTAACACATACTTTATTAACAGAGGATTACTGTAACAATACATGTTAGGTAACACATACTTTATTAACAGAGGATTACTGTAACAATACCTGTTAGGTAACACATACTTTATTAACAGAGGATTACTGTAACAATACATGTTAGGTAACACATACTTTATTAACAGAGGATTACTGTAACAATACATGTTAGGTAACACATACTTTATTAACAGAGGATTACTGTATCAATACCTGTTAGGTAACACATACTTTGTTAACAGAGGATTACTGTAACAATACCTGTTAGGTAACACATACTTTATTAACAGAGGATTACTGTAACAATACATGTTAGGTAACACATACTTTATTAACAGAGGATTACTGTAACAATACATGTTAGGTAACACATACTTTATTAACAGAGGATAACTGTAACAATACCTGTTAGGTAACACATACTTTATAAACAGAGGATTACTGTAACAATACATGTTAGGTAACACATACTTTATTAACAGAGGAATACTGTAACAATACATGTTAGGTAACACATACTTTATTAACAGAGGATTACTGTAACAATACATGTTAGGTAACACATACTTTATTAACAGAGGATTACTGTAACAATACCTGTTAGGTAACACATACTTTGCTAACAGAGGATTACTGTAACAATACATGTTAGGTAACACATACTTTATTAACAGAGGATTACTGTAACAATACATGTTAGGTAACACATACTTTATTAACAGAGGATTACTGTAACAATACATGTTAGGTAACACATACTTTATTAACAGAGGATTACTGTAACAATACCTGTTAGGTAACACATACTTTATTAACAGAGGATTACTGTAACAATACATGTTAGGTAACACATACTTTATTAACAGAGGATTACTGTAACAATACCTGTTAGGTAACACATACTTTATTAACAGAGGATTACTGTAACAATACATGTTAGGTAACACATACTTTATTAACAGAGGATTACTGTAACAATACCTGTTAGGTAACACATACTTTGTTAACAGAGGATTACTGTAACAATACATGTTAGGTAACACATACTTTATTAACAGAGGATTACTGTAACAATACCTGTTAGGTAACACATACTTTATTAACAGAGGATTACTGTAACAATACATGTTAGGTAACACATACTTTATTAACAGAGGATTACTGTAACAATACCTGTTAGGTAACACATACTTTGCTAACAGAGGATTACTGTAACAATACATGTTAGGTAACACATACTTTATTAACAGAGGATTACTGTAACAATACATGTTAGGTAACACATACTTTATTAACAGAGGATTACTGTAACAATACATGTTAGGTAACACATACTTTATTAACAGAGGATTACTGTAACAATACCTGTTAGGTAACACATACTTTATTAACAGAGGATTACTGTAACAATACATGTTAGGTAACACATACTTTATTAACAGAGGATTACTGTAACAATACCTGTTAGGTAACACATACTTTATTAACAGAGGATTACTGTAACAATACATGTTAGGTAACACATACTTTATTAACAGAGGATTACTGTAACAATACCTGTTAGGTAACACATACTTTATTAACAGAGGATTACTGTAACAATACATGTTAGGTAACACATACTTTATTAACAGAGGATTACTGTAACAATACATGTTAGGTAACACATACTTTATTAACAGAGGATTACTGTAACAATACCTGTTAGGTAACACATACTTTGTTAACAGAGGATTACTGTAACAATACATGTTAGGTAACACATACTTTATTAACAGAGGATTACTGTAACAATACCTGTTAGGTAACACATACTTTATTAACAGAGGATTACTGTAACAATACATGTTAGGTAACACATACTTTATTAACAGAGGATTACTGTAACAATACCTGTTAGGTAACACATACTTTATTAACAGAGGATTACTGTAACAATACATGTTAGGTAACACATACTTTATTAACAGAGGATTACTGTAACAATACATGTTAGGTAACACATACTTTATTAACAGAGGATTACTGTAACAATACCTGTTAGGTAACACATACTTTGTTAACAGAGGATTACTGTAACAATACCTGTTAGGTAACACATACTTTATTAACAGAGGATTACTGTAACAATACATGTTAGGTAACACATACTTTATTAACAGAGGATTACTGTAACAATACATGTTAGGTAACACATACTTTATTAACAGAGGATTACTGTAACAATACATGTTAGGTAACACATACTTTATTAACAGAGGATAACTGTAACAATACCTGTTAGGTAACACATACTTTATAAACAGAGGATTACTGTAACAATACATGTTAGGTAACACATACTTTATTAACAGAGGATTACTGTAACAATACATGTTAGGTAACACATACTTTATTAACAGAGGATTACTGTAACAATACATGTTAGGTAACACATACTTTATTAACAGAGGATTACTGTAACAATACATGTTAGGTAACACATACTTTATTAACAGAGGATTACTGTAACAATACATGTTAGGTAACACATACTTCATTAACAGGGGACTACTGTAACAATACCTGTTAGGTAACACATACTTTATTAACAGAGGATTACTGTAACAATACCTGTTAGGTAACACATACTTTATAAACAGAGGATTACTGTAACAATGCATGTTAGGTAACACATACTTTATTAACAGAGGATTACTGTAACAATACCTGTTAGGTAACACATACTTTATTAACAGAGGATTACTGTAACAATACATGTTAGGTAACACATACTTTATTAACAGAGGATTACTGTAACAATACCTGTTAGGTAACACATACTTTATTAACAGAGGATTACTGTAACAATACCTGTTAGGTAACACATACTTTATTAACAGAGGATTACTGTAACAATACATGTTAGGTAACACATACTTTATTAACAGAGGAGTACTGTAACAATACCTGTTAGGTAACACATACTTTATTAACAGAGGATTACTGTAACAATACATGTTAGGTAACACATACTTTATTAACAGAAGATTACTGTAACAATACATGTTAGGTAACACATACTTTATTAACAGAGGATTACTGTAACAATACCTGTTAGGTAACACATACTTTATTAACAGAGGATTACTGTAACAATACATGTTAGGTAACACATACTTTATTAACAGAGGATTACTGTAACAATACATGTTAGGTAACACATACTTTATTAACAGAGGAGTACTGTAACAATACCTGTTAGGTAACACATACTTTGTTAACAGAGGATTACTGTAACAATACCTGTTAGGTAACACATACTTTATTAACAGAAGATTACTGTAACAATACATGTTAGGTAACACATACTTTATTAACAGAGGATTACTGTAACAATACCTGTTAGGTAACACATACTTTGTTAACAGAGGATTACTGTAACAATACATGTTAGGTAACACATACTTTATTAACAGAGGATTACTGTAACAATACCTGTTAGGTAACACATACTTTATTAACAGAGGATTACTGTAACAATACCTGTTAGGTAACACATACTTTATTAACACAGGATTACTGTAACAATACCTGTTAGGTAACACATACTTTGTTAACAGAGGATTACTGTAACAATACATGTTAGGTAACACATACTTTATTAACAGAGGATTACTGTAACAATACATGTTAGGTAACACATACTTTATTAACAGAGGATTACTGTAACAATACCTGTTAGGTAACACATACTTTATTAACAGAGGATTACTGTAACAATACCTGTTAGGTAACACATACTTTATTAACAGAGGATTACTGTAACAATACATGTTAGGTAACACATACTTCATTAACAGGGGATTACTGTAACAATACCTGTTAGGTAACACATACTTTATTAACAGAGGATTACTGTAACAATACCTGTTAGGTAACACATACTTTATTAACATAGGATTACTGTAACAATACCTGTTAGGTAACACGTACTTTGTTAACAGAGGATTACTGTAACAATACCTGTTATGTAACACATACTTTATTAACAGAGGATTACTGTAACAATACCTGTTAGGTAACACATACTTTGTTAACAGAGGATTACTGTAACAATACATGTTAGGTAACACATACTTTATTAACAGAGGATTACTGTAACAATACCTGTTAGGTAACACATACTTTGTTAACAGAGGATTACTGTAACAATACCTGTTAGGTAACACATACTTTATTAACAGAGGATTACTGTAACAATACCTGTTAGGTAACACATACTTTATTAACAGAGGATTACTGTAACAATACCTGTTAGATAACACATACTTTGTTAACAGAGGATTTCTGTAACAATACCTGTTAGGTAACACATACTTTATTAACAGAGGATTACTGTAACAATACATGTTAGGTAACACATACTTTATTAACAGAGGATTACTGTAACAATACATGTTAGGTAACACATACTTTATTAACAGGGGATTACTGTAACAATACCTGTTAGGTAACACATACTTTATTAACAGAGGATTACTGTAACAATACCTGTTAGGTAACACATACTTTATTAACAGAGGGTTACTGTAACAATACCTGTTAGGTAACACATACTTTATTAACAGAGGATTACTCTAACAATACATGTTAGGTAACACATACTTTATTAACAGAGGATTACTGTAACAATACCTGTTAGGTAACACATACTTTATTAACAGAGGATTACTGTAACAATACCTGTTAGGTAACACATACTTTGTTAACAGAGGATTACTGTAACAATACATGTTAGGTAACACATACTTTGTTAACAGAGGATTACTGTAACAATACATGTTAGGTAACATATACTTTATTAACAGAGGATTACTGTAACAATACCTGTTAGGTAACACATACTTTATTAACAGAGGATTACTGTAACAATACCTGTTAGATAACACATACTTTGTTAACAGAGGATTTCTGTAACAATACCTGTTTGGTAACACATACTTTATTAACAGAGGATTACTGTAACAATACATGTTAGGTAACACATACTTTATTAACAGAGGATTACTGTAACAATACATGTTAGGTAACACATACTTTATTAACAGGGGATTACTGTAACAATACCTGTTAGGTAACACATACTTTATTAACAGAGGATTACTGTAACAATACCTGTTAGGTAACACATACTTTATTAACAGAGGGTTACTGTAACAATACCTGTTAGGTAACACATACTTTATTAACAGAGGATTACTCTAACAATACATGTTAGGTAACACATACTTTATTAACAGAGGATTACTGTAACAATACCTGTTAGGTAACACATACTTTATTAACAGAGGATTACTGTAACAATACCTGTTAGGTAACACATACTTTGTTAACAGAGGATTACTGTAACAATACATGTTAGGTAACACATACTTTGTTAACAGAGGATTACTGTAACAATACATGTTAGGTAACATATACTTTATTAACAGAGGATTACTGTAACAATACCTGTTAGGTAACACATACTTTATTAACAGAGGATTACTGTAACATTATAAACTTGTTCACACTAAAGAAGCAGAGCGACGCGGAAGGATTCAAACTCTTAACAAGTAGATTTCCTTGTAGTTGAGTTGCTGTGTACTAAATATATACATTTAATAATAACAATGTGTTATTCATTTCATTCGCCAATTCTTAATTCTTAATCTCGGCTTCATTACTAAATTAGATACAACAAAAACTAAGATATTAAACTAAGTGGACACGACGCATTTCTGAAATAACCTTCATCAGACACGCTCAAAAAAGAAAAATTGGAAAACCGATTAATTTAAAAGTGTATGGGAGCTATAAAACCAAAGGACCTAAACAGTATAGCCAACATCAGCTAATGTCACCCATGCCTGAGGATGGAGAATATTAGATTTAATACAAATGACATATTTAGGAACTGTAAATTTCAATAATAAATATATGTAATAAACGTCCGTGTCGAAACACAGACTACTGGGCGGATGATAGCGTAAATCGGGAAATTTTGGTCATGGTTTTATTTTGGCTCCTAAATTAAACACACCAAAATATGTCACACTCCAAAAATTAACCGCCAAAATTGAACACTGCCTTAATATCTTTTTATATTTATATTCCCTAGTCTGTACCTTTTTGTCTTACTTCTTTCCTAAGTAAAACTTTTGTCAATTACCGTTATACATGTATATACACACACAAGTCAAACTGAAAACGCTTCCATTTACGTTCTGAATTAACTGACAAAATAAAATAAACACATGGGAACCAAAAGTGGCCAAAATTAAACACACTAGAAACGAGAATGACCAAAATTTCACACACCAAAATAAAACAACCCTCTTTTGGAGAAAAAAGGCCAAAATTAACCTACACCAAAATTTCCCGATATACGGTACCCTCTGGGACTAATTGATAGAAAAACATCGACAAAAAAAAATGTATTCACAACAATCAGATGAAAATTGCTTTTGTTTCTAAAATATATTTCTCTATTTAAAAATCATACATCACATCTGAAAAGTATTTTTGTGGTAAGAAAAGATGATAGAAGAGTTATTCCCCGTTGAACATTATTTTATGATTTTGCTTAAGTCTATCTGTTGACTTCTATGTCTTGAATGTTAATTTTGAACATTAAATATATGAACATATTAAACCTATGGAATTCCCATCTTAACCCAATCATCGATCTTTACACTTTTCAGTGGGGTGCAAGGATCGATTACACTGTATCTGATACTGGGACATTGGAACTCATGGTCTTAATAAATTATATGTGCATGTTCATTTGATCATTGGGTTGCCCTTTTTAAAAAAAAACAAATAGCTTTTTCTTGAGAAGATTTGTCTTCCCCATTTAAATTTATAATCCAAGACGGCTAACGTCGTTAAAGTTGTTGGTAATTTAGCGTAAGAAATGCGGAAATGCTATTTTTGTCATAACGATATATTTAGTTGAGAGATGCATTCATATGAAAGCCACTGGTAAATATTCTGTCTAGTTTAGCTTTTTCATGATCATTATAATTTGCGACAACAAAGGTGAGAATCGAGTAATTTGTAATAATTACAGTCGCACACTGTGACAATTACCATGCTGGCAACCTCATAATTCACGACCTACACTTCAATGGACAACAATGTCGTTAACGTTTCTGTCTATTGAAACAAATGACATACCGGTATCAACGTGTTTCACTCAAATTGGATGTTGTAATTTGTTTTCCCCCGATGTGCGCTAATTTGTTACTGAAAATCGGTAGCACTGACCTCATTTATATTAAATATAATCTACAAACGTTAAATGGCTATAGAAAAACAATAATGAGCTTGTTTTTCTATATTGGACTGGGACCACGATTATAATGGCGTTTCACAATATCTGATGTATTTTTTTTTATTGTAAGATTAATTTCACTATCTTGCCATTTAGGTTTTGTACTTTTGTCTTGTATATGATGAATACTTTCAGAGTATGAAAGAATAATATGTGCCCAATGAAAAGAAACGAATTACGAAACAATAAACAACTTCTTTCACTTCGCGAGCACCTAAGTTCAACTGTTTTTTGTGGTGGCGGGGTTACTCATCTTAGTTTTCTGTGATGCATTGTGCTTTTTGTTTTGTTTTTCTTCGTTCTGTGTCTCGTGCCCAATGTTGCGATGTCTCTGGATTGTTCATTGTTGTTTTCACCTTTGGTTTTCTGTGTCGCTTAATTTGACCCGAATAGATGTTGTGTCTTATATCTGTACGAGCTTAACTTACATAATTTTACTGGTATATCTGATCAAATGTTTATTTTAGTTTTCACGCATAAATCTGAATAAATGAACTTCCCAATGAGATACTAGCTATTATTGAAATTGTTATTACCTTTCGTTATTTGAGTACGTATTGATTTTCAGTTCAACAAAATATCATACATTTTTCATCGTAATAGCAATGTTCAGCTAGATTCTTATAAACCGTTAGTGCTGGGTTTGATTCTGCATAAAATTATATAATAGCTTGGTGGTGCAGTATATTAATATATTGTTGTTATTTTGTATTTTGTTTTCACTAGCAAATATTGACGTTCGTTTGTTTCACTGTTCCGAAATAATGTAATTGATTAAAGCTAAAGTCAACCTCCCTCATCAATTAGTAGGGTGCCCGACGGAAAGATTTTTGCGAATTTGCCTTAACGGAATTACACACACCTGTATGATACATCGTTGGAATGAGGAGAACAAGCAGCATCGAAATAAAGATGTCGTCGCTATATATTGTGGTCACGTTTTTTTTAAATTGAGGTCAAAGGTCAAGATCTAAAAATTGGAACTAATACACCACAAGTTTTAAAAGGCTCCCTTCTTCGACAACACTGTGAAGAACTTTAAACTGGAATGCCAATTTTATTTGTTAAGCTTAATATTTTATTATTTTATGCTTATTTTTTATTTTACATTGTTTGAATATATAGCAAAAGGCCATTTTCTAAAAAAAATGCCATTTTACAATTTTCGTATATATGAGAAATAAAAGTGACCTTGACCTGTCATAGTTTGAACATTTCTCATTTTTATTTGATATTCATTTAAAGGAAACCTTCAAATTATTTTTTAACCCTTAACATTTGACAACTGGTGGACGGATTCCAAAAAAAAAACATGTTTCAGTTATGGTACACTTTGACTAATTACTGGTAAAATATCTATTCACCTCAAACTTCGTAAAAGGTACCAAAATTCAAATTTAATGGCTTATGTGTTTGCAACATAACATTTGTAGGGTCAATCAATACTTAACGAATATTCTGTGCAAAAACATGGCAATTTATGGAAAGGTCAAACGCCATTTGTTTAAAAACGTAAGGTCTATGGACATATTATGCGTTTGGACGATGTGTGGCTACAAACCACTCTGAACACTCCAAATATCTCATGTGTTTGGCAAATAAGAAAGTGTTCTCTTGTTAGTTTGAAAGCCCACCAACCACGTCAAGGTCAGGGTCCACTGGCAGGTTTTTTTTGTGTTTTTTTTTTAATTTTGTTTGTTTGTTTGAAACATCGGCAGTAGTATACAGAAGGAATAAAGGAACAAGTCATAGAAAATGTTAAAGAAATCATAGTCCGGAGACTGGGCAAATTCCAGAAAAAACATAAAACGGAAACAAGCTACGACATAACCACCACAACATATAAAAAGAACACCTTAAAAAACATTGCAACAAATGAAACTGCTATTTACTGAAAAACACATAGTACGTATGAACTTGTCTAAGTTTACTAAGCACAGAAAACAGTGATGCTTGCCTAAAACAGACATTAGACCAAGTCTCAATGAAACAAAATACGTCAACGGGAAGTCGTGGTAACTGGACAACTATGACTAACGTGAGTTGATGGTCACAATGTTGGAAATGAAAGACTGTTTTATCTGAAATCATAGTTTTGATAACAACAGTTTTATTCGGTGAAATAGATGGAGACTGGATGAAAAAGAAAAATAAATTGAGATCATATGTCATCATCTTCATCAGTATTTCTAGATATTGCTAGGTGGGTATTTTCATTGCGGCATAAGTCGCCAGCTCGGCAAGGGCAAAGGTCTGTGCAAGATAGACTTTGCTCAAAACAAATGCATCCTTTCATGCACACAGATT
This sequence comes from Bathymodiolus brooksi, assembly GCA_963680875.1. Taxonomy (NCBI): domain Eukaryota; kingdom Metazoa; phylum Mollusca; class Bivalvia; order Mytilida; family Modiolidae; genus Bathymodiolus; species Bathymodiolus brooksi. Next base: position 63,470,634 of record OY804583.1, read on the forward strand.
TTCCTTTGCAAGTACAAACAAGGTCTTGCAAAAAATCAGAAGACTTTGAAATAAACTGTAACTAATCCATTCCTGTCTTCCCATCCAAATAGCACTGCAGACTTCATTGGCGGTTTTGCAACATAGGCAGTCATCCAAATATTTATCTGTAGTGAATATCGCAAAACATGCAGAGTGAAGGTGGCTTCACAGGGTGGAAGTTTGGCCAAACATGCATCCCTCAGTGTCGCTAACCTTACCCTTAATTTGTTAAGATCGACGTGATCTTCCTTCAGTTTTCCTTTTTGGTCCTACAGTCGACAAACAAGTTTACTGGCGGCATCTATAGATTTATCAGTGTCACAGTCTGCAAGGGTGGACAAATCTCTCAAGTTTTCTGGACTGTCTTTAAGTACTTTAAAAACGGTTCGTTTGCCAATCCCGAACAAGGATGATGTGGAATCACATCTTGTGATGGCATGTGCAGCTGGTAAAATGTTACATAAAACAGGATTGAGGATGCTACAGATCGAATGTACGGGAATGAAAACGCCCATCCTTGGTGTTTGTGATAGAACCCGTATGAAACCATAATTCCTGTGTATGTTGCATTGAAGGAAAGTAATGGATGCATAGAATCTAGAAATCTGTATCAGGCGATTTAACAATGATCCGACCTTTGATTCCACTTTCACCGAACGTTTTGTCTGCATGGATAGCATGTAAAATCATACGAGTGTCCGCCTCTTCATGTGTACAGTATAACTCTTGGCAATCGGAGACTCCATCTCTGCAGATTTTCTTGGCAATGATTAGAAGAACCAGAAAGATACGGAACTTCCCCGGATGACATCTCAAGAGATGATAAACGATAGTGTTGCACAATCGATTCGCCAAGCAATTTTATCAATGCTTGTTTGTTGGCAGCGACTGCAAGAAACCTTTTCTAATCAGGAATCGGTCGGCCTTCAATGAAACTGAGCCATTTCCGGACTTATAACGTATCCTGCAGGATTGGTCCGTGTATTACAAACACATGAATTAAACAAATTTTAAACCCAATCAACGGCCGACATAAAAATGAATGTTTTTAAAACATAAAAACCACAAACAATTCTACTGAACAATTAAAACCAATTTATTTGCCATAAAAGAAGAGAAAATACTAAATGCATTGAGACAGAGATCGTGCTAGTTAATGACCGGCGAGCGACACATCATTAACAAAAACCGGTACATAACAATCCGTGTATGACAAAGAGGAAATTTACAGTTATTTGAGTTTATATTTTGCCAATTTCTCAACAACCGCTGACATTTAGATTATGATTTTTGGCACACATGTACATTTCATCAATATGTTTTCTTCAAAATCAAAGTACATTTATAATGTAGTGTAATTACTTTGCTTTTGTTGAAAATACTGTTAATTTGGGGTCAAATTTGAGGCTTAAAGTAAGGCTGATATACTCTTTCAAAAATCAATTATTTACATCCCGTTTTTATTTTAATTATATCTTTGATACATTATCTCTGATGTAAAAACCTTTTTAGCTATTTAGATAGCGGAGCATATTTTTATTTTTCATCCTGAAAATACCATGTACAATGTGTCAGCCGAAGGTACCTTTGAAAAACGTGAAATTAAAAAAATCGTGACCACAGAAACTTACGACGACAATTAAAAATACAAAATGTAATAATTTTTCTAGCGTTTAATACCATAATTAGCCGTGTGTAATACCGTTAACCCAAACTCGATAACTAAGCGTCTTTTTTAACACTGGGCACCCTACTAAATAGGCAACAACCGATTCTGACTATCCTTTAAAGGTGGTACCATACACTTCAGGTAAAATTTGATCTGCTCGTTTAATTTTCTTACTTTTTTGGCAGTGTGCTTGAATATATCCACTGTAATAAATATCAAAATTTTTAAAAATTCCATCCAACAGACTATAAATTCACTAGCCACATAGCAGCTTTTCTCTCTCTGTGGTTTTGATCACCTAGATGCTTGAAATCTGCATAAAAACATCACATGATCAAAACGTTCAACTGATTTTAAAGAGTTATCTCCTTGTAGCGCATGACACCCCCTTAAGGTCCTTTGTTTTTCTTGCTTCAAAAGTTTTTAAATTATTTTATCTTTCCAATCGTTTGCATTTGATTGTACACGATGATAGTTTTTCCAGAAGAGCGTCATGCACACTAATTTAGATATCAACGTTTAATTGAAGAAGAAGAATATATATATGCATGGGTTTTTTTTCGTCATTTGTTAACTCTAAAACATAGGAAAGTGGAATATATGTATATCATATTTATACAGATAAACAGAGGACGTTTCAGAAATTGCTATGACAAATATGATAAATTTATCATTGCTCGTTTTATTTCTCTTGTTATCAAATTATAGCTCATTAAATATTCAAGAAAAGATTGAAGGTAACAAAGGGATAATCAGACACCGTAAATAAATCAGGAAAGACAATGATCTACGAAAACAAGGGGTAATCAGGATCTGTAAATCGACGAAAGACACACAACACAATGGCGAAGATAAAAGGACAATGTGACAAGCGCAAAAATCTGCAAAAGACTACACAGAAAACTTCAGAATGTCACTAAAGATTAGGGGTGAATTAAATATGTTTTCCAAATATAATTACATTATTATGTATGTACATGTATGTTGTTTGATAGAAATATTGTTTTAGTAATAAGTCATTCGCTATTTTATCTGTGCAAATGAGTTTGCAAATATTCAGGCGTCCCAAGTCAGCTATATTGGGTTACCTATATTATTGAAGTAGGAGATTGTACGCTAAACTATATGCAATATAATACAAGTTTAATAGAAAGAAGATAATTTATAAACATATACATGTACTTGATTTATACTTATATATGTTTACTATAACAACGTCTGGATCGTCGTTTTCAAGAGTATATCTTAGTTGACCTCCGGTATGTCAGTTAACCCATACATGTTTCCGGCAAGTTACTTCATGTTCTTAACGATGAAAATGAAGATTATTAAATGAATTATATTGTTGAAAGTGGCGTTAAACAACACAAACCACCAATCTATTATAGAAAGGTAAGTAATAATTGTGATACTGCAGTTAATCGAGTATTATTCGGCTTTCAAATAATTTGGCTTTGAGCGTACCTGAAGAAGGTTATTCCAGAAACGTGTCATACGCACTAAATTAGATATCTACGTTTTCATTACTGGTTTTCACAAAATGTGAAAATAGTGAAATTGGTACAACAAATAATTATACATGTTTCTGATCGAATATTTTTTTCTAGGTTTCAGAAAACGTGAGAAAGTTAATTAGATATATGAATTTGTAGTTTGTTTTACGTTTGGATATTTTTGTTTTTACATTTTTCTAAAGAAATGTTGAATGTCAACACCATTCATTCGGAGTATTGTTCGGAAATACTTGACATAATATAGACTTGAAAAATGTCTGGAAAGATACTTGTCATCCTAATTGTAGAAGTCCTGCATTTAATAGGGTGAAAGCATGCTCAGCATTAATGTTAGAAGGTTTGAACCGCAACAACATTAACCACATCTCTGGCAAACCTCAAACGCCTACGCACAGGAATCGCGACATAAGCCATGGAAATCTACAACTTGACTTTTGACAGGCACAAGCAGGAGGTGTGGTTAAATCGGTCAATTGGAGCCCCTATCTATATTCAAATCACGGTTTATAACGACAACAGCATCATGGACATGTACAAGATTAGAGCCTACGAATGTTGCATGGCTTAAAATAAAATAGTAAAAGATAGAACTAAAAGTTTGAGAACACCAAAGGGATAATCAGAAGCCGAAATCCGGAGAAAGACACACAATACAATGTTCAAAAGGAAACGATTTAAAAGACAAACAAAGATCTACAAAACATTACATAAAAAGGCAAAGACTGTGCAACACAAACCTCACCAAAACAACGGGGGATGAATTCATGTAAACACCTGTTTCATTAGTGGCACCAATTATTGTTTCTTGAACACATTTACTCTAAGGATGTATTAACGGGTTATTACATGTAACTTATATCCCATTAATGATAATAGCAGTGAAGCTCCACCCCCCCCCCCCCCCCCCCCAAAGAAAAAAAACATTATGAAGGTTTGTTATTCTTATCCGTTATAAAATTATGCTCTGATTTTCTACATAGTTCAAATTAGGAGAAATGTATATTCGAAGTCGTTTTCGTTGCTCTTAAATGTAAATGTACACCATTTTAGCCACCGCAATGGAAATAACTTCTATATTAAGACACGTAGATATCTAATTTAGTACAGTCACACAAAAATGCATTTCTGGAATAACCTTCATCTCACGTACGTTCACCGTCGAAAGAATAGAAAGCCAAATAATATCTTATAGGTCTTTGAGAGCAAGTTAACAAAGGGGTATAAATCGCATATAAAATACGTATCAAAAGCATAATCTTAGTATGAAATCGGGAATTAGTAAATGGTCTATTAAATAAAGACAATGTCAAAACGATGTTGATTGACAATATGACTATTAACATCTATTATTAATAAGTTCTACGATCTTATATAAATCCTTCTCAAATCATGAGATGACAATGACGAAATTTCTCAGAAAACTGTGTCCTAGTCTAAGACAGATAAAACGTTATAATAAGGGATAAATATATTAATAGATTCTAAATGATTCTAAATACTCTTGGTAATTATGTCTACTACGTCCAAAACTATTACAAGCTAACAATGAAAAAAAAATCATATATCAGCTCGATCATAACACAGACAAGTGAATGATAATTAAAGCAGAGTCGAATATAAGTGACTACTAGAAGTCAATTGTCTAGACCATATGCTAAGCAAATCAATTTGTATTTCGATCATATATAAGAACATCGTAGCAATATACTGTGAAAAATACCATACAATCTAGTTTGTTTGATTTCTGGTTTATGGTGTTTAACGCCACTTTCAACAATATTTCAGTTATATCGTGGCGGTCAGTTGTATTGGTGGAGGAGCCAGAGTACCCGGAGAAAACCACCGACCTGTCGCAAGTCACTGATAAACTTTATCAGATAATGTTTTATCGAGTACAACTCGCCATGAATGGGTTTCGAACTGACAACTTTAGTGATGATATGCACTGATTGCACAATCCAAAGATCACGACCACGACGGGCTCTATTTCGGTCATATATAAGAACATCCTAGCTATATACATTTACATATAAAGTTTTCTGTGAAAAATACCATATAATCTAGTTTGTTTGGTTTCTAAATCATTCCGCTCTCAATATTCAGCTTTAAAACTATTATCTAAATTTCACTATTTGTTTAATTTCTTGCTCAAGAGGTTTTAAATGTCATGTATTGAAACCTCATTTTTCTTGTGATTTTGATGTAGATATTAATTGTTGTTGTTTGAATAAAGAAATCATTTTCATGGATATGTAAGAAGAGGTTGAAGATACCAAAGGAGTAATCAGAATCCGTATATCGAAGAACAACACAATGTAAATTCATGTATCCTTTGTTTGAGTCAGTGTAACTGTAAGCAATTGGTATATCTTTAATAATAATGAATTCACATCAGAGGGAATCATAACGGCTCGTTTGTGTTTGTCGATAAGTCAATTGCTCAAGTTAAGTCCTTGAAAAATATAGTAGTTCAAGTAGGAGCAAGCAAACAGGTAAGAAATGAACGTTGAAACAAATTGAATGTACACTGGTAAATCAACTGTCATAGTGATACTTACTCTTGCTGATGTAATTAAGCAAACAAGTACAACAATGGTTGAATGAGAATGTGCGACACATGGCATGGTCGTGGTTTATAGGGCTTATCACAGGACTTGATCATGAGTAAATTGATGTGGAACAGGAACCACACTCCTAACCACATGAGATCACCCATATATCCAAGCGGGGTTTGTGCTGCCAAACATTGGTTTTCTGTGTACTGTTTTGTAGACAATTGATTGATTTTATTTCTGTTTACCATTGTATTCTTTGTTCGTTAGGGATTTGTAAACCCCTTTGATATCTACTTAAATTTCTTTATAAAAAATGATGGGTTCAAATATTTAATATGACACGTTTTGGAAGCAAGTGAACATCAATGAAACTCCAAACATATAAAACACGAAAAAAGGAATAACCCTAACACATACTTAGTTTCTAAGCAAGTATGAAAAGTAAACAAAAACAGCGATGGTAATAAATTCCACCACCATAAACAAAAACAGCGATGGTAATAAATTCCACCACCATAAACAAAAACAGCGATGGTAATAAATTCCACCACCATAAACAAAAACAGCGATGGTAATACATTTTACCACCATAAACAAAAACAGCGATGGTAATAAATTCCACCACCATAAACAAAAACAGCGATGGTAATAAATTCCACCACCATAAACAAAAACAGCGATGGTAATAAATTCCACCACCATAAACAAAAACAGCGATGGTAATAAATTCCACCACCATAAACAAAAACAGCGATGGTAATAAATTCCACCACCATAAACAAAAACAGCGATGGTAATAAATTCCACCACCATAAACAAAAACAGCGATGGTAATAAATTCCACCACCATAAACAAAAACAGCGATGGTAATAAATTCCACCACCATAAACAAAAACAGCGATGGTAATAAATTCCACCACCATAAACAAAAACAGCGATGGTAATAAATTCCACCACCATAAACAAAAACAGCGATGGTAATAAATTCCACCACCATAAACAAAAACAGCGATGGTAATAAATTCCACCACCATAAACAAAAACAGCGATGGTAATAAATTCCACCACCATAAACAAAAACAGCGATGGTAATAAATTCCACCACCATAAACAAAAACAGCGATGGTAATAAATTCCACCACCATAAACAAAAACAGCGATGGTAATAAATTCCACCACCATAAACAAAAACAGCGATGGTAATAAATTCCACCACCATAAACAAAAACAGCGATGGTAATAAATTCCACCACCATAAACAAAAACAGCGATGGTAATAAATTCCACCACCATAAACAAAAACAGCGATGGTAATAAATTCCACCACCATAAACAAAAACAGCGATGGTAATAAATTTCACCACCATAAACAAAAACAGCGATGGTAATAAATTCCACCACCATAAACAAAACAGCGATGGTAATAAATTCCACCACCATAAACAAAAACAGCGATGGTAATAAATTCCACCACCATAAACAAAAACAGCGATGGTAATAAATTCCACCACCATAAACAAAAACAGCGATGGTAATAAATTCCACCACCATAAACAAAAACAGCGATGGTAATAAATTCCACCACCATAAACAAAAACAGCGATGGTAATAAATTCCACCACCATAAACAAAAACAGCGATGGTAATAAATTCCACCACCATAAACAAAAACAGCGATGGTAATAAATTCCACCACCATAAACAAAAACAGCGATGGTAATAAATTCCACCACCATAAACAAAAACAGCGATGGTAATAAATTCCACCACCATAAACAAAAACAGCGATGGTAATAAATTCCACCACCATAAACAAAAACAGCGATGGTAATAAATTCCACCACCATAAACAAAAACAGCGATGGTAATAAATTCCACCACCATAAACAAAAACAGCGATGGTAATAAATTCCACCACCATAAACAAAAACAGCGATGGTAATAAATTCCACCACCATAAACAAAAACAGCGATGGTAATAAATTCCACCACCATAAACAAAAACAGCGATGGTAATAAATTCCACCACCATAAACAAAAACAGCGATGGTAATAAATTCCACCACCATAAACAAAAACAGCGATGGTAATAAATTCCACCACCATAAACAAAAACAGCGATGGTAATAAATTCCACCACCATAAACAAAAACAGCGATGGTAATAAATTCCACCACCATAAACAAAAACAGCGATGGTAATAAATTCCACCACCATAAACAAAAACAGCGATGGTAATAAATTTCACCACCATAAACAAAAACAGCGATGGTAATAAATTCCACCACCATAAACAAAACAGCGATGGTAATAAATTCCACCACCATAAACAAAAACAGCGATGGTAATAAATTCCACCACCATAAACAAAAACAGCGATGGTAATAAATTCCACCACCATAAACAAAAACAGCGATGGTAATAAATTCCACCACCATAAACAAAAACAGCGATGGTAATAAATTCCACCACCATAAACAAAAACAGCGATGGTAATAAATTCCACCACCATAAACAAAAACAGCGATGGTAATAAATTCCACCACCATAAACAAAAACAGCGATGGTAATAAATTCCACCACCATAAACAAAAACAGCGATGGTAATAAATTCCACCACCATAAACAAAGACAACAATTATCTCTCAACTCACACATTTGAACATATAAAAGATCACGACACATGGCTTTGGAAATCTAGTTCCTGGTTTGGAACAGACACAGAAATGTGGCAGGGTTGAACATGTTAATTGGATCTCCACCACCGTTTTAATTACTGAATCTCCAACAACAATACAGATATAAAAAAGCAATAAAAGAACTGCATAGATTCGCTTCCACTCAAAATTACCACACACTGTCACCACTTGAGATGAATGACAGCATTAGCAGGGTCAGTGAATACTCGTAGTTCATTTGATACTAAGTATTTAAAAGTTTTACTTCTAACTAATGGCAGTCGGATCGCGATATTGCTTTCTGTTTGTTTAAGTATTTAGAAGCCAAGAGTTGTCAATAATGTCTAGTTCTCCAATAACAAAAAAATGTCCTGATTTTTTTTTTAAACTCGAGTAATACTGGAATACTTATCAATTCTATTTTTAGCAATCCTGTTTGCAAATGAGTTGCATGTCCTTTCTATTTAAAGTTATATGTCATATGAAAATACAATAGTGACACCTTGACAAAGATCCGTGTCCTGTGTTGTGTTGTTGGTCACGAGATTTTGTTTTATTTCATAATTACATTAAATTAGTTTTTTCTCCGAAACTATCGTGATTGAGCAATCAATAGTCACTATTTTCCCCCCTTTTTCTAAATATATGAACATGTAGGTGTAATCAGCACTAAACATAAGTTTATAAAATGTTACACGTTTCCTATTTTAGTATAATAGCTCACTCGGATGTGGTCACGAGTATGCAAGCACGAAATGAAAATTCCTAATAAATAGTTTAATAATTACTTATAACCTACTTATAGAAAAATCTCTGTCAAACCCGAAATGTTCTTTAATGGATTTAGCTGGTACGTATACATCTATTACTTTTCTTTAGTCACTTATTGTATTTGAGGGTCTTAAAATCTATGTTGGATGGAAGATATAGTAGGAGTGATTTGTTTTTCACGATTATCTTATTCTGATACATACAAACAATGTCTGTCTTTTTCAAATAGTGAGTGAAATGATAAAGGGTAATTTATTTTCTCAAATATATGCGTACATATCTTCTCTGTTGTACAATGAATGTTTATTCGGTTGCTATTTTTGTTATTTGCTCTTATAATCAGCAAATGATTTGATTTATTGTGCTTAACGCCACTTTCAGCAATATTTTAGCTATATCATGGCGACCAGTTAATCAGCAAATATTATTGAGCTATTACACAAATGTAGGAAACTGTCACATTTTTAAACTTATGTAACTTTACTAACATATATGCCTTTTCGTTGCACTAACTTTCGTGGTTTTGATAGAATTAACGAAAACCACGAATATTGGTATTTAATTATAATAAAAATAAATTCACATTATTTGATAATGATTTAATTTCAGTTATTGATGTTCAGAAGATGATGGATGAATATTATAATATAACGACCCATACCGGATTCACAACAACGGAACTACTTTCCACAAAATGGATAAACACTACATTCGAAGTATCGGAAAACTGGACATCTCCGTCTCCGTCTTCGGTTACACAAATGACATTAATGAACACAAGCACAACGATGGCGGGTGCATCGTTGTGTGGAAACCAAACCGATGATACTCTACGTGACGGTGACCACAGCTACCTGATGGGATCTTTTGTGTACGTGTGTGTATTGTTGTTTATTGGGCTCCCAGGAAATGCTTTAGTTATTTACGTGTATTTATTGAAATGGCCTAAATCGACTTCTCGTATTTTTATTCTTGCCCTCGCAACATACGATTTAATTAACTGCACAACGTCAATGCCGTTTGAACTTGGTCTCATTTTGAATTTTTCTAATTTTGATTTTCCTGTGTTGTGCAAAGTATCGAGATTTATAACAGGCATGATCAACAATACGACAACCTTCCTTCTTATTGTGATAGCCGTGGATCGGTTTAAGCGAATATGTCGTCCTCACAATCGCCATATTACACCACCAATCGGTAAAAAACTAGTTGCGATAGCAACCGTGTTTGGTCTATGTACGAGCTGGCCTATGTTGGTATTATATGGAACTATGACAATTCCGCATGGGAAGACATGTTTGATTGAAGACCGAATGCTGTCCACGAAATTTCCGATGTTATTTATTATATTCTTATTATTGGGACATTTTGTGACCGATTGTATTCTCATAACACTTTATGCCTTTGTTGGAAAAGTCATCTTTAACAGACGACATATTTTAAAATCGTCACGCGCAAAACTTCCAAAGGCAGAAATTTCTCAAAGTAGCTATACAGTAGACGAATTGGATGCGAATGACCAAGAAGAAAACCGTTCTAGACTCGCATCATTTGTCTTTTGGAACCGAGTGTCCGATGAGTTCCGAAAACGGGGCAATACAACTGGAAATATACAAATGACTAAAAAGCAGATTTCTCCAAAGAAATCAGTTTCACTTTTTCGGCGGGCATTATCACGTGGTTCAGACAAAGAAAGTAATAGAAATAAAGCACGTGTAGGGAAAACGACATTGATGCTATTTTTAGTAACAGTTGTTTTTATTGTATCGTTTATTCCACACACAGGAATGGTTATTTTACGCTACACTCATCCAAAATTTGTCTTGTGTCTGTCATATCTCGGAAAGAGTGTTTACCAATTGACATTAAGGACTTATTTGCTGAATAGTGTTCTTAACCCCATGGTGTACTGTTTTGTAAGCAACCAATTCAGATCTAAATGTAAGCAGGCTCTGAAGCAGCTTTTCTGTTGCGACACGTCAAAAGGCACTTCTAGGACGATTTCAGACGGACACAGTGGTCATGCTTGATGCAAATAGTGTCAAATACAATGGAACGAATCTTCGATTCTGATATTTTTTCATTTTACCATTATTGCGAAGACATGTGCTTAGGTTTAAAAATAATAAAATGTAGGGATACATTGAATCTATATTTTGTAGGGTGATAAGGTTGTTATACTGATCTTTATGTATAGGCTGTATTATGTGAATGGCTTTTGTATATAGCAAATAATGTATATGTCTTTGTAACAATCATGAAATCTTTCCTTCAGAAAACTTCTTGTAATGCTCAATTGACGTTGTCGTATTTTATTTTTCTTTCATTGTGTTTTCCCGGGTTAAAATTTTTTTTATTTAATTTTGTGTAAAATCATTTCCTGATGAAAAAAAACGCAGATGTAAAAATGACAAAAACAATAATATGATTCACTCGATTGTAAACATGCTGACAAATATTATTAAATATTTCGTGTCATACGCATTAGATTAAACAATCCGTAAAACGAATGAACCATTTGCACATTTCCGACTTCATTCTAAAATTACATGTTTTGATGGGAGGGATTTCCCTTAATGATAGTCTCTTTTTCATACTCAAGTCGAGTGAAAATAACATATATCTTTCCAATACCATGTTCACAATTTTAATGTTGTAACTACTTGTGACTTTTGTAGCTGCTATAGAATTACAAGGCTCAAATATATACAAATTATAAGAAAACTATACTCAAATTCTTTCTCTTTTCCGTTCCAACTGATGGTACGTGAATACGTTGTAAGGGAAATAACTCATATTAAAACGTATAATTTTAGAATCAAATCGGAAAATTTGCAATTGGTGCGAAACCTATAATTAATTTCTTTAAGGTTTTCTACTAAATTTGTGTTTTTTCGAGCCTACCTGGCCATTTTATCTTAAGTTTAACCTTTCGAAGACCATACATTTTCTGAAACGTCCATGATTCCTCTACGTTCTGTCAAAATATCAGGCCATGTTTAAAGTCTTGCAGTGAAATGCCAGGCTATGGAAAATACCTACTCTAAAAAAAGCTCTGTCATCCCCCAGAAATTCCCTATTAATAGGTCATGCATCAAATCCTCCATATCCATATTAAAATACAATTAAATCAATCAAATTTGGGCTCAAAATAATCCTTATACATTTAACTTCAATTATCAATTTAATTATTCCATTCCATTCAGTATTTGTCACAATACAACAAAGTGAAAGGAACTTTTTTTTAAAAGGGACTACTTTTGTTTAGCCCTGATTGGTTGAATTACTGGTTTGACACCAATTGTCTTTCGAGAGCTTACATCTAAACAGTAGTTATTTAATTTTCAAGTGTGTCTGATACTATGGTACACGAACTGGCTTTCCATATAATAACCTAACAACCCATCTTAAAAATGAAAAGGAATAATCACTATATAACCAACAAAAATAGCTCGAATTGACATCTTAGCCATTTCTGTAATGTCATAGTAATAATTCAAGTTGATTATGTTTAGGTTTATGTTTACGATGCTGAACGCCACTTTCAACAATATTTCAATTATATCGTGGTGGTAAATAAGGGTAATAACAAAATTACCGAACTCCGAACAATCTAACAAAGGGAAAGTCAAAACTCATAAGTATATAAACAGACAAAACCAGTCAACAACCTGAAAACTGTGAAAACCGTAATGACCCTGACTTGGTACAGGCATTTCTAAAGAAATGTTGGGTTGAATCAGATTTTAAAGCGCCAAACCTCCCCCTTTCATTACGGCTCACAGTTTCCGGCTGTCACGTGCACTATAACAGTATTTACAACAATACTTGAACAAAACAGGTAAAACAGTTGTCAAATCAGCGCCAAACTCAGCGAAGTAAGTTTTATTGGTGGAGGAAACTGGAGTACCCGAAGAAAACCACGAACCTGTCGCAAATTAGTGACAAAACTTATCACAAAATGTTGTATCGAGTACACCCTGCCATGAGTGGGACTCAAACTCACAACTTTAGTGTATATATATAATTCAAGTTGAGAATTGTGTTACAATAAATGTAATTATAGTTAGGTTTCCTCGTGTCGCCTCTGTTACAATTTATCAAAATATATAATTATAGATTAATGCATGCCCTTTTCCATATCAGGACTGTTATCATTCCTCGATCGATATCGACACTCTGGCTAAAGCCCTCTGGCCGATATCGGTCTCTCGGGATGATAACAGCCCGAGTGTCGATATCGGTCGAGTGATGATGACAGTCCTGATATGGAAAAGGGCATGCATTAATCTATTTATCACATATTTCAACATTGAATTGAAAAGAACAAAATTAACTTCACACACACACACACACCAAACTGTGAGTGATCGATATTGGTTGAGGGATAATAACAGTCTTCATATGGAAAAAAAACATGCTTTGTTCTATTTATAAAGAGGCTTGATATTATGAGTTCTGCCCCGATATCTGCCCATGGACTGATATCGCTGTGGCACATCTGGTGTTTACGTATGGGCCAAAATGACGTTATTACTTATAAATATGTGATAACAATGTATAATTCATGCCTCAATTCAATACTCAATGATTCTGAATGATTAATATTTCAGTTTTACATTAAAGGTGTGGTATACAGATAACTTGATATCTTTGTATTTTTGCCAAAAAAGGGTTTTAATGTCTTATTTTTTATATTAAAGTAATATGAAATGTCAAAATCATGATTTTCAGTTTTCTAAGAATTTCTGATATATGTAAAGATTAAATATATAAAGAACGTAAACCATTCACTTTTTGAGAGCTCCGATGCATAATTCAGGAGAAAACGTCATTTTATTCTGTCTTCGATAATTCTTGCTACCCGGACAATGATGCAAATCATATGCTATTGACCTCAGATTTGAACTCATTCGGTAGAGATTGTGCGCATGCTCCGTTATAGTCTTATTTCCATTCAATCCACAATTAAAAATAATTTTCCCTTAGCGAAACGTTAAACAAGGATCTCTTTACATGGAAAATAAATATATATCACCATCTATGATCTAAACCGCCGTAAATGTCTTTTAACGGCATTATGTGTATAATTCAGCAAATTTCGCGGGGCCCAGTAAAAGGGCACTGCTTACGCAACTTGTAATTATGGTAAAACATTGGTTTGGTTTTTTTTTATTAAAAATGAATACTACTTTGTTTCAAATCCTTCAAATTATACAGTTAAAAGTAATTTCCTATTTAGACACGGACCATTTTCCTTTCCTGGAAAAGGGGGAGGGGGTGGTGGCATGATATGTATAGATTCTCCTTCAGGTAATATACAATTTAATTAATCCCAAATTTGGCTTACAGGTATGTAGAAACTGCAGCATGTTCAATATCATTGCCAATTAAAACTCCTGAAAAAGTTGCAACTGTATGTACGCTTTGATCTATATATAAAAGTTGTTATCTTTGTAGTATGACATTTTGCTTCTTATAAATTTTGGAATGTTTTTAATGACAAGAGAAAAGGGAATATTATGTTGTTTTCTATCATGGAGTTGTTCACTAAGGCATGAACGAACCATTATTTTACTTTCAAAGGAAAGAAGGGGCTGGGCTTCTCATCGGGGCCAGATTTTTTTTCCTTGGCGGGTTTTTTCTTGCATTGTAAATACATTTTGTTTGTCAATCTACAGATTTTTTTTCTATTAATTTGTGAGGAAGATTTTTTTTCTCTCAAATATATCCCAGGCTAAAGTTTTGTTCTATGTGGTAGTGGTGTTTTTTTTTACTTCATTTCATAAGGCGGCACAATTAATTTTTAGATTCTCGTCCTCCTGTCAGTAAAAATATGACCATTTTCATAAAAATCACTAGGAATTTTAAAGAAATATCTGAGAATGTGAAATGAATTATGAAATTGAAGCAAAAAACAATGGGGAGGGAGGGGATGAGAATTTAAATATACAATTTATTTGGCCTAAGAGACAAGAATGTGAAAGAAAGACACATTTTTTTTTATCTCATAATAATATATAGGCAAATAATTTTCAGAAATAATTTGATTCTGAGGGGACCTGGCAAGTTTAGTGAGGTTAGAATATTTGACAGAAAATTCATTCTGCACAGGGCAGGACATTGTTTACCCAGTTAAGACCATTTTTTTTTTCTATGGAGCAAAGGCCAGAATTTTTCCCCAACTTTGGGTGGCCAGATTATCTATTTTTATTTATTCACAAAAGATGTTTATTTCACCAAAAACTCGTTTCATATTACTTTAAATTACAGGCAGCATCTGAATACGCAATGTTAACTTTCTGTATCCTACCGAACCCAAACTTTTGTGGAGAGGACCCTTGTAAGTTGATATACCTCGAGTCCAATCCAATTGTTAAAATATTTAGCATATAAATTCGACCTATAACCGACAAACTTTATTATATCATGTTGTATCGAGTACACCTGGTCATGATCGGATGTCAAGACTTAGTGGATAATGGTACTGGTTAGATACACGTATGACGGCATACACCTCATTACAACAACGCCTGTTATTATTCACTGGATCGTGTTTAATAATACATAAGTGTCTCAAGTACAATATGTAGATAATATATACAATACTATTAGGAACTCTAAGAGTACACAAACAGTACGTAGATATACTTATCAATGTCATATTATTTTTGAACTATCCACGATGCATAACATCAACAAAGTTTTGTGTACTTGGAATATTATGTACGTGATGTACGCGATAACCCGTTTTGATATACTAACGTGTCTTGCATACCGCTAGCTTTCGGTGAATCAAATTCGCATACAGAAAAAAGTAATTGTTTTTTAAATGTTCCCTACCCACAATTATTGGGTACACTGTGTAGCAATCCAATATTTATTAAAACGTTGTTTCTCAGATTGCTGAGAGAAGTTGTATTTTGTTTTACTCGATTTTGTTGATTTTTATCGGCATCAGAAAACGAAACCTTGTTGGACGACTTTCATACATTTTCTAATTTTTTCACTTTCGAACCAATATGAAACACTATTAGATGGTCACACTTGATATCTTACATGCGCAACATGTGGAATTCTTATTTCAAAACTATTAATATAGTAATGTTGTAAACTTTGTTGTTATTTTTTTCTTTTTCTTTTGGCCATTGTGTTGTCTGTTCTTCTTCGATTTACGGATTATGATTACCCCTATGGTATCTTCAAACTCTTCTTGTTCCGGATTCATGCAGCGGTTGTAGAGCTAAAAATCCAGTATCATTTTTTTATCAATGTGTGACGTAAAATGTTTTTGACATTCACTTCACTGAGTATGGTGCTATTATGACAACTGTTTTACCTGTTTTGTTCAAGTATTGTTATAAATACTGTTATAGTGACAGCCGGAAACTTTGAGCCGTAATGAAAGGGGGAGGTTTGGCGCTTTAAAATCTGATTCAACCCACCATTTCTTTAGAAATGCCTGTACCAAGTCAGGGTCATTACGGTTTTCACAGTTTTCCGGTTGTTGACTGATTTTGTCTGTTTATATACTTATGAGTTTTGACTTTCCCTTTGTAAGATTGCTCGGAGTTCGGTAATTTTGTTATTACCCTTATTTATTGAGATGGAATGTTTGAGATCCCAGTAACCAGTTTAATCCCGTCACATTGTATTGTCTGTCTCAAGTCGGGTCACAGATTTCCGACACCATATGTCGTGGTGGTTTTGTGTGTGTGTGTTAAGTCATTTGAGGTGAGAGGTGCCTTTTGTATTGGTGGAATGGTTGAGAATTCCTGTTCAAAAGAAAGGACACAATAGAAAGCAGACAATGAACTTGATAGTAATAGATTGTACGACCCCTTTTAACCACATCATTGCAACGAATATGAGGGAGTGTGTGTGGGGCAATATATGTTCACATTCTTATGATAACTGGATTTATATCTACCAATGCAATTAGTGCCAATGTGACCACTGTGAAAGGTTTGTGATTTTGAATCCTATCTGTTGCAAGGTTTACTCGATACATCAGTATATGTGATTACGATTGTCACATATGGTTGAAAGTGACGTTCTACGCGCACATTCTGAATAAGCAGTGGTCATGTATTTAAATGCCTGATGTTGTAAGTAAAATGGAAGAACAATGTTATTACTAGGTGGTTGGAATTGTACCTTTGTCTTTTTTAAAAGATTTTTATTCGCGAAAAAAAGTAAAGTATTCCTTTTTGCCTTATACCACATATATATATTTTTTTTTTTTTTTTTTTTTTCAAATCACGGAATTCTTTTTATTATCATGGTTATTGTTTGAACAAGTCATTTTGTTCACAAGCCGTTTGGTGTCTATTTTCTATTTTTCATCTATAATGACAACGCAAGAAAGGGTGATTTAATAACACCATATAATCAAGTTATTAATTATACTTAATTAATTATGTCTTATCCGACTCTTTGATCTGCTAAATTATAAATTACCATGCTTCCATATGTATTATTAAATATAAACCATTATCAGATTGACAGGACAAATCATTAGACCTTGTTGATTGGCAGGTGATTTTAGAGGCCCATCAATAAGGGTTAAAAGAAGAGTTTGAAGACACCAAAGGGTTAATCAGAATGCGAAAATCGAAGAAGGATATACAACACAATGGCCAAAAGAAAACGGACAAAAAGACAAACAACGATCTACAAAACATACACATAAAACTAAAGATCGAGCAACACGAACCTCACTAACAGCCGGGAGTTAATGGACATGCCTACAAACTATTATCGGACATATTATTAAATTGTTCTTAATATATTATATAAACTCAATATTAAACGTATTTCATCTACATTGTAAAAACATGCCTTTACATAGTAATTCTAATTATTTGAACCATCCTTCCAAACTTTCTTCTCTCTTGTTAAATTTGTGTAATTGTTTGTAAACTAGCAACACATGGTACACACGACGAAGAAAAACAAAGCAAAAACGCAACACAATATGTGTTGGACACCACACGCAAGCCCGCACAAACAACACAAACAGGACATGCGCCCTCCTACAAAGAAACTGGAAGAAAAGATGAACCGAACATCGTTTTTATGCGGAAATCAGAAAGAACATCACAATATGGAACTCAGAACGTAAAGACACAGCATAGAACAACACAAAAACACTAAAAAGATGAGCAATACGGATCCCAGCAAACATCAAATCAACAGGGGGTGAACTCAGGTGCTCGCGACGGGTAAGCAGTTCAAACTTCTTTTAAGACACCCACCTGAATACTCCGACATCTGTAAATCCAGTTTGGAGATTTTATCAATACATCTACATTATTATTCTGATTCAAATGAAAGTAACATTAGTTAAAGTGATATCTGACAATATATATTTTCTTTTACATGCTGGTTTATCTTTCATGATTTATTACAATCTGAATCTGTACAAAGATGAGAAAGTTTACCTGAAGATTTCTTACGAAGACTTTTACCATAGACATTGGCATAATTTACCTCCATGTCAAATGCATCAGAAAATAAATTCAAGAGAGTAGCCAAGAGTGGACAATCCAGAAACATGGGCAACATGCGGCACAAGACACAGAACGAAGACAAATAAAACAAAAAAGACAACACACAAGAACTAATTAGATGAAGAACATGGATCCAATCTTACATTCGTGTTGTCTGAAAAAATAATGTTATATTCAACCTTTACAATTAGAGAACAAAATACATGTACATCGGAAGAAAAGAGGTTTGAATATATCAAAGGAGAGACAATCCAGTTGCCAAATCAAATAGAAAATACGGGAAACCGAAGATTCAACAACCAGAACACCAATAAAAAATGGGAATGAAGACAGGTGCTCCGGAGGGGGTAAGCAGTTTCTGCTCCACTAGTGACATCTGTCGTTTGATATCCAGAGATCCGTTATACGGGATATTGACTACGACAAACGGAACACATTCGTGTTCATCTGCGGCACAAATATTCAGTTAGAGTTAATCAAATCATGGTGGCGACCATTAATTGTTTTTTAGGTAATGGCTTCAACTTTATCACTAGCAAACCTTGGTTCAGTAGCGTTCGTGCTAGCAGCAGCACTGTATAGTGAAAACGCTAAAGGGATATTCATGAATTTAAAATACGAACAACACAATAACCAAAATAAAACGGACAAAAAGACACAAAACGCTAAAGATTGAGCTAAAATCCGTATAGAGGTAAAGTCGACAAATAGTAATGCCAACTGTGTGTTGGAATATATAGACATGAACCAAACATAACAAATATGTTGTTAGTCAGAAATTCGAACTTTTTGATGATATCAGTTTCAGAGAACTTTTTATTATAATCAGAATTGCTTAAAAAGATAAGACTTATCGCTTTCCAAACAAGGTAATTCTAGAACTATTATATATTGAAACAATCTTGACAAAAAATATTTTCAACTTACTGTTCCATATTGCTTGAACTCTGAATTGTTTTTAAAAAAACAGCCGCATCGGGTGGTGTAATGGTCAGCGTGCTTGCATCGAGTACACAGATCGTGTGTTCGAGTCCCGGTGGGATAAAGTCGTCAAAAACTATAAGATTGACATTGGCTGCTTTTTCGCTAAGCATGCAACATGTAGGAGTAAGACCAAAGCCTGGTTGGTTCGGAATTAGGATAATATGGAGAGACATGCATATATATATATACATAGCATCTGAGCGAGAATAGTGCATTAGTTTACCCCATTTACCCCCTCATGTTTTCTACATAGCAACAATTTCAATCCATTAGCAATTGATGTATTCTACTGAAAGCTAACATTTTTTCCATTTAAAATGCCAGCCTAGCATATTTTCGATCTTAGCAAATTGCATCAATTTAAACAATATTTGTATACGATCCTGAGGGTAGTTGATCTCTGACTATGAACCTTACACCATTGACTTGTGGCCCGATACACCCATGTATTTTTTAAGGTTTCCAGACAACTAATCAAGTTTCTATAACTGTCCGATCTTTACTCCCGCTACTAAGACTAATATGCTCTAGACAAGTGGAAATTGCTGACAGTGACGATAAGCACACAGAAAACAAACTCACCATACATAATGCAAGCTGATAATTTCTGTGATGACAAACACACAGACAAAGACCAATGTCCTGTGTTTTTATCTTTATCCATTTCAATTTTGCCGTGTTTCGATTTTACATAGATTTAGCAGGATATTGGTTTCAATTTGGTTAGTTTCAATTTTGTGAATATTTTGAGCATGATCCTGTATTACATGTACTTGTGTTGTATATCCAACAATGTTACCATCATGTCTCTTTGGGGCTTATTGTCTTCGTGTAATTTTATTTCACAAAATAAAGAATTGTCATATATCCCCGGCTATTGGTAAGGTTTATTTACATTGATTTTTGTTTTGTTTTTTATTGTCCATTGTTTGTTTGTTTGTTTGTTTGTTTGTTTGTTTGTTTGTTTGTTTGTTTTGTTTTTTTTTTTTGCTGTTTTTGTTGGCTTAATATTGTTTTGTTGTGCTCCAGGTATCAATGATATCAAATTATAGCACTGGTCAAATGGTAGGTACTAAGATTTATTGAATTTAGAATTGATGGAAATGGTAAATAAAAACATCTGGGAAATACAACTAACTTATTCATGTATTATGAAAATATGATATGAATTCGAAGACGATGGTATTTTTATTTAATGGATCACATCGCAGGATATTTTGTTAATGATTGAATTATAATCTTGTTCTGTTTTTAATTAAATTAATTTGGTCGTTAAGCAATGTACGAAATTAAGATATTAACTCGCATGCCAAAATTGCTTCAAAGCACAATATCCACAGTTAAAACAGTGGGAATTGTTTTCTTAGCTAAGTATTTCACCATGTATAACAGTAAATTTTCTTATCAAGGAATAGCAAATTCAAAGTTCTTTGAGATTCGTGACAATTACCACCTTTTTAAACAAGGAATTGTTTTGCCTACTTCTAATATGCTTTGTAACAAAAAATATATCATAAAATTTATGTTCATTAAAAATTCCATACTTGGTTCAAAAGCTGCAAAAAAAATGCTATTTTGTTGCGTTTCACTACAATATTACATAATTAAATTCGCAAATATCGATTATACAGTGAAGCCTGTCTAAATCTAATCCAGAATAAAACAAAATCATTTCGCAAAGGATAATATATTAACGTTATATAAAGATTGCATAGTTAATAAGTTTTACAAATGTGTATGCGCAAATTAGGAGTACATATGGAACACAAATTTGTAGAAAAATCCAACTGGGAATATCCAAGTGTGGCTATATGTAAGTTTCGCGACCACTTTCAATAAAGATTTTGGATTAAGCATCATATTGTTGACGACAAAAATTTCATTATTTCAAAATTTTAAGTTTGGTATGATAATTGATGCCGACGTTCATTATTCTTATATGACGAGTTCAGGCCTACATTTAAAATGTCTCGAAAGCGTTTCGAAATCATTTCGAAAACGCACTGTTCAAATGTGTTGGCATGCCATTAAAATACCAGGCGTGTCTCGAAATCGCTCCAAATGAAATGTTTTATTGAAAACGCTTGATCTCTTATACGCTGTCGAAACGAATCCACAATGCGTTTTTGAGTTTTGACGTTTGAAAGCAGATTGGTTTCTGAAATGACTCAAATTAAAACGTTTTATCAAACGTTTCTGTGAAACCAGTGCAAATATCAATCTTTGCTTTGAAACACAGGTGCACTATTATAAGAAAAATACAGAATTACGAGTGAATAGTTCATGCTATTGAATCTTACAACAACATATTATTTAATTTTAAAACCATTTGCTTGATGTATTTCTGGTGTTATCGAAGACGACAGCCATATGCTATTATAAATATTTTCTCCATGGTTAGAACATTGCTTATAATTGATTAGATAAATGTGTTCTTATATTCCACTAGGAAACCAATTTCGTTGCATATGAAGTAGGGGCACACACTTATTTTGCACCAAATGGTATTCCTAAATTTTTTAGACAACATCAATTCGATACCACAATAAATCAACACTGAAATATCTCCGATTTAGGGAATCATCTGTTTTATAGTATTACTTGTCTTCGTGGCATTGTAGGATAAATATACAATATACGTACATTGTCGGAAAATATATGATTTATTTGTGCGAGCTTTAGAAACAGGTAGAAAAGCGAGCATTTGGCAAGCTTTTCTGGCCTGTTTCGCAGCGAGTGCAAATTAATTTTATATTTAGCGACAATGTACGCATATTGTGTTTATCCTGTGATATCACAAAGTCCAAAAACAGCTGCCAAATGGTCTGCAAATAGTGGAAACAAGCGTCGTTCTAATTGTTTGCATGGGAGTCATCTGTGACGTCAGTGCTTATCCTGTTACCTTTTCGTTTTGTTGCTCTACCAGAAATGCTTTATTTGGTCCATGACTAGTAATCAAAATCACACAATTGCGGGATAAAAAGTGATACTTTATACAAAGTGATTCAAATTTTCTTGTGGAATGTACAATTCTACGTCATGGTTCAAAGTAATCTAAAAGTCTCGAAATTGTCTATTGTCTAAATAATAGTCCATATTATCTAACGTCGGCATTGCCAAATACTCTCTTTATTCCCGAGGGAATCCCAGGGTAATATAATAGAACTGAGTTTTTTTACTGCGAGGAGCAATAAGTGGTCCGCTTGTTGTGCAATCAGAAAGATTAAATGCATAACTCGTCCTTGGGACTAAATGGAAATGGCCGTGGCATGCATAGAGAATACCACACTACTTGATCCTTAAGGTGGTACCATACACTACAGGGAGATAACTCTTTTAAATCAGTTGAACGTTTTGATCATATGATATTTGTATGCAGATTTCAAGCATCTCGGTGATCAAAACCGCAAAGAGAAAAGCTGGCTGCTATGTGGCTAGTGAATTTATAGCTCTGAGTCTGTAGGTTGGAATCTGTTAAAATTTTGATATTCATTACAGTGGATATATTCAAACACACTGCCAAAATAATAAGAAAATTAAACGAGCACATCAAATTTTACCTGAAGTGTATGGTACCACCTTAAAGACTAAATTTTAACAGTTATTTGTGAGTAATAGCATTATAAGTATGGTCGTTGGTGACCTTTTGAAATGCAATAATTCGAAAGCTGTGAGTTCGAATCCCGCTCATGTGATAAAGCTTGTCAGTGACTTTAGACAGGTTGGTGGTTGTCTCAGGATACTCTGGTTTCCTCCACCAATAAAACTGACCGCCGCGATATAGCTGAAATATTGTTGAAAGTGGCATAAAGCAAAAAAGAAAGAAAGAAAAGAAAAAAGGAAAGACAACATTTCCCGACACAATCCATCATATCTCCGTATTTCCAATAGCAATCTAAAACCGTCCAATTCATAATATTGTCACCTTTTAACCTACGATATCAATTGATTGTTCTCGTATTAAATATAGCTGAAAGACGACCTGACCTTAGGTGACAGTCAATCTCTTAATGTCGATCAATATTGTTGATAATCTCCCTTGATGACAATATAATTTAATGATATTGTATGTTTCTTTCGATTTCCTATAGTCCCCCCTCTTTGTGTTATCTTGATAGGATAGTGGTTATGGTGTTTAACGCCACTTTCAACAATATTTCAGTTATACCGTGGTCGTCAGTTTTATTGTTGGAGAATACCACCGACCTGCCGCAAGTCACTGGCAAACTTTATCACATATGTTGTATCGAGAATACTTCGCCTGAGCTGGGTTCGAAATCACAACGTTAGTAGTGATAGGCTGTTTGATTGATTTTGATTGATTTTTTGTTGTTTTAGCGCCACTTTCAGCAATATTTCAGCTATATTATGGCGACCAGTTTTAGTGGTGGAAGAAGCCGGAGTACCCGGAAAGAACCACCGACCATGGGCAATCACCTGGTAAACTTTATCACTTGCGGCTGTGTGTCGAGTTCACCCTTTTTTGTAATTTACAAAGCCGGGAGCGAACCCACGCCATATTGGTGATAGGCTTGTACGAATTGTTAGGTAATCCTACTACCTAACTCATTGAGCCACCCGGGCCCTCTACGCATTTTAAAACCCACTTTATTTCTATTATGCATTTCAAGCTAACTTATATCTTATAATTTTGAATGTCTATTATCCATTGTACTAGGAATAATTAATATATTTTGCTTAATTTATAGCTTTGTGAA
This sequence comes from Bathymodiolus brooksi, assembly GCA_963680875.1. Taxonomy (NCBI): domain Eukaryota; kingdom Metazoa; phylum Mollusca; class Bivalvia; order Mytilida; family Modiolidae; genus Bathymodiolus; species Bathymodiolus brooksi. Next base: position 63,495,057 of record OY804583.1, read on the forward strand.
TATACCTGCTACAAATCCCATTCTTATAAATAAAACCATTAAACAAATTGTTGCTATAAAATTTTGATTCTTGATCTATGCTATCAACATGTTAAGAACATGTAATCAGTAAAGACATGTTGTTAATATATAAGTGGTCAGTCAAGATTTGAATTCACATAGCATCATTTTACAGGAAATATTAATAAGAAGGGGAGAACTTAATGTATCTCTGACACTAATATCGGAAATGAGACTTGTTAATTTACGAGTGTATAATTTCAGGAAAGGAGAGGTTTATTTCTCTAATTTTTTTATTATTTCCACATTTCACAACCGATTGTGAAAAAATTGTTCTCCTCACTAGTGAATTTAACTGTTCTCGGCACCTGATTGGTCAATTTTTATTCTGTCGGGACTACTTTCTCTCCAACTGTGATCGATCATTTTATAAAATATTGAAAGATATTGTAGGCCTAAATACCATTTTCATGTAAAAAGTAACTTAATTCCATTTTCGTGATGCGTTTGGGTAAACGTTTTACTGCTGTGATGTGCGCCCTGTTTGGAGAGACTTACCGGGAACAGAACAGTTGGCATTCGAACGTTTCGGACTTAGCCTACTCGATACATGGATACACGTAAAGCTTCCTTGGTTACCGTGTAAACAAAATCGCGATCGTGTCGTCTGCAAAATAAAAGATGTCCCTAAACGAAGTTTTGGAAAGGGGACAAAGAGTCAGACTTCTCTCGGGTTAAAAGGGGATCACAATAGGGAAAAATGAAAACTTTGAGTTCCCATTATGGGAGATCAAACTCGAGAATGGAAAAATTCTCACTGAAGCAAGATACAGGTTTGACGTCCTAACTGAGCCTGAGGTATCAAATGATCCAGGAAATTCTGACTCACCTCCTACAGTACCCGAGGAGCTTATGCATTTATTTCAGTCTGAAATATATGAATCAGATGATTCATCGGTTTCAGCTTTTCCGCCATTATTGTTATTATAATTGGAGATCCGTCCGCGCAAATATTTCGTTGGACATCTCATTTTTCAGGAAATATAGACAAATTTTAAAATATTTTTGTTTCGTTAAATACTGTCGTTATAAAATATCAAAAGTTATTAATTTATTTGGTTTCCTTTAAATATTTGAAACATCTATATCATTTTGCAACCATGGTAACAGGGTGCGTAGCAATCTCTCAAAGGAAAGACTAAAGGGGCGGTATAAAGGTTGGGAGAATTTGCATATCGATTTAAATTTTGTTGTTTAAAAAAATTAGAGAAACAGATTCTTACATTGTTGTGAGTGAATTATTGGAGTTCTCCAATCTCGGTAGTTAAATTATGGAATTTTAAATCCTCGCCAAGGCTCGGACTTAAAATTCCATAATTTAACTACCTCAATTGGAGAACTCCGATAATTCACTCACAACCAAGTAAGAATCTATATATATCTCCAAGGTAGATACATGATCAGTTTTAATATCATTAATAAATATCAGATATGATCACGTGACAGGTCATATTACGTAAAAAAAATATTATGAATGCAATTTCATCTCGTACAACATACTTCTATGCAAGATATATTTGTTTTTCTTTCTCGAAAAAGCTACACCTCATTACATAGTGAAATTCGTCATTTGAGTCTCAAAAGAGGCACAACACATCATTTCTAGATACATTGTACCACCTTCCTGTCCCAACTGGCAATCGATGACTACTACATCTGTATTTACAAAATACATATATACATGTATATATATATTATGTGGTGATAATAAAGACAAATATTTTCCATTTTTTTTTGGATTTTATAACAAAATCCCTTTGATGGCATGTTAAGATCTGTACACCATTTGTTTTTGAATTGAACTTTCAATCTTTGTTCAACACTTACTAATTTCCACTCTATGCTCTATGTAGGCTAAATTATATTAGTGAAAATGTTATTTACAAAAATGAAAGTTAATGAATGTATGCTATCAAGTCTCAGTAAAATAATTTTTGGGGTTTTTGAGTACGCGTTGCTCGTCATTAGTTTTTGAGTACGTGTTGCTCGTCATTTTAGTTTTCTGTGTTGCGTTTTTTGTTTTTTGTTTTGTTTTCGTTTTATTTGTCTTTGTCCTGTATTGTGTGGGTGCCCAATGTTGCCAGTGTCCCTGAATTGCCCATTCGTGATTGTCACTTTGGTTTTCTCTAACGTTTATTTATAGCTGTGTCATTTACAAAAAATGAGATCCTAGCAGGTGAATTAGATAGTGTTCGTAGTAATTTATGCACATGTTGGCACGGGGAACTTATAACATTTTCTTATCTCAAGCTTCTCTGTTCACGTTCACGATGGGTCCCACTAGTGGAGCAGGAACTGCCTACCCTTCCGGAGCACCTGAGTTTACCCCTGGTTTTTAATGGGTTTTTTGTTACTCGATCTTTAGTTTTATGTGTGTCCTTTGTAGATCGTTGTTTGTCCTTTTGTACTTTATATCTTTTGGTCATTGTGTTATCTGTTCTTCTTCGATTTACGGATTCTGATTACCCCTCTGGTATCTTCAAACTCTTCTTCGTAAAGAATGTATCACCTTTTTAAAAGAATTAAATGCTACAATCACCATGCTTTCAGTAGCATACAGCTTGTGGAACTACATGCATTTGAAGACATGATGTTTTTCAATCTATGAATTGATTTATACAATTAGGGATTCGAACAAAGATGACTAGTTGATCTTAAAGCTTCAACCATTCAGTGATCTTTTATCGACAAGTGAGCTATTTTTCAGGCATATCTTGGGAAGAGAAAAATATATTTTCGGTCTTATTTGATGATGAAATGGTGATGGTGTCTGAATTGTACTTCACCAATACACACAAGTTAGATTTGTAAAGTGCTAACTCACAAAAGAATACGACCCAAAGTCCTGACTTCTAGTCAATCAGTCTTTACTCTTACTTATTAATGTTGTGTGATTAGGAAACAAGTATCTAATACCAATTGCATAGTTTTTGGTTTGACTTTACCCAGAACAGATCCCATTATCTTCCGCACTCGAGATGATAATGGTAAGCAATACTGCACTGAGTCAGTAGACAACAGACTTCCTTTAACATAAGTAAATACACGTTAGAGAAAACCGAAGGGGCAATAAATAATGGACAATCCAGAGAAACTGCTAGCACAAGACACAAGACGAAGACAAACAAAGCAAAAAAGACACAACAGAAAACTAAAACGATGAGCAACACGGACCCCACTAAAAACCAGGGTAGACACAAGGCGCCCGCGAAGAGGAAGCAGTTCCTGTCTCTTCTAATTGTTTAAGCAATTGCTAGCAGAAAAGTATTACATCGCTTTACTATATATGAAACAGAGAGTTCTGGTATAAATATCAGTGGGCGGAGCTAAGGTTCAAATTCTGCAGTATTCTGACCGCGGTCACCTCGAGGAATATCAACGGTGATTAATTTATCTCAAAAAACTAATTGGATCGCTATTAGGTCGGCACGCACAACCACAATTGACGGCTTAAGCTGTCCTATAAACAGCCATATACATGTAAATAAAACATTATACTAATATACGTATATAGATTAATTAAAACATATGCTAAATATAGCAGGTGTTTATCTGAAAATGAATATGTATGTAAATTATAAGACAAGATTGATCGATTACAAATCTGGTTGATCCCCTGGAGTATAATAATAACTTATATGCAGATGTAACTATAATTCTCTGATAAACATGAATTTCATAGTGACTAATTTCTGCAGTTTTCATTGAACTCCCCTGTGATCAAGAAATATGATTTTATTCCTTTAAGTGATAAAAGTGCATATAAGATTTCTACATATAGCTGTTTGGTCAAGATCTTCAAGATTTTTTTTTTCATTTTCGGATGGAAACGATAATTCATTGAAGACGAGTTGACACGCAGTGGTAAGTGTTGCTAATATGCATGAACTATTGACTCCGAAATAATTGTCTTATTCGTTATCTGTCGTTGTTTTCGTCACTGAGGAAAAGTGGATCCGATCTCTGCAAGAAACGTTTGTTCATATAAATAACTAGTATATGGTGAAATATTGATGCTGTCTTTTTCTTATTATTGATTGATTAATTCATTTATTTATAATTTGTTTGTTTTTGTTTATTTTTATTACTTTTTTGCGGGTGTTCACTGTTTTTTACTATTGAACCATAATTCTATAATTTGAAGTAGTATTAATTTTACTAATTATACCCCCGCTCCCCGGAGGGGGAGGGGGTATACTGTTTTACCTCTGTCCGTTTGTCCGTCCGTCCTTCCGTCCTTCGTGATGCGGGCTCATGTGAGCCTCTAGTTATTATCTTATTTTCATTTCTATGATCGAACATTGTAGTAGATACCTCTGTACTTAAAATGTGTGCCCCTAGTGAGCCTCTTGTATTATGTACTATGACAAAAATATATCAGATTGCGTCTTTGTTGTTTCATCTGTCAATATAGTATATATATTTACCGATGAAGATCCCTACATTACGAAACAACTTATATGATGCAAGAATAAACAATGAATTCAAAATAGATATTCTCCACATATCTCAAACTGTCTGCTTCCAAAGACTTCTAATTATTTGACTTTCCAATCAATTGACATTGAGGGTACCTGATACAGGTTATTCCCATAAGCGCTTCGTGTCAATTGCAATATACACTCAAACCTGTCTTAAAGGGCACCTCTATATAACAAATCACTGTATATAAAGGACAGTCTATTTTTTTCCATTAATGAATAGTGCATATAAGTTTAACCTGTATATAAAGGGCAACTGCTCACAAAGGGCACATTTCCAGGTTCCCTGAAGTGCCCTTTATATACGGGTTTGACTGTATATATACCTTTTTTCATCTATATGGAAGAGTGTAACTTTTGTAAAGAATGATATACCAGAAACTAAAGTAGTAATTCCAGTTTCCCAATAAATATTGAACAGTGCCTATGTAAAGTCGTAACTTTGTACACAGATAGCAGTTCGTACTAATAAAGCAATTATGTAAAATGATCTTGACCTTTGTGACATACAACTTGATGATCTAACGATCTAATGTTATACTCCCTGCAAAAATAGATATATTTGAAACAGAAAATTTCGGTGTTGAAATAACCTAATAATATATATGTTTGAAACAGAACATTTTGGTGTTGAAATAACCCAAAACATCTGATGAAAACTATTGAAATGTTTATACTACATTGTATATGTCTGTTGTGATATTTCTGATATTACAGTAACGTGTATTATTACATAAGGCTCTATTTTACTGTTTTTCTATTGGCCAGAAGCAATACACGTGACATTCCATTTTCTAACATATTGATTAGCAAAAAGCAATTTCTGTGCAATAAATAATCATATTGCAATCTCGTGCAAAATCAATGAATGAAATTACGTGGCACGAGAGTGCAATATGGTTTTGTATTGCACAGAAATTGCTTTTTGCTAATCAATGTTAGAAAATTTCATAAAATTTCAAAATTATAAAATTAAAAAAAAAAATTAAAGTTCAAAATTTTTAAAAAATTTGAAAATTTCAAAAATTTCTTAAAATTACAATTTTTTTTTTTGAAAATTCAATATTTTCATAAAATTTCAAAACTTTCAAAAATTTCATAAGATATCAACAAAATTCAAAATAATAAAATTTTCAAAAAGTTTCAAAAATTTCAAAGTTTTCATAAAATTTCAAAATTAGAGTAAAATAGAGCCGTATGTAATAAAACAATTACTACACTTGAACTTGATCAATATGAGGTTTTATGGAACAGTGTACAACAATATTGAATCGGCTTCGCCTCGTTCAATATTGTTGTACTCTGTTCCATTAAACCTCATATTGATCTCGTTCAAGTGCAGTAATTGTATAATATTCTGAGCCATTTATGGTATTAAGATCACGGGATGAGGGATTATGTAGGGTCACCCAATGGCCATCCATGTGGAATGATGATCGGGGATTATGGGGTTTAACGCCGCTTTCAATAGTATTTCAGCTATATCGTTCCGGTCAGTGTTTTATTGATGAAGGAAACCGGAGTACCCGGAGAAAATCACCGACCTTCCGCAAGTCACTGACAAAGCTTAAGACCACGGAGTTTGTGAGTATGTTATTGTTTTCTCACAGCAAGTACAATGTAGGTAGAAGAAGAGTTTGAAGGTACCAAAGGGGTAATCAGAATTCGTATATCGAAGAAGAACAGACAACGCAATGGCCAAAAGAAGAAGTACAAAAGGACAAACAACGATCAACAAAACATATATAAAAAACTAAAGATTGTGTAACACGAACCCCACTAAAAACCGGGGGTGAACTCGGGTAGAATTACTGTACACAGACAGTAGGTAGACTAAGACTAGCGTGGACGTTTTAAAAAATGTATGAAAAGTCGAATCCAACCCATACTGCACAACAAATAAAATATGGACAAAGACTCCATTACAGTCAAACCTGTCTTATGCGACCTTTCAAGGGAACAGTGACATATGGTCACATAAGACAGGTGGTCACTTAATACGGGTTTAGATGATATGAAATGCACTGAGAAGGGAAATAAACATTAAGGTCACATAACACAAGTTATTGCTTAACAGAGGTGGCCACTAAAGCAGGCTTAACTGCATATATAATAAATCAGTTTCTCTCTGTGTCAAACGTCAGGCAGGTGATCACTTAGTATGATAAAGAATATCATAGACATAGACATTTTGTACATTGCATAGAGAGAACAGTGCCTTTTCTCTTGATCAATTTTTCGTGATATACAGTTTATTAATATAATCTTATAAAACAAATATAAACAGTTGATAAGGACGTGTTTAGATGTATACGTTCCTGGATTATATAATGTATATTGTTACAATAGCACGACTGTTTGGCATCAAGTGCTACTTGTGTCTGAAAGGTAAATTAAGCTGTCACATTAGCATTGTTGCCATGTAATTTTGCACCAAGTGATATTTGTGTCTAAAATGTACAGGGTAAAAGTGGAATGAGTTTGTTTTCTTATATTTGACACTGGTATTTTGGGATATATATTGTTAGGTAATTATAGTTAATAATAACATATTATAAAGACAATCAATGGGAGACAAAGAACTTAATTTGCAAGCTGTTACAATTTCGTTGTTTGCCATGCAATTTGGAACCAAGTGATATTTGTGTCTATAAGGTACAGTAAAGAGTGAATGAGTTTGGTTTTTTATATTAGATATTGGTGTTTTTTATATTAGATATTGGTGTTTTTTGTGGATACATTGTTCAGTAATTATTGCATTATCAACACATTCAACGGGAAACAGCGAGCTTAATTTGTACGCTATTATGTTAACCTTAATTGCCTGACATGACTCTTACATAAGGGAACGATCAATTAGCTTTTAGGGGGGGGGGGGGGGGGGGGGGGGGGGCTATGTTTCTCTTAAATTGTGTGTGGCCAAATTTTATAGAAAAAATTAAGTAATCTGATAGATGCAAAAAAAATCAATAATATGATTTGTACTGGGCGTGTGAAAAAACAGGCACACCTGAAAGTTACTTGGGTGGTCCCTAAGTCAATTTGTTCCTACAGTACCAAAGTACTCAGTAAATTGTTGCTGCACTTTTGCTGTATTAGAAATATATTTAGTATAACATCTCGCTAATCTAGTCTCTTTAGCATAGAACTAATACGCGTATCTACTTTTTTTTTAAAGTTATTCTTATAACACACTATGTTACCTCATCAATGGTTATTGGGTGACCCTCTACCACATTTGTATCTAACTGTAATCGGAAACGAATATGGGCACCACCACCATGGTAGCATGTGTTAATAGTGTACGCTATAGGAATATTGGTTAAAAGCGTCAGATACCATACAATCATATAAAATCAGTTTAAGGCAAACTAACTTTGCATTCAATTTTACAGAAAATAGTTTGATTTAGGACTTAAGGAGACTTTTTTCAAAAATTTGCTTAGGATGTTGACGTCATGTATTTTTCCCAACATGCGGTTGTGTTTCACCATCCTCTTTAAATTGTGGGCTTTTTATCATTAAAAGTTGTCGATATATCCGACTTAATTTGGTGAGGTTTGAAAACATTGGTGGGGATTTGAAAACAATGTGAACGATACAAGATCTCTTTCTTATGAGTTTACGTCTTGTGTTCTTTTGCTTTCATGTAGGGTTTCATGATGATTTTGATGAGATGCCACTAAAACAAATGAAGACAATTATATTTACAGTTTAAAGGACATTTAACCTTTAAGAGAAGGAGACATTATGTGTTTTTCACTGAGCCAAAAATACGCTTTCACTCAAAATAGAATCAGGGTTTAGAGTTATGGTTATGGTGTTTGACACCACTTTCAACAATTATATCTGTGGTGGTCAGTTTTATTGGTGGAGGAAACCGGAGTACCCGGAGAGAACTACCGAACTGCCTCCGATCACGGACACTTTTATCACATATTGTTGTATCAAGTGCACCTCGTCATGAGCGGGATTCGAACTCACAAAGTTAGTGATACATTGCTTCAGGATTGCTTCTATAAACCAATTCGTTTTCACACTGATAGTACATCACAAAAAGCATGTATGTGTTACCGTCTTGGTATATATTAAAACGTATGGTGTTTGATAAACACTCTTATCATCAACATAGCTCGTTCAACGCAACCTTTATTTCAACATACAGCAGAGAGAATGATCATTTAAGACGATTAGAAGATAATTAAGCACATCTGTAATGTTACAAAGCAAATATTGATACAGAGATGTATAATACTATTATCAACCGTGAATTCATTATCGTCTGACATGTCTTGTGGTTATTCCATTGCCAAACGATTTGTATGTTTATTTGATAATTAATCAATTCACTTGTACACTAGAACGATGGAGCATTCATATAGACATACAAGCAAGTTGTTTCGGAAGATACCAATACCATATTGAAAAGGTATTCTGTCTCTTGCGAACAGATTACGAATGGTAGTATTAGCAATAGATTGTGGTTCAAAGATGAAGAGTTTGAAGATACCAAAGGGGTTCAAATTGACTGTTGACTGTTTTTAAAGACAGCAACATACACATATATTATATATTTATATTTCTAACATGACGTCCTTCTTTCGCTTTGTAAAGAAACGAGCGATTTATCGATTGGGTATAATTTCATTAGCACATGCGTCGATGCATGTGACTGACTTTCCTGTCGTAAATGTATATGTTGATGAATTATCGTCTGCTCGAAATAGGCAGCATAAATTGTGTGCGATATTGTCCGCAAACGTAAATATAAATTACCGTCTTCCAATCAAAGTATACTACCGTATTTGTACTCTTAGATAAATCAGAATCGAAATAAATCATGGAAGCCTACTAATATCCGCCAATCCATGTTAAAACTCAAAAATACATTCTGGCTTCCATGATTTATTTCTTAATCAAAAAAAGTATTATATGGAGTAGAAGCTGTCGATTTTTTAATCTGGAAATTTTGAAACAATTGAAAACGCATAATAATAGAGTTTTTATTTCTGCATTTATTTTAATTTTACTGAGATGGCAAATCGCAGTAATATACATTTAATTCATCATTATTTAACTGAATAAATTGACTTCAGACGAGGAATACTCGATACAACATTATGTTATAAAGTTTGTCAGTGACTTGCGGCAGGTGGGTGGTTTTCTCCGAGTATTCCGGTTTCCTCCACCAATAAAACTGACCGCCACGCCATGATATAACTGAAATATTGTTGAAAGTGGCGTTAAACACCATAACCCTAACCCGCAAAACTGATTTACTGGCACAGCCTTGTAACATGGAGTAATTAAAGATGGCGTAATGACTTGCGATGTTAATAAGAAATGATATGATACCACTGATTATACAGTTAACTACTTGATATGTTAATAGCAGTAAATATGTCAGTCTTGTTGGAGAACCAAGGCCGACTTGAAGTATCTTCAGTGATGTGTTCATTAAAATAATTATGAATAGAAGTGGACATTGTAGGCTTTGTTGTAATGATAACGTTGTGTGCATAACGAGTTTCTGAAATAACTTTCGTCAGGTACGCAAAGTCAAAAGATTGGATAGACAAATAACTTAAAAGACTTTAGAAACAAATAAACCAGCGGGCATATATAGGGCAGGCAAAGTCGTATAATGGTACCTATGCCTATGGAGATTCACCTTAGTTTTATTACATTATATTATCTTAGAACTGTGGATTCAATTATCCTTTGCTAAAGTAGTTTAATGTGTAAATTGTACCAGGATGTCTTAAAATGTAATTAGATAACGATATGACTGAAATATTGTTGAAAGTGGTGTTAAGCACCATAATCCTAACCATAGCCCTGTAATTAGATACCCATATTCATCATGATTTAATGTAAGATAAGGACACATTCCTGGAGAAACATAACATTTAAATATTGATACCTACAAGTATGCATTAATTAGAAAATTATGGTACACCACCCCTCCCTCTCGCCCTTTCCCATGATAAAATTACCACTTGTTAAAGCTTAAACAGTTTGCAGGCTACGTGCAAGCTATCTTGTACGGCCAATGCAACATAATGGCGAAGGCGGTATCTAACCATTAAGAACACTATTATCATGTTATACTCATTACAATGTGATAGAGGTCCTTAGAAGTGTCTATATTTCTAATTAATACTTCATTAAGTTAAGCTAGCAGTATTCATTGAATCGTGTTTACTTATTAAAGATTTGTGAATACTGTTTTCTTGTTCAATGAAGGTAACAATCCAAATCTATTTAGTCACATCACATTTGTAATCTACATGAAATTGGAACCTACGTGGAGAAAGGTGAATTTTAACATAGGAGAAGTAGTTGATGAAAAGTGACATTTCACTGAACTGTGGTCAGGAGAAGACTTACTGCGGAATATTCACAATCCAATCCCCCAAAACCGCATTGGTGGTACAATTGTTAACATGCTCTCTTCGTGTGCGATAGATCGCAAACTTGAACCCTGGTCAGGTCAAACCAATTATTATGAAATTGGTATATGTTGTATCTCCGCTAATCATGCAACATTAAGGAGTAAGAGCAAAGACTGCCTGGAGGGATAATATGTTTTAAGTTGTGGAGTTCGTGTTGTACACTTTTTCCATTATGTGTCATTAAGTTCTAAGTTCCGTGTTGTGATGTCCGTTACGATTTCGACAAAAAAGATGTTCGATTCGTTTTTCTTGCTAGTTGTTTTTTGCCAGAGAGCTCATGTCTTATTGTGTTGTTTGTGTTTGTTTGCATATAGTGATGTCCAACATTCTGTCCTATCACATGTATTTACGTTGTTAATGCCGTGTTGTGATGTCCGCTACGATTTCTGCATAAAACGATGTTATGTTCGCCTTCCTCTGGTTGTTTATAGAAGGATTCACGTCATATTTATGTCATTTGTGTTTGTTTTATATATGGTGGTGTCCAACATATCTTGACTATATGAGTAATATGATTGCCCCTTCGCTTATCTCTAACGTTTATATCACAATGCCGCGACATGTCTACCCAGCAGATTGTTGATTAAGTGCGCAACCACTATAAAGATCCAATTAAAGGTGCTAGTCTAGTACAAAGTGAACACCATCATCATCATGTCATCGAATGTAACTAGTTCTAGCCATGATATAGCTGAAAAATTGACACTTGGCATTAAGCAACAATCATTCATTCACTCCCAAAGCTCCCAAATGATTAATGTCAGAACAATTGGATAATATCTGTTATGTAGCTAGAACTGATGATTGAACAGCTTTGACAGTCGAGAAGTGGTGTGACGGACACCATACCAAAGCTTTATACACTTAAGGACGATCCTTGTAAGAACCACACGATAAGGACAGCTGCACTCCACAGCCCCTAAAACCAAAGGGCAACGTTAAACTTGTAATTAAAATGGAGAATATTAAATAGGAATATTTAGATGAGAGTGTGAACAGTACGCTTACAATTAATCAGTCAAAGTCTGTGAAACGGATTGTAGTTTTCAGGAATGACACAATGTTCAAAGGAATTGTAAACCTTCTTACTTGTCCATATTTTTTTTTATACTCCATTATATTTTTTGTCTTGTAATTAACAAATGTAATTGTGTGTTAAGGACATGAATTTTGCCTCTTTCTATGATTTTTTAGCGAATGATATTCGAACTATTCCGACAGTGTGGTATTTTCGTTTTTGTGCTTCATTTTATCACACATTTATCAATGTATATGATTCGAGATTTGTGACATGTTTATATATTTGGTCATTGTTGGTATAATGCCTTGTTAAGAACATTGTTTGTTACTGTCATCAAAATTAAGAACAACAAAATCAGTCTACAACTTTAGCCTAGAGCACTTTACTATAGACGACGTTCTAAATCAATCTACAGCTTTAGTCTAGAGCACTTTACTATAGACGACGTTCTAAATCAATCTACAACTTTAGCCTAGAGCACTTTACTATAGACGACGTTCTAAATCAATCTACAACTTTAGCCTAGAGCACTTTACTATAGACGACGTTCTAAATCAAATAAACAATAAAAGAATCTGAAATTTGTTCGATGGAAATGTTATTATTATATCTGCAAATAGTAAAAGAGCTGTAAAACTAGTCATATATAAAAATTTTCTCATCTCCACAGCGTCCCATTCGGTAAATACATTTTGTATGTTAATTTGCAATATTTTACGAAAGACTTTTGACGTCTATTTCATGAATAAAATTGTACTATTGGTAATAGAATGTAAATTGTCACGGTATTTGTTAAAGCAGGACATGTATTATTTTACCGCAACTTGTTGTAATTTTATTATTTTCTAATTTTCTCAACCAAGATCAATTTATTTTTATCATGCCATAATCTCTCTATGTTTTTTTTTATCAATAATTATCCAATCCAGTATAATAACAAACATGATACAGTTGATTCCATATTTCTCTTGCAAGAAACAATATAAGTGCTATCTCGAGAAAGGCAGATCATAAGATCACGTAATTCTGTTAAATCTGTCAACAAGTAGATAAGCAATGTTTTGATTATTAGATAATTTTATAGTTCTATCTGCAGCTAAGACACCTGTACCAAATGTCGTTAGATGTAACCTGGCATCCTCTAATAACAATGCTTTTTCGTAGGTTTTGGACGAATTCTTCGAAGACTCTAACCTTAGGCTAACCGTTTAGACCGTTGTTTTTTTTCTTCCTCTCAAAGACTTTTATGATTTTTGGATTTCCAGTAAAGTTAGAAGATACCAAAGGGGTAATGAGAAGCCGGTAATCTAAGGACAGACAATAAGGGTAATAACAAAATTACCGAACTCCGAACAATCTTACAAAGGGAAAGTCAAAACTCATAAGTATATACACAGACAAAATCAGTCAACAACAGGAAAACTGTGAAAACCGTAATGACCCTGACTTGGTACAGGCATTTCTAAAGAAATGGTGGGTTGAATCAGATTTTAAAGCGCCAAACCTCCCACTTTCATTACGGCTCAAAGGCTCCGGTGTTAAAAAGACCCAAAAAAAGACATGGACAAACAATGATTCACAAAACAAAATCAAAAATTTTAAAGATTGTCGAACCCCACAAGGAATCAGTGATGTAATCATGTGCTTCGGACGGGTAAGCAGTGTCTGCTCAACTAGTGGGCACCCATCGTGTTACTCTTGTTATAATCTCAATTAAAAGTCATAAATGATGAAAGGATGGGATTGTGGGTACGACTAACATAATTTATCAGTGGTCATTTGTGACGCAGATATTAAAGTCAGAGTAATGATCGTAATACTTTCGAAATGATTATTTCAATTCAACCACCAAGAACAAAATCAGAAGAATTGCAAAGTTTAAATATCATGATAATAGCTGGCAATAGATGTTTGGCTTAACAAATAAATCCCAGATTAAATGACATGTCTTTTGTGCACTTTGTTAATCCGAAGTCATGTGGTGTGACATAGACATGACCCTTTCTGTTTTAATTCGAACGATGTAAACAATTGAAATGTATTGAAATGTAAGGAGAACAACAATTACTTTGTAGATCACTGCTGTTTTAGCATTATATTGTATTTGTGTCTTAAAATTGCTTACTATTGAAAATAAAACACAGAAACTAATTGACCTTATTGAACCAAATTGTTGTGAAATAATCATTGAGTTGTCCTCTTTCAGAAATATTTCCTACGAAAATATCTAATTTCCGAGATTTCCGCAATTTGAAGATTTTTTCTTAATTTATGAAAACGATCTTCTCTGAAATAAATATAAAACAAAGATAACTTAAAGGGAATTGATTAAAAAATCTACATCATTCAACATTCTTCATATATATGTAGAACATATAGTTTTCTAAATATATTTTTTCTTTGATACATTTTATGCATATAGCTATAGAGTGAGCGAGTGAGTGATTGTTGTTTAACGTCAACTGAGCAATTGTTCAGCTATATCATGGTAAATCTATGGAAACTGACAAGTACGCATACATTTTTGGTGGAGTCCGTCTTTTTCAACTTTCTAGTTTTCTGTGCTACGTTTTTGTTTTATTTGTCTTTGTTCTGTGTCTTCTACACAATTGTCGCCTGCCTCTCTGGATTGTCCATTCATCATTTATTGCTAAGAAAGTCCCCTGGCTCAGATGTTTTTGGATATAATAAAGAAATTATGTTTTTGTTCTTGTACGTTCCTAAAATGAAGGTTTTTCTTTTCTAAAGTTGTAAAAGTGTATTACTTGGAATAGCAGTATTTTGACCTTTGTTGCATCATATCATGCTTTAGATATCTTTTCTAAAATTGTGTTTATATATCCGTTGCTTTTGAATAATGAATCCAAAAAACGCATATTAAGAATATTTTCTAATTTATGTTCTTGATTTGGTTTTTTTGTGTGTTTAACGCCACTTTCTTGAAATATAGCTGTATTTTAAATAACACTATCCTACAAATGTAATTATTACGAAAACTAAGGTTATCCCTCTGGCATGAGTGGCCTCAGCAGATTTTGGCCATCCTGTTTGACCCTTTGATTTACCTGCTCCCAATGACTTTTAAATTATTTAACTTTCCAATCTTTTGACATTGAATATATCTAATGAAGATTATTTTTTTTAAAGCGTCGTGCGCACTTAATTAGATGTCTACGTATTTTTTATTGGTTTTTTAGATTGCCAGTCCATATCTGCCTATTTACACTTTCTCGTTTCTACTTGACTATAATTGGCAGAAAATTTTATGTTGTTTTCTTTAACTTACAAAAGAATCTAAACAAGGTTATCGAGAACCAATTTTCGATTGCAAATTAATTTTCGATCTAAAGTTTTATATTTGACCTGGTTTGCGTGCGAAATGCCTGGTAGCTCACATGAAAACCTTGTTAACCTATGGCTAGCGTCCTAAAAAGCAAGTATATCACATTGTGGTAACTATCACGTGTCATATATGTCAATGCAAATCCAGCAGTTTATCATGAAATGAAATAAGAAGTACTAATCGAAGCAATATCAAAAGTCTTGACTAATCCTCTTATTTTAGTACTCTGTCAAGGATTTAAATGCTAAAACGTTAAGAAGGACTTAGAACTGTTAAAAGTACATTCCTGTGAACTTTGAGACAGATGACATATTTACAAAATATATGCTCGCAGCGACATTTTAGAATTTGATATTTAATTTCCATGGCAACATCGTCTTGATAAATTTTTAAAATTTTAAGTAGAACACGATTTACCGCTTCTGGTTACTCCTTAAATATCTTAAAACTTTTCTTATCATGAGAATTGATGATATCTTAGGCAATTATTATCAAAAACCTGACGATTTATGGACATATGAATATTTAATGTTGGAATAAATCATGATTGTAACGATACATATTACGTTTCTTTTTTTTCTTCTTTTTTCTTTTTTTTTCTTTTTGCCATATTTTAGTTTTCAATGTATAAAAACAGGAAACTTAGCCATCACCGTTATCATTACAACATTGATGTTGGTTCTCATATTTCTACTGTATCATGTATAATCCATTAGAGCATTTGTTTAATATATAGTAGATTAGTTCCTTCATAAATCTACTTTAATGAAATAGAGAATATGACGGGAATCAATATTTGTTTTCTATGCTACATGATATTCTGTCAATTCTTATAATTAGAGAAGAACTTGAAGATACCAAAGGGGTAATCAGAATCCGTATATCAAAGAAGGACAGACAATACAGTGGCAAAAAGGACAAAAGGACAAACAACGATCTGCAAAACATTACACATAAAACTAAGCATCGAGTAGCACGAACCCCACTAATGACCGATGGTGTATCCAAGTGCTTCGGACGGGTAAGCAATTCCTCCTCCACTAGTCCCATGTGGTAAGTTTTTGCACGTCTCTCTCTCCCTCTCTCTCATTCCATTCCTCGTTCTCTGTTCTTATTCGATTTACACATATTAATGTAAGAAATAGTCATAAGCATGCATGCTCTTTCAAATAATGTTGTAAATAAGGGTAATAACAAAATTACCGAACATCGAGCAATCTTCCAAAGGGAAAGGCAAAACTCATAAGTCAACAAACAGAAAAAATCAGTCAACAACCGGAAAACTGAGAAAACCGCAATGGCCCTGATTTGGTACAGGCATTTCCAGAGAAATGGTGGGTTGAATCAGATTTTACGGCGCCAAACCTCCCGCTTCCATTACGGTTAAATGTTCCGGTTGTCACTATAACAGCATTTTTAACAATACTGGGACAAATTAGGTATAATAGTAGTCAACGCAGTACTTTATGAAAACGGTCATCTTCTTACACAATTTGATTTCAAATGAGATGTTGAATGACGTCATGTCTAAACCACTATTACTTAATCCTTATCTTTATACATTTTCCCTATTTACTTTATGAAAATCCATCGTTTATTATCGTCTCTGCAGAGACAGAATATTTTTCGACAAGATCTTGATATCGGAATATAAACTTTTTTAAGAGATCGAATAAGGCGAATCTTTTTATAGCCCTGTTCCAGTAGCCTGCTTCTCAGATAAAGATGACGTTTCAAGAAATCAGAATAATTGCTACTTGCCCTTGCATAGCAAATCAATTGTGAGATGTAAACACCATATGCAGGAGAAGCTGCTATATTGCTGCACATATTTTGAAAATTTATAATTTTAAAATTGAAGTCATCCCGTTTATTATAAATTTTAGTACTGAGTTGACCACTGTCGTCAAATTCGAGGTATAAGTCCAAAAATGATGCGGACGAAGCTGTATCTGTGGTCTCTTTAATTTCCAGCTCTAGAGGATATATCAATGGAAGAGATTCTGCAAATCTAGGATTATTGATAGATAAAACGTCATCAATATACCTGTATGTGAAATTAAAGGCTCTAGCTTCATGAATCTTCTTATCTTTTACAAGATTTTGAAGAAACTCCGACTCATATGAGTATAAAAATAAATCGGCTAGAGGAGGAGCACAATTCGTACCCATTGGTATGCCAACGACCTGCTGCAACAGTGCCCCTCCAAAGGAGACAAATAAGTTATCGATGAGGAACTCCAGCATACTGATCACTTGTTCCTCGGAGTAGCATGTTCTACCTTTTTTAATTTTGTTTGAAAAATATGTGGAATTGTAGCCTAATACAACAAATTTTGAGCCATCGTTTCTATGACTGAAAGCTTTGTGAATGGTTTCTTTTAAGCGGGTTTTTAATTTGTCATGCGATAGGGTGGTATGCAGAGTTGAAAAATCAAAAGTTTGATGCAGGATACCTAAGAGAAAAATCTTGATTTAAGGTTATCCAAAAGATCTTTAGAGTTTTTCAAAATCCACATACGCGAGTAAACAGTTTCACAATATTTCTGTTGTCCCTCTTTTACTGCAGACAGAATATTTGTCAGGTGAATAGACAATTCTTTCGTCGAACAAGTTGATGATCCCGCTATGTACCTTTCTTTGTATGGTGTCTTATGGTGTTTAGTTATCCAATACAAATAGGGTACATCCTCAGACTCTTTACCAGAGGGAATGCTTAAAGAGGTCACGAAGGATCTGTGGTTAGCTAGGATTTCATCTTTGTCGAACGAAGTTGGTTTGTATGTGGTATTACCAGAGGTGTTGTGATCTATTCCTAATTCCTTGATTAGGCATTCGTAGTTGTTGGAAGTCTTGTCCGCAGGAACGATAACATATCTGTCATGAAGAGAGGAAAGACAATTTAACAGCTTCTTGATCTTCAAATACAGACTTAGTTCGACTATTAACACAATTCCTGAGTTTGCGAATCCGAGCTTGTACTAGAGACCTGATTGTTCAAAACCAGTCTGACAAGGACTCTAATTCAGGATCTTGGTCTACTTCTCTCTTTTTCCACCTTCTGGCATAATCTTCAACAGCATCCATAGTTATCTTGAAATTATGTTTCCAATTGATGTGTTGAGGTTCCCTGAATTTCGTACCATGAGAAATCACCTTTCGGAGACTCTCATGTTGAACTTATTGTATATAGGAGAAGACTTCATAAGTTTGTTTAACTTGTGTCTTATCCTTTATGCACATTTGAGCAAATAAAATATGTTTAAACTAAGTCTAAAAGTAGCAATAAATAACAACGGATATGTTCCTTTTGTCATAATCACAATTCGGTCATTTCCTCATTCATGACTTATCATCGGGTTTGTTACAAGAGTAACACTACGGGCGCTACTACTAGAGAAGCAGGAACTGCTTAATTGTTTTGGAGCAACTGAGTTCATTCCGACGGTGTGTAGTGTGGTTCGTGTTATTCAACCAGTAGTCTTCCTGTGTAGTTTTGTAGATCAGTGTTTATCTGTTTGTCCATTTGCTTTAGGTCATTGTATTGTCTGTCGTTTGATTTACGGCTTCTGATTACCTCTTTGATGTCGTCAAACTTTTCAACTGTTCATATGATATGTACTTATTCAAAACGATTGATTGATTGATCCATTCATTGATATCCAGCGACATTATTTAGGAGAACAACTTCAACTAATTACATTATAACTTCCAAATGAATTACGAGATCGTTTGTTATCTTATGAATGTTGGACTGTTGTTGCATTGTCATTTCGGATTGTGGTATTTAGACTGTTCTCTCTAATAACTAATGTAATGCTATGTTTCTTTATAGCGACATGTGATGACACAACCTAACTAGACAATGTAAATTTGAACAGCCAAATGATGACAGCTACTTCATAAATATTTGGCAAATCTTTAGATTGGAATGCTTCATATTACATAATTAATGATAAGTGATGAAAGACAATAAGCTAGACAAGCGTGGTCATTTGCAATAAAATTGCATTAATCATGTGCATACAAATGTGTTTTGTTTATTTTTTTCCCAACGGAATAAATCTTTTAACACAAGTGTTAACATTTGTAGAAATGTATATGGTTAAATTATTTTAAAATAGATCAGCAGTTTTAATGCGAATATCACAGCAGGTGCAGTGCGTAGTATAAACGTTGAACCAACGTAGCAGCGATATTTCCATGTCATTTCTATGTAAAAAGTACATTTTGTGGCTGCTGAGAATTTATTTCTATAAAACGACATGTAAATGAAATTAAAAAAAATATATATTGTTTGCAATTTATGTCATGTAACAGGAATATTGTATTTAGAATTTAGAATGTTACTTACAATGTGACAACTTAGTGAACGTAATATTATATTTATGAATGTGTCACATGATTGGTTTGGTTTTTGATGTTTAACGCCACTTTCAACAATATTTCAGTTATATCGTGGCGGTCAGTTTTAATGGTGAGGTAACCATCAACCTGTCGCAATTCACTGATATACTTTATCACATAATGTTGTATCGGGTACACCTCGCCCGAGTGGGATTCTAACTCGCAACGTTAGTGGCTATGCGCACTGATTGCATAGGTAATTATAAATCCAACTACAATACGATCACGGCCACGACGGCCCCTCGCATGATTGGTACCAATAACCATAATAAATATGAATAATAAACAGTTAGATATGTACTGTAGTCTTAGGGAGCAATAAAACTAAAGGTCTAGACAACATAGTTAAAATCGGCTAAAACCACCATTTCCTGGGGAAGAGAACCTTAGCTTTAATAATACATTGTAATTACATTATTTAGGAATTGCAAATTTCAATAATAATTGTATTCAATACTACATACTAGTAGCGAAACACTGACATTTGGGCGGTCTTTTGGGGACTAATAGTCCACCAGCGAAGTATCGGCCAAGTGTAAGTAATAAAAACCTATATATCTAATTAAGTGGACAGGAATAAACACGTCTTGTATCGCACCACATTATGTCTTGCCAGATAATGACAAATTTCTCAAAGACGCTAACATTATTTGTTTTCATTCCCTTTGGAATATAATGATCACTTACGTCAACAATTAAGCGTAGCTCATTAATCGTTGCCTATTAAAGAGATTAACGAGAGTATGACACGGAAATAATGTATTACATCCTTGTACTTATACTTCGATTAGAAAACATAGTGCGAAACATAATCACCAAAGCAATGTAACATAATTGTGCAGCTTGTTCTTATCGTTATTATTACAGAACAAATATTGACACAAACTTCTTTTGCAATGGACAAATCAATTATCAGATAGAAGATTAATTTAATTACTGTAGCTGTGAATTCATCATCACAATCTGGTGGTGCCATAACGAAACAGTCGGTAAGTTTTATTAATGTGTTAATCAATTTGGGGTCAGGGGTTATGGTGTTTAAAGCCACTTTCAACAATATTCCAGTTATATCGCGACGGTCAATTTTATTGATGGTGGAAACCGGAGTACCCGACGAGAACCACAGAGCAGACGTAATCAATTTGTTTACAAGCAATTAGTTGATAATTATATATTATATAAATACATTCAGTGTGTCGAAATCGAATGGGCGGACAATATTAATTTATATAAGCAAAGAGTTCACAGTTAACAGAGTTACATGCGAACCATGTGTTACTTCTTTCTTGTTGTGCACTGATACGATTTATCTGATATCGAGATGACGAGCTTCTACAGGGTAATGATGATTGTATGCTACCTTGAAAAACGTTTTTTGTTTTCTTAATTGGAATTCTTGTTGCACGAATTGCATTAGTAACGATTGTGTATAAAATTCTAAACACAAGACTGAATTAGCTCATAGTGTACACTATAATTATCAGCTGTAGCGTTTAGTTCTACTATGTTTATCCCGGGGTTTTGATGGGCCCCGTGTTATTCATCTTTTAGTTGTTGTTTTTTTCATCCCGTGTCTTGTGAACCCAATGTTGCCAGTGTCTCTGAATTGTCCATTCATGATTGCTCATTCGGTTGTCTCTGCCATTTATGTGTTATTGTAGCTAACCAGTGTACATTATACTATTATATTACAAACGTGTCATGGCGTTTTCA
Source organism: Bathymodiolus brooksi (assembly GCA_963680875.1). Lineage (NCBI taxonomy): Eukaryota > Metazoa > Mollusca > Bivalvia > Mytilida > Modiolidae > Bathymodiolus > Bathymodiolus brooksi. Next base: position 63,516,537 of record OY804583.1, read on the forward strand.
CAAGGTTTAAGCATATAGTTGGGGTTTTTCATATGCTGTATTTCAATTTATTTTCCCCAATTTTAGTTTTCCAGTTGTTTCAGAATGAGCACAGTTAACGAAATTGAATACACAAATGCATATGTAATGAACTTTAATAATAAAGGCATATCATGCTTTTGATTATTAATTGCTTTCCAATTACAATTTCAGCGATGACCAGGTGCAGTAACATTTTTACTCGTTTTGCATATTGGCTGTATATATATTGGGTGCAGTACTTTTTGTATATTAGCTAGCGCTGTTAACCATGGACATGAAATAATAAAGGAAATGTCTATAAGATTTTTTCATCATTAGTCTCAAGCCTAACTTTTGGTGCACAGTTTGTTAGTTTTTAATAAAGATAGCTTTGAAAATTTTTACAGGAATGTAGAAAATAAATGTTTTGATTGACAAATCCATTTCAACTTTGATTTGGTATTTTACATACGCAATAACTAACCTTCGGAAGAGCTACGATGCTAATTAACACACCTACACAACGGAACATTACTTGGCAATTAACAACACAAGTCTGCATTTGTAATTAGTATAATTTATCAGTAGGTGACAATGATTGATATCACCCTTTCATTGCTACGTTTATTGAACTCTAATTGTGTTATACTGCATACTACTCCAAACAATCGTTTGTAAATGCAACCCTTGTTCGTCTTAGGGACCAACTAGTTTTGTATCTGCGAGGGAGGGGGGTGGTGCAAAATATTTTATTCGGATATGAATCTATTTCGCACAGAGTAAAAGTTAGCAAAGCGTTTATATGGAAAAGGGGGGAACATTGATAGTGTAGATTGATCTTTAGATGTGACGGGCGATGAAATATTTAAAAGAGATTCAATCCCTTTTCCCAGATAAGAAAATGTCTTTGACGCCTTACGTAAACTGAGAGGCAGATGGTATTGACTGCCCTTTATGAATGAAATAAAGATATGAATTCAAAATTGATGACAAGAATATTGTCTTTAGATCAAAACCAGTGTCAGGTAACCCGTCAACATGTAATTGCATATTCCGCAGTGACTGCAAACCTTTATAACATTTGTACTTCCATGTAGCAGAAAAACTTTATCTTGGGATTATTGAGATTCCTAATTGTGCACTCATAATATTTGCTTGCCTTTTTTTTGTTTTATTTATCTTCATTTTTTTCCTTTTGTCCTTTTTTGTTTTGCCCTTGGTGTCGTCGATTAATTTGCGGTTTCTGTTTACTCCTTTGGTAACTTTTCCTTATTATTTTTATATTACCTATCTCATATCATAAAAGTCAATCTTTATTTATGGGCTTATAGTGTTTAACGCCACTTTCAACACTATTTCAGTTATGTCGTGTCGGTCAGTTTTATTGGTGGAAGAAACTGGAGTACTCGAAGAAAACCACCGAACTGTGGCAAGTCACTGACAAACTTTATCACATAATGTTGTATCCATTACGCCTTGACATGGGGTGATAGGCATTGATTGCATATGTACTGATTAATCCCCTCAATCTTTATGTACATAATTATAATTGATCAGTGATATTGCAATTTTGTATTCCATTATTATATAATCAGGGAAATATATGCATATATATATAAAATGTACCAGAAATATACAACTCATATAAATAATTGATTTATACGTCTTTTATCTAACTAACTGATCATCGAATTTTAATATTTTAATGGCTACAGTAACAATAAACACTAAGGTTTTATCCGAATGGATTGTTGGAGCATTGACAGTTAGCTACATGTGAAACCAAATACAATAATTGTAATGTTTAATTCTTCAGGATAAAAAAACAGCTCTTATTGTGGTGGTGTGTTAAATTGATTGAAAACTACAAATAAATAGTGGATGTTGTTTGGATTGTAAAAGGCGATATATTTATTATTAATGTTAATTAAGTATCTAACAAATTGTTTGATTCGTGTAGTATAACTTTTTAAGTGTAAATAGCTCTTTATGTTGCCGGAAAACCACTTAATGAAATTAATCAGATGATATATACATTTTGTATCTGATCAGTGCCTTCACATACAATTTCTGAATACCACATTTGTCTCAATTGATAATGTCAGGTGTAATGTGAGGGAGGTATGCAATTTGGCATGCAGTGTTTTTTGTGCATTAATACAAGAATATGAAAGAGTGCTCGTTTGCAAGGTTAAATATTACCTACTTGTACTTCAAGAGATACTGGAATTTCATATTAACATTGTTATAAGACAGGTTGTGATATACTATTAGGATAATATAAGTATATAGACGACAAACAAATGTAAGTACTTCAAATATATCTTTTTAACTCTATGATTTGAATCTTAAGTACGGTCAAACCTGTATATGAATTCGAGGGAACCTGAAAATGTTACCTTTATGAGCAGTTGCCCTTTATATACAGGTTAGAATTATATGCACTATTCATTGATGGGGAAAATGAGACTGTCCTTCGTAGAAAGTGCTTTGTTATATAAAGGTGCCCTTTAAGGCAGGTTTAATTTATTTGACTGTATTAATATTTGCACTATTTATAATATTTTATTCCTTTATTTTACCAGTACGTCATACATAACTTCGTTGAGATTAGACTTCCGAAGAAATTTTCTGCTCTATATCTCCAGTCGATACAGAACAGTACATTTCTTTGGAAGTATAATCTCAACAAGATTACGCCATACACACAAATGTAGTACTGCTACATTTATATATGTATTTCTCTCTCTCTCTCTCTCTCTTTCTCTCTCTCTCTCTCACACACACACACACACAAAACGTCAGTCAATTTTCAAGCTAGATTACAAATTGTCCAATTCATCTTTTAATAAATTTGGCAATGAAAAAGAGAACGAAAGAATTTATATTTGAACCTTAATTTTCTTCATTAACTTTTACTAGTATGCAATGTATAATACCGTTACTAATTTATACATGTTTTTTCTCTCCCCCACCATGAAACGTCAGCCAATTTTCACACTAGATTGCAAATTGTCGAATTTATCTTTTAATCGTTTTTGCAATGCAAGAGAGAACGAAAAAAAATAAAACTTGTAAAAATTTTTGTGTTTTGTGATTCTTACCATTACGTTAAAGTTAAGATGCATTTGAATACCGATGTCCGTATGTCCGTCCGTCCGTCCGTGCACACAGCCTACGATAACTCTAGTTCTCGTACCGTCACATGTCTGACTATAACTCAAGCTTGATGTGGACATATTTGAAGAAAATTATACACAACCTCAGGATTGATGAAAGTACGATATAATTTGATTTTCACTTTTATCGCTGCACAGTTGTTGGACTTCATTCGTTAAAAAGGTATTTTACACGTTTGCCCCGACCACTATTTATAAAAGCATTATCAAATCATAAGACTGTTAGCAACGATTTTTATTTGATGAATCGTGTACAAATAAGAGCCGTTGTTATAATGCAAAATTTGTCTAATGTTCCTTCATGCGAGCAAGTAACTTAGCATTGTACGAAAATCAATTCATATTGACTTGATACAATATCTATTTATGGTATAATTACTATTCTTTATTATTATAAAATTTCATAAAATCATTTATTTGGGGTATAGTTCACGGGGACAGGAGTTATTGAACGTTCTGAAGCACTCCATTCTCACTTCCGGTTGTTGTGAGAGTTCGTGTTTTCTTAACTTTGTTATTTACTCTTGTTAAACATTTTGTGCTTGTACATTTTTTTTTGTAGTATTCGGATCGTGTGTTTACATAAAGATCTGTTCGATTGTTCTCTATGTGTTCCTACATTGCTGTTCAATAACTATTGTATATCTAGGGATATCCGAGTGTAAAACAGATGAGGTGTTTTGATTCGAACGTCACGTTGCAACCCACTTTCTCTTGTCACTGATAATCAATGAATTTGTTCATATTGTTGCTTCTGGGTACTTCCATCTAAATGTGTGTCGTATAACAAAGAACATAAAAGTTATAGAGGAAAAAAATAAATACCACAGGTCAAGTACACAAACGAATGCGAACGCACAGAGCCCTCCTACAAACAACTGGATTATCTTTGCCGCAGTTAACATTTTTCTTTCCTGATGTTCAATATTTGGTAGTTACACTTTCTAACTGTTGTGTCGAGTACCACTGAAGAGAGAAATCCCCATATATGTACAAAGGCCGACAGAAATGATTGAAAAACAAAACAGACATGTGTATGGAATATTATATGACATATAAGATGCCTACAGCGGGCATTAGTATATTATTTACATACTACAACTGTGATAAACAACATACTGTTATCACCAAAACAGCAGTCAAACCTTTGGTGCTGATATGATATGATTTGATACTATTTCAGAAATTCATAAATATTATACTTCTCTCTAAGGCTGAGATAACCCTTATTGGATAGTGATGTATGTTCGTGGTGTATGGAACATATTGTTTTGTGTTTGTTTGTTTTATTTTCCTTCTTCTTGTGTGCCCTATGTTGCCAGTTTCTCTGTTGATTGCCCCTTCTGTATTCTCTAACGTTTATTTTTGTTTTATTTTCCTTCTTCTGGTGTGCCCTATGTTGCCAGTTTCTCTGTTGATTGCCCCTTCTGTATTCTCTAACGTTTATTTTTGTTTTATTTTCCTTCTTCTTGTGTGCCCTATGTTGCCAGTTTCTCTGTTGATTGCCCCTTCTGTATTCTCTAACGTTTATTTTTGTTTTATTTTCCTTCTTCTTGTGTGCCCTATGTTGCCAGTTTCTCTGTTGATTGCCCCTTCTGTATTCTCTAACGTTTATTTTTGTTTTATTTTCCTTCTTCTGGTGTGCCCTATGTTGCCAGTTTCTCTGTTGATTGCCCCTTCTGTATTCTCTAACGTTTATTTTTGTTTTATTTTCCTTCTTCTGGTGTGCCCTATGTTGCCAGTTTCTCTGTTGATTGCCCCTTCTGTATTCTCTAACGTTTATTTTTGTTTTATTTTCCTTCTTCTGGTGTGCCCTATGTTGCCAGTTTCTCTGTTGATTGCCCCTTCTGTATTCTCTAACGTTTATTTTTGTTTTATTTTCCTTCTTCTTGTGTGCCCTATGCTGCCAGTTTCTCTGTTGATTGCCCCTTCTGTATTCTCTAACGTTTATTTTTGTTTTATTTTCCTTCTTCTGGTGTGCCCTATGTTGCCAGTTTCTCTGTTGATTGCCCCTTCTGTATTCTCTAACGTTTATTTTTGTTTTATTTTCCTTCTTCTGGTGTGCCCTATGTTGCCAGTTTCTCTGTTGATTGCCCCTTCTGTATTCTCTAACGTTTATTTTTGTTTTATTTTCCTTCTTCTGGTGTGCCCTATGTTGCCAGTTTCTCTGTTGATTGCCCCTTCTGTATTCTCTAACGTTTATTTTTGTTTTATTTTCCTTCTTCTGGTGTGCCCTATGTTGCCAGTTTCTCTGTTGATTGCCCCTTCTGTATTCTCTAACGTTTATTTTTGTTTTATTTTCCTTCTTCTGGTGTGCCCTATGTTGCCAGTTTCTCTGTTGATTGCCCCTTCTGTATTCTCTAACGTTTATTTTTGTTTTATTTTCCTTCTTCTTGTGTGCCCTATGTTGCCAGTTTCTCTGTTGATTGCCCCTTCTGTATTCTCTAACGTTTATTTTTGTTTTATTTTCCTTCTTCTGGTGTGCCCTATGTTGCCAGTTTCTCTGTTGATTGCCCCTTCTGTATTCTCTAACGTTTATTTTTGTTTTATTTTCCTTCTTCTTGTGTGCCCTATGTTGCCAGTTTCTCTGTTGATTGCCCCTTCTGTATTCTCTAACGTTTATTTTTGTTTTATTTTCCTTCTTCTTGTGTGCCCTATGCTGCCAGTTTCTCTGTTGATTGCCCCTTCTGTATTCTCTAACGTTTATTTTTGTTTTATTTTCCTTCTTCTGGTGTGCCCTATGTTGCCAGTTTCTCTGTTGATTGCCCCTTCTGTATTCTCTAACGTTTATTTTTGTTTTATTTTCCTTCTTCTGGTGTGCCCTATGTTGCCAGTTTCTCTGTTGATTGCCCCTTCTGTATTCTCTAACGTTTATTTTTGTTTTATTTTCCTTCTTCTGGTGTGCCCTATGTTGCCAGTTTCTCTGTTGATTGCCCCTTCTGTATTCTCTAACGTTTATTTTTGTTTTATTTTCCTTCTTCTGGTGTGCCCTATGTTGCCAGTTTCTCTGTTGATTGCCCCTTCTGTATTCTCTAACGTTTATTTTTGTTTTATTTTCCTTCTTCTGGTGTGCCCTATGTTGCCAGTTTCTCTGTCGATTGCCCCTTCTGTATTCTCTAACGTTTATTCATAGTTGTGTGGTTTCTAATTAACTCAGCTCAAAAGAAGGAATTTTAAGTAAATACTATAAAATGAAAATAAATGTATTACAACGTACAGTAGATAAACAAAGCGTGTGTGTATGTGACCTAGTAAAACAAACCTGTTAAAATTGTATCTGAATGATGTAACACACACAGTGATAAGCCTTCAAATTATCTTACTTGACCGCAAAGATTTCTGACTAATCGCACATTACGTACATTGAACAAAACCCAGACTACTTGATAAACGAGAGTAACGAGCATAAGATACAGTACTATTGAAACAAAAGCACCTCGGCATTCACCTGCGTACTCATGCGGAAAAAGAAGCCCGTTATGTCCAATACCGGCAACTTCTTTTGTTTCAATAGTAATGTATCTAAAAAAAAATTAATTAAAGAAAATCGTGAGAACATTATGAACGATTTTACCTAATTTTCCTATTACAACATTGGTAAAAAAAAATCGGCTTGTAACGTTGCTGGGATATTGTACAACTGATTAAAACCCTCCATAGCTTTTAAGCTTTACTTTACCGCTGTTAATATTTGTTCCCTGATGTGCAATGTTTGGTAGGGCGTATTGCATTTGCGCCAATTTTTGAAAAATGCAATCTTTCATTTGCGCCACAAGGTTATATTTCATTTGCGCAAAAAAAAAAAAAAAATCATTTGCGCCATTTTCCAGGTAACATTTGCGTAGTTAAATTTTTAACTGTGGTGCCGAGTACGACTGAAAATATAAATCATTTTATATGTACAAAGTTCACATAGGCATCTTGCTTGACAAGTGTTTATTTACTGTGTGACAAGTGTTTATTTAATACTTGCGTGACAAGTATGAATTAATTAATGTGTCACAAGTGTTTATTTAATGTGTGAAAAGTATTTATTTAATTAATGCGCTACAAGTGTTTATTCTATATGTGGCGTGTGCTTATTTAAAACAATGAGTGACAATAATATGCATAATCAGTGATACAACCGAATCGAGTTGTTTCGAAGTCGCATGGAATGATGATGTGTCTTCGAAATGGGCGAATATTCGAGTAGTCTGGGATAAGAAAAAAAAATGACAATGCCAACGGGATAATCAGAAGCCGTAATTCGAAGAAAAGTGAAAATTAGTTATTCAACGGTCAACAGAAAAGCTCACACAAAACTAAGATTGAGCAAAGCGAAATTAGACTGGGACATACACGAACGATTCAAATAATTTTAATTTCGATTCCTCTAATTAGGATTGAAAATGTGGGTGTAATTATTTGACGTTTGAGTCGTCATGTCTGAGACTGTTGAGAAAAGCCAGTACAATATTGAAATATAGGATTCCGATCTGTCAATTTATAATATGCCTAAACTTTACGGATTCTGATTATCCCTTTGGTATCTTCAAACTCTTCTTAGAGTAGAGTAACATCACTGGTATTTACTATTCTACATTTCACAGTCACAATAGTATCTTCAACAAAGAGATGTGTTGTGTTGAGTTTTTGTGTTTCGCTTGTCTATAATCCCGTGTTTTTGAGTGCCCAATGTTATATCAGTGTTTCTGGTTATCCATTCTTGATTGTCCCTTCGTTCCTTAACGTTTATTTTATACCCTATGTGTTCTCTATGTGTTCCTACATTGCTGTTCAATAACTATTGTATATCTAGGGATATCCGAGTGTAAAACAGATGAGGTGTTTTGATTCGAACGTCACGTTGCAACCCACTTTCTCTTGTCACTGATAATCAATGAATTTGTTCATATTGTTGCTTCTGGGTACTTCCATCTAAATGTGTGTCGTATAACAATGAACATAAAAGTTATAGAGGAAAAAAATAAATACCACAGGTCAAGTAAACAAACGAATGCGAACGCACAGAGCCCTCCTACAAACAACTGGATTATCTTTGCCGCAGTTAACATTTTTCTTTCCTGATGTTCAATATTTGGTAGTTACACTTTCTAACTGTTGTGTCGAGTACCACTGAAGAGAGAAATCCTCTTATATGTACAAAGGCCGACAGAAATGATTGAAAAACAAAACAGACATGTGTATGGAATATTATATGACATATAAGATGCCTACAGCGGGCATTAGTATATTATTTACATACTACAACTGTGATAAACAACATACTGTTATCACCAAAACAGCAGTCAAACCTTTGGTGCTGATATGATATGATTTGATACTATTTCAGAAATTCATAAATATTATACTTCTCTCTAAGGCTGAGATAACCCTTATTGGATAGTGATGTATGTTCGTGGTGTATGGAACATATTGTTTTGTGTTTGTTTGTTTTATTTTCCTTCTTCTTGTGTGCCCTATGTTGCCAGTTTCTCTGTTGATTGCCCCTTCTGTATTCTCTAACGTTTATTTTTGTTTTATTTTCCTTCTTCTTGTGTGCCCTATGTTGCCAGTTTCTCTGTTGATTGCCCCTTCTGTATTCTCTAACGTTTATTTTTGTTTTATTTTCCTTCTTCTTGTGTGCCCTATGTTGCCAGTTTCTCTGTTGATTGCCCCTTCTGTATTCTCTAACGTTTATTTTTGTTTTATTTTCCTTCTTCTTGTGTGCCCTATGTTGCCAGTTTCTCTGTTGATTGCCCCTTCTGTATTCTCTAACGTTTATTTTTGTTTTATTTTCCTTCTTCTTGTGTGCCCTATGTTGCCAGTTTCTCTGTTGATTGCCCCTTCTGTATTCTCTAACGTTTATTTTTGTTTTATTTTCCTTCTTCTGGTGTGCCCTATGTTGCCAGTTTCTCTGTTGATTGCCCCTTCTGTATTCTCTAACGTTTATTTTTGTTTTATTTTCCTTCTTCTTGTGTGCCCTATGTTGCCAGTTTCTCTGTTGATTGCCCCTTCTGTATTCTCTAACGTTTATTTTTGTTTTATTTTCCTTCTTCTTGTGTGCCCTATGTTGCCAGTTTCTCTGTTGATTGCCCCTTCTGTATTCTCTAACGTTTATTTTTGTTTTATTTTCCTTCTTCTTGTGTGCCCTATGTTGCCAGTTTCTCTGTTGATTGCCCCTTCTGTATTCTCTAACGTTTATTTTTGTTTTATTTTCCTTCTTCTGGTGTGCCCTATGTTGCCAGTTTCTCTGTTGATTGCCCCTTCTGTATTCTCTAACGTTTATTTTTGTTTTATTTTCCTTCTTCTTGTGTGCCCTATGTTGCCAGTTTCTCTGTTGATTGCCCCTTCTGTATTCTCTAACGTTTATTTTTGTTTTATTTTCCTTCTTCTTGTGTGCCCTATGTTGCCAGTTTCTCTGTTGATTGCCCCTTCTGTATTCTCTAACGTTTATTTTTGTTTTATTTTCCTTCTTCTTGTGTGCCCTATGTTGCCAGTTTCTCTGTTGATTGCCCCTTCTGTATTCTCTAACGTTTATTTTTGTTTTATTTTCCTTCTTCTTGTGTGCCCTATGTTGCCAGTTTCTCTGTTGATTGCCCCTTCTGTATTCTCTAACGTTTATTTTTGTTTTATTTTCCTTCTTCTGGTGTGCCCTATGTTGCCAGTTTCTCTGTTGATTGCCCCTTCTGTATTCTCTAACGTTTATTTTTGTTTTATTTTCCTTCTTCTGGTGTGCCCTATGTTGCCAGTTTCTCTGTTGATTGCCCCTTCTGTATTCTCTAACGTTTATTTTTGTTTTATTTTCCTTCTTCTTGTGTGCCCTATGTTGCCAGTTTCTCTGTTGATTGCCCCTTCTGTATTCTCTAACGTTTATTTTTGTTTTATTTTCCTTCTTCTGGTGTGCCCTATGTTGCCAGTTTCTCTGTTGATTGCCCCTTCTGTATTCTCTAACGTTTATTTTTGTTTTATTTTCCTTCTTCTGGTGTGCCCTATGTTGCCAGTTTCTCTGTTGATTGCCCCTTCTGTATTCTCTAACGTTTATTTTTGTTTTATTTTCCTTCTTCTGGTGTGCCCTATGTTGCCAGTTTCTCTGTTGATTGCCCCTTCTGTATTCTCTAACGTTTATTTTTGTTTTATTTTCCTTCTTCTGGTGTGACCTATGTTGCCAGTTTCTCTGTTGATTGCCCCTTCTGTATTCTCTAACGTTTATTTTTGTTTTATTTTCCTTCTTCTTGTGTGCCCTATGTTGCCAGTTTCTCTGTTGATTGCCCCTTCTGTATTCTCTAACGTTTATTTTTGTTTTATTTTCCTTCTTCTTGTGTGCCCTATGTTGCCAGTTTCTCTGTTGATTGCCCCTTCTGTATTCTCTAACGTTTATTTTTGTTTTATTTTCCTTCTTCTGGTGTGCCCTATGTTGCCAGTTTCTCTGTTGATTGCCCCTTCTGTATTCTCTAACGTTTATTTTTGTTTTATTTTCCTTCTTCTTGTGTGCCCTATGTTGCCAGTTTCTCTGTTGATTGCCCCTTCTGTATTCTCTAACGTTTATTTTTGTTTTATTTTCCTTCTTCTTGTGTGCCCTATGTTGCCAGTTTCTCTGTTGATTGCCCCTTCTGTATTCTCTAACGTTTATTTTTGTTTTATTTTCCTTCTTCTGGTGTGCCCTATGTTGCCAGTTTCTCTGTTGATTGCCCCTTCTGTATTCTCTAACGTTTATTTTTGTTTTATTTTCCTTCTTCTTGTGTGCCCTATGTTGCCAGTTTCTCTGTTGATTGCCCCTTCTGTATTCTCTAACGTTTATTTTTGTTTTATTTTCCTTCTTCTTGTGTGCCCTATGTTGCCAGTTTCTCTGTTGATTGCCCCTTCTGTATTCTCTAACGTTTATTTTTGTTTTATTTTCCTTCTTCTGGTGTGCCCTATGTTGCCAGTTTCTCTGTTGATTGCCCCTTCTGTATTCTCTAACGTTTATTTTTGTTTTATTTTCCTTCTTCTGGTGTGCCCTATGTTGCCAGTTTCTCTGTCGATTGCCCCTTCTGTATTCTCTAACGTTTATTCATAGTTGTGTGGTTTCTAATTAACTCAGCTCAAAAGAAGGAATTTTAAGTAAATACTATAAAATGAAAATAAATGTATTACAACGTACAGTAGATAAACAAAGCGTGTGTGTATGTGACCTAGTAAAACAAACCTGTTAAAATTGTATCTGAATGATGTAACACACACAGTGATAAGCCTTCAAATTATCTTACTTGACCGCAAAGATTTCCGACTAATCGCACATTACGTACATTGAACAAAACCCAGACTACTTGATAAACGAGAGTAACGAGCATAAGATACAGTACTATTGAAACAAAAGCACCTCGGCATTCACCTGCGTACTCATGCGGAAAAAGAAGCCCGTTATGTCCAATACCGGCAACTTCTTTTGTTTCAATAGTAATGTATCTAAAAAAAAATTAATTAAAGAAAATCGTGAGAACATTATGAACGATTTTACCTAATTTTCCTATTACAAAATTGGTAAAAAAAAATCGGCTTGTAACGTTGCTGGGGTATTGTACAACTGATTAAAACCCTCCATAGCTTTTAAGCTTTACTTTACCGCTGTTAATATTTGTTCCCTGATGTTCAATGTTTGGTAGGGCGTATTGCATTTGCGCCAATTTTTGAAAAATGCAATCTTTCATTTGCGCCACAAGGTTATATTTCATTTGCGCAAAAAAAAAAAAAAATCATTTGCGCCATTTTCAAGGTAACATTTACGTAGTTAAATTTTTAACTGTTGTGCCGAGTACGACTGAAAATATAAATCATTTTATATGTACAAAGTTCACATAGGCATCTTGCTTGACAAGTGTTTATTTACTGTGTGACAAGTGTTTATTTAATACTTGCGTGACAAGTATGAATTAATTAATGTGTCACAAGTGTTTATTTAATGTGTGAAAAGTATTTATTTAATTAATGCGCTACAAGTGTTTATTCTATATGTGGCGTGTGCTTATTTAAAACAATGAGTGACAATAATATGCATAATCAGTGATACAACCGAATCGAGTTGTTTCGAAGTCGCATGGAATGATGATGTGTCTTCGAAATGGGCGAATATTCGAGTAGTCTGGGATTAGAAAAAAAAATGACAATGCCAACGGGATAATCAGAAGCCGTAATTCGAAGAAAAGTGAAAATTAGTTATTCAACGGTCAACAGAAAAGCTCACACAAAACTAAGATTGAGCAAAGCGAAATTAGACTGGGACATACACGAACGATTCAAATAATTTTAATTTCGATTCCTCTAATTAGGATTGAAAATGTGGGTGTAATTATTTGACGTTTGAGTCGTCATGTCTGAGACTGTTGAGAAAAGCCAGTACAATATTGAAATATAGGATTCCGATCTGTCAATTTATAATATGCCTAAACTTTACGGATTCTGATTATCCCTTTGGTATCTTCAAACTCTTCTTAGAGTAGAGTAACATCACTGGTATTTACTATTCTACATTTCACAGTCACAATAGTATCTTCAACAAAGAGATGTGTTGTGTTGAGTTTTTGTGTTTCGCTTGTCTATAATCCCGTGTTTTTGAGTGCCCAATGTTATATCAGTGTTTCTGGTTATCCATTCTTGATTGTCCCTTCGTTCCTTAACGTTTATTTTATACCCTATGACAAGTGTGATCAAATTTCAAAAGAATGATAAACCATACATAGGGTTCGAGTTAAGATAAATGAATTATATCTCCAAGGTCACGACTTTAGGTTGATTGATTTGATTTATTGTGCTTAACTTCACATTCAGCAATATTTCAGCTATATCATGGCAACCAGTTTTAGTGGTGGAAGAAGCCGGAGTACCCGGAGAGAACCACCGACCATGGGCAAGCAACTGGTAAACTTTATCACTTGCAGCTGCAAGTCGAGTGCACCCTTTTTGTAATTTACAAAGCAGGATGCGAACCCACGCCGTAATGGTGATAGGCTTGTGTGAGTTGTTAGGTAATCCAACTACCTAACTCATTGAGCCACCCGGGCCCTACAACTACCCAACTCATTGCGCCACCCCGGCCCTACAACTACCGAACTCATTGAGTCACCCGGGCCCTACAACTACCTAACTCATTGAGCCACCCGGGTCCTTCAGCGTTATTCGAGAAACACGCCTTGCACACCAAGTTCAGAATAATAGCATCTTAATAGGACCTAATATAACGTTAATTTCGTTAACATTGAATGTAATATGTTCAATGGTTGGCTTATTATTTGGTCAACTCGAAACCTAGCTAACAAACACACTTCTTTTGCATTCACTTCTATGGAGTGGAATGTTACGGTTCTCTTTTAATTGAAACCAGGTACAACACGCATGTCGTGCATGTCGATCATATTTTGAAAACGATGACTCGAATACCATTATATCAATCAAAATCATGTCTGCCAACAAGTCTATAACACACAAAACTTTACAAGAAGGTTATTCTGCAGGAAAACATCACTATTTTCTTTAATAGTGAATTGCTATGAATTAATACCTGAATTAGCTTCGATGGTATAATTATTCGTTTGATAGTAAAAACGTATCAAATTTAGTGCGGACGACGCGTTTCTAGAAAAACGTTCATCTGGTACGCTCAAAGCCAAAATATTTAAAAGCAAAATAATTTTATAAAGTTTAAAAAAAAAGGGGGGTGGGGTTAATCAGTATAGCAAAAACTCGGCTAATGTCACCTATGCCTGAGGGATGAGTACCTTAGTTTTAATAATATTGACATGATTTAAGATCTGTAAATTTCAATCAAAAGGTGACAACTTGAAGCAAGGTGTCGAATAACTTAATATCAGAGAAACTTTATGATTATTGTTTTCTTTTTATACAAGACAATATACTAAGAACAATAATAACTACCTTATTCTCTAAATTTTGATTTGAACTTAAAACCAGGCGTCGAATAACTTAATATCAGAGAAGCTTTATGATTATTACTTTCTTTTTATACAAGACAATATGCTAAGAGCAATAATAACTATCTTATTCCCTAAATTATGACTTGAAACTGAGTTTCTAATAGGATGTTGCTGACATGCCCAAGTCCACGTACTTCAGTATTTTTTCAATTAAAATTACAATTGTTAGCAGACATTCAAGATGGTTATGAGTTTTACAGTGTGAGTAGTGCTGGATTTACCATTGTGCTTATGTGTACTTAGGCACATGGCCCCGTTGACCAGGGGGGGGGGGGGGGGGGGGGGGGTTGGCATCTTCCTGCCAAAAAAAAATTACCATGGATTTTTTCTTATGTGGTGCAATTTTAATATTTTAACTATTCCTGAATTTCCTGAGCATGTATGCCTGACTGCCTGTAGGCCTACCGGGTCTACCTCCTACATCCAGTTCAGGACCCAAGTAAGGGGCCTCATAACTTAACTAGCACAGGGCCTCATTTGTCCTAACTCCGGTACTGAGTGTAAGTATTGTACACTGTGGTATATTACTTTTTAATATTACTTACAATATAGTGTAGGAAGTAATATTTATAATTTCGCACGGTTTTGCCCTACAATTTGGCTTTGCATGGTATCTACGAACATGAATATGTTTAATGAAACCCTCATTTTATTAAGAAGAACAGACACCGCAATGGCCAAGCTTAGACATTCATCCATTCGTGAATATATTTTTTGTCTTCAATGGTAATTGTTTTTGTTTCTTTAGAACAAATGACCTTTCATTGTCCCGTAATAAATCACACAAATCCTAATTAATGGTCTATTGGCACTGCAATTAATTCTTCGGTCGTTAACGTACAATAAAAGAACAAACACAATAAGGTACTACCAGTCTTGTTTGTAAGATGTAATAATAATTAATATGCATTTGAAAATGCGACGCCAGAACGTTTTTACCAAATATGCTTTGTAAAGCCAGTTGTAGAAAGTTTGCAATTTATTTTAATAATGAAAACGTAGATATATAATTTAGGGCACGCAATCTTCATCATCAACGCTTATAGTAAACAATTGAAGAGACAACTAATTTAAACTTTTTTTGGGAGCAATAAAACCAAAGGCCTAAATGAGATAACCAAAATCAAAGGTCATCCGTATCTAAGGGAGATTAGCAATGGTTTTAATAAAAGCTACACTATTTAGGAACTGTTATTCTGAACATGAATACATCTCATAATCCATGTCAGTTCCGAAGCACTGACCACTGGGCGGTTGATACCACAGAAGACTTATCGTCTACCAGCAGAGGAATCAACCCGATGACTAATAAAAACGTAGATAATAAACCATATCAGTGTCAAAGCACAGACTATTGGGCGGATGATACCATCGAGGACATATAATCCACCAGCAGAGTTATCGACCAAGTCATAGAGGTTAAAACTCGATATACCTGTTAATGCGCACGACGCGTATCTGGTTAAAATACGTTAATTAAAATACAAGTAGTATCATATCAACGTGTTAGAGAAAGAGCTGTGCCTAGCAAAAATGGACAAAAATATTTCGAAAACTGGATACAAAAAAATGTAGTGTTTACTACAACGCAAACAAAATATCAAATATTTCAAGGTCAAACCCCCTGGAAACATCAGAGAGATAAACCGATTAATACAACCGACAATCTATACAATCCCACAACATCTGCGGGCCGCCTAGGATTAAATGCAATGGTAATGAATAAATCCTCAAGGTATTAAAGTTAATATCAAGCTCAAAGAACCATGTAATAGCGATATTTTTGAATTTCCTTTTACTTAAGGAATCGCGGAGTAGAACTAATGGAGTTTCTTTAAAATGTAGTAAATGTTCTAAATATAGAAACTACGATTTGTAAGATCTGGTAATTGATGTTTTGGAAAATAATGGACGACTCGATTAGTTCTGGTTAACTAAGTGTAATTTCAATCTTATAGCTTCATTACATCACAATAGATGTAATTAATTTCAAATATTTGCCATGTTTAGGCCCATTCTTTTGCTGTCACCAGTTTTAAATTGATTATAGTAGCTATCATTTTGAAAATGTTTATATCTAATTTGAGTGCGTACGACGAGTTTCGTGAATAACCTGAATCAGGTACGTTAACAAATCCAAAACAGTTCTAGTTGGAACAGTTCCAAAACATAATCGTAGAAAAAGAGTAGAAATCGATATGTGCATCATCGCTTACATTACCTGCTTGCTACAGGGCCTTCAATAAAAAGTGGCGAGATGAAGCTAAATTTATGGGCTCATAGTAAAAAAAAAGGCAGTAATTTCTTCTTAGATGCTTTGTCTTCTTAATATTATAAGTTATGTAATAGACAAATTTCTGATAAAAGGCTATGCACAGTTTTAATATGTCAACATTAATGAGCATTATGACTTCGAGTAGTACCTGATGAAGGTTATTCCAGAAACTCACACTAAATTATATATTTTCATTATCTTCGTTTTTATTGTGAATGAAAATTAAAACAGTGATATCACATTCAACACGTAAGATCGTAGAGCTACATACCTCTAATAACTTTTCCAACACATGTTTGCAAGTTACTCTTTGGCTTATTTATATTGACGCAAATTCAATGTTGAATACTGTTCTTAATAGCATAACATTACCTGGTTTATTAGTGCACATTATACAATTACGACCTTCTTAGAGGTTTTCCCCCAAGAGCTTCGAGGGAAACAACCCTTCTCAGACTGACACTTATTGATGGCCACCCCCTAAGAGGGCAGTAATCGCTTTATTATACCGAACAAACAGAGAAATAACCATCTAGTCCGAGAGGCATATGTGGCATATGTGTAAAAGTCTTAGTTAATTTCCTGGTCCGTGTTAAGTAAATACTGTTGTAGACATGTTAGTGTGGCTTTCGTTGCCTTCTTAGTGTTAACGACATCCTTGGAGTCTAACAATTTTGCAATTTCATTGTCAGAAGATTTGGCGAAATGGTCCATTTTTATTAAAAGCAGATGTCGATTCAGACGCGATGACGCTATAGACAATAGGGTTGCCTACCAGTCAATGGGAAATTCTAAAAATACATAAATAATTGTCTAAAGACATGTGACTATAAATGATTCATATGATACGGCTGCCATGCATCTAAATAAATTTCAAAACGGATCTAAAGTACAGCTGTAAGAAATACAAGAATTAAAGTGCAGACTATAAACAATAATCAAGATGCCCATCTATATACAGTTTCCAGCGCAACGATTTAACTACTTTATTTAGTGTTTTTAATCTTATTCTTGCTATGAATATATCTGATATATTGCTGATACAATCACTGATATCTAGTGCATTTATTTCTGACAAAAACGATGCAATCGACTACGCTCGTATACGCTTAAACCATTGCTATCAACGTTGATGCAAAGGATGTACTCGCAAAACCTTCATGTAACCGCGTAACGTTTGACATTTATTGCTTAAACGATGCATTTACTTCTAAATTAAATCAACACGTGTTTTTTTCCCTCCGGCTGCTCTGTAGAAAATGGATGATGATATGCTTTTTATCTATTTCCCTATGATTAATATGCCAAATTATAATACATGTACCAGTATTTTACAATATGATGAAAAATATGTGCATTTATGCAAGTTCTGATAATTTCTCATTATGTACGCTGAAATGTAGGAGAAATTCTTGATCATCATAATTATTTATGATATCGTAGAATGACCCAATGTTTGGTATTGGTCTCCTATCTATCAGTGCAGCAGAAGCATGGAGAAACAGATTATCATCTTCATTTTCACTATCAGAAGAATCACTCTCAGATGATGAAGTTTCCTCGAATAAGGCATAAACTACCAGTGCTGCTGGATTGTCTATTTCCCGCTCTTCTGTTGTTGTCTATTTCCCGCTCTTCTGTTGTTGTCTATTTCCCGCTCTTCTGTTGTTTATGTTTACAAGCAAGCCACGTGTTGTTCTATTTTTACTGAATTACATGTTCTAGGTGAGGTTTCTAAAGGTCATTGAACGATGTATTTATTTCTGACTCCTAAGCGTGTACTAATCGTTCATGATCGTTGATAAAATTAAGGTTAGAAATAAATGCACTCAACGTAGTACGCTCAACGCGTTTCTGGAATAACCTTCATTAGATACGCTCATACTAAAAAGAGTGGTAGAAATTTGACTAAAGCACCTAACATCAAGGCCGGTCTTAGAGGGTGCGAGACCCAATTGTTCTCTGTTAAACATGCAATGTGTTGTTGTGTGTACTTGACATCCGAGAGTAGATAACTCTAGCGTGGGTCCCTTAAGCAAGGGACCTAATTGGGAGCTTAAGACCGGCCCTGCCTAATAAGGATAACCAAAAATCGTCTAGGATTATCTATGCCAGAGGGAATGTTTACAATAAACAACTTTATTTTACATTAGCTGAACATGTTTAACATATAAATATGTTTTATAAATAATGATGTTAAGCAACAATTAATAAATCAATAAAATAGAAATACCCCCAAAAAATAATAAGGTGCTGTCAACAACAAAAAAGTATGACATAGGCTTAAAAGACAATAACATAGATATTCTAATAGTGGTACATATAGTGATCATGTTTGCGGGATATTATGTACTATTATTATATGTAACACGTTTTCGTATCACAACAGTAGATATATTTGTCTTTCCTAAGTCATATTCCCTGTGATAAATACAATTTTGATCACACCTGCTTCTCGTTCCTACTTGAATGGCTTGATCAGTATTGTTGTATATATTTGTTGTACTGAACAATGCAAACTTTTCAATAGACCTCAGAGAGATATCTCTAGATATCAGATATAACAATACATTCTATTGCAATGGATGTGTGAAATAAAGAATATATTGATGTACTTTGTTCCTTTTTACTAAATCAGTATAATGGTGTACAACATTTACGAGAAATTTTTAATTGCATCCATTAGTTAAACTTGTCATACACTATTAAACACAAAAGAGACCCAGATGTACGATATAATTATTAGAATCAAATAACACCATTTCAAACAAATTGGATAACTTTTATCGCATTCATTAAATAGCTATAATGTCATCGTATCTTTTAGAACTTGTGTTGTGAGAATAATGACCCATAATAACACGGACCATTTCGTTGAAAAATTTCAAAACAGCACGAAGAAATTACAAAGACAGAAGCCGACTTCTGACTTTCGTGGTATCTTATAAGCAATCGCATGCAGAAGGGTTTTCGGTTCTTTCACTCCCTCATTAACCTGTCAATGTTTCGCGCAAGAATATATATAACTTTTGTCTCACGTTTTGGTTATGTTTTCATGTATATGTCTTTAAATGGGATAAACGTCTATTGTTCTGTACGCCGTCTTTATGTTGCGCCATCTTATTTCGAGATTTCAATTCTTAATCGCTTTCGGGTATCAATACAAAACACAATCTTTTATTTTCAGAACAGCTTGCTTAAAGTTCAGCGCCATCCGAAGCATATATTCTATATCTTTATACTTTTCTCACAATTAAGAGGACGTACACATATAGGCGCAGTTTATTGTCTTGCATAATGAATCATGTAGTTTATGATGATTTTATTTGTTAAATTAACAAAAGGGATAGGACACAAGTTTTACCAACTTATGAAGTCTTCTCCCATTGAATCATGTAAATGAAATTTAAATGTATCGAAGATCCTACTACAGTCACATGTCAATTACCTGTATGTTGTTGTCTTCGCTGTTGTGTGTTAGTGCCTAATATTTTTTTCAGATAATATTGTCAGTTTTGAAGAGTTACAGAGACAAATAAAAACAACATTGTTGTATTCCGACAGCGCATATATTTTCGGAAGCTAATATTGACTATCAATTAACGCAGCTTAATGTTGAGTAATGAACTTAAAATCAAAAAAGTGGAAAACACATTCAAGGTCATATCTTTCATCTGAACTGAACAATAAATTTGGAACATTTGAGGTTGTCATATTCTATACCTGGGTCTCAAAACTTTTTAATACGAGTGTACATCTCAAACTCAGAAATCGTGCAAGCAGAACACATTATATGTTGTACACATGGTTATGCTTACTGTTTGTTGAGTATGCGTAGAAAAATCGTACTGGCCTCAGGGTCATTAAAACATTTTTAGCACGAATTTTGTACACACTCAATCATCGTCCAATCAGAATACTGTATTTATTGGATGCAGTCTTCTCATTGGCTGTTACGCCTTGTGTACGAGTACACAGATTGTACTCTATACAATTATTGACTTTTAATCAAGTCTACGCATGACTATACGGACCTGGTCAATGATTGATTGACCGAGGCCAACGTCCGAGGTTAATCAATCATTGACCAGGTCCGTATAGTCTATAGAGTAGACTGAAATTAAAAGTCAATAACTGCTTTATTAAATAATAAGGAATTTTTCAAACTTTTCAACAGTATATTCAACAAAATAGGCTACAAATGTTTTATCATTTTTCAAGATTATTTAAATATTAAGATTTTGAAATATGATGAAAATTTTGAAATCTTATAACAATTTTGCAAGTTTTGACATTTTATGAACATTTTGATTTTTTTTTCTTTTTTAATTTAAATTTTGAAATTTTTGGAAATTTTTTTAATTTTGAAATTTTTTGAAAATTTTGAAATTTTGAAATTTGTTGAAAATTTGGAGCTAATTTTAATTTAATTTTGAAATTTTTTGAAAATTATGAAATTTTGAATTTTTTTTTTTATTTTGTAAAATTTTGAAATTTTGACCTTTTTTGCAATTTGATTGGCCGATTGGAAATGAAATCTCGTCTCTGGTTGGACAACGTTGAAACACCGAATAGGCAATAGACAAAAATAGAAACAAGCCCGAATATACCTCACGCGAGGTGTACTCACTCTGAGGTAGAGTTGAGAAAATGCTGTTTAGGCCAATCAGCGAAAAGCAAAATTCCTTATCATTTAAAATAAAAGCATTTTATGACCGCAAGGCCTGAGCTGTATTTTGGCGTACGACTTTGAAAATCGTACTCGAAAGTGCCTGAACCCTACTCCTTGGAAATATATTCATATATTATTACCTTTTCTTGTGATACTTTGTTAACAATTCTAACTGACCGATTATATTTAATCAATTATTGTTAGTACATTCTGAACGTTCAATACGTTTGACCGAGAACATTAAAAGACGTCTCAATGTTGTGATCAAATGTCAAGATGTTGCAGTCTCAATTGTTTTATAATTGTTTTAATTAAAGCAATGTAAACTTGGCTGTTTAAACGTAGATGAAATCTGATAAAACAATATAAGACATAGTAATAAGTTCAGGCATCACATAGACAGACATCTTATTCAATTAACTTTGACAGATATCATGTCATAGCAATGTCTCTCTATAAGGCAGCGTCCATAAAACTTTTAGATGAAGAAGGTCTGCTTAGTTTAACTTTTATCGCGAAATCTCATAGAAAAAACACCTTGACCTGAAAAGTGCACAACATGAAACAAATGAAAACAATAAGGAATAATTACAAATTTTTCATGTAAATTATAATAATCTGAATTTTGGTTCGTGAGAAAAACATCTTGCTTGGTGGAAAACGTAGTCTACACCCCCACCCTTGCATGTTAAAAACCCATTCCATAACAATATAATATTACATGTTTACCTGAATAAACAAGTCGTTGTTATCTTCTGCAAAATACAGCAGTGTAGAAAAAGAACAATCAGTGATGGCCACGATATAGCTGAGATATTGTTGAAAGTAGCGTTAAGCATCATAACCTTAATCCTTACCCTCAGAACTAAAACATATCCGACGTTTAGCAATATAGAAAACTGAATGTTATCAGGTCATTTCGTTTCCTGTCCAATCGGATCACCATAAAACTGCTGCTATTACCAGGGGCGGATCCAGGATTTCAAGTTAGGGGGGCACATAAATTGTTTTTGGGGGGTATTTCGTGCGAAAAATCACGATTTTACGCCAAAAAAATCATATGTTTTCCAATTGCGGAGGGAGGCGCGAAAATGTTTGGGGTATTTCGTGTGAAACATCACGATTTTACGCAAAAAAATCATATTTTTTCCAATTTTAGGGGGGGGGGGGGGCGCGTGCCGGGTGCGCCCCCTGGATCCGCCCCTGATTACAATATGGTACAGCTCAAGATATGCCATAAAAAACGATTCGCAAGCAAGTTTTTCTTTTTGTAATATACAACAGTGTTGAAAAATCAAAAAAATCAGTGACTTGATCAACTTTAATCACTTCTAAGATACAAATCTTTTCTTAGAATGATAGATTAATTTTACAGATCAAATAAAACAGCTGATATCTGATACAGGTTTTCGTGTTTATCAATCATTACTCTTTGATCCCCGGGAGGTATAACGTAAATTTTTCAGACTGTCTTGGAATAGTTATCCCTCAATACAATCAAGTGATATAATTTGATCAGTAGAAATATGTATTTTGGGAATAAATACATCTGTCTCAATTGATAGTGTCAAAGAGAAATGGTTTGAAGTATGATTTGTTTGGCATGAATAATATAATAATGGTAATTGTGAACAGGATATTTTTTAAGGGATTATTAATAAGATTATTGTAGCTAGTCAAGAAAATCGCCATGATATAGCTGAAAAATTGTTGAATTGGCATTAAACAACAATCACTCATTCACTCACTCACTAGTCAAGAAAAACATGACCATTGTATATTTCTGTGTTGAAAATATAATACAAGAACAAGATATCTTGTAACAAATAAGGGTAATAACAAAACTACCGAACTCCGAACAATCTTACAAAGGGAAAGTCAAAACTCATAAGTATATAAACAGACAAAATCAGTCAACAACCGGAAAACTGTGAAAACCGTAATGACCCTGACTTGGTACAGGCATTTCTAAAGAAATGGTGGGTTGAATCAGATTTTAGAGCGCCAAACCTCCCGCTTTAGATATATATTTTAATGCACACGACGTATTTCTTGATAAACCATCATCAGATACGCTCATAATCAAACAATTTGAAAGCCAATGCATTTTAATAGATCGTTGGAAGCAGTAACCAAGCAGAAAAGAAGTATGTAACACTTGGCCTCTTCCTATATCTAATGTTACTGCGGCGAACATATGTTATATGTATTTCAATCAGCTTGACTCAATCGCTAAACTTAAAATTATTTTAAATCCCAGTCAAGATATCTTGTCCAACGTTGTCGACTATATAAAGCAATATATGAAGTTGCCAAAATAGAGTCCACACTGGTCAGTTATCTGTATATATATATAGATATAGATATATATTCAAACTTGATTTGAATTCTTACTGTATGTTGTATGTCTTATGTTGTTGTCAACTTGTCATTATTTATTGTAATTTGCACAGCCCGTCAGGGTTTCTTGTTTTGCAATAAAGTTATTATTATATCATAGTAAATGAATGTACCACATAAAATATCAGAATGGAGCAGCACAAACTTAAATCAAAACAAAAAACATCATAGAACAAACTCTCGAAAAAATGTAAAACTTTTAGCTTGTTGATGCTTTTACTTTCATGACCGTCAACAATCCAGAATTTATATTCTTAGAGTCGTTAAGGATATCGGATTGGATATTTGGATTTGAAACATGTCTGCGATAAGTTGAAACGCAATATTCTCTGTATGAATCAACCAATGCATGGAGAGGACCGATATCATTTCTAAAATAAGGCAACGATTTTAGTTATTTAATAGAAAAAACTTTCAGATAAATTCAAAATATAATTTCTTAAAATAGCGTCATAATATTTACAGTCCACTAAACAAATTATGAAACTAATTGATACTAGTTCTAATATTCACAGATATTAAATAGAATTAAAATAAAATACCACACTGTCGGAACATTTCCATAAATCCAAAAGAAAAATCGTAGAAAGAGATAAAATCTATACCCCTAGCACACATCTAGATGACCGCGCACTTTTCTGTCTTGGTACAAGAACTTCAATAAGCTAATTTTTATGGAACCAAATTATTGTAGAACTAATGTTTTACCAAGAATAAATGACCTTGATTGTTATCTGATTATGTCATATATTTTTGTGTGTGCATGCAATGAAATAGGGTGAGAGGTGATTGTTAGTGCTGTTGATATTGGTGAAATAGCTTACCTCCACTATCAATATATGTGAGGGTTCGCATTTTACTTACATGTGGAAAGCACGTGCATGACCAAATCATTCCACTAAAACGTGAGGTTTTGGATTCGTCCATAAAGCTAGATTAACACCACCATTTTTTTTATTGAAGTGTCTGTACCATATCAGGAAAGTGAGCGGTCATTTATTTGTGTGTTAGAAGTGTCGATTTCACATATTTCTACAATATTTGTATTGGATTTTGGAACTGTTCCACCAGTGCGGTATTTGTTGATTTTAATTTTACCCGTAATATGACATATCTGTCTGAGGGGGCCGTCGTGGTCGTGATCGTAAGGTAGTTTGATTTACAATTATTTGTGCAATCATTGCCTATCACTAATAAAGTTGTTAGTTCGAACCCGTTCATGGCGAGGTCTACTCGATACAACATTATGTGATCATGTTTGTCAGTGGCTTGCGACAGGTCGGTGGTATTCTCCGGATAGTCCGGTTTCCTCCACCAATAAAACTGACTCACGATATAACTGTAATATTGTTGAAAGTGGCGTTAAACACCATAAACCAAACCTATATCTCTCTGAGGTTGATTAAAGGTAAAACGGTTAAATGCATAAACACACCTCTCGTGCTCTAAGGTAATATAAATATAATTCGTGTTTATCGGAAAATCTGTCTTTGAAATATTGCTTATATTCCAGTTGTATTTTTATTATTCGAATGGTTATGCAATTATTCGACCTTGAAAACATGACCTCGATAGGTTGGCTTCGTATTTTACTTCGTAAATTACTGACTATTATTACATTTATTAAATACACATAATACCACCATATCTTTGAGGTGTTAAAGCAATAAGAATAACACTGGAAAACCTTAATTAACGTAAATTGAAACTTTAAGTAAGTAATTTCTATATTAAAGAGTCATAGAGTCAGCAATAATAAAAATTAATCTTATCTGAGGCCATTAAACGTTACGCGATTAACCAACATGTGATTGATCGTATAGCCAACCGCTAAAAACACGAACCATTTCTCTCACAAACATCAAAACACGATAGGAGAAAATGACATAGACAGAAGACTTCTGTTGACGACTTTTGTTCCTAAAAAGAGGCCTTCAAGGTTTTATAAATGTACATGGCGCTCTGGCATTCTCTCCTCAGAAAGCCACCCAAATGACAACTAGCAAAGCACTTCCGTTATATCTT
The DNA here is from genome assembly GCA_963680875.1 of Bathymodiolus brooksi. NCBI lineage: Eukaryota > Metazoa > Mollusca > Bivalvia > Mytilida > Modiolidae > Bathymodiolus > Bathymodiolus brooksi. The sequence goes on from OY804583.1 coordinate 63,542,040, forward strand.
ATAAGAGACATATTGGGCATACCTATATTAATACAACCGGTCTTTTATTGGAATGTCAATTGGATGGTGAACATTTGTACCCATTGGGATGTCAATTGTTTCGTCCTTTTAGTGTTCTTGCTTTATTACATTATTTGTCTATCCAATATTTCTAATGGGGCGTCGTGATCATGATAGTATGGTAGTTGGATATTGGATATTGGATATTGGATTCACAACAACAGTCAAATCTATCTTATGTGACCTTCCAAGGGAAGAGTGAAATATGGTCACATAAAACAGGTGGTTGCTTAATACAGGTTTAATTGATATGAAATGCACCGTGGAGTGAAATAAAATCTAAGATCACATAATACAAGATGTTGTTTAATAGAGGTGGTCACTAAAGGAGGTTTGACTGTACTTATGCAATCAGTGCCCATCACCACTAAAGTCGATAGCTCGAATCCCGCTCATGAAGTGTACTCGATACAACATTATGTAATAAAATTTGTCAGTGACTTATGACAAATCGGTGGTTTCCTCCACCAATAAAACGGACCGCCATGATATAACTGAAATATTATTGAAAGTGGCGTGAAACAACATAACCCCTAACTAAATCTTTCTATTTTGAGAGTACCTGATTTAGGTTATTGCAGAAAACGCGTCGTGTGTATTAAATTAGATCTCTACATTTTAATGAGACAGAATCAACTGTACCATATATCTCATTGATATTTGTACTCAATCCACCTTCACAAAACAGAATTATATCAAGTCAATATTGATACATTTACATTCAAAAGAAGTGTTGAATATATATAAAAAAAAATAATATTTGAATTCGATAAAAAACATCTATTCATGTTTATGACTGCTGTTAAATCTCTCGTCAGTTATAGATGTAATTAACAAGGTTTTAATGAGAATCCCATGTGTTGGTACGTATTTATAATTATTTTATTTATTTATTTATTTTCTAAACAAAACCCCAATTGCATTGAATTGATACAAGAACAAACAAACAAACAAACAGACCATAGAGAAAATATATTGTGTAGTATGATTAATGATAGATATAATATCTATATCTAATTAGTTGATTGCAAATTATAATAATTCCACTTGATGCCAATCGGAACTTCGCGACAACAAGGGGCCATCGTGGTCGTGATCGTATGGTAATTGGATTTACAACTACCTGTACATTCAGTACCTGTCACCACTAAAGTTGTGAGTTCGGTGTGCTCGATATAACATTATGTGATTAAAGTTTGTCAGTGACTTGTGGAAGGTCGGTGGTTTTAGCCGGGTACTCCGGTTTCCCCCACCAATAAAACTGACCGCCACGATATAACTGAAATATTATTGAACGTGGCGATAAACACCATTAACCTAATCCTCACAACAACAGCATATCCAACGTTAATCAACGTGGAAAACTAAAGATTAGCATGTCATATCCGAAATAAAGGATTATTTATTATTGAAGACTTTTACCCATCGTCGGTAACCCAGACCTTATCACGCTTCGAGTACTATCCATTCATCACCCGTGGGTCCTCTGATAGACAAATACTCGTTTCGTTGAAAACAGCCTATAAATAGTTACCAATCAAAAATCATCGCTTGATGTTGTCAATCTCCTTCTTTGAGGTGAAAAGGGTATACAGAAAAATGGGTGCTCCCATAATTTGCAAGGACTGCCTTTCTTAATTTAGATACATTTAAAAGCTGTGATTTGATTGGTTTTAAAGCAGTCGTCGGGACTGATCAAAGTGTTGTGAAACGATCACATAACTACAAGGATTTCTCTGTCAGTTGACCCACTGGTTATAATTGTAGGGTAGTCGAAGCGTTGTGATCAGCTTTTTTACCAAATCACGACAATAACTTTGAGAAGATAGAAAAAAGTCAATGTACCCACATTATACATGTAGGTGACAGACTGTATTTACAAATGCGATATGCAAGATATTTGGAGAGAGCCAAGATTTCTGTACGATACAGACCTCATTCATAGACTTTGAAAAGAAAGTACAAAGGACTAATTTTCCGTCTCTATGCAACTCTTCATTCAGTGGCAACTCTTCATTCAGTGGCAACTCTTCGTTCAGTGGCAACTCTTCATTCAGTGGCAACTCGTCATTCAGTGGCAACTCTTCATTTAGTGGTAACTCTTCATTCAGTGGTAACTCTTCATTCAGTGGCAACTCTTCATTCAGTGGCAACTCTTCGTTCAGTGACAACTCTTCATTCAGTGGCCTCCAAATTCGTATTTCCGGTTGTCCCATCCATCCCTCATTTCTATATAGTTTTTTTTTATATATTGCTAGCTTATTCTAATCCTGAATATATAAAGGTTGTGATCGTACGGTAGTTGTAAGTTCGAATCCCGCTCATGGCGAATTGTACTTGATGCAGCATTATGTGAAAAAGTATGTCAGTGACTTGAGGCATGTCGGTGGTTTTCTCCGTGTACTCCGCCACGATATAACTGAAATATTGTTTAATCCTAAACCTAGCCCTGAATATATAGCTGAATTATTGGATAATCAATAATAATGACCAGTAAGTTTCGACATATATTCTGGTTGACCTAATTTCCAAAACAATCTAAGCAATTGGTTTTTACACTAATAAATTAACCGCATAAAATGATGTAAGATAAACGTTGCAGTCTTGAATTTATGAGTAGCCCTATTAACTAAAGCAATCATGTGTGGAGATAAAATAAAAATAAAACGTTTGAAATTAAATCAAATGGATATTAAGCTGAGGAAATAACTCAATTTAGCAATTGCCGTGCTCTTTGTGTTGTTCCTTAATATAGATATTGACAGAAACTTTTTAATAATTAGTTAGATGGGTGTCTTATATAATGTGTATATTAGGAAGAAAGGTGTGGATGCAAATCAACATGAGAGAATATCCAACTTTACACTAAGACACAAATTAACATGAGAGACTAACCAACTTTACACTAAGACACAAATTAACATGAGAGACTAACCAACTTTACAGTAAGACACAAATTAACATGAGAGACTAACCAACTTTACACTAAGACACAAATTAACATGAGAGACTAACCAACATTATACTAAGACACAAATCAACATGAGAGATTAACCAACTTTACACTAAGACACAAATTAACATGAGAGACTAACCAACTTTACACTAAGACACAAATTAACATGAGAGACTAACCAACTTTACACTAAGACACAAATTAACATGCGAGACTAACCAACTTTACACTAAGACACAAATTAACATGAGAGACTAACCAACATTACACTAAGACACAAATCAACATGAGAGACTAACCAACTTTACACTAAGACACAAATTAACATGAGAGATTAACCAACTTTACACTAAGACACAAATCAACATGAGAGATTAACCAACTTTACACTAAGACACAAATCAACATGAGAGATTAACCAACTTTACACTAAGACACAAATTAACATGAGAGACTAACCACCTTTACACTAAGACACAAATTAACATGAGAGACTAACCAACTTTACACTAAGACACAAATTAACATGAGAGACTAACCAACTTTACACTAAGACACAAATTAACATGAGAGACTAACCAACTTTACACTAAGACACAAATCAACATGAGAGACTAACCAACTTTACACTAAGACACCAATTAACATGAGAGATTAACCAACTTTACACTAAGACACCAATTAACATGAGAGATTAACCAACTTTACACTAAGACACAAATCAACATGAGAGATTAACCAACTTTACACTAAGACACAAATTAACATGAGAGACTAACCAACTTTACACTAAGACACATATTAACATGAGAGACTAACCAACTTTACACTAAGACACACATTAACATGAGAGACTAACCAACTTTACACTAAGACACAAATTAACATGAGAGACTAACCAACTTTACACTAAGACACAAATTTACATGAGAGACTAACCAACTTTACACTAAGACACAAATCAATATGAGAGATTAACCAACTTTACACTAAGACACAAATTAACATGAGAGACTAACAACCAACTTTACACTAAGACACAAATTAACATGAGAGTCTAACCAACTTTACACTAAGACACAAATTAACATGAGAGACTAACCAACTTTACACTAAGACACAAATTAACATGCGAGACTAACCAACTTTACACTAAGACACAAATTAACATGAGAGACTAACCAACATTACACTAAGACACAAATCAACATGAGAGACTAACCAACTTTACACTAAGACACAAATTAACATGAGAGATTAACCAACTTTACACTAAGACACAAATCAACATGAGAGATTAACCAACTTTACACTAAGACACAAATCAACATGAGAGATTAACCAACTTTACACTAAGACACAAATTAACATGAGAGACTAACCACCTTTACACTAAGACACAAATTAACATGAGAGACTAACCAACTTTACACTAAGACACAAATTAACATGAGAGACTAACCAACTTTACACTAAGACACAAATTAACATGAGAGACTAACCAACTTTACACTAAGACACAAATCAACATGAGAGACTAACCAACTTTACACTAAGACACCAATTAACATGAGAGATTAACCAACTTTACACTAAGACACCAATTAACATGAGAGATTAACCAACTTTACACTAAGACACAAATCAACATGAGAGATTAACCAACTTTACACTAAGACACAAATTAACATGAGAGACTAACCAACTTTACACTAAGACACATATTAACATGAGAGACTAACCAACTTTACACTAAGACACACATTAACATGAGAGACTAACCAACTTTACACTAAGACACAAATTAACATGAGAGACTAACCAACTTTACACTAAGACACAAATTTACATGAGAGACTAACCAACTTTACACTAAGACACAAATCAATATGAGAGATTAACCAACTTTACACTAAGACACAAATTAACATGAGAGACTAACAACCAACTTTACACTAAGACACAAATTAACATGAGAGTCTAACCAACTTTACACTAAGACACAAATCAACATGAGAGATTAACCAACTTTACACTAAGACACAAATTAACATGAGAGACTAACCAACATTACACTAAGACACAAATCAACATGAGAGATTAACCAACTTTACACTAAGACACAAATTAACATGAGAGACTAACCAACATTACACTAAGACACAAATCAACATGAGAGATTAACCAACTTTACACTAAGACGCAAATTAACATGAGAGACTAACCAACTTTACACTAAGACACAAATTAACATCAGAGACTAACCAACATTACACTAAGACACAAATCATTATGAGAGATTAACCAACTTTACACTAAGACACAAATCAACATGAGAGATTAACCAACTTTACACTAAGACACAAATTAACATGAGAGATTAACCAACTTTACACTAAGACACAAATTAACATGAGAGGATAACCAACTTTACACTAAGACACAAATCAACATGAGAGATTAACCAACTTTACACTAAGACACAAATTAACATGAGAGACTAACCAACATTACACTAAGACACAAATCAACATGAGAGATTAACCAACTTTACACTAAGACACAAATTAACATGAGAGATTAACCAACTTTACACTAAGACACAAATTAACATGAGAGAATAACCAACTTTACACTAAGACACAATTCAACATGAGAGATTAACCAACTTTACACTAAGACACAAATTAACATGAGAGACTAACCAACATTACACTAAGACACAAATCAACATGAGAGATTAACCAACTTTACACTAAGACACAAATTAACATGAGAGACTAACCAACATTACACTAAGACACAAATCAACATGAGAGATTAACCAACTTTACACTAAGACGCAAATTAACATGAGAGACTAACCAACTTTACACTAAGACACAAATTAACATCAGAGACTAACCAACATTACACTAAGACACAAATCAGCATGAGAGATTAACCAACTTTACACTAAGACACAAATTAACATGAGAGACTAACCAACTTTACACTAAGACACAAATTAACATGAGAGACTAACCAACTTTACACTAAGACACAAATTAAAGCTAAATAACAACGTTTTTATTGCTGTCTTATATTTTATCGTCAGAGAAGGGTATTATGCCCTAATAAAAACGTAGATACCAAACTTAATGCGAACGACGCGTTTATGGTATCACATTCATCAGGTACGCTCAAAGTCGAAAGATTGGAAAACAAAACATATTTGAATCCTTGGGAGCAATAAAACCAAAGGGCCTAAACTTTTTTTAATAAAATGCGTGTGAAACGCCCCCTAGCCTACCGTTGAGTTGTACTCTTTGATTCTTTCGATGAACGCTACATTTGGACATATTTGTCGTTTTAGTTTGGTGTATATAATTTGATTTCCCAGATGATGGGTTATCAACAAGAAAACTAAATACAGGTGAAGATATTCTACAAATACTGACATCATTCTAACCGATATCACATTTCGATGTTACAATTAGACAAACACAATAGATGATGTCACGGTGTAGTCAAATGTGATTGGCACAGAGCAACATGTCGTCGGGGTAAGAAGAGATAGAAAATACCGAAGGGGTTATCAGAATCCGTAAATCGAAGAACAGACAGCACAATGGCCAAAAAGAAAAAACAAACAACGATCTACAAAACATTACACAGAAAAATAAAGATCAAGCAACACGGACCCCAGAAAAATTCATGAACTCATGTGCTTCGGAAGGGTAAGCAATTCTTGCTCCATTTGTGGCACCCGTCGTGTTACTCTAGTTAACTGTAACTGAATATACTTCTGAAGTTAAGGTATACTTGACACTTGTGGCAGGTCGGTACATGCTTTTCTTATTTTTAAAAGTGGCGTTAAATACCCATGACCATAACACTTACCCAACTCTAACCGAAATGTTCAAGACTTATATCGTACCAATTAAACAGTTAGCATGTACTTCTCAATGGTCTGTTTCCTTGTCCAGCTCCAAAGATTTTAATTTAACATTATCACCCTGATACAACTGGGGAATTTATGTACGTGAGTTAGGTCTAGCATTCTATCAACCAAGTTACAAGCTCCATATACCTTACATATGCTTCACATAAACATGATTAAAGCTATCTTTGGAGGAAATATGTATTTTCGTAAATTATTTATAATAGCAACCATGCTCATGCGAATTAAGCCATGACATCCACAACTAAACTACATACATACTTAATGTATCTCATTTTCGTGGGGTACTTAATGTCGCTATTGTTCCTAAAATAAATAGACGCGAACATAGATAAATTATGATTACTATATATAAATGACAGACAATGTGCCAAAACGAAGCACTTTCTAGTTGAATGAATGCATCATTTCAAATGAAACAATACGTGATCTATTTCATACCATGGTATACGTAATGCACTAATACATGAAATACTTTTCATTACGTACCAATAGATGTAGCTTTCTAGTCTGTTAAAACAAATCAAGTGTATAAATTTGATAGTACAGGACATGTGCCACATGTCGAACAGGAACTGTTTACCCTTCCGAAGCACCTAAGTCTTCCCGGTTTTAAGTTGGGTGCGCGTTGCCTGATCTTTAGTTGTCTGTGTAATGTTTTGTTGGTCGTTGTTTGTACTTTTGTCCTTTTTCATTTGTCCATTGTATTGTCTGTCTTTCTTCGATTTCAAGTTTCTGATCACCTCTTTGATATCTTTAACCTTTCTTCGTTCCACAGTGATACAAAATATAAAAGTTTTATTACAATAATACATTGTATATCTTTTAATATCTCAAACTACCTCATTTCTTGTTTCGCAGATTTTGCTTTTGAACCATAGAAAGTCTTATGTGATTGAAATATAATAAATTTGTTATTAGTTATCTCCCTTGTAGCTATATATATAATGTCATGGCATTAATTGTATTCGGACTTATTATTAAATAGTAACAGAGAATGTATTTTGCTAAACATGAAGATAAGGAAATAATTTACAAAAGACCGCAAAAGAAGACAAAGGAAATTCCTTTTGCGGTTGACTTAATTGACCTATTTAGATAGTAAGTTCCTTCCTTGTAAATTACATTGTGCAATATAAGTGTCCTCTTGAATTGTTATGTTTTAATCAGATTGATCTCTGTCTACCTATGATACAGTCAGTGTCTATCTCCGCTCACATGTATACTATTGACACATGGGGGCGGCGAACTTATGGTAGTTTGATATACATCTACATGGACAAGCAACATATGTCATCACTAATGTTAGTCTCGTTGCATGACAGTTGGATCTCTATCTACCTAGTATGCAGTCAGTGTCTAACTACAATACATTATCGCCATGATATAAGGGAACGGTCATTTGGCTTTTCGGGAAGGGGATCTAGGAGAACTAAATATTATTGTCACACCAGTCACAGGAGTTTTCAAAGGAGGGGCAGAAAAATAGCGATGTGACATGATCTCGCGACAGGGATCAAAATCCCAAATTTAATTGTCAATATTCAACCATAATCTCGATTTTAGTAGTCGTTCTTGGTTTTGAACGGGGAGGAGTGGTACAAACCCCCGATCCCCCACCCCCTGCTTGTGTGTGTCATGTAGATAGATCCAACAACAACATATTACCACAACTAATTATATTCTACCTTACCATGTTCGTCCGAATATAAATCAATTATTCTTTAATGGTTTAAATAAGACTAAAACAATGGAATAATTCTCGCTATAACCTTTTATCATTCTGTTACAGCATAAGTAATAGTCGGTAACTGACTTACACTCTAGTGATATTGTTTATAAAAAATATATAATATCAAAAATATTGAATTTACTTGCACATATATATTTAGCCAATTAAATGCAGCCGTTTTCGTCATCGATAAGTCACTTGAACACCTGGGGTGCGTTCAACATCGTAGCTGCTAGGTTGAGCTACGTAGAAAAATCCTATTGAACGGAAAGCTAACCTAGCCGCTACATAGCTCTAGCTAGCTTCTGAATCCAAGATGGCGGCTAAAACTAAATTTAATTTCGTAAGGTAAAAATAGTGGCATTGCAGGAAGTGACAAACGCTTTTAATACGGATGATAATTTATTAAGGTAACTAGACAAATACGATTAGCTAAAATGTTCCAAGAAATTATTCTATATGATTGGCGCCATATTTGTTAGCACTGCTATGTAGCTAATCGTTCAATAACGTCATGGCTAGTTTACCTAGCAGCTAGGCTAGCTGCTACGATATTGAACGCAGCCCTGGCACAGTGCAGAGGTGTTCAAGTGACGTCACTATTTGTCCTGGGTCTAAGACACGTGCGAATTTTTTTGACAAATAGGTATTTCCAAAATTTGAATACCTATCGATAACAATAGAACTATAGTGTGTAACGTTAATTATACTCAAACCTTAATACAATGAAGTTCATAAATACTATAAAACAAATTATCTGTTTCAACCTGTCGTTACTTGGGTTATAGCGATACCTAAATACAGAAAAATTGTGCAACCTTATCCTATAAGACAGTCGGACACGTGACAAATTAAATGGACAATGGCCAATCATGATTATTCATGAGGGTCAAGCCAAAAATAATTTTAATTAACCGAAATACCATTGAAGGTGAAATAACTTATAAGTGTGAATTCCGCTACACAGGTTGGTTTGGTTTGATTTGTGGTGTTTAACGCCGCTTTCAACAATATTTCAGTTATATCGTGGCGATCAGTTTTATTGGGGGGGGGGGGGGGGGGGTACCGGAGTACCTGGAGAAAACCACCGACTTATTGCATAATAATTTGAGTACACCTCGCCATGAAAGGGGTTCGTTCTCGCCACTTTCGTGGTGATAGGCACTGATTGCACCGGTAGTTGTAAAACTAACTACAATGCGATCACGACCACGACGGCCCCCCGTTACACAGGACACACTTACATACATTCATTGTTTTTCTATGTAAAGCTCAATTGTACAATAATACCCCCAGCAAAACTATTGTAAATGCAGCCTCTAATATCACTTACAGGCCGGTAATAGATAATTTTCCAAGTGTCTAATTATAGTTTCACCTTTGACCTCTTATCACACACGTGAATTAGTGGAGGCAAAACATTATCATGTTACATAGAACTCAGTGTATGATAAGGTTGTAAACAAAGATAATTTTATATTTATATACATGTATTGTGTTTATGTAATGAAAATTGGATGATTCTTTTAAATTTAATACCTGTAACATTATCAGAATATGTTAAATCATTAAATCATGAGGATGTTTCATTTTACATTGAATAATTAACAGTTGATGGAGTACAACTACCAGATCCTTATGGCATAACAAAGAGTTGTTGGGATAATGATGTAAATAAATGGCCAGACATATTTTATCCTGATATATATCAATATATATTAATGGAGAATAGTTCATTATGATGGAACAGCTGAAGGAAGTATATTTGTCAAGGCAGCAATAATAACCACAATGTCATCCAACAGGCGTACTTGATTCACTGGGATAGTAGATTGAAGTATTAAATAATTCCTCATTTTTTCGATGACTCTCTCTACATGAATTCTCACATTAGATAGACATTTAGACTTGTGAACCTCCATTGCAGACAATTGTTTTTTACCTCGAGTGAATGATGGCATCCTTAATGTCACTCCATGTGCAGCAATTTCTTCCGATACCAAAACTCCCCGGTCTGCCAAGACTTCATCACCATGGGATAGTTTATATATATATCCGGACTTTAGAGTAATTTCCTTATTCGAGACTCTGCCTCCCCATCCTTTTGAAATAAAATTGACTGCTCCAGATGGAGTTATTGACGCTAAGTATTTGATGGTGTTGTTATGTTTGTAATTGCTCCATGTTTGAGCTCGGGCAGTTAAATTGTGAGGCCTTTCTATAAACACTTCGAAACAGTCGATCGTTGAAACAACTTTTTTGTAATTGGGTTTAAACGATTCTGGAATGTAATATCATTTTCTGGCCAAATGATTAAGCCCTTTAGACAACTTGCTATATTTGGTATCCATTGGTTTATAATTCTAGAAACTGATGTGTCGGACAAGTTAAACCGAAATGCCAAATCCCTATTCAACAAACCCAAACGAAGCTTCATTAATATTAGTAATAGATGATCTTGCATGGACATTGTTTTAACACAAAGCTCTGCACATATTGATACTTTGGTTAATACCCATAAAAATAACTGCATTGTCAAACCAGTGTAGAATGTTATTTCTCATTCGGTTAAATTGTTGTAGGAAAATCTTGATTTCAGCACCTGTGTTTCCAGCTTTTGTGTTTTTGATTTTAAAAAGCCATTTGCATTCACTTGGGAGGATAGCTTTTTGCTCAAGGATGCAATATTTTCTATGTTGGGATCCTCTTTTGTCTGCGTTTCTGAAAAATAATTAATTTTGTTTTATTTATATGGTTAAGGAACTATTTGTATTATAATATTATCATTAAAACATGAAATAGATATATTAATTATATGAGTAATGGTCTATATTGTTAATTAGTTAAATTGGTTCTCCTGTCATTATATTCAAATAGTATTTGAATATATTTAAATCAAATACAAAATTAATAAAACATCGGATTTATTTATGTTCACATTATTTATTAATGTTTCATATGTGTATGTATATATATTTATACCTTTTTCAATTTTCATAACTGGAATCTCGCTGGTACTAAGATCTAATAAGATGTTGGCAACATTTTCTGAACCATGGTCACTGTCATGGATGATTTCCTCATCAACATCCAGTTTTCGCTTTACTGCTCTTTTATATCTGTCTATTGATTTTTCATTTTTTTTTACGATGTTCCAATCCTGGTAGATTTTGATTTGGTATATAGTCTGGGTGTGAGCTATCATCTGAGGGTTTACCTACAGTTTAAATAATATTGAATGATTAGTGCAGCTAATTTAGGGCAAGAATGTTTATTAATAAATCAAGATAAAAATCAGAACAAAAACAATGTATGCTGTAGATTAGTAAGTATTGAGTTGACAAATAGTCCAGATGTAACCACTGATAACACCAAGTTACACAGTTCTGCTCTGTAGAGGATGAATTTTAAATAATATAATGATTTTAATCTAAGACAACACAAAGGAGTGTTTTCCATGTAATAATGATTTTGTTTTAAATTTATTTAATTACAATTAAAGTAAAAACAGCTTACCTTGTAAGAAATGTAAGCTACACACACGTGAGGATTGTGTTGGAGTCCATGGTTCCTTTCTTTTAATCGCATTTATCCATTGCTTTCTTTTTTCTTCAGGAAAAGATGGAATTCTATGCAATGATATATATTTTGCTTTGTTTTGTCCTTGTGCACATCCAACTATGCAACAGCTGTGACATAGCCAGAAATGATGGGTACTTTGCTCATTTGCATATCTAAGATGGCGACGCCAGGACGTCTGCAATTTTCATATAATCTATATAGACGATATCATTCATAGTTGCATGTGTGTCATTTTCTGAACTTGAAAATGATACCTTGAATCAAGCTGAATTAAATGAAATAAAAATTAATGAAAACAATTAAATATTCGAGGTTCCTGGACTAAATGAAAATCCGAGGCGACGAACCCTTTTTTGGCCTGAAGAGTCTGAAAATGTCTGAAATACATGAAACTGGTGGCGTGTGACACAAAACTTAACAATGAATGACATTTGGCGACATATTTTCTGAAATTAATTTAGATTCCTCAATAATATATGTAATTATATTAACTAACCTTATATTTCTAGCTTCTAAACTCGGAGTTCCCACATTAAATATAATATGATCATTTTTGCATGATCGCGATATCAAAGACATGTCTAAAATCGTTACAAAACAAAAATATTTGAATTTTGACAGAAGAAAAACTTTGCGGAAATAAACAATAACTTTTAATTTTCGAATCATTGACGGACACATTGAATCTCCGTACTATAGGCTATTTTTTGACAAATCTAAAAAACGATCCATCAAGCTTGAAACTGCAGTCACGTGATCAAAATCTAATTTAAATATGATGAATATTTATGAGGAAAGTACCCTCAATTTCTGGATATGAACCATATTTTCAATAACAAATAATGATAAAACTGATTAACTAATGCATTGATGTATGTATGTTGTGGAGGCTTCTGCCTCCACTGAATATGCATGACATTTATTCATGAGCCTCACTTTGGTTGGAAAGTTATCTATAGAGGCCGCTGATACAGGCCGCTGTACTAACAAGAGAGTTTTATTTTAATTTGACCCATTTTTGTGACAAGGTTGATATTTTTAACCTAGTCATAATAAATGGGAAAATTATTTAAACTCGCTCTCAAACAAAACAATTACAATTTCCCGCAACTTGGATCGTCAGTAAAAAAACAAACACTCATGCGTAAATTCTTGATATGTGTTTACAACTGATCAATTCAGTCAAATGACAGAAGAAGAAAAATTCGTGATCCATATTTGATATATTTTCTCTAGATGCCCAGTTCGTTCTTTTATAAAATGTTCATCAAATTTTATCTACTAAAGATATATCGATGTTTATGGGTGCAAACGGATATACATTTGATGACCTTTAATACCTGACATTTTTTTTAATGCACACTCGATTGGTGATATATAAATTGATAATTCAATTTTAAAGTTTTAGTTGGATTAAATGCCATACCATTTGTTTTTTCAACAACACTATTATTGTACAAGTTAGATACATTATTATTGAAACAAAAGAAACGGTCCGCATTGGATATAACGGGTTTCTTTTTCTGCATGAGTACTCAGATGAAGGCCGAGGTCCGTTTCAATAGTACTGTATCTTATACATGTTAACCGGAAAGAGATGTTCAAAACACCTATTTAATCATGTTGACGCTGGTATACACTTATAACGTTTGTTATCACATCCTTCCTTCCCCCCTACTCACTTGTTTTTATTTCTAAAAAATGGTTTTTTCCTGTATAAAATGTACATGTAAGCGGAACTACAAACTGCATATAATGGTAGGAAGTTAGGTTATTTTTACGTTTAATTATTTTCCATTCACACGTAAAATTACTTTTAAATAATTACCTAAAATAAAGATTGCATATTAAGTGCCGTGTGTAATTATATATAAATAATTACTCAATCTTCAGTATAGATCAATATCGACATGATTGAAATGTACGTGTTAAATATGATATAGATATAAAATAAAACGTAGATATCAAACTTTAGTGCGTATTACGCGCTTCTGGGAAAAACCATAATCAGGTATTCTCATAAAGCCTGAGAGAGTTTCACTGTCCTTTTAATAAATTGCATTATTGGAGAACTGAAAATTTGATAAATAAATACATTTAATAAACCATGTCAGTGCCGAATATTCATTGGGGTTCCATCTTATTATATTTCAAACAGCTCTGAGAATCAAGTTTGCGGCTTGTTCTGATGATACTTATCTTGTACTTGTTCTATTGCACAGACTTGATAATGTGTTGCTATATACTGTCATTGACTGAAATATAACTGTTCTGGTGCCAATTTCACGTTTTACTTGAGCTTTAGGAAACTACCTGTAGTTGTAAATCAGTCGAATTCCTGTTGACAAAAATATCAAAGGGACAATTAAGAGATAATTACATAATTTTATTATTTAATTCATAAAACAAATTTATGCGATTTTTCTAAAATCTAAGGTTCGTGTGTATTCGGTGCAATACTGGGAAAGAACTCTGTGAACCTCGCCTTTCTCCAGTTTTTAAGCCTCATACACATGAACTTAATATCTAAAGACACTGCACTAATATTGTATATTGATTTGGTACCTAATGTCAGTAGTTTAAAGTTTGTTTGACTTAATAGTTTGATAGTGTGTGTAGTTAAAACAGTTGTTCACTAATTGTACTGAACTGTAAATGTCATTGAATCTACCAAGGTTTACAGCTTCATCTCATTTTGTTCAAATGAATCACTTTTCATAGTATATAATACGATCACAACTCAGATACCATAATTCGTAATAACATTGAGACTTCTTCCAATGCTTTTCAAATGAAAAGTTTTCACTATAACTATCAGTCATAAAAGGTGCGGAAATGAAACGGATAAAGAATGTGAAGAAGATTACGTCATAATATTCATTTGATTTGATTAAAGGGATATTAAAGCTCGTTTTAACATATATTTTTTCAACTCGTGACGAAGGTTGTTTCTTTTCAATTTAATTGTAAAAACAATCCAAAAATACTTTGCACGCCCATATAATCCCTAATATCGCTAAAATATCACTTAAAATGGTCGAAATTAATTTTTGTCCAGGAAGCAAAAATTCAATTATTCGGAAAAAAAAAACGAGAAAACCGGAAGATATGACAGAATTATCAACGAATTATGTCACTTTTACAAAGTTTCATTGATAAAAACCGGGTTAATATTTCATAAATATCATTTATTGAACCAATTGCAAGTTTTCATGAGATACAAAAAATTACCAAAATGAGCTTTACTATCCCTTTAAAGGATGCCATTATTCTTTACAACAGTTATTTCCCGTTCTTTCTGAAAATAACAGTGAAAGGCTTATGTCGTTTGATTTTTATTTCTTTCAATACACAGTCGCTTGCTGATGTTTGGGTATGAGTTGGCTATTGTAAAATTAAGAAATAAATCATGGAAGCCAGAATGTGTTGGGAGTATTAACATGGATTGGCGGATATTAGTATTTTATCCCGAGCCAGAAGCTAATACTAATATCCGCCAATCCATGTTAAAACTCAAAACACATTCTGGCTTCCATGATTTATTTCGATTCTGATATGTCTAAGAGTACAAATACGGTAGTATACTTTGATTGGAAGACGGTAATTTATATTTACGCTTGCGGAAAATGTCGCACACAGTTTATGATGCCAATGGAAAAGTCAGTCACATTCACTGGCGCATGTGCTAATGAGATTATACCAAAAGGATAACTCGTTCGTTTGTTAACAAAGCGAAAGAAGGAGGTTATGTTAGAATATATGTTTTATTTTAGACTAAGATGTGTGTTTATGTTATTTACAACATTAATGCTTTTAATTCGATTATATCTAATGAATTTTGTAACAAAATCAAAGACAAAAACAAAGCAAAACATGTCAGCTGGATGTTTATTGGATGTTTTGCAATTCATTGGTATTCTACCTATATTTACATTTCTTTTCAGGTGACATAAAAGTAGAAAATATCGTTCACTGATTTAATGCAATTAGATGTGATGGATTATGTCTCCACAGATTCATTACCCGAGAACTCAACAATACAGACTGAAAACAGATCATGGATGATAAACGAAGACTTCCTATTCACAAATCATGATGTGCTCTTAAATTCCTTAACACCCTCGTTAGTGTATATGATAATTTTGTTTGTTTTTGGTATACCTGGAAATATCTCTGTGATTTACATATACTTCTGTAAATGTCGGGAATCAACAACACGTGTATTTATTTTAGCACTAGCGATGCTGGACCTCGTTCACTGTACATTCATTATGCCAGTTGAAATTGCACTGTTAGTAAATTTTGACGACTTTGATTACCCAATTCTCTGCAAAATTTCACGATTTATTTCATCTTTTATAAATAATTCATCTGCTTTCCTCCTCACAGTAATAGCAATTGATAGATTTAAGAGGATTTGTAGACCCCATGGACATATTATTGACCATTTCACGGCCAAGAAACTGGTCGTCTGCGCTTGGATATTTGCAGTTGTGACTTCGTGGCAGATGCTTATGCTTTATGGCACGCGCACATTAAAGCATGGAAAGACGTGCTTAATTTCTGACCACATGCACGATACTATTTTCCCTGTGCTGTATGTTTACGTTCTTGTGGTTGGTCAGTGTATCACAGATGCTTTACTTATAATATTTTATTCATTAGTTGGTCGTGAGGTATGCATACGAAAAGCGAAGAGACGACACAGACGAAGTCAACGCATAAGTACTGACGTTTCACAAATTAGAACCAGCTTTGATTTTTCCGATGAACAAACGCCATCGCCAACAGGTGGTATTACCGATAGATTTTCTTTTATATTCAAGCGTGAAGCATCAAATAACGGTACTAGGAAAAATGACAGTTCTCGTGGTTTCTCGCAAGAAAGCAGAGGAAGTAGCATTAGACAAACGTTTTTAAGTAAGACAACAATCATGATGTTCCTTGTAACTGTTGGATTTATTCTGTCATTTGTACCCCACACGATGGCTGTCATTCTGCGATATCAAGCCAAGGGGTATATTCATTCTTTAACTACATCCGGTATGATTACATATCAACTGTTCCTGAGGTCCTACTTCTTGAATAGTGTATTAAATCCTTTTATTTACTGCTTTGTAAGTAAACAGTTCAGAAACCAGTTTAAAGAAAGTGTCCGGTGCTGTAAGAAATAAAATATATAATTTAAATGTTTTGCTTTACAACGAGTTAAAGGAATAATAGTACAATTTCATTATCTGGAACTCGGACAAATGTGGTCTTGTTTGTTAATTTATGCTTGATGACTCTAATACTCTAATTCGAAGTAAAATCACCACTTCCACGCAACGAGGTTCAATTATAAATCATTAAAGAAATGAACAACAACAAATACGACACAGTTCCTAAATCTCATCGACACATCACAGAAAAAGATGTAAAATGATCACTCTAGTACACATATACATAACCACTCGCTTTCCTGACTTGATATAGGCACTTTTATTGAGAGATTGCAGATGATCGCGAAGGGTAAGCACCTCCATTTTTCTTATAAGACACACGTCTTGTCACTCATAGTCAACTCCGGTAGAAATCCTGTCCGTTGATATTTCGCAAAATAGCATTTGTGTAATCTTCGCAACTACAATAACGAGTTGTTAAATGTAAGCTGTAAATAAGTTTGAAGATACCAAAGGGGTAATCAGAAGCTGTATTTCGAAGAAGGACAGACAAGACACAAAAGGGGTAATCAGAAGCCGTAGTTCGAAGAAGGGCAGACAATGCTTTTAACATTAACACGAAAAATGATTATATGTTCCACTAGTCGTAAGCACTTCCCGGACCTTTCCTCATTCATGACTTATCAAAGGATTTGTAACTAGAGTAACACGACGGGTGCCCCTATTGGAGCAGGAACTACTTACCCTTCATGTATCACCTGCATTTTGTCACCCTCGGTTTTAGTGAGGTTCGTGTTGCTCGATCCTTAGAGTTCTGTGTAATGTTTTGTAGATCGTTGTTTGTCCTTTTGTTCTTTTTGGGGGTGGGGGTGGCATAGTATTTTCTGTCCTTCGATTTACGGCCTCTATTTTGTAGATTGCAGTTTTTGACAAATATATTCACGCCCGTTTTTGGTGGGGTTCGTGTTGTCCGATCTTTAGTATTCTGTGTAGTATTTTATACATCGGCGTTTGTCCTTTTGGTCATTGTGTTGTCTGTCCTTCTACGATTTACAGATTATCATTGCCCTTTTGGTGTCATCAAAATCTTCTTCAGCAGTTTGTCTGTCAAATCCTTCAGCATTAGCACTACATGCATTATCGATATACGCAACTGAAAGTATTTGTAAATTACCCGCAAAATATACTGCCGTTTTCTCTACAAGAATAGTTTGAAGATAAAAAAAGGTAATCAGAATTCGTAATCGAAGAATAGACAACACAATAGTCAAAAGAAAAAGGACAGAAAAACAAACAACGATCAAAACATAAAAACTAAAGATCGGGCAACACGAACTCTACTAAAAAACCGGGGGTGAACTCGGGGGTTCCGAGAAGGTGAATATTTCCTGTTCCACTGCAACATTTTGTATTGTGTTCGGATAGACTGTGTCAACATTTTGACTCATCCAAGATCCCTTTGTAATGTTATTTACCAACTTCATTTGTGAACACGACAGTTGTTGACATATTGTAAAGGTAAAGCAGATTATGAAGTGTTTTCGCCAATCCAAATATTGTTTCTAATTGTTGAACCTATCTTTTTTTTCATTTTTGTTTGTGACCGAATATTATTCTTGGTCATATATACGATCGTTATTGCCGATGTGTCATTTGTGTTGGTGTGATGACTTGTTTCCGTGTCAATAATTTTGTTTCCTCAGGAATTGAAATCAACACAAACACGTACAAACTAAAAACTGTCGACAACAAAATAAATAAAACGCACATTAAATCAGCTGGACAAACCGAAATCCTGCTAACGTTTTCCTAAATGTAACAATTAATTAATTCGAATACACCGCTTGCACATTTCCTACCTGAGTCCAAATATAGTCCTTTTACAAGATTTGATAGGAGTAATTTCCCTTTAATGTGACCTTTCAATTAATGCTGAATTAAAATAGCATATAGTTGTCTCGTGATCTGCACAAAATTGTAATACTGTAATAACTGAATTTTCTATTTGCTGTAAAAATTATCCTCTGATTTTTACAAGGTTCATATATTAACAGATTATAAATATATATTTATTTAATTTTTTACTAGCTATATAATTGGTAATAGTTGCATGTCGTAAGGGAAATAACTCTTATAAAATCGCATAGAAATGTATGATTTTGTATTTAAATCAGAAATGTGCACAAAGGACAAACAACGATCTACAAAACGTACATATAAAACTAAAGATCGAGTAACACGAACCCACTAAAAACCGGCAAAAGATATCTTATATATAAGTACTCTTAATAACAAAGCCAATCATGTGATATGAAATATTTACAAGTAATAGCACACGCTCAAAAATATAATAGGAGTAATATAAATGGATTTAGCATAAGTCAAATCAACTATTTACTATTCAGATATTTAATGTCAGATGTTCTATCTATTGTGCGTTCAAAGCCGATTCTTGCAACAAAAAACAAAAACGAACCGTCTCTTTACATTCGGACATAGCTAGGGCACAATTCTATTTCCCCATAATGAATCATGCGCAAACACTCAGTAATATACTAGCGATACACATAGTTAGCTAGGTTTAAATATACCAAGTAGAAAAACAAGAAGACTGCAAGGCCGTTATAGACACAAAACAATATTAGTATAAAGACAAAAGTGAACAAAACAAAGGAATAACAGTTCAGACAAACACGAATTACTACCCAAGGGAAATAATCCATTATATTAAGCAATAGTAATTCCATGGATTATCTACCTTTATATGCACATGAGGTCTTCCAAGTTTACACTATAGCTAAAATAATTATGTAATATTAATCTTAACTAATATGTGTGTATGTTGTATGAAACTGTATGTGAGTCAATGAGAACATGTGTACATAATTAATAACAATAGTATTTATGTGCTCAGTAGGGGTCCTGTGAATAGACTTAATACAGAATTCGACATTTTAATTCATAAAATGCGGTGCGTTGACCGACCGTCGTACAATGCGTTTCAGAATAGAATATTGGGTATTGCATGCATACTCTTTCGTTTATAAATATTCGGGGTTTCTACTGATACAAAAGTATGCTGACATCATGAACTCATGCATGTCTATGTCTTATATTTAAAACGGCACCGAGACCTGTACTAGTAAGCAAAGCATTTCATCTTCGGGAAATGTATCTTTTGTATGAATTAGCATTAGTTTCATCTTTAAACCATTTGTGAATACACAAAAGTACAAGATTGAATATCCTACTCAGAATTTTAATATGATATAGGTTACGTTCTACAAGGCGATCCACGGACAATTGTCTCGATCAACATATCCTTACTATTCACACGGAAAATTCAGCTGATATACATATAAAAACAGATTATTTTCCAGTGGACAAAATACCAGAGTGGCAAGGATTTTTAGCACATAAATGGTAAGTGTTGTCAGGATATTATCGAATGAGCAATGCGTCAACAGAGCGAATTGAAGTTATTGCATTGTGAGTCGGATTATATCATAAAATTTCATATTCATTAATTATCACCAATGTATTGGACAGCACAAGGACTAGACGACTGGTGTCTGTCTTCCCATGAAGCAAGCGTCTTGCAGGCGTTTCTCAGTTAGAAGGAAATGGCTAGCACGATGTACATGTCACTTTCTACTATATAAATTATATTCTTTTACTGAACAGATTGGTGAATATGTTGCTCGAAAATATCTGATTTAACATGAAACACAGATTGAAGACAACACAAAGGTAATTATAGCCTAGGCACTGACCTGAGATAATGACAAGCATAACATGGAAAATAAACAAGGGTAATCTGTATTTTTGGGAGAACTAGTAATTTATTTTCAAAATGTGCTACGGTAATGAGTATCAATAATCTACATTGAGTATGGTTTGAAATCCTTTCTGGAATTGGCATTTTAATGCCAAGAAATGCATACATACATATCGTAACAAGATTGTCGTGGCCGTGATTGTATTGGCAAGAAAGGGTATGCAATCAGTGTCTATCACTGCTAACATTGTAATTTCTTCGATTCCCACCTATGACGAAGGTTTTTGATACAACCTTATGTGATAAGGTTTGTCAGCGACTTGCGGAAGGATATTCCGGTTTCCTCTCTCAATAATTGTGAGCGACGCAATAAAATTGAAATAATATTGAATGAACTTTGCAATTAAACATTTACAACACAATCCATTCATTAACATCTACAAAATTGACTAGTACATTTGCCCTTTGCCCATTCCCGGTTTGTCTTGTTACCGCGGGCAAAATAGTTCCCGTTCCATGCAAGAACAATAGAGAGGGCAAATAATTTCATTATAATTTTCTCATAATTTGTAGATGTTTGTATTATGTAAAAACTCAGAGGATAGACTGATAGCGAAAAGAAGAATTGACACGAGAAATATTAATTCGTTTAAACAAAATACTAATTCATTTTTTCGAAATAATAATTTGTGTAAACTACTGATAAAAAAATTCGCATGTCAATAAACGAGCTTCGTACATTTAACTTTGCATGAAAACGGAACTTTCGCATTTAAGAGAAATTATATGAAATAGTATAATTTTAGAATGAAGTCGGAAATGTGTAAATGGTTTATTAAGCTGTACTTTTGGAATTATTATTCTAAATATAGCCTACATTGTCTAGCCAATCTATGTATACTACTGAAGTGAAATTAGTTTCTGAATTACCAAATACAGAAAATAATGAAAAACTATCACTTCACCAAATTTTCAATTAACAAAATAATAAATATTTAATTGAAACAAAATTATTATCTAGTTCTCCAGTAATCATAAATATTTCAATTTTGTTCCTGATGAATTGTTTAATATATAGTCCATATGAGAGAGCGGTGTCATCGTGGTCGTGATCGTATAATAATTGGATTTACAGATACCTGTGCAATCAGTGCCTAACACCACTTAAGTTGTGAGTTCGACTCCTGCTAATGGCGAGGTGTACTCGATACATTATATGATAAAATTTGTCAGTGACAGATCGGCAGTTTTTTCCGGGTACTCCGGTTTCCCCCACCTATAAAACTGACCGCCAGAATATTATTACTGAAATATTATTGAAAGTGACGTTAAACACCATAACCCTAACCCTAACCCATATGAGAGAGCATTGATAGTATGCAATAACCCACCAATTAACACTATATGACTGTTCTCTAATGTCTAAGTACATACAACATTCATACTTTGTATTTATTGAAAAATTACTCGTAATTTCGACAGACTTGTTTCTTCCTTCTTTACATACATATACCAGCTGCATTCCTGACTATTCTCTGACAATAACCATCTCAGAAAGGGACAACAGTTGTGGCCGCGATCTTAATGTAGCTCGGTGTATAATCCATTGACCTGCGACATTATGTTTGTTTTAATCCGAGTACTTCGGTTTTCTTAATTAAAAACAATGCCAAAATAGAGAGGATCCTTATTTTTACGATAAATCTTTCATATTTAAAACTTTATTTATCTAATCTGAATGTTTATGAATTGAGTGGTCAATAATTTAACAGCATCACAGTACACTAAAATTATAATGAATTAAAAACGTAAGCATCATTGGTTTAAACAATGAAATGTCGGCACACAAGTATTCAACCTTCCTTGGTCCATTATGACTAACCTTGGACATATAACCGGTCCATTATGAAAACACCAATTTCTTAATACCTGTATTAACCAGCCAATTTCAATTTTAGGTAATCTTCATTCTTTTTGAAGAAAGCCATAGTATTGACCGAAATGGTAGGCTATAATTGTTTTATCATTTTTCAATATTATTATATAAAATATTAAAATTTTGAAATTTTATGAAAACTGAAAGTTTTGAAATTTTTTGAAAATTTTGAATTCTGAAAATTTTGAATTTTTTTGAAATTTTTGAAATTTTGAACTTTTTGAAATTTTTGAAATATTGAAATGTTTTGAAAAATTTTATGTAATCTTCATTCTTTTTGAAGAAAGCCATAATGGACCGGTCCATTATATACAATTATATTACACTTTACGTTTTTATTTTCCCTATTTGTCTTTGTTAGCGCAGCCGGTCACTATTTTCGTATATGGACCGGTAGTATATGGACCGGCCAGGTACCTGCATTATTTTAGATAAAAAGTATAATATAGCAAATAGTTCATGTCACTTCGGGTCATATGGCAGTATATGGACCGGTCCATATACTTCCATATGACCATCAGTGCAATAGAACACTTAGTCATTCCCAGCACATCAGGACAAATAGTTTGATCTATTGCATCCACACCCATTAAATAACTGTATATTACCATCTGGACATGTAATCACTGGTGATCTGAATATTATTCAACATGAGAGTCTCCGAAAGGTGATTTCTCATGGTCCTAAATTCAGAGAACCTCAACACATCAATTGGAAACATAATTTCAAGATAATTATGGATGCTGTTGAAGATTATGCCAGAAGGTGGATAAAGAGAGAAGTAGACCAAGATCCTGAGTTAGAGTCATTGTCAAACTGGGTTAGAACAATTAGGTCTCTAGTACAAGGTCGGATTCACAAACTCAAAAATTGTGTTAATAGTCGACCTAAGTCTGTATTTAAAGACCAAGAAGCTGTTAAGTGTCTTTCCTCTCTTCATGACAAATATGTTATCGTTCCTGCGGACAAGGTTTCCAACAATATCGTGTTTGTATGTAAATCATATTACTTCGAATGCCTAATCAAGGAATTAGGCATAAATAGCAACACTTCTAGTAATACCACATACAAACCAACTTCGTTCGACAAAGATGAAATCCTAGCTAACCACAGATCATTCATGACCTCTTTAAACATTCCCTCTGGTAGAGAGTCTGAGGATTTACCCTATTTATATTGGATACCTAAACTCCATAAGACACCATACAAAGAAAGGTACATAGCGGGATCATCAACTTGTTCGACGAAAGAATTGTCTATTCACCTGACAAAGAGTATGTCTGCAGTAAAAGAGGTAGTGGCATAAATCACATGTGGATTTTGAAAAACTCTAAAGATCTTTTGGATAACCTGAAATCAAGATATTTCTCTCAGGTATCCTCCATCAAAACTGTTGATTTTTCAACTCTATATACCACCCTACCGCATGACAAATTAAAAACCCGCTTAAAAGAAACAATTCATAAAGCTTTTAGTCATAGAAACTATGGCTCAAAATTTGTTGTGTTAGGTTACAATTCCACATATTTTTCAAACAAAATTCAAAAAGGTAAAACATGCTACTCCGAGGAACAAGTGATCAGTATGCTGGAGTTCCTCATCGATAACATATTTGTCTCCTTTGGAGGGACATTGTTTCAGCAGGTCGTCGGCATACCAATGGGTACGAATTGTGCAAAAGCTTGTAAAAGATAAGAAGATGCATGAGGTTAGAGCCTTTAATTTCACATACAGGTATATTGATGACGTTTTATCTATCAATAATTCTAGATTTGCAGAATTTCTTCCATTGATATATCCTCCAGAGCTGGAAGTTAAAGAGACCACAGATACAGCTTCGTCCGCATCATTTTTGGACTTATACCTCGAATTTGACGACAGTGGTCAACTCAGTACTAAAATTTATGATAAACGGGACGACTTCAATTTTAAAATCATAAATTTTCCAAACATGTGCAGCAATATACCAGCTTCTCCTGCATATGGTGTTTACATCTCGCAATTGATTCGCTATGCAAGGGCCAGTAGCAATTATTCTGATTTCCTGAAACGTCATCTTCATCTGAGAAACAGGCTACTGGACCAGGGCTATAAAAAGATTCGCCTTATTCGATCTCTTAAAAAGTTTATATTCCGATACCAAGATCTTGTCGAAATATATTCCGTCTCTGCAGAAACGATTATAAGCGATGCATTTTCATATAGTGAAAATGTATAAAGATAAAGAAGTCAAGAAAAATGTCAAGGATATTTTTTTTATCAATGTGTGACGTAAAAATATTTTTGACATTTACGTCACCGAATATGGTACTGCTTTGACAACTATTTTACCTATTTTGTTCCTGTATTTAAATACTGTTATAGTGACAGCCGAAACCTTTGAACCGTAATGAGAGCGGGAGGTTTGGCGCTTTAAAATCTGATTCAACCCACCATTTCTTTAGAAATGCCTGTACCAAGTCAGGGTCATTACGGTTTTCACAGTTTTCCGGTTGTTGACTGATTTTGTCTGTTTATATAATTATGAGTTTTGACTTTCCCTTTGTAAGATTGTTCGGAGTTCGGTAATTTTGTTATTACCCTCATTGTACCTCAATATATGAACATCACTACAACATTTTCTACAATAAAATTGCTTGTTTGAATATTGAGCGGTCCATAGTTGTTAAGACTATGGACCGGCAATGTGAATCGTTTTCGCGGATTTTTAGTTCCGCGACCGGATTGTATAAAAGTTTTATATTTATTCGGAACACTCGGACTTCATCGTCTATTAAGGAAAACTCTGAAATTTTTTCAAAATTTCAAAATTTCAAAAATTTCAAAAAAAATCAAAATTTTCATAAGACTTGTAGTCACCATGTAAATTTATGCTGAAAGTCTACTTTCTCAAAAGAATCAAACTCTTATGAATGACTGGGGAAATAGCATAACAATGTCCATGAGACAATATTCAGATTTATAATGCAAAATACTGGCAAAAGATGCGTGATTTTATTGGTCTTTATCATTTTCAGGTGATCATTCAACTATGAGTCTAATGTTTTTCGGTATAATAAAATACTTGTAGACTGTGTATTCGGGAATGCGTCTTTTAGGAATGGATACATGTCCTAGTTTGAATGACATAATGGAAATAAGGTGCAATAAATGTACTCGAAGCGAGCAGGGGTACGATTTTTAAACCTGCCGAGTTGCATGCCTTGTGGATTATTAGTATCTATATAGGGTCGACACATGCAATTTTATGTTAAAATAAGATTGTATGAATATTGACACGAACAAGTTAAAATAAGGAAAAAGAGATGAAATAATAAAGAATTAAAGAAATTTTAATGAAAATAAATTTGTAAACAGAAAGTTAGAAAAAAAAGTGGGGTGGTAAGTCCGTGCCACGAGCGCTTGTGGTTCAAGGTAGAAACAAAACACAAGGGGGTCAGTTGGGTACATGTTAACAAATCCTTCTTAATATCTTTTCACTTCCTAATCTAGCACGAACAAACGAAACTTTCCTGTTGCATAAATTTCCTGTCATCAGATGTAAATACGAAAACCAACTTTGATCATGTGACATCCCACTTACTAAAAAATACGTAAAGGAAAAATAACCGAAACGTAAGTGTTACAATTCTAAAAATAATTTATTGATGTTATTTAAAAACTTTGTCATTTCCCTCACTTGTGGTGATTCATTTTCAAGTGATATTTAATATGAAAATGTGTTAATGCACATGTCACTGATCAAACGAAACAAGATAAACAACAAGGTAAGTAAACATGTTTTCTGATACAAACGCCACTTTGTTATATATGTTTGTTTGTTTGCTTTATGGTGTTTAACGCCACTTTCAACAATATTTCAGTTATATCGTGGCGGTCAATTTTATTGGTGGAGGAAACCGGAGGACCCGGAGAAAACCACCGACCTGTCGCAAATCACTGACAAACTTTATCACATAATGTTGTACACCTCACCCTGAGCGGGAGTCGAACCCACAACATCAGTGGTGATAGGCACCGATTGCGTTGGTAGTTGTAAATCCAACTACCATACGATCATGGCTATGGCGGCCCCTTTTGTTATATAAAGTACTCTATAAACTTGAAAATAGGAGGGCTCATGTCTTATTTATGTTATTTGTGTTTGTTTGTGTATAGTGGTGTCCAACACATATTGTGTTGTGTTCTTGTTTTGTTTGTCTTCGTCTTGTGTATTCTATGTTGCCAGTTTCTCTGGATTGTCGTCTTGTGTATTCTATGTTGCCAGTTTCTCTGGATTGTCCATGTTTGATTGCCCTTCGGTATTCTCTAATGTTTATTATAGCTGTATCTAGCAGGATACAATGGTAATCTCAGTCTAGTTCTTTCTATGGCAACAATTGCGGATGCTATAGAGTCTTTCATTACCCTTTTCATAAAAATAAAGGGGATTTAGAACTTTAGAACTTTTTATTTTACTCTCTGACACAATACATGTGTAACAAGAGGAATACAAACAATAACATATAATACAAAAATACAATGATGGATATGACTAACAGGCAATCAAACACAATATCACTGGATTTATAAATATTTTCTAAGTTTACTAATAAACAATGATAAATTTTTCAAAACTGGAACATTACAAAGTGATAAAAGTCCTATCATTTTTTGGAAAATTTGGATATCTAGTATAATAACTAGGTATATGTTTTTTTCTTATAACTACAACATTAGGAAATGAACATTCAAAAATATAAGGATACTCGGATCCAATATCATTAGAAGAATAATAATATACAACATCTATGTTCAGGATTATAGCTTTCTTTATATAATGCTGTTTCTCCATTATATGTGAGATTTGGCATTTTACTCATGTGGGAAGCATTTTCATGACCGCATCATTTTACTAAGAGGGGGGTTTGGGCACACAAAACTAGTTAAATCCCGCCATTGTGTATTGAAATGCCTGTACCAAGCCAGGAAATAGAACGGTTATGTATTGGGAGTATCGTTTTGCCTCTTTCTACTAGTATGGTATTTTTTGTTTTTCATTTTGTTGTGGATGAGTTGATTTTTTTTTGTGATGGGGGTTACATTTATCATTGTATCCTAATAGATGAATGGTGGAGAAAAGGCTTAGTAGTGGGGAATTACCATGGCCATTGTATCCTGATAGAAACTGCTACATAATGAAATTCAGTTTTTGTGATGGGGTTACCGTATAGTTGTGTATCCTGACTGATACATTCCGGTGGACATCAGGATTAGTAGTGGGGAATTACCATTGTATCCTGATAGAAGCAGTTTACTTCTTATGATGATTATATTTTTCATGCAAAGTGGAAAATATTGTATTTTGCTTTAATATGAGGTTTACCATGGAATAAAACATACTTATTTAATTCAATATTTTGATTTGCCAGGGCTTAGAAAGAATAACTTGACATGTTTAGCAAAAAATAAAATATTGTATCATTAAACAACATTATTAAGAAAAAACTGGTAGAACGTGCTAAAGTGGGTCACGGGTCACTGTAATCGGGCGGCTGTATCGAGAAACAGATACGGTGTTGAAAAAACTGTTGATACTCATAAAATATTGATAAATGCAATACAATTTTATGTTTGTCTTCAAGAAATATGATAGACAATACCATATGTGAAGTTTTATGACGAAATATCTCCGATTTCTATGTAAATTTACGAGTTGAAGTGGGGAAACACCCACAGGTAATTTTAGCGATGTATTTTTAACTTAGACAAGAATAATGAGCGTCCTGATTGGATGACCGATTTAAAACACTGACTCCGCATGGTAAAAAGATGCATGTAAAAGAAATCTTTGTTATATTTATTCATTTGTTTGATTCTGGAATATTGCTGATCATTGATTTAAGCATGAAAAAAGGGAAAAAGAGGGGGGGTGAATTTTATTTGTGAATTTTTTAGTTAAATAAATGTTATGTTTCGACAGTTTGAAGAGAAAAATTTAAATTTGTTGCGACTAAAGCTTAAATCAGCGTTAAAAATTGAACAAGTATCAGTGGTTTTGTAAATGAGATTTATTTTAAATAGAAAATCTGAATTTATTACTTATTAATTTATTATTAATGATACCATTTTACATCCCTTGGGAGGGGGAGGGGGGCTATGATGAAAATTTGAAATAAAAACACAGGATCGGACATTAAGCAAAAATAATAATCCAGGATTAGTTTATTATTAAAAAGAATCCAGGATCCGTGTGTCCATGAATTTTTTTTTTTTTTTAAAGTTAATAATATGAAATATTGACATCCACACTTGCCTTTTGGACAGCACATTTCTGTGTCCACACTTGTAAACTAATAATATCTTTATTTTTTTTTATACATCAGACGAATTGAAAACACAGTTAACAATTACAACAAATACTTAAGTTATTGTAACGACATCTACACGCGCGGAGAGGTCAAATGGTATGTCTTCTTGAATAACTTTTTCCATTTTTCTTCGTTCCTCTCCAAAAACACGTTTTCCAAATTTATTTTCGAAAACGTAATTTGGATCAAAATAATTCATAGCTAAATAGAATCTCGCACGTGTATTTTCGCTGTACAATTTTACCAATTTGACAGAATCCATTTCATGCAATAACCCCCAATGTGGACGCCCATTGAATACATCAAGCATTCTTGCTCGAAGTTGTTCCAAAGTATCGTCTGCACCGTGAGTACTTTAATTAATGAAATATTTATTCACCAAGTGTGTTAAGTATGTTTTGAGATGATCCTTTATTGTTTAACTTACCTGTAAGATTAATCGTATTGAATAGGTGTACATGTAGGTATCAATCGATTTCCATAAATATCTATTATAACATCAAATTATGTATAGGAGAATGTCCAAGTAACTCTCCATTCCTTAACAATAATGGAGCCGAAGCCCCGAAGTGGTGAGGCCCATTGTTTTAAAGGAATGGAGAGATACGAGGACATTCTCCAACTTAAAATCCACCCACTGTACTTTATAGATTTGATTAATTATTAATCTTGTCACAAAAAAAGTCTGTGTATAGTATCTAAAGAACAAAGTATTAAATTGTTTGCCCCTTGTGGGACCTTAAAAGTACAAAGAGAACAATAACTCTCCATTCCTTAAAAATAATGGAGAGTTTTGACAATAGATTTACATCACAGGTGGATTTTAAATGACAATCATTACATACACAACACATATGTATTACATCGGACCAGGAAGCAAAACACATATACTGAAATATGTTTTATGAAGCATCACACAATGAATATTCCATTGGGAAATTTATAGAACATTACCAGAATGCAATGCCTTAGTTGGTAATGATAAGGCGTGGTTACATGGGAGATACCAGAAGTATTGATACGCAACAGGTAACATATATCTTTCTCTAGATGTCTACCTTTTATTTGATGTTGGCTATGCAGTGCATACGATATTCAATTGCATGGTTTGGGAAACAACCAAGCTTATCAGGCATGTATAAAGGGGGTGGGGACGTGCGATCACACCCCTTTGATGACCAATAAGGACTATTCAAGTCAGCTTTTATTTCAAACATTGACTATTAAAGTTGGCATCCTGTTGTTAGTTCACTCCGAACACCCTCGACTAAGAATTCACACCTCTCCAAAAAAATCTGGGTACGGGCCTGCTTATTATTATTACTGATTATCTAGGGAATCATTAGAAGACATCAAAATATTATGCTAGGTTTGAAACAATGATTATGAGATATACTATAATGAAACATTATTGGCTTTTCTTAATATTCAAATGATTTGAAACATGAACTTAAATGAACTGACGGGGAAATAAAGAATAGACAATCCAGAGATACGGGCATCATTGGGCATAAGACACAGAACAAAGACAAACTAATAAAAAGCTCTACTGAGAAAAGATTAAATGACATACTGTGATCCACTTAAACCTTAAATGATACAGTGTGATCCACTGAAACATTAAATGACATGCTGTTATCCACTTAAACATTAAATGACATACTGCGATCCATTAAAACATTAAATGACATACTGTGATCCACTAAGACATTACTTGACATACTGTGATCCATTAAAACATTAAATGACATATTGTGATCCACTTAAACATTAAATGATATACTGTGATCCATTAAAACATTAAATGACATACTGTGATTCATTGAAACATTAAATGACATACTGTGATCCATTATAACATTAAATGACATACTGGGATCCATTGAAACATTAAATGACATACTGTGATCCACTTAAACATTAAACGACATACTGTGATCCACTTAAACATTAAATGACACACTGTGATCCATTAAAAGATTAAATGACATACTGTGATACACTTAAAAATTAAATGACAGTGTGATCCATTTAAACATTAAATGACATACTGTGATCCACTTAAACATTAAATGACATACTGTGATACACTTAAACATTAAATGACATAGTGTGATCCACTTAAACATTAAATGACATACTGTGATCCACTTAAACATTAAATGACACAGTGTGATCCACTTAAACATTAAATGACATAGTGTGATCCACTTAAACATTAAATGACATACTGTGATCCACTTAAACATTAAATGACACACTGTGATCCATTAAAAGATTAAATGACATACTGTGATACACTTAAAAATTAAATGACAGTGTGATCCATTTAAACATTAAATGACATACTGTGATCCACTTAAGATTAATCGTATTGAATAGGTGTACATGTAGGTATCAATCGATTTCCATAAATATCTATTATAACATCAAATTATGTATAGGAGAATGTCCAAGTAACTCTCCATTCCTTAACAATAATGGAGCCGAGGCCCCGAAGTGGTGAGGCCCATTGTTTTAAAGGAATGGAGAGATACGAGGACATTCTCCAACTTAAAATCCACCCACTGTACTTTATAGATTTGATTAATTATTAATCTTGTCACAAAAAAAGTCTGTGTATAGTATCTAAAGAACAAAGTATTAAATTGTTTGCCCCTTGTGAGACCTTAAAAGTACAAAGAGAACAATAACTCTCCATTCCTTAAAAATAATGGAGAGTTTTGACAATAGATTTACATCACAGGTGGATTTTAAATGACAATCATTACATACACAACACATATGTATTACATCGGACCAGGAAGCAAAACACATATACTGAAATATGTTTTATGAAGCATCACACAATGAATATTCCATTGGGAAATTTATAGAACATTACCAGAATGCAATGCCTTAGTTGGTAATGATAAGGCGTGGTTACATGGGAGATACCAGAAGTATTGATACGCAACAGGTAACATATATCTTTCTCTAGATGTCTACCTTTTATTTGATGTTGGCTATGCAGTGGATACGATATTCAATTGCATGGTTTGGGAAACAACCAAGCTTATCAGGCATGTATAAAGGGGGTGGGGACGTGCGATCACACCCCTTTGATGACCAATAAGGACTATTCAAGTCAGCTTTTATTTCAAACATTGACTATTAAAGTTGGCATCCTGTTGTTAGTTCACTCCGAACACCCTCGACTAAGAATTCACACCTCTCCAAAAACATCAGGGTACGGGCCTGCTTATTATTATTACTGATTATCTAGGGAATCATTAGAAGACATCAAAATATTATGCTAGGTTTGAAACAATGATTATGAGATATACTATAATGAAACATTATTGGCTTTTCTTAATATTCAAATGATTTGAAACATGAACTTAAATGAACTGACGGGGAAATAAAGAATAGACAATCCAGAGATACGGGCATCATTGGGCATAAGACACAGAACAAAGACAAACTAATAAAAAGCTCTACTGAGAAAAGATTAAATGACATACTGTGATCCACTTAAACCTTAAATGATACAGTGTGATCCACTGAAACATTAAATGACATGCTGTTATCCACTTAAACATTAAATGACATACTGCGATCCATTAAAACATTAAATGACATACTGTGATCCACTAAGACATTACTTGACATACTGTGATCCATTAAAACATTAAATGACATATTGTGATCCACTTAAACATTAAATGATATACTGTGATCCATTAAAACATTAAATGACATACTGTGATTCATTGAAACATTAAATGACATACTGTGATCCATTATAACATTAAATGACATACTGGGATCCATTGAAACATTAAATGACATACTGTGATCCACTTAAACATTAAACGACATACTGTGATCCACTTAAACATTAAATGACACACTGTGATCCATTAAAAGATTAAATGACATACTGTGATACACTTAAAAATTAAATGACAGTGTGATCCATTTAAACATTAAATGACATACTGTGATCCACTTAAACATTAAATGACATACTGTGATACACTTAAACATTAAATGACATAGTGTGATCCACTTAAACATTAAATGACATAGTGTGATCCACTTAAACATTAAATGACATACTGTGATCCACTTAAACATTAAATGACACACCGTGATCCATTAAAAGATTAAATGACATACTGTGATACACTTAAAAATTAAATGACAGTGTGATCCATTTAAACATTAAATGACATACTGTGATCCACTTAAACATTAAATGACATACTGTGATCCACTTAAACATTAAATGACATACTGTGATACACTTAAACATTAAATGACATAGTGTGATCCACTTAAACATTAAATGACATACTGTGATCCACTTAAACATTAAATGACATAGTGTGATCCACTTAAACATTAAATGACATACTGTGATCCACTTAAACATTAAATGACATACTGTGATCCACTTAAACATTAAATGACATACTGTGATCCACTTTAACATTAAATGACATATTGTGATCCATTGAAACATTAAATGATATACTGTGATCCATTAAAACATTAAATGACATACTATGATCCATTAAAATATTAAATGACATACTGTGATCCATTGAAACATTAAATGACATACTGTGATCCATTAAAACATTAAATGAGGAAGTTATCTCTGCCTTGCCTACACTGTCCAATATGAGGATGATAAAGTTTTACACTAACCTCGTTACGGTCTTGTTTAATAACAAAATATATTATTTCAAGTTTTCCATTGTTAACTTTTGATATATCGGTATATGTATAGCAACATTACAAAACACTTTATATGGAGTATATATCTATCAGTTGATGCGTTCATCTGGAGCTTTTGTTCATTCTTTTTGCTATGCAGTTGCTTACAAGGTAGGTACCGAACCAAGGGTTCTTAATAGCTATGTTGAAATTATCAATTCGAATTAATCGCTATGGAATGCCCGTATAAAAGATGATCACGAATATGTTCCAGTTTTGATAGTCCTAATTTCTCCCATCTTTCCTCGTTCCTGATTGATTAGCGAATGTGACTTGTCACCTGATTTCTATAAAATGAAAGCACAACTGTTGTCACAACAGTGACAGGCTGTTAGCCTTCCGTAGCAACTGGTTTCACTCGGTCTTTAATGAAATTCTGGTTGCTCAATTTGCAGATGAGTTTTTGTGCAGTTTTCTGTGGACCATTGCTTGTCTTCTCCTCCTTTTTTCACCACCTTATTGTCTTGTCTTCTCTTTTTTCACCACTGTATTGTCTTGTCTTCTCATTTTTTCACCACTGTATTGTCTTGTCTTCCTCCTTTTTTCACCACTGTATTGTCTTGTCTTCCTCATTTTTTCACCACTGTAATGTCTTGTCTTCTTTTTTCACCACTGTATTGTCTTGTCTTCTCCTTTTTTCACCACCTTATTGTCTTGTCTTCCTCCTTTTTTCACCACTGTATTGTCTTGCCTTCCTCTTTTTTTCACCACTGTATTGTCTTGTCTTCCTCCTTTTTTTACCGCTGTAATGTCTTGTCTTCTTTTTTTCACCACTGTATTGTCTTGTCTTCCTCCTTTTTTCACCACTGTATTGTCTTGTCTTCCTCCTTTTTTCACCACTGTATTGTCTTGTCTTCCTCCTTTTTTCACCACTGTATTGTCTTGTCTTCCTCCTTTTTTCACCACTGTATTGTCTTGTCTTCTCCTTTTTTCACCACTGCATTGTCTGTTCATTTTCGATTTATGGCTTCTGAATGCCCTTTTGCACTATTAAAATTTTTGTTATGCCTTCTACTACAATATCTATTAAAGCATAACAATTTTGTTGTCTCTATTGTACCACATTCTTGCAAATTTATGGTATCAACTTTCAGACAAGTGTGTCGTTTAATCTGCATCTGCATCTGCATAAATATATTCACCCCGGTTTTCAGTGGGGTTCGCGTTGCCCGAGCTTTAATATTCTGTGTGGTGTTTTGTACATCATTGTTTCTCCTTTTGTACTTTTTCATTTGTCCATTGTGTTGTCTGTACTTCTTTGATTGATGGATTATGATTACCCCTTTGGTATCTTCAAACTCTTCTTTTGAATACAGTATAACTGTATATTTGATGTTATTATAGTTAGCCAGATAACATAGATTAAAACAAAAGTATTTTTCCTCCGCTACTTGAGTAGAATGTATTAATATATAAAAATAGGGCTAATAAATAAATTGTTTTAAGTATTATAACAAGTAGTTTGTTTTGACGAGGTTAAGTGAGTACATGATATGCGGAATGTTGCATGTGTTGTTATCCTTAACAACGAAACAATCACTTTGTATTGAAGTGCCTGACGCTCAGGAGAGGTGTACTCGATAAAACATTATGTGATAAAGTTTGTCGGTGACTTGCGG
Source organism: Bathymodiolus brooksi (assembly GCA_963680875.1). Taxonomy (NCBI): domain Eukaryota; kingdom Metazoa; phylum Mollusca; class Bivalvia; order Mytilida; family Modiolidae; genus Bathymodiolus; species Bathymodiolus brooksi. The sequence continues at coordinate 63,577,922 of OY804583.1, forward strand.
CATGTCTGTGGTTTTCTCCGTGAACTCCAGTCACGATATAACTGTAATTGTTGAAAGTGGCGTTAAGCATCATAACCCTAACCCTTGAAGTGCCTGAACCAACCACGGAAAGTGAAAGGGCATGTAGTTATGTGCTATGAGGTATCGGTTTTGCCTCATTACAAGTGTGGTATTTTTGGGGTTTCAGTTTATTACAAAAATGTGTGATACATTATCAATAAGAAAACTAATAACACAAGTACGGTAAGATATATAGTGTACCTGTACATGTATATTGCAATTAAAACGTAGATATCTAATTTGGTGTGCATTACACGTTCATGTTAAAAAAAAATCTGAATTCCAAATAACTTAAAAGGCTTTGAGAGCAATTATAGCAAAATAGCCTAAATAGGATATCCAACATCGGTTATGCCTAAAGGAAGAGAACCTTAGTTTTATTAATAATTACATTATCGCGTTTCATACAAAAAATGTGCCTCGGTCCACGCATTTACACGCCAATAAATCTACAAAAAAATGCATTCAATTCTTAAGTAACATATTTTCGGTGACAAGGAAGTCATTTCTACCATACCGACAACTGCAAACAAACTTATTACAATCAATATTAAAAGGAAGTGTTTGTAATGATATAAACGATGGATTTTCATATAGTGAAAATGTATAAAGATAGGGTGTCAACAAAATGTAAAAAATATTTTTTTTATCAATGTGTGACGTAAAAGTATCTTTAACATTTACTTCACTGAGTTTGGTGCTGCTTTTGACAACTGTTTTACCTATTTTGGAAATGTGTGGTACGATTTATTAACAAATCAAATAGAGACGAATATTAAATGTCTATTGGGTTAGGGTTATGGTGTTTAACGCCACTTTCAACAATATTTCAGTTATGTTTTATTGTCTGTTTTATTGGTGGAGGAAACCGGAGTACCCGGTGATAACCACCGACCTGCCACAAGTCACTGACAAACTTTATCACATAATGTTGTATCGAGTACACCTCTACTGAGCAGGATTCGAACTCGCAACGGTAGTTGTGGTAAGCACTGATTGCATAGATAGTTGTAAATCCAACGACAATACGATCACGATCACGATGGCCCCTTAGAGTGGCTGGATTAACAAACAAAATAAATTGAGACCCAAACTAAATGTTTATTGAGATTCCCACTACTGTGTATAAATAAACTATTACAATCTAACATTCGATTTCCATTTGTTTTTACTGTAGAATATCAACATTCATATTTGCCGTCACCTCATTTTGTTTTTGTTCTGTCTATTTATATTCTCAAATCCCGAACAAAACAAACCACGGCTATACAGTGAAATCTGTCTAAACCGAACACTGAGTAAGCAAAAATCCTGCCTAATCCAGACAGATTTTACAGTCCCATCTACTAAATGTCTATGTAATTTGAACCTGTGTAAACCAAAGCCTGTCTAAACTGAACACTGAGTAAATAGAAAACCTGCCTAAACCAGACAGATTTTACAGTTCTATCTACTAAATGTCTATGTGATTTGAACCTGTGTAAACCAAAAACCTGTCTAAACTGAACAAATTCTTCAGTCTCAAAGGGGTTCTTGTTTAGACAAGTTGTGCTGTATATGCTACGTTTTTCCTAGTCACAATCTTCCTCCTTCATGACCGGATGTTTAAAATGAGTTACACGATGGGTGTAACTAGATGTACAGGAACTACTTATCCTTCCGGAGTTCACCCCCGTGATTCTCAATCTTTAGTTTTCTGTGTAATGTTTTGTGGACAATTTTTTTCTCTTTTTTTCTTTTGACCATTATCTGGTATGTCCTTCGATTTACGGCTTCTGATTATCCCTTCGGTATATTCAAGCTTTTTTGTAAAGGAATCAAGTTTGCACAGTTTGGAATTTTAATTTACAGAACAAGAACATGATCAATATACCTGACGCCATGATATAGCTGAAAAATAGCTCATTTGGCGTTAAATAATAATCACTCACTCAATATATCTGAATATGAGAGTAAATGCTTTATCTTCTGTAATTCTTTTATCGTTGTTAAGTTTTTGTACAAACTCTGCCTTATATGAGTAAAGCAAGTTGTCGGTAAGCAGATGGGCGCAGTTTGTTCTCATGGGCACTCCGAATTCGACATATGTGTTATCGATACGTAGCTTTAGCACACTGATGTCTCCTTTTTATGCATGGCACCTTTTGCATTTTCTGCAGCTGCACTGAAGGCTGAGCGTCGAATGTTATTAAGAATGTAGTATTTCCCGCAAAGCAAAAGGAGCTGTGAAGCACGTAAAGAAACTTTAACCTACGAGTTAAATGCCAATGTAAGCTAATCATATCGCTTATATTTTTAAATAAAGCACATGTTTGACCTTAAAGGTAAACACGAACACGTGTTCTTAAGTATCTTAAATAAATATATTTTTCATTCCTAAACATTATTTCCATATAACATATATACCTTGCCACTTAAAACCGTTAAAGTGGCAACCCTTAAACATGCTATGCACTTTAAATTTATCTCGAGGAAAGATGACTCTCCCTCTCTATATATCTCCGTCAATACATACTTGAAATAATTACTAACGATATGATATACAGTCATATACTACAAATGTAACCTAAGGTCACACAAACCAACGACCTTGTATCATCAAATCCTTGATATGTTACTGTACATGGGGGTATGCCTTGTCTTCTTACCACTATCATATCCGTGTTAGTTATGAATCAGTTCTAAATTCGAGGTAATGCGCTTTAGTATGTCTTACATTACTTAGATAGTGTTAGTCTTAATTTCACAGCGTTAAACATTTACATTAGATAGATTGTTTTATAAGAAGGTAAGACACATTTTAGAATTAGAACGTGAGGAGGAGTTTGAAGATACCAAAGGGGTAATCGGAATCTGTAAATCGAAGAAGTACAGACAACACAATGGCCAAAAGAGAAAGGACTTTTGTTCGGCTTTGCTGTTATTCATTTGCTTTTAGCTTCTTAATAAGTTTAATTAGTGATTTGAATATCGTTATTATTTTGATCACTAGTCATTCAAACGTAGATATCTAATTTATTGCTTACGACGCGTCGGTGTCGAAGCACTGACCAGTGGGTGAATGATAACCTCGGGAACTGATAGTCCATAATCAGAGGCACCGACACAGTAATAGTAATACAAACCTAATCAGTCATTACTCGTGTATAGCTGGAATTAATAGGACAAACAAACAAACATATTTAAGTATACAGTTATGAGTTAGGGATGTTTATGCCACCTTCAACAATATTTCAGCGATATCACCGTCGTCAGTTATTTGGAGGAGAAAATACCCGGCCTATCGCAAATCACTCACAAAATTTATCACAATGTTTCATCGAGTGCACATCGGCACGTTGAGAAATCGCACTCTCGATTTTACTTGTGACGACACTGATCCCCTGAGCTGGGTACTGGTGGTAGTTTCCAGGTATCAGCCCATATGACAGCCAAGCATGTCTCTGGCTTGCTGTTAGGAGATGCCATCTTTGTGATAGGTTGTCAGATTATGGAGCAGAAAGCCTGTCCATGGACCACAATAAGTCTCGTGTTTGGAAAGTGAAACGCTTCATACACGTTAAATATTCAATTGAAAATTTCAGAAAAGAGAGGCTTACCGTATCTGCTACAAATTGCAATTGACATTCGTTCCAATCATACTTTCAATACTTTTCAAGTGGAGGTCAAAGTTCGTTGTTCGGTTGTCCCATTTCTTCCTCATTTGTGTATGCATGTAGTTTATTATCATAATGAACTTATGTTCGAGCTGAATATGCATTTAATAATTTGTCGTTAATTTTGGCGTCTTGTCTTGTATTATATTGTCTTGCCTTTTCTCTTTATTGATTTGTATTCCTTTGTGTTATTCGTTATATTTGTGTCTGTATATATTATGTTCACGATAGCTACTAGTAGACTCTGGGTGTATTTAATCCTCATAAAATAAATAAAGAATTTAATTAATCTAAACAATCAATCATACATGTATGCAGATATAAACCAAACTTCCACATGGTCGCGTCCAAGACGTATCTTATATTCATAATATTTATGATAAATTCACATGTACACAACTTACATGAATACTCAGTAAAATAATTTGTTTTCATAATTACCATTAAATTATATAATTTGGTGTCATGCAAATATATCATGCAATATTATTAAATAATCTAGTACATTTTGTAATTATATTATATTTGTTTTATTCAGAAATACGTCAACAAGCCAGATGAATTATAACAATATGTCCGAAGACAGCAACATTACAGGCATAGACTGGATACAGAGGGATTCCGAAGTGGCCGTGTTATTAACACCTGTAGTTGCCTTCGTTTCCATAGTAATGACATCCGGTGTCATTGGTAATTCACTTGTCTGCTATATTTGTTATGTAAAGTGGAAAGAAAGGAAAATCAAATATTTCATAGGAACTTTGGCAACTCTTGACCTATTTACCTGTTGTGTGTGCATGCCCATGGAGATAGCTATGTTAAGTCATCCGTTAATATTAGACATTGATGCCCTTTGCAAACTACAACGATTTTCACGTGCAATAACGTCGTTAGGTGCTGGAGTAATGCTTGTAATTATAGCAGTAGACAGATACATAAGCATTTGCAAGCACACGAAAGCACGGATCCAGGCTTCTCAAGCAAAATGGTTGTGCTTTATTTCTATTTTGATAGCCTTAGTTTTTTCCTGGCCGTCTCTGATATTGTTTGGAAAAATGGATAGAGGAAAACACGTGATAGCTGAAACATCGTGTTCTACGTCACATATATATGATGATACGTCATATCCTATGATTTATTATGTGGTGATTTTCATTCTGTTCTTCCTTATATCGCTTTTGCTTGTGGTATTTTATAGTCTGATATGGCTTAGAATTCTTCGTCTACCAAATCTCTCTACAACATGGAAACGACAATCCATTTCTGAATATGACGTCACCAATTCTAATTTTTCAAGTGTATTCAACAGTGATATTAAGAAGAAATCTGTTGATGAAAAGAACGGAGAAACTCTTCCTTTGTCCAGGCGTAATACATTAGACAAGAAGCAAATGGGTTCGGTTCCAGGAGAAAAATCCTGGGTTGAAAACAGTCAAGATTCCTGTGATTTATCCACGGATTTGTCGCGAAATAGCTCCATCGAACGTAAAACTAAAACCAAGACACAATATTATAATGAAATTCTCAATAAGGACGAAAACATTGCAGCTCCTGTTAGACCAAGAAAAAACACTTTAGACAATAGAAACAGAAGAAGTTCTAGAAAATCTTCATTTCTCGAGAGAATTAGTTTGTCTAGCTATGGCTCGAGCAGAAATATGGTCCGTCGACGCAGAATTACTATTACAATGTTCATTATAACAATTGTACAAATTCTAAGTTTTTTACCTTACATATCTTTGTTGATTGCTCGTAGTTTTCGCCCGCAGTTTTTGAATTCACTTGATCCACTTTCTCAAATAGCGTACAATATAGGAATATTATCTCATTTTTTCAGCAGTGGTGTAAACCCATGGGTATATGGATTTTGTAGTAAAATATTTAGACGAGAATTCAAGAAGACATTTTGTAAAAAACTACGAAAATTTGATATCTACAACGTGAGTCACTTATAAACTTGTGATACATTATCTAGAGTTTGGAAAGCAATATAATTTTTTTTAGATATTTTGGGATGTAAGTAGATCAAAATGAGAGACTGTGAATCGTTACGACATATGAGTGTAATAAAAAAAAATGTAATAGAAACATTAAATTTGATATCGAACTTTTTTATTATTTAATTCATCCGTTCTTATCGGTAAACAACAATCTCTAGACACTTTTCATCGATTTAGAAGAGTTTGAAGATACCAAAGGAGTAATCCGAATGTGTAAATAGTACAAGGATAGACAACACAATGGACAAACAAAAAAGGTCAAATAACAATCTATGAAACACTACACAGAAAACTAACGATCGAGCAACACGAACCCCACCATAAACCGGGGGTGAACTCACTTACTCCGGAATGGTAAGTAGTTCTTGCTCCACATCTGCAAGTGTAAGGCAAGAATGATGTACTTGTATTGATAATTAAAATGACACTTACTCTGTATGGCCCAATACGGCCTTCAATCTGGATGCTATCTAGCTCTCCAGATTTTCAGATTTTATAAAAGTTCTCAAATTGAGAGGAATTAACACAAATAATTAAAGTATTGTAGCTATGTTCGATATTTGATTTAGTTCTTATATCCGTTAGTCAATACTAGCAAAAAAAAACTCTCTTTCTGTTATTTTCAATATTGAACATATTTGAAATTTCGTCTTTTACAACTTTTGGAATTATGATCTATTAATAAAATTGCTATTATCTAGTGGTTAACCTATAAAAATTAGTCACCGTTATTTGTGCAAGTTCACGTCCAACAACAATCGTCCAGCATATGTCAACAAGAAAGATATTAATAATAGTGCATCCTGTCTAAAGCGAACCCCTTTGCTTCCAGCTGTTGTGTTCGAAATAGACAGGTGTTCGGATTATACAGGTTAAACGAACAAAGATTTCCTACATTTGGACTTTATTTAAAGTTCGGTTTATATATAGGATTTCGGTTTATTAAGGGTTCAGTGATAATGTGTCAATTGACTCAAGGAATGTCAGCTATTTTCGCTTAAAATATCACAAACAGCATATACTCTCGAATGAAATGACAAAGTCATGGGACAAGGGAATATCTAATAAACTGCATCAATATTGATATTATGGATATTGCATCAAGAAAACTGGGCAGACGTGAGTCTCGCAATCAGTCTAATTGAAATCGTTTCTATCACGTGTCCCTCTTTACTGAGTGACCCTATGTACCAGCCAGTAAAAATAGCGATGGGAAAAATATGAAAATGTTACTAAACTGCTATAGATTTTGATCAGATTTGTCTCAAAGCATACGTTTAAACCATGATAAACGGGATAGGGTTAGGGTTATCGTGTTTAAGATCACTTTCAACAATATTTCAGCTATATCCTAGTGGTCAGGTTTATTGGTGGAGGAAATCTGAGTACCCGGAGAAAACCAACGACCTTCCGCAAGTCACTGACATACTTTATCACATAAATTATGTTGTATCGTGTACACCTCGCCAAAAAAAAACCACAAAGGTTTACACTTTATAACTACAATTAGGTTTAACATAGGAACCCCGAAATTTCAAAACTTGTTTCAACTTATTTTGACAATACTGAAACATAATTTATCCTACTCTTACAAAAGACTTAGTATGGGTGTGATTTTTAATTATGCATCAGTTATTGTGGGTAAAGATTGCAAATAATTACCTTAAATCAAATAGTTGTGCTAATTTTAAATTATGTCTCCCCCCACTTTGGTGGGGAGACATATTGTTTTTGTCCTGTCCGTCTGTCCGTCAGCGCAACTCCTCTGAAACTACTGAACAGAATTTCATGAAACTTGGTAGGTAGTAAGGACACCATATGTAGTTGTGCATATTACCAGAAAATTTTGATCGCCTGAATTTTGTGGGAGTTATGCCCCTTTGAACTTAGAAATTTCCCGAAATTTACTACTAAAGCAGCTTATCAGCGCAACTCCTCTGAAACTATTGAACAGAATTTCATGAAACTTGGTAGGTAGTAAGGACATCATATGTAGTTGTGCATATTACCAGGAAATTTTGAACCCCTTAATTTTGTGGGAGTTATTTGCAAACGCTTTAGTGTAATATCCCTTACTGAAACTTGTGTATATATATATATATATACGTCTGAAAATTAAACCAAACAGTGTTAGAATTAGATTTTAGAGCTGTCAAATTTTTGTTCTTCCCTCGACGGGATTTGAACCCACACCATTGTTACACTGCAGCACCATTCGCTTAGCCTTACGTCCAGCGCCCTAGACCACTCGACTACATCCACTCCCTATATATATATATATGTACAAGAGTCTATCATAATGTCACTATTTCCCTGAAAAAGTATTTCATCACCAATCCATTGATTTTAGAAGAACAAAACTCTTTTAAAATCATTGGAACATGGGCTGAGCAATTTTCTGGAATGGGGAACTTTGCCATGACAATATGGAATAGTACCTGTAACCCTTGCTTTAGCACTTTTGATCATTTTTTTTTGTGTTTCATGGATTAAAAACAGGTTTTTTTTTGTTATTCATTGAAGCTTAATTTTATTTGTTACCTAAATATATTTTTTACCTTTGACTACAGTTTGTGGGACAGGGGGAGACATACATTTTTGCGGGCAAAAACAAACTTTAATTTATATCTTTATTTGGTGTACTTGCCCACAAAGAATTTTTTTTAAAAATCGGTTTTCCCATCTCTTGACAATGTTTTTTTTTTTAATTTTAAAAATAACAATCTAACAACATTATAAAGATAAAGTTTCCGTTTGATCAAGGTTGTAACTCTATTCTAAGTTTTGTGTACATGCCAGTTGGCACAAAATACTGGTATAAAGTGAATGAGTAATATTATTTTTTAAAATCAACATCAGTTTGAATACTTTCAGAAAACTTTAAAAACACCCAAGGGGTAATCGGAAACTGTAAGGACAGACAATACAGAGATCAAAAGAAATAAAAATGAAAAGATAAACACAAAACAAAACATTACACAGAAAATTAAATATTTAGCAACAAAAAATAAAAACCGGAGTAAAGTCAGGTACTCCGGAAGGGTGTGTATTTCCTGTTCCACTAGTCGTAGTCGTCGTGTTACTCTTGTCAAAAATATGGTGGCTCCTTTCTGCTTTATTTTCACAATTAAGATTTAATCAAATCAACATATGACTTTTTACATGGTATACATGTATATATATATTAATGCTATATAAAGGGTTACGCGACCGCTGTCCTATGGCTGCTGGATTCGGATCAACATTACAACCGGTGCAAATCCTCAGACTTGGTTCGACTCCAGATAATGGGGATGTGTTCTCAATAATACCGTATCATGCAGCTACGTCGTTGTGTGGTTTTCTCTGGTATGGTGATTGAATGTGATCCCTGTTAATGTATACCAATTACAGCCGTTGAATTTTTGTCGTTGAATATCGACCGTCATCATTTAATTCTGATGATAGAAACGAGTCAGTTTTCAACATATTAACATTCTATGCTCATAATTATTCATCTATCTATATTTTAAATCCATGTTTATTATAACTATTCTCATACGTGTATCTATATTATGGCAATGTCCATTATTAAATGGGCATCAAGCTATGTGCATGATTGTTCCAAGACAATGCACAAAACAAGACCATCGTTTGTTTCTATCTGTCTTGTCGGTAGAGATCCAATTATCAGAGGGGGCTGGGATCCAATTAACCGGTTTAACTCCGCCAGCATTTTATGCCTGTTCCAAGCCAGGACATGGATTTCCATTGTCATTTTTCGAGGTCTTTTTAGTGGTCAATTGTTTGAAAAGAGAGGTGATATTTGGTTTTGTTGATATTGGTGGATTTTTTTTTATAATGTATCACATGTTGAATAGTTACAAAATTGTGTAACATATTATCAGACCACTTTCATAGGAAATATATGGTTAGGTGGACTACACATGTTATCTTTCCTAATACTCAAACTTTTCTTACTTTGTTTTAAGTTTATTCTTGAAAAAACAGTAAGGGAATTTGCTAATATCAGGCATTTTTCAAAAGATATATATTTGCATAATAGCTAATTATACTTATATGGACCATCATGGTCATGATCATATACAATGCATGGTAGTGGACCGTCTATGTGGCGTAATCATTAGCGTGCTCGCCATGAGTGCTGTAGATCGTGGGTTCGAACCCGTCCTGGTTAAATTAAAACGATAAAACCGGTATTTGCTGCTTCTCCGTTCATCATTAAGGAATAATAACAATATTGGTTGACTAGGAATCGGGATAATGTGTCCGAGTTTAGCTACATGTCTACCTATATGGACCGTTGTTTCGGTGAGCTAACACTATGCAAATCCAACTGGGGCGTGTTGGTCAGTCAAGCGAAGGAGACATATATATCATCATCAACTGGTTCAATTGTAACTTGTTCTCGCCATGATGTAGCTGAAAAATTGCTAACTTGGCGATAAACAACAATATCACTCACTCATATATTACTTAGATTTACATATGTTACATGTATCTATTCAATCTGTGCCTATCACCACTTTTAAAAGTTGTAAGCCAGATTGACAACCATGAAGAGGTGTACTTGATACAATCTTCTGTCATAGGGTTTGTCAGTGACTAGTGTCTTGAAAGTGTTTTTTTCCAGTTTTCCCCTACCAATAAAATTGACCACCATCATATTACTGAAATAGTGGTTCTGTGTGATGTATAATGTACATAATCCTTACCACCGTCCACAAACACTAGTTTCTATCACCCCTCTATCAACCTGAGTAAGGGTCCGGGTGGCTCAATGAGCTAGGTAGTTGGATTACCAAACAACTCATACAAGCCTATCACCTATGCGGCGTGGGTTCCCTCCCGGCTTTGTAAATTACAGTCCAGAGGCTCTCAAGAGCCTGTATCGTTCACCTGGTTATAAAAAGAACCAATTGGTCCTATATAAAAACTATGTCCTGCAGTGGTAGTCATCTGGGAATTCCGATCAACATAAAAAACACAAAGTTTGTAAAGGACCTTCCAATGATTGATGCACAGTTTAGGTTCAATCAGTGCAATAGCTTCAGAGAAGAAAACATTTCTATATTTCCCATATGGTCCTGTGTTAATACTATGACCTGTGGTGGCAGCCATCTTGGATTTCGGATCGGCATAAAAAGCCTAAACATTTTAGAGGACTTTGCAATGATCATTCCTGGGCAGTTTGGTTTCAATTGTCCAAGTGGTTTCAGAGAAGAAGCGTGTTGAAACATTTTTTCTATAGGGTCCAATGTTAAACTAAGTCCTGCCGTAGCCGCCATTTTGAATTTCATATTGGAACAAAAAACTTATTATTTCTAGAAGACCATCCAATGAACATTCATGTACAGTTTGGTTTTTTTTTTAAATCATATTTGTAGTTTCTGAGAAGAAGGCATTTTGAACATTTTCCTATAGTGTCCAATGTTAATCTATTTCCTGCAGTGGCGGCCATCTTGGATTTCCGATCGGCATAAAAAACTTAGAATTTGTAGAGAACCTTCCAATGATCATTCTTGGGCAGTTTGGTTTAAATTGTCCAAGTGGTTTCAGAGAGGAAGCGCTTTGAGACACTTTTCCCATAGGGTCCAATGTTAAACTAAGTCCTGCTGTGACCGCCATCTTCCATTTTATATCGGAACAAAAAACCTAAACTTTGTAGAGGGCCATCCAATGAACATTCCCGTCTTGTTTGGATTCTGTCTGATTTGTAGTTTCTGAGAAGAAGACATTTGAACATTTTCCCATAGGGTCCAATGTTAATCTATGTCCTGCCGTGGCGGCCATCTTGGATTTCCGATCGGCATAAAAAACAGAAACTTTGTAGAGGACCTTCCAATGATCATTCCTGGGCAGGTTGGTTTCAATTGTCCAAGTGGTTTCAGAGAAGAAGCGTTTTGAAACATTTTTCCCATAGGGTCCAATGTTAAACTAAGTCCTGCCGTAGCCGCCATTTTGAATTTCATATCTGATTTGAAATTCGGTCTTTTGCAACTTTTGGAATTACGATCTATTAATAAAATTGCTATTATCTGGTGGTTAACCTATAAAAAATAGTCATCTTTATTTGTGCAAGTTCACGTCCAACAACAATCGTCCAGCATATGTCAACAAGAAAGATATTAATAATAGTGCATCCTGTCTAAAGAGAACCCCTTTGCTTCCAGCTGTTGTGTTCGAAATAGACAGGTGTTCGGATTATACAGGTTAAACGAACAAAGATTTCCTACATTTGGACTTTATTTAAAGTTCGGTTTATATATAGGATTTCGGTTTATTAAGGGTTCAGTGATAATGTGTCAATTAACTCAAGGAATGTCAGCTATTTTCGCTTAAAATATCACAAACAGCATATACTCTCGAATGAAATGACAAAGTCATGGGACAAGGGAATATCTAATAAACTGCATCAATATTGATATTATGGATATTGCATCAAGAAAACTGGGCAGACGTGAGTCTCGCAATCAGTCTAATTGAAATCGTTTCTATCACTTGTCCTTCTTTACTGAGTGACCCTATGTACCAGCCAGTAAAAATAGCGATGGGAAAAATATGAAAATGTTACTAAACTGCTATAGATTTTGATCAGATTTGTCTCAAAGCATACGTTTAAACCATGATAAACGGGATAGGGTTAGGGTTATCGTGTTTAAGATCACTTTCAACAATATTTCAGCTATATCCTAGTGGTCAGGTTTATTGGTGGAGGAAATCTGAGTACCCGGAGAAAACCAACGACCTTCCGCAAGTCACTGACATACTTTATCACATAAATTATGTTGTATCGTGTACACCTCGCCAAAAAAAAACCACAAAGGTTTACACTTTATAACTACAATTAGGTTTAACATAGGAACCCCGAAATTTCAAAACTTGTTTCAACTTATTTTGACAATACTGAAACATAATTTATCCTACTCTTACAAAAGACTTAGTATGGGTGTGATTTTTAATTATGCATCAGTTATTGTGGGTAAAGATTGCAAATAATTACCTTAAATCAAATAGTTGTGCTAATTTTAAATTATGTCTCCCCCCACTTTGGTGGGGAGACATATTGTTTTTGTCCTGTCCGTCTGTCCGTCAGCGCAACTCCTCTGTAACTACTGAACAGAATTTCATGAAACTTGGTAGGTAGTAAGGACACCATATGTAGTTGTGCATATTACCAGTAAATTTTGATCGCCTGAATTTGGTGGGAGTTATGCCCCTTTGAACTTAGAAATTTCCCGAAATTTACTACTAAAGCAGCTTGTCAGCGTAACTCCTCTGAAACTACTGAACAGAATTTCATGAAACTTGGTAGGTAGTAAGGACACCATATGTAGTTGTGCATATTACCAGGAAATTTGGATCGCCTGAATTTTGTGGGAGTTATGCCCCTTTGAACTTAGAAATTTCCCGAAATTTACTACTGAAGCAGCTTGTCAGCGCAACTCCTCTGAAACTATTGAACAGAATTTCATGAAACTTGGTAGGTAGTAAGGACATCATATGTAGTTGTGCATATTACCAGGAAATTTTGAACCCCTTAATTTTGTGGGAGTTATTTGCAAACGCTTTAGTGTAATATCCCTTACTGAAACTTGTGTATATATATATATATACGTCTGAAAATTAAACCAAACAGTGTTAGAATTAGATTTTAGAGCTGTCAAATTTTTGTTCTTCCCTCGACGGGATTTGAACCCACACCATTGTTACACTGCAGCACCATTCGCTTAGCCTTACGTCCAGCGCCCTAGACCACTCGACTACATCCACTCCCTATATATATATATATATGTACAAGAGTCTATCATAATGTCACTATTTCCCTGAAAAAGTATTTCATCACCAATCCATTGATTTTAGAAGAACAAAACTCTTTTAAAATCATTGGAACATGGGCTGAGCAATTTTCTGGAATGGGGAACTTTGCCATGACAATATGGAATAGTACCTGTAACCCTTGCTTTAGCACTTTTGATCAATTTTTTTTGTGTTTCATGGATTAAAAACAGGTTGTTTTTTTTTTATTCATTGAAGCTTAATTTTATTTGTTACCTAAATATATTTTTTACCTTTGACTACAGTTTGTGGGACAGGGGGAGACATACATTTTTGCGGGCAAAAACAAACTTTAATTTATATCTTTATTTGGTGTACTTGCCCACAAAGAATTTTTTTTTAAAATCGGTTTTCCCATCTCTTGACAATGTTTTTTTTTTTTATTTTAAAAATAACAATCTAACAACATTATAAAGATAAAGTTTCCGTTTGATCAAGGTTGTAACTCTATTCTAAGTTTTGTGTACATGCCAGTTGGCACAAAATACTGGTATAAAGTGAATGAGTAATATTATTTTTTAAAATCAACATCAGTTTGAATACTTTCAGAAAACTTTAAAAACACCCAAGGGGTAATCGGAAACTGTAAGGACAGACAATACAGAGATCAAAAGAAATAAAAATGAAAAGATAAACACAAAACAAAACATTACACAGAAAATTAAATATTTAGCAACAAAAAATAAAAACCGGAGTAAAGTCAGGTACTCCGGAAGGGTGTGTATTTCCTGTTCCACTAGTCGTAGTCGTCGTGTTACTCTTGTCAAAAATATGGTGGCTCCTTTCTGCTTTATTTTCACAATTAAGATTTAATCAAATCAACATATGACTTTTTACATGGTATACATGTATATATATATTAACGCTATATAAAGGGTTACGCGACCGCTGTCCTATGGCTGCTGGATTCGGATCAACATTACAACCGGTGCAAATCCTCAGACTTGGTTCGACTCCAGATAATGGGGATGTGTTCTCAATAATACCGTATCATGCAGCTACGTCGTTGTGTGGTTTTCTCTGGTATGGTGATTGAATGTGATCCCTGTTAATGTATACCAATTACAGCCGTTGAATTTTTGTCGTTGAATATCGACCGTCATCATTTAATTCTGATAATAGAAACGAGTCAGTTTTCAACATATTAACATTCTATGCTCATAATTATTCATCTATCTATATTTTAAATCCATGTTTATTATAACTATTCTCATACGTGTATCTATATTATGGCAATGTCCATTATTAAATGGGCATCAAGCTATGTGCATGATTGTTCCAAGACAATGCACAAAACAAGACCATCGTTTGTTTCTATCTGTCTTGTCGGTAGAGATCCAATTATCAGAGGGGGCTGGGATCCAATTAACCGGTTTAACTCCGCCAGCATTTTATGCCTGTTCCAAGCCAGGACATGGATTTCCATTGTCATTTTTCGAGGTCTTTTTAGTGGTCAATTGTTTGAAAAGAGAGGTGATATTTGGTTTTGTTGATATTGGTGGATTTTTTTTTATAATGTATCACATGTTGAATAGTTACAAAATTGTGTAACATATTATCAGACCACTTTCATAGGAAATATATGGTTAGGTGGACTACACATGTTATCTTTCCTAATACTCAAACTTTTCTTACTTTGTTTTAAGTTTATTCTTGAAAAAACAGTAAGGGAATTTGCTAATATCAGGCATTTTTCAAAAGATATATATTTGCATAATAGCTAATTATACTTATATGGACCATCATGGTCATGATCATATACAATGCATGGTAGTGGACCGTCTATGTGGCGTAATCATTAGCGTGCTCGCCATGAGTGCTGTAGATCGTGGGTTCGAACCCGTCCTGGTTAAATTAAAACGATAAAACCGGTATTTGCTGCTTCTCCGTTCATCATTAAGGAATAATAACAATATTGGTTGACTAGGAATCGGGATAATGTGTCCGAGTTTAGCTACATGTCTACCTATATGGACCGTTGTTTCGGTGAGCTAACACTATGCAAATCCAACTGGGGCGTGTTGGTCAGTCAAGCGAAGGAGACATATATATCATCATCAACTGGTTCAATTGTAACTTGTTCTCGCCATGATGTAGCTGAAAAATTGCTAACTTGGCGATAAACAACAATATCACTCACTCATATATTACTTAGATTTACATATGTTACATGTATCTATTCAATCTGTGCCTATCACCACTTTTAAAAGTTGTAAGCCAGATTGACAACCATGAAGAGGTGTACTTGATACAATCTTCTGTCATAGGGTTTGTCAGTGACTAGTGTCTTGAAAGTGTTTTTTTCCAGTTTTCCCCTACCAATAAAATTGACCACCATCATATTACTGAAATAGTGGTTCTGTGTGATGTATAATGTACATAATCCTTACCACCGTCCACAAACACTAGTTTCTATCACCCCTCTATCAACCTGAGTAAGGGTCCGGGTGGCTCAATGAGCTAGGTAGTTGGATTACCAAACAACTCATACAAGCCTATCACCTATGCGGCGTGGGTTCCCTCCCGGCTTTGTAAATTACAGTCCAGAGGCTCTCAAGAGCCTGTATCGTTCACCTGGTTATAAAAAGAACCAATTGGTCCTATATAAAAACTATGTCCTGCAGTGGTAGTCATCTGGGAATTCCGATCAACATAAAAAACACAAAGTTTGTAAAGGACCTTCCAATGATTGATGCACAGTTTAGGTTCAATCAGTGCAATAGCTTCAGAGAAGAAAACATTTCTATATTTCCCATATGGTCCTGTGTTAATACTATGACCTGTGGTGGCAGCCATCTTGGATTTCGGATCGGCATAAAAAGCCTAAACATTTTAGAGGACTTTGCAATGATCATTCCTGGGCAGTTTGGTTTCAATTGTCCAAGTGGTTTCAGAGAAGAAGCGTGTTGAAACATTTTTTCTATAGGGTCCAATGTTAAACTAAGTCCTGCCGTAGCCGCCATTTTGAATTTCATATTGGAACAAAAAACTTATTATTTCTAGAAGACCATCCAATGAACATTCATGTACAGTTTGGTTTTTTTTTTAAATCATATTTGTAGTTTCTGAGAAGAAGGCATTTTGAACATTTTCCTATAGTGTCCAATGTTAATCTATTTCCTGCAGTGGCGGCCATCTTGGATTTCCGATCGGCATAAAAAACTTAGAATTTGTAGAGAACCTTCCAATGATCATTCTTGGGCAGTTTGGTTTAAATTGTCCAAGTGGTTTCAGAGAGGAAGCGCTTTGAGACACTTTTCCCATAGGGTCCAATGTTAAACTAAGTCCTGCTGTGACCGCCATCTTCCATTTTATATCGGAACAAAAAACCTAAACTTTGTAGAGGGCCATCCAATGAACATTCCCGTCTAGTTTGGATTCTGTCTGATTTGTAGTTTCTGAGAAGAAGACATTTGAACATTTTCCCATAGGGTCCAATGTTAATCTATGTCCTGCCGTGGCGGCCATCTTGGATTTCCGATCGGCATAAAAAACAGAAACTTTGTAGAGGACCTTCCAATGATCATTCCTGGGCAGGTTGGTTTCAATTGTCCAAGTGGTTTCAGAGAAGAAGCGTTTTGAAACATTTTTCCCATAGGGTCCAATGTTAAACTAAGTCCTGCCGTAGCCGCCATTTTGAATTTCATATCTGATTTGAAATTCGGTCTTTTGCAACTTTTGGAATTACGATCTATTAATAAAATTGCTATTATCTGGTGGTTAACCTATAAAAAATAGTCATCTTTATTTGTGCAAGTTCACGTCCAACAACAATCGTCCAGCATATGTCAACAAGAAAGATATTAATAATAGTGCATCCTGTCTAAAGAGAACCCCTTTGCTTCCAGCTGTTGTGTTCGAAATAGACAGGTGTTCGGATTATACAGGTTAAACGAACAAAGATTTCCTACATTTGGACTTTATTTAAAGTTCGGTTTATATATAGGATTTCGGTTTATTAAGGGTTCAGTGATAATGTGTCAATTAACTCAAGGAATGTCAGCTATTTTCGCTTAAAATATCACAAACAGCATATACTCTCGAATGAAATGACAAAGTCATGGGACAAGGGAATATCTAATAAACTGCATCAATATTGATATTATGGATATTGCATCAAGAAAACTGGGCAGACGTGAGTCTCGCAATCAGTCTAATTGAAATCGTTTCTATCACTTGTCCTTCTTTACTGAGTGACCCTATGTACCAGCCAGTAAAAATAGCGATGGGAAAAATATGAAAATGTTACTAAACTGCTATAGATTTTGATCAGATTTGTCTCAAAGCATACGTTTAAACCATGATAAACGGGATAGGGTTAGGGTTATCGTGTTTAAGATCACTTTCAACAATATTTCAGCTATATCCTAGTGGTCAGGTTTATTGGTGGAGGAAATCTGAGTACCCGGAGAAAACCAACGACCTTCCGCAAGTCACTGACATACTTTATCACATAAATTATGTTGTATCGTGTACACCTCGCCAAAAAAAAACCACAAAGGTTTACACTTTATAACTACAATTAGGTTTAACATAGGAACCCCGAAATTTCAAAACTTGTTTCAACTTATTTTGACAATACTGAAACATAATTTATCCTACTCTTACAAAAGACTTAGTATGGGTGTGATTTTTAATTATGCATCAGTTATTGTGGGTAAAGATTGCAAATAATTACCTTAAATCAAATAGTTGTGCTAATTTTAAATTATGTCTCCCCCCACTTTGGTGGGGAGACATATTGTTTTTGTCCTGTCCGTCTGTCCGTCAGCGCAACTCCTCTGAAACTACTGAACAGAATTTCATGAAACTTGGTAGGTAGTAAGGACACCATATGTAGTTGTGCATATTACCAGAAAATTTTGATCGCCTGAATTTTGTGGGAGTTATGCCCCTTTGAACTTAGCAATTTCCCGAAATTTACTACTAAAGCAGCTTGTCAGCGTAACTCCTCTGAAACTACTGAACAGAATTTCATGAAACTTGGTAGGTAGTAAGGACACCATATGTAGTTGTGCATATTACCAGGAAATTTGGATCGCCTGAATTTTGTGGGAGTTATGCCCCTTTGAACTTAGAAATTTCCCGAAATTTACTACTGAAGCAGCTTGTCAGCGCAACTCCTCTGAAACTATTGAACAGAATTTCATGAAACTTGGTAGGTAGTAAGGACATCATATGTAGTTGTGCATATTACCAGGAAATTTTGAACCCCTTAATTTTGTGGGAGTTATTTGCAAACGCTTTAATGTAATATCCCTTACTGAAACTTGTGTATAAATATATATATTCTAACACTGTTTGGTTTAATTTTCAGACGTATATAATATTTAGTATTAACCTAGTATCCTTTAAAGTAACTTTGAGATCCAGTGGGACAGATATATTGTATGGTTGTCACTTACTTCTAGACGTTTGTATAATATACTTTATTTCCTGTGACTGTATAATGAATAATTCTTCATTATCCTATCCAATATATTAAAAATTGCTGAGTTAGATTGCTGTCAAATTATAATATTAAGTATATATGTACCATCTACACACGCTTATACACATGTCTTACGCCTATCCCTAGATTTGCCTTACGAGACAAGGTAACACTACGACTATTGAAGCTCCTTTTTAAGGGAGTGGATGTAGTCGAGTGGTCTAGGGCGCTGGACGTAAGGCTAAGCGAATGGTGCTGCAGTGTAACAATGGTGTGGGTTCAAATCCCGTCGAGGGAAGAACAAAAATTTTACAGCTCTAAAATCTAATTCTAACACTGTTTGGTTTAATTTTCAGACGTATATATATATATGTACAAGAATCTATCATAATGTCACTATATCCCTGAAAAAGTATTTCATCACCAATCCATTGATTTTAGAAGAACAAAACTCCTTTAAAATCATTGGAACATAGGCTGAGCAATTTTCTGGAATGGGGAACTTTGCCATGACAATATGGAATAGTACCTGTAACCCTTGCTTTAGCACTTTTGATCAATTTTTTTTGTGTTTCATGGATTAAAAACAGGGTTTTTTTTTGTTATTCATTGAAGCTTAATTTTATTTGTTACCTAAATATATTTTTTACCTTTGACTACAGTTTGTGGGACAGGGGGAGACATACATTTTTGCGGGCAAAACCAAACTTTAATTTATATCTTTATTTGGTGTACTTGCCCACAAAGAATTTTTTTTAAGAATCGGTTTTCCCATCTCTTGACAATGTTTTTTTTTTTAATTTTAAAAATAACAATCTAACAACATTATAAAGATAAAGTTTCCGTTTGATCAAGGTTGTAACTCTATTCTAAGTTTTGTGTACATGTGGTTGTGGATACATGCCAGTTGGCACAAAATACTGGTATAAAGTGAATGAGTAATATTATTTTTTAAAATCAACATCAGTTTGAATACTTTCAGAAAACTTTAAAAACACCCAAGGGGTAATCGGAAACTGTAAGGACAGAAAATACAGATCAAAAGAAATAAAAATGAAAAGATAAACACAAAACAAAACATTACACAGAAAATTAAATATTTAGCAACAAAAAAAACACAAAAAATAAAAACCGGAGTAAAGTCAAGTACTCCGGAAGGGTGTGTATTTCCTGTTCCACTAGTCGTAGTCGTCGTGTTACTCTTGTCAAAAATATGGTGGCTCCTTTCTGCTTTATTTTCACAATTAAGATTTAATCAAATCAACATATGACTTTTTACATGGTATACATGTATATATATATTAACGCTATATAAAGGGTTACGCGACCACTGTCCTATGGTTGTTGGATTCGGATCAACATTACAACCGGTGCAAATCCTCAGACTTGGTTCGACTCCAGATAATGGGGATGTGTTCTCGATAATACCGTATCATGCAGCTACGTCGTTGTGTGGTTTTCTCTGGTATGGTGGTTGAATGTGATCCCTGTTAATGTATACCAATTACAGCCGTTGAATTTTTGTCGTTGAATATCGACCGTCATCATTTAATTCTGATAATAGAAACGAGTCAGTTTTCAACATATTAACATTCTATGCTCATAATTATTCATCTATCTATATTTTAAATCCATGTCTTTTATAACTATTCTCATACGTGTATCTATATTATGGCAATGTCCATTATTAAATGGGCATCAAGCTATGTGCATGATTGTTCCAAGACAATGCACAAAACAAGACCATCGTTTGTTTCTATCTGTCTTGTCGGTAGAGATCCAATTATCAGAGGGGGCTGGGATCCAATTAACCGGTTTAACTCCGCCAGCATTTTATGCCTGTTCCAAGCCAGGACATGGATTTCCATTGTCATTTTTCGAGGTCTTTTTAGTTGTCAATTGTTTGAAAAGAGAGGTGATATTTGGTTTTGTTGATATTGGTGGATTTTTTTTTATAATGTATCACATGTTGAATAGTTACAAAATTGTGTAACATATTATCAGACCACTTTCATAGGAAATATATGGTTAGGTGGACTACACATGTTATCTTTCCTAATACTCAAACTTTTCTTACTTTGTTTTAAGTTTATTCTTGAAAAAACAGTAAGAGAATTTGCTAATATCAGGCATTTTTCAAAAGATATATATTTGCATAATAGCTAATTATACTTATATGGACCATCATGGTCATGATAATATACAATGCATGGTAGTGGACCGTCTATGTGGCGTAATCATTAGCGTGCTCGCCATGAGTGCTGTAGATCGTGGGTTCGAACCCGTCCTGGTTAAATTAAAACGATAAAACCGGTATTTGCTGCTTCTCCGTTCATCATTAAGGAATAATAACAATATTGGTTGACTAGGAATCGGGATAATGTGTCCGAGTTTAGCTACATGTCTACCTATATGGACCGTTGTTTCGGTGAGCTAACACTATGCAAATCCAACTGGGGCATGTTGGTCAGTCAAGCGAAGGAGACATATATATCATCATCAACTGGTTCAATTGTAACTTGTTCTCGCCATGATGTAGCTGAAAAATTGCTAACTTGGCGATAAACAACTATATCACTCACTCATATATTACTTAGATTTACATATGTTACATGTATCTATTCAATCTGTGCCTATCACCACTTTTAAAAGTTGTAAGCCAGATTGACAACCATGAAGAGGTGTACTTGATACAATCTTCTGTCATAGGGTTTGTCAGTGACTAGTGTCTTGAAAGTGTTTTTTTCCAGTTTTCCCCTACCAATAAAATTGACCACCATCATATTACTGAAATAGTGGTTCTGTGTGATGTATAATGTACATAATCCTTACCACCGTCCACAAACACTAGTTTCTATCACCCCTCTATCAACCTGAGTAAGGGCCCGGGTGGCTCAATGAGCTAGGTAGTTGGATTACCAAACAACTCATACAAGCCTATCACCTATGCGGCGTGGGTTCCCTCCCGGCTTTGTAAATTACAGTCCAGAGGCTCTCAAGAGCCTGTATCGTTCACCTGGTTATAAAAAGAACCAATTGGTCCTATATAAAAACTATGTCCTGCAGTGGTAGTCATCTGGGAATTCCGATCAACATAAAAAACACAAAGTTTGTAAAGGACCTTCCAATGATTGATGCACAGTTTAGGTTCAATCAGTGCAATAGCTTCAGAGAAGAAAACATTTCTATATTTCCCATATGGTCCTGTGGTAATACTATGACCTGTGGTGGCAGCCATCTTGGATTTCGGATCGGCATAAAAAGCCCAAACATTTTAGAGGACTTTGCAATGATCATTCCTGGGCAGTTTGGTTTCAATTGTCCAAGTGGTTTCAGAGAAGAAGCGTGTTGAAACATTTTTTCTATAGGGTCCAATGTTAAACTAAGTCCTGCCGTAGCCGCCATTTTGAATTTCATATTGGAACAAAAAACTTATTATTTCTAGAAGACCATCCAATGAACATTCATGTACAGTTTGGTTTTTTTTTTAAATCATATTTGTAGTTTCTGAGAAGAAGGCATTTTGAACATTTTCCTATAGTGTCCAATGTTAATCTATTTCCTTCAGTGGCGGCCATCTTGGATTTCCGATCGGCATAAAAAACTTGGAATTTGTAGAGAACCTTCCAATGATCATTCTTGGGCAGTTTGGTTTAAATTGTCCAAGTGGTTTCAGAGAGGAAGCGCTTTGAGACACTTTTCCCATAGGGTCCAATGTTAAACTAAGTCCTGCTGTGACCGCCATCTTCCATTTTATATCGGAACAAAAAACCTAAACTTTGTAGAGGGCCATCCAATGAACATTCCCGTCTAGTTTGGATTTTGTCTGATTTGTAGTTTCTGAGAAGAAGACATTTGAACATTTTCCCATAGGGTCCAATGTTAATCTATGTCCTGCCGTGGCGGCCATCTTGGATTTCCGATCGGCATAAAAAACAGAAACTTTGTAGAGGACCTTCCAATGATCATTCCTGGGCAGGTTGGTTTCAATTGTCCAAGTGGTTTCAGAGAAGAAGCGTTTTGAAACATTTTTCCCATAGGGTCCAATGTTAAACTAAGTCCTGCCGTAGCCGCCATTTTGAATTTCATATCTGATTTGAAATTCGGTCTTTTGCAACTTTTGGAATTACGATCTATTAATAAAATTGCTATTATCTGGTGGTTAACCTATAAAAAATAGTCATCTTTATTCGTGCAAGTTCACGTCCAACAACAATCGTCCAGCATATGTCAACAAGAAAGATATTAATAATAGTGCATCCTGTCTAAAGCGAACCCCTTTGCTTCCAGCTGTTGTGTTCGAAATAGACAGGTGTTCGGATTATACAGGTTAAACGAACAAAGATTTCCTACATTTGGACTTTATTTAAAGTTCGGTTTATATATAGGATTTCGGTTTATTAAGGGTTCAGTGATAATGTGTCAATTAACTCAAGGAATGTCAGCTATTTTCGCTTAAAATATCACAAACAGCATATACTCTCGAATGAAATGACAAAGTCATGGGACAAGGGAATATCTAATAAACTGCATCAATATTGATATTATGGATATTGCATCAAGAAAACTGGGCAGACGTGAGTCTCGCAATCAGTCTAATTGAAATCGTTTCTATCACTTGTCCTTCTTTACTGAGTGACCCTATGTACCAGCCAGTAAAAATAGCGATGGGAAAAATATGAAAATGTTACTAAACTGCTATAGATTTTGATCAGATTTGTCTCAAAGCATACGTTTAAACCATGATAAACGGGATAGGGTTAGGGTTATCGTGTTTAAGATCACTTTCAACAATATTTCAGCTATATCCTAGTGGTCAGGTTTATTGGTGGAGGAAATCTGAGTACCCGGAGAAAACCAACGACCTTCCGCAAGTCACTGACATACTTTATCACATAAATTATGTTGTATCGTGTACACCTCGCCAAAAAAAAACCACAAAGCTTTACACTTTATAACTACAATTAGGTTTAACATAGGAACCCCGAAATTTCAAAACTTGTTTCAACTTATTTTGACAATACTGAAACATAATTTATCCTACTCTTACAAAAGACTTAGTATGGGTGTGATTTTTAATTATGCATCAGTTATTGTGGGTAAAGATTGCAAATAATTACCTTAAATCAAATAGTTGTGCTAATTTTAAATTATGTCTCCCCCCACTTTGGTGGGGAGACATATTGTTTTTGTCCTGTCCGTCTGTCCGTCAGCGCAACTCCTCTGTAACTACTGAACAGAATTTCATGAAACTTGGTAGGTAGTAAGGACACCATATGTAGTTGTGCATATTACCAGTGAATTTTGATCGCCTGAATTTTGTGGGAGTTATGCCCCTTTGAACTTAGAAATTTCCCGAAATTTACTACTAAAGCAGCTTGTCAGCGTAGCTCCTCTGAAACTACTGAACAGAATTTCATGAAACTTGGTAGGTAGTAAGGACACCATATGTAGTTGTGCATATTACCAGTGAATTTTGATCGCCTGAATTTTGTGGGAGTTATGCCCCTTTGAACTTAGAAATTTCCCGAAATTTACTACTAAAGCAGCTTGTCAGCGTAGCTCCTCTGAAACTACTGAACAGAATTTCATGAAACTTGGTAGGTAGTAAGGACACCATATGTAGTTGTGCATATTACCAGGAAATTTGGATCGCCTGAATTTTGTGGGAGTTATGCCCCTTTGAACTTAAAAATTTCCCGAAATTTACTACTGAAGCAGCTTGTCAGCGCAACTCCTCTGAAACTATTGAACAGAATTTCATGAAACTTGGTAGGTAGTAATGACACCATATGTAGTTGTGCATATTACCAGGAAAGTTTGATCCCCTAAATTGTGTGGGAGTTATTTGCAAACACTCTAGTGTAATATCCCTTATATATGTACAAGAGTCTATCATAATGTCACTATTTCCCTGAAAAAGTATTTCATCACCAATCCATTGAATTTAGAAGAACAAAACTCCTTTAAAATCATTGGAATATAGGCTGAGCAATTTTCTGGAATGGGGAACTTTGCCATGACAATATGGAATAGTACCTGTAACCTTTGCTTCAGCACTTTTGATCAATTTTTTTTTGTGTTTCATGGATTAAAAACAGTGGTTTTTTTTTGTTATTCATTGAAGCTTAATTTTATTTGTTACCTAAATATATTTTTACCTTTGACTACAGTTTGTGGGACAGGGGGAGACATACTTTTTGCGGGCAAAAACAAACTTTAATTTATAACTTTATTTGGTGTACTTGCCCACAAAGAATTTGTAAAAAAAATCGGTTTTCCCATCTCTTGTCAATGTTTTTTTTTTTATTTTAAATATAAAAATCTAACAACATTATAAAAATAAAGTTGTAACTCTATTCTAAGTTTTGTGTACATGTGGTTGTGGATACATGCCAGTTGGCACAAATACTGGTATAACGTGAATGAGTAATATTATTTTTAAAAATCAACATCAGTTTGAATACTTTCAGAAAACTTTAAAAACACCCAAGGGGTAATCATAAACTGTAAGGACAGACAATACAGAGATCAAAAGAAATAAAAGTGAAAAGACAAACACAAAACAAAACATTACACAGAAAATCAAATATTTAGCAACAAAAAAAACACAAAAAATAAAAACCGGAGTAAAGTCAGGTACTCCGGAAGGGTGTGTATTTCCTGTTCCACTAGTCGTAGTCGTCGTGTTACTCTTGTCAAAAATATGGTGGCTCCTTTCTGCTTTATTTTCACAATTAAGATTTAATCAAATCAACATATGACTTTTTACATGGTATACATGTATATATATATTAACGCTATATAAAGGGTTACGCGACCGCTGTCCTACGGCTGCTGGATTCGGATCAACATTGCAACCGGTGCAAATCCTCAGACTTGGTTCGACTCCAGATAATGGGGATGTGTTCTCAATAATACCGTATCATGCAGCTACGTCGTTGTGTGGTTTTCTCTGGTATGGTGATTGAATGTGATCCCTGTTAATGTATACCAATTACAGCCGTTGAATTATTGTCGTTGAATATCGACCGTCATCATTTAATTCTGATAATAGAAACGAGTCAGTTTTCAACATATTAACATTCTATGCTCATAATTATTCATCTATATTATAAATCCATGTCTTTTATAACTATTCTCATACGTGTATCTATATTATGGCAATGTCCATTATTAAATGGGTATCAAGCTATGTGCATGATTGTTCCAAGACAATGCACAAAACAAGACCATCGTTTGTTTCTATCTGTCTTGTCGGTAGAGATCCAATTATCAGAGGGGGCTGGGATCCAATTAACCGGTTTAACTCCGCCAGCATTTTATGCCTGTTCCAAGCCAGGACATGGATTTCCATTGTCATTTTTCGAGGTCTTTTTAGTGGTCAATTGTTTGAAAAGAGAGGTGATATTTGGTTTTGTTGATATTGGTGGATTTTTTTTTATAATGTATCACATGTTGAATAGTTACAAAATTGTGTAACATATTATCAGACCACTTTCATAGGAAATATATGGTTAGGTGGACTACACATGTTATCTTTCCTAATACTCAAACTTTTCTTACTTTGTTTTAAGTTTATTCTTGAAAAAACAGTAAGGGAATTTGCTAATATCAGGCATTTTTCAAAAGATATATATTTGCATAATAGCTAATTATACTTATATGGACCATCATGGTCATGATCATATACAATGCATGGTAGTGGACCGTCTATGTGGCGTAATCATTAGCGTGCTCGCCATGAGTGCTGTAGATCGTGGGTTCGAACCCGTCCTGGTTAAATTAAAACGATAAAACCGGTATTTGCTGCTTCTCCGTTCATCATTAAGGAATAATAACAATATTGGTTGACTAGGAATCGGGATAATGTGTCCGAGTTTAGCTACATGTCTACCTATATGGACCGTTGTTTCGGTGAGCTAACACTATGCAAATCCAACTGGGGCGTGTTGGTCAGTCAAGCGAAGGAGACATATATATCATCATCAACTGGTTCAATTGTAACTTGTTCTCGCCATGATGTAGCTGAAAAATTGCTAACTTGGCGATAAACAACAATATCACTCACTCATATATTACTTAGATTTACATATGTTACATGTATCTATTCAATCTGTGCCTATCACCACTTTTAAAAGTTGTAAGCCAGATTGACAACCATGAAGAGGTGTACTTGATACAATCTTCTGTCATAGGGTTTGTTAGTGACTAGTGTCTTGAAAGTGTTTTTTTCCAGTTTTCCCCTACCAATAAAATTGACCACCATCATATTACTGAAATAGTGGTTCTGTGTGATGTATAATGTACATAATCCTTACCACCGTCCACAAACACTAGTTTCTATCACCCCTCTATCAACCTGAGTAAGGGCCCGGGTGGCTCAATGAGCTAGGTAGTTGGATTACCAAACAACTCATACAAGCCTATCACCTATGCGGCGTGGGTTCCCTCCCGGCTTTGTAAATTACAGTCCAGAGGCTCTCAAGAGCCTGTATCGTTCACCTGGTTATAAAAAGAACCAATTGGTCCTATATAAAAACTATGTCCTGCAGTGGTAGTCATCTGGGAATTCCGATCAACAATAAAAAACACAAAGTTTGTAAAGGACCTTCCAATGATTGATGCACAGTTTAGATTCAATCAGTGCAATAGCTTCAGAGAAGAAAACATTTCTATATTTCCCATATGGTCCTGTGTTAATACTATGACCTGTGGTGGCAGCCATCTTGGATTTCGGATCGGCATAAAAAGCCCAAACATTTTAGAGGACTTTGCAATGATCATTCCTGGGCAGTTTGGTTTCAATTGTCCAAGTGGTTTCAGAGAAGAAGCGTGTTGAAACATTTTTTCTATAGGGTCCAATGTTAAACTAAGTCCTGCCGTAGCCGCCATTTTGAATTTCATATTGGAACAAAAAACTTATTATTTCTAGAAGACCATCCAATGAACATTCATGTACAGTTTGGTTTTTTTTTTAAATCATATTTGTAGTTTCTGAGAAGAAGGCATTTTGAACATTTTCCTATAGTGTCCAATGTTAATCTATTTCCTGCAGTGGCGGCCATCTTGGATTTCTGATCGGCATAAAAAACTTAGAATTTGTAGAGAACCTTCCAATGATCATTCTTGGGCAGTTTGGTTTAAATTGTCCAAGTGGTTTCAGAGAGGAAGCGCTTTGAGACACTTTTCCCATAGGGTCCAATGTTAAACTAAGTCCTGCTGTGACCGCCATCTTCCATTTTATATCGGAACAAAAAACCTAAACTTTGTAGAGGGCCATCCAATGAACATTCCCGTCTAGTTTGGATTCTGTCTGATTTGTAGTTTCTGAGAAGAAGACATTTGAACATTTTCCCATAGGGTCCAATGTTAATCTATGTCCTGCCGTGGCGGCCATCTTGGATTTCCGATCGGCATAAAAAACAGAAACTTTGTAGAGGACCTTCCAATGATCATTCCTGGGCAGGTTGGTTTCAATTGTCCAAGTGGTTTCAGAGAAGAAGCGTTTTGAAACATTTTTCCCATAGGGTCCAATGTTAAGCTAAGTCCTGCCGTAGCCGCCATTTTGAATTTCATATCTGATTTGAAATTCGGTCTTTTGCAACTTTTGGAATTACGATCTATTAATAAAATTGCTATTATCTGGTGGTTAACCAATAAAAAATAGTCATCTTTATTTGTGCAAGTTCACGTCCAACAACAATCGTCCAGCATATGTCAACAAGAAAGATATTAATAATAGTGCATCCTGTCTAAAGCGAACCCCTTTGCTTCCAGCTGTTGTGTTCGAAATAGACAGGTGTTCGGATTATACAGGTTAAACGAACAAAGATTTCCTACATTTGGACTTTATTTAAAGTTCGGTTTATATATAGGATTTCGGTTTATTAAGGGTTCAGTGATAATGTGTCAATTAACTCAAGGAATGTCAGCTATTTTCGCTTAAAATATCACAAACAGCATATACTCTCGAATGAAATGACAAAGTCATGGGACAAGGGAATATCTAATAAACTGCATCAATATTGATATTATGGATATTGCATCAAGAAAACTGGGCAGACGTGAGTCTCGCAATCAGTCTAATTGAAATCGTTTCTATCACTTGTCCCTCTTTACTGAGTGACCCTATGTACCAGCCAGTAAAAATAGCGATGGGAAAAATATGAAAATGTTACTAAACTGCTATAGATTTTGATCAGATTTGTCTCAAAGCATACGTTTAAACCATGATAAACGGGATAGGGTTAGGGTTATCGTGTTTAAGATCACTTTCAACAATATTTCAGCTATATCCTAGTGGTCAGGTTTATTGGTGGAGGAAATCTGAGTACCCGGAGAAAACCAACGACCTTCCGCAAGTCACTGACATACTTTATCACATAAATTATGTTGTATCGTGTACACCTCGCCAAAAAAAAACCACAAAGGTTTACACTTTATAACTACAATTAGGTTTAACATAGGAACCCCGAAATTTCAAAACTTGTTTCAACTTATTTTGACAATACTGAAACATAATTTATCCTACTCTTACAAAAGACTTAGTATGGGTGTGATTTTTAATTATGCATCAGTTATTGTGGGTAAAGATTGCAAATAATTACCTTAAATCAAATAGTTGTGCTAATTTTAAATTATGTCTCCCCCCACTTTGGTGGGGAGACATATTGTTTTTGTCCTGTCCGTCTGTCCGTCAGCGCAACTCCTCTGTAACTACTGAACAGAATTTCATGAAACTTGGTAGGTAGTAAGGACACCATATGTAGTTGTGCATATTACCAGTGAATTTTGATCGCCTGAATTTTGTGGGAGTTATGCCCCTTTGAACTTAGAAATTTCCCGAAATTTACTACTAAAGCAGCTTGTCAGCGTAGCTCCTCTGAAACTACTGAACAGAATTTCATGAAACTTGGTAGGTAGTAAGGACACCATATGTAGTTGTGCATATTACCAGTGAATTTTGATCGCCTGAATTTTGTGGGAGTTATGCCCCTTTGAACTTAGAAATTTCCCGAAATTTACTACTAAAGCAGCTTGTCAGCGTAGCTCCTCTGAAACTACTGAACAGAATTTCATGAAACTTGGTAGGTAGTAAGGACACCATATGTAGTTGTGCATATTACCAGGAAATTTGGATCGCCTGAATTTTGTGGGAGTTATGCCCCTTTGAACTTAAAAATTTCCCGAAATTTACTACTGAAGCAGCTTGTCAGCGCAACTCCTCTGAAACTATTGAACAGAATTTCATGAAACTTGGTAGGTAGTAATGACACCATATGTAGTTGTGCATATTACCAGGAAAGTTTGATCCCCTAAATTGTGTGGGAGTTATTTGCAAACACTCTAGTGTAATATCCCTTATATATGTACAAGAGTCTATCATAATGTCACTATTTCCCTGAAAAAGTATTTCATCACCAATCCATTGAATTTAGAAGAACAAAACTCCTTTAAAATCATTGGAATATAGGCTGAGCAATTTTCTGGAATGGGGAACTTTGCCATGACAATATGGAATAGTACCTGTAACCTTTGCTTCAGCACTTTTGATCAATTTTTTTTTGTGTTTCATGGATTAAAAACAGTGGTTTTTTTTTGTTATTCATTGAAGCTTAATTTTATTTGTTACCTAAATATATTTTTACCTTTGACTACAGTTTGTGGGACAGGGGGAGACATACTTTTTGCGGGCAAAAACAAACTTTAATTTATAACTTTATTTGGTGTACTTGCCCACAAAGAATTTGTAAAAAAAATCGGTTTTCCCATCTCTTGTCAATGTTTTTTTTTTTATTTTAAATATAAAAATCTAACAACATTATAAAAATAAAGTTGTAACTCTATTCTAAGTTTTGTGTACATGTGGTTGTGGATACATGCCAGTTGGCACAAATACTGGTATAACGTGAATGAGTAATATTATTTTTAAAAATCAACATCAGTTTGAATACTTTCAGAAAACTTTAAAAACACCCAAGGGGTAATCATAAACTGTAAGGACAGACAATACAGAGATCAAAAGAAATAAAAGTGAAAAGACAAACACAAAACAAAACATTACACAGAAAATCAAATATTTAGCAACAAAAAAAACACAAAAAATAAAAACCGGAGTAAAGTCAGGTACTCCGGAAGGGTGTGTATTTCCTGTTCCACTAGTCGTAGTCGTCGTGTTACTCTTGTCAAAAATATGGTGGCTCCTTTCTGCTTTATTTTCACAATTAAGATTTAATCAAATCAACATATGACTTTTTACATGGTATACATGTATATATATATTAACGCTATATAAAGGGTTACGCGACCGCTGTCCTACGGCTGCTGGATTCGGATCAACATTGCAACCGGTGCAAATCCTCAGACTTGGTTCGACTCCAGATAATGGGGATGTGTTCTCAATAATACCGTATCATGCAGCTACGTCGTTGTGTGGTTTTCTCTGGTATGGTGATTGAATGTGATCCCTGTTAATGTATACCAATTACAGCCGTTGAATTATTGTCGTTGAATATCGACCGTCATCATTTAATTCTGATAATAGAAACGAGTCAGTTTTCAACATATTAACATTCTATGCTCATAATTATTCATCTATATTATAAATCCATGTCTTTTATAACTATTCTCATACGTGTATCTATATTATGGCAATGTCCATTATTAAATGGGTATCAAGCTATGTGCATGATTGTTCCAAGACAATGCACAAAACAAGACCATCGTTTGTTTCTATCTGTCTTGTCGGTAGAGATCCAATTATCAGAGGGGGCTGGGATCCAATTAACCGGTTTAACTCCGCCAGCATTTTATGCCTGTTCCAAGCCAGGACATGGATTTCCATTGTCATTTTTCGAGGTCTTTTTAGTGGTCAATTGTTTGAAAAGAGAGGTGATATTTGGTTTTGTTGATATTGGTGGATTTTTTTTTATAATGTATCACATGTTGAATAGTTACAAAATTGTGTAACATATTATCAGACCACTTTCATAGGAAATATATGGTTAGGTGGACTACACATGTTATCTTTCCTAATACTCAAACTTTTCTTACTTTGTTTTAAGTTTATTCTTGAAAAAACAGTAAGGGAATTTGCTAATATCAGGCATTTTTCAAAAGATATATATTTGCATAATAGCTAATTATACTTATATGGACCATCATGGTCATGATCATATACAATGCATGGTAGTGGACCGTCTATGTGGCGTAATCATTAGCGTGCTCGCCATGAGTGCTGTAGATCGTGGGTTCGAACCCGTCCTGGTTAAATTAAAACGATAAAACCGGTATTTGCTGCTTCTCCGTTCATCATTAAGGAATAATAACAATATTGGTTGACTAGGAATCGGGATAATGTGTCCGAGTTTAGCTACATGTCTACCTATATGGACCGTTGTTTCGGTGAGCTAACACTATGCAAATCCAACTGGGGCGTGTTGGTCAGTCAAGCGAAGGAGACATATATATCATCATCAACTGGTTCAATTGTAACTTGTTCTCGCCATGATGTAGCTGAAAAATTGCTAACTTGGCGATAAACAACAATATCACTCACTCATATATTACTTAGATTTACATATGTTACATGTATCTATTCAATCTGTGCCTATCACCACTTTTAAAAGTTGTAAGCCAGATTGACAACCATGAAGAGGTGTACTTGATACAATCTTCTGTCATAGGGTTTGTTAGTGACTAGTGTCTTGAAAGTGTTTTTTTCCAGTTTTCCCCTACCAATAAAATTGACCACCATCATATTACTGAAATAGTGGTTCTGTGTGATGTATAATGTACATAATCCTTACCACCGTCCACAAACACTAGTTTCTATCACCCCTCTATCAACCTGAGTAAGGGCCCGGGTGGCTCAATGAGCTAGGTAGTTGGATTACCAAACAACTCATACAAGCCTATCACCTATGCGGCGTGGGTTCCCTCCCGGCTTTGTAAATTACAGTCCAGAGGCTCTCAAGAGCCTGTATCGTTCACCTGGTTATAAAAAGAACCAATTGGTCCTATATAAAAACTATGTCCTGCAGTGGTAGTCATCTGGGAATTCCGATCAACAATAAAAAACACAAAGTTTGTAAAGGACCTTCCAATGATTGATGCACAGTTTAGATTCAATCAGTGCAATAGCTTCAGAGAAGAAAACATTTCTATATTTCCCATATGGTCCTGTGTTAATACTATGACCTGTGGTGGCAGCCATCTTGGATTTCGGATCGGCATAAAAAGCCCAAACATTTTAGAGGACTTTGCAATGATCATTCCTGGGCAGTTTGGTTTCAATTGTCCAAGTGGTTTCAGAGAAGAAGCGTGTTGAAACATTTTTTCTATAGGGTCCAATGTTAAACTAAGTCCTGCCGTAGCCGCCATTTTGAATTTCATATTGGAACAAAAAACTTATTATTTCTAGAAGACCATCCAATGAACATTCATGTACAGTTTGGTTTTTTTTTTAAATCATATTTGTAGTTTCTGAGAAGAAGGCATTTTGAACATTTTCCTATAGTGTCCAATGTTAATCTATTTCCTGCAGTGGCGGCCATCTTGGATTTCTGATCGGCATAAAAAACTTAGAATTTGTAGAGAACCTTCCAATGATCATTCTTGGGCAGTTTGGTTTAAATTGTCCAAGTGGTTTCAGAGAGGAAGCGCTTTGAGACACTTTTCCCATAGGGTCCAATGTTAAACTAAGTCCTGCTGTGACCGCCATCTTCCATTTTATATCGGAACAAAAAACCTAAACTTTGTAGAGGGCCATCCAATGAACATTCCCGTCTAGTTTGGATTCTGTCTGATTTGTAGTTTCTGAGAAGAAGACATTTGAACATTTTCCCATAGGGTCCAATGTTAATCTATGTCCTGCCGTGGCGGCCATCTTGGATTTCCGATCGGCATAAAAAACAGAAACTTTGTAGAGGACCTTCCAATGATCATTCCTGGGCAGGTTGGTTTCAATTGTCCAAGTGGTTTCAGAGAAGAAGCGTTTTGAAACATTTTTCCCATAGGGTCCAATGTTAAGCTAAGTCCTGCCGTAGCCGCCATTTTGAATTTCATATCTGATTTGAAATTCGGTCTTTTGCAACTTTTGGAATTACGATCTATTAATAAAATTGCTATTATCTGGTGGTTAACCAATAAAAAATAGTCATCTTTATTTGTGCAAGTTCACGTCCAACAACAATCGTCCAGCATATGTCAACAAGAAAGATATTAATAATAGTGCATCCTGTCTAAAGCGAACCCCTTTGCTTCCAGCTGTTGTGTTCGAAATAGACAGGTGTTCGGATTATACAGGTTAAACGAACAAAGATTTCCTACATTTGGACTTTATTTAAAGTTCGGTTTATATATAGGATTTCGGTTTATTAAGGGTTCAGTGATAATGTGTCAATTAACTCAAGGAATGTCAGCTATTTTCGCTTAAAATATCACAAACAGCATATACTCTCGAATGAAATGACAAAGTCATGGGACAAGGGAATATCTAATAAACTGCATCAATATTGATATTATGGATATTGCATCAAGAAAACTGGGCAGACGTGAGTCTCGCAATCAGTCTAATTGAAATCGTTTCTATCACTTGTCCCTCTTTACTGAGTGACCCTATGTACCAGCCAGTAAAAATAGCGATGGGAAAAATATGAAAATGTTACTAAACTGCTATAGATTTTGATCAGATTTGTCTCAAAGCATACGTTTAAACCATGATAAACGGGATAGGGTTAGGGTTATCGTGTTTAAGATCACTTTCAACAATATTTCAGCTATATCCTAGTGGTCAGGTTTATTGGTGGAGGAAATCTGAGTACCCGGAGAAAACCAACGACCTTCCGCAAGTCACTGACATACTTTATCACATAAATTATGTTGTATCGTGTACACCTCGCCAAAAAAAAACCACAAAGGTTTACACTTTATAACTACAATTAGGTTTAACATAGGAACCCCGAAATTTCAAAACTTGTTTCAACTTATTTTGACAATACTGAAACATAATTTATCCTACTCTTACAAAAGACTTAGTATGGGTGTGATTTTTAATTATGCATCAGTTATTGTGGGTAAAGATTGCAAATAATTACCTTAAATCAAATAGTTGTGCTAATTTTAAATTATGTCTCCCCCCACTTTGGTGGGGAGACATATTGTTTTTGTCCTGTCCGTCTGTCCGTCAGCGCAACTCCTCTGTAACTACTGAACAGAATTTCATGAAACTTGGTAGGTAGTAAGGACACCATATGTAGTTGTGCATATTACCAGTAAATTTTGATCGCCTGAATTTTGTGGGAGTTATGCCCCTTTGAACTTAGAAATTTCCCGAAATTACTACTGAAGCAGCTTGTCAGCGCAACTTCTCTGAAACTACTGAACAGAATTTCATGAAACTTGGTAGGTAGTAAGGGCACAATATTTAGTTGTGCATATTACCAGGAAATCTTGATCCCCTAAAATTTGTGGGAGTTATGCCCCTTTGAACTTAAATATTTCCCGAAATATACTTCTGAAGCAGCTTGTCAGCACAACTCCTCTGAAACTACTGAACAGAATTTCATGAAGCTTGGTAGGTAGTAATGACACCATATGTAGTTGTGCATATTACCAGGAAAGTTTGATCCCCTAAATTGTGTGGGAGTTATTTGCAAACACTCTAGTGTAATATCCCTTATATATGTACAAGAGTCTATCATAATGTCACTATTTCCCTGAAAAAGTATTTCATCACCAATCCATTGAATTTAGAAGAACAAAACTCCTTTAAAATCATTGGAACATAGGCTGAGCAATTTTCTGGAATGGGGAACTTTGCCATGACAATATGGAATAGTACCTGTAACCTTTGCTTCAGCACTTTTGATCAATTTTGTTTTGTGTTTCATGGATTAAAAACAGTGGTTTTTTTTTGTTATTCATTGAAGCTTAATTTTATTTGTTACCTAAATATATGTTTACCTTTGACTACAGTTTGTGGGACAGGGGGAGACATACTTTTTGCGGGCAAAAACAAACTTTAATTTATATCTTTATTTGGTGTACTTGCCCACAAAGAATTTGTAAAAAAAATCGGTTTTCCCATCTCTTGTCAATATTTTTTTTTAATTTTAAATATAAAAATCTAACAACATTATAAAAATAAAGTTGTAACTCTATTCTAAGTTTTGTGTACATGTGGTTGTGGATACATGCCAGTTGGCACAAATACTGGTATAACGTGAATGAGTAATATTATTTTTAAAAATCAACATCAGTTTGAATACTTTCAGAAAACTTTAAAAACACCCAAGGGGTAATCATAAACTGTAAGGACAGACAATACAGAGATCAAAAGAAATAAAAGTGAAAAGACAAACACAAAACAAAACATTACACAGAAAATTAAATATTTAGCAACAAAAAAAACACAAAAAATAAAAACCGGAGTAAAGTCAGGTACTCCGGAAGGGTGTGTATTTCCTGTTCCACTAGTCGTAGTCGTCGTGTTACTCTTGTCAAAAATATGGTGGCTCCTTTCTGCTTTATTTTCACAATTAAGATTTAATCAAATCAACATATGACTTTTTACATGGTATACATGTATATATATATTAACGCTATATAAAGGGTTACGCGACCGCTGTCCTACGGCTGCTGGATTCGGATCAACATTGCAACCGGTGCAAATCCTCAGACTTGGTTCGACTCCAGATAATGGGGATGTGTTCTCAATAATACCGTATCATGCAGCTACGTCGTTGTGTGGTTTTCTCTGGTATGGTGATTGAATGTGATCCCTGTTAATGTATACCAATTACAGCCGTTGAATTATTGTCGTTGAATATCGACCGTCATCATTTAATTCTGATAATAGAAACGAGTCAGTTTTCAACATATTAACATTCTATGCTCATAATTATTCATCTATATTATAAATCCATGTCTTTTATAACTATTCTCATACGTGTATCTATATTATGGCAATGTCCATTATTAAATGGGCATCAAGCTATGTGCATGATTGTTCCAAGACAATGCACAAAACAAGACCATCGTTTGTTTCTATCTGTCTTGTCGGTAGAGATCCAATTATCAGAGGGCGCTGGGATCCAATTAACCGGTTTAACTCCGCCAGCATTTTATGCCTGTTCCAAGCCAGGACATGGATTTCCATTGTCATTTTTCGAGGTCTTTTTAGTGGTCAATTGTTTGAAAAGAGAGGTGATATTTGGTTTTGTTGATATTGGTGGATTGTTTTTCATAATGTATCATATGTTGAATAGTTACATATTATCAGACCACTTTCATAGGAAATATATGGTTAGGTGGACTACACATGTTATCTGTAGCATATTATCAGACCACTTTCATAGGAAATATATGGTTAGGTGGACTACACATGTTATCTGTAACATATTATCAGACCACTTTCATAGGAAATATATGGTTAGGTGGACTTCACATGTTATCTGTAGCATATTATCAGACCACATTCATAGGAAATATATGGTTAGGTGGACTACACATGTTATCTGTAACATATTATCAGACCACTTTCATAGGAAATATATGGTTAGGTGGACTACACATGTTATCTGTAACATATTATCAGACCACTTTCATAGGAAATATATGGTTAGGTGGACTACACATGTTATCTGTAACATATTATCAGACCACTTTCATAGGAAATATATGGTTAGGTGGACTACACATGTTATCTGTAACATATTATCAGACCACTTTCATAGGAAATATATGGTTAGGTGGACTACACATGTTATCTGTAACATATCATCAGACCACTTTCATAGGAAATAAATGGTTAGGTGGACTACACATGTTATCTGTAACATATTATCAGACCACTTTCATAGGAAATATATGGTTAGGTGGACTACACATGTTATCTGTAACATATTATCAGACCACTTTCATAGGAAATATATGGTTAGGTGGACTACACATGTTATCTGTAACATATTATCAGACCACTTTCATAGGAAATATATGGTTAGGTGGACTACACATGTTATCTGTAACATATTATCAGACCACTTTCATAAGAAATATATGGCTAGGTGGACTACACATGTTATCTGTAACATATTATCAGACCACTTTCATAGGAAATATATGGTTAGGTGGACTACACATGTTATCTGTAACATATTATCAGACCACTTTCATAGGAAATATATGGTTAGGTGGACTACACATGTTATCTGTAGCATATTATCAGACCACATTCATAGGAAATATATGGTTAGGTGGACTACACATGTCATCTGTAGCATATTACCAGACCACTTTCATAGGAAATATATGGTTAGGTGGACTACACATGTTATCTGTAACATATTATCAGACCACTTTCATAGGAAATATATTGTTAGGTGGACTACACATGTTATCTGTGACATATTATCAGACCACTTTCATAGGAAATATATGGTTAGGTGGACTACACATGTTATCTGTAACATATTATCAGACCACTTTCATAGGAAATATATGGTTAGGTGGACTACACATGTTATCTGTAACATATTATCAGACCACTTTCATAGGAAATATATGGTTAGGTGGACTACACATGTTATCTGTAACATATTATCAGACCACTTTCATAGGAAATATATGGTTAGGTGGACTACACATGTTATCTGTAACATATTATCAGACCACTTTCATAGGAAATATATGGTTAGGTGGACTACACATGTTATCTGTAACATATTATCAGACCACTTTCATAGGAAATATATGGTTAGGTGGACTACACATGTTATCTGTAACATATCAGACCACTTTCATAGGAAATATATGGTTAGGTGGACTACACATGTTATCTGTAACATATTATCAGACCACTTTCATAGGAAATATATGGTTAGGTGGACTACACATGTTATCTGTAACATATTATCAGACCACTTTCATAGGAAATATATGGTTAGGTGGACTACACATGTTATCTGTAACATATTATCAGACCACTTTCATAGGAAATATATGGTTAGGTGGACTACACATGTTATCTGTAACATATTATCAGACCACTTTCATAGGAAATATATGGTTAGGTGGACTACACATGTTATCTGTAACATATTATCAGACCACTTTCATAGGAAATATATGGTTAGGTGGACTACACATGTTATCTGTAACATATCATCAGACCACTTTCATAGGAAATAAATGGTTAGGTGGACTACACATGTTATCTGTAACATATTATCAGACCACTTTCATAGGAAATATATGGTTAGGTGGACTACACATGTTATCTGTAGCATATTATCAGACCACTTTCATAGGAAATATATGGTTAGGTGGACTACACATGTTATCTGTAACATATTATCAGACCACTTTCATAGGAAATATATGGTTAGGTGGACTACACATGTTATCTGTAACATATTATCAGACCACTTTCATAGGAAATATATGGTTAGGTGGACTACACATGTTATCTGTAACATATTATCAGACCACTTTCATAGGAAATATATGGTTAGGTGGACTACACATGTTATCTGTAGCATATTATCAGACCACATTCATAGGAAATATATGGTTAGGTGGACTACACATGTCATCTGTAGCATATTACCAGACCACTTTCATAGGAAATATATGGTTAGGTGGACTACACATGTTATCTGTAACATATTATCAGACCACTTTCATAGGAAATATATTGTTAGGTGGACTACACATGTTATCTGTGACATATTATCAGACCACTTTCATAGGAAATATATGGTTAGGTGGACTACACATGTTATCTGTAACATATTATCAGACCACTTTCATAGGAAATATATGGTTAGGTGGACTACACATGTTATCTGTAACATATTATCAGACCACTTTCATAGGAAATATATGGTTAGGTGGACTACACATGTTATCTGTAACATATTATCAGACCACTTTCATAGGAAATATATGGTTAGGTGGACTACGCATGTTATCTGTAACATATTATCAGACCACTTTCATAGGAAATATATGGTTAGGTGGACTACACATGTTATCTGTAACATATTATCAGACCACTTTCATAGGAAATATATGGTTAGGTGGACTACACATGTTATCTGTAACATATCAGACCACTTTCATAGGAAATATATGGTTAGGTGGACTACACATGTTATCTGTAGCATATTATCAGACCACTTTCATAGGAAATATATGGTTAGGTGGACTACACATGTTATCTGTAACATATTATCAGACCACTTTCATAGGAAATATATGGTTAGGTGAACTACACATGTTATCTTTCCTAATACTCAAACTTTTCTTACTTTATTTTAAGTTTATTCTTGAAAAAACAGTAAGGGAATTTGCTAATATCAGGCATTTTTGAAAAGATACAAATGTATATATTTGCCTAATAGCTAATTATACACTTATATGGACCATCATTGTCATGATCATATACAATGCATGGTAGTGGACCGTCTATGTGGCGTAATCATTAGCGTGCTCGCCATGAGTGCTGTAGATCGTGGGTTCGAACCCGTCCTGGTTAAATTAAAACGATAAAACCGGTATTTGCTGCTTCTCCGTTCATCATTAAGGAATACTAGCAATATTGGTTAACTAGGAATCAGGATAATGTGTCCGAGTTTAGCTACATGTCTATCTATATGGACCGTTGTTTCGGTGAGCTAACACTATAAAAATCCAACTGGGGCGTGTTGGTCAGTCAAGCGAAGCAGACATATATATCATCATCAACTGGTTCAATTGCAACTTGTTCTCGCCATGATGTAGCTGAAAAATTGCTAACTTGGCGATAAACAACAATATCACTGCTCATATATTACTTGGATTTCCATATGTTACATGTATCTATTCAATCTGTGCCTATCACCACTTTTAAAAGTTGTAAGCCAGATTGACAACCATGAAGAGGTGTACTTGATACAATCCTATGTCATAGGGTTTGTCAGTGACTAGTGTCTTGAAAATGTTTTTTCCCAGTTTTTCCCTACCAATAAAACTGACCACCATCATATTACTGAAATAGTGGTTCTGTGTGATGTATAATGTACATAATTCTTACCCCCGTCCACAAATACTAGTTTCTATCACCCCTCTATCAACTTGAGTAAGGGCCCGGGTGGCTCAATGAGTTA
The DNA here is from genome assembly GCA_963680875.1 of Bathymodiolus brooksi. Taxonomy (NCBI): domain Eukaryota; kingdom Metazoa; phylum Mollusca; class Bivalvia; order Mytilida; family Modiolidae; genus Bathymodiolus; species Bathymodiolus brooksi. Next base: position 63,619,059 of record OY804583.1, read on the forward strand.
GGTAGTTGGATTACCAAACAACTCATTCAAGCCTATCACCTATACGGCGTGGGTTCGCTCCCGGCTTTGTAAATTACAAAAAAGGTGCACTCGACTCTTGTTCCATTTCTTTAGGCCATTGTGTTGTCTGTCCTTTGATTTACGGATTCTGATTATCCCTTTGGTATCTTCAAACTCCTCTTGATTATCCATGTAATATTTTACATGTAAAGTCGACCTTCCCTTTGTGGCCTAACTGATTTTGTGCCAGAAAGACTTGTTGAGGAGCTAACCAGTAAAAAAACTACTTTCATAGTAAAGCTCTTACTCAATAAAACAAAATGTAAGAAACATATAGGTTTATTATAAAATCAAATGTTCATATCAACATGCAATATAAATAGCTCACTAAATAACATATGAAAGTCCATGAAAGAATATGCAGATAATAAACTAAATAGCAGGAATAAATCAGTTTCTTAAATATAAGAAAAATAATATTGAGCCAAACAAAAAACTGGATATAGTGGGGGTAAAAAAACAATAGGGCGGATCCAGGATTTCAAGTTAGGGGGGTTGCACTTAAAAAAATTGTGCCGAGCGGAGGGAGGCGCGAAATTTTTTGGGGTATTTCGTGTGAAAAATCGCGATTTCACGCCAAAAAATCTTATTTTTTCCAATTTTAGGGGGGGCATATGCCAGGTGCACCCTCCCCCCTGGATCCACCCCTGCCATACCCTTCCTTATATCCAGGAAAACATATCAGAAGAATGTCCGATAGAAATCGTAGTATTTTTTTGAGTGTTCAATGATTTGAGGGGAGAGGTGATTGTTGGTTATGTTGATATCAGTGGAACTGATGACCATCACTGTTTAAACTTACTTTCATAATAACCTTTCATATCATGTTTGTGGCTTGACAAATAATAGACATCATCGATTATTTGTATATTTTCCCTCTCTTTCATCTTTACACATGATAATATACAAGTATGGCCTTCATGAGAAGTTAATATCCATAATTATTAAATTGAGAAAGGGTTATTTTCCCGAGGTCCGAAGGACCTCGGGAAAATAACCCTTTCGAGATTTAATAATCATGGATATCAACTTCTCATGAAGGACATAACTGTATTATTATACTGAACTAATATGAGGGAAATAACTAGTTATTGGTTCAATGTGCTGATGGAAATAACTAGTTATTGGTTCAATGTGCTGAAGGAAATAACTAGTTATTGGTTCGATGTGCAAAAGCGCGCCAATTTCAAACAGTTATTTTGTGCTAGTGCAGATTCCCTCACAGTTATTTCACCTACGTGCAGTTTGCCACGGGAATAATGAGTTATTTCTTGTTCCATGGAATAAAACTTTAAAATATCTTAATTATTTCTTGCTTGGTTTCTATAGTAAAGTATAATAATATCTATTATGAAGCAACTAGCCTGATATGAACATAATATCACTGCTTTTTAATGTGACACAATAATGAAGTTATCTCACCAAATTCATGATAAACATACTATCATTGATATGTTTGACCCTGAATGAACTTCTCGTCACATCTGACATCTCAGACTTGGTCTTTAATGGGAGATTGCTCGGGGAAATCCATTCTCGCAAAACAAATCAACGAGAGTATATATTTATCATGTGTAAAGTTTGAAAGAAATATTTACTAATCATCAATAACATTTCTTACCTCTAATTTAAATTTTAAAATTGAGTTATTATATAGCCATTATTTATTGCAATACATATGACCAAAACATAATAATAAACAAGATCATGTAACAAAATATTAAACAATAAAAAGGAGAAAACGGGTAAACTATAAATAAAAATCTTCAAGACATTCTATTTTTATCCTCTATATTATAACAAATCTTATAAATCTTTTATCTTTTCTGATTTGCATAATTAAAATGTAGATATAAAATTCAGTGTGCATGACACATTTCTGGAATAACCTTCATCAGGTACGCTGCTCAATATCGAAATATTAGAAAGCCAAATAATTTAAAAGTGGTTGGGAGCAATAAAACAAAGGGCCTTAAACAGGATAGCCAAAATTGACTAAGGTCATAAATTAGGACAAATACCTGTGTTTCCACTAACCCTACAAACCCTAATTTTTAGTTCTTAATACTTTAATATCTTATTTCCATTTTTTGACAAGTCAGATCCTTGTTCACACAAAAAAAAGTTCTGTCTACCTACCTACCCACCATATATTTTTTTAATGCTAGTGGAAACACTGGTATTTTTTTTCTTGGCCTTACACGACAATTAATCAAAAAGGAAAATGAGAACCTACATGTATATATTTTAATTAATTTCCAAACCTGTTAAAATATCATATATTTTAAAGTCACATATTTTTTTCATGAATGAAAGACTATTAATATATGTAGCAAAACATGTTTGAATTTACGATCTTAAAACTTTGGAGTATGACTTTTGTACTTGTACTCCAAAATTGTCCAATCAAAATGACATACTTATCTTATACTGTGTTCTGATTGGCTGTTTTTATTCGATTACGAGTACAAAACTCAACAACTTTATGACCGCACAGCCTGATATGACATAAGAAAAAATTACTACAAATGTGTATTAAAAAAAATCCCCAAAATCACCATAAGGTCATGATGCACAAAGTACTCTGTATAAATGGATAATATACACTGACATTTACTGTATGCAAATAAGCGGAGTTGACTGTATATAATTAGATGCAAAAAACAATAACATCTACACAAGCACATTATAATGAATTATGTATGTAAAAGACGGAATATCAATCTAATCACATATTATACTACATGTATATTATGACTATATGTCAAACGTAGCTCTTAGGGAGTCTTCATGGTCATGATCGCATTGTAGTTGGAATTACACTAAAGTTGTGAGTTCGAATCCTGCTTATGGTGAGGTGTATGTGATAAAATTATTTGGGACATGTCTGTGGTTTTTTTCCCTGGTATTCCAGTTTCCTCCACCAATAAAACTGACAACCATGATATAGCTTAAATATTGTTAAAAGTGGCATTAAAAACCATAACCTTAAACCTTAAACTTATGGTTCCCTCCCCTTTTTTTGTGACCATTGTACATTGTACATAAAAAAAGACCATAAAAGCTACGGTTCTGAAGTACCTATCGAACCTTGTCGTACTATTGCGTTTGCTTTAGCTAAGTATAAAGTTATCTATACAAATGTAGTAACAAATTACCATAAGAACAAACTACATGTACATGTTTTGCATATTCTTACTTAAATATACATTTTGCACATTTGATTCTAAAATTATTGGTTTTTATACATTTTTATAGGAGTTATTTCCCTTACGACAGGTAAAGTAGTTACTCCTTCTAGTAAGAACAACTATAAGGACAAAGAATTTTAGTATAATTTTGTTATAATCTGTAGATTATGATAAAATAAGATTAAAATAAAATATAACAGGACCATAGTGTGAACTAGTTTTTATACTAGTTGTGTTATCTATCCTGTTTGAATAAAGGAAATTATTATCATTATCATATGTTACATATTTCTTTACTATATAAAAGTAATAAGATAATTTAGATGTTTTACAGAAATTTGAGGGAAGCAACCCGGTGAACAGCCCAAACAAATATAATATAGAGGAAGACAATAGGTTTTTTACTGTCCTGTTCCACAATTGTATTTTCTAAAACCGGAAATTATTTTGATGTCCTCTAGTAACCAAAACATTCAAGTTTTAAGCATGTTAGATTAGATTCGGTATAATAAAAAAATTATTGCCTTCATATGAAGTGAACATCAAGTTGTCAATCCTCAGGAAAACAACCACTCTCTGGTTTACAACTTTCGATGTTCATCTCATATGAAGGAAATAATTGTATATTTAGATATTTGAATCTTGTACAAAAATCAGTGGAAAATGTTTATAGTGCATACCAAGTTCAAAAGATCTTACAACATGTAAATTTTGTAGATTGTGAAAAAATATATATTGTTTTCATTGAATAAACGTTAGAGAAAACGAAGGGGCAATCAAGAATGGACAATCCAGAGAAACTGGCAATGTTAAGTACACAAGACAAACAAAACAAAAAACACAACACAATATGTGTTGGACACCACCATACACAAGAAGAACTTTGCATGAAGGGGGACCACCCTTTTGCTTGCCTTAAAGGGAAATAATATAAAAAAAGTATAATTCTAGAATCAAGTGGGAAATGTGCAAATTTTCTATTTATCCAAGAAAATGATTCCTCCTAAGATTGAGGTAATGAGGCTCTACTGTACGTACAATCAATTCTTCTTCACAGATTTTTCTTTCTTTTATTCACTTAACTTTTTTTTCATATTCAACATCTTTTAATTTGTTAAACAGACTCAAATTCAGAATGTTATTATTTTCCAATATGAATATAAATTTATGTACAAAATGTACTAGGTAAAATATTTTATTTTAAAATTGACAAATCATTAAAAATAAGAACTCGCTCAGCTGTTCACTTGGATGGCTAGAAAATTTTATTAGTTTGGGGAAAGGGAGGCAATTCATCATACTTTTAAATGATTTTTACAGTGTATGGACTGATAGTCATCCTGAAACAGATTCAGAAATATATTTCTTTCCTCAACCAATAAATGAAAAGAAATAGTGGCCTTATAAGAGGGGTGTCCTCTCTTAAGGGGACAATTTAATTTAGTAATGCAATGTAGTATATTAATATCTCAATGCATCTGTAATCTGGTCTTATAAGAGGGGTGGCCTCTCTTGAGGGGGACAGTATAATTTAGTAGTAGTATATTAGTATCTCATTGCATCCCAAATCTGGCCTAATAAGAGGGTGGATTTTGGTGGGAGGGGCCTTATAACAGAAGGACTACTACTATTTGAGTTGTCCAGGATAACTTAAGCTGAAGGTTACTATGTTTACTTCAAGTTATCTAAAGAAATCCAAGTTAAATCCAATGTTTACATATTTTTTTTATAATTATTTCAGAGTTATTTCCCTTATGACGGACAATATGGTACCCATTCTAGCAAGAGCAACAAGGACAAAGAGTATGAGTATAATTTTCTTTATTCGTAGATATTTTAACCTTGTAATAAATAAGAGGATGATTTTTTAGCAAATAGAAAATTCATGGGTTGTTACAACATTAAAATTTCGTTCAGATTATGGGAAAAATATAAGTGATTTTCATTGAACTTTGCCCATCTATAAAAACGTGTATAAACAAAATTATATTTTTAGAATCAAATCAGAAATGTGCAAATGGTCTATTATACATGTATCTTGCACCTCTCTTGAACAATGTACTTTGAACTTGTGAACACAATTAAAATACTTTTGCTAAAACTTTAAATGATTATCAATGAAAAAACAATGCAATGAAAACAAAATTATATCAACCATGACTGAATATCACCATTGTATAAAATATTAAAGAATTACGTCAAATTTAGATTGTATGGCTTTATAAAATATGTATATTTAAAAATTACACTTTTTTTTCACAAAGATAACAATTTTGAATCACTAAATACAAGAATTAGAGGCCTTTCAATAAGAGGTGGTACCAGGTACTTTTACCTGTTTTTAAATGGTCTTTGGTAGCTCCTGATTTGAAAGAGTGTTGTATAAAATATTCATAACTTTTTTTCAAATTTTAATTAAAAAAACTAGAAAAGAAGTATGCCCCTGCACTTGATAATGATGGACAAAGTTGTTTTGTTAGGAGTGATTTTTTAAAAATGAAGTGTGTCTGCAAGACACAAATTATGCCCCCGTCTGACCATCAAAATCCTAAATATTAAAGCTGTAGCTCCAAAACTGTAGGAGGAGATAGCCGGACAAACCATGTACATGTATCTATATCCGGACGAACGAACAAAATGACTAAGTTCAACTACCTGTCATTTTGAGAATATTAGATGAAAATCAAAATCCTGTGGACATGCACACCTCCATTATGTGTATAAACATCCTGCAAAATATTAAAGCTGTAGCTCTACAACTGTAGGAGGAGTTAGCCGAACAAACCATGTTCCCTTTATGCAGCTAGTATGAAAAAAATGACTCAAGTCCAACTACCTGTCATTTTGAGAATATTTGAAGAAAACTCAAATCCTGTGGACATGCACACCCCCATTATGTGTATAAACATCCTAAAAAATATTAAAGCTGTAGCTCCAAAACTGTAGGAGGAGATAGCCGGCCAAACCATGTATCTATATCCGGACGGACGAACGGACGGATAGATAGGGGGTAAATTAATATGCCCCCCCGACTCTTCGTCGCGGGGGAATAAAAAGTACTGCCTGTATATAGTGAAGTACTAAGTACACTTGAAAAATATTGAAAGACCTGGAATTGTATATAATTCATGAATTGTCCTGTAATATTTACGGCACTTTACTGTAGTCAAATTCTATTATATTGAGGTTAAAATGAAGGACAGGTGACATTACTTGAATGAAATATCTGATTATTTTAATAAATCAAGCCAGAAAGTATTATGAATAGACAAAATTTTTACTTCTAAATATCCATAGGCACAGAAACAACTTCTCAGAGTTTGTGATGGGTTAAAAAAACTAACAGTGCCGATCCTAAAGTTTTTATTTCTATTTTTGGACAAGAATGTCAGCAGAAACACAGGTATTTGTTGGGGTTTTTTTTTTTACCCAACTTCAGCTCAATATCCTTCAATAAAAATAAAAATTGTATATTAAATACTACAAGTAAATTATAATTTTTTTTTTTATCTAATTCACAATTTCAGTCTAAAATTCAAGAAAATCAGTTTTTTCCAATTCACCGTTTCAGTCTAAAATTCAAGAAATTTAGTTTTTTCCCATTCACCTTTATGAAAATTAGCTTTTTTTTTTTTTTTTTTTTTTTTTTCCAATTCATCATTTCAGTCTAAATTTTAGGAAAATTAGTTTTCTACTTTACTATTTGTCTATAAATTCAAGTACTATTAGTTTTTTTTAAGTCACCATTTTATTCTACATTTTAAAAATGTTTAAAAAAAATAACATCATGATTTAGACATAGTGTATATGATATGGTATTTCATATACCCCAATATAGCTGAAATACTGCTAAATTTGGCATTAAACACCAATCAATCATGTAATATTTTACTACCTTACATGTGTTTATCCCAAAAAATCTGATTCTTAAAAACATACAGTGATATAAACATAAAAATAAATTGTTTCTCAAGGAAAAGTTCACAAACAAGTAAAATACACCAAAAGTTAAAACAGGTCTACTAGTTCAGGCATGATCTAGCATTAAGATCATGAAACTTTCGAGTATGAGCTTTGTACCACTCTTAAAAACAGCCAATCAGAAAACTGTTTACAACATATACAGAATTCTGATTGGAGGATTTTGGAGTATGTGTACAAAACTGGTCACATAATAACAATGATAAATATAATAACATAAAAGAACAAAACCTCGGACATCACGTTCAGAAGTAAGATTGCAAATTCAAAAATAAAAGAAATTTAACCAATAGCAACACAAATCTGGATTAGCTGTTACAAGACACAAATGTACGTACTTGTACTGGATTAAAATGAAGTATTTATCAAAATTACTGATTAGTAAAAACAAATTGTCCCAAAAATTTACCCGTTCTTTAAAAAAAAGAAACTTCTAATGCAAATACATGTATATGAATTCTACAACAAATATGGGTACATACAAAACATTTCAAATTTCATATGAGGAAATGTTGCTTGTTGTTTTACAACCAAACATTAAATAATACTACATGTATGTACCTGTAGCCTTGCTGATCGTATATGTGCACAGTTGATGATCACATGACTTTACTATGATTGTTGTCAACGAACATGATGACATTTACCTGAACCTATTTTAAAATACAAATTTTGATAAAACTTTAAAAATCTGTTTTTTCAAGGCTTCCAAATACTAGCTGCTTTTGAACTAGTAATGCTTTCAACAGTCAACGGTCTATTTCTGTTACTTCCTGGTCGCCTCCCTTGTCTTGATGGAGGTCTACCATCTAAACTGAATGGCTCGCTTTTATCTCTCATAGAGCCTTGCGTCATCTGTCTGTTGTAATCTTGTGGAGAACCCCAATACAATGGAGTGCAGTTATTCTTTATTTTTTCTGCCCACGGCGATTCAAAAGAAGGCTCTGGCAATTTATCGCCAAATAACGATTCGTCAACAAATGTGGGTGTATGTTTTGTAAGTCTGTGCTTTGATTTTGTTGATTGACTTGTGGATGAGTTCCGTAGTGAGATCATTCCCTGAGATTTTTTCTCATATCTTTGTACATCAACGGGTGACGGAGACCACAAAAGGGGGGGTCCTTTCTTTTTATCCTCTTTTGGAGTCGTTACCCAAGGATATTTGAAACTAGATTCTGGATTATGTGTTTTGATATTGTGAGAACCAAACAGTGTTTCATCCACATTTGAAGATGCGGATACTTTGCGATATCCACTATTATTACTCCGACCAGACAATGGCCTTGTTCTTCCACTTGCAGATGGTGGCCTAGATCCTGTGATGACGAATGCATCTGCCATAACTGGTTGTAGTCTGAAAGTGGCCAAAAAAAAACCAATTAGGTTTTGTACATTTAAAAGTAATTACCTGTAAAGATGTTATTAACATTGTTAATTTGATCTTTATTCTTAGGCAAGTTGCAACAAAGACAAACTTGTTTATTGGTGTAACATAGGTGTCCACAAATGGTATTTAATGCCACTTTCAACAACATTTCAGTTGTTATATCGTGGCGGTCAGTTTTATTGGTGGAGGAAACCAGAGTACTAGGAGAAAACCACTGACCTGCCGCAAGTCACTTACAAACTTTTTCACATATGTACCAAGTACACCTCCCCATTAGTGGGATTCGAACTCACAACGTTAGTGGTGATAGGCACTGATTTCACAGGTAGTTGTAAATCCAACTACCATACGATCATGACAGCCCCTCAATTGGTATTTGGCTATCGTCTTCCGTTCCTAACATGTACATTTTGACATTCGCTAATCTTCATCAAATAGTACTACTACACTTTGGCAATGACAGAATTTCTCAGTAATTGTCAAGTGAGTGAGTGATTGTTGTTTAACGTCAACTAAGCAATTTTTCAGCTATATCATAGCGAGAACAAGTTAATTTCCAAAGAGATTATGATGAGGTCTGCTTTGTACTAGACCAACACATTTAGTTTGATTTTAATGGTACTAGTTCACTGAAACCAGAGTTTGCGGATAGACATTTTGTCCCATTCGGACACATTATTCTGAGTTCGAGCCAATCAGTCTTTGCTCTTTCTCCTTTGTGCTGCATGCTTAGCTGAGAAGCTACAAATACCAATTTTTATTTTGACCCGATCTGGGCTCGAAACCACGATCCACTGCACTCAAGGCGAGCACGCTAACCAATGCGGTCAGTAATTGTAGATACGATACTTAACAAAATAATTACAAAAATAAAATTGTTCTTCCATATTTTCTTATTTTAAAAAATCATCATGCTTTAGTAAATAATAATAAAACATCTTAACTTCCTCCACCACCTGGTTAGTGTGCCTCTGTCACAATTTGTTTCTTGTATTCATGAAGTAGTGAAACGCCATATATACAAAAGCAACTCCAACAAATTTCTAAGTAAGCGAGTGAGTGATTGTTGTTTTAACGCCCGAACTCAGCAAATTTTTCAGCAATGTCATGGCGAGAACAAGTAAATTTTCAATGAGATGATGCTTATTTGGATTAAATTTATAGTGCTAACTCATGAAACAAGTCCACAGATAAACATGTTCTGAATGACGTAGATTAGAAGAATGAAATTTGGTACAGATGTTCGGTTGATATCAATTAGTTTTGCAAACACACCAAAATATAGCTTAATATAACCAAAATTGTGTCTGTAGAACTTTCATTATACCCTGATGTGCACCGTTAGGCTAGCTAAATTTGTGTTTTCTTACAGCAAATCCTCATAAAAAGAATTTTTCAGCTTATAACCGTAAAAAGATATTTTTCATGTCTAATTTATCAAATTAAAAGCACCTAAGACAATTTTTGAAATTGTGCTGATGAGTCTAATTAGTCTACACAGCTGTACATGGTATTTCGGTATTTCAAACAAAAGTCTTATCTATGACTAGCCTATCTATCGCTTGCTTCTCAGGTTGCACCGGCTCTTAATAAATTCATAATTAGAGCAACTGCCTTAGGTGCTCAAGGGTTTGATAAATTTGTTTCATGAAAATCGGATCACAGAAGTGATAAATTTGTTAAAAGGGTAGTTTTACATGAAATATATAGGGAAAATAGAAGCTTCCAAATACTTTTGACTACTGTCTATTTATAGCAAACATTTAATATGAATAAAATGATACAGACTATATAATATATATAATTAATATATGACAGCCTACGATGCGCAAGTCACATTTTGGTTTTTTTTCAATATTGTTTCCTATCGATAGTATTTACGATATAATGTTTAATGGAAAACATATTATGCATAATTCTAATGCAATTATAATGTAACGTGTAGTTTCATTGGCTATCGAGAGCTGTCAAATCTGCAGTTGACATGCCTGAAGGAATGCTATATTCCTACGCCGAATGCACTTGTTTGTAAACAATATGGCTGACCCAGATAACTGTATTGTATTTGAAAACTTCACTGCATCAATTGGAGATTTGATGGTCGCAAATCGAGTTTACTGTCCATTCTAATGCAATACTGAACATAAAAATGTATTCTTGCATATCCCTGAGTCTAAAAATGACAAAAATAACAATTCCGGGAAATATTGTTGAACGACTTTGACACATAAACAACGTGACGTCATATGAAGACTTCCAGTTTAAAATGTAAAGATCAGACGTTATTTGGCTTCGTGTACGCTTCAATTTAGATAGAATTTAAATATAATAAGTTTTCAAGGTAGGCATTTTAATTATTTTTGTGTATTGTTGTACATATGACATGTAGGATTTCACATTTTGAAGATGGCGGATTCTTAAACAACTACATTACTATTTTTTAGCGGAAGGAATTTGAAAAGTGCATATATTTCGTCATTTATTTGTATGCTTTCAAACTAGGGTGTACACGTTGGGAAAATTTCATAAGAATAGGAATAACAGTACTGTATTTGAAGAGTTGTCGATGTCAATTGTGGATTTATTAATGGCTCTTTGAATACAGTACTGTTATTCCTTAAATAAAACCAAATAAATAACTATCTCCAAAAGTTATTATTTACAGAATAGACAGAGCCAGACATAATGTAGGTTAAAGAAATTAATATAAAAGAGGGGGGCTATTCAAATTTATCAAAGAATAGTCCAGGGAATATTCACCTGAAAATCCTTTTTTTAACTGTCAATGCATGGAATTAAATACAAAGTGTAATCTTGATTACCTAAAACTTCTCTTTAAAAGCTTCAAATGATGTATATATCCATGGATCGGTGATCAATTCAAGAGACTTGAGGTTATCTCATTATTAAAATCTGCAAAATTGCTTGACAATGACATTGAGTAAACAGAACATCATTGTTGTCGCCAGCGCTTTTTTCTTCAAGATATAATAATAGGTACATTGACGGAAAATCCACCGATCAATTCCGGTTCGCCAATAAAAGTGGTAATTTATATATCATTTATCGCCAACTTTTTAACCAAATTTAGTCAAACAATATACAAATAACCAACGAAATCCATTGAAAATGCAGATGAGTACGAACTTGAAATTAAACGGTTCCTGAATAAATCCACACTTGAAATTAAGAGCCATTGATGAGAAATAATTACATTTTGCATGTTTGTTTGATCCTGTGAGTGTGTTGGGTCTCATTATTTAAGCTATAAGAGTGTCCGTTAATCCCATTATAAATACCATAATACCTAATTTGCATAATCGATAATGTACAAGTAATGCGACACTTTCATGTATTAAGAAATTAAAAAATAATATTTGTATGTATGGCGAGGATAATGGTGGTTTGTGGTTTATGGTGTTTAACGCCACTTTCAACAATATTTCAGTGAGTATCGTGGCGCGGTGTACCCAGAGAAAACCAACAACCTGTCGCAAATCACTGACAAACTTTACCACATAATGTTGTATCGAGTACACCTCGCCACGAACGGGGTTCGAACTCACAATTTTAGAGATGATATGCACTGATTGCACGTACATGTAGTTGTAAATCCAACTACGATCACGACGACCCTGCGAGGATAATGTAGTTAGTGTACCGTAGTCTATCTATACTCTGATAGTTTGTCATGCAGTTTATGAAAATGTATTACAAATTGATATTAATTCTAGAATTATACCAAATAAATGGATCACCGGTAATATCAAGACAATCTGCAAAAACAAAGGAGACAAATATAATCCAAAAAGTTCAAACCAGTCATTATTTAAAGCTGCAATTTATACCATAATCCTACACATACATGTATGTGTAGCTAGATTATGGTATAAATTGTTAATTCTGACCCCAGACAAGGTCTTATCTACATATATATCTTGAATGATCCGTAATACTGTTAGCAGATGATACAGTCAATAGTGACCACCTCTATTTAAGCAATAACTTGTCACGATGATGTGACCTTAATTAAAATATCCCATCACAGTGCCTTTCATGTTAAATTAAACCTACCGGTGTATTAAGCAACCCCCTGTCTTAATATGTGACCCAATAACAATGTTCTCCTTGGAAAGTAAAAATGAAAAGTTTGACGTAGCGGTGTTCTCATGGTCTAGATCTGTATTAGAGTCCGATGGTTACCGAAAAAACGGGTTGCCGTCTCTTCAAAATAGTGTAATATCATATTATTCATAAACACGGTTATTTAAGCTTCAGAATCTAAGATAGTAGTTTTGTTTTCTCAATGGGCGAATACCATTGAATCTTAGCTTTAAATTCGGATTACAATGAGGTTGATATTGATAAAGAATTTAAATATTTTGGAAATATGTTGTTCAGACCACAGGCGCACGCTTAATACAAAAAACAACCCTATACACTACACCATGTGGGTTTTTTTTGTATTAAACGCGCGCCTGTGGTTCACACCCATGCTAATATATTGCACTCTTAGTCTCTAACTTTTTGTAACATTCTACATCAATCGAGGGCCCAGGTGGCTCAATGAGCTTAGGTAGTTGGATTACCTAAGAACCCATACAAGCCTATCACCAATACGGCGTGGGTTCGCAACCCGGCTTTGTACAATGTAAATTACAAAAAGGGTGCACTCGACTCCCAGCCTCAAGTGATAAAGTTTACCGCCAGTTGCTTGCCCATCGTCGGTGGTTCTCTCCGGGTACACTGGCTTCTTCCACCACTATTAAAACTGGTCGCCATGATATAGCTGAAATATTGCTGAAAGTGGCGTTAAAACACCAAAAATCAATCAAATCAATCTACATGAACAATCTAGATAATTAAAAATATAATATTGTGTATATTTCTTTTTTTTTTTTGGCATGAACTAGTCATTAGATTGCTATTGTGTAAGTCACAGGCGCTCGTGGCACGGAATTGCAACCCCCGTTTTTTAACTTTCTGATTACATATTTATTTTCAATGAAATTTCTTTATTTCTTTATATTATTTCATGTTTTTCCTTATTTAAAACTTGTTCGTGTGGATATAGAGTCGAAATATGTAAGTTATAAAGAAAAAGAGATGAAATATATTCAAATAAAGTTTTCTTATCTTATCTTACGAAATAATGAAGAATTTTTTTTTTTATTGAAAGTTTAAAAAGGGGGGTGGTATTTCCGTGCCACGTGCGCCTGTAATCTCGTTGAGATTACATTGTTTGTTAGTTAATCCGTATTTGACTGGGGTTATAAAAATCAAAATTCTTAAGCTTCGGTTGTTCTTTATCCCTGGTACAGGTACTAAACACTTTTATTTTCACAGTTCATGCAACGGTCAATGAACCAGACGTCTTGCACGCATTACGGAAATTATTTACCCATAATCCTTTGCGATGTGGGTAGTACGATTACAAATGGCTGCTAACATGTGCGTGATGGGGAATGTGTATTGCCTGCATCACGATTAGAACAAACAAATGATTGACTGACTGAAACGGAAGGTAAACAGAGCTTGTTTCTTAGATGTATGTAACATCTCCTATTTGTTTCTTATGATAATTACAGATATATGCATATTTTACGTACAAAAGAATGTGAACGCGACTGCCGCGCCGCGCCGGTTTTCATAAAATTGTACAATAATCGACGTGATCGATGAGCCGACAGCTTGATGACAAAGAAATGTTTACAAATATTTAGAATTTTCAGTATTATTAGTTCAAAGATTTATTACTGACAACTACCGTGAACTGGATAAAAATCGAAATTAGTACAGGAAACGGACAACAACTTGCAAGAGGGGGGCGGGGGAGGGTTGAGATCTCGTTTAAAGCTAGAAATAGTAGAATGTGGATGTAATTAAGGGCTCTCTCGCAGGAACTAGACACTATATGAAAGAATGTCAATGGGTAAAATAAAAACAGAAGCCTTGCAATGACACTATGTTGTGGTTGTTGGATTTCAAGCCAGCTACAAAATCGTCCTATTGACCACTGGCGCTTGTGTAGAGTCAAAAATATGCTCGCTGGACCTTAAAATACTACAAGGCCGGACTCACTTCAACTGCCATTTCCCCTGTCAAAATGTTGATAGGACACAAACTGCCTACTGATTTGCGTAGTGAAATGATTTTTCTTCAAGGAATACCCGTTTTTTATACCTTCCTACCATCTACATCTCCATTACTAATAGATAATCTTCCGATTTTGTTGAAATGGACACCTCCGTGGCTGCAAAAGCGAAAGTAGGTCACCTGACATCTTTCGGTCGTTCTTGGGTTTTATCATTGCCTTACGAAACATATCTGAGAAGTTTATATTTTGGCACCTTGTAATTTGAATTTGGAATGTTTCTAAATGTTTATTATTTATATATGATAAAACCTGAGAACGACCGAAAGGTGGAAAGATGTCACGTGACCTACTTTCGCCTTTGCAGCCATGGAGGTGTCCATTTCAACAAAATCGGAAGATTATCTGTTAGTAATGGGGATGTAGATGGTAGGAAGGTATAAAAAACGGGTTTTCCTTGAAGAAAAATCATTTCACTACACAATTTAGTAGGCGATTAGTGTCCTATCGACATTTTGACAGGGTAAATAGCGGTAGAAGTGACAGGGGTAGTAGGAGTGAGTGCGGCCTTGTAGTATTTTTAGGTCCAGCGAGCACATTTTTGACTCTACACAAGTACCTGTATATTGACCACAGGGCCTTGTCACTATCCACGTAAATATACTATCAATGCATAAACACAAACAAGGGCGGACACTTTTTTTTACCCCTGCTCACTTCAAGTTGTGTTTGTTTTTTAAATTCCTTCTAATATATTCAAAACCCTGTTTGGTTCAACTCCCAAGACCTTATTCTTTTAAAAAAAATATTATGACCCCCCTTCGACTACCTCTTGTGAAGACACCGGTCGTTTTTTTGTCAGGAATTCGCCTGAGTACGTAACTCCACGGACCCAAAGTGAAAGTAACAGCGCCACCTATTAAGAAAAGGAAGTTCGGAACTCTCGGGGTTTTAGCTTTGAGGTAAGGAAAATACCGTTAAGATTCAAACAACATTAAACTTCAAATTGTCCCGCTAGTTTAATGTTGTTTGAATCTTAACAGTATTTTCCTTACCTCAAAGCTAAAACCCTGAGAGTTCCGAACTTCCTTTTTTTAATAGGTGGCGCTGTTACTTTCACGTTGGGTCCATGGAGTTGCGTACTTGGGCGAATTCCTGACAAAAACGACCGCTGCGTCTTCACAAGAGGTAGTCGAGGGGAGGTCATGATATTTTTTGAAAAGAATAAGGTCTTGGGAGTTGAACCAAACAGGGTTTTGAATATATTAGAGATATTTTGAGAACCCTGTTTGGCTGTTAATTTGACAATTTGTACATATTTATTTGAATTTTTACATCTCTTTTTCAGATGGTGGACAAGGTAGAGTGTTGTAGTATATGTGCCTCTGTGGGAAAGGCCAGCAAGTTAAAAATATACCAGATCAACCTGAAGGAAGCTGTCAAGTTATGTGAAGACAAAGCAGTAAGTTTTATTTTATTATCATTAAGATTTAAAGCTATGCAGTTAACTCTGTTATTAATAGCTAGTAAATAAACTTGAATACCAAAGGGGCAATCAAAAATGGACTTTGCAGAGAAACTGGCAACATAGACAAGACCAAGAAAACAAAACAAAAACACAACACAATATGTGTTGGACACCACTATACACAAACAGAAACAAATAACATAAATAAGACATGAGCCCTCCTACAAAAAAGGTTTTTTTTTTAACAACTGGAGGTAAAGACGAACCGAACATCCTTTTTAATTCTGAAATCATAACAGACATCACAACACGAAACTCAGAACATAAAGAAACATAAAAAACTAAAAATATGAGCAACACAGACCCAAAACAAAATATGGGGGGTGAACTCGGGTGCTGGCGAGGAGTAAACATACGTAACCCAATTGTTGCATTTGTGATGAAAATTTCTGAAGACTAGGCATAAATTTAAAGGGACAGTATATTTCTACATGAAATAATGCCCGATATCGAAATTCAGAATAAGACATTTTTATACCCCCGCTCCCCGAAGGGAGAGGGGGGTATACTGTTTTACCTCTGTCCGTCCGTCCAAGATATTTTTCGTTGCAATTTTCTCAGTAACTGTTGATGTCAGAAATCTGATATTTGGTCATATTGTGGGAAGCGTTTTTGGACCCGTCAGATTCCTACTTCCTGTTTGCCGACTTAGTTGGTTTTTATACACATTGAACATACATGTATATGCACATTTTTCTCAGCAACTATTGATGGTTGAGATCTGATATTTGGTCACAAGCTTCATATATGTACCCCATATTGTGGGAAGCGTTTTTGGATCCATCAGATTCCTACTTCCTGTTTGCAGACTGTTGATTTTTATACACATTGAACATACATTTTGTATATGTCCATTTTTAGTCACATTTTTCTCAGCAACTATTGATGGCAGAAATCTGATATTTGGTCACAAGCTTTATTTAGGTACCCCATATCGTGGGAAGCGTTTTTTGACCCGTCAGATTCCTACTTCCTGTTTGCCGAAGAGTGGGGGTATCATAAGTGAGCATTAGCTCGCAATTCATCTTGTTATTACCAGATTTTATTATTTTAGCTTTAAATAATTGTGTTGTTATTTTTTTGTTGTGAAAAAATGGTATTCAACAAAAGAATGTTATTCAATGGCAATTGAAGACGGTATTGAAACACTAATCAAAGATTGACTCTTACAAGAAGACATTTGGAAATAATTGAAGACGCCAACAATTTACTGTATTGATATAAACATGATTAGAACATTAGTGTTTAATTGGTTTTTAACACCAGTCTCAACAATAATGTGGCCATCAGATTGATTGGTATAAAAAAAAAAACACAAGTCACCAACAAACTTTATAAAGTTATATCAAGCACGTCTCGCCGCGGATGAAATCAAATTCACAACTCTTGTGGTGAGGCCAAATTAAAAGATATGTGTGTTTACGGTCACATGTCAAAAAAATCTAGGGTTGGTCGGTTGGAATAAATTTTTTATTATTATTATTATCATCGGTAAAACTGGAAATAGTCGTATCCGATTCCGGTATTTCATTTTCGAAATTTCCGGTAAGCCGTCATTTGTTGAAGCTGTTTTATGATGAGTTACGCAGTTTTTCTACCTTCTTTGCTCTCAATTTCGACAAAAAGCTAGCGGGTGAATAAATAAAACATTGCTGCTGATTAAACAACAGAAAAGGTTATCCGAATTCTGTGTAAAAATTGGGTCGCTAGCAAAAATTAGGGTCGAATAATTGCCGATAAAAAAAAGGTTAGGGTCGGTCGGTTGACCGTAAACACACATTTTTTTATTTGACCTGATACAGACCTGTTTACTACTACGTTTTCGCCGTATTTACTATGCTTTTTTTACAGTAAATTACGCCCTACGTTTGAACCTGACTATTCTACGCTTGAACAAACATCGTTTTTTCAAAATTTGTTTGTACAGAAAGGGACATACCGTGATTGGTCACTCCGAGAGACATAATTTTTAATCCTTTAGACATATCATCACGGACATAAACCCACTGTGATAGACCTAAAAAGGACCATAAAACAAGGTGGCAGGGATTAAATTTTATGGCTCTCGGTCACCTGTGCGCCGATTGATATTTTACTGCCAATTAAGAGATTAGCGTTGCCTGTTGACTTTTAATAATCGTAAGCCGTAATTATTGCTACTGAAGGATGTATTTTTGACAATTAATTTTGTATCCTCTTGCTGTTAATATTTGACTGTTTGTTGCTTTTCATTGCCAATGAATGTGTGTCTTGTTATCGTTTTTGTTTGTTTTAGAAAGTTCTACTTTATGACCTCAAGTTCTATATCAAGAATTTTGTTGAAACCGCAACTGAACTTTATCTTGTTTAATTTTAATTTCTCATTTTTTTTCTTCTGTTGGGTTGAATTCAGTATGTATTGAATTATTCGTAAATACGGGCTACTTCATAAATGTATTTTTTGTTTATAAGTTAAACCGCAGGCGCGGGTTTTTGAAGCACAGACTTTGCAAGCACGGGTTTTGTAGTAAAGAGCAGACTTAAAATTGATTATTGGTTTATTTTGTGTTTTGGACTTTTACTTCTCGTATTGAAAAAAATTAACAATTCAAGTAAACTGTTTTACACACTTGGCTTGTTACGTAATTCCGCTATAGATGAAAATAATTTTCTTTAAAATTGCCAACAAAAACCTATAGCAATCCAAATTTACGTAGGTTAATGGCTACAAAATGAACAAAAAGTGGAAAACGAAGAGCAATGCTTTTAATTTGTTCCATAAACTTTTTTTTGCTGTATTTTGTCACAAATCTATTGGGTTGAAAGCCAATTAAGATTTGAATTTGAATAAATTAAATAAATAAATAATGGTCAGATACTGTCAAACATTTGTAGGGGTAAAATCATGATAAAGGTTAATTCCTTATTTCCTTTCACGTTTCTAAACTTTCTGCAGATTAGCTGCTAATTTCCAAAATATATCCGTAAATTTAGTGACTTTTGGACATGTAGTACTTTTTTGAACGATCTGTTTATAAATATTTGTTTCGTTAATTTTTAATCAAATTCTTCAATGACCGTATACAAATTATTTAGTACGTATTTCTACAACGAAAAGGGTTTTAACTGGGTTTTCTATGAAGATTAAAATTTAAAAAAATACTGAATGTATAAAAAATATTATTGAACTAAAATGTAACATTGAACTGGAAATACGCTTTAAAACATAACATATCGCGCATGTGTTTATGAATTTTCATTTGTGCACAAGCAAGGTCACGTGTACGCGTGTCAATAAAATACTAGGTGTAGATACGCAATACACAGCCAAGGTTAAAAATCTTTGAAACAAATTTGCACAACCCATGATTTCACTGAATTGAAGTTGAATAATCATTTATTATTTACATTTTATTCATCAATTCAAATGAACTCTCCGTTCTCGTGCTATTTTCTCGATCTCGGGATTACGTTCAAGGATGTTTTGAGGAAAGAAATAAAAAAAAAAAAATTTAATTCTGAGGGGAATCCGAGACAGTACCTGAAAAAAAAAAAAATAGGCGATATAAAAACGTAATTTCACCTGTACATCTTATCCGACTAGTTTACCTGTAAAACGACACACTTGATTACAAGATTAACACCTGGTGTTTTATTGCCCCCTGATCACCGACATGAATTTAAAATTTTAATCCCCATCACTCTCCTAGACATGACCACTATCACGGTGATTGATCACGGTATGTCCCTTTCTGTACTGTATGACCTAACTCATTGAGCCACCCGGGCCCCCATCTTCAGTAGATACATGTAACTTACGGTAGATATTTGGCATGTATATACTGTGTGTATATGCCATTATGGCACCAGCTCATGAATCGGAAACCATTGTTTTCAATTTCCGAAAACTACTCTCAACATTGCCAAACTACGCTGAGCTGGAGCAAATACTACTCTTTAGTGTCAATTGGGGTAAACAGGTCTGCTGATAGGCATTGATTATATGGATAGATATTTGTAAATGCAACTGCTATGCGATTACAACTGTGGTTCCCACTATTTTTAGAAACCATATCATGATGTGTCATTCTACTATTAACATTCTGAAAAGAAAGTTTACAGAGCGATGGCTGATGGTCATCAATTCCACTAATATCACCAAATGAACGATCAGTTTTCGTCTCGTATCATTGAACAAAAAAAAGACTACAACATACAAATGTATATGACATTTGAAATCTATATCCTGGCTTGGGACAGGCACAGATGTGATAAAACATTTATTTCTACTATCATAACAGTTAATAAGTACAAAAAATGTACATAGAACATTACAAAGTTTATGAAAATTAATTCCTTAATTCTATTCATTGTTCTATTTGCAGTGCAACTATCCCATTGGTTTGGACAAACTGATCAAGAGAAATTTTGAAGATATACCTATTCCACCAAAGAGAAAGAATGTGCACAGGCAAAGCTCATTACATCCCCCGATATTTTCGGCCAATCAAATTAATTATCTGCCAAGACCTCAACCTCTAGTCATGTCCTCTAAGGCACCAGTCAATATTATCAGACCTCAGCCTGTTGCAGCATTTCCACAACCTGACTGTTTCATTCCACCATCACAGAGTATAAAAATATTTGATAGGTATACAGGGTCATCAAAGAACTTTAATTCACCATCCCCAGGCCTTGTTCCAGTAACTCCCATTCAGACAAATACAGACATAGAGCCATCATCCAATGTGCTGTCTCCTTCTCATCATAGTTTACTGCTTCAAGAGACTGCGAAAAGTGTTCATCTTTCACATGCAACATCATCACGGTCACAAAATGCTTTCATTTACCCAGACTCAGAAATGGATCTTATAGACACATCAGAAGTTACAGAAGTTATAGATATTCATTTTAGTACAAATGGAACAACAGCCTTCCATGGTGTTACTCCGAGATCGCTTCCTGCTGTAATGTCTACTACCTCATCACATACATTGGAAAATTATGCATTAGCAAAAACATCTTCTGACCTTGCATCATCGAATTCGCAGGCGGCTGCCACTTCACCGATCAATAAATCTTTAATGTGTTCAGAATCAAGTTCCATGTGTTCATCTCCATTCATTCCAGTCCGGTCCAATATAGGAAAACCAGAAATGGCGAAAATTTCTCCTGAAAGGCAGACAGGAATAAAACCGATGGTTTCAAATAATGCAACAGACAATGTAATATCACAAGAAATAGAAATTGAAACATCTGGTTCACCGCTTCTTGGGGAAAATACTACATATTTTGTAATAGAAGGAACTGGGAAACGTAGAGGCAGGAAACCTAAGCCCAAAGAAGAAAAACCGAATAAAGATAAAAAGGGGGAAACGAAAAGTAATGTGATAGAGGCAGAGAAATCCATTGAAAAACCAAAAAACATTGAGGATAAAACTCCAACTTTAGATATTTATAAATATTTTCCACAGTGGCAAAACGAAGAGGCCCTTTGTTGGTTAGATGTTGTTCTTTGTTTGTTTGCTCATAGTAAGGCTGTGAAAAAATTGAAATTTGAGAACGAAAGTGTGGACTTGTCTCATACTATTCTAGTAACATTGTTTACAGCATACCAACAAGCTTGCCAATTGGTAAACAAATATCGTGAGAAGGCCATGAAAGACATGAATAGTGATGGAAAGTGTTCTAGGACGAGGTCAGGCAGATTATTTTCTGATCCAGAAGAATCTGATTCCGATACGACAACCGATTCCCCAAGTGGGGAGATGATGAAAGAACTATGCAAATTTTCATTAAATTCAAATTCTATTAAAACTGGTGCTGGTCTAAGTTGCTCAAAAGATTTTATGTCAATGTTGTCGTCAGACGATCAAGAAAATTACAAGAATGCATTTACAGTTCTGAGAGATATACGCGAAACGATATGGACAAAAATGCAGCGGCGTCTACAGTGTGTCAAAGGCAAAAATGACAGTCCCGTTTTAGCAATTCCATTGATGGTAAAGGACAGTGTCTATTGTGAGAGAAAGTTTGTCGTTGAATATGACTTTATATTTAGATGCAAAGTTTGTGGTTATCAACAGACAGACAGATACAAAAAGGTCTTACCAACATTTCCAAGTACCGGGCCAAATTTTACAATGAGGGATCCCAGTTTTCTACGATCTTGTTTCAAGTGCAATGCAGAAAATCAGCGAAGAGTAATGAAAATCAACAGGTACATATGTTACTAGATTTATCTTCTGATATAATTAGTGTTGGGTGATAAGATTGTGTTTGATTAGCTATATATATAGTCTATTGTTAGTTTTGTCAATGTGAGTTACTGTCATCACATTTCATCCGTCGTCGGTCAACTTTTTTAGTTTCATCCTTTTTGTACAAATGGACATGATGGAAACAAACGACGATGAAACGTGGCTGGAGTATTTCTTGGATGGTCATCAAGGACTGTTTATGCAATCTGATAGGCTGAAATAAATACTAACAAAATCTTCTGATCTAAGGAACATGATGAATCTTCCTTGATTAGGCCAAAAAAAATATATGTGTGTTTACTGTCACATGTCAAAAAAATCTAGGGTCGGTCGGTCGGCATTTTTTTTTTTTTTTTTTTTTTTTCTTCTAAAAACCGGAAATAGTCGTTCCCGGTTCCGGAATCCGATATTTCATTTTCGAAATTTCCGGTAAGTCGGCATTTGTTGAAACTTTTATGACGAGTTTCTACCTTCTTTGCTCTCAATTTCGACAAAAAGCTAGCGGTTGAATAAATAAAACATTGCTGCTGATTAAACAACAAAAATGGTTATCCGAATTCTGTGTAAAAATTGATAGGGTCGCTAGCAAAAATTAGTGTCGAATAATTGCAGATAAAAAAGGTTGGGGTCGGCGGCTGAAAAATAGGGTGGGTCGGGTGACCGTAAACACACATATTTTTTTTTGGCCTTATATGACCATCTGTGAAGTTTTTATCTCTTCCAGTCTGAAATCCAATATATATGTAGCTATTACCTCAATGCAATGTTTATAAGAAGAGTTTGAAGATACCAAAGGGGTAATCTACTGGTATCTATAAATCAAAGGACAGACAACGCAATGGCCAAAGGAAAAAGGACAAACAACGATCTATAAAAACGTTACTCATAAAACTAAAGATCGAGTAACACGCACCCCACTTAGCTCCACCCATTATTGGAATAGAAGGCAAACACCGCAAAAGGAATGACATTTTCAAATTGATAAAAATCAGGGTTGTCGTATATGTACATGTTATATCAAAAAGAGAAATCAATTTAATTTAAAGCTTGTTGAATACAGGTGTGAAAAACAAAAGGGCCACACACAAAACAAATGTATACACACACCACAGTACCTACATGTAAACCAGTTGAGGGTTACAGCCTTTTGAGAGTCTTTGGATTTAGGCCTAATGTACAGTATGGATAAAGCTTATTTACACCAATATGTAAATTTTATGAATATATATTTAATTACTAGATAGTATTCAAATTTATTTTTGCATTTTCAATACATTTAAGAAGAGTTTGAAGATACCAAAGTGATATTCAGAATCCGTAAATAAAAGAAGAACAGACAACGTTAACACAATGGCCAAAGGAAATGGACAAACAACGATCTACAAAACATACACATAAAATTAAAAATCAAGTAACACATACCCCACTAAAAACCAGTATATATTTATTGTTATATGTATATTAGTCTTCACGTTTTATAATTACATTCCTTGACCAACTATCATTTTTACTTATAGGTTGCCTGATGCCATGATGTTACATTTTGTCGAAGGTTTACCACACAACAATTTTAAGAAGTTACAGTTTTCTCAATATGGATTGAAATATTGTGTGACAGGTTTTGTGCAGTACAGAAATGACCCAGACCATTTTGTCACATGGATACAGCGTGTAAAAGGTAATATTTTTATTACAAAATTCATAAAAATACAAAATATCATAAATTGTACTTCTGAAGAAGTTTTTATTTCACTTGGTACAACGTGTGGCAGGTCAGTGGGTTTCTCCACCAATAAAACTGACGATATAGCTGAAATATTGTTGAATGTGGCGTTAAACACCATACACACACTTGGTACAAAGCACAGGTTCTCCAGCCCAAAACAGTAAAACTATGCTCAGACCAGGAAATTTTCCAGTTTTTTTTTTTAAGATCTAAAAAAAAATATTCAAGGATTTGATTCGGACCAGTAAATTCAAATTTTCATTTTGAAATATCTAAGTACTATTCGAGTTATACAGGGTAAATTAAGTTGAAACCTATTTCGAAATAGACAATTATTACAGTGGCAGTGAAATAAAAACCGATATTTCACCCAGTAATGAAATCAATACGTTTATTTCACTGTGTCATGTCACAGTACTTGAGGTTGTCGCAATCAAAATTATAATTAAACATCTGATAGCGAAAAACAAGCTCCTTTTTGAAGCGTACTGTTTGTGTTAGTGCAAACAATAATGTAAATCTACGTAATAAACGGAATAACTACTCGTGCATTCCGAATCACTTGTAACCAAACAACGATGATATTTCACTCATGCACTAACACATGAAGAGAGAGTTTAAGCACTGAAGTGATGGTCAACAATTCTACCAATATCAACAAAACAAACAATCACCTCACACCTTAACTTACTGAACACAAAAAAGACCATGATTGATATATGGCATTGGAAATCCATGTCCTGGCTTTGGAAAGGCACACAGATGTGGCCAGGTTAAACTGTTTGATCCAAACCCTCCTCTCTTGGTAACTGGATAATAGTTTGACCCGCTTACAGCATACATTTATTTATCATTTACAGCATTTACCACACAATTTAATTTTCCCATCACCTATGCTATGCCTTAATTAATTCTGTACATTCATATAATGTGTTAGGCAGCTACATTATTATATGATGGGTTATTGATGTTGATTGTCTCCGTCATCAATTTTTCATCTATATCATGATTACCTGACTTAATTTTGGAAGTTTGGTTGGTTTATGGTGTTTAACACTACTTTCCACAATATTTCAGTTATATGGTGGTGGTCAGTTTTATTGGTGGAGGAAACCGAAGAAAACCACAGACCGGTCGCAGGTCACTGACAAACTTTATCACATAATGTTGTATTGAGTACATCTCACCATGAACAGGGTAAACGTTAGAACTCACAACTTTAGAGGTGATAGGCACTGATTGCACAGGTGGTTGTAAATCCAACTACCATACGATCACAACCACGATGGCCCCTAAATTTTGGAGGAAATTGATCATGATATTCCAGACAGTAATAAATAACTGATTTGTGAAATGCCCTGTTACGAGTAAGTGTTTAGAAACATTAATAACAAGTAGATATCTAGACATGTTTCTAGAATAACCTTCATCAAGTCGGTCTGCGCCAAAAACCACTAGCACTAAGCCCCAGTCTAGTTAAAATTGGTTCTGGCTAGTATAAAAAAATTGCATAAGATTTGCTTAATCAAATAGAAAAAAAATTTCTAAAATGCTGTTCATGCTAGTTTGTCAAAATGTTTTGGGCACAGACTGCAAGTACACTCACGGTTAATTTTGTATACACTGGTTTCATAGTTTATCAGTAATATCTTGAATATCTATTCTTTCTTAACTTATAACTATTATGTATATTTACAGACAATAAGTGGATGGAGTTCGATGACCTGAAATCTCCAATTTGCAGGTTTGAGTCGAGGCAACCCGATGTTGATCCAAAGCAGATACATATTGTTATGTGGGAATCGTTTAAGCAGTCGGAGATTCACGGTGAAAATTCTAGTCGCAAGGCTTTGTTAAAGAAGGTAAAAATGGTAGCAGAAAGTAATATTGTAAGCAAATCACAATCAACAGACTCCAGCGGTAAAAAACCATCTAATTCAATTTCATATACACATCTAAAAGCATTGAATATTGATCGAAGATTAGATTTGCAAGTTAAAACAGGAACTGTAATGTCAGCCTTGAGTGTTGACAAAATGAAAACTTCAACAAATCATGAATTAGGGAAAGAACCATCAAATACCACAGATACAGGTTTGACTTGTCCAATACAGTCAATTTATAATGAAAATAACTCTGAAAGAACACAAAAATCAGACTCGCACGAAAATTCATCGGTTAGTATTTCTGTCGCTCCTGATAACGGTATAGAACACAATGACGTTAATAGAGTAAGGACTGCGAAATGGAAAAGGAAAATAGAGAGGAAATTAGAAAGAGAACAACCACAGAGTCGATCAACAAGATTAATTCATGACGCTTTGAAAAGTATGTCGGAAAAGTCTAATATGATTTTTGCTCAAAAAACAGAGAGAGAATGTGATGATAAAAGAGAAGCTCTGGCAAAACTATGGCAACCCACGCCTGAAGTTGCCACAAAAATCAAGAAGGTGAAAGCCAACCATGAAAATAAAATACAATTGCCGAAAAAACAGATTGACAATAAATGGAAACCAGTCAATAAGATAAAATTAACAGAAAAAAAGTGTCGTGGAAAGTTATCTCAAGTTGAGGGAAAAGTGGACATACCTGTGCAATTTAAGTCTGTAGGAACATCAAAAGGGGATTTACCTGTACATTCAAAATCTGTAGGAACATCAAAAGTGGATTTACCTGTACATTCTAAATATGTAGGAACATCAAAAGTGGATTTACCTGTACATTCTAAATCTGTAGGAACATCAAAAGTGGACTTACATGTACATTCTAAATCTGTAGGAACATCTAAAGTGGATTTACCTGTACATTCAAAGTCTGTAGGAACATCAAAAGTGGATTTACCAGTAGATTCAAAGTCTGTAAGAACACCGTCCAATATTGAAACTGAGTCCAATAGCAAATCCAGAAAGTTAACAGATAAAAAACATAATTGGCTTTCGGCAAAACATGCTAGTGTTTCCAATATCCCATCAAATAACAATTTAGGACAACGAAGAAATGGTAATGGTGAAGAACTGACAAATAATTTAGAAAATGTACCTATTAATTCGTCAAAACTACATACAAATAATTCAGGACTGTCTGGATATTGTTTGACGAAATATATAGAAACTTGTTCAGAGCCCCTTGATAACGCACATTCGTCAGAGCTGACAAATGGACTGTCAGAAACTGTATCAAACAGCCTATTGGGCAATCAGGATTCTTGTTCATTGACTAATTCTGAAGTTGATACAAATGTAAGCGATCGTCTACAGGAACCAAAAGGAACTGTTGTCCATGTTAATGGGTCCAAGTATAAAATTTTAAGTGCTCAGTTTCGCTCAAATAAATTTCAAAGAAACACTCCATATTTTTCACAATTGAAAGAGAAATTTAATTTAATGCAAAAAATTAAAATGGACGACGATAAAAAAGAAATTTCCGGTGTAGCAAATAAAGATATTTTAAGACTTCGTAACGAAATACCAGCGTTTAAAAGTTCTTCAAGATGTTCTAGTGTTTCTCTCCCAGATGCACGTAAAACATTTTCTGGTTTTCGGTGCAAAACGTTTAGTAGTTTTAAATCTGCTTCAGTTTCTGATTCCAAAACAAGCTCACAAGTACCAAGTCCAACACTGAGCACAAAGAGTGAGATTGTACTTCGACCAAAAAGAAAATTGTCCATTGACAATTTTATAACTGTTAAAAAATTGAAATCCCAGAAGTCAACCGAAAAGCCATATGCAATAAATTCAACAGGAAATTCGGAACGATCGAGTCCGAGTATGAATGGTGATACATGTATTCAAAACAATGAAAGCGACATTTTGCAAGATCTATACAATGTGCTCGACATTCCTATGAATAGCCATGGTAATCCAGAATCACTGGACCTTTCTGCCATAGAGAACTCTAGTTGTCTCCAAGACATGGATGACTTTCTTGAGCAGTTGCTATAAGGAAAGTTTAGCATTTTAAGGTTTAAAGGGGGGAATAAAATACATTAAAATGTTAAACATTTTTTGTTACCATTTAATGGTAAGTTTTGTTGTAATAAAGTGGTAAGTATCCACCATAACTTGTCGAAGTAGTTTTAATGGGTGCCAAGCCAAATAATGCATGCCTTACAAATATTCTAGCTGGGGCTGAATGAAATAAATTTTGATGTTTCTTGTAACAAGATCCAATCAAATTACATTTTCATTAAATAGGGCAAATGATACCTGTGTTTCGGCCAACTCGCCCAACCCTAATTTTTAGTACCTTAGTACCCTTAATTTTGTTGTGCCATTTTTGGACAAGCACTGCTAAAAATTGAATTCTTGTCCTGTATAACCTACATGTGTAGGTGGAAATTTAAAAAAAAGTTTTGCATAACTGCCTACTATTTTTTTTCAAGAAGATTAGCGGAAACACAGGTATTTTTATCTATGGCCTAATGGTGACAGCTTTGGTTGGTCAGTTAGTTTACAAGAAACCAAAAAAGTATGGATGGTGTACATGTGGGAAAATTTGTAATGAACAGTACAAGTTGAGACGGCACTTAATGAAAGTGTACATTTTTATAGATTACAGGAACCACAAATTTTATTTTGATTGGCCTCAACTGACATTATACACTATAATGAGAAAACAAAACACAGATGAGAGGTTCACTCTTCGTTCTGCGACAGTCTTGTACATATTAAACAGGACTGTAAAACCTGCATACAGTACAGTCGAGAGACATCGAGTGATAAATCACTGTGATAGACATATCACCCTTTTTAGTGATACTGATATATCTCTTGGTCTGTTTAATCTATTTACGTATTTTGATGTGCCTTTTGGGTGATAGTAAGTAACACACTAAATGTAAAAGAAATTTTGAAGATACATGTATATTTAATATAACAAAAGATATATCCATTTCACCAAGAAGAGGGATATTGCTATCACTGATTTAGCATGCTATGTTGTCTCTGACTGTACTGTACCTATCACAGATGATATACAAGATATCATGACTTGCTGTTTTACTGGTCATATTGACAAATTGACAAAATGTGTGAAACAATGTACATGGTTTAATATAAGAAAAGGGTACCGTACATTGAGCTAGAGAAATTGAATTCGACAGTTAAAGTATGAGGTGATTCTATTGAATGACTTCTTAGATATAGAAAACATAGTTTTTTTTATATATTTGAGGTAGACTGTATAGATTTGTAGTCGTCAGTAATACCGCCATATAATACACATGGTTTTATATTTCCTCTAGAATTTATGATGCCGCAGTATGTGGAGGTAAAACCTCAGTTTATTATGCAATGTTATGTACATAATATGTATATAGAGTTATCAATACATGTACCGCCATACAATACACGTGGTTTTATATTTCCTCTTGAATTTACAATATTTCGAGTTCCAGGTAAAACCTCGGTTTATCATGCAATGTTATATACAGTATAGTATACATGTATGTAGTCATCATTGCCGCCATATAATACACATGGTTTTCTATTTCTGCTTGATTTTACGATGCTTCGATACTTTGAGGTCAAACCTCGGTTTATTATGCAATGTTATATACATGTACATGTAATGATCAATACCGCCATTAAATACACATGGTTTTATAATACCACTTGAATTTACGGTACTTTGAGGTCAAACCTCGGGTTGTTAAAAACGTATGTGTTGTTATATACAAGGTATGTTAAATTATTGTAGAAAATGAGTAAAGTATCGAAAGTGTATTTTAAACACTACCACATGTGTTCAATCATTGTAAAAAAAATTGTTTTTATTGATTTTTATTTTTTAATGTTAATATTTTGTACACTTGTTTTTTTACAGCTCAAGAGTTGTTTTCATACATGTCTTTCATACATATTTTTTGTAATAAATCAAAAAAAAAGCACAAAAATTGGATTAATAAGACGTTTCCTTTCTGGCTTCTAAGGAAAAAGCCAACAGTCAGTGAAGCGCCATGTTTGCCAGCCTGAAAGAGACAGATGGATCTACTTGAAATGCCAAGGCTACGGACAGTTTGGTGAGTAAGCCCAGGTTGTTTTCATCTTGGGACCAAACATTGCACGTCTGTCCAATATAAGAAATAGGAATTGGTCTGGTCACTTCGCAGTAACTTATAACTTATTTGCAGCCATGAAAACTGTCTCGGCTGTAAAATAGGCGTGGTAATAGTAAAAGGTGAATTAAATGGACGTTATAGTTGTATACTATTTTCAATGTCGGCAGGTGCTCCATATACACAAACTTTGCCACAAGAATGTTCAAACTTGGCATCCAGAAATTATTGGGAGTCTATTTAAATCTTTAGAAGGGATCAATAGCAGTGTAGCATAATAAGGATGTTCAAGAATGTGTCTGTTTTATACCAAAAATAACATTTTGTACCATTTCTGACAGAAGTATATCACAACTGCAACAATACTCAGCATACGTGTCGTATGAAAATTGGGTGTCCAATATAATGGTGAATAAACAGCTATAAACTGATAGATAAGGAGACGGTCGGAGGTGAACGACTAGGAGCACATACATTTTTTTTACGTCAATTATTACTACAAGTTATAAATGGGAGGTTTTTTTTATTCCAATAAATTAACCATACAAATTGTCCAAATAACCGCCATACAAAACAAAAGACTTCGGCATAACCATGGCTTTAATTCTCATTTTCATACATATTTTTTTGGCAAATAACAATCTTCATTGGTTCAAACAATAAGGTTATGAACATGAGTAGAGATTTGAAAAGTTTGAAGTACCTGGAGTAGATTATATCTATTTTTGGATATATTTTCTATTAATCTTGGTTTGGAACAAGATTCGGAATCAAATATTTTTATGTATTTGATACATGAAATGGAATTGTCAGAAAAAATGATATTTTTATCTGTGTTCTTCCAAGAGGAAGAAGATGATTTATTTATCCTTTATGGATACTATCTGTACATTAGTTGTCATAACTACAAGATGTACACAAGTTCTACCAAATACTGACAGACCATGATGTCCAATTTGTTTACTATTACAAGGAAAAGAATCCTGACTGCCTTCATTTTAACATATGTTGTGATGACCACTAGCCGACAAATACAAGTCAGGTTATTTTTGCCACAATGTTAGTGAACTTGGTGAACTATTTCCAGAATCTACAATAGTTAAATTGCACATGTGGTATTTTATGCAAGACAAATAAGTATGCTAAAAGGACAATCGACCTCAGTCTTCGCATTAACACACTGCGAAGCACGGGACAAGTAAAACTGGATTCAGACAAGTGAAATTTATGAAAGAATTTGTTTGAATAAATAGAAAATTTTTCTAATTTTGGCTTTCAGGCAAGTACATATGTAGGTGAAAAAACCTTAAGGCAAAGACTACAACCTGAACTATTGACATGAAGGGAATTTTTATTTTCCATTTTACCAAATGACCCACAGCTGATTGTTGACTGATCCCATGACAATAATTACAGACAATAATTGACCTTTGACCTATTGGTATGGAGACCACTAGCTATTTATCCACCACTTGCAAGTTAGAAGATCATTTTTAGTATACAGATTTTTTAATGTATACGTGTGTACATGTTCATTTAAAACCTCGACACGAATGAATGTGTGAATTTACCATTGACCAACAAAGTGGTGTTAACACTAATAGCATAATAGTTAGATTGATATATGCACATGCAATCAATATCACCACGATAGACTGTTTATTTTGAATAACACCTGTGACGAGGTGTACACAAAGCAACTTTATGTAATGAAAAGTTTACATGTGGCAGATGGGTGGGTGGTTTCCGAGTATTTCGGTTTCCTCCACCAGTAAAAATGATCAATAATCATTTTCATTGTTGTTTGTTGATGATGTCAGCCGTTGTTGACATTCATGTAAATGATATCGGGGGCTACGTTTCTGGTACATTTTCAAACTCACCTCTTCAAATTTTATGTTCATTTTGGATTTATCCATTAATATCAAAAGCTAAATTATCAATTCAAGATCGAAGGAAATTACTAAAATATCCAGAAATATTTTTATCGTAGAAATGATATACGAGTATAGAAGTAAATAGTCGTATCTAAAAGGAAACCTTGCGAAAGAGATTAAAATTGTGTCTAAAGAAGGAAAGATATATGTATGGTAATTGTTGTTCTGTTCGTCACAAGCTAACAAAGGAAGAGATGTAATTCTCTCTTTTAACAGAGAATAGATAGTCTAAAATTCAATGGCATGAATATGAACTACTACTTTATCAGCAGCTATGTCACCAAGATCATGTTAAGATGGAAATCCAATATCATGGCGTCGGCCTGTTGTTTGACTGCAAAGATGGAATTTCAAACAATATGGCGTCCTTCGTTCTAATATGTTTGATCTCAAAGATGGAATTTCAAACAATATGGCGTCCGCCGTTCCTTTACGTTTTGTCACAAAGATGGAATTTCAAACAATATAGCGTCTGTCGTTCTTATAGTTATATCACAAAGATGGAAATTCAATATGGCGTCCGTCTGTCCGTTATGTTTTATCACAAAGATGGAAATTCAATATGGCATCCGTCTGTCCGTTATGTTTTATCACAAAGATGGAAATTCAAACAATATGGCATCCGTCGTTAACAAAGATGGAAATGCAAACAAATGGCGTCCGTCATTCTTTATGTTTAATCACAAAGATGGAAATTCAATATGGCGTCCGTCTGTCTGTTATGTTTGACCACAAAGATGGAAATTCAAAAGTATGGCATCCATTGCTTTTTAGTAATTTCACAAAGATAGAGATGTGAAAATCTAGAGCAAAGTTCAAATAATGTGTCGTCTGTATTCTATCGTTTGTCATCGTTCTATTCCTCTGTTCACAAAGATGAAGGTGAGAATCTTTATGGGTATGGCATCCATCGTTTACACAAAAGACTGGACAAAGACAGGAATATGAAATGAAAATGCATCTTTCATGGTCATCGTCTTTCATCATATTTTTAGTATTCAACACGAAAAACTCAAGATTTGTATTCATCATCTGAGCTGTTAACTTTGCTATAAAGATGGAAATTCAATCCCATTGATCATGACAGTTTAATATCTTGATGAAACTACATGTAAATATCAAAAATTGTAAGATATTTACAAACTTTTTTTTTCAAATTCAGATGTGCTAAACAACATTATTGTTACTTAGAAACAATTTTTTATTGAGCTTCTTATTTTTTATATTTATATTTGTATAAGAAAACACAGTGCTTATCATGCTTAAGATATGTGGTGGTATGATATGCTGTAATTTATTCAGAAGATAAATGAGATATGTAGCTTGAAAAGAATCTTGGCCATATTTCTAGAGTTTAATTGTGAAAGCTGTGATATAGGTATTTAGCTTGAAAAGAAACAAGGGCATATCTCGAGTTTAGCTTTGAAAAGCTGTGATATAGGTATTTAGCTTTAAAGAATCGAGGGCATATTTCTAGAGTTTAGCTTTGAAAGCTGTGATCTAGATATTTAGCTTAAAAAGTATTGAGGTCATATTTCTAGAGTTTAGCTTTGAAAGCTATGATATAGGTATTTAGCTTGAAAAGAATCGAAGGCATATTTCTAGAGTTTAACTTTGAAAGCTGTGATATAGGTATTTAGCTTTAAAAGTATCAAGGGCATATCTCTATAGTTTAGCTTTGAAAGCTGTGATATAGATATTTAGCTTTAAAAGTATTGAGGTCATATTTCTAGAGTTTAGCTTTGAAAGCTATGATATAGGTATTTAGCTTGAAAAGAATTGAAGGCATATTTCTAGAGTTTAACTTTGAAAGCTGTGATATAGGTATTTAGCTTTAAAAGTATCAAGGACATATCTCTAGAGTTTAGCTTTGAAAGCTGTGATATAGGTATTTAACTTTAAAAGAATCGATGGCATATTTTTAGAGTTTAGCTTTGAAAGCTGTGATATAAATACTTAGCTTTAAAAGTATTGAGGTCACATTTCTAGAGTTTAGCTTTGAAAGCTATGATATAGGAATTTAGCTTGAAAAGAATCGAAAGCATATTTCGAGAGTTTAGCTGTGGTATAGGTATTTAGCTTGAAAAGTATCGAGAGCATATTTCTAGAGATCAGCTTTGAAAGCTGTGATATATGTATTTAGCTTGAAAAGAATTGGCATATTTCTAGAGTTTAGCTTTAAAAGCTGTGATATAGGTATTGCTTTTTTCTAGAGTTTAACTTTGAAAGCTATGATGTAGGTATTGATTTGTAACCAAACAGCTTTACCCTATTGTATGGCAGTGTTGGTCGTTATACATGTACATGTAACATAACATTTTGTTATTTTATGGTTTAATTCAAGTTAAAAGTTACTGACCAGAAATTAAGAACTGGAAAAATCTGAAACTTAAATTATTATTTTTTTTAATTCGTCATGAATTTTGTGGAAGATGCATCTATTAAATTAATATTTAGTACAAAAGTATTTTTAACTGTATGGAATCTCAATAGGTCAATCTCAAACTGTCTCAAGTTAATTCAGATTTGTTTTCCTCAATTTTTTGTAAAATACCTATATCAATAGGTCCACTTCCCAACATCTTGAATTAATTTGGATTTTTTTGATAATATAAATAAAATGTATAGTTGACTTTATCAAATTGCAACTACATATTTAATGTGTTGTATA
Organism: Bathymodiolus brooksi; assembly: GCA_963680875.1. Lineage (NCBI taxonomy): Eukaryota > Metazoa > Mollusca > Bivalvia > Mytilida > Modiolidae > Bathymodiolus > Bathymodiolus brooksi. The sequence goes on from OY804583.1 coordinate 63,653,928, forward strand.
TTTATTTTTATAAAGCTTTCCTTTCAGCAATAGAAATATTCAATTTTTTTTAATATTTTTTCGTGATGATAAATTTACCAGATGGTGATTAATGCCATTTTCAACAATATTTTCAGTAATTATTGATAAAAGTCAGATTGTCTGGCCAAATTCATCTTCTTATGACCTATCAACACAGGAAGCCATCCATATTGTTTTGTTTGCTGTAGAAATTCTAAATTCCTTCCTTCAGACATTTAAAAATAAAAATGAATTGGTTAATATCTACCTGCCCACTTGACTTCAACAATAAAAAAAAATTATTACAGCAAACAAAAAAATAAGGATTGCCTTGTGACATATCTATAGACTTCATTGTTCCTTTCCTTTGGGTTTCTCTAGGACAAAGTAACATAGCTGGTTTTCTTCCGAGTTGAATAAATTAATTAAAGATTCATTTTGTGGTCCTCCTTATTTTAAAAAGCAAAATTAATCTAATCAATAATTGACCCATTTTCCTTAACCTTACCTCCATTTTCAATCTTAGTATTATTTTTTCTCCTGGTTTTCCATCTTAATTTTAACCAGGAAAGAAAATGATACTATATTAATGCATTCCTTAGCCTTTGTGATAAGTTGATTCACAACTGAGTAGAAATTATGGAATTTAACAAAAATGTAGCATTTCGATGGGAGAATTAGAAGATCATACCCATATATACAATGTATGAACCTCAATCAAGGAAAAATGTTTGTAAATTGGGACCTGCAATTGTGTGTTATAGGTACCAGCAGGACACTTTATTGTGTGAATGCATGAGTTGCCTTAGTTTAATCCCACTGTAACAATATAGGAAAAAGCTACAAAATAATTCAGACTGTCATTCTTGCTACTATAGCTTTTCTGCAACTCTTGTTTTTGGTCTTGAATGCTATCGTCCGTCCTTCCGTAACATTCTTGTGAACACTCTAGAATCAACATCCTTCAATGGATTTTGACCAATCTTGGTACATACTTAGTCCTTGAGAGAATCTAGAACCCTATTGATTTTCGAGGTCAAAGGTCAAGGTCACCGGGTCAAATTTTTACTGCGTAACATCCTTCAATGGATTTTGACCAAACTTGGTACATACTTAGTCCTTGAGAGAATCTAGAACCCTATTGATTTTCGAGGTCAAAGGTCAAGGTCACCGGGTCAAATTTTTACTGCGTAACATCCTTGTGAACACTAGAATCAACATCCTTCAATGGATTTTGACCAAACTTGGTACATACTTAGTCCTTGAGAGAATCTGGAACCCTATTGATTTTCAAGGTCAAAGGTCAAGGTCACCACACACCAGGTCAAATGTTTACAGCATAACATCCTTCAATGTATTTTGACCAAACTTGGAACATACTTAGTCCTTAAGAGAATCTGGAACCCTATTGATTTTCAAGGTCACCAGGTCAAATTTTTAGGCAATGGGGATATGCCATGCTTTGCGTTGCCCTTGTTTCTTTTTTACTTCTAGAAAATAATTAAATGGAGCCATTTGTTGGTAAAAGAAAACCTCCTATGACCTATATGAAGCTTGTTTTAGAACCAGTTTAAATTCTATATTTAAGCTTAATTTTCTCCAGGAATCCTAGTTAACAAGTCATGACATTGTTTCAATGTTGCAATCAGAGACATATAAACAATACATCTGTGTTAGCTGAAAGTGTGCACTCTTCATGTTAGTATAAAAGATAGAGCAATTTTAATTGTGGTTTCGGAGAAGAATGGGATACACATTTTTTTTTCTTCACAAAAGTTGATATTTGGTGTTATTTGTGTCCGTCTTCACTTTCAGCAATTTTTGGCTATATGGTGATTTAGGGAGGAAAAGTTTTGAGATTTAAGGCAATTCCTGAAATATTTGTTTCCGATTCAATTATTGTCTGAAACTTTAAAAAAAAAATCTCAGAAACTACAAATCCAAATGATTTATTACATAGTACAAATGGTGAATGCAACATAGTACAAATGGTGAAAGCAAAGTCGTCAATAAAAGATGCCTCATTTGAGACCCAAACAAAAATGGCTGCGATGGACCAACGTTGCATGAACAATCGATTAAGTGAGGTTTTTATTCAGAGCGACATAGGTAACCTTACAGTCGATCTCCAGAGGAACATAAGACAATTGAATATATTTTAGAAGGATATTATGTGTATTTTTAGTGTTCAAATATATTGCATGCCCGTTTCGAAGATTTAGGAAGCGATGATGAATCTTGTTAATTTATTGTGTTGCTCTCAAAAATGGTTTTCCCCGTGAAGTCTACAAACGTGCTCACAAAAATGGTTTTCTCCGTGACCTATATACGTGCTCAAACAAAATGTTTTTTTCTGTGACCTACATACGTGCTCGCAAAAATAATTTCGAACGGTCATGGTGAGTAAATGTTGAACATTGATTTGTCTTTTGATGTATTGTTAAATTCTTTGAAAATAAATCGTCAAAAAAATGTGTTTTCTTTCTCATATTTCTATTTTGTATAAGATAAGATGATATATTTTATTTCCAATTATTAAGGTCGCACAATGAGCAGAATCATGTGCATTGATGGTTCATGTACATGTACAATGTATACTATACACATCACAGGAGTGCCTGTGATACACATACATACATTGCTTTTTTTACTAATAGTAAAATATATACAAATTTTATCAAACTCACACACTGAGGCCTAATGTCAGCGCCACAGATATTGTTTTAACCAAGAAATTTTAATATTGAAAGTTATAGGTGGTATTGTGTACAAGTTACTACAACATACAAACTGATGAACAAAATCTGTAAAATTATACAGAAAATGAAAAAAATATGAAATTGTGGACATTCTGTAAAAAAAAATGTTTTTTATTGCATTATGCAAGACCTTAATGTGTCAAATATGGGATATAATTTTAAACAAATATTATACTGCATAAGAAGGTTCTATTAACATGTGGATGTAACATGATCATGTCTAGTTGTTACTTTTATTTGTATTTATTTATTTATTTACTGTGTAGTGATGACTCCGGTGTATATATATATATATATAATGTAATACGTTTGGTATACTGTGGATTAACTGATTTTCACTGGTATCAATTTTCGTGGCTTGGTGGAAAATTGGCGGCATTCGTTAACATTTGAAATTGTACAAAACTTGTGCTTCTCTAACTAAATTTGTTTTCGTGGTACATCGAATTTTTCAGTTTGGCGATTCCCACGAAAATTGGTACCCAAGTGAAAATTAACTCATTTACAATAGAATGACAACAAATCTATACAGTCACTTGAAATATATGCTAGCAGATTGGACTAGAAGAAAGGATTGGTCGATAAGGTTTTGAGAAAAGAAATGGCGTGAATACCATAACAATATTTATCGACATAATCACGGTTAAGGATTGGTCGATAAGGCTTTGAGAAAAGATATGTTGTGAATACCATTTATATCAGATATAGAACAAGAATATGTTTATTGACAGTTATAGTGCCCAAAATCGGGCATACAATCTTGTAAGAAAAAAATTAATGGGCACATTTACAAATATAATGGAATCATACACCACATACGCTGATTTAGAAGGATTGGACACTACACATGATATGAATAGTCTAATATTTGAAGAGATAATGTACTATAAGATAGATAGTTCGGTTACATGTCGTATGTATACATTAAGTATGTAAGCTCCCATTCAGAAAAAAACAGTTGTATTATTGTTGCCGTCCATGGTTTAGGGACCGACCATTTAACTTGAAGGGGGGGTGGGGGGTATGGTTTTTTGTTTCGTTCAGAATATTTTTTTCGGACAACACAAGAGTTAGAATATATATTTTTTTGTCGCACAAAGCGCGAATTTTTTTTCCAGAATTTAACATTAGGTTATATGACAAATACTCTGAATCGGATTTTTTTTTTTTTCTCCACCAAAATCAGGATATTTTTTTAGAAAAAAAACCTTCAAATTAAATGGTCGTTCCCTTAATAGAAATATAGTAACATACGAAAATGAAAAAAAATACACCCACATATTTCAATGTAATGGATATTAGAATGCTTCTTGGATATTATCATTTCAGTCATATTTTGGTTTCTTTCATTTCCATACAATGTCTGAACGCGGACATCCCCATGTACTTAGTAAGCTCACTCACCACGTGGGCACAGGATCATGGGGTTTGTTCCCCAATCCTGTCGAACCCAAATGCTAAAACAGGAATTGGTGCTTCCTAGCTAAGCATGTAACAGTAAGGATAGCGAGTCGGGGGTGATGTGTTTTCTCTAGAAACCAATAACCAACCAGGTGAGCGAATACAGGTTCTATGTGTTATTTCTTGTCTTGTTAATTTTTAGTTGTTTTGTGCTGGTAGCCCTTGCCAAAATGCCCTATTCATACTGTGAGAAACACTAAAACGATGCAAATAAAATTATATGTTGATTGCATTGCCATCATTCGATGTCCGTCGTCGTCTGTAAACAACAAAATACCCCTATTTGAAAAGAACATTTCTTGAATGATGCACGGTTACATATACAATATACGTACATTGTCGGTAAATATAAAATTTATTTGTACTAGCTTTAGAAACGGGCAGAATAGCGAGCTTTTCAGGCCTGTTTCGCAGCGAGTACAAATGAATTTTATATTTAACGACAATGTACGTATTTTGTGTTTATCCTGCAAAGTCAAAAAAGTCGGAAAACTTGTCAGATTTAGACAAAAAGGACAGAAACTAGCGTCATTCCTCGCCTTTCATAAATGTTGTCAAGGGTGTCTTCGTGGTCCGCATTACATTAGTACCAGTTTCATACTTGTCTGCGCCCTCCGCTGTACATAGCTACAGGGTACCAGGAAAGTTTATTCGTCTAGTACGAATAAAGCAAAAATTTATTTGTACAGCAAATGTACAGATTGCAGGATACAAATATGTCTGATGACCTGACCATCCAAGCCCACTGCTACTACATGTAAAACGGACCTACATAGTCTCTTGTTTATTTCAGAAATTTTTTGGAAATCCAAGTTATTTAAAAAATACATTTAAGTCCTCTCGGTCTCTGAAACCATTTATCCAAATTTAACCACATTTGGATGGAGGTGCCCCTTTTAAAATTGCCAGGCAATCCGGCAATTTCTTCCAATATGGCTACCGTTATTGAAAATATAAATTGCTATAAGAGGTAAAAACTGCTTTATATTAGACGGGGTGGATAGATAATTCCGTGTTTTTCTTCTTCCGTTGAGCGGCCTCCGTCATCTGATTGACTATTCTGCCACTTTGGGTGTGCGCATGTAAAAACTACAAAATTTGTGTGCGGAATATTTACAGGGAGGTTAAAAACGGCACTGGCAGCTTACTGACGGAGGCAAGCCTTTCAGAGGTTTGTTAGTATAATTCAGTGTGCAAGGCGCATTTCAGGGTCGCTGACAATGAGCTTGATTTTCCACAAAAATAAACATAAAAACCAAATCTCTGAAACCATTTAACAAAATGAAAGCAACCTTAGCTGGCGTGGTTGCCATTCAAACTTTAGTCTAACGACCACTGCCGGATTTAGGACAGATGAGGCCCTGAAGGAGGTAGGCATAGTTAAAATATTAGGTCGGACATGTACGCTGCGGAAATCCAACGTAAAAAAAAATGTTGGCAGGAAGACTGGGTCCTGTGCTTTAAACAATGGTAATTCCGGCACTGCTAACGACCTATCTACCCTCTATCAAAGATCACTGGCGTTAACCTGATCGTGGTAACTGCAGTTACGACGATCACAACATGGCGGAGGTAGAAATAGGCAAGATCGTTTTCTGCTAATTTCTCCATTCTAGCGTGTTGTCAAGAATTACTCTGCCGCAAGGTTGATCTGTATGTGTGTGTTCTTGATACCATATATGGTCTCGATACCAAGAAAATAGCCGTCGGAAATTTAAGGAAGATAATCGTAACTCCATAAATTATAATATATAAAAATAGATTATCTTCTTTTGGAGTTACGATTATCTTCCTTAAATTTTCGACGGCTATTTTCTTGGTAACGAGACCATATATGGTATCAAGAACGCACACATGCAGCAAAATCGTACAGATCAACCTTACGGCTGAGTAATTCTTGACAACAACACGTTAGAATGGAGAAATTAGCAGAAAACGATCTTGCCTATTTCTACCCGTCATGTTGTGATCGTCGTAACTGCAGTTGCTACGATCAGCTTACCACCAGTGAAAGATGGACGTTGCTAAAAATGGAAATTTCATTAAATATTCAAACTTGTACATTTTAAGATTAAACTGCTTGCAAGTTGAATTGTAGCTGCCCGCCAAGATTTACTAAATATAAAGTCGTAAGTTTATTTTGTTGTTAAATATTTCGTCAATCGAGCTGAATCACAGGCACTTGTTTCATTCAAAAAATATATGCCGTAAGGAAGAGGAGGGGGCATATATTTTTTGTATGAAACAAGTGCCTATGAGCTGAATATAGGAATATGACTAAAATTGCTTCCCAAATTTTGATTTTCACAATGAGCCCTAGCTGGCGAGTGACAAGATGCATACACTTTTTTAAAACATATACAAATGTATGGTATTCAAATAAAATGAAAAACAAAAAATATCTTCGGAACAGTTCAAATATTGAATCGGAAAATCGTGGAAACGGAAACGGAGGCAAGATCGATACCCCCAACACGTGTGATCTGGCATTTTGCTTTGTACGTGTAGTTTAATAAAAGAAAAAGTAACGGGTTAAGCTAGTTTTATGGGCCAAAACCTATATATCCTCTTAATAAAGAAAAAAACAAAATTATAAAACTAGAAATTAAGTTTTCAAAATTAAATCGGAAATTTAACTTGCTGAAGTCTAAAATGTATGTTGCTCAAAAACAATCTTTATATATAAACGTTAAAGAATATACCGAAGGGGCAATACAAAAAGGACAAACCAGAGCGCAAACAGTAACATCGTAAATAAGACGTGAGCCAAAGACGAACCGAACATCGTTTTTATGTGGAAATCGTAAGCTATTCTCAATACTGATTTGATATTTCGTGTGCGAAATTCAATTGCTCGATCATTCGGAATGGCTAAAAGATCAATCTCATATATGTTAGTCCGTCAATCTTTTATGGTACAGGAGTGTTGTGAAAATAACAGGTACATGTAACCAAAACTTATTTAGGTAATTATATGTTGCTGACGTGGGTGAACTAAACGTCTTATAGTCTGAAATGGTCGCTCCCCTATTAAGTATGGCTATGATCTTAGCTCGTTAATATACATTTTGTGTAATAAAGTTCATGGCCTCGTTCCAGAATATGGTACGTTAAGTGTTTATTTACGTCCATTATTTGATTGGGTTTATTATAATGTTTTAATAATCTCTAGATCCAACCTGTCTCGGTGAGATCTTAAGAAGTAGATTTACTTATCAATGATATACGATTGTATTACATCTAGTACATATATTATTGATATCGGTCAAAGCTCCCGAGTTTGTTTTCTTCTTGCTATTAGATAGATATATAAATTGGTGGTGGATATGAGAGGAAATACAAATGAAATTTTGTTTCCCATGAAGTGTAGTAAGTTTGAAGATGCCAAAAGGGTTATCATAAGTTGTAATGCGGAGAACAGACAATACAATAGCCAAAAGACAAACAATGGTCGTCCTAATACAACACAGAAAACTGAAGATTGAGCAACGCGAACACCACTGAAAATGCGGGTGAACTTTTGGCATAAAAGAACCGAAATTTGGACGGTCTAACCATCCTATCTCAATAAACTATTTTCTCTTAGTTGTCAGTATCCATAATAATTTAGAACATAGTCTTTTTGAGCGATCAGTCTGCTTGATTTCATTGTTCTTGCATGTTTAGAAAGTAACTACAACAAGTTCTTAATAAGGAGTTAAATTATCACTTTCTATAGCACAAATGTACCAAGGATATATAAATTTCCAAAACATCTGGGTATTTACAGTGATGTATGACTGCAATACATTTTTGAATTGCAAGATGAAGAAAAGAAAAAAACAACCAATATGCTAATTTAAGCTATATTTAAATTGCATCCAACAGTCAAAAATGTTAATATAAGTCATTTCCACAGTTGAAAATTGCAGTCCGTTTCATAGAAAATGGCGTGTAGTAATTGCAATTGTATCGTTTGCACTCTCAACTTAACTTTGCTTATCAGTATTCCCGATATCATTAAATGTTTAATGTCGATTTCTGTGTTTGAGGCCGAATCAAGTGCGGCTAACGATATCTTGTAGTTCTTGCGAGGGTTGTTCATAAATGTCAAACAGCATTGGAACGGTGTCCGTTTCCGGATTTCATTACTGTCGACACGCCTGGTAAACCAGATGGTCTCAGCATAATGTTGAGCAAGCAAAAAGGTATCTGCAACTTCCGGTTGAGACCATCTGTCGAGGAAAATTTACAAACGTGTGCACGGTAAGTTGTTTTATCTCATATTTCGAGAAATGTTTTAAAAATCAGAGAATGCTATTCCCTTCCGATATGAAAATGTAAATTTTCCTGCTTTCCGTTGTGAAAAACAGTTAAAATTGAAGGAGAAATCACTTTTCTCCTGTGCAGCAACGAGTTCATTTTGTGTATTTCGTCGTGCAATTTCAGCTATTTCCTTGCATAACAAAAAGGTTCCGTGACAATGACGTGGTCGGATGATATACTTTTATTGACAGGTTCGATCTTACTACAAGAATGGAAACGATAGAGGCTAATAACACCGTAATTATGATAAGTTGAGACCTTCTGTTAGCTTTTATGTATCTTATAAACAAAGATCAGTAAAAGCATTGATGAATATTGCATTTTAGTGCAACGAAAAGTACATGAAATATTTGGTATTATAATAAATGTCTATATCATTGATTGAAACCATACAGTCGGGTATAATTCCTCTTGTACCTCAGAATTTAAGCTGTGCCAAAATTACAACGTTAAAGACTTGAAATTATATAATGACTATTTTATTCGAAAGAAAGGATATTGATGTATATGAACATGAGAAACTATCCAATTTTAAAGTAAAGGAACAGGACTTTTATTGTTCTACATTTCACAGTCACTGTATGGCCTTCAACAATGAGATTTACTCATACGATAAAATAAGTGTGAAACGGCCCTAGCATGCAATTGAAAGATACTCTACTTCTGTCGATAAGCGTTACATCTGAATATTTTTGTAGTAAACCATTTGGTGTTAAGAATTTTACTTCCCAGATTCGGAGTTGTCGATATGAAAAAAAAAAAATACTAGTGAAGTAAGTTTACAAATACCATCATCATCATAAGATGGAGAAAAAAAACAACCACGGGGTTCTTTCAAGAAAATATTAACACAACTCCCAGTTTAATGTCGCTTAAAATGGTCTATTAAGTACTTTATTACGAAGAAATGCGTTTTACCAATTCCAAGCTACACGAAAGACAAACTCTGATAGTCAATTAGTAAGAAAGGACATGAATATAAATGAACATGAAAGATTTTCCAACTTTACACTTAGAAACAAGTTAAAGTAAAGGAACAGTGCTGTTATTGCTGTTCTACATTTCACAGTCACTGTAGAATATTCAATAATGAGGATAATTCATACTCTGAAATGAGTGTGGAACAGTCATAGATTGTAGTGTTGAGCAGTATATTATTTACTTTTGTCGATAAACGCTACATCTGTTACCTGGTGCACATAATCTTATTTCCCAAAGTCGGGGTTATTAACAAGACAAACAAAATACGTGTGTAGTAATCTTATAAATACCGTCATCATGCTACCTGACATCACATTACCAGGTTATAGTATAACTACATACGTAAGGTACTCAGGGGCGGATCCAGGGGGAGGCGCGCGCCCCCCCCCCCCTAAAATTGGAAAAAATATGATTTTTTTGCGTAAAATCGTGATGTTTCACACGAAATACCCCAAAAATGTTCGCGCCTCCCTCCACTCGGCGCAATTTTTTTAAGTGCGCCCCCCCTAACTTGAAATCCTGGATCCGCTCCTGGTACTTATTACAATATAGCCCCCCCCCCCCCCCCCCCTAATTTTATTTATTTAACTTGACAAAACAAAACAAGCAATCCGTAAATAAGAAAATAATATGGAACAAATAAAAGTGGAAGGAGAAAATACCGAAATACTTATTCGTGCCAAAAATGCATTTATTGTTAAATGACTAAAAAGACATCAAATGAACACTGTTAAATAGTCATCATTGCATAATCATCAGTACACTACGCGCTTGAAGTTTTATAGTAATTTTGCAAATTGGACATTTTCAGCAAAACTGGACTTTCCCTCAGGGTGATATTTTATTATATCTTCATTAATATTCAAGATAAATGAACACGACTTGCTACAAAGGTGCTGTCAAAACCCAAGGTGAAGCACATATAAATATTAACAAAATGCAGCTTTGTTTGGTTGAATTGAAATAATATATATTGTTTATTCTGGAAGAATAGTTTGTAGATACCAAATGCATAACCAGAAGTCGTCATTCGAACGACAGTCAATACCATGACCAAAAGAAAACAAAGACAAACAATAGTTTATAAAACACTACACAGAAACTAACATTTAGCAACAATGTAACAATTTCCCCATTTGTAGTCAGCAAGGCTCCAGAACATGATGAAATTGGTTCAGATTAAATGTTAATGTTCATTCAAAGCTTAGGAGACAGATTTATAAAAGCAATAATTGCTTGTTTCTGAATCCTGTCTGTATTTACTATGTTTGATGTACTGTATATTCTGATTATTTCCTAAATAAATATTGTTTAAATTAAAGCTTAGAACAAAATTCAAAATGATCGCTCTGTATTATTTTCGAATTTCAGAAAACTTTGGGACTTTATATTACATTTCCATAAGCTTGTGCATCATATCTCATGATGACAGCTACCTCAAGACATGAATATCAAGTGCAACTGCATGGATTTCGGATGCCAATAACTATTTTTACACATTGTCAGCAAAAGCCCTAAGTACTGGAAACACATTACACATTACTGCTAATCTTCTTGACCTTAAGTAAAAAAAACATGACGGTGTTTGAAAAGTAACTGTTGACAATTATCTCCAGTTTTCTTGGCGTAATTCGTTAACTTATTGGCGTCATTAATTATGAAGGCTATCCCTGCATGGTCAAGGATTGAATGTTTACATATACCCATAACGACGAACTACTTGTCGCATATTTAATACAAAATATGCAATTGGTAAAAAAAAAATGTCGACTTGGTCTTTATTGTTGAAAATTAAAGTATGATCATTTACTCTCACCGCAAAACGCAATGTTTCCTCCGATCGGAAGAAAAACGGTTAATATTATATAGTTATTGACTGGAATGAAATTAAGGTAATTCCAAGTTTGTTGTCCGTCGAGACATTAACTAATGCCCGAGGTCAAGAGGGCACCAAAACTTGCCATCATACCCAGTCATTATACTGAAATTACATCAAACTTACATAGGGCGATACGTTGTGTTATTATGGAAAAAAACAAATACTTAAGGATTATTCGAAATTGTTGAACAGGTTATACGATATAACCTGGTTTGGGTCAGTTTACGCTTAATAAACCGCGAAGCAGTTTATGAAAAGCGTAATCTTACCCAAACCAGGTTATGCAAGTATAACCTGTTCAACAATTTCAAATATTCCTTATAATTTAATTTTTACAACAAAATTTAATGATTCCTCGATTTTAATTACGATTATTTCATGTGACTTTAAATTTGTCGTTGGCGGATGAACACATTGGTGACGTCACAATACCAACCCAGGTTATCGAGTATAACCAAAATTTTCTCCAGGCGAATTAGCCAATCAGATTGAAATATTCAAATTAAATTAAATTATTAGTATATATACACTTGTTTGTCTTTTCCACTGTGTTATTGTTTATTTAGACATTATAATTGTTTTATTATTATTGGAATAGTTAAATGATTAGTGTGATATACACAATTAATATTGGAAATAACGAAAAAAGAAAAAAGAATTTAGTCATCGTATTATCACCACGTCCAATGGAGCATTCGGGGTGATTGCTATGTAAAGCGTGGGATGTCCGTTCCGAAGCGGTTGATTTGCGAACATGGTAAGTTCATTTGCATTTGTAGTAATAAAGGGACCGAGTCTGATCAAAATTATTAGTGCACGGAATCAAGACATTATCATGGTTTATGAAGCTGCGATTAAAGTAGATATATACGGTGTAGGTTTAGCAAACACTCGCGCCCAACTCTAATATCGGGTGCAAAATTAACAACATCACTCCTTTTAGGCCGATAACTTGCAACCAAAAGCTTATGTTCAGAAAATTACTGATCCTAACTTTCAAAATTATAAGACAAACCAAACTCTACAGGTTTTGCCACCACAGACACCATAAACAAAGCGTTCAGGCTCGAAAATTAGATGTAGAGTATGGGGTGTTAATTTCGTGTTCCTTATGGGGTGTAGGCTCTCGGTTTATGAACATATTTATAATCACCTCTACTTGGAAATTTAATAAGAACATAAGAGTTATGTTGTCTAGAAAAAGGCGGACACTCCACTTAACAGGTTTTGCATATATATGTTGTTTTACTGTAGACAAAACAAGATCACACAACATCATCTGTAAATATTTTTAAGGTAAAACTTGTAGTTAGCTTTTGTTATCTTTCTGTGATTTCGGATAGTTGTGAGCCTTGCTTAGGGAGGGGGGGGGGGGGGGGGTCAATCTCGTATCCCTAAAACAAAATAGGCAAATATCCCATATCCCTAAAATTGATTTTCGGTCAAAAGCCAAAAATATCCCTAAAAATACCTAAAATGACAATGCAATATCCCATATCCCAGTAATTCAGAGGACACATATCCCATATCCCTAGAAATAAAATGGCAAATATCCCGTATCCCAATATACCCTATCCAAGGCTCAGTTGTTGGTGGGTACTCAACTTATTTTGTGACAAAAGATACCAAATCACTTTCAAAATACAAGACGACGATATTTACAAGATGCATAATTTTTCAATCGACAACATATTTGTCCAATGTAGTGAGCGTGTGCTTCAACACTTGATCTGCATTAAAATAGGAACTGTGCGTCCTACTCACCAACTTATTTCCTCACTTTTACAAGGCCGACTTAATAGATATTGTCAAGATGAAAGAACGGCATTTGGCCAGGTCGTTTAATCTCACTTTCCGCTATATAGATGTTGTATTATCACTGAACAATCCTCGATTTGGTGACTATCTCCGTCGCATCTATCCCAAAAGAACTTGAATTAAAGGACACCACAGAACCTGTTAGGTCTACCTCGTATCTTGACCTATTATTCGAAATCACTTATTACTAAGCTCTATGACAAACATGATGACGTTTTATGCCGTATTATCAATTTCCCGTTGGTCTGTGGTAACTCTGCATCCGCTCCTGAAGGCATCACCTCAAAAGTTATACGGTCGTCATACTGAATCTGTTGACAAATATGATGTGTCCATCTCTACCTGTGCACCTGGTCCTTGCTCCCGTTTTTGGAGGAGTCCAAGTTGCTCATGTACTTTTAGTTTTATGTGTATTTTCTTTTATTTCATATGTGCTTCTCGTTGTATTTGTCTCCGTTTTCATTGCTTCGTCTTTGTCCCTTGACTCACGAGTTTTGGATTTCGCTTTAGCCGTGGTTACCCTTGATTTTACTTTCACTTAGTAACTACATAAGCGCCTACTGTAGATTTGGAATTCATTTTTCACTTTTGCCTTGTGGAGCCACAAATTTGATTTTTTTCTGATCATGGCTGATTTCCCGTAATAAAATTAGTTGAAGTATTATATCAGCAAATCATGTTGTGTGAAAAACAAATATTTCCCGTAATAAAATTAGTTGAAGTATTATATCAGCAAATCATGTTGTGTGAAAAACAAATATTTCCCGTAATAAAATTAGTTGAAGTATTATATCAGCAAATCATGTTGTGTGAAAAACAAATATTTCAATAATTTCGAGCACAAATTTCTAGTAGTTTATTGTGCATAATCTATGGAAAAAAATTAGAACCTATACCCCGTAAGGAACACAAAGTTAACACCCCATACTCCACATCTCATTTTCGAGACTGACGCTTTGTTCATGGTATCTTCTCTGGCGTAACTTGTAGAATTTGGTTTGTCTTATAATTTTGAAAGTTTAGGATCAGTAATTTTCTGAACATAAGCTTTTGTTGCAAGTAATCGGCCCAAAAGGAGTGATGTTGTTAATTCTTGCACCCGATATTAGAGTTGGGCGCGAGTGTTTGCTAAACCTACACCGTATATATCTACTTTAATCACAGCTTCATAAACCATGATAATGTCTTGATTCCGTGCACTAATAATTTTGATCAGACTCGGTCCCTTTATTACTACAAATGCAAATGAACTTACCATGTTCGCAAATTAACTGCTTCGAAACGGACACCCCACGCTTAACATAGCAATAACCCCGAATGCTCCGTTGGACGCGGTGATTATTGATAATTCAAAATGATAATAATCAACAAATCTTCAAACAAGATATTTATTTTATTTAACTGTTTGTTGTACAATACTCATACAATAATTTCAAGTTTTTATTTCAGGAAGTAACCTTTTCTGTTAATTTTTAGATAAACATCTTAATTTCATATTGACAGACGAATGACAATGCGTCTGATGTTTTTGAAAACGCTTCTATAACACTGTCCGGGATAAACTTTGGACAAGGAGGCAAACAGAAGGTGCCAACGTTTTCATTTGCGCTTGCGCGTATATTTCGAGATTATTGATAGTAGTATAGAGTGGACATGAAGGTCCTTATATCCAGAACTTGAATATTTGAAATGCATAATTCTCCATAAGTCCAAGAACCCCCTCTAGTAATAACGCCTACATGAGTGTTTCTACTTAAGGTACCAACACTAATATCCAATTAAAAAATACGCGGACAATTAGTGAAGCTACCGTAGAAATAGCATTACGGTGTTTAAGAAATAGTCTTGAAACCTATTGACTTGTCACAAGATCAAACGTGATAAAATATATCACCTGAATACTTCTACTTCTACCAAAATTTCTCCATCTTCAACTAGTTGAAGATTACGTCGCATTTGAAAAGACAAATAAAATGGAAAAGCATAAAATTTCAATTTTATCAAGTTATATCGCCGAGTCTTTAGTCCCATGTTAACATACATATCTTTTTTTATATGATCATTTCTTATTCAGGACACCTCTGTTGTGTACTGGCATATTGAAAAGTGTAAGTGTGTATACACGCTCTGAAATTGAATATGCATTGTACGCATGCGCATAGAATAATTAATACTAATAGTATAAAAGTCTGACCTGTATGTATTTCCAATAAACTGGCGACTGCTGGGGTAGAACAATTTCTCCCTTTTTGCCAACTCCCTTTTTTCAGATTCCCTTTCCAAGTCAACGGATAAGAAATCATAATTTCGTTGCATTGTTTTAAGTATATATCCAAAATTACTTAACACTATATATTACACATAATAATGTGTTTCATATATTATTAAACTGGGAATGTTTTCAAATAAGGGATTATTATAAAGAAAACAAATCATGTTTAATATGCATGCATTTTTGGCTGCGGTTTAATGTTTACTAAGTTTATATATTTATATACATGTATTTGAACTATAAGTGCATGACTACTAAATGTACTTTAGGTTATATTATAAGTTATGTATGGGTGCTGAAAACTAACGTTCAACGGTTACAAGATGACACTGGGTAACTTCCTATATAAAGGTATACAATCTGATTAAAATTATAGGTTTGTTGCTTTTTTTATTCTCATTTTTGGCCATACACAAACATGTAACGACATTCGGGCCGTAGTAGTCGAAATCGTATGGTAGTTGGATTTACCACTACCTATGCCATCAGTGCTCATCACCACTGAAGTTGTGCATTCGAATCCCGCTCACGAATGACGAGGTCTACTCAATACAGCATTATATTGTCAGTGACTTGCGACAGGTCAGTGGTTTTCTCCGGGTACTCCGGTTTCCTCCACCATTAAAACTGACCACAACGATATAACTGTGATATTGTTGAAAGTGGCGTTAAACGCCATAACCATAAACAAACGATCTTCTATATGGGTTTCCGTCGGGGTTCACATTTTCAACAGACCAATCGGCGATGACTGCCTAAGACTTAGTCTAGATCTTAGGTATTAAATCTGATTGGTCAATATATTTAACTGTCTTGAACATGATCAGACGGTCGTGGTCGTGATCGCATTGTAGTTGGATTTACAACTACCGATGCAATCAGTGACTATCACCACTACCCATTTTTGTGATACAGTTTGTTAATGACGTACGGCATGTCGAGGTTTTCTCCGGTTTCCTCCACCAATAAAACTGACTGCCACGATATAACTGGAATATTGTTGAAAGTTGCGTTAAACTCCACAACCATAACCCTATTAATACAAGCATGCTTATGTTTACTAATAATTGGTGTAGTTTTCAAAGAAAATAATAAGAAAAGTTTGAAGATACCAAAGGGGTAATCTATAACCAGAAGCCGTAAATCGAAGGACAGACAATACAATGGCATACTGAAATATAGTTTCCGTCAACATATAGATCAGTGATACCTTTTCGCAAGTGGCCGTCATGGTCGTATGGTATTTGGCTTTACAACTACCTATGCAATCAGTGCCTATCATCACTAACATTGTGAGTTCGAATCTCGTTCATGGCGAGGTGTACTCGATACAACATTACATTTTGTATGTGATAAAGTAAGTCAGTGATTTGTGGCATTCTCCGGATACTCCGGTTTCCTCCACCAATAAAACTAACTGTCACGATATAACTAAAATATTGTTGAAAGTGGCATCAAATACTATAACCCTTATCCCTTTCACAAGTACGATAAATTGGTCGGTAATGAAAACTATTTACCATGTTACGGTAAACTGAAGTGCAACTTAAATTAATAATGACACACCGTTAATTTTGTCTTTCTGGGGTGATAAGCTTGAACTGACATAAAAACAGTATTTGGTAGGGCACAATCCAAGTAACATTCTACCAAGTCTACCGTCTTATTGTTTTGCAGTTTTAGATAGGAATACAGTCCAACCTGCCCATGTGGTCACCTCTATTAAGCAGTCACCTGTATTAAAAGGTAACAATTTTCATAGAAATTTTTATATAAATTGAACCTCTTTTAAGAGGTCACCTGTCTTATAAGACCTCTTTTTCCTTGTCCCAAATGTGGCCTCTAAATACAGGTTTGACTGTAATTGCAAAATACGTTTCCTAACAGGTCCTATGTTGAATTTCTCCTAAGATATCAGCCATCTTGAATTTTCAATTCAAACAAAAATTGAAATGTTGCTGGGGTACATCGAATGATTGATCATGTTTATTTCAGTGCACTCCAATTTTAATTTCCCATATGGTCCTATGTTAAATATTTGTTCTGTGTTGGAAGCCATCTTAGATTTCAATTTGACACAAAAACTAGAGGCTCACCTGAGTATGCATCGCTCACTTGGTGTATGCACTGTTTGGGATCAAACCAATTGTACTTTTGAAGAGAAAAGTTCGATAATACTCAGGATTACTTATAATTAGGGATGAACTTTATTGGAAGACGAAGAAGAGAAAAAAAATGTTTCCTTCATATTCATATGTCAAACAATGTTCTGTGGTGTCAGCCAACTTGGATTTCCGATCCACACACAAAAAAACCCAACACAATTCACTGAATATTCATGCTTGTTTTGATGCAATCTATTTTCTAGTATCTCAGAATTTTGTTTTAATTTTTCCCATAGACTCTTATATTAAAACTTCCCTATATATGGTGGTTATCATCTTGGATTTCGGATCAACACAAAAACAGACATTTTGTAAAATTTAAACACCATCAAAAGGACATTCTAGACAAGTTTGTTTTACTAATGGCTCGGTAGTTTCTGGTAAGAATATACAAAGTTATGTAATTTTGAAAATTTACTTCCTGGTCTATTAATAGACAATTATAAAAATTGCATGGGTACAAATCCTAGATATTTATCAACCAATTTTGAAAGACCTGACTACAACACTCTTTTTTTTATATATAGCTATAATTTATTCAACAACAAAAACATAGATATCAAAATTAGTGTACAAAATACATGTCTGGAATAATCTTCATCAGGTACACTCAAAGGTGCCCAGGGAAGCCCACTTATGGCCCCTGTTTTAGTACAACTCATTTGGCACTGAAAATATGAATGAGTAATTGTCAACTCTCTAAATATACATTACAAAATACAAAAAATGTATTAACCAACTGTTTTATTTAACACATAGTTTTGACTCTTTTTCTTATATTTTCAAATAACCATTGCATAAATGTATTCACTTAGTTTCATATTATTGGATTCTTTATCTATAAACAAATATAAATAGCATACTTTTTATTAAAACTTTGAAAAAAAATAAATTGCTATATAGCAAACTGATTACAATATTCTAAAAAATATTCTTAAGAGTAGTGAAACTTGTCACCTTTGGGAAAAAGGAAAATGACCACTCAAGAAAATTGACCGCTTATTTACATCATTTTTCTGGATTGTCAGTTTCAATACTCAAGATATGTGTGTATTATTCTTACTGGGGAAAATGGTTTGGCTTGGTTTATGGTGTTTAACACCACTTTCAACAATATTTCAGCTATTTTTATTGGTGGAGGAAACCGGAGTACCCTGAGAATACCACCAACCTGCCGTAAGTCACTGACAAACTTTATCACATAATGTTGTATCAAATACACCTTGCCATAAACGGGATTCGAACTCACAACATTAGTGGTGATAGGCATTGATTGCATATATAGTTATAAATCCAACTACCATACGGTCATGCCACACGTATTACTGGGGAAAATGGTGTTCCTTTTGTAATAGTACCGAGTAACAATTTACAATTTATTTATTCATTATTCAATAATGTGATAGCTAAATTAGAACAATCGTGCATCGAGTGGAAAAGCACAAAATACAAATTTGATTGTCTTTAATTTGACAAGACATAGGCTTGTACCCACGATCTAACGCATTCCAGGTGAGCATCCTGTACATTACACCACCTTTGCAGTCGAGTCGACATACAAACACCATCATTTTTTTATATATTAAATAAGGCAATGCCGCAACGACAGCAAAGCAAGCCCGCCACCACATATCTTAAATTGAGCAGTTTTTATAGTGTATCTGTTTTTAGTTTACAGTTTATAAACATGATAACACTGTGTAAGAAACGATTATCCAGTCCCAAAACTATATCGTACATATAAAATGATCAACTACACATCATGATTATTTATCCTACCAAGTATGAAAGCTGTCGCACCCACAACCTAAGAGGAGTTGTGTTCACAAAGTATAACTATATCGAAAATGCATGAAAAAGTAAGTCCCATAATCCTCACAAAAACTGTCGAATCAATTGATGGGATGATATGATCAACTACCGGTATACATCATTACCAATTATCCTACCAAATATGAATGATAATGGACCAACAATATTAGAGGAGTTGCATTGACAAAGAATAGCTTAACACCAACTCGGCAATTTTTCAGCTATATCATGGGGAGAACAAGTTAATTTTCAATGAGATGACTAGACCAATGGGCTTAGTTTGATATTTATAGTGCTAGCTCACTGAAACAGTCCGCGGATAGACATGTTGCCCCACTCGGACACATTATTCTGATTCCAAGCCAACCAGTCTTTGCTCTTTCTCCTTAACGCTGGGTGCTTAGTAGAGAAGTAACAAATTCCAATTCTATAGTCTTTGGTTTGACCCAATTGAGGCTCGAACCAACGATCTAACGCGCTCGAGGCGAGCACACTAACTATTACACCATCGATGCAGTTTCTATAAAGTATAATGTAGTGGGCTAGGCTAGGTGATTCTGACTTAATTGCTGCCACCACCTGTGTTCTAGTACACAGAGAACTATTAACAAGATTAGTTAATCAAACTAGAAGTAGGGAAACGGTGATATAACTGAATTATTATTCTATTTATATAATGTAAGCTGTTATTTTTGGGTTCCTATCAGAAGCCATTGTGAAAATATCACTTTATTATAATTAATTCACAAAATCAAAATTAGGGACGAGAGGGTTTCAAACTACAGTCTAATAAATTAGTCTGTAGAATTTAAGCGTGACTTCTGTCGTGTGAATTATGGAAAAAAATATCTGTGGAGGATATACTCTCCAACGTTAAAGTCCCACAACTCCAAAAAAATTGTTGAATTAAAATTGTGGGATAAAATGATCAACAACACATCATGAGAAATGCTTGAAAACGTTAAAGTTCCATAACTCCTACAAAATTTGCCGAATCAAAATGGTGGAATAATATGATGTACTACACATCAAGCACCAATTATATTACCAAATATGAAAGATATTTGACCAGCGACCTCAGAGGACTTGCATTCACAAAATGAAGCGGGACGGACGAACGAACAGAAAAACCGCAATACTATATTCCCCTATGCTATCGTGTGCAGGGCATTAAAAACATTTCTACGAGTTACATTGCACGTTGTAGTTTTTAATCAATACAAGATGAAATGAATAAAAATGGGATATTTAAATGTCTTTCATATTAAACAATTGTGAAACGATATTTTGTTCCAAATATGAATCTGTGACAAGAATTCGTTAGTTACGTAGGTTAATACAAAACAAGCTACACTTCCAATACATTGTCTGGCAGTGTACAAGAATGAAGTATTCATAATACTGTCTTTACAACTGCCTTGTCTTATAATGTAAGCTGCCTTCATCCAACAAGTTGATATTTGCACTTTGTTAAATGACTGTTTTATCACTTAATGAGATTCTGGTCATCATATATACTCATTCTATTTCTCCTAAGTACAGTTTTTTATCACTTGATCCAGAAACAACTGAAAAATACAAAAAAATATTTTGTAAACATTTCATAAAAAGCAATAAATACTTCACCATTTATTTATCTGTTAAATACAATTTCTGAAACTTAGTCACAATATAACTGAAATATTGTTGAAAGTGGCATTAAACACCATCAAACCTCTATCAATATATTAACATTATTCAGTGAAACCTGGCAAAAGAGACCACTCAAAGAGAGAGGTTAAAGGTCACTTGATGGATTGGTTTAGGTTTATAGTGTTTAACTTATTACAGTTATATTGTGGTGGTCACTCTTATTGGTGGAGGACACAGAGAAAACCACCGACCTGCCACAAGTCACTGACAAACTTTATCACCATGAGTGGGATTTGAACTCACAACTTTAGTGATCATAGACACTGCAGGGTGTCAAGCCACTTTTGGTCTAAAAAATATAGGATAATAGGAATGTTTTGTTTAATTTATAGGGTAAATATAGGGATTTTGGAAGAAATATATATGAATATATAGGGTTTCAAGTATATCATTTGTGTTGAAAGTCCATTCTTTAACCCTGGAAATCTGACAATTTATGTATTAACATGAGTGAATCAATGGCCTCCTCCTCCCCTACAGCCATTTCCTTTCCTCCCATTTATTTCTTATTTTCAACTTCATTATAAAGTAACTCTTCATAACATGAAAAATTAAAAGGAACAAAAAATTCAAAACAACCTACATTCAAAAATGTCCTTTTTTTTTATTCACGCAGTTGTTTTATATGAGCAGAGTATTATTTTTATGACTACATTTTTTTCAATGATTTTTATATATATATATATATATATATATATATATATATATATTCTTTATCACTTTGTTTTGTGTACTTGGTGTTGTTTTACAAACCATTTTAGACGTTTATAATTGTTTTACTTGTATAGTATCGTTATACCGTAACGATCCAACACCCCGTAAGATTGATCGTTGACTGGTTTTTCAGACGTTGTATATATATATATATATATATATATATATGGCTTTATAGGGGTTTTAAAGAATAATAGGGAAAATATAGGAATCTCCAAATTTAAAGGAAATTATAGGATTTTATAGGGACTTGACATCCTGGCACAGGTAGTTGTAAATCCAAACTACCATATGATCACGACCAAGTGAGCTATTTTTTTTAGGTATATCATGACGAGAACAAGTTACTTTTGATGAGATGATGATTCATATTAGTTAGCAGTATTTCGGCAGTTTTTCATTACGAGTGAGAGTGAGTGTTGATTGTTAATTAATGCCAGTTAGCAAATATTCAGCTATATTATAGTAAGAACAAGTTCTTTTTATGAGATGATGATATCTGCTTTGTACTGGCTAGTACACTGATCTCTATCTTTTTTTAAAGAAAAAAACAGTACAAAAGTTGTTCCACTCTGAAACGTTATACAGACTCTGATCCATCCAATCTTTACTCTTACTGCTTAATACTGTGTGCTTAATAGCTGAGAAGTAGCAAATATCAATTTTATCATCTTTGGATTGATATATCCAACTGACAATCAATCATACTCTAGGCAAGCATGCTGACCATTACATTACTGAGATAACAAAATTTGTGTATTTCACATTTCTTCATACTAATTTTATTTTAAAAAATCTACATACTGATTGGTTCGTTTGGATGAAAATCGATCTCGTTAACTGATCCAGCATGTCCTGGTAATTTGAATAAAATTCTCCGTGAAGTTGTGTCCCATATATAAACAAATCTGTCACCAGAACCGGCTGATACTTTACTACCATCTGGTGACCAGTTACATCGTAACAAATTCTGAAATTACAATTAGAAAGAAAATTTAAAAGTCACTTGAGTTTTGTGATAAACAAGATGTTGCACGCTACGTCATGCTAAGAATAACCCCACTCGTTCATTTGTGTCAAATTTGTATATATCTCAACACTCATTACCAGAAAATGCCGTAAAAACATGAAAAATTCTTAAGTCACACGGTAAACAGGAAGTAGATGTAGAGTAAATCTGGAAAGGGGAGACACAGTACAAGTCACCATGCCAAAGCCACATATCAAATATAAAATCATTTCTTCTAGTAGAAGCTGAGATATCTGTTATGAAAGTTTTCATTACGGCAAACATGAAAAATTCTAAGTCGCGCGGTAAACAGGAAGTAGATGTGCGGTAAGCCTGGAAAGGGGAGACATGGTACAAGTCACCATGCCAAAGCCATATATCAAATATAAAATCATTTCTTCCAGTAGAAGCTGAGATATCTGTTACGAAAGTGTGAACGGACGGACGGACGGATGGACAGACAAGGTGATTGCAATATAGCCCCCTCTCTATGAGTGGGGGTATAATATGAAGTTCAGAACATCATTTATCTTGGGACTATTTGAAATTAAAGGGTCTGTCATGGTTGTAGTCGGATTTAAAACTACCTATGCAATCAGTGTTTACCACCACTAACGTTGTGAGTTCGAATCCTGCTCAAGTGAGGTATACTCGATCGACATTATGTGATAAAGTTTGTCGGTGACTTGCGACAGGTCAGGGGTTTACAACAGGTACTTCATTTTCCTCCAATAATAAAACGTATCGCCATGATATAACAGAAATATTGTTGAAAGTGACGTTAAGCACCATAACACTAACCCCTGAAGTTAAAGTACACATGAAATTCAAGGAATTTATTTTCTTGGTAATATTGATTGTTTTGGTATTCCAAATTACACAAGTATGTACCCAGATATAATAGAATACCCAGATTTATCACATATTTTGTTGCAATATGTTAATTTTTGCATGTCCAATAATAGCTAACAGTCAGTGTTGGTTATTTGCCCTTAGGGCAAATATCCGTATTTGCCCTCATACAGTACACTCAAGGACATATTGTGATAGATGTCCGACGTCCGACATGTCGGATGGAGACAGGTGCAATAAAAAGGGTCATAAAACTAAAGAGTTGAGCCAACAGGTGTAGTTAACAAGATTAAATATTTAATTGCTACCTGTGACAGGATATGACCTGATTAGGTTAATTTTGAATAAAATTTCTTTTTCATGTAGCGTGGTTTGGATAAAATGAGACATGGGTCAAGGGTCCAAGGAATTTATTTTCTTGGTAATATTGATTGTTTTGGTATTCCAAATTACACAAGTATGTACCCAGATATAATAGAATACCCAGATTTATCACATATTTTGTTGCAATATGTTAATTTTTGTATGTCCAATAATAGCTAACAGTCAGTGTTGGTTATTTGCCCTTAGGGCAAATATCCGTATTTGCCCTCATACAGTACACTCAAGGACATATTGTGATAGATGTCCGACGTCCGACATGTCGGATTTGACATGTCAGACAACAGGTCGGATGGAGACAGGTGCAATAAAAAGGGTCATAAAAGAGTTGAGCCAACAGGTGTAGTTAACAAGATTAAATATTTAATTGCCACCTGTGACAGGATATGACCTGATTAGGTTAATTTTGAATAAATTTCTTTTTCATGTAGCGTGGTTTGGATAAAATGAGACATGGGTCAAGGGTCATCAATATTTATTAGAATCAAACTATTCTTGTTTGTGGAAGCATGTAGAAAATAATTTATTTCTGTCGAATTTTATGAAAATCAGTAGTCCTTCACTAATTATATTTTACAATTTATTCTATTTTCGTGGTTTTTTTCCAACACTAAGCTCATCTCTTGAATATTCATTTTTTACTTGGAATCTATCTATTTTTAGACCTTATTTAGCGGTCTTTTCTCACTGAATCTACACTACTCCATTGTGGCAAAATTTGCTGACATTTAGAAGTACGATCGTTTTTTTGTTGTTTTTTTTGTTTTATATGTGTGTTGTTTGCGTTTTCAATATTTTCAACCTTCAGCTGAATTGTGTTTTTTCGTGCACATAATTTTACAAGTGTGTGAAATATGATTTAAAATTTCGATGTGTATTTGTTCCGTTCGCATCCCATCTCTTGAATATTCATTATTTACCTGGAATCTATCTATTTTTAGATTTAATCTTGCAGTGTTATTATATCGGTTGGGTAAATCAATAAGTTTCAGCCGATTTAAGTTTAAAAATTGCAAACCTTCACATCAAACAACATTAAAAACTTTTGTATTTTTAAGATAAAATCTGCTGAAATTTAGTTGCGAACCGAAAAAATGTACATATAAATTTAGGTCACATTTTACACTCTTCAGTCTCTTGTAAAATTATGTGAACGAAAATACACGATTCAGCTGTAGGTTTAAATGTTTGACGCAAATGACACA
Source organism: Bathymodiolus brooksi (assembly GCA_963680875.1). NCBI lineage: Eukaryota > Metazoa > Mollusca > Bivalvia > Mytilida > Modiolidae > Bathymodiolus > Bathymodiolus brooksi. Next base: position 63,679,233 of record OY804583.1, read on the forward strand.
CCTGTAAAACAAAAAAACGATCATACTTCTGAAAGTCATCAAATTTTGCCACAATGGAAGTAACAACAAAATACGGATCACTAACTGACTAGAGTGACAAAAATAATACAAAATATGGAAAAAAATCGAAGTCTGTGAAACAGACAAATCCGGGAATCAACAACCAAAATTGAAACAAGTTTTCCCTGAAAGATCCCAACACAGATCGCTCAAGTACTTTGCAGAAAAGCTTCAGCAACCAGAATTCCAGGCAAAGATCACTGGCATCAAACAGCAGTAACAACGTTTACAGAAAACGGCCCTTTTCAGGACTACACAAGAAAAACAGCCCTTTTCAGGGCTACACAAATATTTCAAAAAGTAACAAAAGTTGTTGTCAATTCTCAAATTAATGTTAGCTTTTCCCCAGCCCCCATCTGACTGTCTCTTTCTCTTTTAAATTTGAAATACTATTTGACATACCAAAAAAAAATTTGTTTGAATAAATCATTTTGTCTGACTATGGTCCTTTATTTTGCAATTATATGTGTACATGAATGTGTAAAAAAAACCATATATATTAAACTTCTATAGGACTAGTTTTGAAGTGATAAATTAAGTGGATTATATGATTTTTAACCATATTAGTTTTTCTGTGCAATCAATTTTGATAAATCATTCTTTACTATTTAAAGTAAATACACATTCATTGCTTTAATTTTTAATAATCATCTTTATTCATTCATTCTTCATTATTAGAAAAAATACAAATTATTTTACACATTTAGTAGCTTTACCTGTAAAAAAACATCTGTAACTTGTTTTAAGACAGCTTGATTAATTTGAAACTAATAATTCTTTTAATGTAAATGATCAAAGTAAGGTGATAAAAATGTAAAAATTCAAGTAGTATATTGATGTCAAAATTGTCTTTTATCAGTATTTATAAATATTGAATTACATTTTTTTTTCAGTAAAAAGAAAACAAATGAGAATAACTAATTTTATTTTCTTCATCTTTTTTCACAAACATGGCCATGAATACTTGGAAAAAAACCATAATTATTTTTTTTATTTGTCTAAAATTATTGAATTAAAATTGTAATGTGTGATTAAATAAATACAAGAACAGGTACATGTAAGTCATAGCTTTATCACCTTCAGGTACAAATTTACGACCCCCAATTTAGCCACTATCAGATATTCACACAACAGGTGTGAAATCAACAAACACCTGTAGACTCCAAGTCAGACATGACAGGCAGTCCGTCTCTGAAGGTGATCCACCACAATATGTCCTTGAGTGTACTGTATATCCGTATTTGCCCCCGTATTCAACTTCCGGTATCTGCGCAGTGGTCTCAAAGATTATATGTCAAAGTACAAGGAAAGATGATGCATAAAGATATGCATAGAATCGTATTTCAATCAAATTAACACATTTCAACATATTGGAATAAATTTTAAATAACTTGAAACGGAATAATTAGCTCAAATATATACGTCGTGCTGAATAGGAATTTCCATTCAAATGTCAACGTCTTGGGTAGATTTTACAAACAGTTTCTAACGTCATTGTACAGATCAACATTGTTTGGTATATTTTTTAAACCAGATTCGAAACAAAAATATTTGCAAGTTGAACAAAGGCAACTCTCCTAAGGATTTATTTTCGCAATTTGTCTGTTCATAGATCTTTTTTGCAATATAAAAGTCAATGCTTGGAAAAGGTCAATGTAAAATATGTGATAAAAAGATGATGACATGAAATTTTCCATATCGTCCCTGGTATCAACCCTCGACCCATATCAGCCCTCCAGCTTCGCTGTCGGGCTTGATATGGGAGTCTCGGGCTAATACCAGGGCCGATATGGAAAATGTCATGTAATAATCTCTCAATATAGAATACTCAGATATATAGAATACCCAGATATATAGAATACTTAGATATATAGAATACTCAGATATATAGAATACCCAGATATATAGAATACTCAGATATATAGAATACTCAGATATATAGAATACCCAGATATATAGAATACTCAGATATATAGAATACTCAGATACATAGAATACCCAGATATATAGAATAACATCTGTTTTGAGTGTGTATCAATAAGCAGAAATCCATATAATATACTCTCTAAACAGAGTGATTGTTATTTAACACCAAATGAGAAATTTTTCATCTATATCATTACGAGAACAAACTAGTTACATTTGATGAGCTCTGTACTAGACACTGTTAGTTGGATTGTTATAGTGCTAGCTCACTGATACAACAGTCAGCAGGTAGACATGTTGCTCCACTCAGACACATTACTCAGATTCAGAGTCAACCAGTCTTTGCTCTTACTCCTTAATGCTGCGTGCTATAGCGAAGAGGGAACAATACCAATTTCATAGTCTTTGGATTGACCAGACCAGGGTTCAAACCCACAATCTACCACACTTGAGCCGATCACGTTAACACTTATACCACTGATGCTGTTCCAAGCTAAGGATAACTATAAAATGATACGGTTATTTTTACCTGTTTGTACCAGTTCTTACCTTTTCAAATGTATGCTGATGTCCCTGCATTATTTTAACACATCTTTCTTGTGGTGCAAATGGTCTGATATCCCAAATTCTTACTGAAAAAAAACACACAATAAAAATCAAATGGGGTCAATGGGGAGTAACTCATACAGATCGCATAAACAGATTTATTATATAGTTTAAATAAATATTTTCCTATTAATTTCAATGGAAATTAACCGTGCAATATATCCTTGTATTTGCACGCTATATGTATATTGCACTAGTTCAAATATGAATATTTGAAGTAGTTCAATATTCCACTTAAATATAATAAAATACACAATATTTATATAAAAATGCTTTAGGCATAAAATATTTATTACTACATAATAAAAGGGTTATTGCATGAATATTGGTGAATATTGTCCCTCGCAATATATCTATAGTATCATAACTAATAAAAAAAAGTCTGAATAATGAGGTAGAAATCTAATTTATTGTAAGTGAGTGAGCGATTGATGCTTAACGCCAACTCAGCAATTTTTCAGCCATATCATGGCGAGAACAAGTTAATTTTCAATGAGATGATCACGAGGGCTGCTTTGTACTAGACCAACAAGCTTAGTTGGATTTTTATTGCTAGATCACTGAAATAACAGTCCGCGGATAGACATGTCACCCGCTCGAACACATTATCCTGATTCGGAGCCAACCAGTTTTTGTTCTTTCTCCTTAATGCTGCGTGCTTAGCCAAGAAGCAACAAATACCCATATTATAGTCTACTATGATATGGGCGAGCACGCTAACAATTACACCACTGATGTGGTACCACCCCCCCACCCCCGGTGTAATCTTTTGTGTACGATGTATTTCTGGAATAACATTCATCAGGTACACTCATAGCCTAATATTCTAAAAAAACAATTCAACACAATCTATTATGACCACTGTGAGTCATCCGTAAAATTTAAAAAAAGGCTGTCGTATGGTAGTTGGATTTACATCTACATGTACATGTAGCTATGTAATCAGTGGCTATAACCACTACAGTTGTTAGTTTGATCCCCTGATTTAGCCATGTGCAGTGATTCAGCTAGCTACCGGTCTCAGGACATTTCCCCACCTATTTCTCAAATTGTCCTGAAGAAATTTATAAAAATTAGTTTAATCAAAAAAGAATGTCCTGAAGAAATTTTGATAAAACTAGCAATTGTCCTGAAGATTTCAAAGTCTAGCTGAAACACTGCAGTTTCTTCCACTAATAAAACAGACAGCCACTATAAAACTGAAATATTGTTGACAGTGGCATTAAACACCAACATCCACATAACCATAAAATAACATACATGTATTATCCATAGAATTAGACAAAAGATAAGATCCATCTGGACTCAGCATTAAACCTGTAATTGTGTCGGCATGGCCATGTAATCTGTATAAAATGTCGTTCTTCCGTAAATCCCAAACCTGTTAAATAAAAAAAACAGCATGACTTGTTAAAAAGAACATTAAGAAATGAAGGCATACACATATTCTTATAGGGACAATCTTCATGGAATGTAATTTCTTTAAAAAAATATTTTTTTGTCTTTCAGGCTATTAAAATTAGGCCTTTTTGGCTTTCTTGCTCCCAAAAACTTCCTTAATTGTTTGGCTTTCAAATCTTTTGATTTTAAGGGGTTCCTGAAGAAGGTTATTCCAGAAAACGTGTTTTGCTATTTTATTTTTATAATATACTGTCTTGTCTTGAAATGAAGCTCTTTATTACTTGTGTAGTAAATATGATATTCTGACTGACGGAGGAAAACATTTAGCCTGTGTTTTGGAGATTGAACTCAAAGATTCAGTATTTTGTTTTTGGTCAATATATTCGGTCAAAACACTGAACATGCATCAACAGTTAGTATAAGAAAAATGAACATGTTTTTTTTTTCTTCAACCTTTTTTTTGTTTAAGTGGCTTATTTAGCTAATCAGCTGTCAATGTATTTTACAATCTCAAAGGCCATTCTAGTTTTGTCCAATAAATAGCACACAGAGGTTAATTGGTCTATATTAAAGTAATTATTCGACTGTCCACTAAAGATGGCCACTGTTTATACCAATGAAATATAAGGTGACAGATGTGTGTATAACTTTTACCTTGTGTGAAAAACAATTCGACTTATTTAATCCAGCCCGGTCACCATGATATAGCAATCGATCAACCATCATAAAAAAAAAAATCATCACTGTATTATCTCCCCTTTTCAAATGCTCACCTAAATACTATGTTCCCAGGTAAAAAACTTAACATGCCCCATTAGCCCAAGACTTCTAAAGTTTGGAATGAGCCCCTGATAATGTTCATAGGCTACTGAAATTTTGAATATTTCATGAGCAATATTAATTTCTGAGTCTCAAGAAATTTAGCTAGGCTATTGAAATTGCAACTGCAGCCAAAATGCTAGGTATTGTGCCTGCGTCCCACATCCTATTAAAGTGAAAATATGTATTGTATACTGGGAAATATTCACTGTCCTTATATATCCGCTATTTTTGCAGTTGAATATCATCTCCGAAAATAAAACTGGAATGAATATTTGACAGTATTTTTAACTTTTTTTTTACCATAACAGAAGATTCAAACCCAAGACAAACAATGACATTAAAAGTACTTGCATAATTCATTTACAAGATTTGTCTATATCCATTATCAGATCAATTTAATAATGAAAGACAACACGATAACGGTTCAACATAAAGTTAACACTAGGAAATAGAAAATGCAAATATTCCCGCTAAAATGCAAATAATTAAAGATTACCAGTTATATTAGCGTTTACCAGTTAAATTAGCGAATTGTCTTGTTATATTTGCGTTTTACCTTTTAAATTTGCATTGTCGTGGGATTTTAGCGTTTTTCCTTTTATATTTGCATTGTCGTGGGATTTTAGCGTTTTTCCTTTTATATTTGCGTTTTTCCTTTTAAATTTGCATTGTCGTGGGATTTTAGCGTTTTTCCTTTTAAATTTGCATTATCGTGGGATTTTAGCGTTTTACCTTTTAAATTTGCATTTTACCAGTTAAATCGCACGGTCATCTAAATCACCCGCTGAGTAGAGATTACGTAATACTGTAGTCGTCACTAGCTCATTGAATATGACGATCTATAATATTATATTATCGTGTATCTATCTATACGTATTTATTTATTTATTTATTATTATTATTTATGTCATACTAGTCTGGCCCTTAATAAATTTAGTGTATTCAATACACAATAATCCATCAATTGTTGCGTATTTGATTTTTATGTCGTATTTTAACTTAATGCGATGTTTATTAAGAAATGTGACTTTAAATGTATTAAAATATTAGCAAAGTGTGATACACGTACAGAATACGTATACTGTTGTCACTTCACTATTACTTGTTTTTGATTATCATGCGAGAAACACATTAACCTTGTATTACCTATGCTGGGACTATTTACTAAAAAATGAATTAAGTATATATTAAACTATCGGTCTCTATTAAGCTATTTATGTCTTGTTTTATAGCACAGGATTGTGTATGTACAGCGTCAAAGTTATTGTGCTTTAAAAGTTCTGATTATTGTAATGAGACACCTTAATGAACAATAAATATTTTTGTTTATGATATAAAACAAATAATCATATCCCTATGTAAATGCCGTAAAGCGAGAGACCATATTTTAATTTGAAATATTTTATTCTTCAATAAATTAAGGCAAATAATTCCTGAAATAAGAAGTGAAAGGCGGGTTTACTTATTTTCATTCTGAAAACAACAGGTACATTCACACCGGTTCACTCAGCAGGGTACCTAATATTGCCAGGCAGAATATGCAAGTGTCATCTTACATCCGGTCGACGGGACTCTGACCGAATACATGAATACATGTGTCACAATCTTTGGCAATAATCAGAAACGCAATACACATTTTGTGACCATTTAACGGTACCCGTGACTAGAATAGGAGATGCAATACACGTTTTAAAGGTTCTAATAGGTGATCAAGTATACATTAGGAATGGGTGCATATTAAAGCACACTGGCGGAGCAAGGGGGTGTTCGACAATTTAGTAAAATTCGTGTATAAATTGGGTAAAAATTGGCAAACAAGAGCCTGGGTCCCCGTTTTCAAAACTGCTGGATCCGCACCTGATGCAGCAATGATTCTGGGGCTATTTTCACAAAAAAATCTTAAGATTAACATTGATTGTAAGTTATATTGGATTGTTCATTTTTATCTTGATTTTTTTTGTGCATCATCAGAATGATATAGCAACAACCAAAATTATGAAGTAAAGCAGGGTGAACAGAGCAGGGTAGAACATTCTTCTTGCAAACCCCAAAAAGCAAAATAGACAAAAACCATTTATATGCAATTTTTCCTTATAAAAACAACAATCATATTTTTTATGACTATTCTGAGATTAATCAGAAGGGTCCGCCAGTTCGAAAGACGTTATTAAAATAAACAAAAAATGTTTTCTTTACGCAGACATATTACGCTTTGTTCAAATCAGAAATAACCGTTATGAAAACAGATTAATCTTTTTACTGTTGGCAAGTAAGAATATTGTATTTCCATAAACAAATTATTATATTACGTAAGAGATGTACCCTGAAGTTTTGTATAATATACTTTAAAAGTATTTATAATACGCATCGTCTGTAATTGTCAAATGAAAACTATTACAAATTATATGTTTACATAATCCTCTCAATTTTATGGCTCCCTACCCTGTAACTTTCTGTGCTTTTAGCTAAGAAGCAGAGCTTATGTGTAGCTTTATTGTAGTGCATGAACGATCGATTACAAAGTGCGATCTTATAAATAATAGCATTAAAACAATTTTACTCCGTAGCATAGGCATATTTTAATTTTTTTATGAATTCATGGCATTGTTCCGATGTCTGTTTTTTTTTTTTCACATAATTTCGTAGTTCTTCAATTTTCGAAAAAAATCTTTTGTAAATGTGTCTCATTAAAGACGGATCGTTTTCTCCGATTCGTTTGTTTTGCCATAAGTACATAGAAACAAAACGTAAATCTGCAAAAAGTGATTGTGTAATAAATTCATAAAAGATGTTAAAGTTTGCTTTTAAAGACGCAAGTACCAAAAACAGTGAACCTACCTACTGAACCGTACTTTTTGTAATGCTAAAAATTTACTTCATTTATAAAGTAGCTGGAAAAAAATCCAGAAGGGCTATATAAAATTGAACTTACTATGTCGTCGGCCTCTCAGGCACCGGCTCTTTCTATCATGTAACTGTCATGGGGTCACTGATCGTACTTGTAAACAAAAGAGCTGACTGAAATATGCCTGTTTCTTATATAAAATACATGTCACTTTGCAGTGCATTGTGGTTTCAGTACTAAGAAAAACATCAAAAGTAAACACAATTTTGAAAGTGGTCATTTTCAAACATTCTGTTATTTTATTTAGATGTAATATGATTTGGTAGATGGCCAGAACCATGAAATTTTAAAACCAGCCATTTCCGGATTTTATATTCGTTTCCATCCCGTATATCGGCCCTGTTTTTACTTCATACGAAAACAGATGACGCCATTTTACTGACAGCAAAAGTTGCTAGATAATCGAGAGTATATTAAAATACAAGAATGACTATAAAAACAATCTTATGTACAAAGAAATATTTAACTAGGCATTCTTTGAAAATTCCAATCGTCATATGAATGAAGGGAACACTGTTAATCGCTATATCTGAAAATCGATAACACGATGCTAATAATCGAATATTCTTCTACATATTTTTGGACAGGAAGAGCTCAGATCACATACTCCATTCATTATTGTATTTTTATCCAATAAAATATTTTAAAAAGTTGTACTTCAATTTTCTATTTCATTAGTTAACGATATTTTTTTTTATTTTTTTTGATAGCGTCACATGTTTTGTTGGTTATGCGTGTTGTTTGTTGACATCCTAGTTTTAGTAATAGTGTGATCTCGGGGTGAAATTTAAATGTATAACAAGCTTGCTTGCTGTATTTATCCTTTCTTAAGAAAAGAATGTCATTATTCCTACAATGTAGCGTCAATTTATGTGTTTTCATCCGTATTTTTACATCCGACATTTTTTTTTTATTGACATGTACAAGGTTACATAATATAGTCTCTGATCCATTCATACACTTTGCTAATAAGTAATATTTTCTTTACAATAGTTTATTTTTGTTAATAAAATAGACGAATTATTGAATAACGATTTATATAAATGAAACGATTAAAATTGATTGCTAAAAAAAAGTGTTATTATTAAATACCCGGATATGTTTGGATAAGAGAATAGCATTCGGGTCATCGAGGGGTCATGTAGTCTCTTGGTTATAAATGCGAAAACTTTTCTCAAATTTTGAACAACTATCTGTCAACCTCTCCTGTAAACTCTTTGACACACTGATCCGTCCCATTATAAGTTATAATTGTGAAATATGGTATATGGACGAATACCTCCCCTTATATAGAGCCATGCTTCGAGCAATCAGAAATAATACTTTTTGTGATACTTTAGCCCTACAGGAAAAATCATCATATGAAAAAATACATACAAAATATTGTAAAACAGTTTTAGGCCTTAAAAAAACTGCATGTAACATTTCGACATTATCAGAGTTGGGGCGACTCCCTATTGCTTCCTTTATTAAAACTCAAGTTATGATGTATTTTGTAAGAATAAATACTAATAATATAAACCCATTAATTAAAGAATCCCTTAATGTTAATAAATCTTTACATCGATTTTCAAGCCGTCTTCCAATTTATTTGTACTTAAAAAATAAATTTATAACTGAACCAAGCTAAATAAATGAAATGTGACTTAATGTGTTAATTATATAAATCCTTGCCTTCTATAAATTTTAATTTCTTATCTAATTCTTATTCTTATTATGTAACAATATGGTCAGGTTGTTATTTTCATTGAATGACATCTCAAAATAGATGGCTTCACAGTAGGAGCTCTTCCTGTATATTGGTTACATCCTGTATATTACAACTGACAGCCAATGCAGGACAAACAATTTTAATCAGCCATCATTATCATAAAATACTTTATTTTGATGATGACACCTAATTCCCATCACCTAATCCAAATTAGTATAGTAGAGGAGTACCGTATTTTTCGGACAATAAATTTTGTTTACAGTATACCTTTATTTTGCTGTAGGTTTATTTCTGAATAAGAACACTCGTATCATCGATGTTCTTGGTGTTATTTTTTTTAAAATAAAGCAATAAAATTTATGTATACTCACAGGGGGTGCAATTCTGGGGAAAACATATTCAACATCCGAAAAAAATTAATATTCAATGATTGAAGTGTTAGCGAAAATCAGTTCAATATTGTATTTAATAATAAAATATATACTATAAAAAATGTATCTTGTTGAAAAAAATCACAGGGTGGATCGATTTACAATATAAAATTATTATCACAAAATATCTAAATATAGCTATAGCTTTTCTATCAAACACGAGCATGCGCACGTGGTTGTAGTAAAAAAATGGCGGTTGCAATACATCTCACAGTAAACGTGTAAAACAACTTTTTATATTAAATAAACTGGAAAATAATTTATATCGATTTCGTTACTTAATCGATATTTTATTGCAATAATTCATATGAGGCTATGGGTGTTTAAACGGGGTCAGGTCATTATTCCGACAGCCCATTATTCCGACAGCCCATTGCTCCGACGGCCCATTATTCCGACAGCCCATTGCTCCGACAGCCCATTTCTCGGACAACACATTATTCCGTCAAAAATAGTATAATATTTTTTTTGTTAATCTCTTGCCCTGATTATTCCCGAAAAAAATCTGTCCGGACGAAAATTCCAGCCCCCGCCCGTCCATAAACCTTGTAACCCTTCAAAACCGTCCAAAGTATTTTTTTTATTAAACTTTACACAAAGGAGTACACCATATGTAGATGTGCATGAAATAATTATAAAGGTTTGTTCTGACATTAACGGTTGCATTTAGGATACAGAGCCATTGTGAGTGAGCTAGTCTAGTTTGATCCTGGATCTGTAGAAAAAAAAATGCCATTACCGTACATTATGATTAATGCAATAAAAAAATGTCCATAAACTCCAGGAGGGGGGCTAAAATTAAATAATAAAGATTTAATTTTAAGCAAAATTCGGTTGTTGCCGGGAGTATCACGTCTAAACTCCCACAATTTGTGACCGGAGAGACACTACCTGATGCTGTTCAACCGTATTGCCTTTTCTAATACGCTTTAGATACATTGTAAACCGATGAATGCCTCCTTCACATGTACATTTAATGCCCATTAAATGCGCATCGCTTGCTCTAAGAGCTTCACACCTATGACAAGGAGTTTTCAGTTGGCATAAGTTACGACTGTAATAATACTATTTTTTGCATGTAGAGAAAATGTAAATATTTTCACGTAAATAATGGAAATCGCAAACGTTTTGGCATACGTGTGAAGGCATTAACCATGTTGGATGCGCATTCAATTCGCACCATGAAACGTACGTCGGAATGCAGAATAAATGAACGTGTGTGGAAGTGGCATAATGCATATGGAAGGCGTTCTATTAGCTGCATATGTTGGTTGCCAATCGTGCTTCAACAGAAGTGATCGATGTATGTATTGACCTGAGCAAGGGAACTGTCTACCTATCTTCGGAGCTTTTTCCATTCTTCTGCATGTACATTGTGCTCCCTTTCTCTCCTTTTCTACTATATACGTCCTTCTTCAATTCTTAACTCGCCTCGCTTCCATGCGTATTGCTATCTTCCATCATTTTGTCTTTCTCGTGCTTCTCCCGGTTTACACTTTTTTCCTTCACTCCTCTTTTCTGGTTCCTTTGTGCAATGTGCACAACTTTTTCTTCAATTTTTAACTTTCCCCATACCAGGTCGGTCGATCATAATTGCCTTGAATGGGGATGTACAGCCTAGGATAAAAGCTCCTTTTTCTTTCCAGAACATTCTGTCTAGGCCATGGTCCGTCAAGATTAGCCTGACCGACGGAACATCCTGTTGGATACACCTGGTTAAACCATGGATTTGTGGATTGAGTTCTATTTTGCATTGTCGGAAAAATGGGCCGTCGGAGTAATGGGCTGTCGGAGTAATGGATTGTCGGAGTAATGGGCTGTCGGAGTTATGGGCTGTCGGAATAATGCTACGCATCCGTTTAAACGTCACTTTTCAACAATATTTCAGTTATTTATTGACCTTTGAGCTACCTTTCCTGGCGCGAATATGGGGCAAGGTAGAAATACACTAGTGTATTTATGTACAAAATAAAGACAAAAATATCTCATATTTATATAAGTAAGAAAATTTAACAGAACATTTACATGAATGTTTGTCGGAAAAGGTTGATAGTTTCAGTAAATTTCAACACACAATTTATCAGTCATATTTACATTTTTGTACGTTACCCCCTTTTGCATACATCATCAAAATCATTGTAAGTGTAAAATGTAAATGTCTGTAATTCTGTGCTCTCACAGGCTTCTTGATTGATTTAATAAACTATGTTATGTTATGTTATGTTATGTTATACATGAACATGCGAAGATATATGTTTACACCTAATCATTTTTCAAATTTTTGTTTCAACTTTATTTGTAAAGTCTAATGCTAATTCCGTCTAGTATGAGATATATACAAAAAAATATACATGTAAATATTTACGTTGCCGTAAATTTGATGATTGGTGGTCCCGATATTTCAGGTACAGGTTGAATGCGTGTCAATGATTTGTAATCACATGAAATTAATTTCAATAATTTCAAATGCAAAAGTTAAATGGGATTGACTGAACAAAGTAAACTGTACGACTTTTACGTTTGCACCGGTGGGCATCATTTGTAATTTATTTTAAAAGTCGGTACATGAGTACAACAATAACATAAGCTCTAATGTGCTTTTAAGTCCGACATTAAAAAATATATACATAATATCTTTTTTTTCCCCTTGTTAATTGTATATGCCCTCCTGGGGCCCTAATTTTGTTAATAAACTTATATTTATTATATTTCTATATCTGTACAATAAGCACCGCCTATTTGTCAGTCAATTATACATCAAAGAGACCGATAAGGAGCAATTAACACATGATTGACAAGGTGAGAGAGTTGTAAAATAAATCGATTATGGATGTACAAAACAGAGAATACTTTTTTTGTTTTGGTAACGGAGAAAGATAATTTCATTGCATACATATAAACAAGTTTTATTCTAAAAAAAAAAAATGAAGAAAACAAATAAAAGTAAATAATAATAATAAACAAAGATCGTTTCTGTATGACTGCAACAAAACTATTGTTATGTGGTTACTTTCCTCGCTTGCCGCGCTAATAACGTGTTGTCCGCGAATGTCCTGATGGACAATTTGACTGCCACATTCGGCCGTGGACTTCCCGATGCTAATTAGTCAATTTCCACGCCGCGATTGTCCGCGAAACCGCGCGGATTTGGCGTAATCCATGCTGGCTGTAGTGAGGACTGACATTTTTTTTCACTAGGACCACCAAACCCATATGCAATTTCGCGAACTCTGTAGTATTAATGTTGAATATAAATATTAATTATTATGTTTTCATATTTGATGTGTGTTTATATTGGTGTAAAATTAATAATAAATATTCAGTATTATATTTTCATATTTCATGTGTAATTTTATAGTTTTAGAGTTTAATAATACATATTCATTAATTTGTTTTCGTATTTTATGTAATTCCATTTATGTAGAAAAAGCAAAAAAGAGAATCAAATTTACCTTTATTAACATGTGATTACCCTGATAATTCACCCTTAATGGGACCCCTTAACTCCTCTTAATTAGGAAGGACACCATTCTTTGATATTTTGTTATAGTTAGAGTATATTAAGTGAAATTTTAATGGTTAAGAAGGCGGAGCGAGCGAAGCGATGCAACCCCTTTCTTAACCAATAAAATTTCACTTAATATACTCTAACTTTCACGTGCATTGCTTGACTACTTCAATACATACATACATATATAAATAAATAAAACTGAAGTCGTATCAAAATCTTTTAACTATTAAACATGTCCAAGAGAAAGCCAAACTGGACCGATTGAGAGAAGATGATACTAATGGAGGAATACGAGAAAAGAAAGGACGTTTTAAGAGCAAAATTTTCGTCAACAATTATATTTCTTTAAAATTTAGGTACATGTATGTTTAACAGGGAAACAATCATAATGTTCCTCAACTTCCCACTTTTGAGTTTGGATGCACCTCCCTCATCTATTTGGAGGATTTAACGATCAACAGTTATATACGAAACTAATTTTAATGACTGTATGGAAATATCATGTAAATAAAACATAAAAAAAAAATAGGCTCGATTCCTAAATGTACTGCTTTCTAAGTCATCCTGTAACATATCACATATCATCATAATACACTGTCGGTCAAATCTGTATTTGTCTATTAACTCGAAGTCATCGTAGATATCAAGAGGTTTTGTACGATCTCTGAATACTCACTCTCTACGTAAAGCTCTTCTCCCAGCATGAAACAACCGAAAACGTCCGACATGGAACATGTTTGTATTGGTAATAATGCAATACTAATATGCTTTAATTATACCTATTTCATATACCCGCAAAGCACGTGCCATCAAATGGTACAGTTGTAAAAATATTTACTCATCCGGAAAATGACCTTGATGGTGAATTTTATGTACATGTAAGATATGATATGGATTTGATGATAAACTCGATTGCCTATGAAATATTGCTAATATGGTTTGTTGTTAACTTTTTATTCATACAATATCACTTTCATAACTCACAATCAATATAAAATAGCAATTCAAGAAAACTTAAGGAACCTACCCATCTACCTTAATGCTAAGGGAAATCTTAAGTGTTTTCTTAGTTTAAGGACGTTTATGAATACCACTTAAGTATGATGGGCAGAGTTTCCTTAACTTAAGGTTATTCTTAGGAAATACTTAAAATAAGAAGTTTTATGAATACCACTCAAGTAAAATGGGCGGAGTTTCCTTAACTTAAGTGTTTCCTTAGGAAAATCTTAACTTAAGTGGCTTTATGAATACGGGCCCAGCTGCATTAAAAATGAAACGCATGTGCGCGAAGCCGAAGGAATTTTTAAAATTGAAGTGCCCAACAACGTAATTTTGGTATCAAATAATCATAAATCTCTATAAATCAATATAGAGAGAAAGAAATAGTAGATTTATGATTGTTTGATACCAAAATTATGTTGAGAAGTGTATGGAAAAAAAATGAAAAAAAAAGAAGGGGGGGGGTAATGTAGGTCATGACCCCATGTACCTGTGCTTTTACGATCACAATTTTCCTTACGTTGTCAGGCACTTCAATTAAAAAAAAATCTTCGGCTTCGCGCACACGCGTTTCATTTTTAATGCAGCTGTTGCAGCTCGCTCCGCCCCTTCTTAACCATTAAAATTTCACTTAATATACTCTAACTATAACTTGGCCTTGAGGGATACACGAAATCATAAAATTTTATTACTTTGGTATAAATTCATTACTTACAGCTCACTCCAATACAATATACACTTTAGCAGTAAACACAACAGGTGGTACACCTGAGGAAAAGGCCTCTAGGCATGTAACTCTTGTGGGGACAACAAATGTGTTCTCTCTCTCTGAATTATAGAAAATTCAATTGTTTTACACTATTTCAACACATATGTTAATACAAGGCCTATAAAACAGATGTTTACAGAAGTGAATTTCATTTTTTTAAACGTTAAACTTAACGTAAAATATTCATATGAAAAATTTCTTAGCTCCGAGCTTTGCTTTCAGATGCATACAAATCTATGTTTAACACTGTATTAGCGATTATTTAAAAAAAATATCCATATACATATTTTTTTTATCGAAAACAAGCCCGTAATAAATTACAGAGTTATCGAAGCGAATCATGATTAAGTTGGATATAATGTCGCACAATAGGCTACCCGATTTGTAAGGCTTGAAGTAATTTATAGTCTGTTTGGTGACTCTGAAAATAGGGAAAACAATTCCTACAAAATCAACGGGTTATCAGATTTATTTTTTAATTATATTTATATTAAGGACTGATTAATACATATTATAGGTGAATTTTTCAAAAAAATTCATTAAAGAATAAAAAAGTTTGCCATAGGACTTAATTGTAAAATTCTGTCATTTTGTCATGTAACAAACATGGGAGTAAGTACTACTGAAATGAACAGCAACATGTGGTCAGTATTGACAAACAGCAAGTCAGCTGATTTCATCATTAGCATGTTATATCAGATGTTGACATACTGACCATACCAAATATGGACAATATTCAAATTAGATTCACACCTGTTCAGGTAAAAATCAATAATGATGATACATTATTACATAACTGATTGTGGAGCATTTAAAATACATGCAAACTACCCATTCCCTTTATGTGAATAGAGGTTAATAAAAAAGAACAAAATTACCTGAAAACGTTGTATATTCTGACCAGTACATATCAGTAGTTTCAACCTCACTGTCATGATTTGATTTTGATATTTGATTTTTGGTGTTTTAACGCCACTTTCAATAATATTTCAGCTATATCATGGCGACCAGTTTTAGTGGTGGAGGAAGCCGGAGTACCCGGAGAGAACCACCGACCATGGGCAAGCAACTGGTAAACTTTATCACTTGCAGTTGCGAGTCGAGTGCACCCTTTTTGTAATTTACAAATTTAAAAAACCATTGAGCCATCCGGGGCCCCCACTGTCATGAAAAAAATGTTTATCTAATTTGCCTATAAGAAATTAACATTGTATATGAATTGTTTAATTTTTGGAAGAAAACAAGTATCAAATAAGAATATTATTTAATTTATATATTTATAAAAAATATACTTTCACGAAATTAGCATTTATTTTATTTTGGTATCATTTTTTTTAAGTGTTAATTTAAAATTTGTTATAAATCAGCATGAGTGAATAACAAGGGACATTTCCATATAAGGGTATCATGTGACCAGCAGTTATTAATTGTTTACAAACAAATATCATATGGTCAAATTGTTTATCAATTATTCAAAACATCTTGAATCTTTAACCTAATATGACATTCCCATGTGACTGAAATTAGCATAACAACAGACAGGAAAGAACAGGTAATGCTGTTCATTATAATGGCAGCCTCCTTTACTTACAATCTGATAAAATTAGTATTGGGCCCTATGAAGATTTTTTTTATTATTTGAATTATTTCTTTGACAATTTTTTCTCAGATATGTATTAAATAATGTGTGCCTAAAATGTTAAAAAGAGCAATAGAAAGCAAATCCCTGATTTTTAAATAATTGTTTTCCCTATTTTCAGAGTCACCAAACAGACGTTCGTAATGATGAACGGTAAGGCCACTAAAATGCATCAATCGCCTGTAAAATAAATAAACATAAATTATAATGTTGAATCTCCGTGAAAATATTAAACGTTTACATTTAAATCAACATCAAATTGAAATAAATATGAGTGCATAGTTCTAGATCCTGAAAAACAAAATCAAGAAATAAAATATACATAACTACTGTAAAATACACAACGATTGATGGATTATTGTGTATTGAATAGCTAAAGTTATTATCATCCAGAATGGTACAAATAAATAAACAATAATATAATACTATTATAGATTGTTCTTATATTTATCAGGGAATTATATAAACATTTGAAGAAAAAAAAAATCCTGTATTTATTGTTCAATCTAATTAACTGACAAAATAGTGTTTACATGTAAATTGCATATTTCTGTTGGATCGGACAAGGGCGCGTACGTTATGTAAACAGCGTTTACATAGGGTTATGATTATTTGTTTTATATCATAAACAAAAATATTTATTGTTCATTAAGGTGCCTCATTACAATAATCAGAACTTTTAAAGCACAATAACTTTGACGCTGTACATACACAATACTGTGCTATAAAACAAGACATAAATAGCTTAATAGAGACCGATAGTTTAATATATACTTAATTCATTTTTTAGTAAATAGTCTCAGCATAGGTATTACAAGGTTAATGTATTTCTCGCATGATAAACAAGTAATAGTGAAGTGACAACAGTATACTATTCTGTACGTGTATCACACTTTGCTAATATTTTAATACATTTAAAGTCACATTTCTTAATAAACATCGCATTAAGTTAAAATACGACGTGAAAATTAAATACCAACAATTGATGGATTATTGTGTATTGAATACACTAAATTTATTAAGGGCCAGACTAGTATGACATAAATAATAATAATAAATAAATAAATAAATATGTATAGATACACGATAATATAATACTATAGATCGTCGTATTCAATGAGCTAGTGACGACTACAGTATTACGTAATCTCTCTACTCAGCGGGTGATTTAGATGACCGTGCGATTTAACTGGTAAAATGCAAATTTAAAAGGTAAAACGCTAAAATCCCACGATAATGCAAATTTAAAAGGAAAAACGCAAATATAAAAGGAAAAACGCTAAAATCCCACGACAATGCAAATTTAAAAGGAAAAACGCAAATATAAAAGGAAAAACGCTAAAATCCCACGACAATGCAAATTTAAAAGGAAAAACGCTAAAATCCCACGACAACGCAAATTTAAAAGGAAAAACGCAAATATAAAAGGAAAAACGCTAAAATCCCACGACAATGCAAATTTAAAAGGAAAAACGCAAATATAAAAGGAAAAACGCTAAAATCCCACGACAATGCAAATTTAAAAGGAAAAACGGTAAAATCCCACGACAATGCAAATTTAAAAGGAAAAACGCTAAAATCCCACGACAATGCAAATTTAAAAGGAAAAACGCAAATATAAAAGGAAAAACGCTAAAATCCCACGACAATGCAAATTTAAAAGGAAAAACGCTAAAATCCCACGACAATGCAAATTTAAAAGGAAAAACGCAAATATAAAAGGAAAAATGCTAAAATCCCACGACAATGCAAATTTAAAAGGTAAAACGCAAATATAACAAGACAATTCGCTAATTTAACTGGTAAACGCTAATATAACTGGTAATCTTTAATTATTTGCATTTTACCGGGAATATTTGCATTTTACCGGGGATATTTGCATTTTCTATTTCCTAGTGTAACACACTACACGTTTTGGTTCATAAATTTGTTTTATCTTGGACATCATGAAATTAAAACTGAACAAATTTAGATTAAGTCAGAATAACGCGAAAATAACACAGCTTAAAAATTTCCTGTTTTACCATATTTCATTCTATAAATAAATTTGACTAACCTTTATATCATTATCGATACCACCAGATATGACTTGTTCTGCTGTGTCGTTAAACGTGGCTGCTGTGACTTGATATGTATTCTGGAACGTTTGTTGTACTCCACGTTTTCTGGCATCCCATAACTACAAAATATATAATAAAATCAAAATAAGCAGATATAATATCATCTTATCAAAAGTAACTTGCTCACATGGAGATAAACAACAATCACAAAATCGCTCATCTTAATATAACGATAGCTGATTCAGTATGAAACAATGTTATGACCATAAGACTAGCATTCACTCCTTCCAAATATAGTTTGACTGTGTTAAGGGTTTAGGGGTGTTAAAGGATACTTTCAACAATATTTCAGTTAAATCGTAGTGGTCCATTTTATTGGAGGAGTAAATCGAAGTACCCTGAGAAAACCGCAGATCTGCAGCAAGTTAGATACATTATAATGTTGTACTGAGTACACTCTGTTATGTGCAGGGATCAAACAGGCAAACTTTTAGTGGTTAGGTAGATGAAAATTGCATAGGTAGATGAAACATGATTAAACCGAACCAGGACTAACACAGAATCCTGAATAAACCTGACTTTACAAAAAGTCCCAAAGTAAGAAATAATCTATATTTAACCTGTACAAACCAAACACCTGTCTTTTCTGATCACAAAAGTTGATCCCACAGGAGAATCGGCTTAGACAAGTTCCAAAGGAGAATCGGCTTAGACAAGTTCCAAAGGAGAATCGGCTTAGACAAGTTCCAAAGGAGAATCGACTTAGACAAGTTCCAAAGGAGAATCGGTTTAGACAAGTTCCAAAGGAAAATCGGCTTAGACAAGTTCCAAAGGAGTATCGGCTTAGACAAGTTCCAAAGGAGAATCGGCTTAGACAAGTTCAACTGTACCATTTTATTAGAGATAAAACTTTACTGGGGCACAATAGTTCAAATATGGCCTGGGCCCCTGAAAATTTCCACACAGTAGCTAGACTAGCAGGCTACTATCTTTTTTTCACTATTTTCATATGCAAAGTCAGTAGCTAGGCCCTAAGAATTATACCTGGGCTGCTAGAATTGTTATTGTAGGGAACCAAGCTAGCAATTGCAGCAAAAATGCTACGTTTTGGGGGCAGTTGTGGGCATGATCATATGGGAGTTGGATTTACAACTACCTGTGCAATCAGTGCCTATCACCACTAAAGTTGTGAGTTTGAACCCTGTTCATGGCGAGGTGTACTGGATACAATATTATGCGATAAAGTTTGTCAGTGACTTGCGACAGGTCAGTGGTTTTCTCCGGTTTCCTCCACCATATAACTGAAATATTGTTGAAAGTGGCGTTAAACACCATAAATCTAACCTCAGGGCTCCCACTACTTTGAAATCAGAGGGAGAAGTGACTTCTCTTTCAGGTGCTGACAAAAGAGAAGTGAGAGACAACAGGGAGAAGTGGTGAGAGTACAGGGAGAAGTCAAAATATTTCTCTAATTAATTGTACCACTTTTCACATTCGCGGGGCATTATCGTGGCATTCGTATGTTATAATGTACTTGTTATGCATTAAAGTATATTCAGTAGTTGTTTAATTCCTTGTTTTTGTTAGCATATCATCTCTCTGATTTACATATGTCCTTGTATTTGTTTGTTTGTATTAAGTAAACCCTTTTCAGATTCTTTGTTTTGTCTTGCACAGATGATAAAGGCACATATATGATAGTCAACTATTGTCCAATAAATAATAAATAAATAAAATTGAATAATAAAATTTATTTTGACATCAGCATTGTTTCAAATAAGTCACACATAGATAAAATGACAAAACATTAGATAAGATAAATATATGCCAAAAAAAACCCCCACAAGCTGTGAAATTGTTATTATTTAATCACATTTTAATGAGTGTATATTATTTACATTGCTTCTCTTTAATCACTGATTGATATTAATTAAGAAACTAATCATATCCACAAAGTTAACAATCCCTTTGGATAGCTGCCATCAAACCCCAAATAAATGAAATGAAACATCAAACAATACCGACATTATTTTCCCGAGTTCGGATCAGTAGTACAGTTTTTATATTCGTAACTGTTTCGATTACGTCCCTTTACAATGGCGGTTTGAAAAACGAAAATTTTGTAGTAAAAATATACCGATGTTTTTTAACAGTTAAAATTAGCAAAGCGACTTGGTAAAATTACAGGGCGACTTCCACTTCTCTTTTGGCACTAGTACAAAGCGAAGTGAGCAGCCACAAGGCGACTTCTTCGCCCGAATCGCCCTCCAACGTGAGCCCTGTAACCTACGTTTTCTCCTTGATTATTATGACAAAGACGGCTCTGTACTAAATGCTTACTTTTATTGTTCCATCATCACTACCACTACATATTAATTGTGGCCCTCGTCGTGCAGCACTGCATGTGTTTACAAAACTTGTATGACCTTTTAACCTTTTGATTCTCATTCCCACTTCTACGTCCCATATTGCCACTGTTTTGTCTGTTGATGCTGAAAATAATGTGCTGAAATACAAAAATAAATAAAATATGTATTAAATACATAGTATTCTATTATATCATTATCAAGAGTAAGTGAGTGAGAATATAAATAAACCTGTCAGCTGACCTGTTTTATCACTGGTTACACTTGTAAATTTACCTCATCACAGAAACATAAAATGCTCCAGTCAAACTAACTTTTAAGCTTATTTCTTCATATTTTTTTCAGTAGTAACCTTCATTTCCACTTTTTTAAAGTTATTAAGACCAGCTCTTTAATCATCGGAGGTGGGCAGGTTTTACATCATAAAATGTATTTTCACTAAATTCTTGCATTCTCAGACTCTAGACAGTATTCCCACAATATTGTTAAAAAAAATCATACTTTCCGTCTGTAGAAAACTGTATTTCCATAACAGCTCCAGTGTGTCCTTTTAATATTGCAAAGTTCTCACATTCACCATAAACATTCCAAAAACCTAGGGAAAAAAGTCAGAATTTGTGTAAATTTTCGGAT
This sequence comes from Bathymodiolus brooksi, assembly GCA_963680875.1. Lineage (NCBI taxonomy): Eukaryota > Metazoa > Mollusca > Bivalvia > Mytilida > Modiolidae > Bathymodiolus > Bathymodiolus brooksi. The sequence goes on from OY804583.1 coordinate 63,701,072, forward strand.
AATATGAAGAAGCCGGCCGCGATACTGGTACTACAATACTGGTACACAATACTGGTAATACCAGTATTTTACCAGTATCTTCCAGTATCTGCAATACTGGTACAGATACTGGTAAATACTAGTATCCCAGTATCTTCCAGAATTTTCCAGTATCTGCAATACTAGAAGATACTAGGCATTGCCGAAATATGAGTATTGTAGATACCGGAAGATTCTGGAAAATACTGGTAATACCAGTATTGCAGATACTGGAAGATTCTGGAAAATACTGGTAATACCAGTATTGCAGATACTGGAAGATTCTGGAAAATACTGGTAATACCAGTATTGCAGATACTGGAAGATTCTGGAAAATACTGGTAATACCAGTATTGCAGATACTGGAAAATACTGGTAATACCAGTATTGCAGATACTAGAAGATTCTGGAAAATACTGGTAATACCAGTATTGCAGATACTGGAAGATTAGGTATGAAGTTGCGGAATGTACTTTTATATTGGGGGTTTTTTCAACACAGAAAAATCGTGACATACGCCATTACGGTACATGGTTTGTGCAGCTATTGCTAACTCTCCTACAGTTTTCAACACAGATCTTTCAAACTTTGCAGAATGTTTGTACATATAATGAAGGTGTGCATATCACAGAATGACACTCGACAAGAGATATGATATGTCGGTCCAACAAGAAATTGTTTAATTGACTGTCCAAATTGCATGAAATCAAAAGCCATTTTTAGTATTTTGATCAAAATGTAATTATTTATGCTTTTAACTAGTATAAATACAATTTACTGTCCAAATTGCATGAAATCAAAAGCCATTTTGATCAAAATGTAATTATTTATGCTTTTAACTAGTATGTTTTATTTCGTTATTGTTTTGTTTTTGTTCAGAATAAATTCACAAATGATAAAACAAGACATGTAGCGTAATATTTCTGAAAGTTGAATTCATAAAAACTCCTTTGGACCTGTTTTGATGGGCTATATGAAAATAGCGCAAATGAAAATAGTTGAAATGTTCGGGCTTTTGATCTTTGCATTATATAGAATTTTTTTTTTTTAAATCATGGAATTTTAAATAAAAAGATATTGTACAAATTTAATTTGAAGTAAAAAAATCTTTACGTCATGTTAACATATAATTTAATATTTGAATATTTCCGGTAGTGAAGTGTCAATAATTACATTTAATTGTAGGCAATATAATACTAGTCCAGTCAATCTATGACAAAATAGGGGTTAACCTCAAACTAATTGCAACATAATTTATTTCCACTATACACAATTAACATTTAATAAAACTTCAATATTTCATAAACGGTCATTAGAACTGAGGACATAAGTCTTATTGCAACATAAATAATTCATTTATGTTTGTCCTTTTTTTTTCTTTTTTTTTTATACACACAATTGTTTCTTTGTATGTATTTGTCACAGACATGTTTATATATGTTTAATGACAATAAAGTTATTATTATTAAATTAAAAATTTATTTTATTTCAATATTTTTTTAAGAAAATGCTATTCAAAACTGTATTCTGATTGGTTAGTTTAATGTTTATGCAAAAATAATCGGATTGGATGTGGGAGTAGTATGCGTGTCATATAGATTCTAACGGCATGGCTTCAAATATATATACATATATATATATATAAGACATTTGTTTGCTATCAAAATTATAAACATAAACATGAATTTCCATGAAACAGTTGCACCGTTGATATACAACCCAGATAAGAGACCTCTGCATGGCTACATGCGAGCAGGGGGATTACTTGCCAACAACGTTGATTGTCAACATTGCCAGCAGCCCATGGAATTGGTTGACAGGCCAGATGACCAGGAGAAGTTCAGTTGGAGGTGCAGTAACGGCAGATGTGCACGAAAACATTCAAGAATGTCCGTAAAGACCGGCTTCATCTTCGAGAAGACGAAAGTACCCCTGGTCAAATGGCTACATGTCGTCGTCCTGTGGACCATTGAGACATCGGTCACCAACACCTGCGCCCTCACCAGCCTGTCTATGCATACAGTCATAGACTTTTCCAGTTCCTGAGAGATATATGCGGAGGAAAGTTACTGCAGAATCCAGTTCAGCTTGGTGGTATCGACGCTACCGGTGCGGGCATCATATGCGAGATCGACGAAAGCTGTTTCCGCCACAAGACCAAATACCATCGCGGACGAGCACCACAGCGGAATCAGTGGGTTTTTGAAATAGTAAATACCAGCACTACCCCAGTAACGGGATATTTATGAATGGTCAACAGACGAGATGCAGGAATTCTTCTGCCGATCATCCAGAACGTGATTCGACCCGGTAGCATCATCCATTCGGACCAGTGGCGTGCATACCACGGCATCCAGCAACAGTTAGGTCTTCAACACCGTACTGTAAATCACTCCTTAAATTTTGTCGACCCAGGTACCGGCGTACACACCGAGTCGTACTGTAACAAATGCAAAGGGCGATTTAAAGCCATGCACGGAACGACAATCGGCAAGCTGGCCAGTTATCTGGACGAGTTCATGTGGCGAGACAGATTCGGCAGGACACACCAAGACTGCTTCGACAACATCCAAAGACACATCGCCGAATTCTATCAAGTGTAGCGACCAGTCTACATTTTCAATCACCGGCCCTTTTCAGGGCCACCAATATTATTCAAAAAGAAACTAAATTATGTGTTATTGTATTTCATATAGTTGCAGTTTAAACCCAAATGTCATGGTATAGATACAATCATGTATAATTCTCTTATTCCCTTTGCTAATTTTGGGAGCGGCCAATATTCAATCTTAAAATGAATAGCTATACACAATCTGGCATGCTCATACGTCATTTCTGCTGTACATAACATAAGAGGCAAAAGTCCTGTAATGTCAAAATATTTTGTATGGTCCCTTAGAGTTTGATATATATTGGTAAGGTAATTTGACATGACTGGGCGGAGCCTAATACTAACGGTAAATACAATGATCTGTGATTTACTGTTAGAATTAGGCTCTGCCCACTCGTGTCAAATTGCCAGATACTAGAGTTTCCAGTATTGTGTGTTTTACAATACTAGTATTACCAGTATTGCTGGATGAAGAATACTGGAGCTTCCAGTATTGTGTGTTTTACAATACTAGTATTACCAGTATTGTTGGATGAAGAATACTGGAGCTTCCAGTATCGTGTGTTTTACAATACTAGTATTACCAGTATTGCTGGATGAAGAATACTGGAGCTTCCAGTATCGTGTGTTTTACAATACTAGTATTACCAGTATTGTTGGATGAAGAATACTGGAGCTTCCGGTATTGTGCATAGATCAACGATTCTGGTATTCCAGTATTGTAAATGCACGATACTGGTACATCCAGTATTGTATATGTACGATACTGGTATTACCAGTATTGTAACATTACAATACTGGTATTTCTAGTATTGTACAGTGTTACAATACTGGTATTACCAGTATTGTAATATTTACAATACTGGTATTTCCAGTATTGTAAATATTATAATACTGGTAATACCAGTATTGTAAATATTACAATACTGGTAGTACCAGTATCGCGGCCGGGTGCTTCATATTATCCAAATTTTCTATACATATATCCACATGTACATGTAGGGTGCCAGTATTCTGTCATATATATTTGACATAGTTTTGGATGGCTGTTATAAAAACAAAGGAACAGCATCAGTGGTGTAATGGTTCGCCTAAAGTGCGGTAGATCGTGGATTCGAGCCCTGATCAGGTCAAACCAAAGACCGGTTGGCTCGGAATCAGGATAATGTGTCTGAGTGGGGCGACATGTCTACTCGCGGACTGTTGTTTCAGTGACCTAGCTCTATAAAAATCCAACTAAGCATGTTGGCCTAGTACAAAGCAGACCTCATCATACTCATCTCTTTGAAAATTAACTTGTTCTCGCCATGATATCATATACATGTAGCTGAAAAATTGCTGAGTTGGCGATAAGCAACAATCACTCACTCACTAAAAACAACGGTATCTAATTTAGTGGGAATGACATTTTTCTGGAATAACTTCATCAATTACGCTCATCAAGCTCAAAGCTAATGGATTGGAAAGCCAAATAATTCAAAAGCCATTGCCATTGGCAACAATTAGTAAACAAAACTGAAAGGGCATAAACAGGATAGCCAAAATCAACTAACTTTACCTATGCCTCAGTGTTATACAGCTAAAATTAACAAATAAGACCCTCACATGAAATTTGTGACTTTGATTTCCACCCATGGTGATGCGTAGCATACTCAATACAACTTTATGTGAAAAGTTTTTCAGGAACTTGTGTCAAGACTCCATTGTCTTATTTCTCCCAGGAACTTAAATACTCTATAGTTAAAATGGCAGACACAATTAAATAAAATATACCGTTTAAAAATTGGCATTAAACACTCATAACCCAATCCAATGCTTAATTAAAAAAGTATTTACTTAATGTAAATATTAGTACCCTATATACATTGTATTTATAACAAACAATTACTTATATATACCTGTACATGTATATATATTATATATATAAACGTCTAAAATGTTAGCACAACGATATCAAAAAAAGATGTTAAAATGTAACAAAAATAACTATAAGTCTACAAAAAGACTATAATTATAATTAAATCGATGGATATTTCGCTTGACCGACAAGCTTCATCAGCGTCTGTAATCTGATTTGAAAAATTGTCACATGACCATCAGTTATCGTGACGTAAATTACTAAAAATCATAATCTTGAACTTTATACTTTATATTATTCAAGTATATTGCACACTAATATTATATATATATATATATATATACAACGTCTGAAAAACCAGTCAACGATCAATCTTACGGGGTGTTGGATCGTTACGGTATAACGATACTATACAAGTAAAACAATTATAAACGTCTAAAATGGTTTGTAAAACAACACCAAGTACACAAAACAAAGTGATAAAGAATTAAACACTTCGTAGAATGACAAAATTTTCGTCCCACCGAGGGACTTTATCAATGTCTAATTAAATAAAATCTCGAAACAATATGGCGACTTTTCAAATTTCAAAAAAGTTTTTGACGGTCCATGTACGGCACAAAAGAACCAGAAAATGCACATATGAAACTACATGCATAAAAGAATGGAAATCCTACATATAAATTAATAAAAGTACAATAACAATAATATAAATATACAATAGGGCTACACATTTAAATAAATGTTAAATTAGAAATAAAAATAAATATAAAAATGAGACATTATTGGTAAATGTATCAAATAGCACTGTCAAAATATTGTTGAAAACGGTATGATACCCAAACTCATTCAAAAAAACGGCCCGCCACAGTGTGGAATATATACTTTGGGCCAATAGAGCAAACTGTATGTCCTAATACGACTGGAGGAGATCAACACGAATAGGAGTCAAGAGAGGATATTACTTAGAATTAGACATTGATAAAATCCCTCGGTGGGACGAAAATATTGTCATTCTACGAAGTGTTTAATTCTTTATCACTTTGTTTTGTGTACTTGGTGTTGTTTTACAAACCATTTTAGACGTTTATATATATATATATATACGTCTGAAAATTAAACCAAACAGTGTTAGAATTAGATTTTAGAGCTGTCAAATTTTTGTTCTTCCCTCGACGGGATTTGAAACCACACCATTGTTACACTGCAGCACCAATCGCTTAGCCTTACGTCCAGCGCCCTAGACCACTCGACTATATATATACAGGTATATAGGTATGTGTGCACATGTACTTACAAATAAGTCGGTCAAATCCTGATGAAGCAAGCATCTGTCCATCTGGTGAAAATTTACAAGTAAAAATGTCTCCTTCATGCCCTGTTAACATCATAATGGGGGCTTCTAGTCCAGAGAGTCGTGGTGGACCCTGAAAAAACCATGACATATTGATTATATAGTATTGCCATGGTAACATAGAATGCATATAAATTACAAATGTACCCATCATGCCCATTGCTGTTGTCTACAAGTTTTTACGACAGGTGTTTGCACTTTCTTTTCTTCCCGCCGACCATATACCAGTCGCCTTCAACACACTGAAAGAGAAAGCCACCACTCAGCGTTACGAATTACATCCAAGGCACTTGGTTTGATAGCACTATTTGGCCCGTTACTGCATGGAGTGTGTTTGGGAAGAGTGTTCGTACCAACAACGATGTAGAAGGTTGGCACAACTGTGTCAACACCCACGCACAGAAGAGCAACTTACAGTTCTACCTCCTGATCGAACTTATGTACAAGGAAGCATCCAAGATACCCCTACAACTGAAGATGATATCTGAAGGCAAACTACGTCGCCGACAACGAAAACAGACCAAGATGGTACAGTGGAAAATCTTGCAGTTATGGGACAACTACGCCAACAACAAGATTACAGCTAGTCATCTATTGAAGAAGTGTGGCAGCCTTTATACTCCCGGTGTGTAGAGTGTTCAGTGACATTGTATGCATTTGAATGAATAGATGTGTATATGTGCTGATGTTATGATAATGATATTTCTATATGCGTTTTTCATATCATGTTGAATTTGAATTTTTATATTATATCATTTCTAATAAAATATTTAAGATAATACATGTATCTTATTTCTCTTTAATAAATTAGCTCATTATATACTAACAATTTAAAAAAAAATCACTTATCAGTTATGATCATACATGTACATGATCAGGCTAGTAAGTTGATTGTTATGTACACAATAACTTAATCACATTCTAATTTTCACATGACTTCACCTTGATCAATTGACACAAGTTTTTATAGACACATTTTTATCAATCTTAGACATGGATTTTTAATAGCTAGACTATCTATCAAAATCCTTGAAATGAAGCTGCACATACAGTCTTCTGTCAAAAGTATTGGGAAATGTAAAAAAAAACATTTTTTCAAAAAAATGATTGTGAAGTCATTTCTGTATAGGTTTTAACAAATTTTACACCAAAACATTCGGAATTATCTATATTTTGTTTGTTTATTTGCTCATTATGTTTATATGAGCGGTTTTTATTTGTACATAATTTTCCCATGATTGTCAATTTTTAGGATTTATTTTTAGTTGAAATACATAGGAAAATCAAATTGTATTTGTTGTGTTTAAATTATGTACAAATAAAGAATAAAATAAAAATCACTCATAACAACATAATGAGTAAATAACCAATCAAAATATAGACAATTCCGAATGTTTTGGTGTAAAATTTGTAATAATTTTTTGAAAAAAATATGGTTTTGGTTGATTATATAGGGATTTTTTTTTTACATTTCCCAATACTTTTGACGGATGACTGTATCTTTATGATTTCCGTCAATTTTATCAAAAAAAATAAGTAAGACAACAATAATTATTGATGGTCCGAGTAGTCTTTTCATACGGTCTGAGTTGTCTTAACATACGTGCCGACTAGTCCTCGCTTACGGGCCGACTTGTCTCGGTCGGAATTGTCTGGTACCCATTTGGGTGTATTTGGGTAAAAAGTCACGGCGATTGTAAGTGACCCGATCAGGAGCGTTTGATATTGTCCGTAAAAATCGACTATTTTGTTGAAATTCATGAAAAAATAACGATAGAGGAGCTAATAAATCATTAATTATTCATAAAACATCTCAAAATAATAGAAATAATATAATTTGAAGCTGTATTTGGGTAAAAAGTGACACTGATGTCTACCTCCACAAATCACGACATAATTTGAATGTGCTTATTAGACATTATTCCTCACCTGGAGGAAACGGTACTAAAGAATCAATATTATGGTGTTTATACAGGTTACACATATCTATATAAAATAAATTATTATATTTGTTGTTATCACTTGACACTTAGACTAAGTTAGAGAAAGAATAATTCGGTTTACAACAATACCATTTGCAAAACAGCATTTTCCTGGGAACCATAGGCAACCAGGTCGCTCCTTGGTTTCTTAAATGGAACCATGGCTGTATCTACTGCTTTTCGTTTGATATCCATTTTAATTTATGTCGATGATGGGGGAAAATCGCATAAAAAACAGTTTCTTTTTTGGAAACCGGCTGCACGCTTCACAGACCGGAAGTTGTTGTGTCTATACTAATATAAAACAAAATACGGATACGTTGTTATTAATTTCCGGAATAAAACTTCAAACATCGTTTTTGGTTGATTAAGAAGTACCACAAACTTGACTATATTTGTGGACAAAAGCCATATTCTAGCAATTTGTTATCTTTACTGGTATGACACAGAAAAGGTTAAAAACTCATACCAAAGGGTAAGCAGTTCCTGCTCCTCTAGTGTCACTCGTCGTGAACTACTGTTTTAATCTGTTAAACGACACGAACATCATCTGGCAGTGACATGGAAATCGTGCAGGACACTAGTATACGGAAATGAATACAAATAACATAAATAAAATCTGAACCCCATAAGCAGATATTTTTGTCTATTTTAGAAGAATATTTTTTTTCTGATGTTTATCAAATTTCTCATGAAAATCTGAAATTGGTTACTCCAGGGCCGTCTTAACAGCATCATAGGTCACCGGGAAAAGAAGACCCCATACCTAAGCAACCACTCATAGGAATAAAACTGTATATGTCCATAAAATTAAACATATATTTATTGTATTGGTACTTCTAACAAAATCAGTGTTTAAACATTAAAAAAACATACCGTACACAACATACATATATTAGCATGGGACCCATATGCTCATTGGACCCCCGGGCAACTGCCCAGCTTGCCCATGCGTTAAGACGGCACTGCCAGTATCAACTGTTGAAAGATGGCTCATATTCCTACATCAGTAGACACTTGTATCAAGGTCAAACCGGTTTAAATTGTATCTCATAAGAATGTCGAAAACATGGATTGGATAATCGATGACCGAGTCAAGATTGTGCGGTATTTCAATGTTAAATACCGGTATTCACAGAAGTTACACAGTGAGCGAAATAAATACCACTTCAGTACTAACAAATGGGACGCATATCTGGGAACCGCACGATTGCTCTTGCTTTTGACAATGCCAAGAAAGTTAATGAACAGTTGAAATAGGCCCAACTTTTCATGACCCGGGAGGCTGTTTTTGACTAGAAAGTGTTGTTTTTGTCATATTATTGTGTTTGATTTAATGAATAATTTTAAATATAACGGTTTTTTTTTTCATTTATCATTTCTTGAAACTCCTATTCAGTCTAGACTCATAATTAGCCTTGGGATTTCTCAAAATCAAGGATTTTGCACAATGAAATGCTCAGCGGTCACAGACCCCAGCCTTGAATAACTGCCTCCACCATATATATAAAGGCTTATTTACGGCATTGGATGAATATTTTGTTACTATGCGTCACGTATTACCGAATAGCAATTTTTTCTTTCTCAATACTTATTTAATGGAACTTGACAAGTGAACAATAAAAATCGGTAAATAAGAAACTAATATGGGAAATGCAAGGAGAAATGTTCATGCTTAGGAATTTTAGATTTGACTGATTTGTGATGTTCAAAGGATATTCCATGGGTTAATGGCATCAAGACCTTTCTTAGCAAATGAAAGGAATGCTTGTCTATTTCATCTTTCTTAATGCCAACAGGTTTGAAAAGTCTGCGACGGGCAACATTCAAAACGATTGCAGTAGGCTTGTATTTGTAACGTGTATTTCCAAACTAGAGTTGTACAAGGAATGCAGTTTTGAAAAGGATAGTGAAAATAGTTTCGAGCGAATGTGATGCATACCCAACGGATTCTGTATAAATGATAAAAGTCATTTAAGAAATAAATCATTGCAGAATGTGTTGGGAGTTTTAATATGGATTGGTGGATATTAGTATTTTATCCCGAGCCAGAAGCGAGGGATAACATTTACTAATATCCGCCAATCCATGTTAAAACTCAAAACACATTCTGGCTTCCATGATTTATTTCGATTCTGATATGTCTAAGAGTACAAATACGGTAGTATACTTTGATTGGAAGACGTAATTTATGTTTACGTTTGCGGAAAATGTCGCACACAATTTATACAGCCAATGGAAAAGTCAGTCAGCGCATGTGCTATTGAGATTATACCGAATGGATAACTCGCTCATTTGTTAATAAAGCGAAAGAAGGAGGTCTTGTTAGAATTAGTAACATATCATGGGATATTGGGGATGCAGTCCCTATGGTTCTCATATCTCACGGAGTATATGACTCCAGAGTCTTTATTTTACTCCTCGAACGGTTTTACTTGATGGTACTTGCATCTCACACAAACTGTTATCCTTCTATCCGCACAAACTAAATCAATTTCGTACTTGTTCATTAAATGCTTTATTTACCGTGTATGTGCGTTTTAATAAATATCATGACTTTGATTATCTTTATATAAAAGTGCTTAAATGTTGAACATATAGTGTTTATGGTTATGTGATATATGTGTTTCTTATTAAAGGAAGGCGAATGAAAAAGAAAATAGAAAATAAACAAACCCTACGCTAAAACGTCTAGCTGTTTTAAAAGCTATTACTTGTTTCTACGTATGTTATCACAACCTCTTAGACAGAATTATGAATCCTTACACTCCATAGGGCCAGTCGAATTCGTGAAAGTATGGTAGTTGGATTTACAAATACTTATATAATCAGTGACTATCACCACTAATGTTGTGAATTCGAATAACCCTCACGGCGAGATGTATTCGATAAACATTATGTGATAAAGTTTAAAAATGACTTGCGGCAGGTCGGTGCCCGGGTTTTCACCGGGTACTTCGGTTTCCTCCACCAATAAAACTGACCGCCACGATATAACTGAAATATTGTTGAAAGTGACCTTAAACACGATAACCATAATCCCTCCTATCCCCCTTTATGCCCCGTCCTATACCCATGTCAACGTCTCAACTTATACAAGATTTTTCCTGAAACTGAACTAAGTTCATCCAAGCGAATTATTCATTAATGTAGTGTCCTAAGCTAAAATTTCGAACATTTATCTATTTATCTTACGCTTAATGCAATAATTTTCAGATTGTTTTACGAATTTGTTTGTTTGTTTGTTTGTTTGTTTGTTTGATGATGTTTAACGCCATTTTCAACAATATTTCAGTTATATCGTGGCGGTCAGTTTTATTGATGGAGGAAGCCGGAGGACCCGGAGAAAACCACAGACCTGTCGCAAGTCACTGACAAACTTTATCACATATTGTTGTACACCTCGCCCTGATCGAGATTCGAACTCACAACATCAGTGGCGATAGGCAATGATGGCATAGGTAGTTGTAAATCCAACTACTATACGACGGTCCTGTTACGAATTAGTGCGCCATTAAAATGTATGTCATTCTAAACCATCCGGTAGTCAGAATGGAGATGCCTCCAGACAATGTTAAATTCATTTGAACTACTGACCATTCATGAAAAAGTTGTTTGTTAAACTGCTTAATTAACGTTGCATAACATATACTTTGCGAATTTTAGGGAGGGGGGGGGGGGGGGGGGCGCACGCCCCGCACGCCCCCCTCTAAATCCGCCTCTGATAGTAATCTCATAAAAGAAAATTTGTTAATGTACTTTTATAAAGTTTGTTCTTTTCCAATGTTGTCTTCTAGATCTGCATTGCATACACTCCCTAAAGATTCTTCTGATCATTGAATTTATAATTTTGAACACAATTTCTTTGTGTTTTCAGACTTTTTTTTTGACTTAGTGGGAAATATTATTTTTTTAGATTAACTTGGACAAAATATTTTTACTCCCCGTCAGTTATAAAATGATTGGTGCCTTATCTCCCTTCCCAAGTTTAATACTTCCTGGTCTAAACATATTTTCCCGGCGAACTCATTAGGCTGTTGATATAGAGAAAAAGGTAAGAATAGACAGAAAATAATGTTATTGGATTATTTTCTGTTGATATTGATGGAATTGTTTTCATAAAGATAAATTTTTTAAGAGGTCTAACTAACAATAAGTTATCTACTTTCACTTTCAGTAATGCTTGACTTCTATATATTTGAGTCGTGACATACGTTATTTTATATGGTGATATTTTTAGGGTACATAATTTTATAATATATGGATACATGGAAAATACAAGAACAACAAATATGTATTTTATCAATTTTCTTCTTAGTGTTGCCAGATTAACAATTTACGAATCAAGACAAGGCTCCAGAGTTGTCGTTCCTGCCATAGGCACTCGAATTCCGGACCCCCCTTTTTCCTCATTTGGTCCCTCCCGCGATTATGGTATGGATCTTTGTCTGGATGTATATCTTTGAATCATTTATCTATATTTTACAACATTTCGTGTTACAACTCTCTTGTTCTACTAACTTTTGTTTCTAGGTCCATCTGCCGTTTTACTTATATATAAGTAGGGGGGTCCGGAATTCGAGTGCCTGTGGTTCCTTCTATGCTTATACTTCATCTCTGTCAACGCCCATTTTACAAGATTTTTGTAAAATTTAGAAACAGTAAAAAAAAAAAATGTACTTAAAATTGTTTTAATTATTGTAAATATCAATAAAGATGAAAATAAATCACTCATTTCAAATCAATTCTCTCTTAAAAATGATTTGTGATCGTTTTTAACTTTTTAATTTTTACCTCCGCAAAATAGTTCTGCAAGAAATGGGGGGGGGGGGGGGGGTAATCATTTTTAAGAGAGAATTGATTTGAAATGAGTGATTTATTTTCATCTTAATTGATATTTACAATAATTAAAACAATTTTAAGTACATTGTTTTTACTGTTTCTAAATTTTACAAAAATCTTGTAAAATGAGCGTTGACAGAGATGTTCATTCTCTATCCAGAGTTGTCGTTCCTGCTACGCTACACAACATCTCTGTCAACGCTCATTTTACAAGTTTTTGGAAAATTTAGAAACAGTAAAGAAAATGTACTTAACATTGTTTTAATTATTGTAAATATCAATAAAGATGAAAATAAATCACTCATTTCAAATAAATTCTCTCTTAAAAATGATTTCCCCCCCCCCATTTCTTGGAGAACTATTTTGCGGAGGTAAAAATTAAAAAGTAAAAAACGATCACAAATCATTTTTAAGAGAGAATTGATTTGAACTGAGTGATTTATTTTCATCTTTATTGATATTTACAATAATTAAAACAATTTTAAGTACATTTTTTTACTGTTTCTAAATTTTACAAAAATCTTGTAAAATGGGCGTTGACAGAGATGGAGTGTAGCGTAGCAGGAACGACAACTCTGGATAGAGAATGGGATTTGTATTGTACAAATCCTTGATCAAGACAAATTATGTTTTTTGAAAACAAAGAAATTGACACAAAGAAACTTTTTTTATTTACAATGCACAAATATGTACAGCATGCATTTACTTACTACAAAACGAGGAACAGATTGCCTCTTTTCATTACATATTTTGATGTTGACAATTGGTTACTTAGAATTCAAAATAATTCTGTTCAGCTATTGCTATAAGAAAAGTTTTTAATTATAGCTTAAAAATAGAATTTTTGTATTTTCGCCTTTGAGTTATTTTTCCTTCTATATAAATGAAAATTTCGATAAATAGTAAATATGTATTTTTCATTTTGTGTCCCCTTGGTAAAGAAAATTAACACTCGTCTGGACCGTACCCCTATTAACACAAAGTAAGGGTAAATTAACGTTATTGTTTTCATATATGGAGATGGTCCTATTCATTTTTACTGTACATAGTGAAATGAAATATTTTATCAAGAAAAAAAAGCGCGTGCATATTCACATATTATATGCACTATTTTAAGTACGAGTTCAAATCCGAAATGGTCAAAACATTTTTGCATATGATTATATCTTATTTGTACATTTAGTTCACAAATTGATATAAAATAAGCCATATTTCATTTGTTAAAATCAACCAATTAATCACAGAACGTAAACATGGTTAGAAATTATTTAGCTTAGTGCTCAGAATAAGAAAGATGAATCAATTAATAAATAGAGGGCCATCGTGGTCGTGATCATATGGTTAATGTTATGGTGTTTAACGCCACTTTCAACAATGTTTCAGTTATATCGTGGCGGTCAGTTTTATTGGTGGAGGAAACCGGGGAAAACCATCGACCTGTCGGAAGTCAATGACAAACTTTATCACATAATGTTGTATCGAGTACACCTCGCCTGAGCGGTATTGGGACTCACAACTTTTGTGTTTACAGGCACTAATTGCATAGCTAGTTGTAAATCCAACTACCATACGATCATGACCACGACGGCCCGTCGTGATCGTATGGCAGTTAGATTTACAACCACATAAAATAAATTATCTGACCCTACAGTTTTGGACAAGAAATTCGGTAAAATTTGAAGATATATTACTACCTTTTCATCTCAGCAAAAATAATCATGCGGGAAAAACCTAGCTCTGAGTAAAACATACCATCTGCTAATAGTTAAATGTTCGGTCCCTAAATTAAATGCGGAACCGTAGCCCTTATGGTCCTTGGCCAGTTTTCTGATATTTGCGGACCATAGTAGGTGGATCTGCAAATATCAGAAAACCGGCCAAGAACCATAAGGGCTACGGTTCCGCAGCTATCCCTAAATATGCGTGACAGTTTTGCCACTGTACAAGAGATACATTCAACTCGTCTTAGGTGACTTCTAGACTCCTCATTTGTGTTTGAGACTCGCCATTAAAAAAATAGCAAAGAATACACTAATGAGACTCGTGACGTTTTGGTTGGGACTTATCAAACTTTTATTCTACAAGGACTTCTGTTGTACATTGGTGGGTTTCGGGGTCGTGAACGTATGGTAGTTGGATTAACAACTAATTGTGCAATCAGTGCCTATCACCACTAAAGTTGTGAGTTCGAACCCCGTTCATGGCAATGTGTACCTGATACAACACTATGTGATACAATTTGTCAGTGACTTGCGACAGGTCGGTGGTTTTCTCTGGGTACTCCGATTTCATCCACCAATAAAACTGACAGGCACGATATAACTGAAATATTGTTGAAAGTGCCGTTGAGCACCATAAGCCAAACCAACCAACCTGTTGTACGCTAAGCTACCAACCAACAGTGTCGATCAATCAAATTTTACCTCAATAATTAGACAATCTATCGACAGTGTTAGAAATTTGTTACGATGCAAAATCTTGCTCAATGCTAATCCTTAAAGCAGTCTTATTTGTGTCATAGAAGAGTTTGAAGATACCAAAGGGGTAATCAGAATCCGTAAATCGAAGGACAGACAACACAATGGCCTAATGAAAAAAGACAAACAACGATCTACTAAACATTACATATAAAACTAAAGATCGAGTAGCAAGAACCCCACTAAAACCGGGGGTGAACTCAGGTGCTCCGGAAGGGTAATCAGTTCATGCTCCACTAGTGTTGTTCTTTAGCTCTGATGGTATGAAATTATCTATGTACAAACACAGCCCATTACTAGTTATACACAAGTATAATTTTGTAGGTACATACATAATTAAAATGAACAGTGTACACAAGAACATATTGCAGACAAGCTGTACATATCTGATCGACAACATTACCAATGTTGAGGGTATATGTGATTACTTGATGACAGATAGGATATTGGACACAGGATTACAAGATACAATTCTGGTAATTATGGAAAGAAAGGTTAAACATTGATGGTAAAAAAATTCATCAATATCAATAAAACTAACGATGAATTCTCACCTTAATTCACTGAACACAAACAAGACCATGACATATGACATATGACGTTGGAGATGCAGGTCCTTGTTAAACCATTTAATGGAATCGGAACCAGCCAGGTCTGGATAACTGGATCTCCAACGGTAATACACAAATAAACAAACGCGCATATTTGCTTCCACTCAAAAAGACCACATACTATCACAAAAAACGAAAGACACTATAAACATGGACAGTACAAGACTTCCAAATACGTTAGATCGTGGATCCGAGCCCTTGTTGTGTCAAACCAATGACTGTAAGATTGATATTTGTTGATTCTCTGACTGTAAGATTGATATTTGTTGATTCTCTGACTGTACGATTGGTATTTGTTGATTCTCTGACTGTAAGATTGATATTTGTTGATTCTCTGACTGTACGATTGGTATTTGTTGATTCTCTGACTGTAAGATTGGTATTTGTTGATCCTCTGACTGTAAGATTGGTATTCGTTGATTCTCTGGCTGTAAGATTGGTATTTGTTGATTCTCTGACTGTAAGATTGGTATTTGTTGATTCTCTGGCTGTAATATTGGTATTTGTTGATTCTCTGACTAATATTGATATTTGTTGATTCTCTCACTGTAAGTTTGGTATTTGTTGATTCTCTGACTGTAAGATTGGTATTTGTTGATTATCTGACTAATATTGATATTTGTTGATTCTCTCACTGTAAGATTGGTATTTGTTGATTCTCTGACTGTAAGATTGGTATTTGTTGATTCTCTGGCTGTAATATTGGTATGTTTTGATTCTCTGACTGTAAGATTGGTATTTGTTGATTCTCTGACTGTAATATTGATATTTGTTGATTCTCTGACTGTAAGATTGGTATTTGTTGATTCTCTGTCAGTACGATTGGTATTTATTGATTCTCTGACTGTAAGATTGGTATTTGTTGATTCTCTGACTGTAATATTGGTATTTGTTGATTCTCTGCCTGTAGGATTGATATTTGTTGATTCTCTTGACTGTAATATTGGTATTTGTTGATTATCTGACTAAGATTGGTATTTGTTGATTCTCTGACTGTAATATTGATATTTGTTGATTCTCTGACTGCAAGATTGGTATTTGTTGATTCTCTGGCTGTAAGATTGGCATTTGTTGATTCTCTGACTGTAAGATTGATATTTGTTGATTCTCTGACTGTAATATTGATATTTGTTGATTCTCTGCCGGTAGGATTGATATTTGTTGATTCTGTGACTGTAAGATTGGTATTTGTTGATTCTCTGCCTGTAGGATTGATATTTGTTGATTCTCTGACTAATATTGATATTTGTTGATTCTCTCACTGTAAGATTGGTATTTGTTGATTATCTGACTAATATTGATATTTGTTGATTCTCTCACTGTAAGATTGGTATTTGTTGATTCTCTGACTGTAAGATTGGTATTTGTTGATTTTCTGACTGTAATATTGGTATTTGTTGATTCTCTGCCTGTAGGATTGTTATTTGTTGATGCTCTGACTGTAAGATTGGTATTTGTTGATTCTCTGCCTGTAGGATTGATATTTGTTGATTCTCTGACTGTAAGATTGGCATTTGTTGATTCTCTGACTGTAAGATTGCTATTTGTTGATTCTCTGACTGTAATATTGGTATTTGTTGATTCTCTGACTGTAAGATTGGTATTTGTTGATTATCTGACTAAGATTGGTATTTGTTGATTCTCTGACTGTAAGATTGATATTTGTTGATTCTCTGACTGTAATATTGGTATTTGTTGATTCTCTGACTGTAAGATTGGTATTTTTTGATTCTCTGACTGTAAGATTGGTATTTGTTGATTTTCTGACTGTAATATTGATATTTGTTGATTCTCTGACTGTAAGATTGATATTTGGTGATTCTCTGACTGTAAGATTGGCATTTGTTGATTCTCTGACTGTAATATTGGTATTTGTTGATTCTCTGACTGTAAGATTGATATTTGTTGATTCTCTGACTGTAAGATTGGTATTTGTTGATTATCTGACTGTAAGATTGGCATTTGTTGATTCTCTGACTGTAATATTGGTATTTGTTGATTCTCTGACTGTAAGATTGGTATTTGTTGATTCTCTGACTGTAAGATTGATATTTGTTGATTCTCTGACTGTAAGATTGATATTTGTTGATTCTCTGACTGTAAGATTTGTATTTGTTGATTCTCTGTCAGTAGTGGTGATAGGCACAGATTGCATAGGTAGTAGTAAATCCATCTATCATGACATCACGACCACGACGGCCCTCTATTTTGATATGTAAAATTGATATCTATCATAAGGAGGTCGACAGTATTCAACAATATATGTATTCTGCCTCATAGGAAAAAAGCCCTAATGTTATGAATTTTATTATTAACACATCTGATAAATGAGAAAAACTTAAATTTCTGAATTTAGTAGTTTCAAGTAATACACATAATATTTACTTTCAATTTCATGAACAATATAATATTACCCCTTTTCATGAGGACAGTTGTTAGTTTGTAATTATTAAAAAAAAAGTTTTTTTGCTGTAGTTATTATCTTTGTTTTTGTTTTTTTGTTTGTACATATACTTGTTTTGTCTTTTTTTAATAGTGATTTTTGTTGTTGCTTCTTTTGTTTTTCTGTTTTGTTTAATGTTTTTGTATTTATATAATTTACGGAAGAATATATCTTTATGTTTTGGATTTTAGACGAAAACACCCCAGCCAAGAGGACAGATTAGGGAACTAATATACAATCAGCTACCAAAAAGAGGACCAACGGCCTTCGACTGCTTTATCGATGCACTCAATAACACAAATCAGAATTATATAGCAGAACATTTGAATAAACAACTACCACAGAACAGTAGCACATGAAACGTAGACAATTAATCTCATCTTGATACAAACAGTAGTGTTACAGCAACCAATACTAATCCATGTACACAGACTAATCAGGGATGTATGAGACTGGGGTGGGATGGGGGAAAACTGTTTGTACCAGTCCTCATACCCCCTCCCCCACTATTCCTGGCAGTCCTAAAACATACCCCTTCAATGTTAGGTCCACTTTTAAACTTGCTTACATCCCCCAACCCACACCTGTGTCCGGTCCACTCTTTATAGGATAGTCATTAGATGGTCCCTTGTAATGTTATACACTTTTTCATGAGAATGGAAAATCCAATATGGCCAGAACAGCAGGACATATTTAAACATTGAATCTTGCGGATATTCTAATGAAATATTCTTTTCTCCGAAACTGCAACTGATTGAAACCAAGCTGTAAATGAATCACCAGATGAGCGATAAAGGTTCATTATGAATAATTACTATAAAGACTTTAGTGTTGAATGGTATGCAACTGTCAGTGATGTATTCCACGAGAATCACTTCTAACTTCTTTCTCCATTCTTTTTTGTTTTAAATTTTCAAGCAGTTTCATTGGTAATACATTGGAACTTGTGCAATCCGAAATTTGAGTTTTCTGATATCCTGTGACATCCGACAAAAATGCATGGTCCCAAAGTATTTCTGTTAACTAAGATAAAAACCTGAGTATTCCGACATCCTCTACCATTTGACACATTTCCCCCGGTACCTTGGTGTGTCGGATTAGACAGGTTCCACTGTACAAATATTTGTAATTAGGAAATATTACCTATCTATCTATCATTTCAGTGTACATGTATATGTATAATAAACAAGTAGATACTAGTATCTAAGATTTAGATTAAACATATTTTATTGCTAAATATTATAACAATTGGATTGGACACAAATTATAACAATTTACAAGGGTCCTCTCCACATAATAAATAATTACAATAGTACATGCGTCAGCAATAGTAAAATACAATATACAACATTATAAATAAGTTCTTTGAAAAATGAAAAAAAGGAGACACAACAAAAAACCAAAAACAAAAAGCATGAAATTATATAATATAAGCATAGTTTACCATACTTGTATCGGAGATGAAATTGATTGATTGATTGATTAATTAAACAAATATATATTTGGGAGGGGTGGTGTTGTGATCATAAATGGGTAAAATTTAGTTCAGTGCACACTTTTCGTCCCTTGAATACCATTCATTAGGCATGCTCATAGTCAATAGATTGGAAAGCCAATTAATTAAGGTATTTGGCAGCAAATAAACCAAATGACACACACACACAAAATCAGCTAAGGTTAGCGATGACTGAGGGAGATTTATCTTAGTCTTAATTAAAAACAAACGAAGAACATTGTTACAGGCACTTCAATAAAAGTGGCGGCGATAATCTAGTTTTATGGGGCTAAGTTTCTCCTCTTAGTAGAAAATGATTGATATTCAATAATGAATTTTTTCAACAACCATAGCAAAATGAACAATGTTCCTGGATCATCGACAAAATTACTTAAACAGAGAAATGTTGAGAGGAAATGACAGTAATCTATGTCCTCGGTTAAGACATTGGGATTACGATATCCAATCAATATGAATCAAACCTTATCCCCTTTGATAGCTAAATTGCCTGTCCTCAAGCAAATTATTAATATATAAACTAACAATTACAAAAATAAACTGGACAGAATAACATTAACTCTATCAAAGGGCCCACTGAATGTCTATAGTAACTACCTGATAATTGTAGATCATACCATTTCAATTCAATCTTATGTCGATACCTACCGGAAGGTTGTAGGTTTCTAGATATACATATTCACTGCCGGATTAGGGCATTTGTGGGCTTTAGGCATATAAATTAAAAAAAGGAGGACAACATTGGTAATATTACATTTTTGTACGTCCTAGGCACAGTGCTCAATAGATAATCCAGCACTGCCTATGTATTGTCAGGAGTCTGAGATTTGGTGCTTAAAGAAACCACAGAATCTGTAATCCTCCACCCGATATTGCAAGGAGATTTTCTCATCATAATTATTAATTCTTATGTCTAATTCATGCCACAGCAGGAATAAAAATAATAAAGAATGTAATAAACAATATAGCTGAGTGACGTCACCGTCATATGGTCGTGATCGTATGGTGGTTGGAATAACAATTACCTCTGCAATCAGTGCCTATCGCCACTAAAGTTGTTAGTTTGAATCCCGTTCAGACGAGGTGTACTCGATACAACATTATGTGATAAAGTTTGTCAGTGACTTGCGGCAGGTCGGTGGTTTTCTCCGGGTACTCCGGTTTCCGCGACCAATAAAACTGACCGCCACAAT
Source organism: Bathymodiolus brooksi (assembly GCA_963680875.1). Classification (NCBI taxonomy): domain Eukaryota; kingdom Metazoa; phylum Mollusca; class Bivalvia; order Mytilida; family Modiolidae; genus Bathymodiolus; species Bathymodiolus brooksi. The sequence continues at coordinate 63,721,974 of OY804583.1, forward strand.
ATAACTGAAATATTGTTGAAATTGGCGTTAAACACCATATACACCACACCATACACCTATAAATGCTAATAGATATTACGTTATGGTATCTCCTAACTTACGAAATATCTGGCGCTTTTGGTCAATACCGACAATAGCGCCAAAACCACAGTCAAATATAAGCGCTGTACAGCATTGCTTTCTGCATAAGCTTAGTTGCATTTTCATTGTACAAACTTATTGACACAAAGTTAATTGAGCCTGCAGGTAGACATGCCACTCCACTCGGACACATTATCCGACCCAACAATCAGTCTTTGCTCTTACTCCTTAATGCTGCGTACTTCGCGGAAAAGCAGGAAATACCAATATAATAGTCTTTGGTTTTCCACGACCGAGGCTTGAACCCACGACCGAGGCTCGAACCCACGATCTACGTCATGTGAGGCTAGCACGCTAAACATTACACCACCGATGCGGTCTAAAATCATTTACTTTAATTATATTACTGTCGTCATCACTTTGTTATCATCCTCGCCATTTCTATTACAGAAACAATTCAAAATATGTTCTCCCATTTTAATTATCGCTCTCTGCAGAAGCTTAATTTGTCTTTATAATGCTAGGTCACTGACGCAACAGTCCTCAAGTAGACATGCCGCCTCACTCGGAAATATTATCTTGATTCCGAGCCAAACAGTCTTAGCTCTTACTCTTTAATACCATGTGCACAGCGGAGAAACAGCAAATACTCATTTTATAGTCTTTGGGACGAAATCTTCCGTTAACGGTTTAAACATTCACTATATTATACATCTTGCTGTTCAATCGCAATCACAATTCCATGTGCTAAGCTTTCAGTAAGAAGGGGAATGTTCCATAACACCTATAATACTAACCGCATCGGTGGCGTAATGGTTAGCGTGCTCGCCTCGAGTACGGTAGATCGTGGTTTCGAGCCTCGGTCGGGTCAAACCAAAGACTATATAATTGGTATTTGTTGCTTCTCCGCTAAGCACGCAGTATTAAAGAGAAAGAGCAAAGACTGGTTGGCTCGGAATCGGAATAATGTGTCCAAGTGGAACGACATGTCTACCTGCGGACTGTTGTTTCAGTTAGCTAGCACTATAAAAATCCAACTCAGCGTGTTGGTCTAGAACAAAGCGGACATCATCATCATCTCATTGAATATTAACTTGTTCTCGCCATAATATAACTGAAAAATTGCTGGGTTGGCGTTAAACAACACTAACTCACTCACTCATCCATAATACTAACAATTTTATTCCGCATCACAAACACTATTACCATTTGTTTCTTCTCACCCATGACCCCCAAATAACACTTCCTGTCATGTCCTCATTCATGACTTATCATCGGGTTTTAACTAGATTAACACGACGGGTATCACTAGTGGAGCAGAAACTGCTCATCCTTCCGGAGCACCTGAGTTCACCCCCGGTTTTTAGTGCGGTTCGTGTTACTCGATATTTAGTCTTATCTGTAGCAAGTTTTAGCTCGTTGTTTGTCCTTTTGTACTTTTTCGTTTGGCCATTTTGTTGTCTGTCCTTCTTTGATTTACGGATTCTGATTACCTCTTTGGTATCTTCGAAATCTTCATAAGATCTGTCATGGTTATTGACAGAAAGCTGTATAGATAACTATAGCCATTATTAGCTCATCTGCCAAAAGATAAGGTGATTGTTTTTCCATTGTGTATTTTTGGGTGGTCGTCATTCAAAATTGTATTCGCAGACCTGGTAGGTCTTTAACGTGGCCGCCATATACTCTTATTATATTATTTTTGTTGATGATCTTCAGAAATAGTGACCGGTACGTTATCTTTCAAAACTACTAGTATGTCGTGCATACAATCCGAATTTCAAGATAGCTGCCATAATATCCAATTGGCTGACACTGATGAACTTCATACGCAATGTTTCCTTATATGTAAATTATTAAAACAACGCTTGTCTAAAACAGAGCCCAAATACTTATTCAAAACTATTTGGAGATGTTTTTCGCCATCCAAAATGGTTGCCATGAGTGTAATTTTCACCATTTTTAGCACGCTTCAACATTTCGACTAACATAGTAGAAATAACCTTTGCATGGTCCTCTATCAACCATGTTAGGGATGTCGTCTGCCATCCAAAATAGCCGCCATTTTTGTAACAAAATTATATACATATGAAGTTCTTACTACAGTCCGTGTTAATTTAAACAATATTTATTTAGAAAATAATCAGAATATACAGTACATCAAACATAGTAAATACAGACAGGATTGAGAAACAAACAATTATTGTTTTGTCCGTGTTTTGAGCATTTCTGAGGTCAAACTACATTGTCAAAATAGTTCAAGAAATCAATTACTGTCACCTGAAGACGATAATTAACAAAATTCGAATTCTAAAGGTGGTAATCATTAATATCCCCGCCACGAAAAAAATGAACAAGAAAATTTTAATATGTGTATCGACCACAATATTGTATATGAAATCAGTCAGGAATGATGTCCATATTTTGTCCGGCAATACGCATGTGCAAAGGAAATATATCGCGAATTATATGACAGCATTGTTTATATAGCCAATGAAGGACGTTATATTAGAATGACATACAAACTATAGCTTGCATGAATTATTTCGATTCTGATAGGAAATTTCTAACATATTTATTGAAGCGGAAAGCAGTTTTGGAACTGCATCTAAAAACAACCCACCAACCTTAATCTTGGTGTCGTTTTTTTCTGTTTAGACAAAACCTTGTATGCTATTAAGAACAGATTGAAGATAGCAAAGGGATAACCAGAAGCCGTAAGTCGAAGAAGCAACACGAACAACATTACAAAAACGATCGAGCAATAAGAACACCACTAAAAACTGGGGTCAACCCAGGTGCTCCGGAAGAGTTAACAGTTCCTGCTCCACATGAGGTACCAGTCGTGTTACTCTTGTTACAAATAATGGTAAGCTACAGATATTTTCCGATTGGTGGTATTTGATTTTAGCCACTGAAGTAATTAAAATGCTATAAAACAAATCGTAAGATAAATCAGTAACTAGGTGTGAATATCACCAGATTTATTTGGAAGCTACCTCATCGGAGGACGACAATCTACAAACGTCAAAGTCGACAGATGGTTTAGTATTTTTTCTCTCCAAAAAAATATATATAAAAAAACTAAACCGAACATTTAAATGTTTGCATGCACCATCGTCCTATATAGAGAAATAAGATAACACAGGAAAAATGTCCATAAGTTGTCCGACAGTACGCATGGGCGAAATATAATATATTGGGAATTGTATCACCACCATTGTTTACATGGCAAATGGAAGACGTCATATTAGAATTTAATATAAAACTGTGAATTAAAAAACAAAATACCAGGTTTTATTTCAAATATAGTCTTCTCTGTATTACCACACGTGCATTTTCATTTACCTGCAATGATACAATTCAAACACATCTGAAATTTACATGTTAATTAACTCCCTAGTCGTGTAATGGATACGACACTTACTATGAGCGCAAAAACGCATCGCATCGATCTCTGGTCGGATAAAACCAGACTATTGGCTATTTCTCTGCTAATACCGTAGCATTAATAAATGAAACCCGAAATCGTGTACAACCAAATCATGTATGGTACAACGTGCGACGTGCAAAACATGCGTGAGACAAGGTATATTGCATACAAAATTTAAAAAGCGTAATACAAGCATGTTATTGTTCTTATAAAAAAGAACTAGTTTTGTGCACAAGCTGAATACAACTTCATTTAAACAGAGAAATACCCCGACACGAAAATCATAATAGACCAGTCGCAAAAAGTAACATGTGCCAAAAGAACCAGAATGTCAAGATTAAGTCGGACTTAAATTATGATCTTCACATAGTAGTAATAAGCTCTCTTTCCCATGTGTAAATATAATTCTTGGCTAATTCGACTTTCAACATCACAAGGTTCTATTGTAAATTGTAACATCCTGTATGGGACGCGAAAACCGGTCAGAAATACCAATTATGAACAAAACAAACAAACATCAACTGTACTGACCCGGTACAAATCTTTCTATGGTCTCTTGTCAGAAATATGCTTGTTCCTTCGCCGATACTAAATTGCAATACATAGCGCCCTCTGTCTTATGTCATTCTCTTCACGACGCCCTCTATTCATCTGAGTTTTGGTTGATTCGTTTGACAATAACTTTTTTTCATTTTAAAATAAAATAGCTTGTTTCATTTCACAATAACTTATTTCATTTCACAATAACTTATTTCATTTTACAATAAATTAGCTTATTTCATTTTGCAATAACTGATTTCATTTCACAATAACTTATTTCATTTCACAATAACTTATTTCATTTCACAATAAATTAGCTTATTTCATTTTACAATAAATTAGCTTATTTCATTTTACAATAAATTAGCTTGTTTCATTTTACAATAAATTAGCTTGTTTCATTTTACAATAAATTAGCTTGTTTCATTTTACAATAGCTTGTTTCATTTGGGAATATCTTGTTTTATTTGACAATCGAATTGTTTATTTTATAAAGGTCATTTGACGTGTGTTTGTCTTGTCTGAATTTTGCTTTCTTCTTAGCGGCTTCCGTGTTCAATAAGAATGGATATATCTCGTCAGCACCAAAGCATAACCTTCATATCACTTAAAATGTGACTTTTTTGACATTAAACAGAAATATTCCGTCTATAATGTACCAACCATATTATTTCTTGTTCCCACAGACGTTTTTGTTTAAATAAGTTTTACAATTATCAAAAGTCATGTCGGAAAGAGATTTGGGCGAGATTTACAAAAACAAATTCCCACACCCATATATAAACATGCTTTGCAGCATGGCACGAAAATAGTAATATTTAGGGTTAGGGTTATGGTGTTTAACGCCACTTTCAACAATATTTCAGCTATATCGTGGCGGTCAGTTTTATTGGTGGAGGAAACCGGAGTCCCCGGAGAATATCAACGACCTGCTGCAAGTTACTGACAAACTTTATCACATTATGTTGTGTCGAGTACATCTTCAATCCTTACCAAACACGGGGCTGTGTAACATAGCATTCATGCATGACTGGTGACAAAAGGAAATCAAATCCACATCTTGTTGGTGATTCCGTCCATGATCGGGATCAGGATGTACTATGAATTGGATAGGGTTCACGGTGCTGTGATCATTATTATTACCCTGGCCGTGCTGTGAAGGATGGTGACCCTTGGAGATAATACAGTTACTTATACAAGGTAGCAAATGGCTGATGAAGTCATCACTATAAGGTGCACTGAGTATTACTGAAAATACAGATATAAATATTCACAAAATAAATTGAATTAATGTCTCCCTCCCTCTACAAATGGTAACAATTAGCCCGTACAGGAAGGATATCAATATCATTTGAGTTTTTCAGGTCGCCTTCCTGTAAATATCCTTACACTTCATTTAATGGTGGATTACCGATTCCATCATGCACCAGTAAAGGAAAGAAATTTGTCGGGACCATCCTCAGATATTAATATTTGTCTGAACTAAAACTCCATAGTAGAGATATAGTGTACACAGTACACGCTCGTTATACCATCGCATTTTGGACCAAGCTATATTTTGGTGATATGCGAGGGTGGAAATATATAAAGGGAGAACTTTACATATCAGAAGAGTTTAAAAGATACCAAAGGGGTAATCAGAATCCGTAAGGACAGACTACACAATGGCCATAAGAAAAAAGACAAAAGAACAAACAACAATCTACAAAACATACACATAAAACTAAAGATCGAGGAACACGAAACTCTCTAAAAACCGAGGGTGAACTCAGGTGCTCCGGAAGGGTAAACAGTTATAAACTACATGATGTTTGGAAATTATGACTACAATTTGATTGCTATTGGTGAGGGTGGAAGATAATAAAGGATGTGTGGTATAACGAGGGTACATTATATTTGTATCATTCTGTCATATGGCTTTGATGTTACAGACAATTTTAAAATCCAATACAGTTTTTAAACTATTATTTTGTAATAGTAATGAAATTGATGTATTATTTTCAACATCAAAACTTCACATTTTCCTTGTTAAATGTTAAAAACCTAAATAATAGGGAAATACAGGCTTTAGTTTATTTTGGAATAGGGATTTCTAATGTTGCGGTTCAAAAGTGGATTTTGCGGACTTCGTAACAATTCATTGTTACAGTTACCTATCTTTACATTTATGCTATCGACCCGTGGATCCTGTCATTGTCAATGGTCTCATGTGTCGCTATTGTGCTTGTGTCGACATGCTTACAAATATATTTAACAGCCTAGGCGAGACATGCAGATTGATCTGTGTTCTTATGCTATGGTCTTATGTCAGCATATTAGTTAAGTAAGACCATCCATTGTCCTGTCCATGTTTGTATAGTTGTTCGTGCTTGAGATAGTGTATGAAAACAACGTGGAAACAAATATGTATGTTATCTATTGTTTGTTTACATCTGCATTGCAATTGGAGATCTAATTATCAAGAGGAGTGGATTTGGATCCCATTAACTGGTTCAAACTCGCCTTAGACATGTCCCATACCAGGACCTAGATTTCCATTGGCATATGGAGTCGTTTTGTCTTTGTATTCAATTATTTGTTTTCTGGTTGCATTTCGACCATTATTGTTTAATCTTTAATATTTATATATTATTTTCTGGTTCTATTTTTAGACAAGCTTACTCACCTTTGATTGCAGCATGTGCATCATCTGGATTAATACCATGCCAATGTGCAGTTCTTAATAAATCTAGCAAAGTAAAATATATGCAATAGATCTTCTGTGCATTTCCGATTTGATTCTAAAATTATACATTTTATATATTTTTTTTATACGAGTTATTTCCCTTTCGACGGACAAAATGGTACCCGCTCTAGACAGAGCATTGGAAAGGATAACGAATTTGAGCTTTATTTTTTCATAATTTATTGATATTTGAACCCTGTGAAAAATCGGAGGATTTCATAGCAAATAGAAAATTCACAAATTGTAACAACTGTAAAATTTTTAACAGATTTACTTTGGCGATCATCTTTCCCGCCTTAAGGGGAAACAACTCATGTAAGACGTATAATTTTAGAATCAAAGTAGGAAATGTACAAATTATCTATTCATTTGAGTATATAAGAATAAAACGACTAAGCTCAGAAGATTTTAAATTTAACTTATCTTGTACATCTTTTACAATTATGTTTTCTTTTCTTAATAAATCAAATGTGAGTATTTAATGGTTTGTTCTTAATGTTAATTTATATGTTTGTGAGATCACAATCTAGTTGTCAAGAGGGGGTGGTTGTGATTTCATTATATGGCTTTACTCCGTCTGGTGTTTGTGCTTGTCACAACACAGGACCTAAAAATCATCCAACATTGTTTATGAAAAGAAAATTTAAGCAGTGATGAAAACTGATGATGATCAAATCCACCAATGTCAACAAAACGAACAATCACCTCTCATCATAACTGAACTCACTGAACACAAAAAAAGACCACGACATCTGATCATAGAAATCCAAGTCCTGGCTGGGGACAGGCATAAACATGTGGCGGGGTTATACCATTTAATGAGGTTGTTTGTTGTCTTCAGTGGAGAAGCTATGTTATTGACATTGTTTTTAGACAGATTTTGCAGAATAAAAACGTCATTCTTTGAAATGCAAATTGCTTTTTTTTCGTACCTTTTTTATTCAATGATTATACTGAAGTTTTAGTAACATACGTTCTATATCACCTATACGAACTCTTCCTGATCTAGCAGAGTGTTCTTCTTCTGGGCTTACAGCGTCTGTTTCCTCCTCTTCACTATAACCGTCATCATTGACGTTGTCTTCATAGACCTCCTTTTCTCCTACAATTTGATATTTGTCGTCCCATATTTTGGATTTCCTGTTATCTACAAGCGGTTGAATATATAAATATTACATTCATAGAGCCAAAAAGACAAACATAAACTCTACGACAAAATGGTAACACACATTCACAAACATCACCCAGATTCAGGCTAATAGTTCAAAATGTACCAATCTCCACTTTATTCATACCATCCCTCAATCTTTCGATTTTGCCTAAGGTTTTCGGTTTTTCTAACGTGGAGTTATCTACCTTTGTGTTTATATGAAGGGATTGGGTTGGAGTTATTGTGTATAACGACACTTTCAATAATATTTCAGTTATTTCGTTGGTGGAGGAAATCAGACTACCTGGAGAAAACCACCGACCTGTTATCAAAAACTTTATCGAAATAAATTTACCACCAACTCCAGGACAAACAGTATTTGCTCTTAGTGTTCAATGCTGCGTCCTCAGCAAAATAGCAGTAATTTTTTCATTTCATTGTCTTTTATTTTAGACAACCGCGGTGCGAACACACGATCTACCCCACTAGACCACATTACCCATTACACAACATTAAGGAAACACTTTCCTGTCCTTTCCTCATTCATGACTTATTACCGGTTTGAAAATAGAGTAACACGACGGGTGCAACTAGTGGAACAGGAACTGCTTACCCTTCCAGAGCTCCCGAGTTCACCCCATGTTTTTAGTGGCGTTCGTGTTTCTCGATCTTTAGTTTTCTGTGTAATGTTTTGCAGATCGCTGTTTGTCCTTTTGTCCTTTGTCTATTGTGTTGTCTGTCCTTCGATTTACGGATTCCGATTACCCCGTTGATATCTTCAAACTCGTCTTATGGATAACCAAACTCGTCTTATGGATAACCAAACTCGTTTTATGGATAACCAAACTTGTTTTATGGATAACCAAACCCAAAGAGGATAAAACAGATAATTTAAATGTGGATTCGTACCTTTGTCATATATTGATGGTGTATCATATATTCCTGTAAGGAGTTGAGCAAGGAGTCTGAGTCTTGCATATATATCTAACTCATACTCATTATATCCTAATACTTCCAACAATATGTTGTTATCATCAGCTATTTGCAAATAATTCTCCCACTCTGTATCTTCAATGTCATAACGTCGATCAAATTGCACGCCTTTGAATAAAAATAAATTGAAAGGTCTAATAAATGTGTCAAGCACTTGGCCATATATAGGTCATAGTATGCTATAAATGAATTACAGAAGGTTGAGTAATCAGTACGTCGGAACTGACATGGTTTCCTAGATATATTTAAGGCATCGGTAACTTCAACCAATTTTGGATATCCCGTTTGTGCCCTTTGACTTACCCACTCTCAATACATTTTATTTATTTAGATTCCCAATATTTTGACCATGAACATACCTGATGAAGTTTATGCCAGACACGGTGCGTACTTTAATTTAGATATTTTCTTTTTTAATACTATCAGTGGATCGATTCCTATTCTTGCGCAATATAAGTCCTGTTTAAAGTCCTATTTAAAAATACTTTTAAATTACAGTCAAGCCTGTTTTAATGACAAACTCTATCAAGCAATAACTTGTATTGTGTGACCTTACATTGAATTTTCCTTCACAGTTCATCTTATATTAATTAAGCCTGTATTTAGCGACCTCTTGTCTTATGTGACCCTATTTAAATGTTCCCTTGGAAGGTCACATACGACAGGTTTGACTGTATTTGGCTATCGTTTGACTAGGAACGTACCGGAAGTCGCTTATTCTAAAAATACGCACACTAAATTAGATATCTACATTTTTGTTACTATGACTGGATATATACCTCTGCTGGCCGACTATTAGTCCCCGAGTGCATCATCCGCGCAGTAGTCAGTGTTTCGGTACTGACATAGTTTATTAGATAGACCATGTTACACTTGCATGGTTATATTGTCCATGATGACGCAATGGTAAGAAGTTAACAAACTGATAACTGTTCATCAGGTGATATTGTGCATGGTGATGAAATGATAACTGACAAACAACCTGACGAATGGACCTGTTAATACATACCAGGTGATAAGTTGTACCGGATTTGTATCTAGAGTAACACTACGGGTGTCACTATTAGAGCAGGAACAGGTTACCCTTCCGGAGCGCCCGAGTTCATCCCCGGATTTTAGTGGGGTTCGTGCTACTCGATATTTAGTTTTTGTGTAATGTTTCGTAGATCGTTGTTTGTCCTTTTTTTTCTTGTTCTTTTGGCCATTGTGTTGTCTGTCTTTTGGCCATTGTGTTGTCTGTCTTTTGGCCATTGTGTTGTCTGTCTTTTGGCCATTGTGTTGTCTGTCCTTCGATTTACGGATTCTGATTACCCCTTTGGTATTAACAAACTCTTTTTGCATGTTGCGGCAATTGTAAGAAGTAAACAAACTATAGTCAGATCATGTTAATAAGTAAACATGCCCGATTATATATATATTTTTTATATTTCAGTACTTAATGTTATTTGAGACAATCATTCTGATTGATTGATTGGTAATAAGCGTCAACATTTAATAATCTAACATAATATATTTACCTGAATATGTTGTAGAAGTTTCGTCTATGATCAGTATAGTGATAAACAATTTGAAAATAGGCCATGTTGACAACATGTTTGAATAAATTTTGACATTAGAAGGACGTCATTATAGATCGTGAGTTCCTTCAATGAAATAATAGATAAGGAAACAATTGGTCGACTAACAGTGTAAAAATAACCCTGACCATAATTTTCTACACACGTTAATGGTAAAATCTGATAATAGGTCTAGTTTGTTATGTAGGATTGTGTATTATGATAATTTCGTGCTATTGATTTGTAAGTGAATAAACGCTAGAGAAAACCGAATGGATGGTCAATCAAGAATGGGCAATCCAGAAATTGATTGACTGATCATTGCTTAACATCCTACGTACAGCATTTCAGCTATATTGAAGACGAGAACAAGATCACCATAGCGTATAAAAACGATACAGTAATAAGGGAAGAATAGGCCAACCAGGGCAACAAGCTTTGACTGCCACTGGAAAAGTATGGAGATTCGGAAAGGAACGAAAAATGTAGTCTCTTGTAGCGGCTACAATGCCCAACTCTTTTAGGGAATTTACCAAAGAGATATTTAACGTGCATGAATCGTGACACTCTACAAACACGCTACCCACTATGGTCCATGATCAGGCTTTCCCTATTATGATTCGACAACCTCCCATCAAGAGGGTTACCCCTATCCGTTAACTTGTGAACGCGCTAAACTGCTCCGTGGGTTCGAGCATTGGGAATCTTCACCACTACCCAGGACAATCTGGAGACATATCCAACATTGGACACAAGACAAAAGAGCTGTATTTTAGATCGATGATATAGCTATAATATTTCCTACACTTGACATTTGATTGTCAGTGGGAATACTCTTTTGTAGACTGAAAAAGTATAAAGATTCAAAAAGGGTAATCAGAAGCCGTGAATCGAAGGACAGACAATGCAATGGTAAAAAAAGGAAATAAAACAGACCAGCAATGATCCACAAAATACTACACGAAATAACTTTAGTTTGAACAACGCAGCACTAAAATTCGGGAGTGAACTGATGTGCTTCTGAGTGGTACAATTGAATTAGACAGTTTGCCTTCCGTTTGTAGGTCTAATCGAGCCTCATTCATTTTGATATAAAAGATGTCAACCTTTTACAGAAATGGAAAGTAATAAACAGTGACATTCTTAAATGTTCGTAAAATATTGATTTCGAGTCATCAGTACATTTTGTAGTAATTATAATATGGCCTTTTCCTCTCGTGAACGGTGTAAGTATATATGTAGGACTTTTGTATGCTTACGGTTTTCTAATTATTTTTTTGTAATTACCATGATGTTCTTAACAGGTCTTTACTATTGTTTTATACCATTTGCACATTTCCGATTTGATTCTAAATTTATTATTTTTCTATATTTTATTGGAGTTGTTTCCCTTTAAATTTCAATGATTTATAACATGTTTTTATTTAGTCTTTGTAGAACTTTAACGACTTGTTAATTTACTTTTTGATAAAAAAAATCTCCTCTGATTTTTACAAGGTTGAAATATCTACAAATTATAAGAAAGTTCTTCTCAAATTATTTGTCCTTGCCGTTGTTCTTACATGGAATGGGTGCCATTTTACCAAACGGAAATATTCACCATCAAACAACAAATAAAAACGTTTCATTTTAAAATCAAATCCGGAATGTGCGATGGTGTACTGATCGTTACTAAAGAAAAAAGTCATAATAGGGGCCGTCGTGGTCATTGTCGTATGGTAGTTGGATTTACAACTACCTATGCAATGCGTATCTATCACCACCAATGTTGTGAGTTCGAATCCAGCTCAGGCGAGGTGTACTCGATAAAACATTATGTGATAGAGTTTGTCAGTGACTTGCGACATGTCGGTGGTTTTCTCCGGTTTCCTCCCCCAATAAAACTTACATCAACGATGTAACTAAAACATATTGTTGAAAGTGGCGTTAAACACCATAATCCTAATCATAATATAATAGCTCGGCCACTATTAACGAAGTACGAAAAGCTTTATGACACGTCCACTTGATCCAAATTTTGTTTACTAAGCATATTTGCTGTCAGATGTCAAAATTCCCCAATAGTGAGGAATCTCTGAAGAGTGGACATGTTTGTGACAGTGCCTGTTTTCAGATTTCTGACGAGTGGCCATGTTTGTGGCAATCCCTGTTTTCAGATTTCTGACGACTGGCCATGTTTGTGGTAGTCTCTGTTTTCCAATTTCTGACGAGTGGCCAGGTTTGTGGCAGTCCCTGTTTTCCGATCTCTGACGAGTGGACACGTTTGTGACAGTCCCTGTTTTCCGATCTCTGACGAGTGGACATGTTTGTGACAGTCCCTGTTTTCCGATCTCTGACGAGTGGCCATGTTTGTGACAGTCCCTGTTTTCCGATCTCTGACGAGTGACCATGTTTGTGACAGTTCCTGTTTTCCGATCTCTGACGAGTGGCCATGTTTGTGACAGTCCCTGTTTTCCGATTTCTGACGAGTGGCCATGTTTGTGAAATTTAAGAATTTTTTTTTCTTTATTGTGTGTTTTTGGGGTTTCGATTTTTCACTAAAAGCTAAATGCCCTTCGAATTGGAGAATGTCAGTATTTTAATAGCATTTAGTTGTGCCCGTACAGTATAGAAAAATACGACTGCAAAGACAAATATCAGCAGATTTTATTAGATGCATTTTAATGCACACTACTTCATGTTTTGCTTTGAACTCATTTTTGCAAGATCTGATATGAAATATTATTTCCTTTTTCTTGATTTATTGTTCTTTTCATTTATGTACGAATGGCAAACATTGTTGAATTCGACAAGGTGGAAATCATACATTATGTATATTTTGTGCAACATCGAGAGAGAGAAAAAAAGGTATGGAAACGATAGAATACACGGATAAAGAAGATACGCTATAACAAATACACCAGCAATGATACCAGATCACAGGATCACGAAATTGACCTCATTGTGATTGTCACTTAAGCTTTAGAAATTTGCACTGGGTCGATACCTCTGCTGGTATCATTCGCTCAGTAATCGGTGTTTCACAACTGACATGGTTTATTAAGATATATTTATCATTGGAATTTACAGTATCTGGATAATGTAATTATTATCAAAACTAAGGTTTTCCTCCCTCAGGGATAGGTGATCTTAGCTGATTTTGATTATCCTGTTTAGGCCCTTTTGTATTTTTGGTCCCAAAATACTTTTAATTTACTTGGCTTTCCAATCTATTGGCTTTGAGCATAGATGAAGCTTATTCCAGAAATGCCATGTGCACACTAAATTAGATATCTACCTATTTATTCGTTAATTATGAGAAATTTTGTTTTGGTGTATGGTGTTTAACGTCACTTTCAACAATACTTCAGTTATATCGCGGCGGTCAGGTTTATTAGTGGAGGAAACCCGGAGTACCCGGAGAAAACCACCGACCTGTCGCAAGTCACCGACAAACTTTATTATCACATAATGCTTTGTCAAGTACAAAAATGTACATCTCGTCATGAACGGGGTTCGAACTCACAACATTCAGTGGTGATAGGCACTGATTGCACAGGTAGTTAGAAATCCAAATACCATACGATCACGACGGCCCCGAGAAATTTTGGTAATATAATATCTTTAAACGGATCGAAACCGTAGAGAAATAATATTCAAGTTTATAGTCCAAGCTACCACAACACAGTGCCATAGACATTGCAATGGATTGGTGGACCTCCATCTTGGAAATGATACATAGGAAAATGATAGAAATACACAAAATTCATTCGAAATGAATGCAAAAACATATTAACTAGAACAGTACACCTTTTCTATTTTATGTTTCTTTTTTCTTCTTTTATTTTTCCACATAAACTCTTAGCTTATCATTTTAATGAATAAATAAATAATATCTAAAGTATTCAATTAATTTCCTATGTTTTTTTAATGGATATAAATTTTGTGCCATTTCCTTTATGGACAAAATATTGTTTAAAGTTATGTCCCTTGGGACGACTGTTTATATTCATATTTTTATTACATGGCTTCCATGGCGGATCAACGTCTTCATAAGACGAGCATTTCATCATATCTAACGAAATATTTAATGGTTTAACACTCCAATCCAGATTGTATTGCCGAAGCAGCGTGTGAAGGTCGTACTGACTTCTACTGTAAAATGTTTTTAATATATCTCTTGTTTGGCTTAACATTTGCCCCGAGATATGTGAGTAATCAGTCTTGTGTACTCTTTCCTGACAAGATATAGTCCTTAAAGTTCTTAGATCCACATCATCTACAAAAATAATAATGTCAGAAATTATCTTAAGAAAAGTTTGAAGATACCAAAGAGGTATTCAGAAACCGTAAATCGAAGGACAGACAATACATGGTCAACAGAAAAAAAAAAAGAAAAAGACAAACAATGATCTACAAAACGCTACACTGACAGCTAAAGATTCAGCAACACGAAATCATAGAACACCGAGAGTGAACCCATGTGCTTGGGAATTGTGGGCATTTCCTGTTCAACTAGATATCAATGGCTACTTAGATGCACAGTGCTAGACGCGACCGTATGCATATTACCACTGAAGTTCTGAGCTCGCTTCCTGATCGTTGTCGGGTGTACTCAATGCAACCTTGTCATTTTTCTGCGGTAGTTTGAGAGTGTTTCTCTCCAATAACACCAACTACCACAATATAACTGATGCGGGATGCATTCGATACAAATTTGTCATTAACCTGTGACAGTTCGATGGATTGATTCCCCAATAATGCCGATTTCCACAACATAACTGATGCGGGTGTACTCGATAAACCTTGTCATTTACCTGTGGCAGTGTCGTTGGTTGTGGCCCCAATGACACCAACTGATAAGGGGTGTCCACGATACAACTTAGTCATTTACTAGTGGTAGTTCATTGGTTTGTAACCCGAATAACACCGAATGCCACAATATGGCTGATGAGGGGTGTACACGATACAACTTAGTCATTTACTAGTGGTAGTTCATTGGTTTGTAACCCGAAAAACCCCGAATGCCACAATATAATTGATGTGGAGTGTATTTGATATAACATCTACTACCACAATATACAATGTAGCTGATATATTGTCGAAAGAGGCGCAAAACATGTAAAATGCCATCAAAATGTTTAATGTTAACTCTAAAAGGCATATACCTGTATGTAAGTTTTTTTTATATCTAAATAGGGCCCGGGTGGCGCAATGAGTTAGGTAGTTGGATTACCTAACAATATATACGCGTGGGTTCGTGCCAGGCTTTGTAAATTACAAAAAAGTTGCACTCGACTCGCAGCCGCAAGTGATAAAGTTTACCAGTTGCTTGCCCATGCTCGATGGTTCTCTCCGGGTACTCCGGCTTCTTCCACCACTAAAACTGGTCGCCATGATATAGCTGAAATATTGCTGAAAGTGGCGCTAAACACCAAAAATCAAATCTAAATAGATAATGCACCAAACATTAATGCAATGTGTGTAGATATTATGTATGGTATTTTAACTTGAGTGTTTCCATGGTTACAACGTTATAATATTGATAAATTTAAAGATTTAATTAATACCATACCGATGAGTGCGAATATTATGAAGCGCCAAGCAAGCCATATTCCATTATATTATGACAATGACATATTATATTTCAATGTAAACGTTAATGTTTTTACTGAACAAAAATGATGAACTTAATCATTTAGTGCTGGTTTATTTTGGTTAACAGTTTTTTGGTAGTATTCATGAGGAGAATTCTATTATATAAAAACAATATATTGTGTAGCTTGAAAGGTGACACTGGGGTGGATCGATAGGTGGTATTTTAATATGCCATCAGACAAAAAGAGGAGATATATTTGATATGGCTGCAAAATTCAGACTTCCAACTGACCAAATACTACTCCTATCAAGCTATTGCTCAGTAGCAGATTTAAATACTTTAACGGGGTAATCATTAGTTGACAGGCATGATTAAATTGAAATATTGTTGAAAGTGGCGTTCAGCACCAATAAGCATTTAATTAGATATATCTAAAATATGGATAATGAAACAAGCTTTTGCTTAGACACAACTCCTATTACAATTTACCACTCTTGTATCTTAATTTCCATTGAGGATGTTATAATCCACATTTACTTTTGCCTTTACGAAAGGTTTACACACAAATAAGAAAAGCTTGAAGATGCCAACGTGGTAACTAAAGCCGTAAATCGGAGATGGATAGACAGTACAATGAACTAAAGAAAAGGACAAAGGGACAAGCAACGATCTATAAAACACTACAGAGAAAACTATAGACTGAGCAGCACGAATTCCACCGAAAACCGGTGGTGAATCAAGGTGCTCCGGGAGGGTAGGCAGTTCCTGCTCCATTGGTGGTACCCGTCTTGTTACTTTTGTTAAAATATAAGAAAATTAAAATAACCTACCAAGTTCTAGAAATGCAAAAAGGTTCACCAGGGTCGATACAATGTTATGTCTATACGCCTCTGTTCGAATTATAAAGATCCGATCTCTTCCAAAAACGTGAAGCCAGTCCTTGAGGAACACACTGTATAACCCCGAGGCCAATGGAACCTGAAATGTACAATGGTACATCTACCAAATAAATCATTATACCACTGTTTCATCAACGATATTCTGGAATGGTCAGTTGGTTTAATGGTGCTTAATGCCACTTTCAACAATATTTCAGTTATTTCGTGGCGTCAGTTTTATTGGTGGAGGAAACCACCGACATGTCACAAGTCACTGACAAGTTTTATCACACATAATGTTTTACACCTCGCCTTGATCGAGATTCGAACTCACAACATCAGTGGTGATAGGCACTGATTGCATAAGTAGTTGTAAATCCACGGCCACCTTCTGGAATGGAAAGACTATAAACTTCAATGTTACATATATATGATATCTCTATATTTCATCACTTGTTCATGATAATGAGATTAGGGGTCATGGTCATGATTGCATGGTAGTTGGATTTACAACTACCTGTGCAATCAGTACATATCACCACTAAAGTTGTGAGAACGAACCCTGCTCATGGCGAGGTGTACTCGATACAACATTATGTGATAAAGTTTGTCAGTGACTTGCGACAGGTCGGTGGTTTTCTCCGGGTACTCCGGTTTCCTCCACCAATAAAACGGACCATCACGATATAACTGAAATATGGTTGAAAATGGCGTTAAGCCATAACACATAGCCACTCGTAACTCGGATAGAACCGCATCGGTGGTGTAATGGTCAGCATACTCGCTTCGAGTGCGGTAGATCGTGGGTTCGAGCCCCCATCTGGTGAAACCAAAGACTATAGATTTGGTAATTGTTGCTTCTCGGCTACAAGAGTAAGAACCACGACTGCTTGACTCGGAATGGGTTCAGATAATTGAATTGATTGATTGTTGTTTAACGTCATGTTCATGACGATTACAACTTTGCAAATCCATTGAACAAATACATGATGTAGGTACATATATGGCACTGGAATTGGAATGGGTCAATGGGCAAAAAGCTTAGCTTGGCACCGGGAAAAGAGAATATGATGGATATGGTGGGGATATTTTGCCTTGTAACAGGCCACAAACGACAATATCGAACACAATTGGTGATTGGGAGGTGCTGGAACTTGTTTTAAGTGTTGTCTGTCCTTCTTCGATTGACAGATTCTGATTACCCCTTTGGTATTTTCAAACTCTTCTTACGTGAAACGAGCATGACATTTATCAAACATAATGCACTCATTTTGTGTCTCTTATCAAGCAGAGTTGTGTATATCGTAACTTCTCGCACAACCAGCTATGGACCTCCCTTGCAGACAGATTCTCCCAAAGGTGGATACTTATTGTAATATTTTTATACCCCGATGTTCACGAAAATTCGAACATACATTTAAACTTTCTGAACTTCCACGGTGGTATAATGGTTCGCATTTGAATGCTGTATATCGTTAGTTTGAACCGCAGTCCGGTCTATGAAATGGCTATGAAGTTGGTATCTTCTGCCTCTCTAAGCATGTGGCCTTAAAGCGTAAGCGCAAAAACGGCTTTGTTCGGGGCTTGGATAATTTGTCCCAGACTTGTTTTATGATCCGGTCAGTAATATATGTACACCAACCATAACCATTTGGTTTGTGTAAAATTTTTTTTGCTTTGTTTGTTTATTATTTTTTACCACTATCAAGTCTACTTGTAGAGTTTCATAAAAACAAAAATACCAAACTGTCGGAACATTTCCAAATTCTATTAGAAAAATAGTTGAAAGAAAATTTTCGAAGATAAAAGATGATTGATTGATGTTTACGTTGAAGTTAACCTATAATAAGATATAATTAAGAATTGAAGGCATTTTTTGGTTCACGCTTTTACACGCCTATAAAACTACAAAAAAAAATGCATTCAATTCTTATAATTACATTTAAATCACACCAAAATTTAATATAGTTGAATTCTTCCTTGTGAATTTTATTTGTGTTAGATTATTTGCTGTTGGAAATTACTACGCCATTGATTGTTTACATCTGACGTCGTCATGGAGGCACGTGCAAGTTCGGGTTTGAGCTTTATTGGGATGTAAAACACAAGTGGTAAAACATCTCTTTTATAATCATGTGACCACTTCATAACCAATCATATTGTAACATTTCAATGAAAAACGGAAAAAAGGTAATTACTAAACAATGAAAAACAAACAAAATACCAGACTATCGAAACAATTACACAATCAAATATAAAAATGGCAGAAGGAGACAAAATCGATACCCTAACACACATACACATGACCGCTCACTTTCCTGGTATGGAACAGACTCTTTAATAATAATAAAAAGAACAAGCAAAGTGTCGGTGTTAAACTATTTTTTAGACTCAAGAAAATGATGCGGTCATGCATGTGCTTTCCACGTGTAAGTAAAATGCCAATCGAAGATAAACATTTTTTTTACTGTTTTATACTTATAACGCTTCATGTTGAAAATGTAGTTCGATCAACGCATAGTTGATTTTTTCGTTGTGAATTTTATTTGTGTTAGATTATTTGCTGTTGGAAATTACTACGCCATTGATTGTTTACATCTGATGTCGTCGTGGAGGCACGTGCAAGTTCGGATTTGAGTTTCATTGGGATGTGAAACATCACTTTTATAATCATGTGACCACTTCATAGCCAATCATATTGTAACATTTCAATGAAAAACGGAAGTAATGTAATTATGATGTAATAAGTATACCTGCATTTTCTGGAAAGTGTCAAAATCGTATGCACAAGCTCTTGTAGTATTTTGACGTTGACAATTCTTAAAAGTACCAATAGATGATTTTACATGATCATGGAACATTTCAGGCGAAGCTGTTTTCCCCTCATATTTCTTCTGTTGTATATAGTAACTGTACAATCTAATTCAGACATTAAAAAAAGAAGAATATCATTATTGGTCGAAAACAGAACCGTGATTCAGGCACAAAAAGGTGGCAGAGTTAAACGTGCTAATGGGACCTCTACCATCTTGACAGGTAGATTCCAGTTTTGTGCATTTTTAACCATGTTCTTCTTTGGTACATCAAAATAAATATGATTAATTTTATTTCTGTTTGTAAATTTGGATTCCAAGCTGAACGGTATCAGTATGCCATTTGATATATGATGAAAACATTCAGAGTTTTAATGGTTTGTGGTTACGTCATTGTATCAGGGATACGTTTTTTTTATTATTACTCTCTTGTATTAAATACTGAACGCTGTGTTACCCTTTCAAAAGTCAGTTGAAACGGTCGGTAAATAAAAACTACTTGCCACGTTGCGTCAAACTAAAGTTCACCTGAAAGATTGAATCTTGCTGCAATTTAATTTGGCAATGACTTATCCTTCAATTGAATCGTTAGTTATGTACTGGTTTAATTCGCGCGTCACATAAGATTTAAAATGGATTTTTCGGTCATTGTTTGTATTCGGAGTGTAAACAGCGAGTATTCGGTCGGATGTTCTCGGAATTCTTCTCAATGTCAACCGTAGATAACAGAAGACGAAATATTGGCAGATGACGTATGGCAACTTTGTCATATTTAAGTAACAAACAAACCTCAGATATGCCTAAACATTTAAGCAGAAAGTTGTTATTATAAATTTACAGATAAAAAGGAATGAAGCGAGGTAAACAACCCGGGGTCCTGTTAGAAACAAAGAATGCAAGCACTTAATGGTAAACCTCCTTAGCGAAAGTCATGGAAATATTAAGAAAAGTTTGAAGATTCCAAGCGGGGTTATCAGAAGCCGTAATCAAAGAAGATTCATATCGTCAAGGGAGAATATGAAGCAGGGACCTTAAGAAGAGATACAGTGTTAGTGTTTTGATGCAATGGGGTAAGAAAGGGGCATATACAAAAAATAAGTATCATATTTCCGAACATTGGTTCATGTGACACAGAGTAGAGTTAATCGCTGTTTAACACCCGCGTTCGAATTGTTCAGGGGTCACCATGGCAACGTGTCTATTGTTACACAGTTCGGGTTACATCTACCTATGTAAACAGTGCCTACCATACATTGAATTTGTCAATCCGATATCTGCCCATAGCAGGCTGTACCTTTACGGAAGGTTAATGTTTTTCCCGATTTCTTTCAGTCATAAAATCGCCGCAGTGATATTGAAAATCATATGAAAGTTGCGTTATACAACCATAACCCATCACAAAGCTTATATACTAACCGGTTTTGATTCTTCTGATTTTATTCGACATATGTAAAAAAAAATAGTTAGCATACATTGTTAAAAAAAATTACGTATTGTAGTGCATCTAATCAGGTACGTTCATAATGAACAAAACAAAGAAAGCCAAATAACTTAAAAGTCTTTTGGCGTAAGAAAACCGAAGGGTCTAAGCAAATTATAACCCAAATCGGCTACGGTCAACTATGCCGGATGGAAGATAAAACTGACGGTAATAGTCCACCAGCAAAGGTACCTTATATGTGAAAGTGATCTATGAAGTTGGTCTTACCGTACACCAAGGTGGTTCCTTATCGTCAGTATCAGCTTTGTAATTAAATCTTACCGGTCAACAGGATCCCTTAACATCAATATCAGTCTTATATTAGGATTAATATGTTGTATAAGGTGTGGGGTGATATATGTTGGTTCTGATAAATCTGGATTGTTCTGTGGTATTTTCCGCCAGTCAAATGGAAACCATATATCCATTGGATCGCCATGCCCTTTAAAAGTAATTCATTCATTACACTCTGAAGAAAAGATACGTGTGGGATTCCCCTTAAATATAAATATATCCCGGTAAAGTTACATGGTTTCCAAATATACATTACCACATTTCTCCCTTTTAAAAAAAAATACGCTGGCTCCACACGAAGGCAAATATAACATATCACTTCCGGTTTTACAGGAGTTCACTTTGTCCAATCCTTTTTATTCTATTTCATTTTAAATTTATGTTCCACTATTGTCTTTTTTATATCTGGATTATAATTGTTTTCTACCATGAACTAACTATCGACTTTGATCTTGGTAAATTGTCGTCTGCCGGTGACGTTGTTTCCAAACACAAATGTAGATATTGCACGTGACACCTGCTTAATGATTTATTTTACGATTCTTTCTATCATTTAACATGTTTTGCTTTTATAATCGAAGCAATTCGTTGGATACCATAGTTTGTATGACATTTTATAGGTAGCATTATTTTGTTGCATTTTATTCTATTTTATTTTAAATAATGTTACACATGTATCGTCACGGTATGTGTTTTCGTATGTCATGTGTTTTCGTATCATTCATTTTATTTTTATTTCCACAGCACACGCATTATTTTGGACGTGTCTTCCGGTTTCTATTGATGAAACGTAAACAGGACTACAACGTGACATCTGTAAAAAATGTTAAAGTCTGCTTTTAAAGACGTAAGTACCAAAAACAGTGAACCTACCTACTGAACCATACTTTTTGTAATGCTAAAAATTTACTTCATTTATAAAGTAGCTGGAAAAAAATCCAGAAGGGCTATATAAAATTGAACTATGTCATCTGCCTCTCAGAAAACCGTCTCTTCCTGTCATGTAACTGTCATGGGGTCACTGATCGTACAAAAGAGCTGACTGAAATGTGCCTGTTTCTTATATAAAATACATGTCACTTTGCAGTGCATTGTGGTTTCAGCACTAAAAAAAAACATCAAAAGTAAACAGAATTTTGAAAGTGGTCATTTTCAAACATTCTATTATTTTATTTAGATGTAGTATGATTTGGTAGATGGCCAGAACCATGAAATTTTAAAACCAGCCATTTCCGGATTTTATATTCGTTTCCATCCCGTATATCGGCCCTGTTTTTACTTCATACGAAAACAGATGACGCCATTTTACTGACAGCAAAAGTTGCCAGATAATCGAGAGTATATTAAAATACAAGAATGGCTTTAAAAACAATCTTATGCACAAAGAAATATTTAACTAGCCATTATTTGAAAATTCCAATGGTCATATGAATGAAGGGTTAACACTGTTAATCGCTATATCGGAAAATCGATAATAGTACGAAAACCCATAACACGATGCTATGTTAAGTTCTCCAACAAACTATATAGTTTCTGTGAATTATTAAAAAAAACACATTCAAGCCTGTTTTGTGTGACCTTCCAAGGGAACATTGAAATATGGTCGTATAAGCCATGATTGTTTAATACAGGTTTAATTAATATGGAATGTACATTTGTATTTTAGTTGAAATGAAAATTAAAGTCACATAAATCAAGTCATTGCTCATTAGAGGTGGTCACTAAAACAGGTGTGACTGTACTGAAAAAACCAATGAACTATATATTTATTGATTGATTGATTGGTGCTTATTGCCAACATTAGCAATATTTCAGCTATATCGTGGCGTTATATCAAATATATAATACCTGTTATTAGATCAGAATAAAGATGATGGTGTACCGTGCTATATTTCATTTTCTTTGGTAGATTAAAAAACTCAGTGAAGTCAGACAGTGTATGGTGTCGTCCATCGTCTGTTGCTAGAAAATGATAAACCAGGTGGAAAATTAACAATGATACTCATAATTAACTACTTTTTAAATTGAGTTTCTATTATTGTTACTCAGGGAAGTCTATGCTCGTTTTTATAATGTTATTAGTTTATCAATGGAACATTGCATTCAATAAAAAAAATGCAGTCATTGCTCACCTACAATGCAATGAGTACCTATTACCACTAGACTTGTGAGTTTGATTTCCGCCCATGGAGAGGAGTACGCGACACAAGTATATGTGAAAAATTTGTCAGCGAGAGGCAGCAGGCCTGTGATATTCTCCGGATACTCCGGTTTCCTCCACCAATAAAAGTGGCTGTCACGATATAGCTTAAAAATGTTTCTACAAATTTTCTACAATTAACTGATTCTAGCAATGAAGATTATGGTATTACCACTAGATACCTCTAAAAATGGTTGATTACTAGGCCCCTATCGGTTGGACAGCATAGCAAGCATGTCATGGCATGCATATGTTTACTTATCTGCTGATCAGGGACGCTCACAATCAATAGATTAGAAAGCAAAATACCTTAAATATCTGTGTGTGCAAGAAAGCAAAATACCTTAAATGTCTGTGTGTGCAAGAAAGCAAAATACTTTAAATATCTGTGTGCAAGAAAGCAAAATACCTTAAATGTCTGTGTGTGCAAGAAAGCAAAATACCTTAAATGTCTGTGTGTGCAAGAAAGCAAAATACCTTAAATGTCTGTGTGTGCAAGAAAGCAAAATACCTTAAATGTCTGTGTGTGCAAGAAAGCAAAATACCTTAAATGTCTGTGTGTGCAAGAAAGCAAAATACCTTAAATGTCTGTGTGTGCAAGAAAGCAAAATACCTTAAATGTCTGTGTGTGCAAGAAAGCAAAAAACCTTAAATGTCTGTGTGTGCAAGAAAGCAAAATACCTTAAATGTCTGTGTGTGCAAGAAAGCAAAATACCTTAAATGTCTGTGTGTGCAAGAAAGCAAAATACCTTAAATGTCTGTGTGTGCAAGAAAGCAAAATACCTTAAATGTCTGTGTGTGCAAGAAAGCAAAATACCTAAAATGTCTGTGTGTGCAAGAAAGCAAAATACCTTAAATGTCTTTGTGTGGAAGAAAGCAAAATACCTTAAATGTCTTTGTGTGGAAGAAAGCAAAATACCTTAAATGTCTTTGTGTGGAAGAAAGCAAAATACCTTAAATGTCTTTGTGTGCAAGAAAGCAAAATACCTTAAATGTCTTTGTGTGCAAGAAAGCAAAATACCTTAAATGTGTATGTGTGCAAGAAAGCAAAAGGGACTTAAACAGGATAGCCAAAATCAGCTAATATTACAAATGACAGTGATCACTGACCGTTGCTTTAATATCGATTGTTTTTTAATTTTTTTTTTTGCAATTGTCTCGACAGTCTGACATAGTTTGTTTTTCATTTTATTACATTGCTGTGAGCACAATAGACATTGAACATGTTTTGTTTTGGATATTTTGCATGCCATTGTGCGATATAGAATATTTTGTTTGTCTTGTATTGACTGTCCTTCTTTTTAGACCTACGCCTTCTGATTCCCCCTTTGGTATCTAGTGGAGCAGGAACTGATTACCCTTCCGGAGCACCTGAGTTCACCCCTGGTTTTTTTATAGTGGGGTTCGTGTTACTCGATCTTTAGTTTTATGTGTATGTTTTGTAGATCGTTGTTTGTCCCTTTGTCCTTTTTCTTTTGGCCATTGTGTTGTCTGTCATTCTTCGATATATGGATTCTGATTACCCCTTTGGTATCTTCAAACTCTTCAAACCATTCTGTCAAATATTTTTCATGTTTTTAATTTCCAACCTTTCTGCACTGATGCGTGGTAGTTCCAGTTATCTGGATGCACAATTAATAAGTGTAATAACTTTATCTGGCAAATAATAGCATAATGCCTGCAATGAATCAAATACTCCTTAACATACTTGCTCCATAACGTTTCCATGACCAAAACCATGTTCCTTTATTGTAAACGCCTTCATTCGGAACAATTTGAGGATGCATCAACATTCGCTTGTACAAGTCTGACGTCCCTGATTTACATATACCAATGATGTGAAAATACGGAAGACATCGGAGTTTATCCCCAGTACTGATCCAACAGGGATTTTTGTAGTTTTGTAGAAACCTTGGCTTTTTCTGTAACAATGCAATGTTAACTATTTATTCAAAATTTAACGATTACACATGTACAATGGCTACAGTATAGGATCAATCACTATTTCCTGTCAAAAGTTAAAATTGTTGACAATGCTGAGTATACTTTTTGTCGCACCGAAACAGAAACTGTCAAACATCTTATGTGGAACTGTTATTTTGTAAAGGCTTTAATAGATGTCAATAGATGGTTTCATTTTCATAATATTAATATAACTTTTAGCAAAACAGCCTTCATTTTTTTTTAAATTTCAAGAGTATGTAAAGGAGATCTGCATAACATGTGTGGTTTTTTGGTATTAAGCAATACATCTATAATGCAAGATGCTTTAAAAATCTTTACCTTTCCAAATATTACAAAACAACTGAAAGACAAGTCAATTCCAGTAATCTAACCATTTTACCGGGCAGGTCTTGTAGAAGAGTAAATAGACGTTAGAGAATATCAAATATAGAGAGACAATCAACAATGGACACTCCAGAGAAGCTGACAGCATAGCGTACACAAGATGAAGAAAAACAAACCAAAGACACAACACAATATGTGTTGGACACCATTATACGCAAGCAAACACGAATAACGTAAATAAGACATGAACTCTCCTACAAACAACTGGAGGTAACGACGAACATCGTTTGGTGGGGTCTGCGTTCCTCATCCTTTTAGTTCTTGTGATGTCCTATTGTGTGTCTTTACATCTTGAGTTCCGTGTTATGATATCCGTTACTATTTCCACATAAAAACGATGTTCGTCTTTACCTCCAGTTGTTTGTAACAGAGTTCATGTCTTACTTACGTTAGCTGTATTTGTGTGCATACAGTGATGTCCAACACATATTATGTTGTGTTTTTGATTTGTTTTTGTGTATCCTATATTGCCAGTTTCTCTGGATTGTCCATGTTTTGATTGCGCCTTCGGTATTCTCTAACGTTTATTTATGCGGAAATCGTAAAGGACATCACGTAAACAATTTAATGTAGTATCTATGTTACTAGTATTCAGGATTTGCTCTAACATACCTGTGTTCTCTGACAACTTACCATACATATCACATCTTCTGTATTATTATGTTTTGTTCCATTGTATTTAGGACATCGGTATGCATGTGCTGTACTGAAGTGTTGATTAATTGTCCGCCTTATACTAAATGGAATTGTTCTGCACACATCACTGGAATTTCTACATCTCCCCAACGTGAATACCAAATACAAAGGGAAACAACTCAATACAATGCTAAATATGACCAGATCTTTGTACTTGATTCTAGAAAAATAAAAAAAAATAAAAAACAGTATGTAAATAAGGGTAATAACAAAATTACCGAACTCCGAACAATCTTACAAAGGGAAAGTCAAAACTCATAATTATATAAACAGACAAAATCAGTCAACAACCGGAAAACTGTGAAAACCGTAATGACCCTGACTTGGTACAGGCATTTCTAAAGAAATGGTGGGTTGAATCATATTTTAAAGCGCCAAACCTCCCGCTCTCATTACGGTTCAAAGGTTCCGGCTGTCACTATAACAGTATTTAAATACAGGAACAAAATAGGTAAAATAGTTGTCAAAGCAGTACCATATTCGGTGACGTAAATGTCAAAAATATTTTTACGTCACACATTGATAAAAAAACACTCTTGACATTTTTCTAGACTTCTTTATCTTTTTACATTTTCACTATATGAAAATGCA
The DNA here is from genome assembly GCA_963680875.1 of Bathymodiolus brooksi. NCBI lineage: Eukaryota > Metazoa > Mollusca > Bivalvia > Mytilida > Modiolidae > Bathymodiolus > Bathymodiolus brooksi. The sequence goes on from OY804583.1 coordinate 63,749,331, forward strand.
TCGCTTATAATCGTTTCTGCAGAGACGGAATACATTTCGACAAGATCTTGGTATCGGAATATAAACTTTTTAAGAGATCGAATAAGGCGAATCTTTTTATAGCCCTGGTCCAGTAGCCTGTTTCTCAGATGAAGATGACGTTTCAGGAAATCAGAATAATTGCTACTGGCCCTTGCATAGCGAATCAATTGCGAGATGTAAACACCATATGCAGGAGAAGCTGGTATATTGCTGCACATGTTTGGAAAATTTATGATTTTAAAATTGAAGTCGTCCCGTTTATCATAAATTTTAGTACTGAGTTGACCACTGTCGTCAAATTCGAGGTATAAGTCCAAAAATGATGCGGACGAAGCTGTATCTGTGGTCTCTTTAACTTCCAGCTCTGGAAGATATATCAATGGAAGAAATTCTGCAAATCTAGAATTATTGATAGATAAAACGTCATCAATATACCTGTATGTGAAATTAAAGGCTCTAGCCTCATGAATCTTCTTATCTTTTACAAGCTTTTGAAGAAACTCCGACTCATATGAGTATACAAATAAATCGGCTAGAAGAGGGGCGCAAGTCGTACCCATTGGTATGCCGACGACCTGCTGAAACAGTGTCCCTCCAAAGGAGACAAATATGTTATCGATGAGGAACTCCAGCATACTGATCACTTGTTCCTCGGAGCAGCATGTTTTACCTTTTTGAATTTTGTTTGAAAAATATGTGGAATTGTAGCCTAACACAACAAATTTTGAGCCATAGTTTCTATGAATAGTTATGGCTATAATGTTTTATGCCACCTGCAACAATATTTCAGTTATATCAGTCAGATTAATTGGTAAAAAAAAACCCGGAGTAAACCAGCGAACTGACGCAAGTCACTGACAAACTTTATCATATAATGTTGTATCGAGAACGCTTCGCCATGAGCGGGTGTCGAACTCACAACGTTAGTGGAGATAGGTACTGATTGCATTCGTAGTTGTAAATCCAACTACCATGACGGTTCCCTAATATGCAATAGAATATATATGCCATTTTTCACGTTGCTGTATATATTCGCATGCATGATTTTTCTCTGGAACGAACAGTCAGACAATGAGGGAATACAAAGTGGAATACATATAATGTATTTATCAAGCTGCTGCATATATTCGCATGAATAATGTTATACTGGACCAAACAGTCAGACAATGAGGGAATACAAAGTTGAAGATATTTGCCGTTTGTCAAGTTGCTGCATATATTCGCATGAATAATGTTATACTGGACCAAACAATCAGACAATGAGGGAATACAAAGTTGAATATATTTGCCGTTTGTCAAGTTGCTGCATATATTCGCATGAATAATGTTATACTGGACCAAACAGTCAGACAATGAGGGAATACAAAACTGAATATATTTGCCGTTTGTCAAGTTACTGCATATATTCGCATGAATAACGTTACTCTGGAACGAGCAGTCAGGCGAGGGAATACAAAGCTGAATATATTTGCCGTTTGTCAAGTTGCTGCATATATTCGCACGAATAACGTTACTCTGGAACGAACGGTTAAGACAACGAGGGAATACAAAGTCAAACACAGTCATAATACAATTATGATTCTCCTTAGAAATGAATAGTGTGAATCTCACTAACTAGACATGGCATGTTCTATGACATTCTTGGTATTAGTCCTTGAAAGCTGTCCTCTTTAATGATTTTTCAATCATATGGTTTTCTAATACTTTTACTTTGAGCGTACATAATGAAGGTTATTATGTTTTTATTATGCCCACTACTGTGAAAATACTTTTATTCGTTGGTACCAATTTTCGTGGTTTCTACAAAATGCAGTGATGCAATGGGTTCTTGAATTCGTGGTTTCAAACAATACAGGCCAACAATCTATTGGAAAATTGTATTTCGTTAGTGATTTTATCTATTAACTATACAGAGTTCTGCAAATTCATGCTATGCAATATCTACAATTGCCTGGAAAAAAGTTATACGGGTAGCTTCATATGTCACTTTTTATCCTTGTTGGAACAAAATCCCACAAATTCGCACAAAGTTAATAAAATTTTTGAAAACTGAAAATGGTGTAACTTTTTAAAGGATTCTCCGATTTCCAAAAAATAAAATGATATGGAATCCTTGTCGATGTATTTTTTTGATATTGTGTATGGATAAAGCCTTTATTTCAAAGAAAAAAATAATGTGACATACCTACATATGTCTGGATTGTTACATGTATATATTATATCTTTAAAATCTTTGTAGTAAAGATATGACACAAAGTGTAATGACAGTTGTGACCGTATTGACAAAAGAAAGGGCTATAGAATAGATGTATATGAGAATAATATACTCATTCGTGGACCATAATGTATAGTGACAGAGCTGGTTCAATCATTGGTTGAAAATGAGGGAGGGGAGGGGACGGGGGTGTCGCACTCGAATAACAGTGTCAGATCACTAGTTTAGTGGAGAAAATTAATAGTTAGAAAGGTCTGAAAATACGATACAATCAGAAGCCGTATTTGTGGTGTGAACTCAGTGTCAAAAGTATATATGTATGTAAACAGATTTTATATAAACTCAATTATTTTATTGTATGCTATATTAAACCAGTATATCTTAAATTTGAATTGAGTATACTAAATTAAGCTTTAGTGGATACTAAAAATAACTTAGACGGGTCTCACTAATGGAGCAGGAACTGTCTGCCCTTCCAGAGCACCTGAGTTGACAACCCCTCCCCCACCCCGGTTTTAGTGGGGTTCGTGTTACTCGATCTTTGGTGTTATATGTATGTTTTGTAGATCGTTGTTTGTCCTTTTGTTTACTTTCTTTTGGCCATTGTGTTTTCTGTACTTCTTCGATTTACGAATTCTGGTTAACCCTTTGGTATCTTCAACCTCTTCTTAGTATGTGCGAAAATACTGATTCAATGCTTTACTTTTATTACATTTATTCAAAACAATAAATTGTGCACATTAGAAAAAAACAAATGTGCACATTTCCTGAAGGTTTCTGACTCCCCCGCCCCCTTCCCCCTTTCCACAATAAACAGTAGTTAAGGATACAAATCATATTTTTACAAAAAGGTGACAGGAAATATAATACTGAAAGATTAAATGATTTGTATTTAAAAATAATGACCTATTAATATAACACAAGCCTATTGAATACAGCTGTGGTTTAAACGATTTGTTCTAAAAAAATATGTCTATTTATGCAACAGAAGGTCATTGTTCTCTACTAGGAAGCTACTTGTAGTATCAGTTTGGAAAATAGAAAGATCTATTTTTTTCAATCTTCATTTGATCTATGAAGGATTTACCTCAAAGTCAGAAATGTAAGATGTCAAGCGACTTTATCTATTTGTAAAATGTAATGTGTACAATTAACTACTACATTGTAGTTGTTGTGGGGAGCCCATCCCCCCCCCACTTAAGAACGGTGTACACGTTTTTTGTGCGTGTGTCTAATGTGTGCAATATATGATTCTTTTTAATAAATGAATAAGTAATGTGCAGCATCAGTATTTTTGTATATACCAAGTTATTTTAGTATATACACTAAATTTAAATTCTACAAAATATAATTAACATATATCATATATTATTATATTTTAATCTATATGATAGATTTTGATTGGATTAAATTAGTCATGTGATAATAAAATAATTGAGATGTTTTGCCAAAATTTGCGCTGCCGGGAAACAACTCTATTATTCCCCGCCGAACAATAAACAATTATTGCCTTCAATGGATGTAAACATCCAGAATTGTTAACTTGAAGGGGTTTGTTTTCCCGAGGGCTTTAGCCCGAGGTAAACAACCCCTTGAGGGTTAACAATTCTGATGTTTACAATCCATTGAAGGCAATAACTGTTTTATTATACCGAACAACAGACCAAGGATTGGGCATTTAAATAAATACATCCTGCTGGTCCTTTTGAAAAGCGGGTCGTGTATAATGTCAATTTCCAGTTCACGAGAGAAATGTCTGCTTAGCCCAAAACGAATACTTTTAAGTGCAGAAAGTTTGTAAGACATCTATGTAAAAGTTTCTCAGTAATTCTGCCAGCTGCTCCGGTGAGCAGTCTCACAAATTCATATCTTTGTCAGCTTCAATAATGTATGCCGTCAGTGTTTGCAGTGCGACTTTGGTGGCATTTTTTGTATTTTTTGAATCCTTGGATTGCAAAATGTCATTAATGTCATTTTTGTTAGCCTTTCTGAATCTAGAAGTAGAAGAATTAGCGACTGCCATCCTGCTGGTCCGACCAAATTGTAAACAAACAGACGACAATGTCACTTTCGGAAAGAATTGTTTCCCTTTTGAGGCACGCAGTGGGTTGTTTATCGGGGAACAATAGTGTTGTTACCCGGTAAACAACTAGTTGTTTCTCGTTTGGGTTAATTTTCACAAAACATTAAAATTGTTTCAGGTCATGTGATTTAATTTAAGCCAATGAGAAGTTAATGAGGTATAATAACACCTATTGTTCCCCGCCGAACAACCCAATTTTCTCCCACAAGGGAGATAACCTATAAAACATTGGCAAAAATATAATAAAACAATTACGGCCCTCTGTGTAGGGAAACATCCAGATTTGTCAACCCTCGGGAAAACAACTTCCCCCTTAGGTTGACAAATCTGGATGCTTCCCTACACAGAGGGCCGTAATTGTATATTGATATACATCTAGAAAAATAATTGCTGATTTGAAAACTGGATTTTTAAGAATTTGTTGTATATGTAGGTATGATAAGGGCAGAAATTGGCCTAAAAAATAGACAAATTATAAATGAAACGTATAGTTTTCGTTGTTTCTTGATTTTATAAGACCTTTATCCCAACTACTATTTTGGTAACAATTTTCCATATTTGCACGTGCGATGACGTGACACTAGTCAATGGAAAGTCTATCTTTTCGTGAAAATATATGAAATCAAACAAGAAATGTGTATTTAATGTCAATTTTCAGAATAGCCACAAGCAGGTACCAACGGCATATTTTAGTATGATGTTTAATATACACATATCTCATTTAATTTTTGTGTTGGTACCCGAGTGTGGAGAGTATGAAATCTGCAATCCAAAAATAATTTTAAGGTCGATTTCTCGTCAGCGGCCATTTTTTATTGACCGTTTTCATCCGTAATAGACAGAAATAGAAATCGACCTTTTAATCTCATCCAAAATAAAGTTTGTTATCGTAGTTGTTTTGCTACGGGAGTAAAACTTGAACAATTTTTATGAAACAGTTTTGACGTTAAATAAATTTTGGAGGTGATTTACTGCCGACCTGATTGTCCATTGAGTCCGACGTGTTTTTTTCTAACCCTCAGTGGTATTTCATGTGTTACTATACTAAAGTATACTTTAATATTATCCCCACAATTCACAAAAAGTACAGAAAACAAAACAAGCAACCAAAAAAAAATTAGTACGTCAGATTATCTTAGAAATTAATTCATTGGACATGTAAACACATCGGAACTTTCTATTTTTAGTAGTCCTTTTACTTTTTATTATTTTTTGTTTCTTTAACAAATATATTTTATTTAGCTCTTTCGCAAAGTGAATTCCCGATGAATAATTGTATTAACGTAATTTTGATTTATATTTAGCTTAATATTAACGTTGCGGTGGCGTAATGGCTTAGCACACATGACTGCCGATAACAACATCGTGAGATCAATATTTTATTCTTACTTATTTCAATAAAGTATGGAAAAACAAACAATATATTTGATAATTCATAATTCATCTAATACAGTACATATGACGATATACCGTGCATGTTTTAGTATAGTACACGATGTCAGGTTTGATTTACATATTCGGTGTTTTGTTTATAATGGTCCTTTTGTTATCCTTACTAAGAATTTCATTGATATAGTCTATCGTTTATGAGTCAGTGCTAAATGTGTAGTATTACTTGGAATATTAGTGGTATGATTTTACTTTAATGAGCCATGACCGATAATACAGTATTACCAAGCATTCTATTTATATAATCTATCACGTTTTACTTTTCTCAACAAAAAAAGTTTGAAGATACCGTAAATATAAATTACCGTCTTCCAATCAAAGGATACTACCGTATTTGTACTATTAGACATATTAGAATCGAAATAAATCATGGAAGACAGAATGTGTTTTGAGTTTTAACAAAACCACTGCCCTTTAAAACGGGTTATATAACATCTCGAGACTAATAAGGTATAATATCCGCCAATCCATGTTAAAACTCCCAACACATTCTGGCTTCCATGATTTATTTCTTAATTATTCAACATGGATTATATCCTCTCCTGCAGCTGTAGCGCTGCTTTACCATGTTATGCAGTTGATTTGGTTCCTTTGACATTCTAATTACTGAGAATAATTTCCTCTGATGATTTAAAAAATAAAAATATCAACATTCGGTTATAAAAAGATTTAAAAAAAGCAATTTACAGAGCTCAGCATTGACGAGTTTCTGCGGTTGCTAGGGATAATATTTGGTTACTAGGGACATTGTAAGGTTTAAGGAATTCTGATAATATATTCTGGTTAGTAAATGATAAGATGTCTCTAGATCTGCTAAGGTGCTGTTGTAGAATTTTTTTTTTGGATTAAATAATAGGTCCATGAGATCTACAGGAAAATATTGTGCATAGGGAGACCTGTTGCTATGGACGGGGCATAGCTATGAATAAAAATATCAAAATGTATTTTTGAAATATGAAATGACATTTGTAGTGTGTATAGCTTGACAAAAATGTACCGCTTAATCAAATATCAAGTCAAAAGATCGTAGATGTCAAAATTCAACCATTAATTGCAATAATATAGGCTAATTTAATGTTTACAAAACCGTTGCTAGGGTGACAAAACTACACAAAAATACTATATGCTACCATAGAGAATTGGAATATTATTTTTAGAGTGTACATACACAGAATATAACATTTTGTCGAAAAGACTATGCAAGATATGAAAACTAAAACCACCATATTTGAATTCCCAATGATTAATTGGACACTCCTTCATTTACGCTGCTAAGCAACAAAGGACAAAGTGAAATCTTAATTTTTTTTATTTTTCTTACCTTTCAATGATTGTGTTTAATATTATATCTATATAAACAGTTTCTGAGATTGGGCCAAAATCTACCCTTATCATACTCACTCCTTTGTTGTATTGTTTGTTGATACCTTTAGTACATTGTATCTTCAAATTTTTCTTTAAAAACAAACAAACAAACACATGCCCTTCTTTGATGTTGATTGGTAATAATTGTTACTACTAGGAAGTTGACAACGAAGAGCAAGCCAATATTTTAGCCTATAATCGTTTTAATGCTGTTTCGTTTGTTTGGTTTTATGGTGTTTAACGCCACTTTCAACACTATTTCAGTTATATCGTGGTGGTCAGTTTAATTGGTGGAGGAAACCGGAGGAACGGGAGAAAATCACCGACCTATCGCAAATCACTGGCAAAATTTATCACATAATGTTGTACATCTCGCCCTGAGCGGGATTCGAACTCACAGCTTTATAGTAGTGATATGCACCAATTGCATACGTAGTTGTAAATACAACTACCATACGATCACTACCACGATGGTGCTCTTGTTTAATGTACATTGTACTTGATTCAAATCTTTGTCAAAATTGTGAAATGATGCATTCTCTTGTATTTGTAGTAGTATCATAAGATGCTATCTAATAACTTCCTCATACTCATCTGAGGTGAGACCTATTTGTTTAAAATCAAGTTTTACTTGCACAAGAAGTCAATCTCCTATATCAAAACAAAAATGCGAAAAATTGTCCTATACAAAAAAGTTAATATTCATTTTAAATTCTTTTCAAACTGATCTGAACAATATGTACATTGTATTTGTACTTTCATAAGAATTGAAAAGGGTTAAAAGATTACATGTCAAAATATACATCACATATTGTCAAGATTAGATGATGTGAAATACAATATTTGCCCCATGAATAATTATTTAAATCCTGATATATTAGGAATATGTGAAACGTTTTTAAATGAGAAAAATAATTAGATACAACAAAATCTACGTATGTAAAGAAGATGAATATTAGATTGTATTCTTCTCAGAAGACATAAAAGTATTATAGTACAAAATTTATCAGTGGAAAGTTACTTATATATATCTAATTTTGAATACAGAAAGCTAATAACAAAACTTAGAATTAGTGAACACAACCTATTAATAGAAAAGGGGAGACATTTAAATATTCCGAGAGAGCAACGTTTATGCTCACACTGTAAGTGCATAGATGACGAGAAACATTTTCTTTTACATTGCACGATAAATTCTGAATTGAGGTCTTCTTTTTAAACATTTTGAACAACGAAAATCAAATTTTTAATAACTTATCAAAATCAGAAAAACTTTCATATATTTTAAACCCTTCAACACCATCTCAAGTAAATAAACTGGGTTCCTTTTTAAAAAAAGTCATTAGAACTAAGGACAGGGGACTCCTAACATATTTACTTGAAAATGTCGATTTTATGTTCTCTTTGTTACATGTTTATTTGTATAATTTGTATAATTGTCACAAACTATATTGTTTAATGACAATAAAAAAAAATGGAATTAAACCTTCTTTTCAGGAGTTCATGCATATGTAAATGGTGCCGATGCAATCACAAGCTGAATAAATGTCCGAAGGATGAACTCCTGAATAGAACCATTTAATCCTTATAATTTTTCAATTTGAATCTTTTCCTTATTTTGATTATTAAACTGATTTCAGGCTTGCTTTCAATCGGATACTGTCATAGTTTTCGTGGGCGGTCGCCATATTGTTTATGTTTTGCCAACAATGGTCTTGATGGCATTAACTTAGGCAATATCCTTCATCACAAATCCGTCAAATCTAAAACTCCACCATATTTTACAATCGTAACTACTCGGCCATTCTCGCTACCCTGCAAATAACCTCGTACGTACATAGTAGAAATTCTTCTTAAATTGTTTGTCGGAAGTTAAGTTAAGCCGCACAAAAATATAATCCACGAAAATCCAATATGGAAGACATACTAAGTAAAATCTAATCATGAAAAACTAATTGAAACTTTAATTGAAATATAACTTTATTAAACTTTCATGTAACTGACATGTGAAAAGTAGTGCTATTTGTACGCCTAATGCATACGAGGTTATTTGCAGGGTAGCGAGAATGGCCGAGTAGTTACGATTGCATATTTTAAGGATCGGTCAGTGCCTATAATTTCGTATGTTTATACCAGACCAATAGCGTCAAAAAAATTTAATTACAAACACGTGTTGCTTGATCTCAATATTGACGATTTCAAATCTAAGCCTCCTGATTGCACCTGTGTAAGTTCCCCATTCATATATAATCCGACTGGCCACGTTATAGCTGGTGACCTTAAAATTATCAACAACACCTCTCAGAGGTGTTCGCCAAAGGGCCTAAATATCGTGAGCCTAAATCCATAAACTGGAAACATATCTTTAAAATACTTATGGATTCCGTCGAGGATTATGCCAGACAATGGGCAAAACGTGAAAAGGAGGACTTAGATACTCTTTCCGAATGGGTGAAGAGTGTGAGCTCGCTCATACAGATTAGAATTAAAAAACTCGGTGGGGCTATGAGCACTTGCTCTACATCCATCTTTAAAGACCCTAATGTTGCTAAACACTTGTCTCCCCTTCATGACAAATATGGTATTGTCTCCGCCGACAAGGCCCCTAACAATATTGTATTTGTGTGTAAATCACATTACATAGACTGCTTGATAAAAGAATTAGGTATTGACACTTTAGTTGGCAACCTTACATATACCCCGACGACACTTACGAACGAAGCAATCCTGGACAATCATAGGTCTGTTTTATATTCCTTTGGAATTTCAACCAAGGATAAAGAACTGGATCTACCATCACTCTACTGGATTTCTAAATTACACAAGTGACATTAGAGAATACCGAAGGGGCAATCAAAATGGACAATCCACAGAAACTGGCAACATAGGTTACACAAGATGATGAAAACCACAACACAATATGTGACGTCCTACACACAACTGGGGGTAAAGATGAAGAAAACCACAACACAATATGTGACGTCCTACACACAACTGAGGGTAAAGATGAAGAAAACCACAACATAATATGCGACGTCCTACACACAACTGAGGGTAAAGATGAAGAAAACCACAACACAATATGTGACGTCCTACACACAACTAGGGGTAAAGATGAAAAGAACATCGTTTTATGCGGAAATCATAACGTACATCACAACTCTTTTCATAGACTCAACATATACATAAGATGGCCTCTATAATTTTTTTTCTAGAATTTGATTATTATAACGTCTAAAAACCTATCTACCACAGGATGGGCTTAAATGTATTACAATCGATATATTTCACCCCTTTTTGATTATTGTTGTACAATATGGGATGAAACCACTGGCAATAATATTGAGAAACTATGTAAATTGCAAAAAAAAATATATCTAGGGTTAATTTTAGATTCTACTTTTGATTACACCTTCAAAACAATTATTTAAGACATTAGGTTGGCTATCCACCAAAAACTGCATGCAATACCATAAAAGTGTGCTGGTGTATAAATGTATCCATAATGGTGTGCCCCGGAATACTTATGGAATCTTTTTACTTCTTGTATGCAATAAACTGGTTATTCTTTAAGATCTACCCAGGGGCGGATCCAGGGGGGCACCCGGCGCGCGTCCCCCCTAAAATTGGAAAAATATGATTTTTTGGCGTAAAATCGTGATTTTTCACACGAAATACCCCAAAAATTTCGCGCCTCCCTCCGCTCGGCGCAATTTTTATAAATGCTCCCCCCTAACTTGAAATCCTGGATCCGCCCCTGCTACCAATATGAGCAATTTACTTGTATTTAGACCAAATTCAAATTTAAAGGAAGAACATTGGATTATTCAAGTACTGTTTTATGGAAGGCCTTACCTTAAAGCATGAAGACAGTAAAAAATATAGACGTCTTCTAAAAAAATTATTCTGAATATTTGTTATTACAACAAAAATATGATAAATAAATATATTTTAGTATATAATATAAAAAATGTTGTGTGTGTGGTTTGAATGCAAGTTACCAGGTATACTTATAATTTACTGACATTTGTATTATTGTATTTGTTTCCATTCATTAATGGCCACAGGAAAGATTAGCTCTATGTTATCTGTGTTACACTATTAAAATAAAGTATTTATTATTATTATTATTATTATTAGTAGTATTAGTGAACCAAAATATGAATGATGCCCATTCCCCCCCCCCCCCCCCCCCCCCCCCCGCCCATTCTTTCCAGTATTTTAGGTGGTGACAATAACAAATTATTATACTGCAAGGTGTAAATGATTTGTACTTAAAGCAAATTGCCTATTAATGCAACACAAGCCCATTGAATACAGGGTCTATTTAAATGTTTTGTACTTAAAACAAATTGCCTATTAATGCAACACCAACCCATTGAATACAGGGTCTATCTAAACGATTTGTTCTACAATATGTTTATTTATGTAACAGAAGGTCATTGATCTCTATTAGGAAGCTGCTACCAGTATCAGTTTCGGAAATCGAAAGAAGAGTTGGTTGGTTTATAGTGTTTAACGCCACTTTCAACAATATTTCAGTTATATCGTGGCGGCCAGTTTTATTGGTGGAGGAAACCGGAGTACCTGGAGAAAATCACCGACCTGCTGCAAGTCACTGACAAACTTTATCACTTAATCTTCATTTGAGCTATTAAGGATTTACCTCGAAATCAGACCCGTCGGAAGACCAAAGAATTTATCTATTTGTAAAATATGACTACTAGTTGTTGTGGGTAGACACCTCCTTCATGAAAGGTGCGCAAATGTTATTATCTAATTTGTACATGTGCAGAATCAGTATATTTGTATATACCAAGTTATTTAAGGAATATTTTCAATTTTTGAACACGTTTTGCGATATAACCTGGTTTGGGGCAGCTTAAGCTTAATAAAACGTTAACCAGTTTATGAAAAGAGTAAACTGTTCCAATTGAAAATATTTCTAATAATTTAATTTTTACACCAAAATTTAATGATTCCTCGATTTTATTTACGATTATTTCATGGGACTATTTGGATGTGTCGTTGGCGAATGAATATTTTGGTGACGTCACAATACCAACTCAGGTTATCAAGTATTACCAAATTTTTCTCCAGGTGGATTAGCCAATCAGTTTGCAGTATTCACATTAAATTAAATTATTTTAGTATATACACTAAATTTATATTTGGTTTATATTGAATTGATATAGTATACAATAAAATAATTTAGTATATATAAGATCTATATACATAAATATATACTTTTTCATATATTGATATCGAAATAATACATCAAAGCCATAGTTTCTATGGCATTTTAACATCGGTAATTGTCTTCAGGCTGATCAGCCAATCCGATTGTAGTATTCAAATCAAATTGAATTATTGTGCTATAAAAACGTAGATATCAAATTTAGTGCACAAGACCCGTTTCTGGAATAACCTTAATCAAGTACATGTATGCTGAAAGCAAAAATATTCGACTGATTTAAATGTCTTTGGAGCAAGAAAACCAAGAGTTCTTAACAGGATAGCCAAAATCGGCTAAGGTCATATATGCCTAAGGGAGGAGAATCTTAGTTTTAATAATAATCACATGATTAAGGAACTGTAAATTTCGATTAAATAAGGGTAATAACAAAATTACCGAACTACAAAGGAAAGGTAAAAACTCATAAGTATATAAACAGGCAAAATCAGTCAACAACCGGAAAACTATGAAAACCGTAATGACCCTGACTTGGTACAGGCATTTCTAAAGAAATGGTGGGTCGAATCAGATTTTAAAGCGCCAAACCTCCCGCTTTCATTACGGCTCAAAGGTTCCGGCTGTCACTAAAAAAATATATCTAATAAACCATGTCAGTGCCGAAGCGCTGTCTACTTGGTGGATGATACCATTTGGAACTAATAGGCCACTAGCAGAAGTATCGACCCAGTGATAGTAATACAAACGTAGATATCAAATTTAGGTGCGCACTACACATTTTATGGAATAACATTCATGACGTACGCTGAAAGCAAACCAAATTTGGAAGCCATATAATTCAAACGTCTTTGAGAGCGATCGTATCTGTAAAAAAAATCATAATAACAAGTTTATTTAAAAGCTTGCGTTTGTTTGCGGGTTTTTTTGGTGTTTTTTTTTGTGCATCTAATGGATCGTTTCTTTTCCCATATATCTAGAATCTTAAGTTTATTAATACCTCATCTCTGCAGCTCCTTCCAAGTCACAATCTGCATAATATTCCGTTATCTAGAATCTTAAGTTTATTAATACCTCATCTCTGCAACTTCTTCCAAGTCACAATCTGCATAATATTCCGTTATCTAGAATTTTAAGTTTATAAATACCTCATCTCTGCAACTCCTTCCTAGCCACAATCTGCATAATATTCCGTATGACGGTTAGGTTAGTACTTATAACGCTTCAGTGCACAATTAACATTGACATAAAAAGAACTGAATAAATTCGGTCATATATCTGTTGAAACACTTTAAACTTAAAAATAAATCAACAATACATGATATACTTATTTATCAGATAAGAGTAATAAATAAAAACGGTATAAAACATGATAGTCATAACATAAAAGAAGTACTATTTGTCAGTTTATTTTTGTAGCTAAATGGGCAATATGGAAATTTAGAAATTATATCAAATATAATCATAAAAAATTAGATAAAATAAACATTAATCAAATGTTAAAAATAGAACTAAAAAGTAATACTGCATTAATTACAAAATGTCTCCTTTTAAATGAAAATATAGGAAAATTATTATTTGAAAATCTACAAACCAAGTTAGCATAATATTCTGCTATCCATTTTTGTGTTTACATGTAACCAATGTTTATTTATTCATTTTTTGTTTAACTTTTTTTTTGTCTAAAAACTAATATACACACTAAAAATGTATTGTAATGTGTAGTATTGTTTTGTGCGTATTAAATGTATGTAAGCCTCAGGAATATCTTGGACTTCTGAGGTCATAAGCAAAATAGATTCAATAATAAATCAAAAAACAAAACAAAAAACAAAAAACAAAAAAAGGTATATGTATTATAACCGAGACGATACTTAACGGTATTTTTGAAGAAGAAATTTTCTAAGACATTTCGACCAAAACATTATTTATGTAAAACTAACAAATTATTATTATTATTATTTTTTATTGCAACTTTACAATCAGATGATCAGATGTGAGCGTTGCGTGACCATTCCATAACAATTTATAAATAGTATCGTTATTTGGCAATTTTTTTGTGGTGTATTGACGTATATTAAAGTGATAAGTAGGTTGGATTATTTTGGGTAGTTGAAATAAAATATGTGTTAAAACAACAAAGCCTCACGTCCGTTCATGCGAAAAAATCCGACAAGTATCTAATTTAGCGTGCACGACGAGATTCCTGAATGAATAACCTTGACCGTATACGTTCAAACTCAGAAGATTCTAAAGCAAAATAACTTGAAAGTCTTTAGGAGCAGGACAAAAAAAAGAGCTAAACATAACAGCTAAAATCGGTTAAGGTTACATATGCATGAGTGCGGATAACCTTGGTTTTGATAAGAATTGCATTGTTGTATAACAGTACATTTCAATAATTAAAATATCCAATATGCAATGTCAGCACAGAAGCACTGACCTCTGGCGGATTATACCCATGGGAATAATAGTCCACCTAAAGAGGTATCAAAGTACGAAAATTATTGTAAATTCCTAAAAACATAGATACATTGATATAGGTTAGACTCTAGATTTGACATCTTTATTTATTATTCGGTTCTTTATTATCACTCTTTCATCCATTAAGAGGAGAGTTTTGAGCCCATAAACTAGTTTAACTCCGCCACCTTTTATTGAAGTGCCTGTACCAAGTCAGGAAAGTGAGCGGTCATGTATTTGCCTATAGGGGTATCTATTTTGATTCTTTCGACTATATTTCCATTGGATTTTGGAAATATTCAGATAGTGTGGTATTTCTTGTTTTTCATGTTATTACACATACCAAGGTATTCATAATTTCATCTTTTCCTACAACAGGACCCAGAACATAAATTATATAGATGCATCATCCTGTTCAATGATGTATTGTACTTGCCCATACCACTTTTAATTTCGTCCAATTGAAACACAGCTTTTATCTTCATAGATTAGTTTCCATATCTGACGTATTGGTCAAGTTGTTGACTCGCAGATGGTTAGTTTTCCGGTAGGAATAGTTTGTTTGCTTGCTTGATGGTGTTTATCGTCACTTTCAACAATATTTCAGTTATATCATGGCGGTCAGTTTTATTGGTGGAGTTAACCGGAGTACCAGGAGAAAACCACTGACCTGTCGCAAGTCACTGACAGACTTTATCACATACTGTTGTACACCGCGCCCTGATCTAGCTTCGAACTCAAAACATCAGTGGTGATAGCCACTGATTGCATAGGTAGTTGGAAATCCAACTATCATACGATCACGGCCATGATGGTCCCTCGGTAGGAATAGTAAATGTGAACTCAATGTATGTTTGTTAAATAATTCATCTTTACCAATGGGACAATACCATGCATGAAAACAATATCAAATTCAATATCCAAGAGTTTTGTGTGTGAGAGGAAGTCAGAATACCAGAAGATATCCTCAAATCTGCCATAAGTAACTGTATAGAATACACCTCAATATTGGTGAAAATCAAGCTCACATACTTCAGAAGGGGCCATTGTGGTCGTGATTGTATCATAAATTGGATATACAACTACCTATGCAATCAGTGTCTATCACCACTAACGTTGTGAGTTCGAATATTGCTCAGGCAAGGTGTACTTGATATCGGTACACCATAGTGTGTCAGTGACTTGAGACAGGTCGGTGATTTTCACCAGGTACTCCAGTTTCCTCCACCAATAAAACTGACCGCCACGATATAACTGAAGTTTTGTTGAAAGTGGCGCTAAACACCATAACCATAACACTAACACCTCTTAATTTGTAATGCATTACATCATACATTGTATATATAGTTATGAAATCTTGACACGTTTTATTTTGATAATTCCATACGTTGACAAATGTTGTTAGTCCACTCTTACTAAAGGGTTGGAAAAAATAATGATTTCCTGTCTAAAAGGAAAACTCTTTTGTGGTAAATCATCATTTTGTGTGTCTACTGTAAACGATTTGAGAAAACAAATTCCAAGATTTAATCGTTTTTTTAAATAATATTAAGAGAACTAAACAGTATCCATACAAGAAATATCCGAGCAATGTCATAGAAAATACTCTGTGAATACTTTATAAATAATTCTTATGTGTTTGCTCCTAATAAAGTTTTCAATATTTAACTTTCCCATCCCACCTACATTTCTGTCTCAACAACAAACATTTCGATGTATTTAATTTACTCCATCATGATCATCCCATATAAATTGTCATAGAATATCATTAATTTCATTCTTAAAACTATTTGGTATGCCGTGCATTTCAAATTCATATCCCATTTGGGAAACAAGGAATTGTTTTAACTTTCAAAGTTTTCCATATATTATCGTTGCTTATATTGTAACCATGGAAACCTCCAATGGTATGTGACCAACGAAAGTTTGTACATCTTCGACGCTTAAGCTTCCGGTTCACTTGAGTTTTCCCCGGGTTTCAGTGGGGCTCGTGTTGATCTATCTTTAGTTTTCTGTGTAGTGCCTTGTAGATCATTTTTGTCTTTTGTCCTTTTTCCTTTGGCCATTGTATTGTCTGTTTTATATATACACATATATTTTATTCAAAAACTACCCCTTTACAACGGGGGCAAACATCAGCGAGGTACCAATGTTTGCGTCTAATAATCATAAATAAACAACTATGTTAAAATTAGCATAAATCATGCACGAACATTTTCATCAAAGAACAAAAATCATATCGAAGTCATTGTGATAAAAGTCATAACATATCATCACAGAAACAAATGTGTCATTCTTTATTAAAACAAAATTATATACAATGTATCACATTATTGTAATTGCACTTAATTATAAGTAAAATATAAGAATAAGGGTAATAACAAAATTACCGAACTCCGAGCAATCTTACAAAGGGAAAGTCAAAACTCATAAGTATATAAACAGACAAAATCAGTCAACAACCGGAAAACTGTGAAAACCGTAATGACCTTGACTTGGTACAGGCATTTCTAAAGAAATGGTGGGTTGAATCAGATTTTAAAGCGCCAAACATATAAAATAAAAGAAACACAATATTAAACGAGTTCCTGATCATCGACACATGACTGAATTAAAATAGTTCACTCTTTCATCATTTTACATAACAGTTTTTTTACTGAACTGGTCAAGCGAGAAACCAAGCTCAGTCTAGTAGAACGCTACCCTTTATCCTCCCAATAAATAACCACGTTTTTTAATAATTAATGTTTGACCCAAATGCATTTTCATGCTTATCTAAACTTTTAAAGCCTGTTCAACTGATTCTTCATTTCTACTGAAAGTTGCATGTCATCGGAAAGCATACACAGTTTCGTTTCAAAAACATTTTCACTCCACGGAATTTTAAAACAAATTTCACATGTACCCCTAACCGCACAAGCGATCGGTTTAGCTTGAAGAAAAAAAGCCGTTTCTTTTCATACAGGCTTATGCATTTCTAAATTGCATTTGAATATAACAGCAAATTTTAGACCCAAAGTTAAATCCTTTTAAAACGTGATTTACCACAACACTATTCTACTCTGTCATCAGCTTTTTCTTGATCTACGAAAACAATTACCTCCTTCTTTATCCTCTTGTCCACGTGGTGTATCATATCACCGATCATTCGATTACTTTCACATCAGGGGGCCGTCGTGGCCGTGATCGTATGGATGGTAGTTGGATTTAAACTACCAGTGCAATCAGTGCCTATCAACACTAACGTTGTGCGATCGAATCCCGCGGATGGCGAGGCATACTCGATACAAGGTTATGTGATAAAGTTTGTCAGTGACATGCGACAAGTCGGTGGTTTTCTCCGGATATTCCGGTTTTCTCCACAATAGAGATATAACTAAAATATTATTGAAAGTGGCGTTAAGCACCATAAAACCAACCACCCAACTTTCACTTCAACAATCCCGTTTTGAAGTTAGTGACACAATTTCCTTATAACCGGTGTCATCAGATTGGCCAATATCTTAGAGATAATTTCATGATCTGTATTGGGTTCACGTTTCTCCCACTTGATTTTTTGGAATACAGGTAGAGAAAAAATTGTGGAAGAAATATGAATAATGTGTAAAAGGAATTAAAGAAATTTACCTGTAATTAGGCTTACAGTGAATCCAGTATAAATAAAACTGGTATTTGAATAAGGAAGAAAATATTTATTATCATGTTTCATTAAAAAGCTAAAATACTCGAAATGCAAAACACTAATAAGTTAAATGCACGACATAAATAATCATAAAGGAAATATTCATATAAAAGTCAAGTAATGTACAGCATTTCACAAATAAATATGTAATACAAGTTTCATGCATAAACAAATAAGCATAAATGATCGGTAGTTTTGTTGTTTCTTTTGTTGGGGCTCTGTAAAATGACATACGGTTCTCGTAGAATACACGTCGTTGGTGTCCGTGTAAGCTGCGCTGCATAGTTGTGTCCTCTCTTCGTCGTAGATGGTGGGTATTGGTGTGGTTTCTTTGATGCAGCGTTCTTTGATAATGTTGATTACTGTTTGAGCATTTACTCTTGCTGAATTTGGTGCGTGTGTATGGTAGTTTGCAACTTTGGTGATAGTATCGTAGTGGCAACTTAGTGGGTGTTAACTGTAGCTGGACATAACGGGACTATGCATTTCCATTGAATTACTAAAATTGAAGAAAAAGAAACTTTTTTGTGCATTTATTGACTTCGAAAATGCTTTCGATACTGTGTGACGTGATGGTTTGTGGTACAAGGTAATTATGTGTAATATAAAGGGTAAAATGTACAATGTAAATTTAGACCTGCATAATAATATAAAATCAAGAATTGTTTATAACGATTCTGTTTCAAATTTCTTCCCATTTTAGACGGTGTTAGACAAGATGAAAATGTATCCCCTTTTCTGTTCGCATTATATCTAAATGATTTGGAGACATTTTTGACAAGTAAAAATGCGCAAGGGGTTAAAAGCATTTCCGAAGACTTCGAAAACGACTTACAAATTTATGTTAAATTATTTACCATTCTTTATGCCGACGATACAGTACTTTTGGCAGTCTGCTGAAGAATTGCAGTCAGAGTTATATTATTTTGACGAATATTGTGAGAAATGGAACTTTAAGGTAAACACAAACAAATCCAAAGTCATGTTTTTTTCAAAGGGGAGGTTACCGATAAATTTAAATTTCAAAATGAATAATATGGAATTAGAAATAGTAAGTGAATTCATATACTTGGGTACAATGTTTCAAAGAACAGTATCTTTCAAGAAAAATAAAATTAATCTGACGGAGAAGGCATCTAAAGCTATGTATGACATTTTAAACAAGGGAAGAGTACATAATTTATCTGTAAGTTGTCAATTGGATTTGTTTGATACAATAATTATACCTATGTTAACCTATGGATCAGAGATATGGGGTTACGTAAATATTGACTTATTAGTAAAAGTACATGAACAATTTTGTAAGTTGTTGCTTAATTTGAAAACTGCAATACCCAATTTTATGCTATATGGCGAACTTGGTAGATACCCTCTGAATATAACAGTTAAGTTGAAAATTTTGTCATTCTGGTCGAAATTAATTGACGGAAAGCAATCAAAATTATCATTTCTGATCTATAGATTATTGTATTTGAAAACTCACGGAAATAATACTTTTTCATGGATTAATTTTGTTAAATCAATACTTGATTACTGTGATTATTCAAACGTTTGGCATACTGAAAATTTTATAAGCCATAAATGGCTAATTGAAAGCACTAAGCTGAGATTAACCGACCAGTTCAAACAAAATTTGCATTCTACTTTGCACTTATCTCCAAAAACATTGAGCTATAGATTATTCAAGTCGGATTTTAGATTTGAAAAATATTTAGAAGTCTTAAATGACAAAAATAGATTTACTTTTTGTAGATTTAGAACATCTAATCATAGATTACCAATTGAAGTATGGCGCTGGACAAAGGTAGAAAGACACAGTAGACTGTGTCAGCTATGTCAATCTCACGAGATTGGTGACGAATTTCATTATGTATTACAGTGTCCAAATTTTGTAACAGAAAGAAAAAATCTAATTCCAAAATACTTTTTCAAGAGACCAAACGCATTAAAACTGTCATCATTATTTAACAAAAAGAAACTTGAAACTATTCGCAAATTATGTAAGCTTATTGATATAATAAATAAGAAAATTAGTTCTCCTTGAAAAAAAATCCATCACACCTCTGTTAGTATTTGTATCATTTGTATTTAACGTTTAAGCATTCTTTTCATAATTTGTATTCAATGTACACCCATAATCTTGATAATTGATGTAATGATATGTATTTACCTTGTATTGATTTGAACACTCACTCTGTAACCTTTGTAACATTGGTTTAGAGAATAACGTTATTATTATAGTAACGTCTGTCGCCTCTATTATTCTTAACCATGTACTGGTGACCATTCATCTCTAGTCGAACGCTACCAAACTTGTTTGGTCCGAAATTAACGCCAACCATAACATTGAGCCGCATGATTGTCTGAAGAATTTATTTTAATTAATTTATTAATAACAACATGATGAACTGTTCTAATCTAAAGGATAATACAGATAATTGTATATATTGAAGGCGTCAAGTACATTACCTAAATATTACAGTTGACATATTAGGCCAGAAAGTCTGTGCTGTAAAGGGTGATATATTCATCTCTTAGTTCACATACAAATTAAAAGCAACACATCTCGCACAGTCTAAATACAGTTCCGAAATCTACCCGGAATATCATAGAACTGTGCAATATATATACCGCTATATACATGATCGTTCACTTTCCTGGCTTGGTACATTCACTTTCCTCTGGCTTGGTACACTCACTTTCGTGGCTTGGTACACTCACTTCCTGGCTTGGTACACTCACTTTCCTGGCTTGGTACATTCACTTTCCTGGCTTGGTACATTCACTTTCCTGGCTTGGTACATTCATTTTCCGGGGTGACGACATTTCACTCTCGTCCAAATACCAGCCACACACTCGCCTTACAAATAAATCCCGGCAACAGTAAAATAAATTGTTTTACAATTCATTAAAGATAGAATCTTATATACACACTCATACTATCTTAGTCGACAATAATCTTAAGTTTCTTGTTACATTTTAATACACAAAATCTTATTTCAATGCCAACAATAAAACGGGATTCTTACATTGATTACAAATAGTCCCGCTAGGTAAACTAAAAGAGCAATGCATTGTGGGATATTTATCCATGACTGATTTATTACAATAACAATACCAGCGCCAATACACAAATGTCTGTTTAAAAACTAATACAATGTTGTGCACCTTTACACATGTTGAACACTGGCAGTACTGAACAACTGATTACTCTGTTGAAATACGGGATCGATTTACGTAAGAATTTTTGAGATTTCAGAAAATACTTGAAGCAGAAATCATTACTACCACCAGTAACTTACAGTAAAATCGGTATTGACAACTAGAGGCTCAGGTGAGCCTGTATCGCTCACCCGACATAAATAAGTCCTCTTAAGAATGTCTGCATGCCGAATACATCTAAGTTACTATTCAAATCCCATACTGCCATAGGGTTCTATGTTAAAACTATGTCTGCTCATGGCAGCCATCTTGGATGGAGGTCGTGGTCACCAGACACAATTTTGAAAGTATACTACGCAAGGACCATCCATGCCATGTTTGCTTTAAATTGGCTGACTGGTTTCAGAAGAGAAGACTTTTAAACAATTTTTCAATAGGGTCCTATGTTAAAACGATGTCTGCTGACGGCGGCCATTTTGAACCGAGATCGGGATCACTGAACACAATTTTGGAGGTTGACCGCCTAAGGACCATCGATGACATGTTTGCTATATTGGCTTACTGGTTTCAGAGGAGAAGATTTTAAAACATTTTCCCCCATAGGGTCCTATGTTAAAACTACAGTATGTCCGCTGAAGGCGGCCATATTGGATGGAGGTCAGGTTCACTGGACACAATTTTGAAACTTGACCACTTAGGGACCATCCATGCCATGTTTGCTTTAAATTGGCTTACTGGTTTCAGTGAAGAAGATTTTTAAACATATTTCCCATAGGGTCCTATGTTAAAACTATGTCCGCTGATGGCGGCCATCTTGAATGGAGGTCGGGGGGGGGGTCACAGGACATAATTTTGAAAGTTGACCACCTAAGGACCATTCATGCCATGTTTGCTTTAAATTGACTTACTTGTTTCAGAGGAGAAGACTTTTAAAACATTTTTCCATAGGGACCTATGTTAAAATTAAGTCGAGTCATGGTGGCCATCTTGAATTTCCGATCAGCAAACGATTCACAAGTTTAGTACAGGACCACCCAATGATCATTCCTGCAAAGCCACAATTCAATTGGCTTAGTGGTTTCTAACAAGAAGATTTTTAAAATTTCAACCAATCAGAACACATTATGGGCCCTGGCAGCCATATTGGATTTCCGATCAGCACCAAAAACAAAAAAACTTGTATATGACCATCCAATGAACATTTCTGCCAAATTTGGTTCAAATCTGTTTTGTGGTTTCAGAAAAAAAGATGAAAATGTGAAATTCCCATAGGGTCCCATGTTAAACTAAGTCGAGTCATGGCGGCCATCTTGAATTTCCGATCGGCAAACGATTCACAAGTTTAGTACAGGACCACCCAATGATCAATCCTGCAGTCACAATTCAATTGGCTTAGTGGTTTCTAACAAGAAGATTTTTTAAATTTCGACCAATCAGAACACATTATGGGCCCTGGCAGCCATGTTGGATTTCAAATCAGCGCCAAAAAACAAAAATCTTGTATACGACCATACAATGAACATTTCTGCCAAGTTTGATTCAAATCTGTTTTGTGGTTTCAGAAAAAAAGATGAAAATGTGAAATTCCCATAGGGTCCTATGTTAAACTAAGTCGAGTCATGGCGGCCATCTTGAATTTCCGATCGGCAAACGATTCACAAGTTTAGTATAGGACCACCCAATGATCATTCCTGCAAAGTCACAATTCAATTGGCTTAGTGGTTTCTAACAAGAAGATTTTTAAAATTTCAACCAATCAGAACACATTATGGGCCCTGGCAGCCATGTTGGATTTCCGATTTACGCCAAAAACAAAAATCTTGTATATGACCATCCAATGAACATTTCTGCCAAGTTTGATTCAAATCTGTTTTGTGGTTTCAGATAAAAAGATGAAAATGTGAAATTCCCATAGGGTCCAATGTTAAACTAAGTCGAGTCATGACGGCCATCTTGAATTTCCGATCGGCAAACGATTCACAATTTTAGTACAGGACCACCCAATGATCATTCCTGCAAAGTCACAATTCAATTGACTTAGTGGTTTCTGACAAGAAGATTTTTTAAAATTTCAGCCAATGAGAACACATTATGGACCCTGGCAGCCAAGTTGGATTTCAAATCAGCACCAAAAACACGAATCTGGTAGAGGACCATCCAGTGAACATTTCTGGCAAGTTTGGTTGAAATCTGTTCAGCGGTTTCAGAGAAGAAGATTTAAATGTGAAAAGCTAACGGACGGACGGACGGACGCTTACCCATGACAAAAGCTCACATGGCCTATGGCCAGGTGAGCTAAAAATCAGCTGTCTGTAAATTCACGTGAAAAATAGTAAGACATTTCCGAAGAAAATACGAGGACTGCACTTGTAACTTTGAATAAAATAGGGGTAATCCTGTATCTTACAGTATAGGTGACGAGGTTGATTTACCCATTATTTTTTTAACAACACTCCAATATGTTTAGGGTTTGACTTCCCTTCGTTGTCTAACATATCATTTACATTTATGAAGAACTGT
Organism: Bathymodiolus brooksi; assembly: GCA_963680875.1. NCBI lineage: Eukaryota > Metazoa > Mollusca > Bivalvia > Mytilida > Modiolidae > Bathymodiolus > Bathymodiolus brooksi. The sequence continues at coordinate 63,773,482 of OY804583.1, forward strand.
TCTCTAGCATACTTAACCATATTGTTCACTTTATTTCTTTGTTCCCGATATTTACTCAGAAGTGAAACTGAATACTAACGCTTAAATTGTTTATGGAGACGGTCCCGAAGACGCATGGATTTTCGTATTGATGAATTAAACCATTAGGCCTGATAGTTAGTTTTCACAGGAATTAATTTTTTTGCAAGTTCAATATATTTATTAGAAAATTTAGAACTCATGTCATCAATGTCATTTAATAATGATAAATGGCTATTCCAGTCAAATTGGTCAATTTCAGAATTAAGACCATCATAATTTCCATGTTTATACAGCCATACCTCTCTTTTATAAATAGCCTGAAGGTCATAGGGGATTGGGAAAAAGGCAATTGTGGCATCATGGTCACTTTTAATTCTATCTACAGTACTTGTATAACATCAGAAAACGTAGTTTCTAGTTCATCCGAGAAGAGTATAGGGTCCAATAAGGCACCTAATCTTGTAGGTTCACGAATACAATTTGTGAGATTAAAAATATTTATAATTTGGTTTAAGCGATGGTCATTTTCTATCAATAAATTTACATTTAAATCACCAGTTATAATACTACGAGGAGATGACTCGAATGCCCTTTCAATTGAAATGTAAAACTTTTCCCAGAAGTTAGTTCCTGCACCAGGGGACCTATAAACAGCACATACATGTACAAGAATTTTAAATCTAGGGAAGATTACTTCTAACCAAATTAACTCCCCCATTAAATTCTAAATCATTGCGTCTTAATACGTGTGCAAGTAATCTGCAGTGTAAACCAAGATTACCCACCAAAGCAGTTTCTGTCGTTCCTAAAAGGCTCATGATATCCTGGTAGTTTAATATCCGTTGTCAGAATGTTTTCATCTAAATGACTTTCAGTAACACAAATTATTGATGAGTCATTACTTATGGTTTGTAAATGATCAAGTTTATGCCTAATACTTCTAGAGTTCCAATGAAAAACACTGACTATACCTTAACCTGAATAATACTGCACCCTCTATCGGCACTATCGCTGGATGAGGGCTTGAACGCTCTTAGTGGTAACAATCCGTCAGCTACTGGCTGGTTCAGCCGACCAATCAAATGTCAGATATTATCGCGTATGCGCATTAGTGACTCCCTTTACTTCCGTTTGTAAATATTGACAAAACAAACACGGAGAAAGATTGTGCACGTGCCTTTGCATATTTAGAAAACAAATACACCTTTATTCTCATAATTATGATTTAAATTGCCATAGATTCACAAATCTTGATTTAAAAAATAAAACAACGTGTAATCATTTTTTGAAGTTTTTATGTTTTAATCTAAATTTGCTAAGATGTCACAATACACATCTAACATGTATTTTTGTAATGTATGTGGGACAATAAAAGAGAATTTATTGTGGATAATAGGGTCGACACGCGTAACTTGCCGTTAACATAAGATTGTATAAATATGGATATGCACAAGTTAAATTAAGGAAAATGGGATGAAATAATTTTTTTTTTTTATTGAAAATAAATATGTATATAGAAAGTTGATTATTTCATAAATTAAAATGATTTTTAATACAATTTATTAAGAAATACCCATCACAATATCGTTATGTAGGTAAATTTATACTTATTAGACTGATTTGTTTTAAAACCATTTTTTTCTTTAATTGTTAACTGACCCAAGTTAGCCTAAATAAATGAAATGTGACTTAATGTGTTAATTATATAAACCTTGCCTTCTATCAATTTTAATTTCTTATCTAATTCTTATTCTTATTATGTAACAATATGGTCAGGTTGTTATTTTCATTGAATGGCATCTCAAAATAGATGGCTTCACAGTAGGAGCTCTTCCTGTATATTGCTTACATCATGTATATTACAACTGACAGCTAATGCATGACAAGCAATTTTAATCAGCCTTCAGTATCATAAAATACATTTGTTTAAATCTTTATTTTAAATTAAATTTAAAAATCATTATAAGAGTGAATTCAATTCAAGCTTTTATTTACTTTCCAACTTTGAAATAAAAATCATTATGTTTTAATATTAAAAAAATAGTAATTATTCATTAAAGTTTTATTTCATGTTTGGTTGTATTTATCCGGATATGTGTATTGCATACAGCATTACAAACTCTTTAGCTCCTCCTATTTTATGTCGTAATACCCATAAGTCATAGCGATTTACTATTTCCGGTTTGACGGATTTTTTCAATGAATGCATCCAGGCGTTAATGTAGCGACAAGCGGGAGCGTAATATAACGACTGGATTATTCGGGTTAACTATACCTTAGTTTCTGGTCCAGGATTTTCAGCTACATCATTGCCCAAAAGCAAAAGTTGTAAAAGTAACAAGGTAAATGATATGTTTTGATAAAAGCATCCAAATATGTAGTTATTGATGAAACTTTGACAATTTATTAGAGACAGTCGATGTATGATTAAAAGTAAAACTAATAGGACGTAGGATGACAATTTTAAGGAAACCAATATGTTTTTGACAACAACAGATCTAGTTCTGAGATAAAATGAACCTATCGCAATTCTGTAAGCGACAATGTCATTACCCATTATCAAACAAAAAAATCAAATAAAAAATATAGCATAGGTTAAACACAGACAAAAAGCATGTACATCAATGATATTGATCATAGAAAACCAAGAGGTTAAAACAGGATGGCCAACAGCGGCTAAGGTCACTTATGGCTTCCTGAACAAAGTGGACATTAATTCCTACTCTATAGGAATAGCATCATCCTCGCTTGTATCTCCGTCTATAAGAAAACGTATATGTCCTAAAATATCTTTAAAGTCAGTTATCTTTCCGACTTCCCTGATCTTTAGTTTATCCCTGTTATGTTCAAATCCTAAAGATGATCCTCTTAGCTGAATGAAAATAAATCGATGCCCATCTGTCACTATGGCAAAGAGAGGGAAATCTGAAATTTCAACTTTCGGCGTTCCAGTCGCCATTAAGGTTGTCTGTAAAACAATCAGTTGTATAACAACCTGCGCAATGGAATTGGCATTCAAACTCTTCACACCTTTAGCTTCGATGCAACCGATTATGTCTTCTTCTTTTCTTATACAATAATTAAATCTACAGTTAGGCAGAAAATTACAATCGATGTTTTTGTTGACTTCGATTTGTAAATTAAGGGCGGAACACAGGGGAATCAGAAGAGCATCTAACACAAGTCTACATTCCGCTTCTGTGCTTGTTTTTGATTTCAATTGCAATAAGAATTCAGAATCTAATTTCCCTTTTCCCGGTTTCAGATCACTACCCTTTACTATTTTTAATCGCAGACATATAGCTTCTTGCACCACTTCATAGATCTCGTCCAGGTTAGAGGGAACCCTAGTCGGGATTTTAATTTCGGTGACACAATTGGCAAAATTGATATATTCTGCAATGTTTGAAACTTTCCATTTACTGCAGGGTTTGTCTATGTCATATTTCTTTGATGGAGTATGCGTATCGCGATCTCTTTTCCGCACGATTTCAATATCGTGTGAAAGAAGCCGTATATCGTTAGCTGATACTTCGATATGCGTTGTATCATCATCCAGTTTCACAACAGTATTGATGGCGGTCTTTTCTTGCACATTCTTGCTTGTTTTTGCAATCTTTGTTGGAATATCTTGAGAATCAACTTGTTGTATCTTGGCATCATCGCGAACCCGTTTTCTTGCTCGTTTATCAATATTGGCTGTGCTTTTATCTTTATATGTTGGACAATTTTCAGTTTTTACTTGCGGAGGTTGATGCTTACTAGAAGCTGTGTCTTTGTAGAGATCTAAATTTTCTTGATTTCCTGTAAACACAACGTTGCCGCCTTTCTTTTCAAGAAGTGTGTTAGCGAATTCGGATGCTAGGCACTTGCTTTTACTTTTAGTATTAATTTTTAAATTGTTTGTCGGCAAAGTTTTAAAACTCTTAATACTCGACAAAAAATATTTCCATTTTTTCTTATTTTCAAGAAGGCTTGTGGGATCCATCTACCTGAAAAAGACGAATAATACATTGAGCACAGATTAAAGGCGAACAGATTACATTCTGGCTTTCTCCAAATTCTGCTTATTCTCGCTAAAATAACTCTCTAATGTATATATTTACTGATGATACATGCTTTTTTGTAATCTTAAGCTTGTGTAGTCTGGGTTTTATACTTTCGTTTTATTTGTCCCTTTGACCTTTTCATTGATATCGTTAGCTAGCACTATAACAATCCAACTCAGTGTGTTGGTCTAGTACAAAGCGGACCTCATCATCATCTTATTGAAAATTAACTCGTTCTCGCCATGATGATGATATAGCTGAAAAATTGCTGAATTGGCGTTAAACAACAATCACTCAATCACTCACTCATTGATATCACATGGTTGTACAAATATGGTGGCAATTTTCCACTATGCTATCGTGTAGATTGTCTTAACATGGGTTGCTTTATACAAATTGGCGATATTGTAAGAGAAAGAGGCAAATAACAAATTTATGAAATAATTGACGACTGTCGTACGTCAGTCATTGTGTGAAAACATTTTGTTAAATAAATTAGAGTAATTTAGACTAGAAGCCAATCGTGAACAATAGTAAACGGGAGGCATAGTAATCAATTCGTCTAAAGTCATTTATCTTTTGACCGATTCATTGCAAAAGATATAACATGTAGGTAAAAATGGTGGTAGGTGTGGGGCCATGGATGGAAGAATAGATGATCATAGGCACAAAATACTTGACAAAATAATAATCTGCTGTAACTTAATACATACATCAGTCTTTATGCGAATTACTTATCCCCTTTATTGGTAAACATAAGAATAACGTCTCACCCCTGCTTCAAACTAGCGGATATCTCCTAATATTTTGTAAAAATCGAAATCAACACAATAAATTGCCTATATATCAGTACTTGGGTAGGCTTTTGTGTAAAATATTTCAGTTGTCGATTTTCCAAATTGTTGTCTAGAGGGTATGGAAAAAACTTTCACCTTTTTACAATTTCCATGTCAGATGATGTTCGTGTCGTTTAACAGCAACACGACGATTGTCACTAGTGGAACAAGAAGTGCTAAACCTTCCGGAGCACCTGATGTCAACCTTCGAATTTTAGAGGGGTTCGTGTTGCTCTATTTTTAGTATTCTGTATAGTGTGATGTAGATCATTGTTTGTCCTTTTCCTTTTGGCCTTTGCGTTGTTTGTCCTTCGTCGATTTGCGGATTCTGATGATCAATTTGGTTTCTTCAAACCGTTTTATTCCAGAAACGCGACGTGTGCTAAAATGGACAACTACATTTGTATTGCTCATTCATTGTGGCATAATACGTTGTATAAGTGTATACTTATTCACAATAAATACTTTTTAAATTAGATAAACACGGTTTCTGAACACTGTACTAAGCCGACAAGTAGATTCACGTTTAATTATTGGTAGCATGAATAAAGGGGTATTAGTAGTTTAAACAATTGTAGTCTGTTCTGGACTTGTCAATGTATTTTTTTTACAATTTGCAAACATACAAAAAAAATGTAAAAAATGCGTTTGCATCATGTTGTTTGTAGAAACAAATACTTAATATGTAATTTGATAATAATAATTGTAACATGACCCAAGGTACACCCAAATAAGGATCAATGACTACAAGGAAATGAAACAGTGCATAAATCAAACAAGGAAATGATATCAAACATGATACTAAATAACACATCATATAAATGTAAACGTATGGAGACAAGAGACTCCTGTCCAAAGCTCTATTTAAAGACAGTAGTAGTCGTGATCGCATGGTAGTTGGATTTACAACTACTTATGCAAGCAGAGCCTATCACCACTAAAGTTGTGAGTTCGAATCCCGCCCAGAGGAGATGTACTCGATAAAACATTATGTGATAAAGTTTGTCAGTGATTTGTGACAGGTCGGTGGTTGTCTCCGGTTTCCTCCACCTCTAAATTTAACTGAAATATTGCTGAAAGTGGCGTTAACCACCATAACCCTAACTCTCTATTTAAAGACTGTTTAATAAAGGTGACGAAAGACTGGTAATGTGTTGATATAATCAATTCATGCACGGTAAAATAATTACTGAGATAATTCAGAGACACACTACATCAAACTCGGTACCATTACGTTTGTGTGGGGTTTCTATTTTTTTATCAATTGAGGGATGTTTTTTTTCCATTTCTTAAAGTAATATTACACCAGTTTGGGTTGAAACATTTTTTCCCCTGAAAATTCCATTTGGAATACGGCGGTACCTTAACTAAGCTACTCATGCATGTTTCAAGTCGAAATATGTTCCCAACAACTAGAAATCTGCAAATCCGTGTGCATGTTTTTCGTCCTCGCCATTGTTGTGGAGACTAATTAACTTTCGGTTGTTTTGTTCCGATGATTGCCGAACATTATACCTCGTGAAGAAAATTTTGGTCCGATGATTGCCGATCAAGAAAAGATAAACGGGCGTCTTCGATTTGCGTTTCAATTATCTCCCTTTTTGAAACCTGGTGGTCAAAAGTAGACATTTATTTTTATGTTGATATGTTTTATTGATATATTTTGTAATGATAAGGCTATTTGTAATATATTTATGGTATTTAATCATTGACAACCTTCTTCAAATAAAATTTGTTAAGAAATTTGCAGAATTAAAACAATAACCATACCAATGTCAAGGCGACGAATGTTTTATATAATGTTTAATATTTACATTTTCAACTTGTTCCAAGGAACCATTGGCTATTAACAGTATGGCCTACTTAGTATAACTTTTGATCCTGCTTCTATATGAGTAGTACCCAATCTATTTGTTTTTTGGGAGACTAAATTTTGTTAATTTTCGGCTTTAAATTTACATTAGCTTTAACCCCAGAATGCTTTAAAATATAAACTTTTTGTTAGCTGCTCACCACATCATGTTTTTCTGGGTTGATTTTGTACATTCGAACCTCAGTGCTACCTACCTAGGTTATTTTTTATATTGGTATTTTACAATGGTTTTTGCATCTATTTTTTTTTGTACAGTATTTACTTGAAGCCTTTACAATTGTTGATTTTTATGTTCTGTTATATCATGCCTTTTGTTGACTACATAAAGTATTGAAAACTTATTAGCCTTAATTCCTATTTCCATAAGCTCGAATCCCAGTGGAACAAACCTGGATATGTCTAAATCTCATTTTGTATCCATCGTCAACTAATTCAATCACTTTCTGTAACATGAACGTGTTTGGATATGTCTTGCTTGGTGGTTGCCAAGCAAAAAGCTCACAGACAGACAGACACAGGATCAAAAGTTATCCTTTTTTTATATTTCAAACATCAAAGTTATACTAAGTAGGCCATAGTTTTTTTTATCTTTATTTCTATTAGTAGATCATACTGTTAATAGCCAATGGTTCCTTAAAGGGATATTGTCTACCAGCTGCGTAATTTTTTCATACCCAAAATTATTGTCGATTTCCGTACTGACCTTCATAAAATGAAGATTAAACACCGAATTATTGATGAATACGCTCCGAAACGTTGTGTTTTCGACTAAAAAAGCTGACCATCGTTACCGGAAGCTAATTAATTATGCACAGACCTGGGCGAGGCCAACTCTATTTATTTATCTATTTTTATGTCAGTAGCTCGGATGCTGCAGCATGGATATTGAGGTAAGTTTCTATAAAAGTTGAGGAAAAAAGCTATTTGCGAACAGATTGTATCTAAAAGACGTAGAATAAATAATGTCTGTATCAGGAATAGATTTTCTTTGATGAAAACTACATGCCTTAACAGATTCAGCCGATATTTCCACGATAACCATTGAAAACATGCCAGGAGGCACCCCATGGCGACAAGCTCAACTACGTATTTTCGATCGAAAATTTTTGCCGGCGTTAAAAATAACTAAATTAGTTTTTTTCTTCTTATAAGTTATGAAATTGTTCCCCGAGATTTTGATACACGTGTTAAATTAATTTATTTTAGCCAGTTTTACCGACAATATGAAAACAGACATAGATGTAGAACACAGTGAAATACATGTCTGATGAAAACGAATGACGTAGTCAGTGTTATTTTATTTGTTAATTGACTGGAATGTTTCAGAGAAATTTGGGCTGGATTAGAAACAAAAGAGACCTTACTTCTAGTTCCACAAGACAGTTGCTGCAAAATAATATGGGACTGACCATTTACCTTGAAGGGGGCTATGTCACGTTTTTTCGCCGTAGAAATGTTTTTTTCAGACGCCACAGAAATCATATTTTCTTATTTTCCGGCGAAGTGCCAATCTAATTAAAACAAGGTGAACTGTGATCTAATGCTCACTTATGATACCCCTGCCACTTCCCATGATATGGGGTACCTATATGAAGCTTGTGACCAAATACCAGATTTCTGCCATCAATAGTTGTTGAGAAAAATGTGCATATATGTTCAATGTGGATAAAAACCAACTAAATCGGCAAACAGGAAGTAGGAATCTGATGGTTCCAAAAACGCTTCCCACGATATGGCATACCTATGTGAAGCTTGTGACCAAATATCAGATTTCTGCCATCAATAGTTGCTGAGAAAAATGTGACGAAAAATATTTTGGAAGGACGGACGGACGGACAGAGGTAAAACAGTATACCCCCTCCCCCTTCGGGGAGCGGGGATATAATTAGATCTAAAATAGAGAGCAAGTGCGTAGATCTAATTTTAATTAGATTGGCGAAGTGCTGGAATAATTTTTTTTCTTCAAAATTTTGTATATGATTATACTGTGAAAATGTCAAGTCGGAATATATTTTTTTCTCCTGTCCAGCCAAATTTTTTTCTTCAAGATTCAGAATCAAAATAATTTTTTTAGGAAAACAAACCATATAAAATTAAAATTGAATAGCCTGAGGGGTTCTCCCATATACCAACAAAAAAAACGAAATAAAACTGTGGTCATAAGAAAGTCCCACGAGAAAATCTTTCCTTCCAAAATAAGACTTTTTTTTATTTCTCTAAACTGAATTTGTGCAAACTATTTCACTTATAATGAATTATATTTCTTTTTTAAATAGAGCTCATTTTTCTAGATGAATGTATAACCATCTGTCTTTACTCTGTTTTTATTAAATCTCTTGTCTTTATTACAGGACTTTGATCGGATTGTCCTTGATGAGGCAGTGTTGGGGGTTGCTAGAATGTTTCGAGAGGAACTTGTAGTAATGCCCCATGACGAGGATTACAACAGATCCAATAGGTATGCAGCCTACCGCCAGTATACCATTTGGGCACATGGCAGACTTGGAGCTGGGGTCAGACGTGTGATCCCAAGCTGTTGTACTTGGAAAATTAGGGACAAGTATCCTGATCTATATGGACAATACAAGGGTTTCATTCCTAGACGATTTAATTAAAACTTGTTCATGAAATATTTTATATTTTATCCCATATACCCTAATGATAAAGTTTACCACTTGCTTCCCTATGGTCGGTGGTTGTCCGGGGGTACTCTGGCTTCCTCTACCACTAAAACTGGTCGCCATGATATAGCTGAAATATTGCTGAAAGTGGCGTTAAAACACCAAAAATAAAAAATAAATCAACCCTAATGAGTTGTTAATTTCACAAGTTGGTCAGTTGGAATTGTAAATTTAATTTGAAAGTTTTGCCATCTTATTATTATTTCTTGTTCTATCAGCACTGACAACTTCTTCTAAAATGGACTGACAGTCTTTTATATAATTCAAAACCATACTTGGTAGAGATGTTTTCTATGATGTCCTACACAAGAGTCGATACTTTTGTGCAGATTCGTCAAAAAACATGGCCACCATGTGACTTTGAAAATTCTGATTGGTCGATTTTCAAGAAACTTCTTCTCAAGAACCGCTGAAGGGATTGAATTGAAATCTGGTATATATGTTTCTATGAATGTCTTTAACATGTGTTGTTACTGTTTGAAAATTCAAAATGGCCACCAGCGGAGGTCAAAGTTTGCATTGAAACTCTATGGGAAACAACATTTTCATCTTCTTCTTGAGAACAGCCGAACAGAATTTAACCAAACTTGGCAGAGATGTTTCTTGTGAGGTCCTAAAAAGTTGTCCTGGTTTGTACTAACTAGACCAACACACTGAGTGCTATCATTATTGTGCATTGGACAATTTGTAATGCCCATTATCCTGACTTGGGTACTTTTCCGCTCTAAATGTGCAGAACTTCTGTTAGACCAGGAAAAACAAAGAGTGACAATCTAAATTTATTTTATGCGACAATATAGTAAATTGTTTTGTCTTGGTCTTCAAATCTGGATTTCTGAGATGCTACAATATTATCCCGAGTTGGAGGTTGTGGAATTGGTGTAAGATGGACCGAGATTCTTCTGGGATCATCTACTTCCAACTGCACACGTTAATTCATTCCTTCATTATCTTGCAGTCTCATACAAATGATGACCCTTAATAGTCTTGGAACATAGGAATATGACTTGTCAGCTTTAACAGGCTGCACAGACCATCTAGCTGTCTTTTTGTTGTAACTTCTCTGCCACCTGAAGTAGAAAAATACATACAATGTAATTCACAAGAATAAAACAATAGAATTGAGATTATGATCTATGGAGCCCTAACTTTCAATTCAAGATGAATATCTCAAATGTATAGTGAATGAGCAACTAAACATATCATTACAAGTTCACTTTATGAAGGATTTGAGTGATTTGTAGACAGATTTTAGGTTGTGGTCATCCCTCAAGAAGTTCTACGGCAGGCATCACGAGCTGGTCAATGGATACAGGGTGTCTGTTACCCAAATCAGAACTGATCTTCATTTGTTGTTGATGTCTTTCCCTTCATCGGAAGGGACTTCTACCGGACTTGACCATGGACAACGCAGCAGGTTTGCGACTTGCGATTGACCCTTCTGAAGCCTATGATCAAATATCAGATTGCTGCCATTAATAATTACTGAGAAAAATGTTATGAACATCTTGGGACGAACGGACGGAGAGAGGTAAAACAGTATACCCCCCCCCCCCTTCCACTGGAGTGGGGGTATAATAAAGCTCCTATGACATATGATCATGCATGGTTCTGTTATTAGGACAAAATTTCAAGTATGTAAGTTACAACTGAAACATATGAAATTAACATGACAAACCTTAGAGTGAAGTTCATCGTCAGAATCATCACTGCCCTCTTCAGTAATATCTATTGAGAGACTGTAAGAATAAAAAATAATTGTTTATTACAGTGTATGTGTATAATATTGAAACACATTTTGTTATATGGTTCTGATGTGCAGCTGTATAACGAAAAAGCTTTTCATAATAATATTAAATCTATATACATGTATCCAGCACACATCTACACAACCCAATATAAAGAGACAAAATTACATCAAAGTTCCAGGAAAAAATTTGGTGCGCCAGACGTGCATCAATTCTGTCCCAGTTTGGTTTCATTCCCGTAAGCAGACTTGGGGTCAATTACTTTCAAATGTAATCGATTACATTACAATTACTTTGCAATTTTCATGATTACATTACATTACGATTACATCAATTTTCAAATGTATTCGATTAAATTACAATTACTTTGTAAATGTATTCGATTACATTACTGATTACATTTAATGTCATGACAACCAATATTAGTGTTTTATGTTATAATTTTTTCATAAAATAAGTTGTGTCTTATTACTATGACCAATATTCATTCCATCTTATACTATTAGTAAATATTATAATATATTTGCACATTTTAATAATATATATCAAATAATTTCAAATATCCTGTCAATAGTTTATTGTGGATAATAAACTAGCAGTTAACCTGAGCCACAGATAAAATTTGTAATTAAGGTCTTATTTATGACACCAAATTATGTAACAATCATCATTACTAAATTTCACACCATTTACATGGGGTGTCCTTGATATATAATTCAGAAGATAAAAAAAGCCAAGTCATTCTGATTCTAAACATTTGCTTAAAAATATGCATAATTTCTCAGTCTAAATATGAAAACTAAATCTTTAATTTATGTAAATAGGTTTAATAAAATATAATTTAAAATTTTAGAGCTGTTTTCACTGAAATTTTTAAACCCCATTGAAATTGAGATATTATTTGTTTGGATATCAAGTCTTTGAAGCCAGAGACTGGGAATGACGACCATTGTAAGAGTCGGGTGAAATTTGGTCGTAGTAATATTTGTCTTTTTGATGTCTTTGAGAATAATTTGACTTTTTAAAAGTGAACTACAGTATGAGGAATAAGAAGTGTGTCAGAAATCAGGCATAGTGTGTAATAAAAATCGACAAGGAAAAGTGATATTTAGGATTTTTTCTAGTGGATAAGAACGATGTTCTATTTATAGAGGGATATATGAATGTAAACAACTCATTAACAAAGGTGAGCTCGCCAAACAAGTTATACATGTAATATCATTGTTTATCGAGAACTACTGATTACTGATTTAAAAACATTAACATGTCTCAACAAAAGATGATCACAAGTTTTATTTCCACTGCTTCTGTCCAAAAAGTTTCTGAAAATGTACCCAAAAGTATTTCGTCAGAAAATATAGAATCCAGTCGAGATGTAGTTTATGACGAAAGGCCGCCTAACGTAAAATTAAACCCAGCCAAAAGATTTCATTCATGTTTATCAAGTGATTCCGATCACAGCCTATGTATTGAAAATGAATTAGAAACTATTAAAACTACTTTGGACAAAGTTGTAAAAAGAGATGATATTGAAAATATCGTATCTAACATCATGGGCAAACTTGTTATAAACTTGAAGAAAGAGATAAAGCAAGAAATAATGGCCGAAGTAGGAAAAGAAACCACAAAAATGAGAAACGAGTACAACGCAAAAATATTGAATATGGGCGGGCGAATTGACGTTCTAGAATTCGACAATGCAAATTTGACAGAAAGAAACGCTGAGCTACACACTGAGCTCAAGAGTTGGAAAGAAGATATCAAAGAAATAGGAAATAGGTCGACAGACGCTATGCGCCAAGGAAATTGGAATGAACAATATTCCAGGAAAAAGAATGTAAAAATATATAATATGCCAGAAAACAGAGGCGAGAAACTTCCAGTTAGTTTGATTAATCAGTTGAAGGAAAAACTTGATATAAATATTGATCGCTCAGATATTGTGGCAATGCATAGAATACCAGGAAGACCTGCAGCACCAAGACCAATATTGATCAAATTTCTGAGAATGGAATCCAAGATCGCCCTCCTCCGCCGGAAGAAGGACATTAGTGAAATTTTGCATGTGAAAATCGGAGATGATATTACAAAACAAAATCAAGGACTTTTAAACAGACTACACCTACATGATAAAATTACAAGTGCTTGGTTTTTCAATGGACACGTATTTGGTACTGATGAAAAAGGGGGTCGATACAAGTTTGACATTTATGATAATATCAATGAGAAAATAAGATAAATATCAACATTATAACATGTAGAATATAATTATGTAAATTGTTAATAATATTGTTAGTATCATTTTCCCCAGTAACCAATTAATTATTGCTTCTATTTTGTCGTTTGTCTCTGTTTTGCAATTTTTACTTTTATAGAGCACGGAATATTTTCCATGTCGTTACCGGATATGTATTTGGTTGTTTTTTTCTTAATCATAACAAAACTTCCGGTTGTAGTACTAGATAAGAAACAGGATAAACCAATAAATAATCCTAATTCCTACAGAAGGATAACTGTGTCAAGCGTTATCGGAAAATTGTTTGAGAAAGTAATTCTACATAAAATTAGTCCGTTACTGAAAGAGAGTCAGAACCCCCTACAGAGAGGTTTCAGCAAGGATGTCGCACCTACTAATGCTAGTCTATTGTTAACCGAGGCAATAGCAGAATCTCTAGATAATAACGTATCTTTATATGCAGCCTACATTGATGCTTCAAAGGCCTTTGATGTTGTATGGCATGAATCAATGTTACGTAAACTTTTCTACACTGGAATAAGTAAGGAAACATGGATATTGACAAAGATGCTTTATCAAGATTTACACTCTAAGGTTAAATGGGAGGGAAAAATATCTAGTCCATTTTATGAACAACAAGGTGTCCGTCAGGGTGGAATGTTATCCCCGGAATTATATAAAGTCTTCATAAACCCGTTATTAGATTTCTACAAGAATAACTATCTTGGTTTCCGAATTGGTTCCATTCAAGTTAACTGTCCGACCTGTGCTGATGACATTGTTCTATTAGGACGATCACAGTTAGAACTTCAAACAATGCTACTAGGCCAAGAACAATATGCGAATGACGAAAGATATATAATTAGCGAAGCCAAAAGCAAGGTAATGATCTTCAACCAAAAGAAACAACATATTGATGAAAATTTTACACTTCACGATCGCCAAATAGCTCATACGGAATCTTATACCCACATTGGAATTGATAGAAAACTACGAGGACATGATCTGATAGAAAAGAGAATCAAACTTGCACGAAGAACAACATACGCGCTGATGGGTACCGGAATGCATGGGTATAATGGAATAAACCCCAGTGTTATTATACGTATGTGGAATATGTATGTGAGACCAAGAATGTTATTTGGACTTGACTGTGTATTACTTTCTAAGAAGGACTACTCAAAACTATCATCATATCATAAATCCTTTTTGAAGATGATCATGAATCTGTCAGAGCGCACAGCGGATGCTGCTATTTATATTCTATCTGGTGAATTACCATTAGAATCGTTCATACACTCTCAAATACTTTTGAAGTTGTGTTCCATTATTAGATATGGAGGGATTGAAAAGGAATTATGTATGCGACAGGTGTTAATAAAAGACGTCTCTTCACACAGCTGGTTTTTATATGCAAAGGAAATTCTGGACTTTTATGACCTTCCATCTGTCTTTGAGCTGATATCTGTCACCCCCTCAAAAGAGAAATGGAAAACTTGTATAAAGAATAAGATTCATGAATATTGGAAAATGCAAATTGAAAAATGGTCTGTAGGTAAATCTACTATCAGATACTTGATTCCAAGGACGAAAGAAAATGGAACTGTACACAATGTTTGGAAAAATGCAGGCATGAATCGGATAGCTATTATGAAAGCGAGCACAAAGGCCAAACTATTATCTGGCACATATATCTTGCAACAAACACAGTCGAAATTCAAAAAGAGACAAATCTCAGCAATATGTTTAATGTGCAATAGTGATATTGAAGACGCTCCTCACTTTCTAATAAAATGTCCGTCATTGGAACGAACTAGACAACCATTTATAGATAAAATTAAAGCACTACTAAATACAGTGGATAAGGAACTTTACAAGAGTATTTATAAAAATGACATTAGACTCACTCAGTTAATACTGGATGTCACCAGCCCTACTCTTCCAATGAGGTTTCAAACAGATGAACTGATACATGAAATTGAATCTCTTACAAGAGGACTGTGCTTTGCATTACATCATGAGCGTTGCAGACTGCTAGATATTGCTGTAAGGCCTTATTGACTTGGGTATTCTCAGGGCTCCTGTCATTACTAGTTCTATATGGATGTTAAAGAAAATTATACCTTTTAAGAATAAGAAATGGATACAGTTAAACTTAATTTTACCTTTTTAAGAATAAGAAATGGTTGCAGATAAACTTAATCTTACCTTTTATGAATTTAGAAATGGTTATAGTTAAACTTAATTTTACCTTTTAAGAATAAGAAATGGTTACAGTTAAACTTAATTTTACCTTTTAAGAATAAGTAATGAAAAATTTATTATAAATTTTGCCTTAAGGATAAGACTATGGTCACCTTGATATTTTTTTACTTTTTATGGATAGAATAACTGTCGATTTTACCTTTTAAAGATAAAGATTAATTTAATAAAAATTAAATCTGAATTTTTAGTATGGATGTTATTAAAGTCGACCTATACCTTTAAGGATGTGATTAGGGTTACTTTATTATATTTTACCTTTTAAGAATAAGACAACTGTCAATCTTACTTTTAAAGAAAAGGGTTAATTTAATAAAAATTATGTCTGATTTTTAAGTGTGGATGTTATTAGAGACGACCTACACCTTTGAGGACATGACTGTGGTCACTCTGTTATATTTTACCTTTTAAGAATAAGACATCTGTCAGTTTTACCTTTTAAAAATAAGGGTTAGTTATATAAAAATTTAGCCTGATTTTAAAATATGGATAATATTATTACAATACCTAGTATAAATTCTTCAATACTTGTTAGGTGGTTTTATCTTTTAAAAATTGAGAGATCCTAATAAATCAAGGGTGCTCGACATATATATACTAGGGTGACATACATGTATGAGCATAAACCATTATGTTAACTGAAGGAAATGGAAATGAACCAATTTATATTATCAGTGAAAGGCTAATCAAGTGCTTTGTCCAAGGAACTGCAGAATACTGCTTATGCAGCTTACATAGAGACATTGTATATAAATTACAAACTGTGAATATGCGAAATTATATCTGCGGTGGCGGAATACATGTATAGATCATATTAACGGTGGTGGTTACCGATAGAAACTAGTGGTGGAGGTTATTGGTCTTTTAAATTCCTGAATTATACTGAACTTGGATTCCTGAATATTGAAATTGGTGAAGAATTTTCCGGAGCTAATTAGTACATATCAGCAGCACACCTGCAGAAGTGGTTCTCCGAGTAGCGGAGGGATATACACATAAAGAAGAAGACTAGTCATCAGCGCAAATAAAAATGTACAAATGTAGGTGTGCCTTTTCATAAAATGATAGTATATATGCCCCAGATTATGAATTTAGATAACGGTACACTGTTTTATACACATCATATTATGACAAAACGGAGATGCATATCCTTTTTTTTGTTTTTACTGATAGACTTATATTATTGCTTCAAAAATATGATCGTATTGCCCATATTATAGCCATGCTTGTCTTCTTCTTCTTCTTCCAATAAAGTTCTCTCCTCATTGATCCTTAGTATTACGTCTTTCTATATCTAATTAATATGCATCGTAGTCGGTATTTTACACATATTATATATACGTAAATGAAATTATATTGTCGCATTGCGTCGTGCGTTCAAAGAAATAATGTATTATGAAGGAAATATAGCTATATATACAAATGTATTAAAAAAATACTTCTGAAATAGAATGCACTTTTATTGTTGTAGACTATGTAAGGTATATTGTATACACAATTAAGTTTACTTAATTCATATTATATGATCCACTCATGTGACAACACATGTATATGTATGTATGTGTGTGTGTGTGTATATGCAGTGTATGTATATATATATATATATATATATATATGTGTGTGTGTGCATGGTTTAATGAACTTAAGAGCAAGACTATAGTATTAGAATTATGAGTGAAAATTCTAAGAAACAATTTGTGTTTGTGTTGTAAATTATTTAGACCTCTTTTAATTACATATCAGTGACTCAGAATGGTAGTAACACTTTATATGTTGAAGCTCTAAACATCACAGACATTTATTTCATTACAGACTGACTTAAATTAAAGTTAACTGTGAACAGCAATATCTCTTCAAATTTATCTATTTTTTTATTTTTATTTTTTTCCTTTCTGCAAAAATTTACTTTCTTTATTTATGGTTACTATAATTACATATATTTATAAGAACCAGAATTTATACATGAAAATTGCACTATGGGAAAGGGTGGGAAAATTGTATATATCTTTTGTAAATGAACAGTATGAGTACATGCATGAGACTTATGGCAGTGTAGAAATGTATACTATTTATAATTTATTATTTCTTATTTTTTATATACCAATGCCGCTTCCAGATACATTGATTGATTATGTGTTTTTATATTTTCAAGATAGTAGTTTGTCACGAATTCCCTTTTCTTAATACATGTCGGCTGTAGTCATTGGGTCAATTAATTGTAGGGGACTATCAAATAATGTAAAGCGTTGTGATATTTTTAATAAATGTAGAGATATGTATGATATATCAATTTTAGTAGATACACATAGTACCAAACAAAGAGAAAAACAATGGCAGCACGAATGGGGATATATAAGTAGGTTTAGCTCTCACTCCAGTGCAAGCAGAGGGGTAGCAGTGCTTTTTAAAAATTCATTTGAATTTCATATAAATCAGGAAATCATTGATGAATGTGGCAACTTTATTATTCTAGATATTAATATTCAAGATTATAGAATGACATTGGTTGCAATATATGGTCCTAATGAAGATAACCCAGATTTTTTTAAAAAGTTAGTATTTAATATAAACCAGTTTGACAATTCATCAGTGATAATAGCAGGTGATTGGAATGTTGTTCAGGACTATAGAGTAGATACTGTCAATTATTTAGGAGAAAATAATCCCAAGTCTAAATTGGAAATTCATCAAATGATTAATAATATGGATCTGGTTGATGTTTGGAGAGATAAAAATCCTGGCGTTAGGAGATACACATGGAGGGGCCCTAATAAAAAACAGAGTCGACTTGACTATTTTCTTGTATCATCTGACATAGAATATTTTGTTCAGTCATCAGATATTGGATTAAGTTATAGATCGGATCATAGCCCAGTTAGTATAGTTCTAAAATTTTTGAATCAAACTAGAGGCAGGGGGACATGGAAATTCAATAATAGTCTGTTAAGGGATGAGGAATTTGTTAAAAAAGTAAAAGATGATATTAAACAGGTAATAGAAGAATATGAATGTGACCCATCAGTTGATTTAGATAATTGTGATAAAGACTTTAATATCAGTTTTCAACTTCTGTGGGAAATGGTTAAAATGAAAATTAGGGGGTCAGCAATTTCTTTAACATCATATAAGAAAAAACAACAAAATAAAAGTGAAAGAGAAATACAAGGTAAGTTGATCAATTTAAATAAACAGTATATTTTAAATCCTTCTGACTCCTTAAATAAAGATATGGAAAAAACAGAGATGGAACTAAAAATCTTGAGAGAGAAAAAGGTAAATGGTATTATAACAAGGGCAAAGGCAAAATGGCAAGTCGAAGGGGAAAAAAGTACCCGCTATTTCTGTAATCTTGAGAAAAGGCATTACCTTGAAAAAACTATTCCTAATCTAATTTTGGATAATGATATAGAAACTTCTGACCAAAATGTGATTCAGTCAGAACTTCAATTGTTTTACAAAAAATTATACTCGAGCACTGAGCCTATTATCAATAAATCCCATGTTGACCTTTTCTTTAATAGTAACAATCCATTTATAACAAAACCTACTAAAGAGGAAGTTGTTAAATGTGAGGGTTATCTTACATTTCAGGAATGCCTCTTTTCTTTAAAAAATATGAAAAATTTTAAATCACCTGGTATTGATGGCTTTACTGTGGAATTTTACAAGTTTTTTTGGAATGATATTAAAATCCCTCTTGTGAAATGTTTAAATGAGAGTCTTGATAATGGTAAATTCTCTGTTAGCCAACGTCAAGGATTGATCACATGCATTCCAAAAGAGGGGAAACCAAAACATTTTCTTAAAAATTGGCATCCCATTACACTTTTGAATGTTGATTTTAAAATTGCATCAGCCTGTATAGCAAATAGAATAAAACCGATACTTAGAAATATTATCAGTGAAACACAAAAAGGGTTTTTAAAAGGTAGGTATATAGGGGAGTGCACTAGACTTATATACGATTTGATAGATAAGTTAGAAGAAGATGATATACCAGGCCTTTTACTATTGATAGATTTTGAGAAAGCTTTCGACACAGTGGAATGGTCATTTATTGAAAAAACATTGCAATTTTACGGTTTTGGACCATCTCTTCAAAAATGGATAAAAGCCTTTTATTGTGATATAAGTAGCGCAGTTACTAACAATGGGCATGTTTCTGAATTTTTCTCATTGGGAAGAGGTGTTCGACAAGGAGACCCTCTGTCACCTTATTTATTTATTCTTGTTTTAGAACTCTTGAGTGCTGCAATTAAAAATGACCCAGAAATAACAGGGGTAAAAATAAATGATTCTGAGTATTTATTGAGTCAATATGCTGATGACTCCTCATTGATATTAGATGATAACCCGAAATCACTTGATCAATCGTTATTTGTCTTTAATAAATTTTCAGAATGTGCTGGACTGAGAGTTAATTTTGACAAGACCGAAGCAATATGGCTTGGCTCAAGGCGGAGTTGCCATGAACAGCTCCTTCCAGATAAACATTTGTCATGGAACTTTTCTGGAAAATTTAAGTTATTGGGTATTAGTTTTAATTTGTCGGAATCTGATAAAACACTGGAAAATTTTACAGAAAAAGTTCAATCAGTGAAAAAAATATTAAACTTGTGGTCTTATAGAGATCTTACATACATTGGTAAAGTCACTGTTATTAAGACTAGCTCTTCCTATTCTAGTTCAAAGCCTTACTGTTTTACCAAACCCTCCAGATTCAATTTTGAATGATATTGAAAAAATATTTTATAAATTTTTATGGAATGGTAAAAAGGACAAGATCAAGAGATCCATTATTATCAATGAATATGAAGAAGGGGGACTAAAAATGCCAAATATTCAATCCTTTTACAGAGCACTTAAAATGTCATGGCTTCATAAATTACTTGACCCTTTCAATCATTCACCATGGAAAGCACTTTTATTGGGTTCTATACAAAAATGGGGAGGAAGTAATATATTATATTTGAGTAAAGAGGGTCTAGAAAAAATAGCAGAAAAAGTTAACCCGTTTTGGAAAGATGTTTTTTTAAATTTATCAGAGTTGAAACAGGAAAAGGGGGAGTTAGTGGATGGTCAACACGTCTTGAGCCAGCCCATATGGTTAAATCCCTGGATAAAAATAGGTGGTAATATGTGTATGAACAAAATATGTTGTGAAAATGGTGTCTTTTTTGTAAATGATTTAATATCAGAAAATAAAATGCTTTTTACATATGAGGAATTTAAGAATCACTATAATATTAGATTAAATTTTATAGAATATTTCAGTATTCTAAGTGCCATTCCACATAGATGGAAACTTCTGATAAGAGGGATAGGAAAATTAAAATTAATCAAAAATGACATTGTTGATAGACTGAAAAGGGACCCTAAGCCATGCAAATACTTTTCAAAACAATACATGTTAAATGTAAAAATGCTTCCTTTAAACATTCAGAGTAAATGGGAAAAGGAAGTTCATAAGGGGGTTGTTATTGAAGATTATGATTGGAGTTGTATTTACTGTATACCTTTCTCTGTTACAAAAGATACTAAATTACAGGACTTTCAATATAAACTTGTACACAGAATCTTAATTACAAATTCCTTTCTATATAAATGTGGGCTAAAAGAAACTGAGCTATGTACATTTTGTACAGAAACCAAAGAAAGTCTGGTTCACATCTTTTGGGAATGTAATTATGTTCGGAACTTTTGGTTATCAGTTGGCAATTTCCTGAAAATATGTGGTCTTAGCTTACCCTTTAATGCAAAGGACATAATTCTTGGCTTGACTGAACACAGTTCAGCCCAGGGCACTATCAACAATGTTATAATTATTTTGAAATATTATATATATGTCTGCAGATGCAAATGTAGGGACCCTGATTTAGAAGGTGGTCTTGAATTCCTGAAATATGCTATAAATATTGAAAAGGCATCAATGATATATCTGTCCCCAGTACAAAAGGAACATGCTAAAAGAAAATGGTTAGATCTGGAGGCAGTATTGAGTGGTTAATATTAATATATATCTATTATACTCAAATATATGTTACCTTGTATATACTTAAAATGCATTGCTAATTTTGAATCTCAAAAGTTATTACAAAACAGGATGTTATGAAGATCAACTTGTCATTGTAACTTTTGTGCATTGAAACATTATGTTTATAGAATCATGTATGTATAAATCTGTTCTTGGAAAAATAAACAAATTACAAAAAAAAGTCTTTGAAGCCATACTTAATATTTTTTTTGTACTTGTGATAGTTTTGTTTGCAATTAAATATAGAAGAATATCTTTTGATCATGTTGTGATTGCCACTTTATTTTAATAGAGTTTTTTTTTTAAATTTCATAACATATTTTTTTATTTAGATGTCAATAAACTTTATATGTTTTCTAGTAAACCATTCTACATTATTTGTTAAATAATTTCCATGAAGAAAATTCATTTACATAAATCATACATTAAATATCTAAGGAGATACATGTATATGTTTCAGTTAAGAAAAAATAAGTCAAAATGATGAAAAGTAACCTAAATGTAATCAGAAAGTAATCATGATTACAGGGTCAAAATGAATGTAATCGATTACATTACATGTAATCTAAAAAATGGCCGATTACAGATTACATCCGATTACATGAAAAAATGTAATCGATTACAACTGATTACAATAACAAATTACGATTACTCCATGTCTGCCCGTAAGTAGCTATGGAGGACTGGCCATTTCAGCTTGTGGATTGATGAAAATGTAACGATGACGCAGAAGTTTAAAAAAATATTCTGATTCCCAATGTTGCTGAAAAAAATATTCTGATTTTGGTGGAGGAAAAAGAAAATAATCTGATTCAGAGTTTTTGTCATATAAACTAATGTGGAATTCTGGAAAAAAAATTGCGCTTTGCGCGACAAAAAAAAATATATCCTAACTCTTGTGTTGTCCGAAAAAAAAATTCTGAACGAAACAAAAAACCATAACCCCCCCCCCCCCCCCCCCCCCTTCAAGTTAAATGGTCAGTCCCTAAACATAATGTAGAATATGTCTAATCTTTAACAAAATGAACATACTGAAATGGGTTCACAAATGAACTCGATTTCTCCAGTTTCATCCGTTTCGTTGAAATGTGATGGCTGCTCATTTCTTCTACTCTAGAAATACCTCGGTCAGAATATCTAAATCAAAAGTACAAATATCAATCACTACAAAATCACATTTGTCTGAAATTACCAGTTTTTGTCGTAATTTGCCTAAAAAATTAAGATAATTTTACAAAAACCTGCATGATTTTAACACAGACATGGGCCATCGGTCTACTGTTAAATTCACACACTGTGAAACATGCAAATTGCTATGGATCTTCACATTATTTCTTAAAAATCTTGTTTATAAATCTTACTTACAAGATCCAAACTAAACAAGGGCAAAGCATGGCGTATCCCTTCGCCTAAAAATTTGACCCGGTGACCTTGACCTTTGATTTTGAAAATCAATAGGGTTCCAGATTCTCTTAAGGACTAAGTATGTACCAAGTTTGGTCAAAATCCATTGAAGGATGTTGATTCTAGAGTGTTCACAAGGATGTTACGTGGTAACATTTTGACTCGGTTATCTTGACCTTTGACATATGACCTTGAAAATCAATAGGGTTTCGGTTATCTTAAGGACTAAGTATGTACCAAGTTTTGTCAAAAATCCATTGAAGGATGTTGATTCTAGTGTTCAGAAGGATGGTGTGCGGTAAACATTTGAGCCTGTGACCTTGATCTTTGACACATGACCTTGAAAATCAATAGGGTTCCAGGTTCTCTTCAGGACTAAGTATGTACCACGTTTTGGTCAAAATCCATTGAAGGGTGTTGATTCTAGAGTGTTCACAAGGATGTGACGGACGGACGGTAGCGTTACTATATCCCTTCGCAACTTCGTTGGCGAGGGGATAAAAAGCAGTTCAAATGACATTTCTTTAAATAGAAAGCCTTTATATGAAAAATACATATTGATTTCCCTCTATCATGTCTATGTTGATAATTCTAAGATAGTAAAGTATAATAAATGTCCAAAATTGTTGAAATGTAGTAAAAAACTAGTTAATGTAATGTTTTTAGAATAGTCAAGAAATAAACTTGGTTTGCATAAGGAAATTGAAAACGGTTTTCATTTAGTCATAGTCTAAAATATGCAGTTCAGGACATTTCAGTAAAATTTTATAGTCACATATATAGAAAAGTTTCTGAAACTTGCAAATTTCTATGGATCTTCATATTATTTTTTAAAAACCTTGTTTATGTATCATACTTACAGGATGCTACTGAAATGACACTTATTTAAATGGAAAGCTTTTTATATAAAAGATACATACTGAATTTCCACTATGGTGATAATTCACAGACAGGAAGATATAATTTTGGCTCCCATAACAAAGTTCTATGTTCAAACTTGTTGAAAAGTACTTTTAACCTTATTTATGTAATGTATTTCCAGTACCCAAGATATAAACTTATTTGCATAAAGGAATTGAAAATGATTTTCATTTAGCCATGGTCTAAAATATGCATTTTAGGACATTTCTGAAAGTTTCAGTAAAATTTTGTAGTCATAAATAAAAAAAGTTCTGAAACTTGAAAATTTCAATGGATATTCATATCATTTCTTCAAAACGTTGTTTATAATTATATATTATACTTACAGGATCCAAACTAAAAGTGCAATTGAAATGAAGCTTCTTTAAATAGAAAGCTTTTATTTGAAAAATACATACTGATTTTCCATTATAGTGATAATTCGCAGAAAGTAAGGTATATACTTTTGGTTCCCAAAACTAAGTTTCATGTCCAAGTTGTTGAAATTTGATAAAATTAAAAGCTTAATTATATGTTGTATATCAAAGAAATAAATTTGCTTGAATAAAAAGAACTTTATAGGGTTTTCATTAAGCCATGTACAGTTTTAATTCTTGCATTAAAAATGAATTGATTCGATATTTTTTTTTTAATTGATAATAATAAACTGCATTGCCATTGATATCATTTTTGCACTCCCATTTCCCCTTTGCTGGCCTCCTAAAATTTGTGTTTGTTTACCTCGCAAATACGGCCGTTTTATGCTTCTCATTGACAATAATTTGCTGTTGCCGGTGCAAAATTACATATATTGATTAATATCTACCGAAAATGATCATATGCATCATCATAAATTCATAAAATATGAAAAACGATTGAGAAAAGAAGGCAACATGCTCGGCTTACCTATCAACAATGATCAAGCAAAATCTTTGCCACTTCCTTGAGTTCGCTCCATCCAACGGCAACGGTCCAACTGATCCCTTACATATATCCTGCATGTGTTCCATTTGGAAGATACTTCACTTCTATTCCTCTTTATCTCGGAATCCGTCAAAGTCCGCTTTCTTCCACGCGTTGACAGTTTCTCTTTTGCCCAGAACCACATATTGTTTATTGTTTCTAAACAGTGCGCATGCTCAAGACGTGTTCACATAGAAGGCCATATGAATAGATTTGAATATTGTCATCCAGACAATAATTCTGATAACGATAGTTTTGGGTCTTTTTTGTCAAAAAATCGTATCTTTTGCAGCATAACTCGGTGTTAATCTTCATTTTATGAAGGTCAGTACGGAAATCGACAATAATTTTGGGTATGAAAAAATTACGCAGCTGGTAGACAATATCCCTTTAAACGAGTTGAAAATGAAAACATTAAGTATTATATAAAACATTCGTCACCTTGACAATGGTATGTTTATTATTTTAATTCTGCAAATTTCTTAACAAATTTTATTTGCAGAAGTTTGTCAATGTTTAAATACGATACATATATTACAAATAGCCTTATCATTACAACATATATCAATAAAACATATCAACATAAAAATAAATGTCTACTTTTGACAGCTAGTTTTCAAAAAGGGAGATAATTTAAAAACAAATCGAACACACCCGTTATACAATCTCCCGGAAAGAGCTCAAATCTTGGGTCACGCGCATATCATTTGCATTACTGTTGCTAACAACAGTAATTATCTGCTGTCAACTATTTTGCGATTTGCTCATAAATTCTGCTTTTGAGCGGATTTTTAATGTTATGCAGTTGATTTTAGTTAAATTAAGTGGCATATTAAGTAAAAATATTTAATCCAAAAATTTCATGATATTGTGGTGTAATATTACTTTAAGTATACGTTTGCGTGACTTTTATTCCAGTAAATATACATACTATATATATTGTATGGTTGTCACCTGCTTAGATGTTTGTATAATATACTTTATTTCCTGTGACTATATGATGAATTCTTCATCATTCTATACAATATATTAAAAATTGCTGAGTTAGATTGCTGTCAAATTATAATATTAATTATATATATACCATCTACACACGCTTAGACGCATGTCTTATGTCTATCTCTAGATTTTCCTTACGAGACAAGGTAACACTTCGACTATTGAAGCTATATTTCAATATATCGGATGTGGCCGAGTGGTCTAGGGCGCTGGACATAAAGCTAAGCGATTGGTGCTGCAGTGTATCAATGGTGTGAGTTCAAATCCCGTCGAGGGAAGAACACAAATTTGTCAACTCAAAGATCTAATTCTAACACTGTTTGATTTAATTTTCAGACGTATATATATATAGTCAAACCTGCCCATGCGGTCACCTCTAGTAAGCAGTCACCTGTATTTCTTGTCCTATTATAGATCAATTCATATGAATTGAACCTCTTTTAAGATGTCACCTGTCTTATAATGCCACCTTTTCTTTGACCCAAAGGTGACCTCTTAACACAGGTTTGACTGTATATATATGACAACTTCTGTGTCACGAAGATTAAATATATTATTGTGGAATTTTCATTATAGATTTGCATGTAGTTTATGTAATCGAGATAAAAAGGCTCTGCCTTACGTTAATGTAGGTGACCAGAAGCAGCCTCGCCAATCTATTATAAAAGTACGAGAGAGAAGATCCACAAATCAGAAAGAGAAAGTCAGAAGAAATAAAAAGGACGGACTATAAATTCAACATTGTTTAATGTAGTGGATTTTAAATATAGACAATAATTCTATGTATTTTGTGATTTTATTTTAATTATTAAGATTTGTTTGTTTGTTTGGTGGTGTTTAACGCCACTTTCAAAAATATTTCAGTTATATCGTAGCGGTCAGCTTTATTGGTGGAGAAAACCGGAGGACCCGGAGAAAACCAACGACATGAGTAGTATAATGTACCTCACTTTCATGCACTCAATGACCTTTCTTCCTTCCGATTGGTCACTTTCAAACAAAGACGGGTTTTTGGACCCCATTCATATTTATGATTATAACCCCCATTAGATGAGTCATACTGACGTAATCCATTACATACCTTGGGGGTTGAATAACCCCAAACTGATTATAGCCCCATCTGATGAGTCATACTGAGGTAATTACTATTTAAATAAGGACGAGTACCCCCTATCGTATTACCTGGTGTAATCACGCATGAAATAAAGTACCCAAAATAAAGGACACCAGGTGTATGTATAACCCTCATATCGTAATTACAAATAACGGATACCTTTAACCCCCTAATCATGTTACAAATAAAGGACACCAGGTGTATAACCCCCATATCATAATTACAAATAACAGACCCCTTTAACCCCCTAATCATGTTACAAATAAAGGACACCAGATGTATAACCCCCATATCATAATTACAAATAACGAATACCTTTAACCCCTTAATCATGTTACAAATAAAGGACACCAGATGTATAACCCCCATATCGTAATTACAAATAACGAATACCTTTAACCCCCTAATCATGTTACAAATAAAGGACACCAGGTGTATAACCCCCATATCGTAATTACAAATAACGAATACCTTTAACCCCCTAATCATGTTACAAATAAAGGACACCAGGTGTATAACCCCCATATCGTAATTACAAATAACGGACCCCTTTAACCCCCTAATCATGTTACAAATAAAGGACACCAGGTGTATAACCCCCATATCGTAATTACAAATAACGAATACCTTTAACCCCCTAATCATGTTACAAATAAAGGACACCAGGTGTATAACCCCCATATCATAATTACAAATAACGAACTCCTTTAACCCCCTAATCATGTTACAAATAAAGGACACCAGATGTATAACCCCCATATCATAATTACAAATAACGAATACCTTTAACCCCCTAATCATGTTACAAATAAAGGACACCAGGTGTATAACCCCCATATCATAATTACAAATAACGAATACCTTTAACCCCCTAATCATGCTACAAATAAAGGACACCAGGTGTATAACCCCCATATCATAATTACAAATAACGGACCCCTTTAACCCCCTAATCATGTTACAAATAAAGGACACCAGGTGTATAACCCCCATATCGTAATTACAAATAACGAATACCTTTAACCCCCTAATCATGTTACAAATAAAGGACACCAGGTGTATAACCCCCATATCATAATTACAAATAACGGACCCCTTTAACCCCCTAATCATGTTACAAATAAAGGACACCAGGTGTATAACCCCCATATCATAATTACAAATAACGACCCCTTTAACCCCCTAATCATGTTACAAATAAAGGACACCAGGTGTATAACCCCCATATCGTAATTACAAATAACGAATACCTTTAACCCCCTAATCATGTTACAAATAAAGGACACCAGGTGTATAACCCCCATATCATAATTACAAATAACGAATACCTTTAACCCCCTAATCATGTTACAAATAAAGGACACCAGGTGTATAACCCCCATATCATAATTACAAATAACGAATACCTTTAACCCCCTAATCATGTTACAAATAAAGGACACCAGATGTATAACCCCCATATCATAATTACAAATAACGAATACCTTTAACCCCCTAATCATGTTACAAATAAAGGACACCAGGTGTATAACCCCCATATCATAATTACAAATAACGAATACCTTTAACCCCCTAATCATGTTACAAATAAAGGACACCAGGTGTATAACCCCCATATCATAATTTCAAATAACGGACCCCTTTAACCCCCTAATCATGTTACAAATAAAGGACACCAGGTGTATAACCCCCATATCATAATTACAAATAACGGACTCCTTTAACCCCCTAATCATCAGCATGCCCACAGGTTTTTTCATCTGGGGGTACATGTACCCTTTACCTTCATTTTTGGGGGTACATCAACATTTTTGGGGGTGCAATGTACCCTCTAACTCTTCATTTGGGGGTACAAAGAAAACGAACTGCATTTTCTCCACGGAAGGTCGTGCATTCCGTATTCTTCGTGTCATAGACACTGGATTGTCCCTCTTGTACAGAGTTGGCGAAAACCTTTTTTTTCTGTCTGACATTGGGTTAGACAGGAACTGGAGTTTTGTGTGCCTTTGTGTCTGTCCCACCATTTTGTTGTAATATTGTATATAACCTGTCACATTTTGTTTTTATACAGAACTGAATGCAAGATTACCTATAGTCATGATCATTAAACAACTCAATTAAATGTTTTTCTGTATACATATTTTTATCTAAAAAGATAAGGCAGATATAGCCAACAATCCGTATCTAATGGTCCGATCACGTTCCGAATATTATACATAAATGTCAGTTTCCGGTTTACCTACATTTTTTATTTCAGTTAAGAATATGAATCTGTTGTCTTCTTCAATATATAAGCATCTCAAAACATATTTAATTAAACACAAACAATTTTTGATACTTGGGGAGTGTGGAAGTCAACTTATTTCTGTACTCAGTAATATATTTCAGTTTTAATGTTCCACGTTTTGCAGGTGCTCATTCCTACTAAAAGGATGTTACATTTACGTATAGGATTTTCGATTACAAATAGGAACGTGTCGGTCTGACAGAATAAATAAACAAATTTCAAGTCTCTGTCTGACATTTTAATAAAACTGAATTTAATGCCATTGGCAGTGGAAACTGGGAGTGAATAAATTTCAATCGCCAACTGGACGACCACAAAGTAATATTTTCGTGACGGACATTGGGACAGACACGGTTCATTAATTAATCGGAACGACCGTTATTCTGCCGGTCAGGTCCGACGATTTTCGCCAACTCTGCTTGTAATTTTGGTATCGCCTACGCGCATGTACAATTTACACTCGGTAATTTCAACACACCTGTACTTTACACGTTGTGCACCATGCTGTTTTTTGTAAATATTATGGGTTTTAACAGTAACAGTTCTTCTGATTGGACAATTAACAAATAAGGAGCCAATAGAATTGGGCGATCTATAGATCATATCATCTCACTTAAAATATGCAAGGAATGCTCTGATTGGATAATATTGCCGAAATTAACTAATCAGAACAACTCTATAATACGTACTTTGAAGTGAATTATAAACAAAAATGAATTTTTATACAGTGTTTGCAACGGGTTCTTTACGTGCATGCACGTAGGGTTCTTTCAATTATACGTGCATGATTTTTGTTCTACGTGAAACACGTACTGCAGTACGTGAATGGGCATGCTGATCATGTTACAAATAAAGGACACCAGGTGTATAACCCCCATATCATAATTTCAAATAACGGACTCCTTTAACCCCCTAATCATGTTACAAATAAAGGACACCAGGTGTATAACCCCCATATCATAATTACAAATAACGACCCCTTTAACCCCCTAATCATGTTACAAATAAAGGACACCAGGTGTATAACCCCCATATCATAATTACAAATAACGAATACCTTTAACCCCCTAATCATGTTACAAATAAAGGACACCAGGTGTATAACCCCCATATCATAATTACAAATAACGACCCCTTTAACCCCCTAATCATGTTACAAATAAAGGACACCAGGTGTATAACCCCCATATCATAATTACAAATAACGGACCCCTTTAACCCCCTAATCATGTTACAAATAAAGGACACCAGATGTATAACCCCCATATCATAATTACAAATAACGAATACCTTTAACCCCCTAATCATGTTACAAATAAAGGACACCAGGTGTATAACCCCCATATCATAATTACAAATAACGAATACCTTTAACCCCCTAATCATGTTACAAATAAAGGACACCAGGTGTATAACCCCCATATCATAATAACAAATAACGGACCCCTTTAACCCCCTAATCATGTTACAAATAAAGGACACCAGGTGTATAACCCCCATATCATAATTACAAATAACGAATACCTTTAACCCCCTAATCATGTTACAAATAAAGGACACCAGAAGTATAACCCCCATATCATAATTACAAATAACGAATACCTTTAACCCCCTAATCATGTTACAAATAAAGGACACCAGGTGTATAACCCCCATATCATAATTACAAATAACGAATACCTTTAACCCCCTAATCATGTTACAAATAAAGGACACCAGGTGTATAACCCCCATATCATAATTACAAATAACGAATACCTTTAACCCCCTAATCATGCTACAAATAAAGGACACCAGGTGTATAACCCCCATATCATAATTACAAATAAGAATACCTTTAACCCCCTAATCATGTTACAAATAAAGGACACCAGGTGTATAACCCCCATATCATAATTACAAATAACGAATACCTTTAACCCCCTAATCATGTTACAAATAAAGGACACCAGGTGTATAACCCCCATAAAAGGCCATATCATAATTACAAATAACGAATACCTTTAACCCCCTAATCATGTTACAAATAAAGGACACCAGGTGTATAACCCCCATATCATAATTACAAAAAATTTGCAACTCTTAGTCTGTTCCTTCTCTATGTTTTTATACGTCTTGTATGTTCTGGGTTCAGTTCAGTTCTGGTCAGCGTGGTCAGTTTGTGTTGCATCATGGGTGCTCTTCGGAACCCCTCGGCCCCCATCCCCCACGATTCACTACAACCCCCATATCGTAATTACGAATAGTGTATTTTCACATACGTCACGATGAACCGAATGACCCGGATTAGCGGCCATATTGGAGATATCGGAGAGTAAACAAACGTGCGAATTAAGAAAAGTAAACACTGATTGATTTAAATGATATCTGGATCAGATAAATCTATGATTAAGCTTCGTGATTTGGCATTTAAATATCGAGAAGGTCTTGATAAACAAGAAAGGACAAGATATGATGGGAAATTAAAGTTAATTGGTGGCGAAGATCCATATGAAATGACAACATCGGTGTGGTCGCGGCCTGATGATGTAAAGCTTCTCCCGAAAATAACATACCCTGATATTGTCAACTACTTAGTATTTTCACCAAGTCCATATACCTCAGACGATATGAAAAGTTACAAAGGTCTAGATGCATACAATCAGTTCGTTTGCGGATGGGTGAGGGAGAAAACGACACGAATTATGGACGACAAGTGCCTGGTGAAAGCTAAAGTAAGTGTACATGTCTTCGTAGTATTTATGATATCCTTAATCGTATTTTAATACGAAAAAGAGAACAAACTGATCATAATAAGTTAGGAAAAATAATTTTACTAATCCAGAATATATTCCAATTCACTCAACAAAGAAGGTTCAAGATCAATTAAATAATATTGGGATACAATGTACATGTAATTTTTGCACATCTTGTGTACCAGGAAATCAAAGTTATTTATGTTTAAAGATGTCGGTTTAGTCTACCGGAAGCCAATACCAGAAAAAATATGCATTAATACACGTTTTCCCTTGATAACCCCACGCATCTGTATGGAACCCATTGTACTAATGTAGCATGTATCAATCGGAAGTAACGTTTGAGAGTACCGTTCAACTGCAGGCTGGGAGCCCGCCTTGCACTCTACTGCGGTACCAGTTATGCTCCACATTGAAGGTCCTACTTTGACTGTACGATGGAGAACAGCAATAAAACGCTTATTGTTTTCTTTGTGTAACATGTAATATATATGATTTTCTGTCATGTTTATTAGCGTTCATATCCTAAATCTTCTTATGTACTGTACATGATGTATTTTTTAATACATATTTATACTGAATATTAATTTTTTTTAGGTTCTCCATTCTCAAAGGATGAGTGAAAAACCCTTACAACCTTGGATTATTGCAGATCATGAAGGATGCATCTTAGGGGCCCATTGCACGTGCATGGCAGGCCTGGGTGAAGCTTGCACACATATAGCTGCATTACTTTTTGCTATCGAAGCAAGTGTTAAACTTCGGGACTCAAAAACTGTAACCGAGGAAAAAGCATACTGGCTTCTACCAACTTCAGTAAAGGGTGTTAAGTACAAAGAATGCAGCGAGATAGACTTTACCTCAGCCAAAACACTGAAAAAAAAATTGGACTGCAAACTAGACTTGTGTGCGACATCAAATAGTAGTGCTTGTACACCAAAGGGTGCAGCTACATATAAATCTAAAATTCCTGAGCCAACAGAAAATGAACTTTCAGCTTTGTTTGAGGGGTTATATAACACCAGTTCAAAACCAGCCATACTTTCCTTAATAGCACCATATTCAGATGACTACATACCACAGCCAATGAAGGAAAATTTTCCAACAGTTCTAACTGAATTACGAGATGAAAATGCTATTCAGTTGAATTACAGTGAACTATTAAAACAATGTCAGAATACTTTCAGTTATATCGTGGCGGTCAGTTTACATGTAATTGGCATAGGAAACCGGAGGACCCAGATAAAACCACCGACCTGTCGCAAGTCACTGACAAACTTTATCAGATAATGTTGCACACCTCGCCCTGATCGAGATTCGAATTCACAACATCAGCGGTGATAGGCACTGATTGCATAGGTAGTTGTATATACAACTACCATACGATGACGACCACGACGGCCCCTCTTTAAATATGGAAAATATTCCATTAAGCTGAATAAATAAGAAATAAACAAACCTGTTAGAAATATGTCGCCTTTCGCCTCGTGACTGTTCAATGTTATTTTTACACGTGATGTAAATTGAATTTATATTCTCCTTCACTTCGTTAGTCCGAATATAAAGTAATTCATATATAACTACACAATATATAGGAGTGATACTCTCTATATAACAAATAAACTTGTCTCTCTTGGTTATAGCGAGCTCAATAATTCAAATCATTTAGCACAGGATATATATGTGTGAAATTATGTCACATGATTACTTATGAATATTCATTTGAAGACCACAACGAAGTGAATTTTATGTACATATATGGTGTGTTCCCAATTCGAGGGTGATGACATCAACATGTATATGTTCGTCATATTTTTCGAGGTGTGGGGGATATGAGGATTTAAAGGTTGATAGTAGCATTTTGTCGGGTATGAAATTCCCAAAGTCAGATAATTTATTTGCACACAGATTTTAGAAAATGTTTTGCATGTAAAAAAAAAAAAAAAACAACAAAAAATAAAAATTAAAGTTTTCTAGATTTATGTACCTTTGAACGAAATAAATATTTTCAGAAAGTTTAACAGATGTATTGATTTTAACTTGATTATGTACATAGCACGTGTCTTGGCACTGCACTATACAGGTAGTACTCAATATTGTAATGTAAAATAACCTGTATATATTGTGATCGTTGTATGGATTGCTTGTTTGTTGGATGATGTTTAACGCCACTTTCAACAATATTTCAGTAAGATCGTGGCGGTCAGTTTTATTGATGGAGGAACATAATGTTGTACCAGGTCTGTTTAATGACCGGATTACCGCCATATTGGACGTTTTCCGAAAAAGTAATATTTACGGACCGAAGGGGAAAAAAATCAGAATTACTAAAATATGAGGTTTGCAAATATATATAGATGATATTACGTTATGTAGAAATGATTTATCTTTACATTTATATAAATTATATATACGATTATTGATCTGTTAAGTTGTTATCCAAGTGTTTTATGCAATATTTACATGTAAAATGCCATTTTATAATATGAGACAGGCAACCTGTTTGAAGGACGAAGTCCTAAAATTTCAATAATACGATGATCCGTACACGTTAGCCTCACCGCCACCGGACGCAATTACGAACAATTTCGATGATATTGACCGTGGCATTTGATAATAATTTATAAATTTGACCAAATTGATGAAGCTGATTGCATGTTCATATTTCAGATTAAACACCAATATTCCTTTTGAATCATAGCTCATATATTATTCAATGCATTGTTACGGGTTTTAACTTGGAACAGATTTTCATGTCCCCGTTCTAGTCACTCTGTGACCTAGATCCGGACACAATTTCGAACGACATCATAATAACCTTTCTAGTGTAAATTATTTAATGACAACTGTTAAAATTGAAAGAGCATTCATTCATTTACGTTCACATATCTATTTGTATATAATACACATGACATAAAAACCTTTCCTTTATTCATACCATAAATGTGTGCCAGTTTGCATTCGGAATTCCTTGGACTCTTCAATGAATAAGGTACATCATGGATTTTGACATTTTGGGATAGATCAAGGTAAGGAAAATGTATTATATTGACTGTTTTTGTTTTAATTTCAATGTGTTCTACATATGCATAGAACCAGGAGATCATATTCTTTCCAATTACAGGCATAAGATAACAAAATATGCGAACCTCAATGAATTTTAGCGATAGATTCCAAGTGCAATTGTCGATCGTTTTCTGTTTACAAATATGAAAACCCGTCGTCTGCAACATTCAACAACTGCGCAGGAATAATTTTCTCCCAAAACACGAGTAATTTAGCAGGGTATCTATTTATAAAAGCATTTTTTTAATTCATGTTTTGAAGGAACAATTAGGGGACATACTTTTTATTTCGTTCGTAATTGCGTCCGGTGAGGCTATTATCTTTTATTTTGAATGAATTGTGTAGCCGATTTGTTATGGCGTTCATTTTACCTACGCCGCTCTTCCATCGGTAAACTGACGAGTTCTGTCCCCTGGCTCGTACCTCGGCTAGATTGAGACAGATTGAGTCAGTCTATTCCATCGGGAGTTTCGTAGAAAGAGATTTTTTTATTAGAATTTTATTAAAAGTTTATTTCGATTTTGCATAGAGTAAATAATCAAAGAATTGGGATTTTTTCATTGAAATAGATTTCTTTTGCGTTTCTAAATTATCAATTGATCTATTTTTTAAACTTACGGTGAGCAGATTTTTAGCTATCAATATAGAAGGAAAAATCGGACAGCTTACCGTTAGAAGGACTTCGTCCTTTATTAACAGCATTTGTTAATATCAAAATAAGGCACAATTAATAATCTTATTTTATCCGAAATGTACATACATGTACGTTAATACTAGTTTTAAATACAATCGAATATGCGTAATTTGTTCAGAATATTGGTAATCAAAGGAATTAATTGGTGTGTGTTCATATGCTGCATCAATTTTGTTTTAATATTTAACCTACACACTTAAAAAGATAATAAACATAAACAATGATGCAAAAAGTACTGTAAATGAAATGTGGAACTTATTTAAGAACAATCTTACAAAATCAATTAATAAAAACATCCCACATAAAATGCTAACATACAAACATCGACTACCCTGGATCCATAATAAACTAAGAAAGATGATTAATAAAAAGAACAAATTATACTTCAAAATGAAAAAGGACAAAAAATATAAAGAGAAATATAAACAGCTGAAACATCAGGTCCAGAAAGAACAAAGACATGCTTACAACACCTATATCGAAAAATTAATCCTAGACCTTCCAACAAATGATCCAGATCAAAGTTTTAATAATCAATCGAAACCAAAAAAACTCTTCTCCTTCATAAAGTCACTCAGAACTGACAACAGTGGAGTTGCTCCCTTGAAAAAAGAGGGACAACTAGTTGCTGACACTAAACAAAAGGCAAACATCTTAAACGAACAATTTAAATCTGTATTTACCACTGAATCAATAGATAACATTCCTAACAAGGGTGTGAGTCCACATCCAGATATACCACCACTTACCATCACAACACCTGGCATCCGAAAACTACTTGACAACATCAACCCGCATAAAGCCAGTGGCCCAGACAACATCAGCGGCAGAATACTAAAAGATCTTCAAAATTTTACAGCTCCAATCTTAACCATCATTTTTCAAAAATCACTTCAGACTGGCTGCATACCAACTGACTGGAAACATGCAAATGTTGCACCAGCATACAAAAAAGATGAAAAATACAATGCAGCAAACTACAGACCAATCTCTCTCACTTGTATCAGCTGTAAAATTATGGAACATGTCATTACAAAACACGTACTAAACCATCTGGAAAGCAACAGTTTATTATATGATCTTCAACATGGCTTCAGACATTCTAGATCCTGTGAAACCCAACTACTGTCCTTTGTTCAAGAACTTGCTGCAAATTCAGATAAAAATATTCAAACTGATCTCATTATCATGGACTTTGCCAAAGCCTTTGACAAAGTTCCACATCAACGACTTCTATACAAACTCAAATTTTATGGAATCAAGAATCAAACATTAACCTGGATCTCTGCCTTTCTATCAAACCGTACACAAACAGTGGTTCTGGATGGAGAGTCATCAGATATTGCTCCGGTCACTTCTGGTGTCCCTCAGGGAACAGTTCTGGGTCCTGTTCTTTTCCTGGTATATATTAATGACTTATCAGAATATATGAAATCCAGCCAACTCAGACTGTTCGCCGACGACAGCATCATCTACAAAACTATCAAATCCCAAAAAGATTGTGATAGTCTCCAAGAAGACCTTGATGCTGCCGCACGATGGGAAAGTGACTGGCTGATGGCTTTCCACCCAGACAAATGCTCAGTCCTTACAATAACAAACAAGAAAAATCCTGTAAAACATAACTACTTGCTACACAATCATACTTTGGAATCAGTTTCTTCAGCAAAATATCTTGGAATCACTCTTCAATCCGACTTAAAATGGACACAGCATACTAACAACATAGTAGCCAATGCAAATAAAGGTCTTGGATTCTTGAAAAGAAACCTTAAAACCTCCAACATAAATATAAAGTCGCAGGCATACCTATCTCTTGTCCGTCCAAAACTAGAGTATGCATGCTCAGTTTGGAACCCTCACACTGCAGAACATTGCAATAAAATTGAGATGGTCCAACGACGGGCAGCTAGGTATGCCTGCAACAGATACCATAATACTAGCAGCGTCACAGACATGCTACAAACCCTCACCTGGCCTTCATTACAACAACGTCGACTCAAAACAAAACTCATCATGTTCTACAAGATTGTTCACCATATAGTTGCAGTTCCTACAACAATATTAATACCTACAGACCCAAGAATCAGACAATTTCATCCATTTACATACAGACATCTTCATGCATTCAAAGATCTGTACAAGTACTCATTCTTTCCGAACACAATCATTCACTGGAATTTACTACCTCAAACTATAGTTCTATGCCCAACAGTCAACACGTTTAGAGAACAGCTAACACCAACTGTTCTCAGCCATCTACAATCACAAATTTAAATAAAAATGAAATTGTAAATAGTTTTAACCACAAAATTTGTTTCTGTTGGCACCACTTGTAAATATGTTATAAACTGACTGAATTTATTATTATTTCTTATTCCCACGCATGCGCAACAGCTAGTGATCATCCAGTGGATGGATAGCTGTATACCAAAAGAAGAAGAAGAAGAAGAGAAATTGTCAGCCATATTGTTTGTTTATCGTTACTTTAGACACGCCTACCTTATGTTTATGTAAAGTTTATAGTAAGCACGAGTATATCATCATGTTATCGTTTTGGCTATTAAAAACATAATACAGA
Organism: Bathymodiolus brooksi; assembly: GCA_963680875.1. NCBI lineage: Eukaryota > Metazoa > Mollusca > Bivalvia > Mytilida > Modiolidae > Bathymodiolus > Bathymodiolus brooksi. The sequence goes on from OY804583.1 coordinate 63,811,965, forward strand.
TGATTATGTACTATTCACACAAAAACATATCACTTTGAATGACATTATTGCAATCTTTGTTGATAATTATGATTTTTCTCTTGCATTTGATTTATTGCAATAATAGCTTTGCACAAATAAAGTCTGTCTGACTTACAATTTCACCCAACACTTTTTAATAATAAAAATTCATGTATAGTTTTATGATCCCTTCTTAGACAGTTGTATAGGTTTAAAATATTTTGTGTAGGGATATATGTTAGGGACGAACCATTTAACTTGAAAGGGAGGGGGGGGGCGGGTATGTTTTTTTTTTTTTTATAAATATTCTGATTCCCAATGTTGCTGAAAAAAATATTCTGATTTTGGTGGAGGAAAAAAAAAATTTGATTCAAGAGTTTTTGTCATATAACCTAATGTTACATTTTGAAAAAAAAATTTGCGCTTTGCGCGACAAAAAAAAAATAAATATTCTAACCCTTGTGAAAAAAAATTCTGAACGAAACAAAAAACCATAACCCCCCTGCAAGTTAAATGGTCGGTCCCTTACTGAGACAATTATTTCATACTTAAAACTTTTCTAAACCTCAGTTTTATGTTTTATTTTTTTTCAAATGTTGAAATTAACAAATATTAACTACCAAAACCCTATTGTCATCTGTTTCTATTAATATTATCTATTTATCCTGCAATGGTAGCTCCATTAGTAATTTTTTAAATAAGAAGCAAACTTGACAAAGTGTTGCTACCTCATAGTATTATGAGATTTCATTTTAAAATTCAAATTTGGATTTTATATCAATAATCTTTTGTAAGGGTGATTGTAAAACAAGAAACAAAACTTGAAGACTGTGTACATTGTATGTTATTTGTGTTAAGAATAATTAAATAATATTTTGTACACAATACCAAAAAAAATATAAAGTCAAGATCATGCTCATTCAATTACTAGTAAATACTATTCTGCAAGAGACAACATTCATTAATATTTATGCCAATAACCCTTTTATTTTATAACAGAATTGTAGAATTGATGAAGATATTATACATTGTCAATAAATTTTTTTCAGACAAAATTGTAGAACTCTGTCCAAAATGATGAATGATCCAGGATGAAGACTCTAGCATTGATATGACAATGTTAGATGGATTTTAATTTCAAAACATTCCATTATGGAAAGCTGGGGCATACTGTACATGTACCATTCACTGGTTGTTGGGAAAATTGAAGAATTTATTAGTGATAATGCATTTATATCGTATTAGCTGGTACACTTTACAATGTTATGAACATTTTCATTTACCCTGAAAACATTCATGGGAATAATATATGTGTATTTCAAAGAGCTGTGAAAACAAACATTTTATTGAGTAAAATCTGATAAAAGATAATTTTAGCTTAAATTGTTTGGTTTTTTTTTACCATTCTCCCTGGAATTGCTACAAACAAGAACTATTATATCTAAATGTATCCTGTCAAGTGTACTCCATGTATACTTTTAATGGGATAGTGTCTGCAATTTGAGGCAGTTTTTTTTTGTAGAAAAAAATTAATCTGTATGTTGAAAATTGTACGACATTGTAATATCGATAATTAGGGTTAGTTTTATGGTGTTTAACACCACTTTCAACCATAGTTCAGTAATATCGAGGCAGTCAGTTTTATTGGTGGAGGAATCCGGAGAAAACAACCTGTCGGAATTCACTGACAAACTTTATCACATAATGCTGTATAAATTATTTATGTAAACAAGAACCATTTCTGAACCATTTAGTTGTGACATCATTTAAATGGCACCATTTGGAGGACTGTTTATAAACCATTAATTTATGACATCATTAAAATGGTCATGCCCATTAGCATATTTTGCCAAATAAATGTAAATTCAATGGAGTTTCAAGTAAAAGAATCATGGCATACGAATATTTCTTTGAATCAATTATAAAGAAAATAATAATTCAATTAAGACATATTTAAAGTATTGTACATCAAAGATTAATTGTTATTTTTAATGCAAACACTCATAATTTATAGCTTCATATCTTTATTGATGTACGACCATTGTTAGCTTGGGTCTTTAATTGGGTGTTTAATTGGAATTAAACTTTATAATGATTTCCTAAATAACCTCTTAAATTATTAATTAAACTTTAATACATTGCAAAATTAAGGTTTCTATCTATCGAAATGAATATTATTTCTTTATTATTAATTTATGCCGATATATCCTTAATTTAAACAGCTAATAACAACTAGAGGCTCAGATGAGCCTGTATCGCTCACCTGACATAAATAAGTCCTCTTAAGAATGTCTGCATGCTGAATACATCTAAGTTACTATTCAAATCCCATACTGCCACAGGGTTCTATGTTAAAACTATGTCTGCTCATGGCAGCCATCTTGGATGGAGGTCGTGGTCACCGGACACAATTTTGAAAGTATACTACCCAAGGACCATCCATGCCATGTTTGCTTTAAATTGGCTGACTGGTTTCAGAAGAGAAGACTTTTAAACAATTTTCCCATAGGGTCCTATGTTAAAACTATGTCTGCTGACGGCGGCCATTTTGAACCGAGATCGGGATCACTGAACACAATTTTGGAAGTTGACCACCTAAGGACCATCGATGACATGTTTGCTATATTGGCTTACTAGTTTCAGAGGAGAAGATTTTAAAACATTTTTTCCCATAGGGTCCTATGTTAAAACTACAGTATGTCTGCTGAAGGTGGCCATCTTGGATGAAGGTCAGGGTCACTGGACACAATTTGAAAATTGACCACTTAAGGACCATCCATGCCATGTTTGCTTTAAATTGGCTTACTGGTTTCAGAGAAAAAGATTTTTAAATATATTTCCCATAGGGTCCTATGTTAAAACTATGTTCGCTGATGGTTGCCATCTTGGATGGAGGTCGGGGTCACAGGACATAATTTTGAAAGTTGACCACCTAAGGACCATTCATCCCATGTTTGCTTTAAACTGACTTACTGGTTTCAGAGGAGAAGACTTTTAAACATTTTTTCCATAGGGTCCTATGTTAAAATTAAGTCGAGTCATGGCGGCCATCTTGAATTTCCGATCAGCAAACGATTCACAAGTTTAGTACAGGACCACCCAATGATCATTCCTGCAAAGCCACAATTCAATTGGCTTAGTGGTTTCTAACAAGAAGATTTTTAAAATTTCGACCAATCAGAACACATTATAGGCCCTGGCAGCCATGTTGGATTTCCGATCAGCACCAAAAACACAAATCTTGTATATGACCATCCAATGAACATTTCTGCCAAGTTTGGTTCAAATCTGTTTTGTGGTTTCAGAAAAAAAGATGAAAATGTGAAATTCCCATAGGGTCCAATGTTAAACTAAGTCGAGTCATGGCGGCCATCTTGAATTTCCGATCGGCAAACGATTCACAAGTTTAGTACAGGACCACCCAATGATCATTCCTGCAAAGTCACAATTCAATTGGCTTAGTGGTTTCTGACAAGAAGATTTTTAAAATTTCAGCCAATGAGAACACATTATGGGCCCTGGCAGCCATGTTGGATTTCCGATCAGTGCCAAAAACAAAAATCTTGTATATGACCATCCAATGAACATTTCTGCCAAGTTTGGTTCAAATCTGTTTTGTGGTTTCAGAAAACTAGAGGCTCAGATGAGCCTGTATCGCTCACCTGACATAAATAAGTCCTCTTAAGAATGTCTGCATGCTGAATACATCTAAGTTACTATTCAAATCCCATACTGCCATAGGGTTCTATGTTAAAACTATGTCTGCTCATGGCAGCCATCTTGGATGGAGGTCGTGGTCACCGGACACAATTTTGAAAGTATACTACCCAAGGACCATCCATGCCATGTTTGCTTTAAATTGCCTGACTGGTTTCAGAAGAGAAGACTTTTAAACAATTTTCCCATAGGGTCCTATGTTAAAACTATGTCTGCTGACGGCGGCCATTTTGAACCGAGATCGGGATCACTGAACACAATTTTGGAAGTTGACCACCTAAGGACCATCGATGACATGTTTGCTATATTGGCTTACTAGTTTCAGAGGAGAAGATTTTAAAACATTTTTTCCCATAGGGTCCTATGTTAAAACTACAGTATGTCTGCTGAAGGTGGCCATCTTGGATGAAGGTCAGGGTCACTGGACACAATTTGAAAATTGACCACTTAAGGACCATCCATGCCATGTTTGCTTTAAATTGGCTTACTGGTTTCAGAGAAAAAGATTTTTAAATATATTTCCCATAGGGTCCTATGTTAAAACTATGTTCGCTGATGGTTGCCATCTTGGATGGAGGTCGGGGTCACAGGACATAATTTTGAAAGTTGACCACCTAAGGACCATTCATCCCATGTTTGCTTTAAACTGACTTACTGGTTTCAGAGGAGAAGACTTTTAAACATTTTTTCCATAGGGTCCTATGTTAAAATTAAGTCGAGTCATGGTGGCCATCTTGAATTTCCGATCAGCAAACGATTCACAAGTTTAGTACAGGACCACCCAATGATCATTCCTGCAAAGCCACAATTCAATTGGCTTAGTGGTTTCTAACAAGAAGATTTTTAAAATTTCGACCAATCAGAACACATTATAGGCCCTGGCAGCCATGTTGGATTTCCGATCAGCACCAAAAACACAAATCTTGTATATGACCATCCAATGAACATTTCTGCCAAGTTTGGTTCAAATCTGTTTTGTGGTTTCAGAAAAAAAGATGAAAATGTGAAATTCCCATAGGGTCCAATGTTAAACTAAGTCGAGTCATGGCGGCCATCTTGAATTTCCGATCGGCAAACGATTCACAAGTTTAGTACAGGACCACCCAATGATCATTCCTGCAAAGTCACAATTCAATTGGCTTAGTGGTTTCTGACAAGAAGATTTTTTAAATTTCAGCCAATGAGAACACATTATGGGCCCTGGCAGCCATGTTGGATTTCCGATCAGTGCCAAAAACAAAAATCTTGTATATGACCATCCAATGAACATTTCTGCCAAGTTTGGTTCAAATCTGTTTTGTGGTTTCAGAAAACTAGAGGCTCAGATGAGCCTGTATCGCTCACCTGACATAAATAAGTCCTCTTAAGAATGTCTGCATGCTGAATACATCTAAGTTACTATTCAAATCCCATACTGCCATAGGGTTCTATGTTAAAACTATGTCTGCTCATGGCAGCCATCTTGGATGGAGGTCGTGGTCACCGGACACAATTTTGAAAGTATACTACCCAAGGACCATCCATGCCATGTTTGCTTTAAATTGCCTGACTGGTTTCAGAAGAGAAGACTTTTAAACAATTTTCCCATAGGGTCCTATGTTAAAACTATGTCTGCTGACGGCGGCCATTTTGAACCGAGATCGGGATCACTGAACACAATTTTGGAAGTTGACCACCTAAGGACCATCGATGACATGTTTGCTATATTGGCTTACTAGTTTCAGAGGAGAAGATTTTAAAACATTTTTTCCCATAGGGTCCTATGTTAAAACTACAGTATGTCTGCTGAAGGTGGCCATCTTGGATGAAGGTCAGGGTCACTGGACACAATTTGAAAATTGACCACTTAAGGACCATCCATGCCATGTTTGCTTTAAATTGGCTTACTGGTTTCAGAGAAAAAGATTTTTAAATATATTTCCCATAGGGTCCTATGTTAAAACTATGTTCGCTGATGGTTGCCATCTTGGATGGAGGTCGGGGTCACAGGACATAATTTTGAAAGTTGACCACCTAAGGACCATTCATCCCATGTTTGCTTTAAACTGACTTACTGGTTTCAGAGGAGAAGACTTTTAAACATTTTTTCCATAGGGTCCTATGTTAAAATTAAGTCGAGTCATGGCGGCCATCTTGAATTTCCGATCAGCAAACGATTCACAAGTTTAGTACAGGACCACCCAATGATCATTCCTGCAAAGCCACAATTCAATTGGCTTAGTGGTTTCTAACAAGAAGATTTTTAAAATTTCGACCAATCAGAACACATTATAGGCCCTGGCAGCCATGTTGGATTTCCGATCAGCACCAAAAACACAAATCTTGTATATGACCATCCAATGAACATTTCTGCCAAGTTTGGTTCAAATCTGTTTTGTGGTTTCAGAAAAAAAGATGAAAATGTGAAATTCCCATAGGGTCCAATGTTAAACTAAGTCGAGTCATGGCGGCCATCTTGAATTTCCGATCGGCAAACGATTCACAAGTTTAGTACAGGACCACCCAATGATCATTCCTGCAAAGTCACAATTCAATTGGCTTAGTGGTTTCTGACAAGAAGATTTTTTAAATTTCAGCCAATGAGAACACATTATGGGCCCTGGCAGCCATGTTGGATTTCCGATCAGTGCCAAAAACAAAAATCTTGTATATGACCATCCAATGAACATTTCTGCCAAGTTTGGTTCAAATCTGTTTTGTGGTTTCAGAAAACTAGAGGCTCAGATGAGCCTGTATCGCTCACCTGACATAAATAAGTCCTCTTAAGAATGTCTGCATGCTGAATACATCTAAGTTACTATTCAAATCCCATACTGCCATAGGGTTCTATGTTAAAACTATGTCTGCTCATGGCAGCCATCTTGGATGGAGGTCGTGGTCACCGGACACAATTTTGAAAGTATACTACCCAAGGACCATCCATGCCATGTTTGCTTTAAATTGCCTGACTGGTTTCAGAAGAGAAGACTTTTAAACAATTTTCCCATAGGGTCCTATGTTAAAACTATGTCTGCTGACGGCGGCCATTTTGAACCGAGATCGGGATCACTGAACACAATTTTGGAAGTTGACCACCTAAGGACCATCGATGACATGTTTGCTATATTGGCTTACTAGTTTCAGAGGAGAAGATTTTAAAACATTTTTTCCCATAGGGTCCTATGTTAAAACTACAGTATGTCTGCTGAAGGTGGCCATCTTGGATGAAGGTCAGGGTCACTGGACACAATTTGAAAATTGACCACTTAAGGACCATCCATGCCATGTTTGCTTTAAATTGGCTTACTGGTTTCAGAGAAAAAGATTTTTAAATATATTTCCCATAGGGTCCTATGTTAAAACTATGTTCGCTGATGGTTGCCATCTTGGATGGAGGTCGGGGTCACAGGACATAATTTTGAAAGTTGACCACCTAAGGACCATTCATCCCATGTTTGCTTTAAACTGACTTACTGGTTTCAGAGGAGAAGACTTTTAAACATTTTTTCCATAGGGTCCTATGTTAAAATTAAGTCGAGTCATGGTGGCCATCTTGAATTTCCGATCAGCAAACGATTCACAAGTTTAGTACAGGACCACCCAATGATCATTCCTGCAAAGCCACAATTCAATTGGCTTAGTGGTTTCTAACAAGAAGATTTTTAAAATTTCGACCAATCAGAACACATTATAGGCCCTGGCAGCCATGTTGGATTTCCGATCAGCACCAAAAACACAAATCTTGTATATGACCATCCAATGAACATTTCTGCCAAGTTTGGTTCAAATCTGTTTTGTGGTTTCAGAAAAAAAGATGAAAATGTGAAATTCCCATAGGGTCCAATGTTAAACTAAGTCGAGTCATGGCGGCCATCTTGAATTTCCGATCGGCAAACGATTCACAAGTTTAGTACAGGACCACCCAATGATCATTCCTGCAAAGTCACAATTCAATTGGCTTAGTGGTTTCTGACAAGAAGATTTTTTAAATTTCAGCCAATGAGAACACATTATGGGCCCTGGCAGCCATGTTGGATTTCCGATCAGTGCCAAAAACAAAAATCTTGTATATGACCATCCAATGAACATTTCTGCCAAGTTTGGTTCAAATCTGTTTTGTGGTTTCAGAAAACTAGAGGCTCAGATGAGCCTGTATCGCTCACCTGACATAAATAAGTCCTCTTAAGAATGTCTGCATGCTGAATACATCTAAGTTACTATTCAAATCCCATACTGCCATAGGGTTCTATGTTAAAACTATGTCTGCTCATGGCAGCCATCTTGGATGGAGGTCGTGGTCACCGGACACAATTTTGAAAGTATACTACCCAAGGACCATCCATGCCATGTTTGCTTTAAATTGCCTGACTGGTTTCAGAAGAGAAGACTTTTAAACAATTTTCCCATAGGGTCCTATGTTAAAACTATGTCTGCTGACGGCGGCCATTTTGAACCGAGATCGGGATCACTGAACACAATTTTGGAAGTTGACCACCTAAGGACCATCGATGACATGTTTGCTATATTGGCTTACTAGTTTCAGAGGAGAAGATTTTAAAACATTTTTTCCCATAGGGTCCTATGTTAAAACTACAGTATGTCTGCTGAAGGTGGCCATCTTGGATGAAGGTCAGGGTCACTGGACACAATTTGAAAATTGACCACTTAAGGACCATCCATGCCATGTTTGCTTTAAATTGGCTTACTGGTTTCAGAGAAAAAGATTTTTAAATATATTTCCCATAGGGTCCTATGTTAAAACTATGTTCGCTGATGGTTGCCATCTTGGATGGAGGTCGGGGTCACAGGACATAATTTTGAAAGTTGACCACCTAAGGACCATTCATCCCATGTTTGCTTTAAACTGACTTACTGGTTTCAGAGGAGAAGACTTTTAAACATTTTTTCCATAGGGTCCTATGTTAAAATTAAGTCGAGTCATGGTGGCCATCTTGAATTTCCGATCAGCAAACGATTCACAAGTTTAGTACAGGACCACCCAATGATCATTCCTGCAAAGCCACAATTCAATTGGCTTAGTGGTTTCTAACAAGAAGATTTTTAAAATTTCGACCAATCAGAACACATTATAGGCCCTGGCAGCCATGTTGGATTTCCGATCAGCACCAAAAACACAAATCTTGTATATGACCATCCAATGAACATTTCTGCCAAGTTTGGTTCAAATCTGTTTTGTGGTTTCAGAAAAAAAGATGAAAATGTGAAATTCCCATAGGGTCCAATGTTAAACTAAGTCGAGTCATGGCGGCCATCTTGAATTTCCGATCGGCAAACGATTCACAAGTTTAGTACAGGACCACCCAATGATCATTCCTGCAAAGTCACAATTCAATTGGCTTAGTGGTTTCTGACAAGAAGATTTTTTAAATTTCAGCCAATGAGAACACATTATGGGCCCTGGCAGCCATGTTGGATTTCCGATCAGTGCCAAAAACAAAAATCTTGTATATGACCATCCAATGAACATTTCTGCCAAGTTTGGTTCAAATCTGTTTTGTGGTTTCAGAAAACTAGAGGCTCAGATGAGCCTGTATCGCTCACCTGACATAAATAAGTCCTCTTAAGAATGTCTGCATGCTGAATACATCTAAGTTACTATTCAAATCCCATACTGCCATAGGGTTCTATGTTAAAACTATGTCTGCTCATGGCAGCCATCTTGGATGGAGGTTGTGGTCACCGGACACAATTTTGAAAGTATACTACCCAAGGACCATCCATGCCATGTTTGCTTTAAATTGGCTGACTGGTTTCAGAAGAGAAGACTTTTAAACAATTTTCCCATAGGGTCCTATGTTAAAACTATGTCTGCTGACGGTGGCCATTTTGAACCGAGATCGGGATCACTGAACATAATTTTGGAAGTTGACCACCTAAGGACCATCGATGACAGGTTTGCTATATTGGCTTACTAGTTTCAGAGGAGAAGATTTTAAAACATTTTTTCCCATAGGGTCCTATGTTAAAACTACAGTATGTCTGCTGAAGGTGGCCATCTTGGACAGAGGTCAGGGTCACTGGACACAATTTTGAAAATTGACCACTTAAGGACCATCCATGCCATGTTTGCTTTAAATTGGCTTACTGGTTTCAGAGAAGAAGATTTTTAAATATATTTCCCATAGGGTCCTATGTTAAAACTATGTTCGCTGATGGTTGCCATCTTGGATGGAGGTCGGGGTCACAGGACATAATTTTGAAAGTTGACCACCTAAGGACCATTCGTCCCATGTTTGCTTTAAACTGACTTACTGGTTTCAGAGGAGAAGACTTTTAAACATTTTTTCCATAGGGTCCTATGTTAAAATTAAGTCAAGTCATGGTGGCCATCTTGAATTTCCGATCAGCAAACGATTCACAAATTTAGTACAGGACCACCCAATGATCATTCCTGCAAAGCCACAATTCAATTGGCTTAGTGGTTTCTAACAAGAAGATTTTTAAAATTTCGACCAATCAGAACACATTATAGGCCCTGGCAGCCATGTTGGATTTCCGATCAGCACCAAAAACACAAATCTTGTATATGACCATCCAATGAACATTTCTGCCAAGTTTGGTTCAAATCTGTTTTGTGGTTTCAGAAAAAAAGATGAAAATGTGAAATTCCCATAGGGTCCAATGTTAAACTAAGTCGAGTCATGGTGGCCATCTTGAATTTCCGATTGGCAAACGATTCACAAGTTTACTACAGGACCACCCAATGATCATTCCTGCAAAGTCACAATTCAATTGGCTTAGTGGTTTCTAACAAGAAGATTTTTTAAATTTCGACCAATCAGAACACATTATGGGCCCTGGCAGCCATGTTGGATTTCCGATCAGTGCCAAAAACACAAATCTTGTATATGACCATCCAATGAACATTTCTGCCAAGTTTGATTCAAATCTGTTTTGTGGTTTCAGAAAAAAAGATGAAAATGTGAAATTCCCATAGGGTCCAATGTTAAACTAAGTCGAGTCATGGCGGCCATCTTGAATTTCCGATCGGCAAACGATTCACAATTTTAGTACAGGACCACCCAATGATCATTCCTGTAAAGTCACAATTCAATTGGCTTAGTGGTTTCTAACAAGAAGATTTTAAAAATTTCGACCAATCAGAACACATTATGGGCCTTTGCAGCCATGTTGGATTTCCGATCAGCGCCAAAAACAAAAATCTTGTATATGACCATCCAATGAACATTTCTGCCAAGTTTGATTCAAATCTGTTTTGTGGTTTCAGAAAAAAAGATGAAAATGTGAAATTCCCATAGGGTCCAATGTTAAACTAAGTCGAGTCATGGCGGCCATCTTGAATTTCCGATCGGCAAACGATTCACAAATTTTGTACAGGACCACCCAATGATCATTCCTGCAAAGTCACAATTCAATTGGCTTAGTGGTTTCTAACAAGAAGATTTTTAAAATTTCGACCAATCAGAACACATTATGGGCCCTGGCAGCCATGTTGGATTTCCGATCAGCGCCAAAAACAAAATTCTTGTATATGACCATCCAATGAACATTTCTGCCAAGTTTGATTCAAATCTGTTTTGTGGTTTCAGAAAAAAAGATGAAAATGTGAAATTCCCATAGGGTCCAATGTTAAACTAAGTCGAGTCATGGCGGCCATCTTGAATTTCCGATCGGCAAACGATTCACAATTTTAGTACAGGACCACCCAATGATCATTCCTGCAAAGTCACAATTCAATTGACTTAGTGGTTTCTGACAAGAAGATTTTTAAAATTTCAGCCAATGAGAACACATTATGGACCCTGGCAGCCATGTTGGATTTCAAATCAGCACCAAAAACACAAATCTGGTAGAGGACCATCCAGTGAACATTTCTGGCAAGTTTGGCTGATTTCTGTTCAGCGGTTTCAGAGAAGAAGATTTAAATGTGAAAAGCTAACGGACGGACGACGGACGCTTACCCATGACAAAAGCTCACATGGCCTATGGCCAGGTGAGCTAAAAAGATGAAAATGTGAAATTCCCATAGGGTCCAATGTTAAACTAAGTTGAGTCATGGCGGCCATCTTGAATTTCCGATCGGCAAACGATTCACAATTTTAGTACAGGACCACCCAATGATCATTCCTGCAAAGTCACAATTCAATTGACTTAGTGGTTTCTGACAAGAAGATTTTTAAAATTTCAGCCAATGAGAACACATTATGGACCCTGGCAGCCATGTTGGATTTCAAATCAGCACCAAAAACACAAATCTGGTAGAGGACTATCCAGTGAACATTTCTGGCAAGTTTGGCTGATTTCTGTTCAGCGGTTTCAGAGAAGAAGATTTAAATGTGAAAAGCTAACGGACGGGCGGACGGACGACGGACGCTTACCCATGACAAAAGTTCACATGGCCTATGGCCAGGTGAGCTAAAAATGTGATGTACTTAAGAGCTTGTCTATGAGAAAACCATGCAAAACAGTCCGGAAGCAAGGTTGGCCAATCCTTTTCAAAATTTGTTGGTAGGTAGACCACTACCCAACATTTGCAAATGCATCAACTTTTTTTCAAATTTTCGAATATCATGACCATAGGAGGCGCCACCTATATTTCTACAATTTTCCCAATAATATGACAAGAAACCAGACTTGGGGTCAATTACTTTCAAATGTAATCGATTACATTACAATTACTTTGCAATTTTCATGATTACATTACATTACGATTACATCAATTTTCAAATGTAATCGATTACATTACAATTACTTTGTAAATGTAATCGATTACATTACTGATTACATTTGATGTCATGACAACCAATGTATATTCAAGTTTGCTATGTTACTTCTTTTTGTTTCAAATTTCTGTTTCTTTGTATGTGTACAGTAATATATATAATTGGTGCTTTGATTTCTTTTTGTTTCATTGCCTTGATATAGCTAAAAAATTGCTCATTACATGCAATAACATACAGTACATTAGTTCATTGTAAATTCTTTTGTTTCCTTTTTTTTTTTTTTTATAAAATATGTTGTGTCATAGTAATTATGATCAATATTCATTCCATTTTGTACTATTAATAGATATTATAACAGACATACAATATATTTTATCATATAATTTCAATATAATCCTGTCAAAAGTTTATTGTGGATAACCTGTGCCACAGATAAAACTTGTAATTAAGGTCTTATTTATGTGGTTCATTCCCATTTATCCAACTTTTTGTGTAACAGGTGAATAAGTGGACAAAAATTTGGACCAGGACAATATACTACATGTTTATGTAAAACATTTAATATTTATTTCCATATATTTCATTTAAAATGAAAAAGAATACAAATTATTATTACTATTTTTGACTGATATCAAAATTTAATTGGATATGATATTTCTTTATGAGTCGATCATGTCTTTCTCTAGAATAGAATAGGGTAAATCCTCAAAAAGACGACTTAGTTCAATTTCAGAATTTAATTGATCGCTGTTTAATTAAATTATTGAGAAATAACAGAGGCAAGCTTGGGCGATGTTATTGATGATCATCATGTTTGTTGCATGATTAGCAATCTTTTCATCAATTACAAATTATCAGGTATTTTGGTCAAAAAACACCTAATCAATGTTAAATAAACAATCCTACAGGTAAGAAAATAAAAGTTGGATAAATGGGAAGACACCTTATTTAGGACACCAAATTATGTAACAATCACCATTGCTAAATCTCACACCATTTCAATGTGTGTCATTGATATATATTGATATATAATTCAGAAGATAAAAAAAAACAAGTCATTCTGATTCATGTTGTGATTGCCACCTTATTTAATAGATATTTTTGTGGAATTTTTAACAATTTTAATTTCATAACATATGTTTTTATTTAGATGTCAATAAACTTTCTATTTTTTCTAGTAAACCATTCTACATTATTTGTTTAATAAATTTCATGAAGAAAATTCATTTACATAAATCATACATTAAATATCTAAGGAGATACATGCTTCAGTTAAAGCAAAATGATGAAAAGTAATCTAAATGTAATCAGAAAGTAATCATGATTACAGGGTCAAAATGAATGTAATCGATTACATTACGATTACATGTAATAAAAAAAAAGTCTGATTACAGATTACATTCGATTACATGAAAAAATGTAATCGATTACAACTGATTACGATTACCCCATGTCTGCAAGAAACTAGCCAAAAAAGGTCTGTTTTGAAACCTATTTTATTACTTAAAACACAATATTATTAATTAAACCTTAGTGGTAATGAAATATATGTATAAGGAACTTTATATGTTCAATACTTAAATGGACCTTTTTCTTTATCATTCAAGGACAGAAAACTCCAAAAACTTGGCAAATTTCCAAATTTTCAATATTGCAAAAATAGGCTATGTTCTGAGGGCTATATCTCTGAAGGTAATGCTTTCATTTGTTTTATTTTGGTTGTTAAGCAATATTCTGAGACTAAATAAATAGCAGATAAAATGTTTTGCTTTGCTTTTCAATATAATCTGCAATATGAGCTACCCCCCCCCCCCTTTTTTTTGTAATATTGCCAAATTTGCAAAAATAAGCTATGTTCTGAGGGCTATATCTCTGAAGGTAACACTTTAATTTGTGTTATTTTGGTTGTTAAGCAATATTCTGAGACTAAATAAATAGCAGATAAAATGTTTTGCTTTGCTTTTGAATATCATCTGCAATATGAGCTACCCCCCCTTTTTTTGTAATATTGCCAAATTTGCAAAAATAGGCTATGTTCTGAGGGCTATATCTCTGAAGGTAACACTTTAATTTGTTTTATTTTGGTTGTTAAGCAATAATCATAGACTAAATATATAGCAGATAAAATGTTTTGCTTTGCTTTTGAATATAATCTGCAATATGAGCTACCCCCCTTTTTTTGTAATATTGCCAAATTTGCAAAAATAGGCTATGTTCTGAGGGCTATATCTCTGAAGGTAACACTTTAATTTGTTTTATTTTGGTTGTTAAGCAATATTCTTAGACTAAATATATAGCATATAACATGTTTTACTTTGCTTTTGAATATCATCTGCAATATGAGCTATCAAAATCCCCCCTTTTTGTAATATTGCCTAATTTGAGAGAAAAAACACAATCTTTACTCATACATGTATTTACTGTCGAAATATGCCAAAGGTGTACAATTTGCAACTGATGATTGAGTTAGGACTTTACACAAAATAAAATGACTACATTGTACATGAAATATACCAATATCCTTAATATCCAACATGTTTAATAATAAATACACATTCTTAACATTTACATGTACATAAATTAACAAAGTTTGCTTGAGTAAATAAATATAATTTCTAGATTTAACCAAATTTCATATAATCAAAGGGAGATAATTTGCTTAGAAATCAATAGAATAATTAATGTTTTCTTCACATAACATCAAAATTTAAAGGACGGTAGATCTTTGGAGGATTTAAAATTTGTCCTGGAGATGTCAATGCTGCATGTTTTCATTCTGCATCAATTTTAAGCAGTCAGTCCTGGCACTGATTTCAGTAATTTTTCCTTTGTGAGTTAGTGTGCAAATAGAAACAAAATTTGGAGCTGGTTTATCCTGTCATTTTGTTGTTGATAAGCTTCAGTCATTGTGTCAAGTGTTTCCTCAGAATCATTAGATGCAAATGACAACTTCTTACAAACATTCTGTATAACTATGTCTTCTTGACCTGGTGCAACATATTTCAGAATAACTTGAAAAGCTTCTGTTATCATTTTCGAATAATATGACATTGAACTTTAAGATAGACTTACCCAAGGCAAACTAATCTGTGAATTCAGCATTGGAAAATGTCTGGACAATGTTTTCGTTGCAGAATTAAATATTTCTTTTTGGGCCATATTGTCTTCCTCTCAGTCAGAGTATTTGGGTTCTCTGGGAAAATACCTCTATAGATTGTGACGACTGCTGAATGTCAGAATCTGGAAAAAAAATACAATATGAAACAATTTATTGCAATCCATCTGACAGTGGTAACAATTATTGAATTCCACATACAGTTCTCTTTATAGTACATAGTAAGGAGAAGATTCTTTTTAATAAACAGCTTCGCATAGCACTGAATAATGAGACAGCAACAAGTCAACTCGGAACATTGAGGCAAGTGTAGACACCGAGTCGATTGACACCAAAAGACATTCTATACATAATGTGCTGGACTCCCAAATATTTCAAGAAGTGTTATATACAAGGTTGTACAATATTTGTATATTTTTCGTTTGTTTGTTTGTTATCGCTTATTTTTTTGAACGGGTGGGGGGTTAGGGGGCTGGTAGGGCAGACATGACCTTCTTCTTTGGATATAATATCAACTGCTTTCAACTGTTCGCATGATACTGAGTCAGAATATATATGGTTATCATATGGTTCATGGGTAGTTATCTCTATAGTTCTATTTGATATTTCAAAAAATGACCCCCTTTTGGTTCCTTATATCTTGAAAAGCATAATAGCTAGATCAAAACAACTGATATTAAGTGAGAGCTAGATTTATACAGAATTTGATGAAATAAACCCCATCAAAATCTGTTCAGTAATAACCTACCATACATCTACCAAAATGATAAAACGGCTCAGTGATCATTGTCGTCCATAGTATACATATCTTCATAATAATATTTCGAAAAATGTTGGTTTTGTATGGAGCTTTACTTGTTGCAAACTTACAGCTAGTCTGGCGATGTATTTTCTTTATTGTTATTATGTAAATCATGTAAGTTTGTACTGCAAGTCCTGTGTACATTTACATTTCTGTGTGGTTGTAGTACCTCCCTTCAATTTTAATATTCAGTAAAGGCAAAGGGCCTAGGGGAATGATAAGCAAATCAAGAATCATTTTGAAGTTATTAATTTTTTTAATGTTTTTATGTAGATCTAGATCCTTACCTACTGCAACTGTAAGAAATGTTATGGATATCAGCCAAAAATCTTTACATGTTGATGCCTGTATGCCTCTTTGTCTTGAACATTTCACATAACTCTTACTATTCTTAGCAGGATGAGATGGAGATCGGTAGGCCCTCTTCTGTCGCTTCCAATAGACTCCAACATCATCTCTATGTGTTGGACATGTTTGAAATTTTACTATAAAAGTGTCTATTGCAAATATTCCACTTCTGTATAGAATAAGAAGACCTTCTGGGAGGTCAATACCACATGTCATCATGGGGTACCTCGAATTACCGAAATCCCCGTATTTTTACCGAAATCCCCCTAGATATTACCGAAATCACATCTTCTGAAATTTCTTTCAGATGGAAAGATATAACATTGTTTTAGTGTTTTATACAAATTTCGTTGTGTATGTGCACAGTAGGAACGATTTATCACAAGCGAACAGGTAGTATCAAAATAAATATGGCGGAAATAAAGGGATGTAACTCTTGTATTTATCAAAGTACTAAAAATCCTCCCATTGATGGGGTTTACTTCTATCCTCACACAAAAGCCTCAAAGTTCTCAACAAGGAAAGAATGGAAAAGGACAGCATGTGTTCGGACTCTTATTAGCAGCCTTGAGAGGTGGTGCAAAACACACTATATCATCAGCATTGATCAAGCCTTCATCTCCGAAAATTTCCTCCAAAAGCGATTCCCTATCGTTCTTATCAATGCAATCGTCTATTAGTTGTTGCTTTACATTTTGTCTCGAATGTCTTATGCACAGAAAATGACCGGCTTCTGGAAAAGTTGATTTGATGGCATTTACCAAAGCTTTTTCTTCGTCTGATCCAATTGTTAACTGATTTGTACTGGCTCCAAAAAGTTTAATTTTCAAATGATGGAAAAAATGAGTAAAACTATGGAAGTCACTATTGTCATGAATAAAAATCGGGCCCAAAAATATCGGTGGTTCGCCTGTTGTTTCCATTTTTACTGATGTTTGTTTATAACAAGATGCCGTGACATGCATATCACACAGGTTGAATGTCTTGTCGATGCCTAAAATTGATTGTCCAGTACAACACATACTCCTAAGATCTTCTAATTGTTTCTCTGAATATAATACAATGGAGCCACCATCTGCCAACATCTTGTCGATTTCATTTATGTGGTCTGCTATGTTTGCTCTGCTCAAGCAGTGTCCGATCTCATCTAATCCGAATATCAGGTAAAGAGTGATTATGTAATAATTGGTTATTTGCAGGTTAGATGATTAATAAATGGATATAATTAAGGCCAATTAAGAATGAACTGATGAGTTCACTAAATTTCTCATCAATTGAATATCTTTATGTCCCAAGCGTAGTGCCCAAGCTCATCAAGCTAAAATCTAATTTCTCAAATGTAATCAAAAGAAAGTTGGTATTTTTGAAGTACCGACTATTCCTAAGCAACAAAAACTGATCATTTTTATCCAAAACTATAATAGTGCTACGTCGTAATAATGGGTAAACGTAAACTAGAGTTTTCGTCTCCATCACAGTCTAAGTTAACCAAGTTGTCAGCATTTGGCCTTAGTTCCTAATTCAAGTAACGTCGTTGTCAGTGAAACTTCTTCAAGTCCAAAACCTTCGTCAAGTAATAAAGGTGCATCTACTAATGTAACTCCATGTTCTAATTTGACGTAGAAAGAAATCCAAATTGACATCAAATTATAATAAAACACTTGAAAACAATAATTATCGTTTTAGATGAGTATTGCTTTTATAATGAACACGACACTTTTAAGTCCCTATGTTTAACGTTAGATGCAAATTATGCAAATCCGCTGGTCAGTTCTCGGAAATTGGGTCACAGTAGTTTCCAGGAAATGTACATATTCTTAACTTTCTTTGACCGCAAATAACCCAATCGTTTTAGAAGATTGACGAATATATTACATTGTATGTTTCATTGATTTAATTTTTATTTGAATTTTGACAGTTAGAATTTTTCGGGCATCGTGTATACAAATGTACCTATTCGTGATCTCAACTTTACAAATATTACCGATACCGGCAAACTAGCTATCCTATTTTTGTTTTTCATTAAAAGAACAGGGTACTCTTAGTTGGTTTTGCTTGTTTATACATGGAAGATGACGATTTTTTGCTATATAAAGACAAATTGTTTATTGCTTAAATGACAATTATTTTTATTTGTTCCAATGTTTGACATAGTTCGTCTCGTACGATAGTTCATTTTATGCTCATTTTTGGTCACCTAGTCCATGCGTGTGGCGTTTCCTAAGGAACCGACCATTTAACTTGAAGGGGGGTTATGGTTTTTTTGTTTCGTTCAGAATTTTTTTTTACAGACAACACGAGTTAGAATATTTATTTTTTTGTCGCACGAAGCGCAATTTTTTTTTCCAGAATTTAACATTAGGTTATATGACAAAAACTCTGAATCAGATTATTTTTTTTTTTCCTCCACCAAAATCAGAATATTTTTTTCAGCAACATTGGCAATCAGAATATTTTTTTAGAAAAAAACATAACCCCCCCCCCCTTCAAGTTAAATGGTCGTTCCCTAACTTATTACGATGTATACTTGCAAAAATGACTAAGAAATCGACTCGATAAAAAGTGAAACCATAATTTGACTTCAATATTGGAGAATTGGCGATTTTTTGAGCCAGAGCAACCCCTGCATCTTTACGTTCCTATTTCTTATCATTGTATTTTTTGTCGTGTACCTGCTTTCGACTGCTGGGGCCACTAAGTTCGTCATGTTTCAGTACTAGTTTGTTGTAAACTTTTAATGGATTTTCACATTTTAGCATATCTGACATTTCGGTCATCACACTTGCTGGTGTTCTTATATATTCTGTCCCTTCTTTTCCATTTCCATGTTGTGACAATCCAGGAAATTTGCCAAAATATTCAACTAATGCAATACTTTCACGTGCTCCAATTCCTAACCAGGATACGCGCCTCCTATAAGTTGCATCTTTTTTCAAAACGGAATATTTTCGTACAAGTTCAATAACATTTTTAGGTTGAGACTCAATAGGAGTGAATGTTTTTTTGCCTTTCACTTTCTTTGCATCACAGAATTTATCACCTTTTTTGTACACTGCTTTCAATTTGCCGTCAGGTAAAGTCATAAAATAAGTCTGTGGTGAAGATCCTTTACTAGAGTCCCATATTCCACAATCGTCAGAAAAACTACTGCGTTGACCTTTATCTCTACTGACCAAGTTCCTGTCGTTTTTAACCATAAAAAATACATCACTTTTTGTCCCTTCTAATATTTTGTTGTGCGACTCCGAATATTTATAGGTTGTCAATAAATCGATTACGTCTTCAGTTTCCAAGAATTGTTTCGAAAGGCATCCGTTTGATAATGGGTGAAAGTCGTCGGTTGTGTCTATGAAATTTGTAATGGATCTGTCAAACGAAAATTGATTTTAATTGCATGTAATTATTTAATGTTTTATAAAGGAAACTATCATAATTAATCGGTATTAATCTAGTTTCAAAATTATAAGAAAGTTAATCAGTAATAATATATGATAACATAAAGTTAATTAACTTTAACTAACCCAAACATTCATTAAAGCACACAATAGACGAATTGTAATATTAATTGTCAATGCAATGCACAGTGACCATCATTAAGTAAAAAAAAATCTTATTAAATCATGTATATCACTATTACCTATGGTATTTTTTTAGTACTTTGATAAATACAAGAGTTACATCCCTTTATTTCCTCCATATTGATACCTGTTCGCTTGTTGATAAATCGTTCCTACTGTGCACATACACAACGAAATTTGTATAAAGCCATCATAAAAGACTAAAACAATGTTTTATCTTTCCATCTGAGAGGAATTTCAGAAGATCTGATAGGGATTTCAGTAATATCTAGGAGGATTTCGGTAAAAATACGGGGATTTCGGTAAAATTTGGGGATTTCGGCAATTCGAGGTACCGGTCATCATGATCATCACAAGAAGTTGGGCTATGCCGTAAATGTCTTTGAGTTGGCTTGTTACATTGGACAACTGGGACACATATGGCAGTAGAAGCATAATGCTGTGATGTGACACACTCTGATTTATACTAAAAAGCACATTTAAGCCAACCTTTGTCATCAGAAATGACATATTTACCGCCTTTCATCAGGGGAGATCATAGAGAGGGGAGATTAACGTGTAGTAGAGAGATGGTGATAACATGGCGTCTTTCTTTTCGGAATGTTTCTATGCTTGTCTGTTGTCGCAATGATCACAATCGTAACTACTCGGCCATTCTCGCTACCCTGCAAATAACCTCGTATGCATTAGGCGTATAAATCGCACTACTTTTCACATGTCAGTTATGTGAAAGTTTGATAAAGTTATATTCTAAGCAATTTTCTATATTTCAATTAAAGTTTTAATTAGCTTTGCATAAATAGATTTTACTTAGTATGTCTTCCATATAGGATTTTCGTGGACTATATTTTTGTGCGGCTTAACTTAACTTAACTTCCGGCAAACAATTTAAGAAGAATTTCTACTATGTACGTACGAGGTTATTTGCAGGGTAGCGAGAATGGCCGAGTAGTTACGATTGACAATGATCATACCTAAGAAACTTTCCGTACTTCCTGTATATTGCGATTGGTCGTTATTAATATATTGATCATGTGATTAATATGTTAACAAATATTTCGTATGGATGTTAACCTGATTTGTGACCCGTCAGAGGTCAATACTTTTGTTGTTAGTCAAAAATAAAATATAATGCACGGGTATGTGGGAGTTTTGCTACGTGACAAAGGTGAATAAAAGTTGAAACGTGGAAAGAACAGTAAAATACTGGGTCCAAAATCAATAATTCGTGATTAAATAGTTATTTATGAAGCTTTTATCATGAAACTTGGATATATTTTGTAGAAATATATAATATATTGTAAAATAGAAAAAAAAAAATGTTGAAAAAATAGTTTTTAATGACGTTTTTGGCACTTTTCATGATGGAAACTAATACAAGTTGTAACCTAGGAATATTTCTTGGTAAAAAAAAATTATATTTTATTAAAATATAAAATAAAAAAAGATATACGATATCTTTGCATTGTGTTAATAAAAAAAAAAATTATGATTCCCCCTTTTTTTACAGATCAAATGAAAGTTGTAACGGAAATTAAGTACATCACATTTTTGTTAGTAGCTGTTTAAATTAAGGATATATTAAAAAAAAATTATTAACCCCCTTTTTTAACAGATCAAATGAAAGTTGTAACGGAAATAAAGTACATCACATTTTTGTTATTAGCTGTTTAAATTAAGGATATATCGGCATAAGTTAATAATAAAGAAATAATATTCATTTCGATAGATAGAATCCTTAATTTTGCAATGTATTAAAGTTTAATTAATAATTTAAGAGGTTATTTATGAAATCATTATAAAGTTTAATTCCAATTAAACACCCAATTAAAGACCCAAGCTAACAACCGTCGTACATTAAAAATAGCAATTAATCTTTGATGTACCTGTAACAATACTTTAAACATGTCTTAATAAAATTATTATTTTCTTTATAATTCAAAGAAATATTTGTATGCCATGATGTAGTACAAAATACTACCCAACACAAGCAAGCATTTCAATGACATCAAATGTTTTTTGTGTATAAGATTTCACACATTATTTTAAATAACAAGCTGCACAAAATAAGCTGTATCATCTTTCAAAGTATAAAAGAAATCATAATTTAGTTGATATCATCAGTTTCTAACGAATTTTTGTTGGATATAGCTATGTATTTGTACCAAATTTTCATTTGCAATATAAGCATAAACAACAATCACTCACCATAAAATCTAACTAATAAATTTATTGTTCAACTACAAATTACAGACAAATGCACTTTTTTTAACTGTTTACCTTGAAATTGAGGGTCTGTGGTATTATCATATTTACTGTAAATGGTGGATTAAGTCTTTCTATTTAAGTAATAGCAAACTTATTGATTGTCTCAAGGGTGGATGAAGTTTTTCTACTTAAGTAATAGCCAACTTATTTATTGTCTCAATGGTGGGTTAAGTCTCTCTACTTCAGTAATCTCTAAAAAATTTTATTTGCTATTTAATATATTCTGACAAGACCATCATCTTTACACCTTTCTCTTTTACTTGGTTATACATGCACTGTTTGTGTTCAAGCAAGTTTTCAGTTTTTTAGAATAACTTTTACATTCATATTCCTAGTATAGTTAGGCAATATCATGTGGAGTAAGCCAACTTCGATTTCAGATCAACACTATTTAGATTGAATCTTTCGAGTATATGAAAATAATAATTTATTTAGTATTCCAATATGGTCCTATGTTAAAGTTATGTCCTGTGGTGTCTACCATCTTGGATTTCTGATTGACACAAAAACACACACATTTTGTAAAGGACCATCAGAGGAACATTCCAGTTATGATTTCTGTCAAATATTTAAAAAAGAAAAGAAAAAAAAGAAGTTTCCCTGTGGTGATTGCCTTCTAGGATTTTTTTTTTCAATTGAAACTCCATAGAAAACCCAATTAAATTTTTTTTTAATATCCATTGAAAAACCTTTTGTCTTTAATTTAAATTACATATGTAAAACCATTGTAACTAAATTTAAAAACCATTGGCTTTTACTTGAAACTCCATTGAATTTCCATTTATTTGGCAAAATATGCTAATGGGCATGACCATTTTAATGATGTCATAAATTAATGGTTTATAAACAGTCCTCCAAATGGTGTCATTTAAATGATGTCACAACTAAATGGTTCAGAAATTGTTCTTGTTTACATAAATAATTTATACAGCATTATGTGATCAAGTTTGTCAGTGAATTCCGACAGGTTGTTTTCTCCGGATTCCTCCACCAATAAAACTGACTGCCTCGATATCACTGAACTATTGTTGAAAGTGGTGTTAAACACCATAAAACTAACCCTAATTATTACTATTACAATGTCGTACAATTTTCAACAGATACAGATTAATTTTTTTCTGTAAAAAAAATAATCCCAAAAAACTGCCTCAAATTGCAGACACTATCCCATTAAAAGTATACATGGAGTACACTTGACAGAGTACATTTAGATATAATATTTCTTGTTTGTAGCAATTTCAGGGAGAATGGTAATAAAAACATAAACAATTTAAGCTAAATTTATCTTTTGTCAGATTTTACTCAATAAAATGTTTGTTTTCACAGCTCTTTGAAATACACATATATTATTCCCATGAATGTTTTCAGGGTAAATGAAAATTTTCATAATATTGTAAAGTGTACCAGCTAATACGATATAAATGCATTATCACTAATAAATTCTTCAATTTTCCCAACAACCAGTGAACGGTACATGTACAGTATGCCCCAGCTTTCCATAATGGAATGTTTTGAAATTAAAATCCATCTAACATTGTCATATCAATGCTAAAGTCTTCATCCTGGATCATTCATCATTTTGGACAGAGTTCTACAATTTTGTCTGAAAAAAAATTATTGACAATGTATAATATCTTCATCAATTCTACAATTCTGTTATAAAATAAAAGGGTTATTTGCATAAATATTAATGAATGTTGTCTCTTGCAGAATAGTATTTACTAGTAATTGAATGAGCATGATCTTGACTTTATAAGAGTTCAAGGGTTCTACAATGTCTTTCAAAAGTCACTTATCTAGACATTTTTATCTTATCCAAAAAATAATAAAATATTGTTTATTAAGAAATGTTTGTGATGTTTTAATTAATTAGGTAGATGCAACCAGACGAAGATATCATTAATAAAAATATTTTTTTTGGTATTGTGTACAAAATATTATTTAATCATTTTTAACACAAATAACATACAATGTACACGGTCTTCATGTTTTGTTTCTTGTTTTACAATCACCAGTACAAAAGATTATTGATATAAAATCCAAATTTGAATTTTAAAATGAAATCCCATAATACTATGAGGTAGTTTTCCTATTTCAAAAATTATTAAATGGAGCTACCATTGCAGGATAAATAGATAATATTAATAGAAACAGATGACAATAGTGGGTCTGTCTGTCTAACAGGGTTTTGGTAGTTAATATTTGTTAATTTCAACATTTGAAAAAAATTAAAACATAAAACTGAGGTTTAGAAAAGTTTTAAGTTAGTATAAAATAATTGTCTGAATAACATATATCCCTACACAAAATACAGGTATATATAGAACTGTACCATTCATCTATTTAGACACAACACAAAGATAATTTTAAACCTATAAAACTGTCTAAGAAGGGATGCTAAAACTATACATGAATTTTTATTATTAAAAAGTGTTGGGTGAAATTGTAAATCAGACAGACTTTATTTGTGCAAAGCTATTATTGCCATAAATCAAATGCAAGAGAAAAATCATAATTATCAACAAAGATTACAATAATGTCATTCAAAATGATGTGTTTTTGTGTGAATAGTACATAATCATCTGTATTATGTTTTTAATAGCCAAAACGATAACATGATGATATACTCGTGCTTACTATAAACTTTACATAAACGTAAGGTAGGCGTGTCTAAAGTAACGATAAACAAACAATATGGCTGACAATTAAAATAAACAAAATTGATGCAGCATATGAACACACACCAATTAATTCCTTTGATTACCAATATTCTGAACAAATTACGCATATTCGATTGTATTTAAAACTAGTATTAACGTATGTACATTTCGGATAAAATAAGATTATTAATTGTGCCTTATTTTGATATTATTTGATATTAACAAATCTGTTAATATAAAATGGCATTTTTACATGTAAATATTGCACAAAACACTTGGATAACAGCTTAACAGATCAATAATCGTATATATAATTTATATAAATGTAAAGATAAATCATTTCTACATAACGTAATATCATCTATATATATTTGCAAACCTCATATTTTGGTAATTCTGATTTTTTTCCCCTTCGGTCCGTAAATATTACTTTTTCGGAAAACGTCCAATATGGCGGTAATCAGGTCATTAAACAGGCCTGCTTTCATTCAGGCATGCATTTCCATAGTCTGGTACCCGTTGATATGTAAACATTGAAGAGTATTTCAGGGGAGGTAACTAAGTAAAAAATGGGCACCATGAAGGGTATTTTAGTGATGTTTTGTTTAAATTTTGTAATAATTTGTTAATTAAGACTGAAACTAATGCAGTGTAAGTGCCAGTTTACATAATTAGAGAGGAAAGTGTATATGAGGTGCATAACATGAAGAATATTTTGGTGTTATAGGAATATTTTACTCTGGTAGTTGAAAAAGGAGTTTCTTACGGCCACTTTTCACCCCTTTTATTATATTTGCACCAACTACAACACAGATATTATGTATCAAGTATTTCTATGTAATTGATTCAATATAAATATGTGAGTTCCAATCAGTATTGGTGGATTATTTTCAGAAAAAATCCTACTATCAGTCAGAAATTTTCCCACTTTTGTCTCTAAAATCACCACTTTTAATTTGTTAAAAAAGTACTATAATACTCATTTGCAAAGCAAAACCTTCTACATACTGAATATTTTATCCCTGTCTGTTATAAAAATAACAAAAAGAAACAAATTTAGGCGTTACCTTACAAGATATTAACTTTTTGGAACACCATACTAGATCATTCCCTTTTTACCTCTCCTTATTTGGAAAGTTGGCACGATGCCAACTTGTATGCTTTAATGATTAAATTGACTTTAAAAGGTTGTTAAGATGTCACTGTTGTCTCTAAAACATAAAAACTACATTATTTGTCTCTTCAATCTAGAATACGGTGGTATTCAAAATGGGCAATTTTACACTTGAATATGCTTACTCTGGTATTTGAATTTGTTCTAAAAATAGAAATGGCTATTTCTAAAAATAGAACGACCCATTTGCACATTTGATGGTATTTATGGAGTCACTACATGTTACCCTTCAGGACACATATGATATAAATCTGATTTTCCAACCTTGCATCTGGACGAAATCTTAAATTTTGCATGGTTTTCTCATAGACAAGCTCTTAATTTCCGTTACAACTTTCATTTGATCTGTAAAAAAAAGGGGGATCATAATTTTTTTTTATTAACATTATTAATATCGTATATCTTTTTATATTTTATATTTTAATAAAATATATTTTTTTTACCAACAAATATTCCAAGGACATTATTAAATAAGGATTTATTGATTTTTGTACCAGGGCCCGGGTTACAACTTTTATTAGTTTTCATCATTAAAAGTGCCAAAAACGTCATTAAAAAATATTTTTTCTACAAAAAAAATTCTATTTTACAATATGTTATATATTTCTACAAAATATATCCAAGGTTCAGGAAAAAAGCTTCATAAATAACTATTTAATTACGAATTATTTATTTTGGACCCAGTGTTTTTGGCCCGGCCCCGGCCCCTGCATGGTTAAAACTTTTATTAGCAACCGCTACGAGTACAACGAACTAACACAGTTCTCTCCACGTTTCAACTTTTATTCACCTTTGTCACGTAGCAAAACTCCCACATACCCGTGCATTATATATTTTATTTTTGACTAATAAAAGTATTGACCTCTGACGGGTCACAAATCAGGTTAACATGCATACGAAATATTTGTTAAACATATTAATCACATGATCAATATATTAATAACGACCAATCGCAATATACAGGAAGTACGGAAAGTCTCTTAGGTATGATCTTTGTGACAGCAGACAAGCATAGAAACATTCCGAAAAGAAAGACTTTTGATTTTTCAACTCTATATACCACCCTACCGCATGACAAATTAAAATTAAAAACCCGCTTAAAAGAAACAATTCATAAAGCTTTTAGTCATAGAAACTATGGCTCAAAATTTGTTGTGTTAGGCTACAATTCCACATATTTTTCAAACAAAATTCAAAAAGGTAAAACATGCTACTCCGAGGAAAAAGTGATCAGTATGCTGGAGTTCCTCATCGATAACATATTTGTCTCCTTTGGAGGGACACTCAGCAGGTCGTCGGCATACCAATGGTTACGAATTGTACACCTCTTCTAGCCGATTTATTTTTATACTCATATGAGTCGGAGTTTCTTCAAAAGCTTGTAAAAGATAAGAAGATTCATGAGGCTAGAGCCTTTAATTTCACATACAGGTATATTGATGACGTTTTATCTATCAATAATTCTAGATTTGCAGAATTTCTTCCATTGATATATCCTCCAGAGCTGGAAGTTAAAGAGGCCACCGATACAGCTTCGTCCGCATCATTTTTGGACTTATACCTCGAATTTGACGACAGTGGTCAACTCAGTACTAAAATTTATGATAAGCGGGACGACTTCAATTTTAAAATCATAAATTTTCCAAACATGTGCAGCAATATACCAGCTTCTCCTGCATATGGTGTTTACATCTCGCAATTGATTCGCTATGCAAGGGCCAGTAGCAATTATTCTGATTTCCTGAAACGTCATCTTCATCTCAGAAACAGGCTACTGGACCAGGGCTATAAAAAGATTCGCCTTATTCGATCTCTTAAAAAGTTTATATTCCGATACCAAGATCTTGTCGAAATATATTCCGTCTCTGCAGAAAAAATTATAAGCGATGCATTTTCATATAGTGAAAATGTATAAAGATAAAGAAGTCAAAAAATGTCAAGGATATTTTTTTTGTCAATGTGTGACGTAAAAATATTTTTGACATTTACGTCACCGAATATGGTACTGCTTTGACAACTATTTTACCTATTTTGTTCCTGTATCTAAATACTGTTATAATGACAGCCGGAACCTTTGAACCGTAATGAGAGCGGGAGGTTTGGCGCCTTAAAATCTGATTCAACCCACCATTTCTTTAGAGATGCCCGTACCAAGTCAGGGTCATTACGGTTTTCACAGTTTTCCGGTTGTTGACTGATTTTGTCTGTTTATATAATTATGAGTTTTGACTTTCCCTTTGTAAGATTGTTCGGAGTTCGGTAATTTTGTTATTACCCTTAATCACCATCTCTCTACTACACGTTAAACTCCCCTCTCTATGACCTCCCCTGGTTGTACACCTCGCCCTGATCGAGATTCAAACTCACATCAGTGGTGATAGACACTGATTGCATAGGTAGTTGTAAATACAACTACTATGCGATCACGGCCCATCTTTAAATATGGAAAATATTCCATTAAGCTGAATAAATAAGAAATAAACAAACCTGTTCTCCTTTCTACTGAACCCGGAAAAAATATATCGCCTTTCGCCTCGTGACTGTTCAATGTTATTTTTACACGTTATGTAAACTGAATTTATATACTCCCTCACTTCGTTAGTCCGAATATAAAGTAATTATATTCTAATGGTAAATATATAACTACACAATATATAGGAGTGATACTCGCTAAAAAACGAATAAACTTGTCTCTATTGGTTATAGCTAGCTCAATAATCAAATTAATTAGCACAGGATATATAATATATATTTAGCCAGGATTTTGAGACCATTAGTCACTTTTGCGGAACAGATTTTTTTTTTTAAATTATGAATAAACAAGAATATAATGAGCTTAATCTTATAATCAGTTAAGTTGCCTTATTGGTTAGTAATGGAGATTGAAAACCTCTTAGGATGGGAACATACTCTGCAAATTAACAACCAACTGATAAAACATAACATTGCCACTATTTTGATCTCAATACCACACAAATTGTAAATACCCCCTCCCCCACCCTTTTTGAAATGTTACTGTGCTTTGGTCTAATACCACAACAATTGTAACAGCATGCCCACAGGTTTTTTCATCTGGGGGTACATGTACCCTTTACCTTCATTTTTGGGGGTACATCAACATTTTTGGGGGTGCAATGTACCCTCTAACTCTTCATTTGGGGGTACAAAGAAAATGAACTGCATTTTCTCCACGGAAGGTCGTGCATTCCGTATTCTTCGTGTCATAGACACTGGATTGTCCCTCTTGTACAGAGTTGGCGAAAACCTTTTTTTTCTGTCTGACATTGGGTTAGACAGGAACTGGAGTTTTGTGTGCCTTTGTGTCTGTCCCACCATTTTGTTGTAATATTGTATATAACCTGTCACATTTTGTTTTTATACAGAACTGAATGCAAGATTACCTATAGTCATGATCATTAAACAACTCAATTAAATGTTTTTCTGTATACATATTTTTATCTAAAAAGATAAGGCAGATATAGCCAACAATCCGTATCTAATGGTCCGATCACGTTCCGAATATTATACATAAATGTCAGTTTCCGGTTTACCTACATTTTTTATTTCAGTTAAGAATATGAATCTGTTGTCTTCTTCAATATATAAGCATCTCAAAACATATTTAATTAAACACAAACAATTTTTGATACTTGGGGAGTGTGGAAGTCAACTTATTTCTGTACTCAGTAATATATTTCAGTTTTAATGTTCCACGTTTTGCAGGTGCTCATTCCTACTAAAAGGATGTTACATTTACGTATAGGATTTTCGATTACAAATAGGAACGTGTCGGTCTGACAGAATAAATAAACAAATTTCAAGTCTCTGTCTGACATTTTAATAAAACTGAATTTAATGCCATTGGCAGTGGAAACTGGGAGTGAATAAATTTCAATCGCCAACTGGACGACCACAAAGTAATATTTTCGTGACGGACATTGGGACAGACACGGTTCATTAATTAATCGGAACGACCGTTATTCTGCCGGTCAGGTCCGACGATTTTCGCCAACTCTGCTTGTAATTTTGGTATCGCCTACGCGCATGTACAATTTACACTCGGTAATTTCAACACACCTGTACTTTACACGTTGTGCACCATGCTGTTTTTTGTAAATATTATGGGTTTTAACAGTAACAGTTCTTCTGATTGGACAATTAACAAATAAGGAGCCAATAGAATTGGGCGATCTATAGATCATATCATCTCACTTAAAATATGCAAGGAATGCTCTGATTGGATAATATTGCCGAAATTAACTAATCAGAACAACTCTATAATACGTACTTTGAAGTGAATTATAAACAAAAATGAATTTTTATACAGTGTTTGCAACGGGTTCTTTACGTGCATGCACGTAGGGTTCTTTCAATTATACGTGCATGATTTTTGTTCTACGTGAAACACGTACTGCAGTACGTGAATGGGCATGCTGATTGTAATAACTCATATTTGTGTAGTCTTCAGCAGAAAAAAAATGTCTACCAGTTTGACCAATGGCAATGGTCCAACTTCTATCTAGATTCTTTGTAGGAAATCAGTATAGAACACACTTCAAAAACTGAAGCAAGTTGTAAAATAAATAATTATTTCTCGGACCTCATAATCAAATTGCAACAATTGGAATAAAAATACTGTAGTTATTTTTCTTAATTGCCGACACGTCATGTCTGTTTGTAAATAGTTCTATAAATAGAACGCAATTGTTACCCGAATGCTGATCAAAACTTATATGCGTCCTCGTGCAGTGCATTTTAACTAATTGAATGGCCATCCTTTGCATATAAATGAAATATATAATATGAGAACTAAGATTTCATTTCACAGAAATGAGAATAAATACATCAAAAGTTCGTTTGGTTTAAGTAGCTTGCGAACTCCTGTTGATCGCGCCATTTTTATTCTTTATTAGTTTCTTCAAAGGACGTGTATACACGTCCTTGGTTTCTTTAATCAAAGTTATGACTTTTCGAGAAATTCACTTTCAAAATACTTAATGGATACGATAGATTTCAATAAACATGATATCAACATTTTCATTAATTTGGCAAAAATCGTTCGTTACGGCAGACATTGAGACGAATAGTGCAATGAATGACGATTACTATTAATTATATATTTTGACAGCAACTTTCCCTATATGAAATTGCGCCATATGACGATTACAAAAATATGTCCACTATAAATACATACTGTGGCATTTGAGTATATGTCATAACCAGGGGCGGATTCAGGGGGGGGGGGGGGGCGCACCCGGCGCGCGCCCCCCCTAAAATTGGTAAAAATATGATTTTTTTGGCGTAAAATCGTGATTTTTCACATGAAATACCCCAAAAATTTCGCGCGCCCCCCCCCCCCCTAAAATTGGAAAAATATGATTTTTTGGCGTAAAATCGTGATTTTTCACACGAAATACCCCAACAATTTTCGCGCCTCCCTCTGCTCGGCGCAATTTTTTTAAGTGCGCCCCCCCCCCCCTAACTTCAAATCCTGGATCCGCCCCTGAT
This sequence comes from Bathymodiolus brooksi, assembly GCA_963680875.1. Lineage (NCBI taxonomy): Eukaryota > Metazoa > Mollusca > Bivalvia > Mytilida > Modiolidae > Bathymodiolus > Bathymodiolus brooksi. Next base: position 63,843,819 of record OY804583.1, read on the forward strand.
AACTATAAACAAATTTATTATCATTGATTGAATTCTTTGTCCAGGTGAGATCAAAGATTACGCAATCAAAACAAAAATTCTATAATCCGTTGATTGGCTTGTAACATGTAATACAATTGTCATTGCAGTGATTAATTAGTTTTAATCAGCAAATGAAGAAAAATGGATTGTTACAAATATTTTTTGACGATTTTTTGAAAATTCAAGTGACGAATTGGGTACGGGAAATACTCGTCACTTTCGAAAATCAATCGTCAATGACGAAAGTGACGAGCACTAGCTAATACACTGTATATGTGTGAAATTATGTCACATGATTACTTATGAATATTCATTTGAAGACCACAACGAAATGAATTTTATGTACATATATGGTGTGTTCCCAATTCGAGGGTGATGACATCAACATGTATATGTTCGTCATATTTTTCGAGGTGTGGGGGATATGAGGATTTAAAGGATGATAGTAGCATTTTGTCGGGTATGAAATTCCCAAAGTCAGATAATTTATTTGCACACAGATTTTAGAAAATGTTTTGCATGTAAAAAAAAAAAAAAACAACAAAAAATAAAAATTAAAGTTTTCTAGATTTATGTATCTTTGAACGAAATAAATATTTTCAGAAAGTTTAACAGATGTATTGATTTTAACTTGATTATGTACATATCACGTGTCCTGGCACTGCACTATATAGGTAGTACTCAATATTGTAAAGTAAAATAACCTATATACATCGTGATCGTTTTATGAATTGCTTGTTTGTTGGATGATGTTTAACGCCACTTTCAACAATATTTCTGTAAGATCGTGGCGGTCAGTTTTATTGGTGGAGTAAACCAGAAGACCCGGTGAAAACCACCGACCTGCCACAAGTCACTGACAAACTTTATCACAGAATGTTGTACACCTCGCCCTGATCGAGATTCGAACTCACAACATTAGTGGTGATAGGCACTGATTACATAGGTAGTTGTAGATCCAACTACAATATGATCGTTTTGTTAAATATTTGTCACGATTTAATTAATGTCACTTTCAATAAATATATCACAAAGTTGTATCGATTACAGAGACAACATAAAGATAAAACAAAAGGTAGAGGGACAATTTGTGATGTCCCCTTTTTACTTTTTATATACGTATACCCATCGCCTTTAAAAACAAACAATTACCAAACTGTCGGAACACTTACATACAAGACCGCTCACTTTCCGTGCTTGGTACAGACATTTCAATAAAAAGTGGCAGGGTTAAATTTATTGGCAACATCCCCCTCTTTATGAAATAGTGTGGTTATGCTTTTGTTTTCCACATGTAAGTTAAATGCCAACCCTGACATACATCTGAAACAGCAGCTTTGTTGTAAAGAACACTGTCCTAATCTTGAAACTGAGGTTAAAGGGGCATTAGCTACGATTTTGACCAAAAAATAATAATTGGAATGAAATGACAATAGAGAATGTATTAAACAATAACAGACAACATCCAGTAAACACTGCTGCCTGACACTGAAGAACTGCTTCATTTAAAATGGTAAATATGGTTGTTTAACATTAAAATGATACAGAATATAAAGGAAAATAAACAGACACATTTACAGTTACTGAGATTTTGGGAAAACGACAAAGTTCCTACCAAAGTCGGTGTCAGCTTGTCTTTGTCACAGTGGAAAGCCGTGTGCAGTGCTACGCAAGTGGTGGACGATTTGATCAGTCGAACGAAAGATGGAAAAACCATGGACTGGAGATATCATCTGGGAGAAGACGTCTACGTCATCATCAAACCCCCTCAACTGACAATGCACTTCAGGAAGCACTTCGTACCTAATGGAGAATGGACATTGCATCCTACGAAGATAGGAGTGACCCTGAATCTTTACGAATGGAAAGAACTGAAAAAGACCACACCTTTATTTGAGGACAGAGTCCCAAAACTGAGGACAATGGACAATAAAGTGACTGGAGAAGATTAAATGAAAGAGCCTGAGAAACAGAACTGAGGACAATGGACAATAAAGTGACTGGAGAATATTAAATGAAAGAGCCTGAGAAACAGAACTGAGGACAATGGACAATAAAGTGACTGGAGAATATTAAATGAAAGAGACTGAGAAACAGAACTTGAACTTAATGTAAAGTGAACAATAAAATATGAAACTTGATTTCTGTATTAGTCATAATTACACCCAAAGAAACCTATTCCTCCCTCCCTCCACAACCACCGCCGCCACTGTCACGAATGCTTGTGGGATCCATTTACCTGAAAAAGACGAATTCGAATAATGCACAGACTAAAGGTAAACATATTATATTCTGGCTTTCTCGAAATTCTAGTTAATCTCCATGAAAGAACCCTCAAATGTAAAATAAAAAAAATAGATATCAAACCCCAAGTAAACAATGTTTGAGCTATATCATGTCTAGAACAAGTCCTATTTAGAAGAAGGGGCCCGGGTGGCTCAATGAGTTATGTCGTTGGATCTAGCAACTAATACAAGGCTATTACCAATACAGCGTGGGTTCGCGCCCGGCTTTTCAGATTACAAAAAGGGTGCACTCGACTGGCAGCTGCAAGTGATAAAGTTTACCAGTTGCTTGCCCATGGTCGGTGGTTCTCTCCGGGTTCTCCGGCTTCCTCCACCACTAAAACTGGTCGCCATGATATAGCTGAAATATTGTTGAAAGTGGGGTTAAACACCAAAAAATCAACCAAAATCATATTTAGAAGAGATGATGATGATGATGTTCGCTTCGTATTAGAAAAACATGCCCAGTTTATAATGTAAACTCACAGAAACAACAACTAACGGATAGAAATGTCGCTCCACTCGGACACATAATCCTAATTCCGAGACAATCAGTCTTTGCTCTTTCTCCTTAATGATGTAGTCTTATAAAAGAAGCAGCAAATGACAATTTCATAGTGCTTGGTTTAACCTACCGCACTCGAGGCGAGCCCGCTAACCATTATTTCACCGATGTAATATCTTAAAAGAAATTGGAGCCAGTTAGACTAGAAGTCAATCACGAATAAACGAAACATATTAACCAGCTCGTCTAAAGTCATTTATTTTTTTAACATGGTTGATCGATTGATTGTCATCTAGCCTCAGTTAAGCTGCATTTCAGCTGTAGTCATGACGAGACATTTTCAAACGATACATCATGTATGTACCATTGGTGGTAGGGACGTGATTAGGTGTGAAAGAATAGATGATCAGAAACAACATACTCGGCAAAGACACACTCGTCAGTCTATCGGTGGTCTTTTGTGCCATATATTTAACAGAGACTTTGTCGACTTTCCAAATTGTCGTATAGAGGGCATGGAAACAACCTTTCACCTTTTCACGATTTACATATCAGATGATGTTCGTGTCGCTTAACAGTAACATAACAGGTGACACTAGTGGAACAGGTTTGTTAACTCTTCCCGAGCACCCGAGTTCACCCCCTTGGTTTTTAGTGGGGTTCGTGTTGCTCGATCTTTTGTTTTCTGTGTATTGTGTTGTTGATCATTGTTTCTCCTTTTGTCCTTCTGTCCATTGCGTTGTTTGTCCATCTTAGATTTACGGATTCTGATTACCCCTTTGGTTTCTTCAAACTTTTTAATTCCATTAACGCATCGTGTGCTCTAAGGTTGATATCTGCGTTTGTATTGCTCATTCTTTGTTGCATAATACGTTTTCCTATTCACACTAAATACTTTTTTAATTAAATAAACAGGGTTTCGGAACACTGTACATACTTAGCCGCCAAGTACAGTCACGTTTATCTACAGGTAGAATAAATAAAGGGTTATTTGTTGTTTTGATAATCATAGTCTGTTCTAGACTTGTTTTATTTGCAAACTTATAAAAACATTATTTAAATTAATACAAACTTATAGAAAAATAAAATAAAAACAAAATGGTTTATATCATGATATTTGTAGTAACAGATGCAATATGTAATTTGATGATGCTAACTTTATTAGCACTCAAGTTACATCCAAATAATGATTAATGACTATATCTAAAACAAAAATCTATTATTGACGGTATGTTACTTGACTTTGGGTGTAGAATATCACAAACAAAATTACAAGTACATGTATTATTCAGTTATTTAATGGTTTCAGGTGCAATAGACTGGAACATTTGCACTGAAATCCTGGGAATGACCAAAGGTTCTATTGCACGAGGCCATCGGCCATCGGCCATCTGTTTGAAAGGTTAAGAAATGATTTATTTGTTAACCTGTCTTCTCATTTGAATATCAATAATCTACTCTTTTGTGATTCTAACCTCCCAGATTGTGAAAATGAAAGTAATTTCCTTGTAATTCAAGATTTTATAATAAAATCTAAACGTTTTACACCTAGAATATAAATGTATCATGCTTTTACTTGTTACATAATATTAGATCTGTCATTTTATTGTTCATTGTACAAATTGTCACCCTTTCACTTCATATACTTATTTAAACAAATGTGTGTATTATTAATGTGCATGTCCTATCCATCTTATATGTATTTTTCTTTTCTTTTCTTTTTTGGTATCTGGGAGAAGAATTTATATAAGTGCTGCGTCACTTGTTTTCTGATCCCTATGTATGTACTATTGTTATAACTCATGCAATTTATTCAATAAATATTGTTTACACTAAATATAGAAAACATAACATTACACTGAATATATAAGAAATAAACAAACCTGTTCTACTGAACTCGGAAGAATTATGTCTCTTATCTGATGTTCTCGTGGCAAGTAGAATGTTGATTGGCTAAACAGGTACTTTTAAAACTTCAGGGTGACAGAAAATCAATAATCGCTCTCTGTGATCTTTGTACAAAGATACACGTATTTATGCTTTCCCTATAAAAGGACATACTTATTAATGTTGGAACATTCAGATAAAAATGTTATCATAACGGATATTTTATTTTATCAATTGTTATCTCTATTCGTGTGCGGACAAACATTTGCTTACTACGCCTCGTCAAGGTTTTTCAAATAGATAAAAATACTATTTTTACACGTGATGTAAAACAACTAATGTACCTACTAATGTAAATAGTGTAGATAAAAAAAAACGAGGGTGATGAGATATATGTTCGTCATATTTTTGTGGTGTGGGTGAGCAGGGTGATATAAAGCATGACAGTAGCATTTTGTTGGGTATGAAATTCCCAAAGTCATATCATTTATTTGCACACAGGTTTCAAGAAAATGTTTTGCACGTAAAAAACCCCCAACAAAAACTAAAAATTAAAGTTTTCAAGAGTTATGTACCTTTAAACGAAATAAATATTTTCACAAAGTTTAACATGTATAGGTGTACTGATTGTAACTTGATTATGTACATGACACGTGTCTTGTCACTCTACAGGTAGTTATATAACATGTAAATTACAGGTAAACAATTGACATTACTGTACTCAATAAAGGAAATCTAAATAACCTATATACATTGTGATCGTTTTATGGAATATTTGTTAAGATCTAATTAATGTCAGGGCTGTCGTGGCCGTGATCGTATGGTAGCAGTACCGGATTTAAGTTAAGTTATGAGGCCCCTTACTTGGACCCTGAAGGAGGTAGAATCCGGTAGGACTACACAGACAGTTATGCATACATGCTCCGGAAAATTAGGAATAGTTAAAATAGTATGTTATATTAGGACAGACATGTACACTGCGTCTTCACAAACTAGAAGCTATTATATATTACCCAAAGCCCCAACCTGCTCAACATTGTCTTACACAAGTCACACAATGAAACAGTCAAACTTGATAAAAAGAGAACAGACAGGGCAGTCATTACAGTCAACATCATACATAATTAAATCTAAACATCATTTAGCACAGTGGTTCTCAACCTTTTTCCCCCCATGGACCTCTTTTACTCTTAATTTTTTTGGTGAACCGCCATAACCATTTGATGAAAAAGCTTATTTTATTTTTGACTAGTAAATAATTTTAGGAATTGTATTACAGAAATAGTAAATGTATATGCTTTATTTGGAATAAAACTAATTTAATGAAAATAAACCTGTATTTATCTAAATTATATGGATCATTTATGCACACTAGTAAAATAACTCATAATAAACCATTTTAACATATAGTAAAAATAACATGAGTTTAAAAAAAAATATATTAACTATACGCCATATTGCTGGCAACGTAATGACTAGTATTGAGACTGAGAATACATCAAACAAAATACCAAGACAGTATCTCTATCAGTAACCTTGCCTGTAACCTTGAGCGCGAGTGAGAGCTTGTTTGCAAGGACAGAGTGTATGAAGACAGTGGTGTTGGCTGCTCGCAGGAGGAAGGGAGTCGTGGTGGCCCCAGTAGGCATTATTAACAATATGACAGTTTGTTATGTCAGTGTCAATTAAATCTGAAAGTAGACTGTTGTTAATTTGTAGAACCCTTAAAGGTGACAGGAAGTGAATTCTGTCTAAATTACAACTAAATGATGAAACGTTTATATATATTTTAGAAAAGGTCACAGAATATTTTTTTGATTAAAAAAAATTCACGTCCTACCCTTATTAAATCGATATTGAAAATTAATTAATATTCCGTGCGCAATTTACTTACATGGTTATCTATCTTTAGTAAAACGTCACACGTGCCCTGTTAGTTGATGTATGTATGTATGTATGTATCTTAAAGGCTGGTTCACACGAGTGTCAAAAGCTCAGGAAATTCATCTTGATCGATGTACGGGTGAGCACACAGACCACAGTCCCAATGCAATTCATCTTAATGTCTGTATGTTGTCTTCCGTTTGGGCAAGATCTTGCTTTTGGATAGGTGTTTCCATCCCTCACCAAATATTTCCTCATCTATTATTCTGATTTACACTTTTATACTTTTTATTCTTTCAAAGGTTGCATACATCAGATAACGACCAAATTACTTATCTAGGTTTGACATTTGTATTGAAAAAGGAATAACTACCCCTTTACTTTTTTTGTTATTTCGTTTCAAGTTGGAAAAAAAATCTTGATAATACAATTCGGGATTTGCTGCAAAAGTAACGTCAATTTTTCTTCTCATTAGATTGAAGCTTCTCTTTATATGCACGAACTTGAAGAATACAGTTCTTAAAATAAATTTCTATCAATAGCTATTTTATGCTACTACATTCTTCTATAAGTGTCCAAATTGACCAGAACGCCGTCAAATTTAAAATTCAACCACGTAAGCATGAATCCATCTTCAACTTGTTTTTGTCAATAACCAGAGAGCCCTAATAATTTGGTTTCTATGCCACTGAGCCACTCTCATGACTGCTTGCTTTGGGGCACACTCCAATAGGCTATCATTATATCTGGAATCGCTCCAAAACAGAACGCCTTCAAATTTAAAATTGCACCACATCAGCGAAAATCCATCGTAATTAAATGCTTGGCAGGAAGATGAGCCCCCCCCCCCCCCTGGCCAACGAGGCCCTGTGCTTAAGCACACCTAAGCACAATGGTAAATCCGGCACTGTATGTCAGTTTGATTTACAACTACCTATGCAATCAGTGCCACGATATAACTGAAATATTATTGAAAGTGGCGTTAAACACCATCAAACAAACAAGCAAACATAAATAACCTTTATACCTTGTGATCGTTTGATGGAATGTTTGCTAAGATTTAATTAATGTCACTTTCAATAATATATTGCAAAGTTGTATCAAGTACAGAGACAACATCAAGATTAAAAAAAGGTACAGAGACAATTTATGATGACACATTTTTCCCTTTTTACCCATCCCCTTTAAAAACAAACAATTACCAAATTGTCGGAACACATATATACCAGACCGCTCACTTTCCTTGCTTGGTACAGACATTTCAATAAAATGTGATGGGGTTAAATTTATTGGCCATACCTCCTCTTTGCGAAATGATGGGGTTAAGCAATTGTTTTCCACATGTAAGTTAAATGCCAACCCTGACATATATCTGAATGAGAAGTTTTGTTGCAAAGAACACTGAGTCCTAATCTTGAAACGGAAGTAAAAGAAAAGTAAGATATAGCGGTTTTATTGCCGTTCATCGGTTACAATACAATAATCTTGAACAATCTCTTTTCAGGGAAGTTGAGTACCATATTATATGAGAACCATCAATATGATAAGGTGAGAAAAAAATAAAGCATGTACATTATTGTATATACTAGTAGGTATACATGACACTGTACATAACTACTTCAATGGTCACAGGGTCGTCGTGGCCGTGATCGTATGGTAGTTGGATTTACAACTACCTATGCATTCAGTGCCTATCACCACTGATGTTGTGAGTTCAAATCTCGATCAGGGCGAGATGTACAACATCATGTTATAAAGTTTGTCAGTGACTTGCGACAGGTCGGTGGTTTTCTCCGGGTCCTCCGATTTCCTCCACCAATAAAACTGACCGCCACGACATATCTGAAATATCGTTGACAGTGGCGTTACGCATCATCAAACAAACATCAATGGTCACGGGGATAGCGTTATTTTTTTGTGGTAAAATTTGGTACTGGAGTGTAGCTAAAGTTTGAAAGATACCAGAATTCATATTTCACATTGGCATGAAACACTGCAATTTCATATACTGTGGATTATTGATGACCCGTTCATATGTTTAACGAAAATACGAAATATTATACACATAATACATGTACATGATTCAGAGAACGAAATAATCAGATAGAGCTACGTTTTGTATGAACAATATTGTGTGTCAAAATTATCTCATGTAAGAAGCTGGGGGCATGTTGAAAAATATCAGGGTTGAAAATTTCCCATCCTTTGATTTATTGAAGTCCCCATACATACACCCCTCATGGTGCAATGTCTCGCCTATGGTATTGGTTATATGTATTTAACACCACTTTCAACAGTACTTTAGATATTACGTGTCATCAACATCCAACGTTGTTTTCACCTGGGTTTACCCCCTGTTTTTGGTGGAGTCCATGTTGCTCATCTTTTTAGTTTTCTTTGTTGTTTTATTTTTGTTTGTCTTCGTCCTGTGTCTTGTGTACCCAATGTTACCAGTGGCTCTGGATTTTCCTTTCGTAATTGCCCTTTCGGTTTTCTCTAACGTTTATTTCAATGATCCAATGATGTTATGAGCCTGCAAGGAAGTAAGTAGAAAATGATGACAAAAACCTATCTTTTAGTAAAATATTGAGTTAATGAATGTTTTTTTTTTGTCTAACGCCAAATGAGTAGGTTTGCAACTATCTTGGCGATGACAAGTAACATTCGTTGAGATGATGATGATATCTGTTTTTTGTACTATAACAGCACGCTTGCATTGATTATTATAGTCCTAGCTCACTGAAATAATAGTCTGCAGGTAGACTTGTTGATCTACTCGGACACATTATCACGATTCCAACGTAATCAGGTTTTGCTGTTACTGCATAATGTTGTGTGCTGAGCGAGAGAAGGAGCAACCATCCATTTGATAGTCTTTGGGTTGAACGACATGGGCTCGAACCAACGATCTACGGCAATCGAGACCAGTACGCTAACCATATACAGCATCGATGCGGTTTATTAATACGTATATAGTGATAATTAATCAAGTATTTTACATTTAGTTGTAGACTGCAAGCTGGGTGTCTTGCCTTGGTCATAATTTTTTTTGGATACCTTCCACTGTTTGTCTGGATAAATATGAGCTTCAATGAAGATGACAATATTATAGTTCATAACATTGAAGAAAAAGGCACGTGGAAAGAAGCTGTAATAAGTGCTACACCCAAAACACGGCCATTTGTGAAAATAAAGGGAGATAAATTTCGAAGTATTGACAGTCAGTTTGTACATTATGATTTGCCGGAGATTAAGTATCCATTTAAATGTGAAGATACTTCGACAAGCAAACCTCCAAAAGACCATCAACAAGAGGATATATTATGCATGGTTTGTATTCGATTTTTTTCACTTCCATTTCGAGGGTAGAAGCTATAAAGATATGATAATGTCCGCTTTGTACTAGATCAATACACTCAGTTGACTTTTTATAGTGCTAGCTCACCGAAACAACAGTGGCCATGTCACTCCACTCGAACATTTTTATTCTAATTCTGAGCCAACCAGTCTATGCTCTTATTCCGTCACGGTGGTTGCTTAGCGAAGAATTAGCATTTTATACGAATGTCATAGGTGTAGTCCAGGCGAGACAGGTAGAAGAGTTTGAAGATGCCGAAAGGGTGATCAGAATCCGTAAATCGAAGAAGGTTCGATTAATTTCATATATGTACATATAGTGAGTGAGTGAGTGAGTGATTGTTGCTTAGCGCCAACTCAGCAATTTTCCAGCTATATCATGACGGGAACAAGTTAATTTTCAGTGAGATGATGATGAGGAGCGCTTTGTTTAGACCAACACGGTGATTTGGATTTGCATAATGCTAGTTCACTGAAACAATAGTACACATGTAGACATGTTTCTCCACTTGAACATATTATCCAACCGCATCGGTGGCGTAGTGGATAGCATGCTCGCCTCGAGTGCGGTAGGTCGTGAGTTGAAGCCCGGTCGGGTGATACCAAAGACTATAACATTGGTATGTGTTGCTAAGCACGCAGCATTAAGTAGAAAGAGTGAAGACTGGGTGGCTCGGAATCAGTATAATGTGTCCGAGTTGAGCGACATGTATATCCGCGGACTGTTGTTTCAGTGAGCTAGCACTATAAAAATCCAACTCCGCGTGTTTGTCTAGAACAAAGCGGACCTCATCATCCCATTGAAAATTAACTTTTTTCTCGCCATAATATAGTTGAAAAATTGATGAATTGGCGTTAAACAACAATCAATCACTCACTCACTGGACATATTATCCTGATTATGCTCCAAGTCTTTGCTCTTAGTACTTAATGGTGCGTGCCTAAAGCAGAGGCTGTGATATACACCAATGTCGTAAGCGTATTCCAGTCAGACAGTTAGAAGAGTTTGAATATACCAAAGAGGTAACCAGAATCCGTAAGTCGAAGAAGGTTCGATTAAATTCATATATGTACATATACTATTATATTCACGTAATGCACAAAAGCATTAACAAAATCGCGTGTTTGTTTTTAATAAGAGCTTGAATATACCAAAGGACCAATCAGAATCCGTACAAAAGGATAAACAACGATCTACAAAACATACACATAAAACTAAAGATCGAGTAACACGAACCCCACTAAAAACAGGGGGTGAACTCAGGTGCTCCGGAAGAGTGATCAGTTCCTGCTCCACTAGTGGCACATGTCGTGTTACTCTAGTTACACTTTGACACATTTTGTTATTTTACTACAGAAACGACCAAGATTTTTGACTAATTATAAAAATCCATGTTGGATACAAAATGGTATTGAGATCCAATGTCTGCCATACTTCCATATATTTGGGATCTGTAAATCAGGGACTACAGATCTGTTCCGTAGAATGATGATGCATCCCCAAATTATAGGAAATAAAGGGACACTAAAGAAAGAGACTTGGTTCTGGTCATGGAGAAGATATGGTGACTGTGAGTAGTACAAAATGTGATTGATTGATTGATTGATTGGTGTTTAACTCCAGACAATTTGAGAATAATCATTCAAGTATCCAATCTAATCTAATCAAACATATATTTGTTGTATCTATTTTTTTTCAATTATTTTCTTTTAATGGCATCCTGTTTGGGGTCATGTCAGCGTTCAATTTTTTAACCAACTAAATATCGAAGGGTGGGGTATGGTATTTAAGCCACTTTCATCAATATTTCAGTTATATCGTGGCGGTCAGTTTTATTGGTGGAGGAAATCGGAGTACCCGGAGAGATACACCGACCTGTCGTAAATCAGACATCACATAAAGTTGTATCGAGTACACCTCGCCAAGTGGTAAGAACAGGTAAGTCATATATACAGTCTGGACAAAGTCTTGGCAGTGATAGAGGAAAGAAAAAAATATACGTAAAAAGTAAAAGATCGATTGTCATTTGAGATATGGATATTTTGTAACGAACGATTGGAAAGCTAAGTAATTTGAGAGTATGAAAACCAAAGGACCTCCAGAGAATTACCAAAATCGGTTAAGGTCACACATGACTGATGGAGGAGTACCTCAGCTTTAATAATAATTCAATAATTGTGCAACTGTAAATATCGACAATAAATATGTCTAATATACCATGTCAGTACTGAAGCACTGACTACTAGATGGATGATACCCTCGGGGACCAATTGTCCACCAGCATGGTGAATTGAGCATAAACTCGTCATGAATATACATTGTAGCTGCAATATTACTCCCTTGACATCAAACAGCACAACATTTGGTCAATGTACAATTGTCAAGTACAAATAAGGGGGCGTCGTGGCCGTGATGGTATGGTAGTTGGATTTACAACTACCTATGCAATCAGTGCCTATCACCACTAATGTTGTGAGTTCGAAGCTCGATCAGGGCGAGGTGTACAACATTATGTGATAAATTTTGTCAGTGACTTGCGACTGGTCGACGGTTTTCTCTGGGGACTCCGGTTTCCTCCACCAAAAAAAATGACCGCCGCGATATAACTGAAATATTGTTGAAAGTGGCGTTAAACACCACCAAGCAAACAAACAAACAAACAAACAAACAAACAAACAAACAAACAAGTACAAATGTACGTGATTTCCAGGAAGTTTCATAGACATTAAGGTGGGGTGAATTACAATTTATTCCGATACCAACTTTTGTCTCCAGTAATGATTTCAGTGAATGAAAATTATACAAAATAAATTTCACATTGATTTTATCATTGACGTAGCAAGTCAATAGATGAATTAACATTATTGTTCATTTTGCAACCGATATCTAGTTTTATCAATAGGTTATGTTTTTTTCTTCTTCTGCATCACGAGGTAGACAAAATGTCATTCTGGAATTAGTGAATAGTATCTTATTGTACCAAAGACAACCCAGGAAATCTCTAACAATATGGCTATCAAAAAGACACAAAGAGAACATTCTTAAAGTAATATGAGGTGGGGGAAATCAACAACAAACCCATGCAATATTTGTTTTTGAATTTAAAGTAAGGTGAAGAAAAATAAGTCAACTATAAAGTCATGCAATATTTGTTCATCAAAATTCTTAGGGGATGATGCAATCGACTTACATCAGCAAATTATCGTCAGGTAAACAAATATTCGTATACTAGTATATCGGGCATCTGGGTATACACCCACCCAATTAGTCAGCCCACATCAAACTATATTAAACTGTCAGTGTTTATTACTATTTACCTGATGGGTCCCTGAGTGTGTTTTTTTATTTCAACGAATAACATCAGAACTACAAAGATGCATGTCCCGATGTTTGGTTTATTAACAGAAGTAATGAGTACAGCTTAACTGTAGGTTAGGGTCTCTCTCTCACCCATTTTATGGTATGGGCTATGCTCATTAATGAAGACCATACTGTGACAATGAAGTGTAGAACAGCAATACAAAAGGTGTTATTCCTTTGATTTAATTTGTGTCTGGGTTTAAAGTTGTGTAGTCTCTTTGATAACCTTTCTTACTAACAAATACTTTGTCCCTTCCCAACTCTCCCTATTTCTTCAGATGGCAGTCAGGATTGTTGTACCTGTTATCCCAACCCCCTGTTATTGCAGTATGCTATTTATATATTGCTGAACTCGTTCTGACGAATATGCATGAAGCATATTAATAAATACGAGGCTCAGGAATTACAATATAGTCTCCCCTTTGTGGTTACAATTCCCCCTACAGCCCCCCCCCCCTCATGAAAGGAACAGGGATCCTGCTAGTTGTGCGGTCTATATTTAACACATAACTCGCCATGGCGTAAATGAGGGACTCATGTATGTACAATAGCACGCTCCTTTCAGGTGAAAAACAACTCACAGCAGTTCCTAATACAATGTAGGTAATTTTTCTGTTGCATTATAGACTACACACATAGGTCAATAGGGACCGTCGTGGCCGTAATCGTATGGCATTTGGATTTACAACTACGTATGCAATCAGTTTCTATCACCATTGATACTGTGAGTTCGAATCTCGATTAGGGCCAGGTGTACAACCTTATGTGATAAAGTTTTCCAGTGACTCGCGACAGGTCGGTGGTTTTTTACGGGTACTCCGGTTTCCTCCATCAAGTAAACTGACCGCCACGATATAACTGAACTATTGTTGAAAGTGGCGTTAAACACCATCAAACAAAAAAAAACAACACATATAGGTCAATACTTATCACCTACATGATGCATTGTTCGGTAATTTGTTCTCGTCCTCAATATAGTTGAAACACTACTCTGATGACGTTATATAAAAACAATTCAATAGACCATTAACAGTGCTTGATTTTCAGGTAGTTTATTATGAATTAAGGTGAATTAGTGACCACAAAATCATTAAACACCAACCGTTATCTCCAGTAATATTTTCAGTGAATGAAAATAAAACAAAATCAATTCGACATTTACAATACTATCATTGACTCAACATGTCAATAGATTAGTTAATATTATTGTTCATCTATCTGTTTTGATCTAGTCTATGGACAGGTAACATTGTTATGTTCGACATCATGAGGTAAACAGGATGTTGTTCTGCGATTGGTGAATAGTACATTTTATAAAAATGTTTTGGAAAAACAAGTAGTGACCTTTGTCATCCTTGAAATGATGATCATCCGCGTAAGAAATGTTCGTATACATGATGTGATGCTGTAGATAGTGGATTCAAGCACCGTTCTTATAAGGGGACGTCGTGGCCGTGATCGCATGGTAGTTGGATGTTCAACTACCTATGCAATCGGTGGCTATCACCACTGATGATGTGGATTTGACTCCCGCTCAGGGCGAGGAGTACAACATTATGTGATAAAGTTTGTCAGTGGCTTGCTGCAGACCTGTGGTTTGCTCCGGGTACTCCGGTTTTCTCCACGATATAACTGAAATATTGTTGAAAGTGGCGTTAAACACCATAAAATAAACTAAAGCAATCAATCATCGTTCTGGTCAAAACAGACTTTAAATTGGTATTTGCTGTTTATCCGCTGAAAACGCAGCTTGAAGGATCAAGTACAAAGATTGATTGGCTCGTAATCAGCATGGTATGACCGATTGGAGCGATATGTCCGCTCGTGCTAGTACTATACAATCCAACTAAGCGTGTTGGTCTAATACAACGCGGACTTCATCATCAGAGCATCGAAATATAACTTGTTCTCGATACGATATAATAATCAATTGCTCACTATTCGTTAGACAACCATCAGTCACTCAAATTGTAAAATATTCTTGGTTCTGGCGTAGCCGTGATCGTATGGTAGTTGGATTTACAATTATCTATGCAATCGGTGCCTATCAACACTGATGTTGTGGGTTCGACTCTCGCTCAGAGCGAGGAGAACAACATTATGTAATAAAGTCTGTCAGTGGCTTGCTGCAGGTTTGTGGTTTTCTCGAGTACTCCCGTTTCCTCCTCCAATAACATTGACCTCAACGATATAGCTGAAATATTTTTGAAAGTGGCGTTAAACACAATCAGATAAACCAAGCCAATCAAGCATCGTTCTGGTCAAGCCATAGACCATAAAATTTGTATTTGCTGTTTATCTGCTAAATACGCAGCGTGAAGAAGCAACTGCAGATTGATTGGCTCGAAATCAGCATTTGACCGATTGGATAAACATGTCTACCCGTGCACTGTAGTTTCAGGGGCTAGTACTATACATTCCAACAAAGCGTGTTGGTTTAGTACAAGGTGGCAATCATCAGCATCATCATATCATCGAAATATAACCTGTTCTCCCTATAGTATAGCTTAAGACATACTCACTAGGCACTAAACAACAATCACGCACTCAAATGGTAATAGATGCTTATGGCAAAAAAATATTACGAGTGTTAGAATAAATTGTTTTCCTATTGCTGCCTTATGATAACATGAAGATATTTTTAATAAAAACGTAGATATCAAATTTAGTGCGCAAGACGCGTTTCTGGAATATGCTTCACCAGGGACGCTCTATATCACATACTTTCACCGATAGAAGTAATTTGTCTCACGTTTTTGCTACACCTATTCCTGTGATTGTAAATAATCACTACATTGTATTTTCTATAAAACCTGATTGTTCATACATTGCTATATTTACTCAGCTGAATAGAACTGTTTTCGTTTCAGATACAGAAGGACAGAATTACACTTTGACTAACTTTACAGAAATGTTTAACGTATTACCAAGAGGCCTCCACTACAATATAAAAACAGACAAGTTTTATTCAGATTTTGTAACAGGTATGATAAGAACGTAGATATCAAATAGTAAGTACGATAAGACATCGCTATATCTATATATAGATACTACAAGTTTACCATTCCTAACTTTCTTCTGTGTCTTCTGTATATGATGCATACACAGAGGGATGATCATATGTCGATTTCTGAACAGTTTTAAGATACCAAGGGGTAATCATGATCCGTAATTCAAAGGAAACAATACAATGGCAACAAAAGACAAATAATGGCCCGTCGATTAAATACTACACAGAAAACTAAAGATTGGGCAACACGAACCCTATTAAAAACGAGGGTAAATTCAGATTATACAGAGAGTGTAAGCAGTTCCCGTGTCACTAATGACACCCGTCATGTTATTCTTGTTGAAAATCCAGTGACGGAGATACAAAATGTAATTCGTAACGGTTAACAAAGTCATGTCCGTGTCACAATAATCTTACTTTATATGAATCGAGCAACGATGTAAATTGACGCTCATTAAGAGGTGAATAACGATCTAGTTTTTGCATTTTGGTTTTTTATTTGTATTTATTTTATGCAGAGTTACATTTAAGTCCCTCAATTAGTAGCGGGCCGTCGTGGTCGTGATCGTATGGAAGTAGGATTTACAACTACCTATGCAATCAGTGCCTATCACCACTGATGTTCTGAGTTCTAATCTCGATCAGGGAGAGGTGTACAACATTATGTGATAAAGTTTGTCAGTGATTTGCGACTGGCCGGTGGTTTTCTCCAGGTCCTCCGGTTTCCTCCAACAATAAAACTGACCGCCACGATATAACTGAAATATTGTTGAAAGTGGCGCTAAACACCATCAAACAAACAAAACCCTTAATAGTAGATTAAACCATTATTTAATATTAAATACACGTTTTTTTTACAGGGGTTAAATTTTGTACATTTTCTTTTTGTAGGACATGGTGACCCTATGGATTTATGGTATCCTTATAACTGGAAGAGAATTCCACAGAATGACCCTAACGCATCAGAACCCGTGTATATAACCCCTCATCTGATATACCACATAAACCCACACATAAAACTCATTGTATTAATACGGGATCCAGTAGAAAGGTAGAGGAAATGAAAATGGTTTGAATGGGTTTATTAAATGGTCTTATACTACAGTCTATCCGCATTTATCATATTATTTGTTCAAATTGGCGTTAAACAACACAACCCTAACCCTTCATCATGTCAATGGATTGCATAGCCAACTAATTTAAAGGAAACGGATTAATATAAGCGTTACGCTTGTTTCTGAAACCTATGTTATATTGTATTGTGAAACAAATATAATATGTAGTTCATCAATAAAAATATGTTTAAATCAACTAATTTAAAGGTCTTTGAGGGGGGGGGGAGTCAAAGGAAGAGCCCATACAGTATAGTCAAAATTTGATACGGTTACCAATGCCGGAGGAGGTAGGGGAACCTTATGGATCAGGTAGCTCGGTTACTCGACTTTATCTTAAGTCAGACACTTTCGACTTTCGATATAGACACAACAATGTTTGATTGTATATACATTATGCAACTTATTTTGTAGGATGTACAGCCATTATCTACATAAGACGCTAGGACAAAGTTATTACCCAACAGCTCCCGGGTGGCTCAATGAGTTAGGTAGTTGGATTACCTAACAACTCATACAAGCCTATCACCAATACGGCGTGAGTTCGCGCCCGGCTTTGTAAATTACAAAAGGTTGCACTCGACTCGCAGCCGCAAGTGATAAAGTTTACCAGTTGCTTGCAAATGGTCGGTGATTCTCTCCAGGTACTCCGGCTTCTTCCACAACTTTGGTCGCCATGATATAGATGAAATATTGCTGAAAGTGGCGTTAAGCACAATAAATCAATCAATCAATATTACCCAATATTACCCAACAGCTGAAGCATTTGATTACCATGTACAAGTTATTTTGTAGGATGTATAGCCACTATCTACACAAGACGTTAGGACAAAGTTATTACCCAACAGCTGAAGACTTTGATTACCATGTACGACAATCTATAGAAATGTTTAATAACTGTTCCAGGCGAAAGGGATTACGAGCCTGTTTGTATGACTCAGATCTTTATAAGAAAATGAGAGTAAGTTCACCTTTATTGTATGGTTTCGACAATCATCATTTGTTTTTATATCTGTGTTGTGATTTGGTTTGTTTTGTTGTTTTCATTTGTTTTGTCTTCGTCCTGAGTCTTGTGTACCCAATATTGCCAATGTCTCTGGGTTGTGCCTTCTGGATTGCCCCTTCGGTTTTCTCTAACGTTAATTTTAGGCATGAACAAAGCTTGCGAACCTGAAAACTACTCGATATATTTATTGGGTTCAATTAAGACAACTGTATTTTTGTCATAATGAGAAGTTTTCATTTTGATTGAATATGGTACAAAAGGAACCAACACACGTTGTTTCAAAGTTTAATTTTAGGTAAGATTTTATTTGATTAAGGCTAATTAACATAAGGACACTCTGTGAAAATAAATGTACAAATTCTAGACTCGAATTGACACAAAACTGTACATGAATACGCAGGTTAGCATATAAGCTCCGATGAGCTTCTATTCATTATCAAGTATTAATTTAAAATATTTCTGTCACGCATACTAAAATAGGGACGTTTCCCATAGATATGTCTAATTCAATTGAATCTCGTAAAATCTAAGTAAAATTGACAAGTGATTTTACTTCGATTTAATAGAGTATTCGATATATTTGAGGTATATTCACAATATTACTACTACATTATGGACTGCACCTCGTCTTATTCATCAATTAGAGTGCAAGGTAACGGGATTCGACTTCATGAAATTTTAATGTACAAGACATTATTTTAAGGGATTTATTTGCTTTTTGCAGGTACCTATCTCCTCCGGATTTTACAGTGTATTTATGAGAGACTGGTTAAAGGTGTTCAACAAGGATCAGTTCTTGTTCATCGTGACAGAACATTATAGTCGAGATATACCGAATACCTTAATCAAAGTCTTTGAATTCTTGAATTTAGGCAAGTATTGTATTTCTTCCGTCGCTATCCAACTCTCCATGCGTTTCAAGTGGCAGTCAACAGTTCTTTCCACAATTCTTCCATTATTTATGTGTATTACAAAAAATAATACATGTACAATGTATATAAATTGTTGTACTTGTTCTCAGCCTAAATATGCATGAAATATTAGCTGCTGGACGTTAAGCAAACAAAGTGAAAAAATACATACCGATGGTCCAGCCTGTGTTTGGTTTAAAAAGTCGAATCCCATTTTTACCCTATTTGTTCAAAGCAAAATGAATGGGGTTGGGGTATTGGTGCTTAACGCCACTTTCAGCAATATTTCAGTTATACCGTTGTGGTCAGTTGTATTGGTGGATGAAACTTGAGGATCTGGAGAAAACCACCGACCTGCCACAAGACAGTGACAAGCCGAACGGATTAATAGACATAGGAATAATGATTGACATAAAGGTAGGCGTGACAAATGTTCTGTACGGTAATTGACGACTACATGCTACTTTTTTGATTATTAAAAAAAGTATATCGAAATCCTTAACATGCGATATGAGTTCATTTTAATAGTTTTTGGGAGTAGGAAAACCAAAGAAGAACTGACGCAAATCGGCTAAGGTTACCTGTGCCTAAGGGATATCAAATGAGTTATACTACTTCCTGGTCCTTTCCTCATTCATGACTTATCACCGGTTTGTAACTAGAGTAACTCGGCGGTTCCACTAATGGAGAAGGAACTGCTCACCCTTCCGGAGCACCTGAGGTCACCCTCAGATTTTAGTGGGGTTCGTGTTACTCGATCTTTTGTTTTCTATGTAGTGTTTTGTAGATCTGATCGTTGTTTGTCCTTTTGTCCTTTTTCTTTAGGTCATTGTGTTGTCTGTCCTTTTTCAATTTATGGATTCTGATTACCCCCATAATATCTGCAAATTCTTCTTGAATATGTAAGAAACAAACTCTCAATAATAAAAAAAAAATCTTATAAATCATATCAGTGCTGAAACACTGACCAATGGGACAGATGATACTCTCGGAGATTAATATTCCACCTTTAGAGGTTTCAACCAATTATAGTAATAACAATATATATATCTAATAAGGTGCCCACGACCCGATTCTGGATTAACATTAGTAAGATAAAATATAGGTAAAATGATTAGAGACTCATAAGTGAATAAATTAGGAGCAGGGAAATCAAAGGGCCAAATCGTGATAATCGAAATCAGCTAATCTTTTAGTTTAAACTAATGTTACCATGCTTAAGGAAAGCAACACTAATAAAATTCATAATACGTTTATATTAAAAAAGAAAAGAGAAAAAGGTAAATACAACATCTTCATTTGCGTTATGTTTTATATCTAACATCGACTTGTGTTCCACACATCTGATTCGATATACTACTTACTGTATGATATGATTTTTTTCTTAAAACAGGGTAATATAACAAAGGGAGGTTAGGGTTATGGTGTTTAATGCTACTTTAAACAATATTTCAGCTATATCCTGGGGGTCAGTTTTATTGGTGGAGGAAACCAGAGAAACCCACCGACCTGTCGAAAGTCATTGATAAACTTTATCACATAATGTTTTATCGAGTACACCTCGTCATGAGCGGGATTCGAACTCACAACTTTAGTGGTGTTCTGAACTGATTGCATAGGTAGTTATAAATCCAACTACCATACGATCACAACCACAACGACCCCTGTTAAGATTAAAATAGGGTAATTAATATGACAAAGGCTACATATGCTTGACAAAATGATATAATAACTTATTATGATAATAATATTCATAATTTTATGTTATAGAATATTTGTCTTAATTCTTGTGTGGATTTCCTTACAGATTCGGTAGAACAACCATTACTTGAGCAAATGTCTTGTCAAGAGCGGATCTTCAAAACAGTATACAAGGAACAAATGTTAAATGAAACAAGAGAAGTCTTACACGAATTTTACGCCAGAAGTCAAGCTGATCTCCGCCAGCTTATTAAAGATTACCAGTTAGATTTAACTATTAAACATTTGACAAAGGACTCGTTCCAACACAACTGCTCGAAAGTAAGACTGTCGCCGCATCTTTCACATCGTAAGTTCTATGGAAAGCATTACGCAATCAATCGAGCAAACATGACAAATTTCATTGTTTTTGACCCACGATAAGATACATTGATGAATTACGTGTATATGGAATAACGGTAGTAAAGACAGACATTATCGCAAGTACCGCGGCGAGTCTGAGCTGGTTTACTAGTGATAATAATTGTCAAGACCTTCAAATCTGACATTATTGTCCTTATCGGTAACGTCACACTGACATATCATTTTCAGTTCGTTCACACTGAAAATAGCACTCGCTGAGATCAAAGGTATATTGTATGTCTAAATAACAAATATATAAAACTATCCATATTTATTTTAATCTTAAAAGAAAAGGTTTTTTATGTGTTGCTTATTTATATATGTATATATTCAAAAGCTGAAGATGATTCAAGTAAAGGCGTCCAGCAAAAATCATTTCTGGCAAGTTGAAAAATGACCCATTACTTGCAACAGAATACTTTTGATATTGTGAAGGAAGCAGGTATTATTTAATTGTAAAACCTATGATCGTAATGCGCGTATAGACGACAGTGTTATTTTTTAAGAGATAAAACATTGCACCACTATAGTTATATTTATGGCGAATTATGACTGCAACCAAATTCTTTCATTTTTGTATTTATTTTGTGTATTGTCTGTCCTATCTATGGCTTGTAATTACACCTATTGATAGCTTCCAACTTTCTTGAACGACCACCGTGGTGTAATGTGTGGCGACCTCGCCACGAAAGTAATAGATCGTTGTTTACATCTCAAAATGGATCAATAAAAAGATGTCAACATTGATATTTGCTGCTTCTTCATTAAGCATGCAGCATCTATAAGGAGTAAGGGCAAAGACGGGTTGAATCAGAAGCACTATACTATGGATCAACATGTCTACCTGTGGATATCTAATTAAGTGCACATGACCCGTTTCTGAAATAACTTGAAATGTTACTAACATATGACCGCATCATTTCATTATTTACATATTGAAAATTATTCCCATTTCGCCTTAGTTGGGTATTTACATATTGAAAAATATTCCCATTTCGCCTTAGCTGGATATTTACATATTAAAAAGTATTCCCATTTCGCCTTAGTTGGGTATTTACTTATTAACAAATATTCCCATTTCGCCTTATTTGGGTATTTTTATATTTCAAAATATTCCCATTTCGCCTTAGTTGGGTTTTTAATGATCAGATATCCCTCACTAAGGCAAAATGGGAAGTTGTGTAAATACTAATTAATTGGGTGTCATTTGTTTGTTTTGCAATTTAGTTGTAATAAGGTGTAAATATGGTTTAAGGTAAATAGATAAAGTAAAAAGATGTAAATGATATCTATAACAATTTTATTAAATAAGGATATGACAAAGAATTACAATATAGATATATAGATGTTTTTTTACAACAAATAAAGCACATTACATGTATATTTTTAGCTAAAGTAAGAAAGGAATTTATCTAAACCACAACATAAGATATTAAGATATATGGATTTTATTAGCACTATAAACAAGACATGAATTTTATTTTTCACAAAATGTTATTCATTATAATATATAAAATACATATAGTTATGTTGTTTAAAATAATATCTGAGAAAGAAATTCATAAACACAATAAAAAGAATTAAGCCCTATATTATTAATAGTATTACTCATGCCATGTCTAGGAATTCTAAAACTATGATACATCAGACTTGACAGTTTCTATATCATTTGATTAATGAAGTGAGTGCTTTTTATCTTTATGACCCTTTGTTTTAATTTTTGTTATAATTTTATCAGCATACAAGCTCTAATATGAACTCATGTCAATGCTTCATCCTTATTGAACAGTGTACAAGCTAAAATACCAGGGGCCGTGTTCTCGAAAGTTTCTTAGGACTAAGACATGTCCTAAGACCATCTCAGGACAAATCTTAGTCCTAAGTCGTGTTCCCGACCATGTCATACATGTAACTTAGGACATGTCGCAAAATTTGTCTTACCTTTAGGACATCTATGGAGGTGTCTTAAGATGGTCCTAACCCCGAAATTGTAATATAATTTGATATTTTGTACCAAAAACGGACTTTAAGTTGTAGAACATGATTGATATACACCTTTATACTATTTTTAAATCTAAATAAGTAAATTAACAATGATTTTTCTATTATAATTTAAACGGCGCACGAGATATCTTTTGTTCATCTTTAATCAGTAATTCATTGAAGATTTGAAATCAGTTCACTCGAAAGTAACCACACAAAAAATAACGGTAATGACTACTTCATTTTAAAAAAGTGTTACACATTAGTTATATATCGTATACAGAACTACGTATATAGATAACTGTAATGACTAAGTGTTACACATTAGTTATATATCGTATACAGAACTACATATATAGATAACTGTAATGACTAAGTGTTACACATTAGTTATATATCGTATACAGAACTACATATATAGATAACTGTAATGACTAAGTGTTACACATTAGTTATATATCGTATACAGAACTACGTATATAGATAACTGTAATGACTAAGTGTTACACATTAGTTATATATCGTATACAGAACTACATATATAGATAACTGTAATGACTAAGTGTTACACATTAGTTATATATCGTATACAGAACTACGTATATAGATAACTGTAATGACTAAGTGTTACACATTAGTTATATATCGTATACAGAACTACGTATATAGATAACTGTAATGACTAAGTGTTACACATTAGTTATATATCGTATACAGAACTACGTATATAGATAACTGTAATGACTAAGTGTTACACATTAGTTATATATCGTATACAGAACTACGTATATAGATAACTGTAATGACTAAGTGTTACACATTAGTTATATATCGTATACAGAACTACGTATATAGATAACTGTAATGACTAAGTGTTACACATTAGTTATATATCGTATACAGAACTACGTATATAGATAACTGTAATGACTAAGTGTTACACATTAGTTATATATCGTATACAGAACTACGTATATAGATAACTGTAATGACTAAGTGTTACACATTAGTTATATATCGTATACAGAACTACGTATATAGATAACTGTAATGACTAAGTGTTACACATTAGTTATATATCGTATACAGAACTACATATATAGATAACTGTAATGACTAAGTGTTACACATTAGTTATATATCGTATACAGAACTACGTATATAGATAACTGTAATGACTAAGTGTTACACATTAGTTATATATCGTATACAGAACTACGTATATAGATAACTGTAATGACTAAGTGTTACACATTAGTTATATATCGTATACAGAACTACGTATATAGATAACTGTAATGACTAAGTGCTATACATTAGTTATATATCGTATACAGAACTACGTATATAGATAACTGTAATGACTAAGTGTTACACATTAGTTATATATCGTATACAGAACTACGTATATAGATAACTGTAATGACTAAGTGTTACACATTAGTTATATATCGTATACAGAACTACGTATATAGATAACTGTAATGACTAAGTGTTACACATTAGTTATATATCGTATACAGAACTACGTATATAGATAACTGTAATGACTAAGTGTTACACATTAGTTATATATCGTATACAGAACTACGTATATAGATAACTGTAATGACTAAGTATTACACATTAGTTATATATCGTATACAGAACTACGTATATAGATAACTGTAATGACTAAGTGTTACACATTAGTTATATATCGTATACAGAACTACGTATATAGATAACTGTAATGACTAAGTGTTACACATTAGTTATATATCGTATACAGAACTACGTATATAGATAACTGTAATGACTAAGTATTACACATTAGTTATATATCGTATACAGAACTACGTATATAGATAACTGTAATGACTAAGTGTTACACATTAGTTATATATCGTATACAGAACTACGTATATAGATAACTGTAATGACTAAGTGTTACACATTAGTTATATATCGTATACAGAACTACGTATATAGATAACTGTAATGACTAAGTATTACACATTAGTTATATATCGTATACAGAACTACGTATATAGATAACTGTAATGACTAAGTGTTACACATTAGTTATATATCGTATACAGAACTACATATATAGATAACTGTAATGACTAAGTGTTACACATTAGTTATATATCGTATACAGAACTACGTATATAGATAACTGTAATGACTAAGTGTTACACATTAGTTATATATCGTATACAGAACTACATATATAGATAACTGTAATGACTAAGTGTTACACATTAGTTATATATCGTATACAGAACTACGTATATAGATAACTGTAATGACTAAGTGTTACACATTAGTTATATATCGTATACAGAACTACGTATATAGATAACTGTAATGACTAAGTGTTACACATTAGTTATATATCGTATACAGAACTACGTATATAGATAACTGTAATGACTAAGTATTACACATTAGTTATATATCGTATACAGAACTACGTATATAGATAACTGCAAATTAAAGAAAACAAGAAACAGACTCATGGGATGCAGCGTAAAAAATAAATAAATAAAAAAAATTCTTTATTTACATCTTATATTTCATTATGAGTATTTTTATCAAGGGTTTGCTATATATTAATATTGGAAATAGTTGTTGTACACAATATGTCTATTCTTCTAATAATTGAGCTGACACTTAGGACATAGTTAAGACTTCCTAAGTTAGGATAGTCTTAAGATAGCTTCGAGATCACTCATAGGACATGTCCTAGGATGATCTCGTCCTAAGACATATATTAGGACACATCTTGGGATGCTTTCGAGAACACGGCCCCTGAAAAGTTCAAGCCTGTTTTTAATGAATGGCTGTGATATAATTTGTCACTTTCAAATATTAACTTTAATTCATAATTAGGGAAAAACTATTTTTATACTGTTATCATGAATAAATATTTCATACATTTTTCAGTGATTCAAAATTTTTTTAATTCCAAATTGATAATTTTTAAAAGTATTAGTTTATATAACTTGCATATAATAACTTGAATATACAATTAAAAAGAATGAGTTTTGAAATATTACAAGTTCATGATTTAAACATTCAAAATAACTAAAAGTTGAAATTTTTAATTAAATGTTGTTTATACATTTGATAAAAATAATATTATCTGATTAAATTAATAATTATTTGTTTAAAAAAAAAACAAAGTCTGAATTTGATTGCTATTTGTTGATTTAAATAAAATCTACAAATTCCCACATTGCCTTAGTACAATTACCATTTCGCCTTAGTATTTTTCTACCTTTTTTTACCTGTATTTTCAGCTAAGGCGAAATGGTAATACATCAGTTTATCTCAATGCTTAACATAGCCTAACTGCAACTTGTACATGCATTTAATTTTCATTGCAATTGCATTTATGTCTGTTTCGACATCAAAATCGCCGCGGTACGAGTCCATGGGAGAATTGCGATACAAGTCTTTTGTGGGCCAACTATATTTTCCACAAAATTATTCATTTGTTTTTTATTCATAATACACACAAATACGTAGATATCAAAATTAGTACGCACGACGCGTTTTTGGAATAATATTCATCAGTTACGCTCAACGCCAAGATATTTAAAAGTCAAATAATTTAAAAGTCTTCTGGTGCACGAAAACCAAGAGGTCTAAATAGGATGGCCAACAGCGGCTAAGGTCACTTATGGCTGAGGGATGAGAACCTTACGAAAGTCGTCTACACTTCCTGAACAAAGTGAACATGAATTTCTAATCTATAAGAACAACATCATCCTCGCTTTGATCTCCCTCTACAAGAAAACTTATATGTCGTAAAATATCTTTAAAATCACTCTCTTGTCTGACTTCCCTGATCCTTAGTTTACCCCCGTCATGTTCAAATCCTAAAGATGATCCTCTTAGCTGCATGTATATAAATCGATGCCCATCTGTCACTATGGCAAAGAGAGGGAAATCTGTAATATCAACTTTCGGCGTTTCAGTCGCTATTAAGGTTGTCTGTAAAATCATCAGCTGTAAAACAGCCTGCGCAACGGAACTGTCACTCAAACTCTTCACACTCTTAGCTTCGATACAGCCGATTATGTGTTCTCCCTTTCGGATACAATAATCAAATCTACAGTTAGGCAGAAAATTACAATTTATGTTTTTGTCGACTTCGAATTGTAAATCAAGTTCTGAACACAGGGGAACCAGAAGAGCATCTAGCACAAGTCTACTTCCGGTTTCTGTGCTTGTTATTGACTTCAATTGCATTAATAATTCAGAATCTAAATTCCTTTTTCTGGCTTTCAAGTCAATACCCTTTACTATTTTTAATCGGCGACATATATCGTTTTGCACCATTTCATAGATGTCGTCCAGGTCCAAGAGAAACATAGTCGGCATTTTAATTTCGGTGACGCAATCGTCAAAACTGAAATATTCTGCAATGTTTGAGACATTCCACTTACTGCAAGCTTTGTCTATGTCATTTTTCTTTGATGGAGTATGCGTATCACGATATCTGCTACGATCGATTCCAATATCGTCTGAAACAAACGGTATAGCGTTGACTGGTATTTCGATATGACTTGATGTTTCATAGATCTGAGGCTTTTCCTCAATAATAGCATCAGAGATTTGGGCAGACGCTTCGTTCACATTTTCGTTTGTATCGATCTGAGGCACTTCCGGGATAATAGCATCAACGTTATTGGCAGACGCGTCATTCCCATTTCCGTTTGTATCATCCAGCCGCTTTACAAAAGGATCCACGAATTTCATGGGAATGGATTCATGTTTTTCTAGCACATTCTCGTTTGTTTTGCCAATACTTGTTGGAATAAAAAGAGCAGAATCTTGAGAATCAACATGTTGAATCTTGGTACTGTCATAAGTCGCTAGTAAGCTTTCACTATTGTCGTCATCTGAGGACGACTCAGATATAACAGTGTACTCTCTATCAGAAAAGAGTTGACGCCGAGCCCTTTTTCTCGCTGGTTCATCAATATTGTCTATGCTTTCATCTTTAGATTTTGGCCAAGTTTCAGCTTTTACTAGTGGAATATTTCTTTTGGTAATAGGCGTTTCTGTTTGGTTTTTACTAACAGCTAAGTGTTTGTAGCGATTTAAAACATATTGCTTTCCTGTTAACACAACGGTGCCGCCTTTCTTTTGAAGAAGTTTGTTGGCGAATTCTGTTGCTAGGCACCTGATTTTACTTTTAGTGTTAATTGTTAAATTGTTTGTCGGCAAATGGTTAAAAGTCTTAATACTCGACAAAAAATATTTCCATTTTTCCTCATTGTCACGAATGCTTGTGGAATCCATTTACCTGAAAAAGACGAATTCGAATAATGCACAGACTAAAGGTAAAAATATTATAATCTGGCTTTCTCGAAATTCTAGTTATTCTCCATAAAAGAACCCTCAAATGTAAAATAAGAAAAATAGATATCAAACCCCAAGTAAACAATGTTTGAGCTATATCATGTCTAGAACAAGTCCTATTTAGAAGAAGGGGCCCGGGTGGCTCAATGAGTTAAGTCGTTGGATCTAGCAACTAATACAAGCCTATCACCAATACGGCGTGGGTTCGCGCCCGGCTTTTTAGATAACAAAAAGGGTGCACTCGACTCGCAGCTGCAAGTGATAAAGTTTACCAGTTGCTTGCCCATGGTCGGTGGTTCTCTCCGGGTACTCCGGCTTCCTCCACCACTAAAACTGGTCGCCATGATATAGCTGAAATATTGTTGAAAGTGGCGTTAAACACCAACAAATCATATTTAGAAGAGATGATGATGAAGTTCGCTTCGTATTAGACAAACATGCCCAGTTTATAATGTTAACTCACAGAAACAACAACTAACGGATAGAAATGTCGCTCCACTCGGACACATAATCCTAATTCTGAGACAATCAGTCTTTGCTCTTTCTTCTTAATGATGTAGTCTTATAAGAGAAGCAGCAAATGACAATTTTATAGTGCTTGGTTTAATATACCGCACTCAAGGCGAGCCCGCTAACCATTATTTCACCGATGTAATTTCTTAAAAGAAATTGGAGCCAGTTAGACTAGAAGTCAATCACGAATAAACGAAACATATTAACCAGCTCGTCTAAAGTCATTTTTTTCTTTAACATGGTTGATCGATTGATTGTCGTCTAGCCTCAGTTAATCTGCATTTCAGCTGTAGTCATGACGAGACATTTTCAAACGATACATCATGTATGTACCATTGGTGGTAGGGACGTGATTAGGTGTGATCAGAAACAACATACTCGGCAAAGACACACTCGTCAGTCTATCGGTGGTCTTTTGTGCCATATAGTTTACAGAGACTTTGTCGACTTTACAAATTGTCGTCTAGAGGGCATGGAAACAACCTTTCACTTTTTCACGATTTCCATATCAGATGATGTTCGTGTCGCTTAACAGTAACATGACGGGTGACACTAGTGGAACAGGTTTGTTAACTCTTCCCGAGCACCCGAGTTCACCCCCTTGGTTTTTAGTGGGGTTCGTGTTGCTCGATCTTTAGTTTTCTGTGTATTGTGTTGTTGATCATTGTTTCTCCTTTTGTCCTTGTGTCCATTGTGTTGTTTGTCCATCTTAGATTTACGGATTCTGATTACCCCTTTGGTTTCTTCAAACTTTTTAATTCCATTAACGCATCGTGTGCTCTAAGGTTGATATCTGCGTTTGCATTGCTCATTCTTTGTTGCATAATACGTTTACTTATTCACACTAAATACTTTTTTAATTAAATAAACACGGTTTCGGAACACTGTACATAATTAGTCGCCAAGTACAGTCACGTTTATCTACAAGTAGAATAAATAAGGGGTTATTTGTTGTTTTAATAATCATAGTCTGTTCTAGACTTGTTTTATTTGCAAACTTACAAAAACATTATTTAAATTAATACAAACTTATAAAAAAAAATGATTTACATCATAATATTTGTAGTAACAGATATGCGATATGTAATTTGATAATACTAACTTTATTAGCACCCAAGTTACATCCAAATAATGAGTAATGGCTATATTTAAAACAAAAATCTATTATTGACGGTACGTTACTTGACTTTGGGTGTAGAATGTAGAATGTAGTATTCAGTTATTTAATGGTTTCAGGTGCAATAGACTGGAATATTTGCCCTGAGGTCCTGGGAATGACCAAAGGTTCTATTGCACGAGGCGATCGGTCATCTGTATGAAAGGTTAAGAAATGATTTATTTGTTAACCTGTCTTCTCATTTGAATATTAATAATCTACTCTTTGGTGATTCTAACCTCCCAGATTGTGAAAATGAAAGTAATTTCCTTGTAATTCAAGATTTTATAATAAAATCTAAACGTTTTACACCTAGAATATAAATGTATCATGCTTTTACTTGTTGCATAATATTAGATCTGTCATTTTATTGTTCATTGAACAAATTGTCACCCTTTCACTTCATATACTTATTTAAACAAATGTTTGTATTATTAATGTGCGTGTCCTATCCATCTTATATGTATTTTTCTTTTCTTTTCTTTTTTGGTATCTGGGAACAGAATTTATATAAGTGCTGCGTCACTTGTTTTCTGATCCCTATGCATGTATTATTGTTATATCTCATGTAATTTATTCAATAAATATTGTTTACTCTAAATATAGAAAATATAACCTTACACTGAATATATAAGAAATAAACAAACCTGTTCTACTGAACTCGGAAGAATTATGTCTCTTATCTGATGTTCTCGTGGCCAGTAGAATTTTGATTGGCTAAACAGGTACTTTTAAAACTTCAGGGAAGCCGTGCGGTGACAGAAAATCAATAATCGCTCTCACCTATGTGCTGTCCATTTACATTTCACAAGATGACAGAAAATCAATAATCGCTCTCTGTGATCTTTGTCCAAAGATACACGTATTTATGTTTTTTCTATAAAAAGGACATACTTATTAATGTTGGAACATTCAGATAAAAATGTTATCATAATGTATATTTTCTTTTATCAATTGTTATCTCTATTCGTGTGCGGACAAGCATTTGCTTACTACGCCTCGTCAAGGTTTTTCAAATAGATAAAAATGCTATTTATACACGTGATGTAAAACAACTAATGTACCTACTAATGTAAATAGTGTAGATAACAAAACCCGAGGGTGATGAGATATATGTTCGTCATATTTTTGTGGTGTGGGTGAGCAGGGTGATATAAAGCATGACAGTAGCATTTTGTTGGGTATGAAATTCCCCAAATCATATCATTTATTTGCACACAGGTTTCAAGAAAATGCTTTGCACGTAAAAAACCCCCAACAAAACTAAAAATTAAAGTTTTCAAGAGTTATGTACCTTTAAACGAAATAAATATTTTCACAAAGTTTAACATGTATAGGTGTACTGATTGTAACTTGATTATGTACATGACACGTGTCTTGTCACTCTACAGGTAGTTATATAACATGTAAATTACAGGTAAACAATTGACATTACTGTACTCAATAAAGGAAATCTAAATAACCTATATACATTGTGATCGTTTTATGGAATATTTGTTAAGATCTAATTAATGTCAGGGCTGTCGTGGCCGTGATCGTATGGTAGCAGTGCCGGATTTAAGTTAAGTTATGAGGCCCCTTACTTGGACCCTGAAGGAGGTAGAATCCGGTAGGACTACACAGACAGTTATGCATACATGCTCCGGAAAATTAGGAATAGTTAAAATAGTATGTTATATTAGGTCAGACATGTACACTGCATCTTCACAAACTAGAAGCTATTATATATTACACAAAGCCCCAACCTGCTCAACATTGTCTTACACAAGTCACACAATGAAACAGTCAAACTTGATAAAAAGAGAACAGACAGGGCAGTCATTACAGTCAACATCATACATAATTAAATCTAAACATCATTTAGCACAGTGGTGCTCAACCTTTTTTCCCCCACGGAACTCTTTTACTCTTAATGTTTTTGGTGAACCGCCATAACCATTTGATGAAAAAGCTTATTTTATTTTTGACTAGTAAATAATTTTGGGAATTGTATTACAGAAATAGTAAATGTATATGCTTTATTTGGAATAAAACTAATTTAATGAAAATAAACCTGTATTTATCTAAATTATATGGATCATTTATGTACACTAGTAAAATAACTCATAATAAACCATTTTAACATATAGTAAAAATAACATGAGTTTAAAAAAAAAATATTAACTATACGCCATATTGCTGGCAACGTAATGACTAGTATTGAGACTGAGAATACATCAAACAAAATACCAAGACAGTATCTCTATCAGTAACCTTGCCTGTAACCTTGAGCGCGAGTGAGAGCTTGTTTGCAAGGACAGAGTGTATGAAGACAGTGGTGTTGGCTGCTCGCAGGAGGAAGGGAGTCGTGGTGGCCCCAGTAGGCATTATTAACAATATGACAGTTTGTTATGTCAGTGTCAATTAAATCTGAAAGTAGACTGTTGTTAATTTGTAGAACCCTTAAAGGTGACAGGAAGTGAATTCTGTCTAAATTACAACTAAATGATGAAACGTTTATATATATTTTAGAAAAGGTCACAGAATATTTTTTTGATTAAAAAAAAATTCACGTCCTACCCTTATTAAATCGATATTGAAAATTAATTAATATTCCGTGCGCAATTTACTTACATGGTTATCTATCTTTAGTAAAACGTCACACGTGCCCTGTTAGTTGATGTAAACACACTGCGGACTACCTGAGCGCGTTACAAATTTATCGGAGCGTATATTTAGTATGGTGTAGTGTGTCGCATATAAATATAAAATTATATCAGGCCAAGGGATAGGAATGTTTGAATTTCCTAAAGATGATAAACATATTTAAGATTTTTCAGTAGGGAATACCATTTTCTGTTTTATTTTGATATAAACTTCATAAAGAAATCGAAATAAACGGAAACAAAAAATCACTTCCTGTCACTTTTAATACCAGCAAGAACGAATAGCTTTAATATGGATAGCAAAAACTTAAGATAACGCCATCATACATAAACTGCTATTCAGAAAAAAGGTATATCGTGTGTATGTATGTATGTATATAATATCAGTGGTGGTGTTGCAAATATATTTTACCAGAGTTGTGCACAGATAGATAATAATCAACAGGTATATGAAGCACAGATTCAGGTGCCAAGATGTAACAGTATCTTAAAGGCTGGTTCACACGAGTGTCAAAAACTCAGGAAATTCATCTTGATCGATGTACGGGTGAGCACACAGACCACAGTCCCAATGCAATTCATCTTAATGTCTGTATGTTATCTTCCGTTTGGGCAAGATCTTGCTTTTGGATAGGTGTTTCCATCCCTCACCAAATATTTCCTCATCTATTATTCTGATTTACACTTTTATACTTTTTATTCTTTCAAAGGTTGCATACATCAGATAATGACCAAATTACTTATCTAGGTTTGACATTTGTATTGAAAAAGGAATAACTACCCCTTTACATTTTGTTATTTCGTTTCAAGTTGGAAAAAAAATCCTGATAATACAATTCGGGATTTGCTGCAAAAGTAACGTCAATTTTTCTTCTCATTAGATTGAAGCTTCTCTTTATATGCACGAACTTGAAGAATACAGTTCTTAAAATAAATTTCTATCAATAGCTATTTTATGCTACTACATTCTTCTATAGGTGTCCAAATTGACCAGAACGCCGTCAAATTTAAAATTCAACCACGTAAGCATGAATCCATCTTCAACTTGTTTTTGTCAATAACCAGAGAGCCCTAATAATTTGGTTTCTATGCCACTGAGCCACTCTCATGACTGCTTGCTTTGTGGCACACTCCAATAGGCTATCATTATATCTGGAATCGCTCCAAAACAGAACGCCTTCAAATTGAAAATTGCACCACATCAGCGAAAATCCATCGTAATTAAATGCTTGGCAGGAAGATGAGCCCCCCCTGGCCAACGAGGCCCTGTGCTTAAGCACACCTAAGCACAATGGTAAATCCGGCACTGTATGTCAGCTTGATTTACAACTACCTATTCAATCAGTGCCACGACATAACTGAAATATTATTGAAAGTGGCGTTAAACACCATCAAACAAACAAGCAAACATAAATAACCTTTATACCTTGTGATCGTTTGATGGAATGTTTGCTAAGATTTAATTAATGTCACTTTCAATAATATATTGCAAAGTTGTATCGAGTACAGAGACAACATCAAGATTAAAAAAAGGTACAGAGACAATTTGTGATGACACATTTTTCCCTTTTTACCCATCCCCTTTAAAAACAAACAATTACCAAATTGTCGGAACACATATATACCAGACGCTCACTTTCCTTGCTTGGTACAGACATTTCAATAAAATGTGATGGGGTTAAATTTATTGGCCATACCTCCTCTTTGCGAAATGATGGGGCTAAGCAATTGTTTTCCACATGTAAGTTAAATGCTAACCCTGACATATATCTGAATGAGAAGTTTTGTTGCAAAGAACACTGAGTCCTAATCTTGAAACGGAAGTAAAAGAAAAGTAAGATATAGCGGTTTTATTGCCGTTCATCGGTTACAATACAATAATCTTGAACAATCTCTTTTCAGGGAAGTTGAGTACCATATTATATGAGAACCATCAATATGATAAGGTGAGAAAAAAATAAAGCATGTACATTATTGTATATACTAGTAGGTATACATGACACTGTACATAACTACTTCAATGGTCACCGGTTCGTCGTGGCCGTGATCGTATGGTAGTTGGATTTACAACTACC
The DNA here is from genome assembly GCA_963680875.1 of Bathymodiolus brooksi. Lineage (NCBI taxonomy): Eukaryota > Metazoa > Mollusca > Bivalvia > Mytilida > Modiolidae > Bathymodiolus > Bathymodiolus brooksi. The sequence continues at coordinate 63,878,991 of OY804583.1, forward strand.
TATGCATTCAGTGCCTATCACCACTGATGTTGTGAGTTCAAATCTCGATCAGGGCGAGATGTACAACATCATGTTATAAAGTTTGTCAGTGACTTGCGACAGGTCGGTGGTTTTCTCCGGGTCCTCCGATTTCCTCCACCAATAAAACTGACCGCCACGACATATCTGAAATATCGTTGACAGTGGCGTTACGCATCATCAAACAAACATCAATGGTCAAGGGGATAGCGTTATTTTTTGTGGTAAAATTTGGTACTGGAATGTAGCTAAAGTTTGAAAGATACCAGAATTCATATTTCACATTGGCATGAAACACTGCAATTTCATATACTGTGGATTATTGATGACTCGTTCATATGTTTAACGAAAATACGAAATATTATACACATAATACATGTACATGATTCAGAGAACGAAATAATCAGATAGAGCTACGTTTTGTATGAACAATATTGTGTGTCAAAATTATATCATGTAAGAAGCTGGGGGCATGTTGAAAAATATCAGGGTTGAAAATTCCCCATCCTTTGATTTATTGAAGTCCCCATACATACACCCCTCATGGTGCAATGTCTCGCCTATGGTATTGGTTATATGTATTTAACACCACTTTCAACAGTACTTTAGATATTGCGTGTCATCAACATCCAGCGTTGTTTTCACCTGGGTTTACCCCCTGTTTTTGGTGGAGTCCGTGTTGCTCATCTTTTTAGTTTTCTTTGTTGTTTTATTTTTGTTTGTCTTCGTCCTGTGTCTTGTGTACCCAATGTTGCCAGTGTCTCTGGGTTGTCCTTTCGTAATTGCCCTTTCGGTTTTTTCTAACGTTTATTTCAATGATCCAATGATGTTATGAGCCTGCAAGGAAGTAAGTAGAAAATGATGACAAAAACCTATCTTTTAGTAAAATATTGAGTTAATGAGTGTTTTTTTTTGTCTAACGCCAAATGAGTAGGTTTGCAACTATCTTGGCGAGGACAAGTAACATTCGTTGAGATGATGATGATATCTGTTTTTTGTACTATACCAGCACGCTTGCATTGATTATTATAGTCCTAGCTCACTGAAATAATAGTCTGCAGGTAGACTTGTTGATCTACTCGGACACATTATCACGATTCCAACGTAATCAGGTTTTGCTGTTACTGCATAATGTTGTGTGCTGAGCGAGAGGAGCAACCATCCATTTGATAGTCTTTGGGTTGAACGACATGGGCTCGAACCAACGATCTACCGCAATCGAGACCAGTACGCTAACCATATACAGCATCGATGCGGTTTATTAATACGTATATAGTGATAATTAATCAAGTATTTTACATTTAGTTGTAGACTGCAAGCTGGGTGTCTTGCCTTGGTCATAATTTTTTTTGGATACCTTCCACTGTTTGTCTGGATAAATATGAGCTTCAATGAAGATGACAATATTATAGTTCATAACATTGAAGAAAAAGGCACGTGGAAAGAAGCCGTAATAAGTGCTACACCCAAACCACGGCCATTTGTGAAAATAAAGGGAGATAAATTTCGAAGTATTGACAGTCACTTTGTACATTATGATTTGCCGGAGATTAAGTATCCATTTAAATGTGAAGATACTTCGACAAGCAAACCTCCAAAAGACCATCAACAAGAGGATATATTATGCATGGTTTGTATTCGATTTTTTTCACTTCCATTTCGAGGGTAGAAGCTATAAAGATATGATAATGTCCGCTTTGTACTAGATCAATACTCAGTTGACTTTTTATAGTGCTAGCTCACTGAAAACAACAGTAGCCATGTCAATCCACTCGAACATTTTTATTCTAATTCTGAACCAACCAGTCTATGTTCTTATGTTGCTTAGCGAAGAATTAGCATTTTATACGAATGTTATAGGTGTACTCCAGGCGAGACAGGTAGAAGAGTTTGAAGATACCGAAAGGGTGATCAGAATCCGTAAATCGAAGAAGGTTCGATTAATTTCATATATGTACATATAGTGAGTGAGTGAGTGAGTGAGTGATTGTTGCTTAGCGCCAACTCAGCAATTTTCCAGCTATATCATGACGGGAACAAGTTAATTTTCAGTGAGATGATGATGAGCGCTTTGTTTAGACGAACACGGTGATTTGGATTTGCATAATGCTAGTTCACTGAAACAATAGTACACATGTAGACATGTTTCTCCACTTGGACATATTATCCAACCGCATCGGTGGCGTAGTGGTTAGCGTGCTCGCCTCGAGTGCGGTAGGTCATGAGTTGATGCCCGGTCGGGTGATACCAAAGACTATAAAATTGGTAGGTGTTGCTTCTCCGCTAAGCACGCAGTATTAAGTAGAAAGAGCAAAGACTGGTTGGCTCGGAATCAGTAGAACGTGTCCGAGTTGAGCGACATGTCTATCCACGGACTGTTGTTTCAGTGAGCTAGCACTATGAAAATCCAAAAGCGTGTTTGTCTAGAAGAAAGCGGACCTCATCATCCCATTGAAAATTTACTTTTTTCTCGCCATGATATAGCTGAAAATTTGATGAATTGGCGCTAAGCAACAATCAATCACTCACTCACTGGACATATTATCCTGATTATGCTCCAAGTCTGTGCTCTTAGTACTTAATGGTGCGTGCTTAAAGCAGAGGCTGTGATATACACCAATGTCATAAGCGTATTCCAGTCAGACAGTTAGAAGAGTTTGAATATACCAAAGAGGTAACCAGAATCCGTAAATCGAAGAAGGTTCGATTAAATTCATATATGTACATATACTATTATATTCACGTTATGCACAAAAACATTAAAAAAATCGCGTGTTTGTTTTTAAGAAGAGCTTGAATATATCAAAGGACCAATCAGAATCCGTACAAAAGGATAAACAACGATCTACAAAACATACACATAAACTAAAGATCGAGTAACACGAACCCCACTAAAAACAGGGGGTGAACTCAGGTGCTCCGGAAGAGGTAGCAGTTCCTGCTCCACTAGTGGCGCATGTCGTGTTACTCTAGTTACACTTTGACACATTTTGTTATTTTACTACAGAAACGACCAAGATTTTTGACTAATTATAAAAATCCATGTTGGATACAAAATGGTATTGGGATCCAATGTCTGCCATACTTCCATATATTTGGGATCTGTAAATCAGGGACTACAGATATGTTCCGCAGAATGATGATGCATCCCCAAATTATAGGAAATAAAGGGACACTAAAGAAAGAAACTTGGTTCTGGTCATGGAGAAGATATGGTGAATGTGAGTAGTACAAAATTTGATTGATTGATTGGGGTTTAGCGCCAGACAATTTGAGAATAATCATTCAAGTATCAAATCTAATCTAATCAAACATATATATTTGTTGTATCTATTTTTTTCAATTATTTTCTTTTAATGGCATCCTGTTTGGGGTCATGTCAGCGTTCATGTTTTTAACCAACTAAATATCGAAGGGTGGGGTATGGTATTTAAGCCACTTTCATCAATATTTCAGTTATATCGTGGCGGTCAGTTTTATTGGTGGAGGAAATCGGAGTACCCGGAGAGATACACCGACCTGTCGTAAATCAGACATCACATAAAGTAGTATCGAGTACACCTCGCCAAGTGGGTAAGAACAGGTAAGTCATATATACAGTCTGGACAAAGTCTTGGCAGTGATAGAGGAAAGAAAAAATATACGTAAAAAGTAAAAGATCGATTGTCATTTGAGATATGGATATTTTGTAACGAACGATTGGAAAGCTAAGTAATTTATGAGCATGAAAACCAAATGACCTCCAGAGAATTACCAAAGTCGGTTAAGGTCACACATGCTTGAGGGAGGAGTACCTCAGCTTTAATAATAATTCAATAATTTTGCAACTGTAAATATCGACAATAAATATGTCTAATATACCATTTCAGTACTGAAGCAATGACTACTAGGCGGATGATACCCTCGAGGACTAATTGTCCACCAGCATGGTGAATTGAGCATAAACTGGTCATGAATATACATTGTAACTGCAATATTACTCCCTTGACATCAAACAGCACAACATGTGGTCAATGCACAATTGTCAAGTACAAATAAGGGGTCGTCGTGGCCTTGATCGTATGGTAGTTGGATTTACAACTACCTTTGCAATCAGTGCCTATCACCACTGATGTTGTGAGTTCGAAGCTCGATCAGGGCGAGGTGCACAACATTATGTGATTAATTTTGTCAGTGACTTGCGACTGGTCGACGGTTTTCTCCGGGTACTCCGGTTTCCTCCACCAAAAAAATGACCGCCGCGATATAACTGAAATATTGTTGAAAGTGGCGTTAAACACCATCAAGCAAACAAACAAACAAGTACAAATGTACGTGATTTCCAGGAAGTTTCATAGACATTAAGGTGGGGTGAATTACAAGTTATTCAGATACCAACTTTTGTCTCCAGTAATGATTTCAGTGAATGAAAATTATACAAAATAAATTTCACATTGATTATATCATTGACGTAGCAAGTCAATAGATGAATTAACATTATTGTTCATTTTGCAACCGATATCTAGTTTTATCAATAGGTTATGTTTTTGTCTTCTTCTGCATCACGAGGTAGACAAAATGTCATTCTGGAATTAGTGAATAATATCTTATTGTACCAAAGACAACCCAGGAAATCTCTAACAATATGGCTATCAAAAAGACACAAAGAGAACATTCTTAAAGTAATATGAGGTGGGGGAAATCAACAACAAATCCATGCAATATTTGTTTTTGAATTTAAAGTAATGTGAAGAAAAATAAGTCAACAATAAAGTCATGCAATATTTCTTTATCAAAATTCTTAGGGGATGACGAAATCGACTTACGTCAGCAAATTATCGTCAGGTAAACCAATATTCGTATACTAGTATATCGGTCATCTGGGTATACACCCACCCAATTAGTCAGCCCACATCAAACTATATTAAACTGTCAGTGTTCATTGCTATTTACCTGATGGGTCCCTGAGTGTTTTTTTTTTATTTCAACGAATAACATCAGAACTACAAAGATGCATGTCCCGATGTTTGGTTTATTAACAGAAGTAATGAGTACTGCTTAACTGTAGGTTAGGGTCTCTCTCGCACCCATTTAATGGCATGGATTATGCTCATTAATGCAGACCATACTGTGACTATGAGGTGTAGAACAGCAATAAAAAAAGTGTTATTCCTTTGATTTAATTTGTGCTTGGGTTTAATGTTGAGTAGTCTCTTTGATAACCTTTCTTACTAACAAATGCTTTGTCCCTTCCTAACTCTCCCTATTTCTTCAGATGGCAGTCAGGATTGTTATACCTGTTGTCCCAACCCCTGTTATTGCCGTATACTATTTATATATTGCTGAACTCGTTCTGACGAATATGCATGAAGCATATGAATAAATACGAGGCTCAGGAATTACGATATAGTCTCCCCTTTGTGGTTACAATTCCTCCTACAGCCCCCCTCATGAAAGGAACAGGGGTTCTGCTAGTTGTGTGGTCTATATTTAACACATATCTCACCATGGCGTAAATGAGGGCCTCATGTATGTACAATAACACGCTCCTTTCAGGTGAAAAACGACCCACAGAAGTTCCTAATACAATGTAGGTAATATTATCATATCCTACCCATTAGGTTCTCTTTTTTCTGTTGCATTATAGACTACACACATAGGTCAATAGGGACCGTCGTGGCCGTGATCGTATGGCATTTGGATTTACAACTACATATGCAATCAGTTTCTATCACCACTGATGCTGTGAGTTCGAATCTCGATCAGGGCGAGGTGTACAACCTTATGTGATAAAGTTTGCCAGTGACTTGTGACAGGTCGGTGGTTTTTTACGGGTACTCCGTTTCCTCCACCAAGTAAACTGACCGCCACGATATAACTGAACTATTGTTGAAAGTGGCGTTAAACACTATCAAACAAACACATATAAGTCAATATTTATCACCTACATGATGCATTGTGGTGTTCTCGTTATTATTGTTCATCTAAATGTTTTGATCTAGTTTATGGACAGGTAACATTGTTATGTTCGGCATCATGAGGTAAACAGGATGTTGTTCTGCGATTGGCGAATAGTACATTTTATAAAAAATGTTTTGGAAAAACAAGTAGTGACCTTTGTCATCCTTGAAATGATTATCACAAGATGTGATGCTGTAGATAGTGGATTCAAGGACCGTTCTTATAAGGGGTCGTCGTGACCGTGATCGTATAGTAGTTGGGTTTTCAACTACCTATGCGATCGGTGGCTATCACAACTGATGATGTGAGTTCGACTCCCGCTCAGGGCGAGGAGTATAACATTATGTGATAAAGTTTGTCAGTGGCTTGCTGTAGGTCTGTGGTTTTCTGCGGGTACTCCGGTTTCCTCCACCAATAAAACTTACCTCCACGATATAACTGACATATTGTTGAAAGTGGCGTTAAACACCATCAAATAAACTAAACCAATCAAGTATCGTTCTGGTCAAACCATAGACTATAACTAGTACAAAGTGGACTTAATTATCATTGCATCGAAATGTAACCTGTTCTCCCCATAATATAGCTTAAAACATGACCACTAGACGCTAAATAACAACCACGCACTCAAATTGTAATAGATGCTTATGGCAAACAAAAATATCACTAGTGTTAAAATAAATTGTTTTCATATTGTTGCCTTATGATAACATGAAGATATTTCTAATAAAAACGTAGATATCAAATTTAGTGTGCACGACGCGTTTCTGTAATAACCTTGACCGGGTATGCTCTAAATCACATACTTTCACCGATAGTTGTAAAAGTAAAAGCTTTTGTTACTCATATTCCCAATATTGTAAATAATCATTACATTGTATTTTCTATAAAACCTGATTGTCCATACATTGCTATATTTACTCAGCTGAATAGAACTGTTTTCGTTTCAGATACAGAAGGCCATAATTACACCTTGAATAACTTTACAGAAATGTTTAACGTATTACCAAGAGGCCTCAACTACAATATAAAAACAGACAAGTTTTATTCAGATTTTGTAACAGGTATGATAAGAACGTAGATATCAAATAGTAAGTATGATAAGACATCGTTATATCTATATATAGATACTACAAGTTTACCATTCCTAAGTTTCTTCTGTGTCTTCTGTATATGATGCATACACAGAGGGGTGCTCATATGTCGGTTTCTGAACAGTTTGAAGATACCAAGGGGTAATCATGATCCGTAATTCAAAGGAAACAATACAATGGCAACAAAAGTCAAATAATAGCCCGTCGATTAAATACTACACAGAAAACTAAAGATTGGGCAACGTGAACCCCACTAAAAACGGGGGTAAATTCAGATTATACGGAGCGGGTAAGCAGTTCATGTGCCACTAATGACACCCGTCATGTTATTCTTGTTGAAAATCCAGTGACGGAGATACAAAATGTAATTCGTAACGGTTCACAAAGTCATGTCCGTGTCACAATAATCTTACTTTATATGAATCGAGCAACGATGTAAATTGACGCCCATTAAGATGTGAATAACGATCTAATTTTTGCATTTTGGTTTTTTATTTGTATTTATTTTATGCAGAGTTACATTTAAGTCCCTCAATTAGTAACGGGCCGTCGTGGTCGTGATCGTGTGGAAGTAGGATTTACAACTACCTATGCAATCAGTGTCTATCACCACTGATGTTCTGATTTCCAATCTCGATCAGGGCGAGGTGTACAACATTATGTGATAAAGTTTGTCAGTGACTTGTGACAGGTCGGTGGTTTTCTTCGGGTCCTCCGGTTTCCTCCAAAAATAAAACTGACCGCCACGATATAACTGAAATATTATTGAAAGTGACGCTAAACACCATCAAACAAACAAACCCTCAATAGTAGATTAAACCATTATTTAATATTAAATACACGTTTTTTTACAGGGATTAAATTTTGTACATTTTCTTTTTGTAGGACATGGTGACCCTATATATGGATTTATGGTATCCTTATAACTGGAAGAGAATTCCACAGAATGACCCTAACGCATCAAAACCCGTGTATATAACCCCTCATCTGATATACCACATAAACCCACACATAAAACTCATTGTATTGATACGGGATCCGGTAGAAAGGTAGAGGAAATGTAGATGGTTTGAATGGGTTTATTAAATGGTGTATTACTACAGTCTATCCGCATTTATCATATTATTTGTCATAATTTTGGAATAAATAAAAATGTTGTCTTTATCGTTTCTAATAATATTTTATTCTCCAAAACAGCCCGAGAAGATCCGGTGTATCGAATTAGCGTATTGCTTTCCGACTTTCGAGGTACAAGGCTTCATACTATGGCACGGTTGCCTTTTACAAGAAGAAATTTTCCAGTTATTTTATGGAAGTAAACATATTTCCGTTGATAGGGTCCATCCTAATTCTATGTGATTGCCCTTTCGATATTCTCTAACGTTCATTTAATTAAAAAAAAACCCGTATATATCTAATTTAGTGCATACGACGCGTTTCTAGAAATACCTTCACCACGCTTTCTCAAGTTTCCTCATCCAATAAAACAGACTGCTACGATATAACTGAAATATTGTTCGAATTGGCGTTAAACAACATAACCCTATCCCTTCAACATGTCAATGGATTGCATAGCCAACTAATTTAAATGTCTTTGAGGGGGGGGGGGGGGGGGGCGAAGTAAAACTAATTTAAAGGAAACGGATTAATATAAGCGTTACGCTTGTTTCTGAATCCTATGTTATATTGTTTTGTTAAAAAAATATAATATGTAGTTCATTAATAAAAATATGTTTAAATCAACTAATTTAAATGTCTTTGACGGGGGAGTAAAACGAAGAGCCCATACAGGATAGTCAAAATTTGATACGGTTACCAATGCCGGAGGACGTAGGAGAACCTTATGAATAAGGTAGCTCGATTACTCGACGTCATCTTGAATCAGACACTTTCGACTTTCGATCTAGACACAACAATGTCTGATTGTATATACATTATACAACTTATTTTGTAGGATGTACATCCATTATCTATATAAGATGCTAGGACAAAGTTATTACCCAACAGGGCCCAGGTGGCTCAATGGGTTAGGTAGTTGGAATACCTAACAACTCATACAAGCCTATCACCAATACGGCGTGGGTTCGCGCCCGGCTTTGTAAATTACAAAAAGGGTGCACTCGACTCGCAGCCAGCCGCAAGTGATAAAGTTTACCAGTTGCTTGCAAATGATCGGTGGTTCTCTCAGGCGTCTTCCACCACTGAAAACTGGTCGCCATTATATAGATGAAATATTGCTGAAAGTGGCGTTAAGCACAATACATCAATCAATCAATATTACCCAACAGCTGAAGCATTTGATTACCATGTGCAACTTATTTTGTAGGATGCATAGCCACTATCTACACAAGACGCTAGGACAAAGTTATTACCCAACAGCTGAAGACTTTCATTACCATGTACGACAATCTATAGAAATGTTTAATAAATGTTCCAGGCGAAAGGGATTACGAGCCTGTTTGTATGACTCGGATCTTTATAAGAAAATGAGAGTAAGTTCACCTTTATTGTATGGTTTCGAACATCATTTGTTTTTATATCTGTGTTGTGATTTGGTTTGTTTGGTTTGTTTGTTTGTTTTTTTTCATTTGCTTGTCTTCGTCCTGAGTCTTGTGGTACACAATGTTGCAAATGCCTCTGGGTTGTGTCTTCTGGATTGCTCCTTCGGTTTTCTCTAACGTTAATTTTAGACATGAACAAAGCTTGCGAACTTGAGAACTATTCGATGTATTTATTGAGGTCAATTAAGACAACTGTATTTTTGTCATAATGAGAAGTTTTCATGTTGATTGAATATGGTACAAAAGGAACCAACTCACGTTGTTTCAAAGTTTAATTTTAGGTAAGATTTTATTTGATTAAGGCTAATTAACATAAGGACACTGTGTGAAAATAAATGTACAAATCCTAGACTCGAATTGACACAAAACTGTACATGAAAACGCAGGTTAGCATATAAGCTCCGATGAGCTTCTATTCATTATCAAGTATTAATTTAAAATATTTCTGTCACGCATACTAAAATAGGGACGTTTCCCATAGATATGTCTAATTGAATTGAATCTCCTAAAATCTAAGTAAAATTGACTAGTGATTTTACTTCGATTTAATAGAGTATTCGAGATATTTGAGGTATATTGACAATATTGCAACTACATTATGGACTGCACCTCGTCTTATTCATGAATTAGAGTGCAAGGTAACGGGATTCGACTTCATGAATTTATTTGCTTTTTGCAGGTACCTATCTCTTCCGGATTTTACAGTGTATTTCTGAGAGGCTGGTTAAAGGTGTTCAACAAGGATCAGTTCTTGTTCATCGTGACAGAACATTATAGTCAAGATATACCGAATACCTTAATCAAAGTCTTTGAATTCTTGAATTTAGGCAAGTATTGTATTTCTTCCGTCGCTATTCAACTCTCCATGCTTTTCAAGTGGCAGTCAACAGTTCTTTCCACAATTCTTCCATTATTTATGTGTATTACAAAAAATAATATATGTACAATGTATATAAATTGTTGTACTTGTTCTCAGCCTAAATATGCATGGGATACTAGCTGCTGGGCGTTAAGCAAACAAAATGAAAAAATACATACCGATGGCAAAGCCTGTTTGGTTTAAAAAGTCGAACCCCATGTTTACCCTATTTGTTAAAAGCAAAATGAATGGGGTTAGGGTTATGGTGCTTAACGCCACTTTCAGCAATATTTCAGTCATACCGTGGTGGTCAGTTTTGTTGATGGATGAAACTGGAGGACCCGGAGAAAACCATCGACCTGCCGCAAGACAGTGACAAGCCGAACGGATTAATAGACATAGGACTAATGATTGACATAAAGGTAGGCGTGACAAATGTTCTGTACGGTAATTGACGACTACATGCTACTTTTTTGATTATTAAGAAAAGTATATCAAAATCCTTAACATGCGATATGAGTTCATTTTAATATTTTTTGGGAGTAGGAAAACCAAAGAAGAACTGACGCAAATCGGCTAAGGTTACCTGTGCCTAAGGGATATCAAATGAGTTATACTACTTCCTGGTCCTTTCCTCATTCATGACTTATCACCGATTACCGGGTTTGTACTAGAGGAACTGCTTACCCTTCCGGAGCACCTGAGTCCACCCTCGGATTTTAGTGGGGTTCGTGTTACTCGATCTTTCGTTTTCTATGTAGTGTTTTGTAGATCTGATCGTTGTTTGTCCTTTTGTCCTTTTTCTTTAGGTCATTGTGTTGTCTGTCCTTTTTCAATTTTGGATTCTGATTACCCCTATGGTGTCTGCAAACTCTTCTTGAATATGTAAGAGACAACTCTCAATAATAAAAAAAAATATCTTATAAATCATATCAGTGCTGAAACACTGACCAATGGGACAGATGATACTCTCGGAGATTAATATTCTACCTTTAGAGGTTTCAACCAATTATAGTAATAAAAATATAGATATCTAATAAGGTGCCCACGACCCGATTCTGGATTAACATTAGTAAGATAAAATATAGGTAAAATGATTAGAGACTCATATAAGTGAATACATTAGGAGCAGGGAAATCAAAGGGCCAAATCATGATAACCGAAATCAGCTAATGTTTTAGTTTAAACTAATGTTACCATGCTTAAGGAAAACAACACAAATAAAATTCATAATACGTTTATATTAAAAAAGAAAAGAAAAAAAGGTAAATACAACATCTTCATTTGCGCTATGTTTTATATTTAACATCGACTTGTGTTTGCGTTCGACACATCTGATTAGATATACTACTTACTGTATGATATGATGTTTTTCTTAAAACAGGGTAATAAAACAAAGGGAGGTTAGGGTTATGGTGTTTAACGCTACTTTAAACAATATCTCAGTTATAACGTGGTGGTCAGTTTTATTGGTGGAGGTAACCGGAGAAACCCACCGACCTGTCGCAAGTCACTGACAAACTTTATCACATAATGTTTTATCGAGTACACCTCGCCATGAGCGGGATTCGAACTCACAACTTTAGTGGTGATCTGAACTGATTGCATTGGTAGTTATAAATCCAACTACCATACGATCACGACCACAGCGACCCCTGTTAAGATTAAAATAGGGTAATTAATATGACAAAGGGTACATATGCTTGACAAAATGCTATAATAACTTATTATGATAATAATATTCATAATTTTATGTTATAGAATATTTGTTTTAATTCTTGTGTGGATTTCCTTACAGATTCGGTAGAACAACCATTACTTGAGCAAATGTCTTGTCAAGAGCGGATGTTCAAAACAGAATACAAGGAACACATGTTAAATGAAACAAGAGAAGTCTTATACGAAGTTTATGCCAGAAGTCAAGCTGATCTCCGCCAGCTTATTAAAGATTACCAGTTAGATTTAACTATTAAACATTTGACAAAGGACTCGTTCCAACACAACTGCTCGAAAGTAAGACTGTCGCCGCATCTTTCACATCGTAAGTTCTATGGAAAGCATTACGCAATCAATCGAGCAAACATGACAAATTTCATTGTTTTTGACCCACGATAAGACACATTGATGAATTACGTGTATATGGAATAACGGTAGTAAAGACAGACATTATCGCAAGTACCGCGGCGAGTCTGAGCTGGTTTACTAGTGATAATAATTGTCAAGACCTTCAAATCTGACATTATTGTCCTTATCGGCAACGTCATATTGTGTTTGATGTCATACTGACATATCATTTTCAGTTCGTTCACACTGAAAATAACACTCGCTGAGATCAAAGGTATATTGTATGTCTAAATAACAAATATATAAAACTATCCATATTTATTTTAATCTTAAAAGAAAAGCTTTTTTGGTGGAAACGTTTGTTATATGTTGCTTATTTATATATGTATATATTCAAAAGCTGATGATGATTCAAGTAATGACGTCCAGAGAAAATAATTTCTGGCAAGTTGTCCTACATTTTGAAAAATGACCCATTACTTGCTGCAGAATACTTTTGATATTGTGAACGAAGAAGGTATTGTTCATTTGTAAAACCTATGATCTTAATGCGCATATAGACGATAGTGTTATGTTTTTAGAGATAAAAACATTGCACCACTATAGTTATATTGATGGAGAATTATGACTTTGTAACCAAATTCTTTCATTTTTGTATTTATTTTGTGTATTGTCTGTCCTATCTATGGCTTGTAATTACACCTATTGATAGCTTCCAACTTTATTGAACGACCTCCGTGGTGTAATGTGTGGCGACCTCGCCACGAAGGTTATAGATCGTTGTTTACATCTCAAAATGGATCAATAAAAAGATGTCAACATTGATATTTGCTGCTTCTTCATTAAGCATGCAACATTAAGGAGTAAGGGCAAAGACGGGTTGGATCTGAAGCACTATAATATGGATCAACATGTCTACCTGTGGATATCTAATTATGTGCGCTTGACGCGTTTCTGAAATAACTTGAAATGTTACTAACATATGACCGCATCATTTCATTATTTACATATTGAAAAATATTCCCATTTCGCCTTAGCTGGGTATTTACATATTGAAAAAATATTCCCATTTCGCCTTAGTTGGGTATTTACATATTAAAAAATATTCCCATTTCGCCTTAGTTGGGTATTTACATATTTAAAAATATTCCCATGTTGCCTTAGTTGGGTATTTACATATTAAAAAATATTCCCATTTCGCCTTAGTTGGGTATTTACATATTTAAAAATATTTCCATTTCGCCTTAGTTGGGTATTTACATATCTAAAAATATTCCCATTTCGCCTTAGTTGGGTTTTTAATAATCAGATATCCCTCACTAAGTCAAAATGGGAAGTTGTGTAAACACTAATTAATTGGGTGTCATTTGTTTGTTTTGCAATTTAGTTGTAATAAGGTGTAAATATGGTTTAAGGTAAATAGATAAAGTAAAAAGATGTAAATGATATCTATAACAATTTTATTAAATAAGGATATGATAAAGAAATACAATATAGATATATAGATGTTTTTTTTTACAACACATGAAGTACATTATATTTTTAGCTAGAATAAGAAAGGAGTGTATCTAAACCACAACATAAGTTAGTAAGATATATTTATTTTATACTTCACAAAATATAAAGTAAGCATTATATAAACAAGACATTAATTTTATTTTTCACAAAATGTAATGCATTATAATAGATAAAATATATATAGCTACATTTGTATGTTGTTTAAAATAATATTTGAAAAAGATATTCATAAACACTATGAGAAGAATTAAGCCCTATATTATTAATAGTATTACTCGAGCCATGTCTAGGAATTCTAAAACTATGATACATTAGACTTGACAGTTTATATATCATTTTCTTAATGAAGTGAGTGCTTTTTATCTTTATGACCCTAGGTTTTAATTATTGTTATAATTTTATCAGTATCCAAGCTCTAACATGAACTCATGTCAAAGCTTCATCCTTATTGAACAGTGTACTAGCTAAAATACTGAAAAGTTCAAGCCTGTTTTTAATTAATGGCTGTGATATAATTTGTCACTTTCAAATATAAATTTTAATGCATAATTAGGAAAAAAACCATTTTTATACTGTTATCATGAATAACTATTTCATACATTTTTCAGTGATTCAAAACATATTTAATTCCAAATTCATAATTCTCAAAAGTATTAGTTTATATAGCTTACATATAATAACTTGAATATATGATTAAAAAGAATGAGTTTTGAAATATTACAAGTTCATGATTTAAGCATTCAAGTTAAAAAAAATTGAAAGTTTAAATTAAATGTTGTTTATACTTTTGATAAAAAAAATATTATCTGATTAAATTAATAATTATTTGCTAAAATAAAACAAAGTCTGAAATTGATTGCTATTTGTTGATTCAAATAAAATCTACAAATTCCCACTTCGCCTTAGTATTTTTCTACCTTTGTTAACCTGTATTTTCAGCTAAGGCGAAATTGTAACACATCAGTTTATCTCAATGCTTAGCATAGCCTAACTGCAACTTGTACATGCATTTAATTTTCATTGCAATTGAATTTGTGTCTGTTTTGACATCAAAATCGCCGCGGTACGAGTCCTTGGGAGAATGGCGATACAAGTTTTTTGTGAGCCAAATATATTTTTTCCACATATTTATTCATTTGCTTTTTTATTCATAATACAAATAAAAACGTAGATATCAAAATTAGTGCGCACGACGTTTTTCTGGAATAATCTTCATCAGTTACGGTCAATGCCAAATAATTTAAAAGTCTTCTTCAGTACGAAAACCAAGAGGTATAAATAGGATGGTCAACAGCAGCTAAGGTCACTTATTGCTGAGGGATGAGAACCTTACGAAAGTCGTCTACACTTCATGAACAAAGTGAATATCAATTCCTAATCTATAAGAATAGCATCATCCTCGCCTTTATCTCCCTCTACAAGAAAACGTATATGTCGTAAAATGTCTTTAAAATCACCTTCTTCTTTGACTTCCCTGATCCTTAATCTACCCTGGTGGTGTTCAAATCCTAAAGATGACCCTTTTAGCTGCATGTATATAAATCGATGCCCATCTGTCACTATTGCAAAGACAGGGAATTTTGAAATATCAACTTTCGACGTTTCTGTCGCAATTAAGTTTGTCTGTAAAATATTAAGCTGCAAAACAGCCTGAGCAATGGAACTGTCGCTCAAACTCTTCACACTCTTAGCTTCGATGCAGCCGATTATGTGTTCTCCCTTTCGAATACAATAATCAAATCTACAGTTAGGCAGAAAATTACAATTTATGTTTTTGTCGACTTCCAATTGTAAATCAAGGGCAGAACACAGGGGAATCAGAAGAGCATCTAACACAAGTCTACTTCCGGTTTCTGTGCTTGTTATTGATGTCAATTGCATTAATAATTTAGAATCATGATTCCTTTTTCTCGCTTTCAAATCAATACCCTTTACTATTTTTAATCGGAGACATATATCTTTTTGCACCCTTTCATAGATGTTGTCCAGGTAAGGGGAAAATATAGTCGGCATTTTAAGTTCGGTGACGCAATCGTCAAAACTGAAATATTTTGCAATGCTAGAAACATTCCACATACTGCAGGCTTTGTCTATGTCATTTTTCTTTGATGGAGTATGCGTATCGCGATCTCTGATACGAATGATTTCAATATCGTCTGAAACAAAAGACATATCGTCGACTAATAGTTCGATATGCCTTGGTGTTTCATAGGTCTGAGGTTCTTCCTCAATATTAGCATCAGCGATATGGGCAGACGCTTCATTCACATGTTCGCTTGTATCGGACTGATACACTTCCGTGATAATAGCATCTGCATTTTGGGCAGACGTTTTTTTCACATGTTCGTTTGTATCGGTCTCAGGCACTTCCGGGATAATAGCATCAGTGTTTTGGGCAGACGTTTCTTTCACTTGTTCGTTTGTATCGGTCTGAGGCACTTCCGGGATAATAACATCAGTGTTTTGGGCAGACGTTTCTTTCACTTGTTCGTTTGTATCGAATTGAAGCGCTTCCGGGATAATAGCAGCATCGTTTTGGGCAGATATTTTGTTCACATGTTCGTTTGTATCGGTCTGAGACACTTCCGTGATAATTTCATCAGCGTTTTGGGCAGACGTTTCTTTCACTTGTTCGTTTGTATCGGTCTGAGGCACTTCCGGGATAATAACATCAGTGTTTTGAGCAGATGTTTCTTTCACTTGTTCGTTTGTATCGGTCTGAGGCACTTCCGGGATAATAACATCAGTGTTTTGGGCAGACGTTTCTTTCACTTGTTCGTTTGTATCGGTCTGAGGCACTTCCCGGATAATATCATCAGTGTTTTGGGCAGACGTTTCTTTCACATGTTCGTTTGTATCGGTCTGCGGCACTTCCGGGATAATAGCATCAGTGTTTTGGGCAGACGTTTCTTTCACATGTTCGTTTGTATCGGTCTGAGGCACTTCAGGGATAATAGCATCAGCGTTTGTGGAAGATGTTTCTTTCACATGTTCGTTTGTGTCGGTCTGAGGCACTGCCGGGATAATAGCATCAGCGCTTTGGGTAGACGGTTCTTTCACATGTTCGTTTGTATCCGTTTGAGGCACTTCCGGGATAATAGCATCAGCGTGTTGGGCAGAGGTTTCTTTCACATGTTTGTTTGTGTTGGTCTGAGGCACTTCCGTGATAATAACATCAGCGCTTTGGGCAGACGATTCTTTCACATGTTCGTTTGTATCGGTTTGAGGCACTTCCGGGATAATAGCATCATCGTTTTGGGCAGACGTTTTTTCCACATGTTCGTTTGTATCGGTCTGATACACTTCCGTGATAATATCATCAGCGTTTTGGGCAGAGGTTTGTTTCACATGTTCGTTTGTATTGGTCTGAGGCACTTCCGGGATAATAACATCAGCGTTGTGGGCAGACGTTTCTTTCACATATTCGTTTGTATCGGTCTGAGGCACTTCCGGGATAATAACATCAGCATTGTGGGCAGAGGTTTCTTTCACATGTTCGCTTATATCAATCTGAGGCTCTTCCTCAATAATAACATCAAGGTTTTTGGCAGACATTTCTTTCACATATTTGTTGGTATCGGTCTGATGCACTTCCGGTATAATATTATCATCACTTTGGGCAGACGTTTCTTTCACATGTTCGTTGGTATCGGTCTGAGGCACTTCCGGTATAATAGTATCATCACTTTGGGCAGACATTTCTTTCACATGTTCGTTTGTATCGGTCTGAGACACTTCCGTGATAATAGCATCAGCGTTTTGGGGAGACGTTTCTTTCACATGTTCGATTGTATCTGTCTGCCGCACTGCCGGGATAATAGCATCAACGTTTTGGGCAGACGTTTCTTTCACTTGTTTGTTTGTATCGATCTGAGGCACTTCCGGGATAATAGTATCAGCGTTTTGGGCTGACGTTTCTTTCACATGTTCGTTTGTATCGGTCTGAGGCACTTGTGTGATAATAGCATCAGCGTTTTGGGCAGACGTTTTTTTCACATGTTCGTTGGTATCGGTCTGAGGCTTTTCCGGGATAATATTATCAACGTTTTGGGAAGATGTTTCTTTCACATGTTCGTTGGTATCGGTCTGAGGCCCTTCCGGTATAATAGTATCATCACTTTGGGCAGACATTTCTTTCACATGTTCGTTTGTATCGGTCTGAGACACTTCCGTGATAATAGCATCAGCGTTTTGGGGAGACGTTTCTTTCACATGTTCGATTGTATCTGTCTGCCGCACTGCCGGGATAATAGCATCAACGTTTTGGGCAGACGTTTCTTTCACTTGTTTGTTTGTATCGATCTGAGGCACTTCCGGGATAATAGTATCAGCGTTTTGGGCTGACGTTTCTTTCACATGTTCGTTTGTATCGGTCTGAGGCACTTGTGTGATAATAGCATCAGCGTTTTGGGCAGACGTTTTTTTCACATGTTCGTTGGTATCGGTCTGAGGCTTTTCCGGGATAATATTATCAACGTTTTGGGAAGATGTTTCTTTCACATGTTCGTTTGTATCGGTCTGAGGCCCTTCCGGGATAATAGCATCAGCGTTTTGGGCTAACGTTTCTTTCACATTTTCCTTTGTATCATCAAACCGTTTCACCAAAGGATTGATGAAGATCGTGGAGTTGGCTTCAGGTTTTTCTTGCACATTCTCGTTTTTTTTTTGCAATCTTTGTTGGAATATGAAACTCAGAATCTTGAGAATCAACATGTTGAATCTTGGCACTGTCACAGGTCGCTAGTAATCTTTCACTGTTGTCGTCATCTGAGGACGACTCAGATATATCAATGATCTCTCTATCAGAAAAGAGTTGATGGCGAGCCCGTCTTCCTGCTGGTTCATCAATATTGTCTATGGTTTCATCTTTAGATTTTGACCAAGTTTCAGCTTTTACTTGTGGAATATTTCCTTTGGTAATGGGCGTCTCTGTTTGATTTTTACTAACATCTAAGTGTTTGTAGCGATTTAAAACATCTGGCTTTCCTGTAAACAGCACAGTGTCGCCTTTCTTTTGAATAAGTTTGTTAGCGAATTCTGTTGCTAGGCATCTGATTTTACTTTTAGTCTTAATTGTTATTTTGTTTGTCGGCAATTTTTTAAAACAAGTCTTATTAATACTCGACAAAAAATATTTCCATTTATACTCATTGTCACTAATGCTTGCATGATCCATTTATCTGAAAAAGAGGAATAATACATTGAGCATTAAATACATTAAAGGCGAACAGATTACATTCTGGCTTTCTCGAAATTCTGCTTATTCTCGTTAAAATAACTCTCAAAATGTATATATTTACTGATGATACATGATGTTTTTTTGTAATCTGAAGCTTGTGTAGTCTGGGGTTTATACTTTCGTTTTATTTGTCCCTTTGACCTTTTCATTGATATCGTTAGCTAGCACTATAAAAATCCAACTCAGTGTTTTGGTCTAGTACAAAGCGGACCTCATCATCATATTATTGAACATTAACTCGTTCTCGCGATGATATAGCTGAAAAATTGCTGAATTGGCGTTAAACAACAATTACTCAATCAATCACTCATTGATATCACATGGTTGTACAAATATGGCGGCAAATTTCCACTATACTATCGTGCAGATTGTTTTAACATGGGTTACTTGATACAAACTGTCGATATTGTAAAGAGGCAAATAACAAATTTATGAAATAATCGATGGAAGTTCAGTCACACTGACTATAATTTACAACTGTCGTACGTCAGTCATTGTGTGAAAACATTTTGTTAGATAAATTAAGTCAATCGTGAACAATAGTAAACGGGAAGCATATTAATCAATTCGTCTAAAGTCATTTATCTTTTGACCTATTCATTGCAAAAGATATAACATGTAGGTAAAAATGGTGGTAGGTGTGGGGCCATGGATGGAAGAATAGATGGTCATAGGAACAAAATACTTGACAAAATAATAATCTGCTGTAACTTAACACATACATCAGTCTTTATGCTAATTACTTCTCCCCTTTATTGGTAAACTTGAGAATAACGTCTCACCCCTGCTTCAAACTAGCGGATCTCTCCTAATATTTTGCAAAAATCGAAATCAACACAATCAATTGCCTATATATCAGTACTTGGGTAGGCTTTTGTGTAAATTATTTCACAGTTGTCGATTTTCCAAATTGTCGTCTAGAGGGTATGGAAAAAACTTTTTTACAATTTCCATATCAGATGATGTTCGTGTCGCTTACCAGTAACGCGACGGGTGTCACTAGTGGAACAAGAAGTGCTAACCCTTCCGGAGCACCCGAGTTCAACCTTCGATTTTAGAAGGGTTCGTGTTGCTCTATCTTTAGTATTCTGTATAGTGTGATGCAGATCATTGTTTGTCCTTTTCCTTTTGGTCATTGCGGATTCTGATGATAAATTTGGTTTCTTCAAACCGTTTTATTCCAGAAACGCGTCGTGTGCTAAAATTGACAACTACGTTTGTATTGCTCATTCTTTGTGGCATAATACGTTGTATGCATGTATACTTATTCACAATAAATACTTTTTAAATTAGATAAACACGGGTTCTGAACACTGTACTTATCCGACAATTAGAGTCACGTTTAATTACAGGTAGCATAACTAAAGAGGTACAATGCATTTGTAGTTTAAGCAAATGTATTTATTTTCGTACGGATTACATGTGGTCTTGTACATGTGGTAGTGTTTATTATTGATTACTGTCACGTGTTTGTATTTATTACAAATACGTTTTTCATTGGTAAATGATATTTTTATACCTGTATATAGGTATGAATACATGCATTGCATGATTTTTCCGTTAAGGCGGAAATGTGTTTTCATTGTATATCAAAACTTAGTTTTAAGTCATTCGACGCTCAGCCTTTAAGTAGTAAGCTTGTTAAAATTACTGTAAAAGTTTTTAGTAATGTCGGAACCCATTGAAGATATTTCAGATCACGAATCTACACATAGACAAGGTGAACCTCAGCCCCACAAATCTGATCTAGTAGATACTTTTCAATTGTTTAAGTCTTATTTAGACTTCAAGCTTATTGATTTGAAACAGGACTTAATTTCCGAGCAAGATAGTTTCACTCCGAAGGTTAAAGATGACGTTAATCAACAATTTAAGAAAGAGGGAAACCAAATTCAAATTTTGTTCAATGAAGACATTCTGAATGGTTTGCACAAAGCTTCAGAAACAAGTCATCAAGCCCATTGCCATTGATACAATTGCCGATCTTGTCAGGAAAGTCAAAACCAAAAATAAGTGGATTACAATTGCCGATACATCAACAGGGGTATGGGCTACTGTTAGAGAGTATGAAGCTAGTTCAATTGCCGACAATTCTGACGACGATAGGAAAATCAAGCAGGCTGATTCTAGGGAAGTCAAGGCTATTAAGGAGAAGTCTACATCCCGTCCTAGACCGTATCCCGTACCACATAAGCCAGAAACCGCACCAAATCCTATGTATGCGCATTCTTACAGTCGCCGCTCTGTACAACAGCCGTCCTTTCGCGGGAGCAATGCACGGCGGAGACCGTGCGAGTGGGACATCTGTTTCGCATGCAAGGAATATGGGCACTGGAATGTCAACTGCCCGAACACAAATACCTTCAACTTCGGGTTGGCGAAAAAGTGGACAGGATCAGGATATCAACGCCCCAACAGATACTAAAGATAAGTATTTTTTTTTATTCTGCTCTTCCTGAGTGGGGAAGTGATAGTAACACAGACTTTGATATTGTTATCGAACAAGTTCATTATTTTGAAAAATGTGGCATTGAAAATTACCATGGGGTTAAAGGTCGACTTGCTAAACATGCTGAGTACTGGGAAAAATAGGTGCTAGCGACTTTGTATTGAGTACAGTCAAAGAAGGTTATACTATTCCTTTTATTAAAAGTCCTTGTAGGATGTTTTAAAAAACAATAAGTCGGCTATCATAAATAGTGATTTTGCTGATAAATCAGTTTGTGAACTTATTGTCAGTGGTTGTGTGAAGGAGTTGCATTTTACACCTTTCGTAGTCAGTCCCCTTAGTGTCGCTACTAACAAAGCTGGTAAGCAAAAACTCATATTAGACTTGAGCCTTTTGAACAAGTCCGTTCGCAAAGACAAGTTCAAATATGAAGACTCGAAGATTGCAATTCAGTTATTTAGTAAAGGATGCTATACTTTCAAGTTTGATTTCAAAAATGGGTACCACCATTTTGATGTGTGCCCCCAACAGTAGACATACCTCGGGTTTTCATGGGGTCAGAAACATTTTTTGCTTTACTGTTCTCCCATTTGGAATCATCTCCGCGCCTTTTTTCTTTACAAAGTGTTTGAAAACTTTGGTTAAGCTTTGGAGACAAAATGGTATTAATATAGTTCTCTCTTTAGATGACGGACTTGGAATTGGCTCCAGTTTGAGAGATTGCTCACCAAACTCTGTCTTTGTAAGACAATCCTTTAATGAAGCTAGTTTTTTTTTATAAAATAGTCTATTTTTACACCAGTCCAACGCTTAGAATGGCTTGGCATTGTATGGAATTCTCTAGATTACTCTTTAAGTATTCCCGATAGGAGAATAGTTGATCTTGTTGATGCTTTGAAGTATCTTTTATCAAAATTACATTTTTATTACAGCACGCCTTTTAGCTCAAGTAACCTGTTATAGGTAATGTAACCAGGCTAATGACGAGGTACTGTTATATGACAATAGAATCAAGGTTATCGTGGAATAGTGGTTTAAAGCTCGCTGACGATTGTCAAATCAAAGGAGAGTTGTTATTTTGGTTAAACAGGGTTCAAGCGATAAATATTGGAGAGTTGGCTTAGCATAGTAGTTCATTTGGTATTATTTATTCAGATGCTAGCAGTGTTGCTGATGGGGCTCACACTAGTAATTGGATTGAAAACGAAAAAAGTAATAGCTCGACATGGGGAGAGACGAGAGCTATAGAATAAGCTATGTTGTCCTTTAAAGTTATTTTTAAGGGTAAAAGGTTTAAGTTGTTTACAGATAACCAGAATTGTATCAGAATGGTTGTATGAAGTTAAATTTGGAAGCTTTAGCTCGGTCCATATTCACGGTATGTTCCGAAAAATGTATTTCCATTGATATCCAGTGGATTCCCCCTTTCCGAAAATACCAAGGCGGATTACATTAGCAAAATTGTTGTTCATGAAGATTGGGGAGTCACATGTGAATTTTTTTAATTCATTGACAACATGTGGGGTCCTCATACGATTGATAGATTTGCTAACTCTGCGAACACTAAAGTCCGTAGGTTTATTTCCAGGTACTGCAACCCTTCCTCTGAATCTGTTGATGCATTTACACAACATTGGGGTTTTGATAACAACTGGCTCGTACCGCCGATTTACAGCGTCTTGTGAACTATTAAACATTTGTTCTTTTGTAAAGCAAGGGGGACTTTAATAGTCCCGGGGTGGACTTCAGCGCCATATTGGCCTTTTATTTTTGATAAACATTTGGTTTATAGAAATACGTTACTGAAGTGATAAAATTCAAAATACAAACGGCATTTACAAAAAGGGTACAAACGACCGTTCTATATTTGGCGCAGAACCTTTCTATTCGCCAGGTTTTGGCTGTCAGGTTCAACGCTTAACTGTTATTGAATATGGTTTCATAGTAACTTGATCAATGAAGAATAATTTGATCGGTCATCTTTGTTATTGAGATGCGACGTGACATTTATGTGAGACTACATGTATAGGTATAGTGCAACTTGGATAGGTGTCACAAATTAACATGATTAGATAAATGTATTATTAAATTTAGTTTATTTTCTTTTGAATAATATGTTCTATTATTACATATATTATATTTGACATATAGTTTTTAGATATGTGGACACAAGGTCTTAGTATACATGTATTTATCATGGTGTAGTTGACACGGTCGTTCGTGTTCATAATTGGCCTATCACTCCCGTTAGATTTTATCATTTTCTTATTGCATATACGTTTTTCAGCAGTGTTCGAATCTGAAAGATGGAAATCTATAATGAACCATCCTGTGCATACCAACTTGGAGCCTTTATTGTTGGAGTTGCCAGATTTTTATTTACAGTCTAAAGCTGTCAACACCAGAAGACCTTACGAGGGTGCTTTCAACAAATGGTGTAAATGGTGTGTACCTTACAGCATTTCTACCCTTCCCGCTTCAGATGTTAACGTTTCTTTATATTTAATGCACTTGTCAAAGTTAAAAAAAGTATACAAATACTATTAATGAAGCGTTTTACGCTATTAGTTGGATACATTATATCGCCGGCGTCGTTAATCCATGTAATTCTGGGTTGGTGTCTTTTTTAAAAGAAGGTGTTTTGAGGGTTGTTGGTCACTTTGTAAATAAAAAAGAACCTATTACACCAGAAATCTTAAGACAAATTGTTTTAGTCTATGGTAATGTTGATGCTCATCTTAAAGATTTGAGAATCGCTTGTATGTGTTTGCTTTGCTTTTCAGGTTTTTTACGTTTTCTGAATTGGCAAATTTAAAACCAATAATATAATGTTTTATTCAGATCATGTTAAATTAGTTTTAGAACAGAGTAAAACTGATATTTACAGGGAGGGCAAAGACGTCATTATCTCTATAACTGATAATGCTACTTGTCCTGTTCATATGCTAAGGCGGTACCTCGCATTAGCCAATTGTAATCTTGGTGTTTATCATGGATATAAATAAACAATTCTCTCAGGTTGTAGATACTTTATTTGTGAGTCCAATCATCAACAGTAATAATAAATATACACTATTACTTTTTATCTATAAATCATGACCCTGCAAATACACAAGTTAAAATAGCATAAACAAATGGCACAAAGAAAGATAACTCTAATTTGAATATGTCAAAAGTGCTTGTGTAAATAAAAATATAGCAATTTGAACCAAACAATATAATAGTCTTGTATTTCATTAAACAATGAAATACTTACGTTGCAAAATAATAAAGTTTGTCAGTTACTGACTATATACATCTATATGTAAATCTTGACATTTACATGACATCTTCAAAATATTATTATATAAATAAGCAAAGCAAATAATAAAGTAAGTATAAGCATATTAAAAGCAATAAGCAAAAATACAATTAGTAAAATAATAAAAACAACACAATATCTTACCTCACATGAGGTGTAAAGGTCTTTATAATAAGTTGGCATATAATCAATGTGACTCTGGTAAACTCATGAATAGTAGAAAACCTGTATAACAAAATTAATATTATAGGTCATGTGTTTCATGACAAGATAAAGGTTTTATACATTCAATATAATACTGTATTAAAAGTGGCAGTTACTATTTTATTAAACTTAAACGTTAACATTGCAATAAGTTAAAAATAATACTTTTATGTTTTAATTATTTAATCAAACTGGTTTTACCTGTAAACTTTCCAATGCCTAATTTATCATGTATTTCATATTCATTTTATAACTTTCATTCAAAACTCTTGCATTCTCCAGATATTAAATAAATCATGACTGTTAAAAATTGTTAATATAGAAATGTAAAGAAACTGACCTTCAGATTTGAAAAATGACAATCCATATAATTATACAAGAAAATGAGACATGTCCAGCCACTAAACCAGAAAAGAAATATAGCAATCAAAATGAAAGAGAGTTTCCCGCCTAAAATTCACCTGACCAAACTGACCAATAAGAAATGAAAAGAGAAACTAGTATGGAGCATTCATTTAACAAAATCACTAAATGAATTAATATCTAAACTATGAATACTAATCAAAATATGTATATGTTCCTGAAATAAAAATATAAATATATTAAGAATTAAATACAAATGTATTTAATCATGATCAGCTAGCTACAAGTAGAAATAAATTAATAATAAAAATAATCATCATACTAAAAAAATAATTAATATGTACAAATTCACTCTACCACATACTCCCCCTGGCCGTAAAATGCCGTCCCGGCATATCCGCTCTCAGGACTGAGTATTGGAAGTGGACAGCATACTTAATATCGCTTGACCGGATTCTGCCTGTAAAGTTTGAAAAATGGGTGAATTAGTTGCAAGATTTAATATGCATGATACTTTCTTCTCCCAATCAGCAGTGGTGGATATGGCCGACTTACATATGCCGAACTCTCCAGATCTTAGCCAAGCTGGTTGTCTACGTTCTCTGGTTGAACGACGAACTGGATTTAGATTTTCAATTCCATCTGTATACTGAGACCTATCCATGTCAAGAGTGTTTTCTTGTACAGTCTCATCATCTGTTATCTGTTGTGAAGCGCCTTCTGCAGATTCATCTTCATCGTCTGTCGAAGGATGAGCGTCCTCATCATGTGCATTTGATCTCTCATCAGTCTGTTGGACTAGTGGTTCATCAGTGATGGTTGAATCACTGTACACTGGTTCCTCTTGACTAATGACAATGTACCCATGCTCTGACTCGTCCTCCGATGAAATTTCTCTTGTATGGTCGTCAGTGTGTGGATGTTCCAGTTCCTTAATTTTCTCTCTAGTGGTTCTTTTGACAGGTATCGGTGGTCTCTTAAGCAATTTTCTAGGAGCAGGTGTTGGTACATCCCAGATATATCCTATTGGTAATAACAAGTTACGATGGAGTGTCCTTGCCCGTCCTTCATTATTCTCCTTGCGCAGGTTGTAAACCGGGATATCAGTGTTGGGTTGGCTCACTACAATATAAGGATCCTGTTCCCATCTGTCTGCCAACTTATGTTTGCCATCAAACGATACAACTTTTAATAAAACTCGGTCTCCTGGTTTTATGGCTGGGCCTCTAATTCTGATGTCATATCCCTCTTTCTGCTTTTCCCTATCTTTCTGGGCTGCTTCTGTGGCTAGATGGTAAGCCTGCAAGAGACGATCTTTCAAGTCCGATATACATTTCGAGCTGGGTTGTTGTTCCTAGTGTAACATCTATTGGCAACCTGGGGTTTCGTCCGAACATCAATAGGTATGGTGTCTGTCCTGTTGACTCATGCCTTGTACAGTTGTATGAATGGATCATTGAACCTAAGTAGGCTTTCTAGTTCTGTTTTTGGTGTGATTCCAACAATCCAAGCATATTCAATATTGTTCTGTTGAACCTTTCGCACATGCCATTCCCCATAGGATGATAACTGGTGGTTCTTGATTTCTTCATACCGGTAAATTGACAGAGTTCTCTAATCACTTTGCTTTCAAAGTTGGTGCCTTGGTCGGAGTGAATCTTCTTAGGTATACCATAATGTACTATGAAGTGATTAAAGAAAGCTTCAGCTGTTGCTTTAGCAAGTTGATTCTTGGTTGGGATGGCTTGGGCATATCTAGTATAGTGATCCGTGATGACCAAAATATGCTGGTATCCTGCTTTAGATTTCTCTAACGTGAGAAAGTCCATGCAAACCAACTCTAATGGTGAAGAAGTTACTATGGGTACTAACGGTGCTCTC
Organism: Bathymodiolus brooksi; assembly: GCA_963680875.1. Lineage (NCBI taxonomy): Eukaryota > Metazoa > Mollusca > Bivalvia > Mytilida > Modiolidae > Bathymodiolus > Bathymodiolus brooksi. The sequence goes on from OY804583.1 coordinate 63,906,482, forward strand.
TGATTGGTTGGAGTTTTTCGTCGAAGACATCTTCCACATTGTTCAATCCAGGACTCTGTATCTTTATACATTCCTGGCCAGTAAAATCGGTCTCGTAGCAAAGATAGAGTTCTGTCTTTTCCTGGATGTCCCATATCATTATGTAGGGCTTGTAGCACTGCTGGTATATGTGCAGCCGGTAAGACTAGTTGTTTTCGTTCCTCGTCTTCGATGGTAGTAATTCTGTATAAAAAGTTGTTAATCAGTTTCATTCTGTTGTATTCTCTTATCATCGATTATGGCCTGTTTCCTTCTTGTGTGGTTTCTTGTTGGCTTGTAAGTACTCAATGGACTGTCTGATGTTCGAGTCTAGAGCTTGTACTCTAGTCCAGTCTACTAGATCACCAACATCTGTTGCTGCCAGATCTTCTTCAACTATTTCTGGTGAAACTGCAAGACTTTCAACATAAGACTTTGGTATCATGGAATCGCAAAGGCTTGGACGGACTCGCTGGTAATTGTACATCCTTCTGAGTCATGCACTGCTGGAAGGCGACTAAGTGCATCAGCATCTGCGTTATTTTTTCCAGGTCTGTATTTGATGTCAAAGTTGAAAGTGGATAGGGCGGCTAACCATCTATGACCTGTAGCATCGAGCTTAGCTGTAGTTAGTACATAGGTGACCGGGTTGTTGTCTGTTAGTACGGTAAATCTCTGGCCATAAAGGTAATCCTTAACTTTATCACAGATGGACCATTTCAGTGCTAGAAATTCTCTCTTGTGTGGTGGGTAGTTTTTCTCTGCTTTGCTCAATCCTCGACTGGCATAACTAATCACTCTTTTCATGCCTTCCTGTTCTTGGTAAAGTACTGCGCCTAATGCATCTCCAGAGGCGTCTGTGTGAAGCTCGTATGGTAATGAGTAATTAGCATAGCCAAGGATGGGTGATGCTACGAGTCTCTCTTTAAGTGTTTCAAATGCTTGGTTTTGTTCGTATTCCCAAGTCCGTCTTCTTTGTTTTAAATTTCCTTTTCTGGTGTTTCTTGTTGGGTGTTGGCATAAGATCAGTTAATGGTCTGCTTACAAGGCTGAAGTTCTGAATATATCCAACAAACCCTAGAAATCTGCGTACATCTTCTGGTGTTTGAGGTTTCGGCCAGTTTGTAACTGTATCTGTCTTGCTTGGATCAATCTCTATATCTTCTTCAGAGACGATATGTCCAATGAACTTTACTTTTCTCTTGAAGAACTCGCATTTCTTTGGTGATAGTTTTAGGTTGGCTGCCTTGATTCTATCAAAGACTAGTTGGAGGTTGTGTAATTGTTCTTCAAAGGTTTTTCCAAAGATAATTACGTCATCAATAAATACGCAGCAATTTTTTAGGTTGAGACCTGCTAAGACGTTCTCCATTAGTCGCTGGTACGTAACTGGTGAGTTTGTCAACCCAAATGGCATGCGATTGTATTCGTAAAGTCCTAACGGACCAACTGAGAAGGCAGTTCGTTCTTTGTGATCCTCAAAAATTTCGACTTGGTGGTAACCAGATTTCATGTTAATCACGGAGAAGAAGCGGTTTCCTGATAAACAGTCAAGTAATTCTGCAATGCGTGGAAGTGCATAGCTGTCTTTCTTCGAGTTCTTGTTCAGCATACGATAATCAACACACATTCTCAGACTGTTGTCTTTCTTCTTTACTAAAACCACGTTTGATGCCCATGGCGAATGTGAAGGCCTGATGATGTTCATATCAAGAAGTTGCTGTAAGTAGACTTTCACTTCATCATACATGGATGGTGGTATTCTACGGTATCGCTGTTTAAAGGTTTTGTCTTCCAGTAGCTCAATTCTATGTTGGACTATGTTGGTATATCCTACATCAGTGTCGCTTTTGGAGAAGTTATCGCTATAATCTAGTATAAGATCTTTTCCTCTTTTCAGTTCCTCATCAGACAAGTCACTCTTGTTAATTTCTACTTTGTCTAGAAATGATGTCTCGACAGGTTGATTTTCTTGAGAAGGTTTAGGTTGAATCGTTACTGGTTGTAGTTCACATATAACTGCTTTAGGTGGTATAGTGATGGTTCTAGTTGTAACATTGGAGAGCTGTATAGTAATATGACCATTATTTTTAAAGTTGAATTGGTGTAATCTTGGTTCAACATCAAGATCTATAAGTGCAAATGCTAAATCGGATGCATGATGAATCGCTGATGTGTTACGATATTGAGTTTCCTTGTCACAGTAACCTTGTATTTCCATGACAGTATTTGGTGGAATTGTTATTTTGTTGAGTTCTCCATTTAGTATCTATATAGGGTCGACACATGCAATTTGATGATAACATAAGATTGTACGAATATTGACACGAACACGTTAAAATAAGGAAAAAGAGATGAAATAATAAAAAAATAAAGAAAGAAAGTTAGAAAAAGGGTGGTGGTGAGTCCGTGCCACGAGCACCTGTGATAAACAACAGGCAACAGAAGTACCTTTTCATCTAAAAAAAAAAGCATGAATAACAAATTCAACAACATGTTGGAGTGTATACAGGTCTAAATGTCTGTAGAAACTTGTTCAACAACTTGGTTCTGGTTCAATATATCTAAAAGAAATTGAAAAGTTTGAGATCTTGTTTCAGCTCCACTTTCTGACCTAGAAAATGTGTTACAATTGTTATAACAATATGTACCACAATATAATTTATCTTCTGAGCCAAATTCTTTACAGAAATTTAATTCATTCTTGAAATATTTAAGAACAAGTCCTGGTTTTCAATTGAAAATGAAATAAACCTTTTAACTTTCAGATGAAGTTTCACAAATTACACAATCAAAAAGTTCTTTTCTGAATGACTTTATTATAATGTTTATGACACAAGGTGTCTTGAAAACTGATGGCATTTGTTTGATGATGTACTTTAAAAATAATTGGAATGCTGGTCCATTTTTTTTACTTCATGGATATTTTAGAAGAAAAAAACCATATATATTGATTTTCAAACCTGTATGAATATATATATAAGACTTATCATATATTCTTATTTTTATTTATTCAAATATCCAACCAATAAACTCATAGAATCTGAAACTAACAGAAAATAAACATCCATTTTATTTAATAGAATCTGTAACTTTGCCCCTTTGGTATCTTCAGGCTCTTCTTGTTAAAAAAAAATACATATCCCATGTCCAGTCTGTATATATATATATATATCTACCTACAATGATTTAAAACTAACTAAAACTGGAGGTTGTCAATATCATTGGCACCGAAAAGTAGCATGTACACACATCAATAAGTATTTCAGGAAAACAGACTGAAAATAAAAAAAAAAGGGGGAGGGTGTAAATGCTTGACATGAACTAAATATGTAGTCTTATGCTATGCCATGTTAATCTATAGTGAATTTAACATAATCTTTCATCATTCTCTGCATGACAAGATCATACATTATAATGCAGACCTTTTTATTTCTAAAATGTATATATTAATTATGTCAATATTTTGACATGTCCATAAATGCCATGGGCATGGAACGAGTCAACGAAAATGAAAGATTTGTTGTTAAAAATGGAATAAAATGACTCTATGATTGGTCAAGTGGTTCTTTCATGTTTAAACAGAAACAGTCACATTTTCATCCTAATAGATCGATCAATCTATGAAAAAAACAGAAATATTTGGTTAGAATCTCGAAATATAGTGCTTCTTAGTTTACATCCAAATATGGAATTCGAATGACGTATGATGGGGAAATATGCAAGTCTCCCATACCCTAATACGTGATTCTAGCTATTTTTACCAAATTTATTAATAAACAGCCAATGGGATGCAATTGTTCCACTTATTTTAAGAATGGATTTTTAGCGCCATTTTTTTTGTTAACATTTCATCAGCAGCGGTATCCTCAGTTCCAACGTTGATTTCAAGCAAACGATATCATAAATACACGTATTCACGCGTCAGTCACGTTAAAATTTTATTTAAAAAATGGATTCAATAAAAATGAATATTTCTTTCAGTTTTATTTATGAAGATATTCAGTAAAAACACATGGAGTGTCGACGTAAACAATGTATGGCCGCTCACTTTTAAAACGTCATCTGTCTAAAAAATAGAGTTACGTCCCTTGATTTCGGGATTTGACTTTGCATTGTTGGAGGTACGGAATCTGTGCATGGCTTCCCGACTGTAATGTAAATACTGTAGATCAAAACCGCAGTCATATATTTCGAGGTGTGGGGGATATGAGGATTTAAAGCATGATAGTAGCATTTTGATGGGTATGAAATTCCCAAAGTCAGATAATTTATTTGCACACAGATTTTAGAAAAATGTTTTGCATGTAAAAAAAACCCAACAAAAACTAAAAATTAAATTTTCTTGAGTTATGTACCTTTGAACGAAATAAATATTATCACAAAGTTTAACTGATTTTAACTTGATTATTTACATGGTACGTGTCATGTCACTATACAGGTAGTTATATAACATGTAAGTTATAGGCAAACAACTGAGATTATTGTACTCAATAAAGGACATGTAAATAATATTGTAAATAACTTATATTTATTGTAATTGATCGTTTTATGTAATATTTGTTAAGATTTAACTATTGTCACTTTCAATAATGTAGCCAAGTTGGGTAAATAAAACACTAGGTGGTTTTAGTTTCCATGCTTTAATACTAAGCAAAAGGTGGCAACTACATCTATTTCCTACAAAATACAAAATGAAAAATACTTAGAATTTAAATGACAATCTGAATCTTCGGCTGAACAAAGCTATGTCATATAATGCACATTATAATTAAAAATAGTTTTCACATACTGTAACAGGTCAATACAAATACAACAAATACAAATATTTGTATTTTCAATTAAGGAGCCCTTTCGGGCAGAACAAATAACAAAGAATTTAATACAATGATTATGGATTTGATTACATTGATTGGAAGATGACAACATTTTATGAAACAAACAAATCAAAATTTAATCATACCATTGACATAGTAATAGTTGCATTCGAATGTATGCAATATAACAAGCACAGTGACCCATCAGTTGTAAAATAATAATGGTCGAACTTCAGAGAGGATTTATATAAAAATATATATGCATCATACACATAAGTTTACACCTGAATCCTTTTCATTAAATAGTATATACTTATTGACTGGGTATGAGGGAATAGCAAGTTTATTGTCCCCGAGACTCTGACTATTGACTGAGGCGAAGCCGAAGTGAATAGTCAGGGTCGAGGGGACAACAAACTTGATATTCCCGAATGCACAGTCTATAAGTATTTTATTATACCGAAAAACATTACTCATAGTTGAATGATCACCTCAAAATGATAAAGACCAATAAAATCACGCATCTTTTGCCAGTATTTTGCATTATAAATCTGAATATTGTCTCATGGACATTTTTATGCTATTTCCCCAGTCATTCATAATGATTCTTTTGAGAAAGTAGACTTCAACGTAAATTGTGAATACATGAAAATTTTGAAATTATGAACTTTAATTAAAAAAAAAAATTAATTTTAGAATTTGTTTTTAAATTTAGAAATTTTATGAAAGAGGGAGAGGCGTTAAGGTGCAAAATTTGCCCCACATTATACTAAAAAATAATGCTCGACATAGAATAAAAACAATTGACTAATTTAATTGATAGATAAAGAAATTTTCAAAAAATGTAACTTTCCGTGAAATTGGGTGCGTTATGACGTCATAATGACATCATAATAAGACGGATAATGCTAAAAAAGGACTACAAACGACATATTTAATGTACATTTTAGCTATTTTATATACCCCCACAGTCTTCCACCAACACCAAATTGAGCAGCTGTTTTGAGTATAGAGGGTTAATGATTATATCAAAATATTTTGTTGGTGGAGGATTGTGGAGGTTGTTAAATATTAATTTATTTATAACCACAGCCAGACCCTTAAAATCAATATTTTCACTCTTCTGATTGTATATATGAGACCATTATATGCACAATCTGTACATTTCATGATTGATTTCAAGTAATGAAATTCATCAGTAAATAACTTATGTTTCTGTAAATAATTGTTTTTATTTTAAATACAGTTTGTGTATATTGAAACCAAGAGAAAAACTCAGTGCATGCAATCCGGCGTCAATGCCATAAAAAGAATTGGGGACTATAAGTGCCATATATGGCCCCATATTTAATGAATCATTATCTTAGAAAATACTTGATTAAAATTTGATGTATTATAGACGAGATCATACTTTTGATGTTAAAACTTGTATTTGACGTCATTGTGACGCCATGAGCGTTATTTGTTTTCTGTATTTCGTGGAATTTTGCCCGCGATATTTGGACGGTTTTCGAAGAAATTAAGCACCAGTCGTGCACCAGAAAAAATATTTTACCAGATTATTAAAATAAATAAAACACTAATACTGTTAAAGTATTTTTTTTTGGTTTCACGAGGTGTTAAATTTCTTGAAAAACGACGGAAAAATGTTCAAATGTTCCAAGCGCTTAGATGACGTTTTGATATTTGAGAAGCAATCTTTGCCGTAAAAAACGATGGTATGTCGGCACGTAACAGTCATATACAAATGTAAGATAAAAATAAAATAAACACCACTTCATCCAAAATAGTTTTTTTTCATAAGCCCCCAATGATTGATTATATATTTTCTTCCGGGATACTGAAATAGTTATTACTACAGGGATACGGAGGTAGCCGTTCAATGGTCTATCGATGCTACTTCTAAAATGAAGTAAAATAGTTTGATCCAAAAGGAGTAGATATGGGCACAATCCAACAGATAGCTCTCACAATATGACCCAAAGGTGTTTTATGTTATGCACTATCATTTGTCCATTGGAGGTTAGGTGCTTAACACCACTTTCAAAAATATTTCATTTACTACTTTTGTGGCGGAAATTGGAGTACCCAGAGAAATCCACAAACCTGTCGCAAGTCACTGACAAACTTTATCACATAATGTTTTATCGAGTACACCTCACCATGAATGGGGTTCAAACTCTTAACTTAAGTGGTGATAAGCAATGATTGCAAAGGTAGTTGTAAATTCAACTACCATACGACCACGACGGCTCAAGTTCAGTTAAGATGAAAGGTAATTGTTTTATTGATATTGATGGAATTTATGATTATCACTGTTTATAAAATTTCTTTTCATATCAATCAATGAAAAGAATTGGTTTGTTGAAAGTAGGTTTTTTGTTGGGGTTCATTGGATGGAATTTGTATCTCATGTGAAGTTCCGTCGATTGCAGACACAACGTTGGGCATATCGGAACAATACATTTTCTTTTGCCATCAGACTGGGATGGTTGGCCACTGAATTCACATAACATTTTCATAAATTATATAAAGTTTGCCCTTTTGCGCCCAAATTAAACTTTTAACTTCTATCAGTTCCATTCTCTTAAATCAACCTCCAATGGACAAATGATGGATCACAAGTTTGTGTATGTAGTGCATTGAAAATGCGTTCTGTCACGTGCATAAGTTATTGTTTGCATGATTGACAGACAATATTCATCATATTGTTTTCTAGCTTCTGAACTGTCGATCGAGAAAAAAAAAATATTCTAGACAGGCAGCAAATAGCCAGTCAATGGGGTTTGCAATTAATATTTCGCATGCACAATAGCGACCCCACACCACAAGGTGTGGAAAATAGAAATATTCTTCTGTGGTTTAAATGCGTATTAACTGCATTACATGTAAACTGTATGATTCTGTTTGATAAAGTCCTTTAACTAGAACAGGAACAAAATGTTCACTTGAGTGAAATAGTATTGTAATAAAAGATCGTGAACGTGATGTACAAGTATTAAAGAATGTCCAGGTATATTTTAAATGAGGTTGAAACAAGTCACCATTTGATATTAATTCGGTTGTATTTCATTTTGACGATTCTAATTACGGAAGACGATCACAACCATATTGTTTTTGATTGGATTAAAATTATAGCTGTATAATAATGTATCATATCCTATTATTATTAGAATCCTAACATGTCTGCGAATTTGACATAAATAAAATAACAAATAGCTTTCACTAGGAAAACGCCGACTTTAAGTGAAAGGGACACCAGACAGCTATGAGGAACGAATTTAATACATCCCTTAGCACGGGATGTAAAGGACACACTCCTTACACGTAAAAGACAACTTTCAGCAGATTCTGATAGCAACAGTTTATTAGGAGTGTTGTTGTTGGTTTGTCACAAAGCAAAATAATATCTACCATCTCCTCTTTTTCTAGTGACAATCAAAACAATCATACATAGACTAATGGCAGCGACACACATTTTAACTACACGATTAATCATATGGTTGTAAACTTGTTCTCGTCATAAATATATATGAAATACTTGATTGTAAAACAATTATCTATCGACAACCACTTTCTATGGGATATCTGATTCCAAGGCTTGTTATCAGTTTATCAAGAAAACAAAAATAATTCTCACAGGGTCCTTGCTAAAATCGTTACACATTAAACATTTTGCTTCACACCATTTCCCAAAATATTTCCATATTATAAAAAAAGCGGTTTTTAAATATTGGACATTTTTTTTTTATATAGATTTGTGATGGTTGTCTGTAAAAATGTACTGGAATATATCATCGCATTGGTTGTCGTTAAGAATAAAGTACGGTTAAAAAAGTGTTTAAAAAAAATTTCAAATATGACAAAGTTCTATTGTTCAAATAAATCTATCTATTACTTCTTTAAGATTAATACCAAAATTTCGACCAGTTTTCGACGATCAGTGTTAATAAGTTTCTGAATTGATGCCCCAGGGACGGATCCAGGGGGCCCCCCCCCCCATAAAATTGGAAAAAATAGAATTTTTGGCGTAAAATCGTGATTTTTCACACGAAATACCCCAAAAATGTTCGCGCCTCCCTCCGCTCGGCGCAATTTTTTTAAGTCCGCCCCTCTAGCTTGAAATCCTGGATCCGCCCCTGATATTAACCTCAATATGTACTTTATCAATGTCATAGCAGACGATGAATCCAAAATTGGTCTGCATGAGATTTAAGGTGACGAAAAAATGAATTACGAAAAACTACAATTTGAATGTGAAATAATAAATGTGGTACGTAGTTCTTATATTTAAAGATGACATTTTTAGATCAGATTTCATGAGATCATTCATGCAATTTCAGTATCATAATATAACCTCTGACACATTAAGCGATCAAAATAATGAGAAATTTTATCACGTGAAACAAACCGTCGAAAACAGGAGACCGTCGAAAATGGGTGACGTTGTGACATTACTGTTCGTTCACTTTAATTTCATAATACAGTTTCGGAACATGTTTTTATTCCTGAAATCATCCACATTGCATATTATGTCAAATTTATGCTGTGTTTATTGAGTTTTATTATGCTTTGTTTTTGTTTTTTAATGATATGCTGTGCATTATAATACAATGATACGTATGTTCTGTATAATAAAAAAAATGACGTTCACTGCTTTTCGTTACCTGAATTTGTCGATCCGCTGTGAGGAATTAGATACACATATTAAGTAACTGTATTTATTTCTGAAAAGCACATATTGTGAATACATTTTGGAGGAAATTTTATCGACATCTGAGGTGGGGCCGATTTTGGCCTTTATAGGTCCCAGTCCTTTAATGAAAACTGGAATTTTTGAAATTTTTTGAAAATTTTGAAATCTTATGAAAATTTTGAAATATTTATTAAACATTTATCCAATCCGGACACGGCATTAAAATTCCGCGAAACAGTGTGACGTTACAGGTCAAATAGTAAGAAACTATGGACCGGTCAATAGTCTCAGTGTTAAAAATGTGAAACAATAGCATTTTTATTGCTTTATAAAAGCTTTAAGAAAGTATATACTGAGGTATAATAATTATTATTATGTATATGTATCATTTATTTATTAATTTATTATTATTAGTATTATTATTTTCTTAGATTTGTATGCTATGCATATAATTTAATATGCAAATACTCATAGGTATATGCATAATATATATTATACCACTATATTGGATGTACTAATACAATGTGAACTTGGAAGAGAGCCCGGAGGACAAACCTCACTCCCAGATAACAATTTAGTTCTAGTTTCTGTTAATGACATCAACAGTTTTATGACTATATTAATAATAATTATATTTTCATTTGAAAGTAACCAAACAAATTTAGATTTGTTAACCAATGATGCAAAATTTGTTCAAATATCTGAGATTTGCTGCATAGCTTCATATGATATTTACTCACACGTAAATTTGACCGACTTCGTACATATATGTTCATTTACTGTATCTTGTGAAATGGCATCTTGCATAAATTAAAATATAACAAGGTATGACAATACAGCTAATGCAAAACAAACGATATACATAACCTTCATCAAATAAATGTATGCATTACTTTTGTGAACTAGGCGCGCCATACTTAAAATTCGGATTCATAAGGTATCATTCTTATTATATGTGCAAAATATAGCAATACAAATCGTAAAGCTCTGAACAGGGATGTTTATTAATACAGCGGAAGATAACAGATGTTTATATATGTGTAAAATGATCTAATAAAACAATCAAAAAAGGGTATAAAAGGCCACAAAGTGGGAACTAAATATAAAAACTAAATCTACGCTATCGCTACACATAGTAGAAAATAATAAAGTGGTTCCATGTATGTATGTGTTTCATCCTAATTTTCACACACGTGGACTGATCAACCGATAAAATCATACACATAATGTAGATACATTTGTGATTCATAGCCGCATATATTTGCTTGTACTTATCGTAACTTCGAGTCATGTTTACAAGCGTGTATTTCCTCTGATATGCAAACTATAATTAATAAAAAGTGATTATACAAATTCTAGATCGTCAAAGGAACTTTAGTACATAAATATTTACCTCTAAAAGTTATTAAAAAGGACCTAGGTACAAGCTACATGTGTTGTTTACAATGTTCTTTGTTCTCATCAACACGTTTCTCAATTGTTCCGGTAAGACTAAACTGATAACAAATCCGGAAGAATGATGATAATATGCGAATGTAAACTAGCTTGCTCACAATAATATATCACAAATTCTAACATTACCTCCTTCTTTAGCTTTGTTGACAAACGAGCGAGTTATCCATTCGGTGTAATCTCATTAGCACATGCGCCGGTGAACGTGACTGACTTTTCCATTGACAGCATAAATTGTGTGCGACATTTGCCGCAAATATAAATTACGTCTTCCAATCAAAGTATACTACCGTATTTGTACTCTTAGTCATATCAGAATCGAAATAAATTATGGAAGCCAGAATGTGCTTTGAGTTTAAACATGGATTGGCGGTATTAGTAAATTTTATCCCTCGCTTCTGGCTCGTGATAAAATACTAATATCGCCAATCCATGTTAAAACGCCTAACACATTCTGGCTTCCATGATTTATTTCTTAAGTAAGATACCGTCGTGGCCGTGATCGCATGGCAGTTGAATTTACAACTACCTATGCAATCAGTGCTCATCACCACTGATGTTGTGAGTTCAAATCTCGATCAGGGCGAGGTGTACAACATCATGTTATAACGTTTGTCAGTGACTTGCAACAGGTCGGTGGTTTTCTCCGGGTCCTACGGTTTCCTCCTCCAATAAAACTGACCGCCACGATATAACTGAAATATTGTTGAAAGTGACGTTAAACATCATAAAACCACACCCATTTACATTGTGATCGTTTTATGAGCCTGCAAGGAAGTCAGTAGAAAATGACGACAAAAATTTATCTTTCAGTAAAATATTGAGTTAATGAGCGTTGCCTAACGCCAAATGAGTAGGTTTGCAACTATCATGGCGAGGACAAGTTACATTCGTTGAGATGATGATGATGTCTGTTTTTTGTACTAGACAACACGCTTGCACTGATTATTATATTCCTAGCTCACTGAAATAATAGTCATTATCACGATTCCAACGTAATCAGGCTTTGCTGTTACTGCATAGTGTTGTATGCTGAGCGAGAGAAGGGGCAACCATCCATTTGATAGTCTTTGGTTTGAACGACATGGGCTCGAACACACGATCTACTGCAATCGAGGCCAGCACGCTAACCACATACATCATCGATGCGGTTTGTTAATATAGTGATAATTAATCAAGTATTTTACATTTAGTTGTAGACTGCAAGCTGGGTGTCTTGCCTTGGTCATAATATTTTTTGGATACCTTCCACTGTTTGTCTGGATAAATATGAGCTTCAATGAAGATGACAATATTATAGTTCATAACATTGAAGAAAAAGGCACGTGGAAAGAAGCCGTAATAAGTGCTACACCCAAACCACGGCCATTTGTGAAAATAAAGGGAGATACATTTCGAAGTATTGACAGTCAGTTTACACATTATGATTTGCCGGAGATTAAGTATCCATTTAAATGTGAAGATACTTCGACAAGCAAACCTCCAAAAGACCATCGACCAGAGGATATATTATGCATGGTTTGTATTCGAATTTTTTCACTTCCATTTCGAGGGTAGAAGCTATGAAGATATGATAATGTCCTCTTTGTACTAGATCAATACACTCAGTTGGCTTTTTATAGTGCTAGCTCACTGAAACAACAGTAGCCATGTCACTCCACTCGGACATTTTTATTCGATTAATTTCACATATGTACATATAGTGAGTGAGTGAGTGAGTGATTGTTGCTTAGCGCCAACTCAGCAATTTTCCAGCTATATCATGACGGGAACAAGTTAATTTTCAGTGAGATGATGATGAGGAGCGCTTTGTTTAGACCAACACGGTGATTTGGATTTGCATAATGCTAGTTCACTGAAACAATAGTACACATGTAGACATGTTTCTCCACTTGGACATATTATCCAACCGCATCGGTGGCGTAGTGGTTAGCGTGCTCGCCTCGAGTGCGGTAGGTCGTGAGTTGATGCCCGGTCGGGTGATACCAAAGACTATAAAATTGGTAGGTGTTGCTTCTCCGCTAAGCACGCAGTATTAAGTAGAAAGAGCAAAGACTGGTTGGCTCGGAATCAGTAGAACGTGTCCAAGTTGAGCGACATGTCTATCCACGGACTGTTGTTTCAGTGAGCTAGCACTATGAAAATCCAACTCCGCGTGTTTATCTAGAAGAAAGCGGACCTCATCATCCCATTGAAAATTAACTTTTTTCTCGCCATGATATAGCTGAAAAATTGATGAATTGGCGCTAAGCAACAATCAATCACTCACTCACTGGACATATTATCCTGATTATGCTCCAAGTCTTTGCTCTTAGTACTTAATGGTGCGTGCTTAAAGCAGAGGCTGTGATATACACCAATGTCATAAGCGTATTCCAGTCAGACAGTTAGAAGAGTTTGAATATAGCAAAGAGGTAACCAGAATCCGTAAATCGAAGAAGGTTCGATTAAATTCATATATGTACATATACTATTATATTCACGTTATGCACAAAAACATTAAAAAAATCGCGTGTTTGTTTTTAAGAAGAGCTTGAATATATCAAAGGACCAATCAGAATTCGTACAAAAGGATAAACAACGATCTACAAAACATACACATAAAACTAAAGATCGAGTAACACGAACCCCACTAAAAACAGGGGGTGAACTCAGGTGCTCCGGAAGAGGTAGCAGTTCCTGCTCCACTAGTGGCACATGTCGTGTTACTCTAGTTACACTTTGACACATTTTGTTATTTTACTACAGAAACGACCAAGATTTTTGACTAATTATAAAAATCCATGTTGGATACAAAATGGTATTGGGATCCAATGTCTGCCATACTTCCATATATTTGGGATCTGTAAATCAGGGACTACAGATAGGTTCCGTAGAATGATGATGCATCCCCAAATTATAGGAAATAAAGGGACACTAAAGAAAGAGACTTGGTTCTGGTCATGGAGAAGATATGGTGAATGTGAGTAGTACAAAATTTGATTGATTGATTGGGGTCTAGCGCCAGACAATTTGAGAATAATCATTCAAGTATCAAATCTAATCTAATCAAACATATATATTTGTTGTATCTATTTTTTTCAATTATTTTCTTTTAATGGCATCCTGTTTGGGGTCATGTCAGCGTTCAATTTTTTAACCAACTAAATATCGAAGGGTGGGGTATGGTATTTAAGCCACTTTCATCAATATTTCAGTTATATCGTGGCGGTCAGTTTTATTGGTGGAGGAAATCGGAGTACCCGGAGAGATACACCGACTTGTCGTAAATAAGACATCACATAAAGTAGTATCGAGTACACCTGGCCAAGTGGGTAAGAACAGGTAAGTCATATATACAGTCTGGACAAAGTCTTGGCAGTGATAGAGGAAAGAAAAAATATACGTAAAAAGTAAAAGATCGATTGTCATTTGAGATATGGATATTTTGTAACGAACGATTGGAAAGCTAAGTAATTTGAGAGCATGAAAACCAAAGGACCTCCAGAGAATTACCAAGGTCGGTTAAGGTCACACATGCCTGAGGGAGGAGTACCTCAGCTTTAATAATAATTCAATAATTTTGCAACTGTAAATATCGACAATAAATATGTCTAATATACCATGTCAGTACTGAAGCACTGACTACTAGGCGGATGATACCCTCGGGCACTAATTGTCCACCAGCATGGTTAATTGAGCATAAACTCGTCATGAATATACATTGTAGCTGCAATATTACTCCCTTGACATCAAACAGCACAACATTTGGTCAATGCACAATTGTCAAGTACAAATAAGGGGGCGTCGTGGCCGTGATCGTATGGTAGTTGGACTTACAACTACCTATGCAATCAGTGCCTATTACCACTGATGTTGTGAGTTCGAAGCTCGATCAAGTCGAGGTGTACAACATTATGTGATAAATTTTGTCAGTGACTTGCAACTGGTCGACGGTTTTCTCCGGGTACTCCGGTTTCCTCCACCAATAAAAATGACCGCCGCGATATAACTGAAATATTGTTGAAAGTGGCGTTAAACACCATCAAGCAAGCAAACAAACAAACAAACAAACAAGTACAAATGTACGTGATTTCCAGGAAGTTTCATAGACATTAAGGTGGGGTAAATTACAATTTATTCCTATGCCAACTTTTGTCTCCAGTAATGATTTCAGTGAATGAAAATTATACAAAATAAATTTCACATTGATTTTATCATTGACGTAGCAAGTCATTAGATGCATTAACATTATTGTTCATTTTGCAACCGATATCTAGTTTTATCAATAGGTTATGGCTTTTTCTTCTTCTGCATCACGAGGTAGAAAAAATGTCATTCTGCAATTAGTGAATAGTATCTTATTGTACCAAAGACAACCAGGAAATTTCTAACAATATGGCTATCCAAAAGACACAAAGAGAACATTCTTAGAGTAATATGAGGTGGGGGAAATCAACAACAAACCCATGCAATATTGTTTTTGAATTTAAAGTAATGTGAAGAAAAATAAGTCAACAATAAAGTCATGCAATATTTGTTTATCAAAATTCTTAGGGGATGATGAAATCGACTTACGTCAGCAAATTATCGTCAGGTAAACTAATATTCGTATACTAGTATATCGGGCATCTGGGTATACACCCACCCAATTAGTCAGCCCACATCAAACTATATTAAACTGTCAGTGTTTATTACTATTTACCTGATGGGTCCCTGAGTGGTTTTTGTTTTATTTCAACGAATAACATCAGAACTACAAAGATGCATGTCCCGATGTTTGGTTTATTAACAGAAGTAATGAGTACTGCTTAACTGTAGGTTAGGGTCTCTCTCTCACCCATTTAATGGTATGGGTTATACTCATTAATGAAGACCATACTGTGACTATGAAGTAATGAGTACTACTTAACTGTAGGTTAGGGTCTCTCTCTCACCATTTAATGGTATGGGTTATACTCATTAATGAAGACCATACTGTGACTATGAAGTAATGAGTACTACTTAACTGTAGGTTAGGGTCTCTCTCACCATTTAATGGTATGGGTTATACTCATTAATGAAGACCATACTGTGACTATGAAGTAATGAGTACTACTTAACTGTAGGTTAGGGTCTCTCTCTCACCCATTTAATGGTATGGGTTATACTCATTAATGAAGACCATACTGTGACTATGAAGTAATGAGTACTACTTAACTGTAGGTTAGGGTCTCTCTCTCACCCATTTAATGGTATGGGTTATACTCATTAATGAAGACCATACTGTGACTATGAAGTAATGAGTACTACTTAACTGTAGGTTAGGGTCTCTCTCTCACCCATTTAATGGTATGGGTTATACTCATGAATGAAGACCATACTGTGACTATGAAGTAATGAGTACTACTTAACTGTAGGCTAGGGTCTCTCTCTCACCCATTTAATGGTATGGGTTATACTCATTAATGAAGACCATACTGTGACTATGAAGTAATGAGTACTACTTAACTGTAGGCTAGGGTCTCTCTCTCACCCATTTAATGGTATGGGTTATACTCATTAATGAAGACCATACTGTGACTATGAAGTAATGAGTACTACTTAACTGTAGGTTAGGGTCTCTCTCTCACCATTTAATGGTATGGGTTATACTCATTAATGAAGACCATACTGTGACTATGAAGTAATGAGTACTACTTAACTGTAGGCTAGGGTCTCTCTCTCACCCATTTAATGGTATGGGTTATACTCATTAATGAAGACCATACTGTGACTATGAAGTAATGAGTACTACTTAACTGTAGGCTAGGGTCTCTCTCTCACCATTTAATGGTATGGGTTATACTCATTAATGAAGACCATACTGTGACTATGAAGTAATGAGTACTACTTAACTGTAGGTTAGGGTCTCTCTCTCACCCATTTAATGGTATGGGTTATACTCATTAATGAAGACCATACTGTGACTATGAAGTAATGAGTACTACTTAACTGTAGGTTAGGGTCTCTCTCTCACCCATTTAATGGTATGGGTTATACTCATTAATGAAGACCATACTGTGACTATGAAGTAATGAGTGCTACTTAACTGTAGGTTAGGGTCTCTCTCTCACCCATTTAATGGTATGGGTTATACTCATTAATGAAGACCATACTGTGACTATGAAGTAATGAGTACTACTTAACTGTAGGTTAGGGTCTCTCTCTCACCCATTTAATGGTATGGGTTATACTCATTAATGAAGACCATACTGTGACTATGAAGTAATGAGTACTACTTAACTGTAGGTTAGGGTCTCTCTCTCACCCATTTAATGGTATGGGTTATACTCATTAATGAAGACCATACTGTGACTATGAAGTAATGAGTACTACTTAACTGTAGGCTAGGGTCTCTCTCTCACCCATTTAATGGTATGGGTTATACTCATTAATGAAGACCATACTGTGACTATGAAGTAATGAGTACTACTTAACTGTAGGCTAGGGTCTCTCTCTCACCCATTTAATGGTATGGGTTATACTCATTAATGAAGACCATACTGTGACTATGAAGTAATGAGTACTACTTAACTGTAGGTTAGGGTCTCTCTCTCACCCATTTAATGGTATGGGTTATACTCATTAATGAAGACCATACTGTGACTATGAAGTAATGAGTACTACTTAACTGTAGGTTAGGATCTCTCTCTCACCCATTTAATGGTATGGGTTATACTCATTAATGAAGACCATACTGTGACTATGAAGTAATGAGTACTACTTAACTGTAGGCTAGGGTCTCTCTCTCACCCATTTAATGGTATGGGTTATACTCATTAATGAAGACCATACTGTGACTATGAAGTAATGAGTACTACTTAACTGTAGGCTAGGGTCTCTCTCTCACCCATTTAATGGTATGGGTTATACTCATTAATGAAGACCATACTGTGACTATGAAGTAATGAGTACTACTTAACTGTAGGTTAGGGTCTCTCTCTCACCCATTTAATGGTATGGGTTATACTCATTAATGAAGACCATACTGTGACTATGAAGTAATGAGTACTACTTAACTGTAGGTTAGGGTCTCTCTCTCACCCATTTAATGGTATGGGTTATACTCATTAATGAAGACCATACTGTGACTATGAAGTAATGAGTACTACTTAACTGTAGGCTAGGGTCTCTCTCTCACCCATTTAATGGTATGGGTTATACTCATTAATGAAGACCATACTGTGACTATGAAGTAATGAGTACTACTTAACTGTAGGCTAGGGTCTCTCTCTCACCCATTTAATGGTATGGGTTATACTCATTAATGAAGACCATACTGTGACTATGAAGTAATGAGTACTACTTAACTGTAGGTTAGGGTCTCTCTCTCACCATTTAATGGTATGGGTTATACTCATTAATGAAGACCATACTGTGACTATGAAGTAATGAGTACTACTTAACTGTAGGTTAGGGTCTCTCTCACCATTTAATGGTATGGGTTATACTCATTAATGAAGACCATACTGTGACTATGAAGTAATGAGTACTACTTAACTGTAGGTTAGGGTCTCTCTCTCACCCATTTAATGGTATGGGTTATACTCATTAATGAAGACCATACTGTGACTATGAAGTAATGAGTACTACTTAACTGTAGGTTAGGGTCTCTCTCTCACCCATTTAATGGTATGGGTTATACTCATTAATGAAGACCATACTGTGACTATGAAGTAATGAGTACTACTTAACTGTAGGCTAGGGTCTCTCTCTCACCCATTTAATGGTATGGGTTATGCTCATTAATGAAGACCATACTGTGACTATGAAGTAATGAGTACTACTTAACTGTAGGTTAGGGTCTCTCTCTCACCCATTTAATGGTATGGGTTATACTCATTAATGAAGACCATACTGTGACTATGAAGTAATGAGTACTACTTAACTGTAGGTTAGGGTCTCTCTCTCACCATTTAATGGTATGGGTTATACTCATTAATGAAGACCATACTGTGACTATGAAGTAATGAGTACTACTTAACTGTAGGCTAGGGTCTCTCTCACCCATTTAATGGTATGGGTTATACTCATTAATGAAGACCATACTGTGACTATGAAGTAATGAGTACTACTTAACTGTAGGTTAGGGTCTCTCTCTCACCCATTTAATGGTATGGGTTATACTCATTAATGAAGACCATACTGTGACTATGAAGTAATGAGTACTACTTAACTGTAGGTTAGGGTCTCTCTCTCACCATTTAATGGTATGGGTTATACTCATTAATGAAGACCATACTGTGACTATGAAGTAATGAGTACTACTTAACTGTAGGTTAGGGTCTCTCTCTCACCATTTAATGGTATGGGTTATACTCATTAATGAAGACCATACTGTGACTATGAAGTAATGAGTACTACTTAACTGTAGGTTAGGGTCTCTCTCACCATTTAATGGTATGGGTTATACTCATTAATGAAGACCATACTGTGACTATGAAGTAATGAGTACTACTTAACTGTAGGTTAGGGTCTCTCTCACCATTTAATGGTGTGGGTTATACTCATTAATGAAGACCATACTGTGACTATGAAGTAATGAGTACTACTTAACTGTAGGTTAGGGTCTCTCTCACCATTTAATGGTATGGGTTATACTCATTAATGAAGACCATACTGTGACTATGAAGTAATGAGTACTACTTAACTGTAGGTTAGGGTCTCTCTCTCACCATTTAATGGTATGGGTTATACTCATTAATGAAGACCATACTGTGACTATGAAGTAATGAGTACTACTTAACTGTAGGTTAGGGTCTCTCTCTCACCATTTAATGGTATGGGTTATACTCATTAATGAAGACCATACTGTGACTATGAAGTAATGAGTACTACTTAACTGTAGGCTAGGGTCTCTCTCTCACCCATTTAATGGTATGGGTTATACTCATTAATGAAGACCATACTGTGACTATGAAGTAATGAGTACTACTTAACTGTAGGTTAGGGTCTCTCTCTCACCCATTTAATGGTATGGGTTATACTCATTAATGAAGACCATACTGTGACTATGAAGTAATGAGTACTACTTAACTGTAGGCTAGGGTCTCTCTCTCACCCATTTAATGGTATGGGTTATACTCATTAATGAAGACCATACTGTGACTATGAAGTAATGAGTACTACTTAACTGTAGGCTAGGGTCTCTCTCTCACCATTTAATGGTATGGGTTATACTCATTAATGAAGACCATACTGTGACTATGAGGTGTAGAACAGGAATACAAAAGGTGTTATTCCTTTGATTTAATTTGTGTCTTGGTTTAAAGTTGAGTAGTCTCTTTGATAACCTTTCTTACTAACAAATGCTTTGTCCCTTCCCCACTCTCCATATTTCTTCAGATGCAGTCAGGATTGTTGTACCTGTTGTCCCAACCTCCTGTTATTGCAGTATACTATTTATATATTGCTGAACTCGTTCCGATGAATATGCATGAAGCATATTAATAAATACGAGGCTCAGGAATTACGATATAGTCTCCCCTTTGTGGTTACAATTCCCCCTACAGCCCCCCCTCATGAAAGGAACAGGGGTCCTGCTAGTTGTGCGGTCTATATTTAACACATATCTCGCCATGGCGTAAATGAGTGCCTCATGTATGTACACGCTCCTTTCAGGTGAAAAACGACTCACAGAAGTTCCTAATACAATGTAGGTAATATTATCATATCCTACCCATTAGGTTCTCTTTTTTCTGTTGCATGATAAACTACACACATATGTCAATAGAGACCGTCATAGCCGTGATCGTATGCCATTTGGATTTACAACTACATATGCAATCAGTTTATATCACCACTGATGCTGTGAGTTCGAATCTCGATTAGGGCGAGGTGTACAACATTATGTGATAAAGTTTGCCAGTGATTTGCGACAGGACGGTGGTTATATACGGATACTCTGGTTTCCTCTATGAAGTAAACTGACCGCCACGATATAACACCACCAAACAAACAAACAAACTGAACTATTGTTGAAAGTGGCGTTAAACACCATCAAACAAACAAAAAAACACATATAGGTCAATACTTATCACCTACATGATGCATTGTTCGGTAATTTGTTCTCGTCATCAATATAGTTGAAACACTACTCTGGTGACGTCAAATAAAACAATTCAATAGACCATTAACAGTACGTGATTTTCAGGTAGTTTATTATGAATTAAAGTGAATTAGTGACCACAAAATTATTAAACACCAACCGTTATCTCCAGTAATATTTTCAGTGAATGAAAATTATACAAAATAAATTTCACATTGATTTTATCATTGACGTAGCAAGTCAATAGATGAATTAACATTATTGTTCATTTTGCAACCGATATCTAGTTTTATCAATAGGTTATGGTTTTTTCTTCTTCTGCATCACGAGGTAGAAAAAATGTCATTCTGGAATTAGTGAATAGTATCTTATTGTACCAAAGACAACCCAGGAAATCTCTAACAATATGGCTATCAAAAAGACACAAAGAGAACATTCTTAAAGTAATATGAGGTGGGGGAAATCAACAACAAACCCATGCAATAATTGTTTTTGAATTTAAAGTAAGGTGAAGAAAAATAAGTCAACTATAAAGTCATGCAATATTTGTTCATCAAAATTCTTAGGGGATGATGCAATCGACTTACATCAGCAAATTATCGTCAGGTAAACAAATATTCGTATACTAGTATATCGGGCATCTGGGTATACACCCACCCAATTAGTCAGCCCACATCAAACTATATTAAACTGTCAGTGTTTATTACTATTTACCTGATGGGTCCCTGAGTGTGTTTTTTTATTTCAACGAATAACATCAGAACTACAAAGATGCATGTCCCGATGTTTGGTTTATTAACAGAAGTAATGAGTACAGCTTAACTGTAGGTTAGGGTCTCTCTCTCACCGATTTTATGGTATGGGCTATGCTCATTAATGAAGACCATACTGTGACAATGAAGTGTAGAACAGCAATACAAAAGGTGTTATTCCTTTGATTTAATTTGTGTCTGGGTTTAAAGTTGTGTAGTCTCTTTGATAACCTTTCTTACTAACAAATACTTTGTCCCTTCCCAACTCTCCCTATTTCTTCAGATGGCAGTCAGGATTGTTGTACCTGTTATCCCAACCCCCTGTTATTGCAGTATGTTATTAATAGATTGCTGAACTCGTTCTGACGAATATGCATGAAGCATATTAATAAATACGAGGCTCAGGAATTACAATATAGTCTCCCCTTTGTGGTTACAATTCCTCCTACAGCCCCCCCCCCCTCATGAAAGAAACAGGGATCCTGCTAGTTGTGCGGTCTATATTTAACACATAACTCGCCATGGCGTAAATGAGGGACTCATGTATGTACAATAGCACGCTCCTTTCAGGTGAAAAACAACTCACAGCAGTTCCTAATACAATGTAGGTAATTTTATCATATTCTACCCATTAGGTTCTCTTTTTTCTGTTGCATTATAGACTACACACATAGGTCAATAGGGACCGTCGTGGCCGTGATCGTATGGCATTTGGATTTACAATTACGTATGCAATCAGTTTCTATCACCATTGATACTGTGAGTTCGAATCTCGATTAGGGCCAGGTGTACAACCTTATGTGATAAAGTTTTCCAGTGACTCGCGACAGGTCGGTGGTTTTTTACGGGTACTCCGGTTTCCTCCATCAAGTAAACTGACCGCCACAATATAACTGAACTATTGTTGAAAGTGGCGTTAAACACCATCAAACAAACAAACAAACACAGGTCAACACTGATCACCTACATGATGCATTGTTCGGCAATTTGTTCTCGTCATCAATATAGTTGAAACACTACTCTGATGACGTCATATAAAAACAATTCAATAGACCATTAACAGTACCTGATTTTCAGGTAGTTTATTATGAATTAAAGTGAATTAGTGACCACAAAATTATTAAACACCAACCGTTATCTCCAGTAATATTTTCAGTGAATGAAATTAAAACAAAATAAATTCGACATTTACAATACTATCATTGACTCAACATGTCAATAGATTAGTTAATATTATTGTTCATCTATCTGTTTTGATCTAGTCTATGGACAGGTAACATTGTTATGTTCGACATCATGAGGTAAACAGGATGTTGTTCTGCGATTGGTGAATAGTACATTTTATAAAAATGTTTTGGAAAAACAAGTAGTGACCTTTGTCATCCTTGAAATGATGATCATCCGCGTAAGAAATGTTCGTATACATGATGTGATGCTGTAGATAGTGGATTCAAGCACCGTTCTTATAAGGGGACGTCGTGGCCGTGATCGCATGGTAGTTGGATGTTCAACTACCTATGCAATCGGTGGCTATCACCACTGATGATGTGGGTTTGACTCCCGCTCAGGGCGAGGAGTACAACATTATGTGATAAAGTTTGTCAGTGGCTTGCTGCAGACCTGTGGTTTGCTCCGGGTACTCCGGTTTTCTCCACGATATAACTGAAATATTGTTGAAAGTGGCGTTAAACACCATAAAATAAACTAAAGCAATCAATCATCGTTCTGGTCAAAACATAGACTTTAAATTGGTATTTGCTGTTTATCCGCTGAATACGCAGCTTGAAGGATCAAGTACAAAGATTGATTGGCTCGTAATCAGCATGGTATGACCGATTGGAGCGATATGTCCGCCCGTGCTAGTACTATACAATCCAACTAAGCGTGTTGGTCTAATACAACGCGGACTTCATCATCAGAGCATCGAAATATAACTTGTTCTCGATACGATATAATTAGCAATTGCTCACTATTCGTTAGACAACCATCAGTCACTCAAATTGTAAAATATTCTTGGTTCTGGCGTGGCCGTGATCGTATGGTAGTTGGATTTACAATTATCTATGCAATCGGTGCCTATCAACACTGATGTTGTGGGTTCGACTCTCGCTCAGAGCGAGGAGTACAACATTATGTAATAAAGTTTGTCAGTGGCTTGCTGCAGGTTTGTGGTTTTCTCGAGTACTCCCGTTTCCTCCTCCAATAACATTGACCTCAACGATATAGCTGAAATATTTTTGAAAGTGGTGTTAAACACAATCAAATAAACCAAGCCAATCAAGCATCGTTCTGGTCAAGCCATAGACCATAACATTGGTATTTGCTGTTTATCTGCTAAATACGCAGCGTGAAGAAGCAACTGCAGATTGATTGGCTCGAAATCAGCATTTGACCGATTGGATAAACATGTCTACCCGTGCACTGTAGTTTCAGGGGATAGTACTATACATTCCAACAAAGCGTGTTGATTTAGTACAAGGTGGCAATCATCAGCATCATCATATCATCGAAATATAACCCGTTCTCCCCATAATATAGCTTAAGACATGCTCACTAGGCACTAAACAACAATCACGCACTCAAATTGTAATAGATGCTTATGGCAAAAAAATATTACGAGTGTTAGAATAAATTGTTTTCCTATTGTTGCCTTATGATAACATGAAGATATTTTTAATAAAAACGTAGATATCAAATTTAGTGCGCAAGACGCGTTTCTGGAATATGCTTCACCAGGGACGCTCTATATCACATGCTTTCACCGATAGAAGTAATTTGTCTCACGTTTTTGCTACACCTATTCCTGTGATTGTAAATAATCACTACATTGTATTTTCTATAAAACCTGATTGTTCATACATTGCTATATTTACTCAGCTGAATAGAACTGTTTTCGCTTCAGATACAGAAGGACAGAATTACACTTTGACTAACTTTACAGAAATGTTTAACGTATTACCAAGAGGCCTCAACTACAATATGAAAACAGACAAGTTTTATTCAGATTTTGTAACAGGTATGATAAGAACGTAGATATCAAATAGTAAGTACGATAAGACATCGCTATATCTATATATATAGATACTACAAGTTTTCCATTCCTAAGTTTCTTTTGTGTCTTCTCTATATGATGCATACACAGAGGGATGATCATATGTCGGTTTCTGAACAGTTTGAAGATACCAAGGGGTAATCATGACCCGTAATTCAAAGGAAACAATACAATGGCAACAAAAGACAAATAATGGCCCGTCGATTAAATACTACACAGAATACTAAAGATTGGGAAACGTGAACACCATTAAAAACGGTGGTAAATTCAGATTATACGGAGAGGGTAAGCAGTTCCTGTGCCACTAACGACACCCGTCATGTTATTCTTGTTGAAAATCCAGTGACGGAGATACAAAATGTAATTCGTAACGGTTAACAAAGTCATGTCCGTGTCACAATAATCTTACTTTATATGAATCGAGCAACGATGTAAATTGACGCTCATTAAGAGGTGAATAACGATCTAATTTTTGCATTTTGGTTTTTTATTTGTATTAATTTTATGCAGAGTTACATTTAAGTCCCTCAATTAGTAACGGGCCGTCGTGGTCCTGATCGTATAGAAGTAGGATTTACAACTACCTATGCAATCAGTGCCTATCACCACTGATGTTCTGAGTTCCAATCTCGATCAGGGAGAGGTGTACAACATTATGTGATAAAGTTTGTCAGTGATTTGCGACTGGCCGGTGGTTTTCTCCAGGTCCTCCGGTTTCCTCCAAAAATAAAACTGACCGCCACGGTATAACTGAAATATTGTTGAAAGTGGCGCTAAACACCATCAAACAAACAAAACCCTTAATAGTAGATTAAACAATTATTTAATATTAAATACACGTTTTTTTACAGGGGTTAAATTTTGTACATTTTCTTTTTGTAGGACATGGTGACTCTATGGATTTATGGTATCCTTATAACTGGAAGAAAATTCCACAGAATGACCCAAACGCATCAGAACCCGTGTATATAACCCCTCATCTGATATACCACATAAACCCACACATAAAACACATTGTATTGATACGGGATCCAGTAGAAAGGTAGAGGAAATGAATGGGTTTATTAAATGGTCTTATACTACAGTCTATCCGCATTTATCATATTATTTGTTCAAATTGGCGTTAAACAACACAACCCTAACCCTTCATCATGTCAATGGATTGCATAGCCAACTAATTTAAAGGAAACGGATTAATATAAGCGTTACGCTTGTTTCTGAATCCTATGTTATATTGTATTGTGAAAAAAATATATGTAGTTCATCAATAAAAATATGTTTAAATCAACTAATTTAAATGTCTTTGAGGGGGGGGGGGGGGTCAAACGAAGAGACCATACAGTATAGTTAAAATTTGATACGGCTACCAATGCCGGAGGAGGTAGGAGAACCTTATGGATCAGGTAGCTCGGTTACTCGACTTTATCTTAAGTCAGACACTTTCGACTTTCGATATAGACACAACAATGTTTGATTGAATATACATTATACAACTTATTTTGTAGGATGTACAGCCATTATCTACATAAGACGCTAGGACAAAGTTATTACCCAACAGGGCCCGGGTGGCTCAATGAGTTAGGTAGTTGGATTACCTAACAACTCATACAAGCCTATCACCAATACTGCGTGAGTTCGCGCCCGGCTTTGTAAATTACAAAAAGGTTGCACTCGACTCACAGCCGCAAGTGATAAAGTTTACCAGTTGCTTGCAAATGGTCGGTGGTTCTCTCCAGGTACTCCGGCTTCTTCCACAACTAAAATTGGTCGCCATGATATAGATGAAAGATTGCTGAAAGTGACGTTAAGCACAATAAATCAATCAATCAATATTACCCAACAGCTGAAGCATTTGATTACCATGTACAAGTTATTTTGTAGGATGCATAGCCACTATCTACACAAGACGTTAGGACAAAGTTATTACCCAACAGCTGAAGACTTTGATTACCATGTACGACAATCTATAGAAATGCTTAATAACTGTTCCAGGCGAAAGGGATTACGAGCCTGTTTGTATGACTCGGATCTTTATAAGAAAATGAGAGTAAGTTCACCTTTATTGTATGGTTTCGACAATCATCATTTGTTTTTATATATGTGTTGTGATTTGGTTTGCTTTGTTTTGTTTTTATCATTTGTTTTGTCTTCGTCCTGAGTCTTGTGTACCCAATATTGCCAATGTCTCTGGGTTGTGCCTTCTGGATTGCCCCTTCGGTTTTCTCTAACGTTAATTTTATGCATGAACAAAGCTTGCGAACCTGAAAACTACTCGATGTATTTATTGGGTTCAATTAAGACAACTGTATTTTTGTCATAATGAGAAGTTTTCATTTTGATTGAATATGGTACAAAAGGAACCAACACACGTTGTTTCAAAGTTTAATTTTAGGTAAGATTGTATTTGATTAAGGCTAATTAACATAAGGACACTGTGTGAAAATAAATGTACAAATCCTAGACTCGAATTGACACAAAACTGTACATGAATACGCAGGTTAACATATAAGCTCCGATGAGCTTCTATTCATTATCAAGTATTAATTTAAAATATTTCTGTCACGCATACTAAAATAGGAACGTTTCCCATAAATATGTCTAATTCAATTGAATCTCGTAAAATCTAAGTAAAATTGACAAGTGATTTTACTTCGATTTAATAGAGTATTCGATATATTTGAGGTATATTGACAATATTACTACTACATTATGGACTGCACCTCGTCTTATTCATGAATTAGAGTGCAAGGTAACGGGATTCGACTTCATGAAATTTTAATGTACAAGACATTATTTTAAGGGATTTATTTGCTTTTTGCAGGTACCTATCTCCTCCGGATTTTACAGTGTATTTATGAGAGACTGGTTAAAGGTGTTCAACAAGGATCAGTTCTTGTTCATCGTGACAGAACATTATAGTCGAGATATACCGAATACCTTAATCAAAGTCTTTGAATTCTTGAATTTAGGCAAGTATTATATTTCTTCCGTCGCTATCCAACTCTCCATGCTTTTCAAGTTGCAGTCAACAGTTCTTTCCACAATTCTTCCATTATTAATGTGTATTACAAAAAATAATACATGTACAATGTATATAAATTGTTGTACTTGTTCTCAGCCTAAATATGCATGAATTATTAGCTGCTGGACGTTAAGCAAACAAAGTGAAAAAATACATACCGATGGTCCAGCCTGTGTTTGGTTTAAAAAGTCGAATCCCATTTTTACCCTATTTGTTCAAAGCAAAATGAATGGGGTTAGGGTATTGGTGCTTAACGCCACTTTCAGCAATATTTCAGTTATACCGTGGTGGTCGGTTTTATTGGTGGATGAAACTTGAGGACCCGGAGAAAACCACCGACCTGCCACAAGACAGTGACAAGCCGAACGGATTAATAGACATAGGAATAATGATTGACATAAAGGTAGGCGTGACAAATGTTCTGTACGGTAATTGACGACTACATGCTACTTTTTTGATTATTAAAAAAGTATATCAAAATCCTTAACATGCGATATGTGTTCATTTTAATAGTTTTTGGGAGTAGGAAAACCAAAGAAGAACCGACGCAAATCGGCTAAGGTTACCTGTGGCTAAGGGATATCAAATGAGCTATACTACTTCCTTGTCCTTTCCTCATTCATGACTTATCACCGGTTTGTAACTAGAGTAACTCGGCGGTTCCACTAATGGAGAATGAACTGCTTAACCTTCCGGAGCATCTGAGTTCACCCTCAGATTTTAGTGGGGTTCGTGTTACTCGATCTTTTGTTTTCTATGTAGTGTTTTGTAGATCTGATCGTTGTTAGTCCTTTTGTACTTTTTCATTTTTGTCATTGTGTATTCTGTCCTTTTTCGATTTATGGATTCTGATTACCCCCATGATATCTTAAAACTCTTCTTGAATATGTAAGAAACAAACTCTCAATAATGAAAAAAATATCTTGTAATTCATAACAGTGCTGAAACACTGACCCATTGGACAGATGATACTCTCGGAGATTAATATTCCACCTTTAGAGGTTTCAACCAATTATAGTAATAACAATATATATATCTAATAAGGTTCCCACGACCCGATTCTGGATTAACATTAGTAAGATAAAATATAGGTAAAATGATTAGAGACTCATATAAGTGAATACATTAGGAGCAGGGAAATCAAAGGGCCAAGTCATGATAACCGAAATCAGCTAATGTTTTAGTTTAAACTAACGTTACCATACCTAAGGAAGACAACACAAATACAATTTATAATCTGTTGGAACTGGTCCTCTTTGATATGATTTTTTTCTTCAAACAGGGTAATATAACAACGGGAGGTTAGGGTTATGGTGTTTAACGCTACTTTAAACAATATTTCAGCGTTGGTAACTGTATCCTGGCGGTCAGTTTTATTGGTGGAGGAAACCAGAGAAACCCACCGACATGTCGCAAGTCATTGACAAACTTTATCACATAATGTTATATCGAGTACACCTCGTCATGAGCGGGATTCGAACTCACAACTTTAGTGGTGTTCTGAACTGATTGCATAGGTAGTTATAAATCCAAATACCATACGATCACGACCACAACGACCCATGTTAAGATTAATATAGGGTGATTAATATGACAAAGGGTACATATGCTTGACAAAATGCTATAATAACTTATTATGATAATAATATTCATAATTTTATGCTATAGAATATTTGTCTTAATTCTTGTGTGGATTTCCTTACAGATTCGGTAGAACAACCATTACTTGAGCAAATGTCTTGTCAAGAGCGGATGTTCAAAACAGAATACAAGGAACAAATGTTAAATGAAACAAGAGAAGTCTTACACGAATTTTACGCCAGAAGTCAAGCTGATCTTCGCCAGTTATTAAAGATTACCAGTTAGATTTAACTATTAAACATTTCACAAAGGACTCGTTCCAACACAACTGCTCGAAAGTAAGACTGTCGCCGCATCTTTCACATCGTAAGTTCTATGGAAAGCATTACGCAATCAATCGAGCAAACATGACACATTTCATTGTTTTTGACCCACGGTAAGATACATTGATGAGTTACGTGTATATGGAATAACAGTAGTAAAGACAGACATTATCGCAAGTACCGCGGCGAGTCTGAGCTGGTTTACTAGTGATAATAATTGTCAAGACCTTCAAATCTGACATTATTGTCCTTATCGGCAACGTCATATTGTGTTTGACGTCACACTGACATATCATTTTCAGTTCGTTAACACTGAAAATAAGACTTGCTGAGATCAAAGGTATATTGTATGTTTAAATAACAAATATATAAAACTATCCATATTTATTTTAATCTTAAAAGAAAAGCTTTTTTGGTGGAGACGTTTGTTATATGTTGCTTATTTATATATGTATATATTCAAAAGCTGAAGATGATTCAAGTAATGACGTCCAGCGAAAACCATTTCTGGCAAGTTGTCCTACATTTTGAAAAATGACCCATTACTTGCTACAGGATACTTTTGATATTGTGAACGAAGAAGTTATTATTTATTTGTAAAACCTATGATCTTAATGCGCGCATAGACGATAGTGTTATGTTTTTAGAGATAAAAACATTGCACCACTATAGCTATATTTATGGCGAATTATGACTTTGCAACCAAATTCTTTCATTTTTGTATTTATTTTGTGTATTTTCTGTCCTATTTACCGCTTGTAATTAGCCCATTGGTAGCTTCCAACTTTCTTGAACGACCTCCGTGGTGTAATGTGTGGCGACCTCTCCACGAAAGTAATAGATCGTTGTTTGCTTCTCAAAATGGATCAATAAAAAGATGTCAAAAATGATATTTGCTGCTTCTTCATTATACATGCAGCATTAAGGAGTAAGGGCAAAGACGGGTCGGATCGGAAGCACTATAATATGGATCAACATGTCTACCTGTGGATATCTAATTAAGTGCGCTTGACGCGTTTCTGAAATAACTTGAAATGTTACTAACATATGACCGCATCATTTCATTATTTACATATTGAAAATTATTCCCATTTCGCCTTAGTTGGGTATTTACATATTGAAAAATATTCCCATTTCGCCTTAGTTGGGTATTTACATATTAAAAAGTATTCCCATTTCGCCTTAGTTGGTATTTACATATTAACAAATATTCCCATTTCGCTTTATTTGGGTATTTATATATTTAAAAATATTCCCATTTCGCCTTAGTTGGGTTTTTAATGATCAGATATCCCTCACTAAGGCAAAATGAGAAGTTGTGTAAACACTAATTAATTGGGTGTCATTTGTTTCTTTTGCAATTTAGTTGTAATACGGTGTAAATATGGTTTGTGGTAAATGGATAAAGTAAAAAGATGTAAATGATATCTATAATAATTTTATTAAATAAGAATATGATAAAGAAATACAATATAGATATATAGATGTTTTTTTTTACAACAAATGAAACACATTATATGTTTAGCTAAAGTAAGAAAGGAATTTATCTAAACCACAACATAAGTTAGTAAGATATATGGATTTTATTTTTCACAAAATATAAAGTTAGCACTATAAACAAGACATTAATTTTATTTTTCACAAAATGTTATTCATTATAATATATAAAATACATATAGCTATGTTGTTTAAAATAATATCTGAGAAAGAAATTCATAAGCACAATAAAAAGAATTAAGCTCTATATTATCAATATTATTACTCATGAATTCTAAAACCATGATACATCAGACTTGACAGTTTATATATCATTTGCTTAATGAAGTGAGTAATTTTTATCTTTATGACCCTTTGTTTTAATATTTGCTATAATTTTATCAGTATCCAAGCTCTAATATGAACTCATGTCAAAGCTTCATACTTATTGAACAGTGTACAAGCTAAAATACTGAAAAGTTCAAGCCTGTTTTTAATTAATGGCTGTGATATAATTTGTCACTTTCAAATATTAATTTTAATTCATAATTAGGAAAAAAAAACATTGTTATACTGTTATTATGAATAAATATTTCATACATTTTTCAGTCAAATCATTGAAAAGTCTACCGGAGTACGAAAAGCAAGGGGTCTAAACAGGATAGCCAACAGCCTATATGCCCGAGAGATGAGAATCTTACGAAAGTCTTCTACACTTCCCGAACAAAGTGAATATTAATTCCTAATCTATAAGAATAGCATCATCCTTGTTTTTAATTGTTCTGTACAAGAAACCTTATGTGATTTAAAATGTCTTTAAAATCACCTTCATTTTCCACTTTCCTGATCCTTAGTTGATCCCCGTCATGTTCAAATCCTAAAGATGATCCTATAAGCTGCATGTATATAAATCGATGCCCATCGGTCACTATGGCAAAGGGAGAGGAGCTTGAAATATCAACTGTCGGCGTTTCAGTCTCCATTAAGGTTGTCTGTAAAACGATAAGCTGCAAAACAGCCTGCGCAACGGATTTGTCACTCAAAGTCTTCACACTCTTAGTTTCGATACAGCCGATTATGTGTTGTTCCTTTCGGATACAATAATCAAATCTACAGTAAGGCAGAAAATTATAATCTATGGATTTCTCGACTTCGAATTGTAAACCAAGTTCTGAACACAGGGGAACCAGAAGAGCATCTACCACAAGTCTACTTCCGGCTTCTATGCTTGTTATTGATATCATTTGCCCTAAAAAATTAGAATTAAATGTTATCTCTTCCAAGTCAATACCCCTTACTATTTTTGATCGGCAATGTATATCATTTTGCACCATTTCATAGATGTGTTCCGGGTAAGGGGTAAAGCTAGTCGGCATTTCAATTCTGGTGACGCAATTGTCAAAACTGAAATATTTTGCAATGTTTGAAATAGACCAAATACTGCAGGATTTATCCATGTCAGGTTTTGTCGTTGATGGAGTGGGTTTATTGCGAACTCTTTTACGAACGATATTAACATCGTCTTTAACGAGCGATATCTTGTCGACGGGTATTTCGATTTGGCTTAATGTTTCTACTGGCGGAATATTTGCTCTGGTATTGGTCGTCTCTTGTTGATTTATACTAGGATCTAAGTGTTTGTAGCGATTTAAAACATCTGGTTTTCCTGTTAACACAACGGTGCCGCCTTTATTTTGAAGAAGTTTGTTAGCGAATTCTGTTGCTAGGCCCCCGATATTACGTTTAGTCGTAATTGATAAATTGTTTGTCGGTAAATCGTTAAAAGTATTGGTATCAATACTCGACAAAAAATATACCCATTTGTCCTCATTGCTGCGAGCCATTTACCTGAAAAAGACGAATAATACATTGAGTATAGATTAAAGGCGAACAGATTACATTCTGGCTTTTTCCAAATTCTGCTTATTCTGGTTAAAATAACTCTCTAATGTATATATTTACTGATGATACATGCTTTTTTTGTAATCCGAAGCTTGTGTAGTCTGGATTTTATACTTTCGTTTTATTTGTCCCTTTGATCTTTTCATTGATATCGTTAGCTAGCACTATAAAAATCCAGCTCAGTGTGTTTGTCCAGTACAAAGCGGACATCATCATCATCTTATTGAAAATTAACTCGTTCTCGCCATGACATAGCTAAAATATTGTTGACTTGGCGTTAGACAACAAACACTGAATCACTCACTCATTGATATCACATGGGTGTACAAATATGGCGGCAATTTTCCACTATACTATCGTGTAGATTGTCCTAACATGGGTTGCTTTATACAAACTGGCGATATTGTAAGAGAAAGAGGCAAATAACATTGAAATAATCGATGGAAGTTCAGTCACACTGACTATAATTGACAACTGTCGTACGTCAGTCATTGTGTGAAAACATTTAGTTAAATAAATTAAGTCAATCGTGAACAATAGTAAACGGGAGGCATATTAATCAATTCGTCTAAAGTCATTTATCTTTTGACCGGTTCATTGCAAATGATATAACATGTAGGTAAAAATGGTGGTAGGTGTGGGGCCATGGATGCAAGAATGGATGGTCATAGGCACAAAATACTTGACAAAATAATAATCTGCTGTAGCTTAACACATACATCAGTCTTTATGCTAATTACTTCTCCCCTTTATTGGTAAACTTATATAATTAAGAATAACGTCTCACCCCTGCCTCAAACTAGCGGATCTCTCCTAATATTTTGCAAAAATCGAAATCAACACAATCAATTGCCTATATATCAGTACTTGGGTAGGCTTTTGTGTAAAATATTTTCCAAATTGTCATCTAGAGGGTATGGAATTTTTTTTTACCTTTTTACAATTTCCATGTCAGATGATGTTCGTGTCGTTTAACAGTAACACGATGGGTGTCACTAGTGGAACAAGAAGCGCTAACCCTTCCGGAGCACCCGAGTTCAACCGTCGATTCTTAGAAGGGTTCGTGTTACTCTATCTTTAGTATTCTGTAGAGTGTGATTTAGATCATTGTTTGTCCTTTTCCTTTTGGCCATTACGTTGTTTGTCCTTTTTCGACTTGCGGATTCTGATGATCAATTTGGTTTCTTCAGACCGTTTTATTCCAGAAACGTGACGTGTGCTAAAATTGACAACTTAGTTTGTATTGCTCATTCTTTGTGGCATAATACGTTGTATGCGTGTATACTTATTCACAATAAATACTTTCTAAATTAGATCAACACGGTTTCTGAACAATGTACTAAGCCGACCAGTAGAGTCACGTTTAATTATTGGTAGCATACATAAAGGGGTATTAGTAGCTTAAGCAATTGTAGTCTGTTCTGGTCTTGCCAATGTATTTTTTTTGCAATTTGCAAACATACAAAAAAAAATGTAAAAAATGTGTTTCGTCATGTTGTTTGTAGAAACAAATACTTAATATGTAATTTGATAATAATAATTGTAACAGGACCCAGGTTACATCCAAATAAGGGTTTAATGTCTACAAAGAAATGAAATAGTGCATAAATCAAACAAGAAAATGATATCAAACATGATACTATATAACACATCATATAAATGTAAACGTATGGAGACAAGAGGCTACTGTCCAAATCTCTATTTAAAGACAGAGGTAGTCGTGGTCGTGATCGCATGGTAGTTGAATTTACAACTACCTATGCAATCAGAGCCTATCACCACTAAAGTTGTGAGTTCGAATCCCGCCCAGGCGAGATGTACTCGATACAACATTATGTGATAAAGTTTGTCAGTGATTTGCGACGGGTCGGTGGTTGTCTCCGGTTTCCTCCACCTCTAAATTTGACGCCCACGATATAACTGAAATATTGTTGAAAGTGGGGTTAACCATCATAACCCTAACTCTCTATTTAAAGACTGTTTAATAAAGGTGACGAAAGACTTGTAATGTGTTGGTATAATCAATTCATGCACGGTAAAAAAAATTACTGAGATAATTCAGAGACACACTACATCAAACTCGGTACCATTACGTTTGTGGGGGGTTTCTATTTTTTTTATCAATTGAGGGACGTTTTGTTTTCCATTTCTTAAAGGGATATTACACCAGTTTGGGTTGAAACAAATTTTTCCCTGAAAATTCCATTTCGAATACGGCGGTACCTTAACTAAGCTACTAATGCATGTTTCAAGTCGAAATATGTTCCCAACAACTAGAAATCTGCAAATCCGTGGGTATGTTTTTCGGCCTCGCCATTGTTGTGGAGACTAATTAACTTTCGGTTGTTTTGTTCCGATGATTGCCGATCATTATACATCGTGAAGAAAATTTTGGTCCGATGATTGCCGATCAAGAAAAGATAAACGGGTGTGTTCGATTTGCGTTTCAATTATCTCCCTTTTTGAAACCTGGTGGTCAAAAGTAGACATTTATTTTTATGTTGATATGTTTTATTGATATATTTTGTAATGATAAGGCTATTTGTAATATATTTATCGTATTTAATCATTGACAACCTTCTTCAAATAAAATTTGCTAAGAAATTTACAGAATTAAAATAATAACCATGCCAATGTCAAGGCGACGAATGTTTTATATAATGTTTAATATTTACATTTCCAACTTGTTCAAAGAGCCATTGGCTATTAACAGTATGGCCTACTTAGTATAACTTTTGATCCTGCTTCTATAGGAGTAGTACCCAATCTATTTGTTTTTTGGGATTGGGAGACTAAATTTTGTTAATTTTCGGCTTTAAATTTACAATAGCTTTAACCCCAGAATGCTTTAAAATATAAACGTTTTGTTAGCTGCTCACCACATCATGTTTTTCTGGGTTGATTTTGTACATTCGAACCTCAGTGCTACCTACCTAGGTTATTTTTTATATTGGTATTTTACAATGGTTTTTGCATCTATTTTTTTTTGTACAGTATTTACTTGAAGCCTTTACAATTGTTGATTTTTATGTTCTGCTATATCATGCCTTTTGTTGACTACATAAAGTATTGAACACCTATTAGCCTTAATTCCTATTTCCCTAAGCTCGAATCCCAGTGGAACAAACCTGGATATATCTAAATCTCATTTTGTATCCATCGTCAACTAATTCAATCACTTTCTGTAACATGAACATGTTTGGATATGTCTCGCTTGGTGATTGCCAAGCAAAAAGCTCACAGGCAGACAGACACAGGATGAAAAGTTATCCTTTTTTATATTTCAAACATCAAAGTTATACTTAGTAGGCCATAGTTCTTTTTATCTTTATTTTTATTAGTAGGCAATACTGTTAATAGCCAATGGTTCCTTAAACGAGATGAAAACGAAAACATTAAGTATTATATAAAACATTCGTCACTTTGACATTGGTATGTTTATTATTTTAATTCTGCAAATTTCTTAACAAATTTTATTTGCAGAAGTTTGTCAATGTTTAAATACGATACATATATTACAAATAGCCTTATCATTACAACATATATCAATAAAACATATCAACATAAAAATAAAGTCTACTTGTGACAGCTAGTTTTCCAAAAGGGAGATAATTTAAACTCAAATCGAACACACCCGTCATACAATCTCCCGGATAGAGCTTAAATCTTGGGTCACGCGCATATCATTTGCATTACTGTTGTTAACAACAGTAATTATCTGCTGTCAACTATTTTGCGATTTGCTTATACATGCTGCTTTTGAGCATATTAAGTAAAAATATTTAATTCAAAACTTTCATGATATTGTGGTGTAATATTACTTTAAGTATAGGTTTGCGTGACTTTTATTCCAGTAAATATACATACTATATATATTGTATGGTTATCACCTGCTTAGATGTTTGTATAATATACTTTATTTCCTGTGACTATATGATGAATTCTTCATCATTCTATACAATATATTAAAAATTGCTGAGTTAGATTGCTGTCAAATTATAATATAAAGTATATACATACCATCTACACACGTTTAGACACATGTTGTATATCTATCTCTAGATTTTCCTTACGAGACAGGATAACACTTCGACTATTGAAGCTATATTTTAATATAACGGATGTGGCCGAGTGGTCTATGCTGCTGGACATAAAGCTAAGCGATTGGTGCTGCAGTGTATCAATGGTGTGAGTTCAAATCCCGTCGAGGGAAGAACACAAATTTGTCACCTCAAAGATCTAATTCTAACACTGTTTGATTTAATTTTCAGACGTATATATATATATATAGTCAAACCTGCCCATGCGGTCACCTCTAGTAAGCAGTCACCTGTATTTCTTGTCCTACTATAGATCAATTCATATGAATTGAACCTCTTTTAAGATGTCACATGTCTTATAATGCCACCATTTCTTTGACCCAAAGGTGACCTCTTAACACAGGTTTGACTGTATATATATGACAACTTCTGTGTCACGAAGATTAAATATATTATTGTGGAATTTTCATTATAGATTTGCATGTAGTTTATGTAATCGAGATAAAAAGGCTCTGCCTTACGTTAATGTAGGCGATCAGAACCAGCCTCGCCAATCTATTATAAAAGTACGAGAGAGAAGATCCACAAATCAGAAAGAGAAAGTCAGAAGAAATAAAAATGACGGACTATAAATTCAACATTGTTTAATGTAGTGGATTTTAAACATAGACAATAATTCTATGTATTTTGTGATTTAATTTTAATTAAGATTTGTTTGTTTGTTTGGTGGTGTTTAACGCCACTTTCAAAAATATTTCAGTTATATCGTGGCAGTCAGCATTAATGGTGGAGAAAACCGGAGGACCCGGAGAAAACCAACGACATGAGTAGTATAATGTACCTCACTTTCATGCACTCAATGACCTTTCTGCCTTCTGATTGGCCACTTTCAAACGAAGACCAAGCCTCCATTCAAATAAACCCTCACTTGCATGCGCTCAATGACCTTTCTTCCTTCTGATTGGTCACCCCCATTCATATGATTATAACCCCATTAGATGAGTCATACTGACGTAATGCAATACATAACTTGGGAGTTGCATAACTCCAAACTGATTATAGCTCCCATATGATGAGTCATACTGACGTAATTACTATTTAAATAAGGACGAGTACCCCCTATCGTATTACATGGTGTAATGAGGTATGCAATTAAAGGACCCAAATAAAGGACACCAGGTTTATAACCCCCATATCGTAATTACAAATAACGGACCCCTTTAACACTCTAATCATGTTACAAATAAAGGACACCCCCATATCATAATTACAAATAATAGTCCATCAGCTAGACCATGAAAACAAATAGTGTTGGATACCTCTGTAGACCGCATTTTTTGGGCACAAATCGAAGGATAAATATATGTACATTATTTATTCATGTGTTGTACTCACAAAAAATATGCGGAAAATAGTACAACAGGCGCCCTTTTAAGGGTACCGCAAAATAGCAGACAAAAAACAAAGTCAAGCATTCCGATCAGTTAGGGTATACCATTTCGGCTATTTTTGTTCGGGAGTTATTTATATATGCTTATTTTATGTCATTAATACTAGAAAGATAATAACCATACATGTAAAGACCACTTGTTGTGAATTCAGGAAAAGGAGGAGGGTAATATTACTATATAAGGGTAATAACAAAATTACCGAACTCCGAACAATCTTACAAAGGGAAAGTCAAAACTCATAATTATATAAACAGACAAAATCAGTCAACAACCTGAAAACTGTGAAAACCGTAATGACACTGACTTGGTACAGTATTTCAAAATGTTCACCTACTGAAATAATTTAGTGTCTACAAGTTCTGTGCATAACTTTTTATTGCTCGATTCTTCCTATTTGTAGTAATTACTGTAGTTCCAATCTCGTTAAGATACATTTAATGGGAGTAATTCTATATATTTTACAAAAAAAGGGGGTGGGTCTTTTACAATAATTTTGTGTTCAAGAACCTGGATTCCAACAAACAGTACTTTTTCCCTCAAACTATGATTTCACGTTTTAATCTTCTTCCTCATCGTCACCATTACTATCTCTTTCTGATAGAGACTCTCTTTGATTCGTGTTTTGGCAAAGAGCATAGCATCTGCAGACATATGTGCATCATAAACCTTTATGACATATAAGAACAACGTTTTGTGGTGCAGTTTGTTTTATGCCCACAACTAATGAGCAGCATCAATGCATCAGATGCAGGCCGCTGGTCCATCCAGTTAACAGACAACACATTTTCTCTATAACCCATCCATGTTTTTCTGCTTACGGTAGATCGAATATCGAATGTCAGGCACGTTTCCAAACTGCTGCCTGGAAATGTCCTCTTTGTAAGTGTTTCTTCAAAACGTCTTTTTTAGGTGGTAGCTGAAGACAGTGGATGGTTTTTTTTATTTACAAAACAAAAGGAATCGTACCTCATTAAAATCACCCATTGACGGAAAAACGTAGAAAGCACATAAGAAATTTTCCATATCAAGGTGGAAGCCGTTTGCAATGTCAAAACTATCACCTACTCTAGAAATTGTTTTACACGACTTTTACACTAGAAGTCAAGCTGATCTCCGCCAACTCATTAAGGATTACCAAGATTCAAGATTTATTTGAAAACACTCAGACACATATACAATTGTAACAAGAGGTCATTTTTTAAATAATATATACATTCAAGACATGACAGAATGAACATACGATGAAAAATAATAAATCTGACAGTAAATATAATATAAAGTTACAACATAATACAGGCAGTTACATATAATCAGAGTAAGGCAGCAGCTTTTCTAATAAAAATTGATAATCGCTTATAAAGTTCTACACTGCAAATTGAAAGAAGACCTTCAAATTTGGCATGATTAGTGTAAGCTCGATAATAATTTGGCAAATACTTATTTCTAAGGGTGATAATGTTTTCATTTTTACAAACTAATAACAAATGATATTCGTCTGCAATAGTTTTTTTGCATAAATGGCAAATACGCTTTTCTCGAGGTATATTATACCAACGACCAGTTTCTATAGGTAAATGCAGATTTGAAGTTCTAAATTTAGTTATCCAAATTCTGGAGTGTTCCGACAATCTAAGTAAATAGTTCTCAATACAAAAATCTTTTTTGAAAACAGAGTAAATTTGTCCACGAGAAGAGGAATATATATCACTAAGCCATTTTTGATCTCCGCCAGCTTATTAAAGATTACCAGTTAGATTTAACAATTAAACATTTGACAAAGTATTCGTTCCAACCCAACTGCTCGAAAGTACGACAGTCGCCGCATCTTTCACATCGTAACTATATAAAGCATTACGCAATCAAAGACATTTTTTGTTTTTCAACTATTTTTGACGTCTTATTATTATCCTTTTGTTTTCATTTTATTGCTAAGATTGTTTATGTTGATATTTGATGGGTGGTGGCCAACGTTGTTCCTCTAACATTGCAAAAAGAAATACAGTTATCAAAAGTATCAATGCATCTTCTTATTTGAACTATCTGTAGCTTGAAAGATATTTTCAGGTTAAACAAAAATGAGAAAAAAACACACCTACCTTTCTGAGGTATTTGGCTTAATATATTGAGTTTGTAAACTTGATGAAAGCCCTATTGTCGTCTAAGTCAGTTATGTTTTATCTATTGTTCTTGTTCAATTAATATACACCATTTTATCATTAAAGTCACGTGAATATCGATTTATATAACATATATTATGAGATGACAAGAAGAATAGAACATTAATTTTTTGTCACTCTTAACAAATAAATGTACAGGAGAAAGTAAAATAAAAGATCATGGTCACATATGTATTGTCTGGATATTGTCTATAGCAACAGTCTTATAAGAAACAGAAACTGCTTACCCTTCGTTAGCATATGGCTTCATCCCGGGTTTTTACCGTGTGGTCCGTATTGCTCATCGTTTTAGTCTTTTCGTGCTTGATGTTTTAATTTTGTGTTGTGTGTATTCATCCATTCTCTATCCAGAATTGTCGTTCCTGCTACGCTACACTCCATCTCTGTCAACGCCCATTTTACAAGATTTTTGTAAAATTAAGAAACAGTAAACAAATGTACTTAAAATTGTTTTAATTATTGTAAATATCAATAAAGATGAAAATAAATCACTCATTTCAAATCAATTCTCTCTTAAAAATTATCGTTTTTAACTTTTTAATTTTTACCTCCACAAAATAGTTCTCCAAGAAATGGGGGGAAAATCATTTTTAAGAGAGAATTGATTTGAAATGAGCGATTTATTTTCATCTTTATTGATATTTACAATAATTAAAACAATTTTAAGTACATTTTTTTTACTGTTTCAAAATTTTACAAAAATCTTGTAAATAAAGGTAATAACAAAATTACCGAACTCCGAACAATCTTACAAAGGGAAAGTCCAAACTCATAATTATATAAACAGACAAAATCAGTCAACAACCGGAAAACTGTGAAAACCGTAATGACCCTGACTTGGTACAGGCATTTCTAAAGAAATGGTGGGTTGAATCAGATTTTAAGGCGCCAAACCTCCCGCTCTCATTACGGTTCAAAGGTTCCGGCTGTCACTGTAACAGTATTTAAATACAGGAACAAAATAGGTAAAATAGTTGTCAAAGCAGTACCATATTCGGTGACGTAAATGTCAAAAATATTTTTACGTCACACATTGACAAAAAAATTATTGACATTTTTAACTTCTTTATCTTTATACATTTTCACTATATGAAAATGCATCGCTTATAATTTTTTCTGCAGAGACGGAATATATTTCGACAAGATATTGGTATCTGAATATAAACTTTTTAAGAGATCGAATAAGGCGAATCTTTTTATAGCCCTGGTCCAGTAGCCTGTTTCTCAGATGAAGATGACGTTTCAGGAAATCAGAATAATTGCTACTGGCCCTTGCATAGCGAATCAATTGCGAGATGTAAACACCATATGCAGGAGAAGCTGGTATATTGCTGCACATGTTTGGAAAATTTATGATTTTAAAATTGAAGTCGTCCCGCTTATCATAAATTTTAGTACTGAGTTGACCACTGTCGTCAAATTCGAGGTATAAGTCCAAAAATGATGCGGACGAAGCTGTATCGGTGGTCTCTTTAACTTCCAGCTCTGGAGGATATATCAATGGAAGAAATTCTGCAAATCTAGAATTATTGATAGATAAAACGTCATCAATATACCTGTATGTGAAATTAAAGGCTCTAGCCTCATGAATCTTCTTATCTTTTACAAGCTTTTGAAGAAACTCCGACTCATATGAGTATAAAAATAAATCGGCTAGAAGAGGGGCACAATTCGTACCCATTGGTATGCCGACGACCTGCTGAAACAGTGTCCCTCCAAAGGAGACAAATATGTTATCGATGAGGAACTCCAGCATACTGATCACTTGTTCCTCGGAGTAGCATGTTTTACCTTTATGAATTTTGTTTGAAAAATATGTGGAATTGTAGCCTAGCACAACAAATTTTGAGCCATAGTTTCTATGACTAAAAGCTTTATGAATTGTTTCTTTTAAACGGGTTTTTAATTTGTCATGCGGTAGGGTGGTATATAGAGTTGAAAAATCAAAAGTTTTGATGGAGGATACCTGAGAGAAAGATCTTGATTTCAGGTTATCCAAAAGATCTTTAGAATTTTTCAAAATCCACATGTGATTTATGCCACTACGCGAGTAAACAGTTTCACAATATTTCTGTTGTCCCTCTTTTACTGCAGACAGAATCTTTGTCAGGTGAATAGACAATTCTTTCGTCGAACAAGTTGATGATCCCGCTATGTACCTTTCTTTGTATGGTGTCTTATGGAGTTTAGGTATCCAATATAAATAGGGTAAATCCTCAGACTCTTTACCAGAGGGAATGTTTAAAGAGGTCATGAATGATCTGTGGTTAGCTAGGATTTCATCTTTGTCGAACGAAGTTGGTTTGTATGTGGTATTACTAGAGGTGTTGCTATTTATGCCTAATTCCTTGATTAGGCATTCGAAGTAATATGATTTACATACAAACACGATATTGTTGGAAGCCTTGTCCACAGGAACGATAACATATTTGTCATGAAGAGAGGAAAGACACTTAACAGCTTCTTGGTCTTTAAATACAGACTTAGGTCGACTATTAACACAATTTTTGAGTTTGTGAATCCGACCTTGTACTAGAGACCTAATTGTTCTAACCCAGTCTGACAAGGACTCTAACTCAGGATCTTGGTCTACTTCTCTCTTTATCCACCTTCTGGCATAATTTTCAACATCATCCATAATTATTTTGAAATTATGTTTCCAAAATGAGCGTTGACAGAGATGTTGTGTAGCGTAGCGGGAACGACAACTCTGGATAGAGAATGTGTATTCATATTGTGTCTTGTGTGTCCAATGTTGCTAATATCTCTGGATTTTTCTTAATTACCCCTTCGTTTAATTAGGGCTTGATGACACTATTACTTCAATCTTTTAATTTCGCTGAAGTTACGTCTAATATTTAAACAAAAATGTATTTTGATTGTCTTTATACATAATGCCACAAATCTATCTAATAATGCAATCTGCAATGTTTTCTTCCCCCTATTTTCAAGATTCAAGATTCTTTATTTTATTAAACACCATAGTAAGTACAGTGGTACAAAGAATTTGTTCAATATGATAACATAAATAATAATAACACACATGACAAGATGAAATAAGTAAAATGATTAACAAATACAGCAACAACAGAGGATTAACCTGGAAGAACAACTTGAGAATTTATAACCCTTATATATTTGCAAAGAATATTTAGTTTACTTTTTTGTTTAGATTGAAACAATTTTCCAAACTTTAATATATTAATTCTGTGTATAAAATAAGGATTTAAAAATTGTTTTCTGATATCTACTAGAGATCGACACTGAAGAATATAATGAAATTCGTCACGAAGTTCTTGGTATTGACATAAATTACAGTGTCTATTGTGTCGTTCAATTCTATGCCATCTGCCCGTTTCTATTGGTAACCTATGATTTCCGGTTCTAAATCTACAATATGTAATTCTATCTTTATCTGGTAAAATATCTAAATAATGCTGAAAT
This sequence comes from Bathymodiolus brooksi, assembly GCA_963680875.1. Taxonomy (NCBI): domain Eukaryota; kingdom Metazoa; phylum Mollusca; class Bivalvia; order Mytilida; family Modiolidae; genus Bathymodiolus; species Bathymodiolus brooksi. The sequence continues at coordinate 63,950,733 of OY804583.1, forward strand.
TCGAAATTTTCTTTAAATAATCTGTAAGACAGCCCTTTTGGCGAGTTTTCAATATCAGATCTCCATTTTTGTTGGAATTGGTCAAATATTTTTTGCTTTAAACTAACACTTAACCAATTTGAATTTACATTTCCTTGAGATATCCATGCATTACTATAACCACATCTATCTAATATATTCTTAATACATTTCAACCAATCAGACTTGTATTGATTTTGCGAATTTTTCAAAAACATGTATTTATAAAAAATGTTTGCAATTTTACTATCATTTCCATTTACCATTTTTGACCAAAAATTAATCATGCGTAGTTCTATATAGACTGACATAGGATAAATGCCAAGTTCTCCATATATCATAAAATTCGGAGTTGACTTCTTCAAATTCAATATTAATTTGTAAAATTTTAAGTGCACTCTTTCAATAATATATATGTTGCCGAACCCCCATATTTCGAACCCATATAACAGGATTGGCTTCACAATTTTATCAAAAAGATCGTATTGAGATTTAATTGACAAGTTGTGTAACCTCCCCGTCTTTAATACATCGTGCATAGCCTTATATGCTTTATTAATTAAAACCTTCTTCTCATTTGTAAAACTACCTGTTCTTGAAAAATTCAGGCCTAGATATGTGAATTCATTGACAATATCTATTGCATTCCCATCATATGAAAAGTTAATATTTTGGGGCAATCGACCACTAGAAAAAAATATAATTTTAGATTTGCTAGAATTAACTTTAAGTTTCCAGATATTACAGTACTCACAACAAATATTTAGTTGTAACTGTAGATCTGATGCAGAATCCGAAAATAAAACTGTATCATCAGCATATAGTAACTCAAAAAGTTTTAAATAAATATCAATTCTCCGTCGATCTCATCAGATATGCACACCAAGCCACATACATTCCTTTCTTCAAGAAACTGTTGGAGATCATTTAAATATATTGAGAATAAGAAAGGGGAAAGCTTTCCTCCCTGTTGTACTCCTATATTACATGGAAAATATTCTGACATTTCGCCATTATAGAAAACACGAGATTTGATACCACTATACATATTAAAAATAACTTTATACATTTTACCATTAATTTCATTTCCAAGTAATTTATACCAAAGACCTTTTCCCCAAACAGTATCAAAGGCCTTTGCAAAATCAATAAATGCACAAAATAATTTCTTTTTCTTATCTTTCATTATACTAATTAACATATAAATAAAAAATAAATTATCTGTCGTTGAATATCCTTTTCTAAACCCTCATTGGTTTTCACAAGTTAGGCAATAGTCTTCAGAAAACTTATTTAATCTTGTATTCAAAATAGATGTAAATAATTTGCCAAAACAGCTAATAATAGTAATAGGTCTGAAAATGCTAGGATTTAGTTTATCTCCTTTATTCTTATACAATGGTATAATATTTCCTGATAACCAAAGCTCTGGTATACAACCATTACCAAATATAATATTAAACAGTTTTACATAAATGTTTGACATAACACTAAATGAATGTTTCAAATATTCATTAATTATCGTATCCTCACCAGAAGACTTATTGTTTTTTAATTTCTTCAATGATTTTTGAATTTCATCTGCTGTAATACTTGAATTTAAAGCAATATTCAACCTCGCTATATCATTTTAGTTTTCTACATTGGTTTCTTCCGCAGTCGGATTTCCCAGGCTTAAAGTTTTAAGATAATCTAAGAATATATTAATGGGTATGTCCGGGTTATGTTGTTTTCTGCCACTGTTCAAAATTTTCCAATATTCCCAAGGATTTGTAGATTTAAAGTTATCTATTTTATTTCTGATTTTTTTTCTATGTTTACGGATACTTTTATCCATCATTCTCTTATATTTTTTCTCCAGAGATTTAGTATCATTTTCTAGAGCTTGTGTACGTGAATAAGTATGAATATAATTAAATCATCATACACTTAAACACGTGAATAAGTATGAATATAATTAAATCATCATACACTTAAACACGTGAATAAGTATGAATATAATTAAATCATCATACACTTAAACACGTGAATAAGTATGAATATAATTAAATCATCATACACTTAAACACGTGAATAAGTATGCATATAATTAGATCATCATACACTTAAACACGTGAATAAGTATGAATATAATTAAATCATCATACACTTAAACACGTAAATAAGTATGAATATAATTACATCATCATACACTTAAACACGTGAATAAGTATGAATATAATTACATCATCATACACTTAAACGCATGAATAAGTATGAATATAATTAAATCATCATCCACTTAAACACATGAATAAGTATGAATATAATTAAATCATCATACACATAAACACGCGAATAAGTATGAATATAATTAAATCGTCATACACTTAAACACGTGAATAAATATAATATAATTAAATCATCTAACTTAAACACGTGAATAAGTATAATATAATTAAATCATCATACACTTAAACACTTGAATAAGTATGAATATAATTAAATCATCATACACATAAAAACGGGAATAAGTATAATATAATTAAATCATCATACACTTAAACACGTGAATAAGTATAATATAATTAAATCATCATACACTGAAACACGTGAATAAGTATGAATATAATTAAATCATCATACACTTAAACACGTGAATAAGTATGAATATAATTACATGTAAATCATCATACACTTAAACACGTGAATAAGTATGAATATAATTAAATCATCATACACTTCAACACGTGAACAAGTATGAATATAATTAAATCATCATACACTTAAACACGTGAATAAGTATGAATATAATTAAATCATCTAACTTAAGCATGTTATTAAAACAGATATATCACATTTAGTGCACTCGACGCGTTTTCGTTTGGAACATCTTTCACCAAAGCCAAGCATGGTTGAAAGATAAATCAATTCGTTAAGAGTTAGACAATCAATGGGTATTAAGGGTATAGCCAATATCGGCTAAGGTCACCTTGGTATGAGGGGGGGGGGGGGCTTTGCTTTAACAACAAGTACATAATAAAAAACGTAAGTATCAAATTTAGTGCGCACGACGCGTATCTGGAATAACCTTCATCAGGTACGCTCAAAGCCAAAAGATATGACAGGCCAAATAATTTTAAATTCTTTGGGAGCAAGAAATATAAAAGGCTTAAACGAAATAAAAAGTCACCTGAGGGAGGAGTACCTTAGTATTAATATAAATACATAATATAGGAACTGTAAATTTCAGTAACAAATATATCTAATAAACAATGTCAGTGCTTAAGTACTGACTACTGGGCGTATGACACCCTCGAGGATAAATATTCCACTACCAGGTGTAGCAAGCTAGAGATAACAATAAAAAACATATACAACATAAATAAATTGCGCAATCAATCGAGCAAACATGACAAATTTCATTGTTTTTGACCCACGATAAGATACATTGATGAATTACGTCCATTTGGAATAACGCTAGTAAGAACAGACATTATCGCAAGTACAGCGGCGAGTCTGAGCGGGTTTAAATTTATTAGTGAAAATAATTGTCAAGACCTTCAAATCTGACATTATTGTCCTTATTACATAATGGTTTTATTTAAACAATTTTATTGGATATCATGCTGTCACCTGACATTCCGTAAAATTTGATATTGTTTGATTAAAACTCGCATTGACTCGCTTTCACTTTCACTTTCCATTGCATTATGTATGACGTCATAATGAAGTGATTAACTTCATATTGACTTGGGTTTCACTTTCACTTTTCATTTTAATGTAATAAAACAATTAGTCTTTTGTATCGGTCAATACGAGATTTTATTAACCTTAAAAACGATATTCACCTCAGCCTAGAGGCTTCGGTGAATATCGTTTTGAAGGTCCATAAAAACTCGTATTGACCTCAACAAAAGACTAATTGTATATTATCGACAACGTCATATTGTGTTTGACGTCACACTGACATATCATTTTCAGTTCGTTCACACTGAAAATAACACTCGCTGAGATCAAAGGTATACAGTAACTGTATGTCTAAATAACAAATATATAAAACTATCCATATTTATTTTAATCTTAAAAGAAAAGCTTTTTTGGTGGAGACGTTTGTTATATGTTGCTTATTTATATATGCATATATTCAAAAGCTAAAGATGATTAAAGTAATGGCGTCCAGAGAAAATCATTTCTGGCAAGTTGTCCTACATTTTGAAAAATGACCCATTACTTGCTACAGAGAGAATAATTTTGATATTGTGAACGAAGAAGGTATTATTTATTTGTAAAACCTATGATCTTAATGCGCGTATAGACGATAGTATTATGTTTTTAGAGATAAAAACATTGCACCACTATAGCTATATTTATGGGGAATTATGACTTTGCAACCAAACTCTTTCATTTTTGTATTTATTATATGCTTGTAATTACACCAATTGATAGCTTCCAACTTTCTTGAACGACCTTCGTGGTGAAATGTGTGGCGACCTCGTGACAGAGTAATAGATCGTTGTTTACATCTCAAAATGGATCAATAAAAAGATGTCAACATTGATATGTGCTGCTTCTTCATTAAGCACGCAGCATTAAGGAGTAAGGGCAAAGACGGGTTGGATCAGAAGCACTATAATATGGATCAACATGTCTACCTGTGGATATCTAATTATGTGCGCTTGACGCGTTTCTGAAATAACTTGAAATGCTACTAACATATGACCGCATCATTTCATTATTTACATATTAAAAAGTATTCCCATTTCGCCTTAGTTTGGTATTTACATATTAACAAATATTCCCATTTCGCCTTAGTTGGGTTTTTAATGATCAGATATCCCTCACTAAGGCAAAATGGGAAGTTGTGTAAACACTAATTAATTGGGTGTCATTTGTTTGTTTTGCAATTTAGTTGTAATAAGGTGTAAATATGGTTTAAGGTAAATAGATAAAGTATAAAGATGTAAATGATATCTATAACAATTTTATTAAATAAGGATATGATAAAGAATTACAATATAGATATATAGATGTTTTTTTTTACAACAAATGAAACACATTATATATTTAGCTAGAGTAACAAAGGAATTTATCTAAACCACAACATAAGTTAGTAAGATATATGGATTTTATTTTTCACAAAATATAAAGTTAGCACTATAAACAAGACATGAATTTTATTTTTCACAAAATGTTATTCATTATAATATATAAAATACATATAGCTATGTTGTTTAAAATAATATCTGAGAAAGAAATTCATAAGCACAATAAAAAGAATTAAGCTCTATATTATCAATAGTATTAATCATGCCATGTCTAGGAATTCTACATAGGAAAACCATGATACATCAGACTTGACAGTTTATATATCATTTGCTTAATGAAGTGAGTAATTTTTATCTTTATGACCCTTTGTTTTAATTTTGGTCATAATTTTATCAGCATCCAAGCTCTAATGTGAACTCATGTCAAAGCTTCATCCTTATTGAACAGTGTACAAGCTAATAATACTGAAAAGTCCAAGCCTGTTTTTAATTAATGGCTGTGATATAATTTGTCACCTTCAAATATTAACTTTAATTCATAATTAGGGGAAAAAATTATACTGTTATCATGAATAGGTATTTCATACATTTTTCAGTGATTCAAAAATATTTCATTCCAAATTGATAATTCTTAAAAGTATTAGTTTACATGTATTATAGCTTACATAAAATAACTTGAATATATAATTAAAAAGAATGAGTTTTGAAATATTACAAGTTCATGATTTAAACATTCAAGTTAAAAAAGTTGAAATTTTAGATTAAATGTTGTTTATACATTTCATGAAAAAATATTATCTGATTAAATCAATAATTATTTGTTAAGAAAAAACAATGTCTGAATTGTATTGCTATTTGTTGATTTAAATAAAATCTACAAATTCCCACTTTGTCTTAGTACAATTCCCATTTCGCCTTATTATTTTTCTACCTGTGTTTTCAGCTAAGGCGAAATGGTAACACAACAGTTTATCTCAATGCTTATCATAGCCTAATTGCAACTTGTACATGCATTTAATTTTCATTGCAATTGAATTTGTATCTGTTTCGACATCAAAATCGCCGCAGTACGAGTCCATGGGAGAATCGCGATACAAGTCTTTTGTGAGCCAAATATATTTTTTTCCACAGATTTATTCATTTGCTTTTTATTCATAATACAAACAAAAACGTAGATATCAAAATTAGTGCGGACGACGTGTTTCTGGAATAATCTTCATCACTTACGCTCAACGCCAAAATATTTAAAAGTTAAATCATTTAAAAGTCTACCGGAGCACGAAAAGCAAGGGGTATAAACAGGATAGCCAACAGCCTATATGCCTGAGAGATGAGAATCTTACGAAAGTCTTCTACACTTCCCGAACAAAGTGAATATTAATTCCTAATCTATAAGAATAGCATCATCTTTTTTTTAATTTCCCCTTACAAGAAACCTTATGTGATTTAAAATGTCTTTAAAATCACCTTCTTCTCTGACTTCCCTGATCCTTAGTTGATCCCTGCCATTTTCAAATCTTAAAGATGATCCTATAAGCTGCATGTATATAAATCGATGCCCATCTGTCACTATGGCAAATAAAGGGAATGCTGAAATAACAACTGTCGACGTTGCAGTCTCCATTAAGGTTGTCTGCAAAATTATCAGCTGTAAAATAGCCTGCGCAACGGAATCGCTGGTCAACCTCTTCACACTCGCAGCTTTGATACAGCCGATTATATGTTCTCCCTTTCGGATACAATAATCAAATATACAGTTAGGTAGAAAATTACAATATATGCTTTTCCCGACTTCCAATTTTAAATCAAGGGAAGAACACAGGGGAACCAGAAGAGCTTCTAACACAAATCTACTTCCGGTTTCTGTGCTTGTTATTGGTATCATTATCCTAAACAAATCAGAATAATAAGGATATGTGCTCTCTGCCAACTCAATACCCCTTGCTATTTCTGATCGGCAACGTATATCTGTTTGCACCATTTCATAGAAGTCTTCCGGGAAAGAGGTAAGGTCTGTCGGTATTTCAAGATTGTCGACGCAATCGACAACATTGAAATATTCTGCAATTTTTGAAATAGACCAATCACAGCAGGATTTGTCCATGTCAAATCGTCTCGGATTATGCTGATCTCTGTTATAAACGATTTCAACATCGTGTGAAACGCGCGAGATACTGCTCGCGAGTATTACGATATGCGTTAATGTTTCATTGATAAGAGGCTGTTCATCAATAATCACATCAGAGGTGACGGAAGCAACAGGGGGCTCTATGGGCCTCTCTGGTTGATTGTTACTAACATGTAAGTGTCTGTAGAGATTTAAAACATCTGGCGTTGCTATTAACTTAACATTGCCGCCTTTCTGTTGAATTAATTTGTTAGCGAATTCTGTTGCTAGGCCCTCGATATTACGTTTAGTCTTAATTGTTAATCTTTTTGACGGTATTCTGCTAAAAGCTTTGTTATCAATACTCGGCACAATGGTGTCCCAATTTTCCATATTTCCTATTTACCTGAAAAAGATGAAAAATACATTGAGCACAGATTAAAGGTGAACAGATTACATTCTGGCTTTTTCCAAATTCTGTTTATTCTCCCTAAAATAAATCTCTAATGTATATATTTACTGATGATACATGCTTTTTTTTGTAATCTGAAGCTGGTGTAGTCTGGATTTTATACTTTCGTTTTATTTGTCCCTTTGATCTTTGATCACTAAAACAATCCTACTCAGTGTGTTGGTCTAGAACAAAACGGACCTCATCATCATCTTATTGAAAATTAACTCGTTCTCGCCATGATATAGATAACATATTGTTGACTTGGCGCTAAACAGCAAACACTGAATCACTCACTCATTGATATTACATGGGTGTACAAATATGGCGGCAATTTTCCACTATACAATCGTGTAGATTGTCTTAACATGGGTTGCTTTATACAAACTGGCGATATTGTAAGAGAAAGAGGCAAATAACAAATATATGAAATAATCGATGGAAGTTCAGTCACACTGACTATAATTGACGACTGTCGTACGTCAGTCATTGTGTGAAAACATTTTGTTAAATAAATTAGAGTAATTTAGACTAGAAGTCAATCGTCAACAATAGTAAACGGGAGGCATATTAATCAATTCGTCTAAAGTCATTTATCTTTTGACCGATTCATTGCAAAAGATATAACATGTAGGTAAAAGTGATGGTAGGTGTGGGCCATGGATGGAAGAATTAGATGGTCATAGGCACCAAATACTTGACAAAATAATCAGTCTTTATGCTAATTACCTCTCCCCTTTTTTGGTAAACTTAAGAATAACGTCTCACCCCTGCTTCAAACTAGCGGATCTCTCGCAAAAATCGAAATCAACACAATAAATTGCCTATATATCAGTACTTGGGTAGGCTTTTGTATAAAATATTTCACAGTTGTCGATTTTCCAAATTGTCGTCTAGAGGGTATGGAAAAAACTTTCACCTTTTTTACAATTTTCATGTCAGATGATGTTCGTGTCACTAGTGGAACAAGAAGCGCTAACCCTTCCGGAGCACCCGATTTCAACCGTCGATTCTTAGAAGGGTTTGTGTTGCTCTATCTTTAGTATTCTGTAGAGTGTGATTTAGATCATTGTTTGTCCTTTTTCTTTTGGCTATTACGTTGTTTGTCCTTTTTCGACTTCGATTTGCGGATTCTGATGATCAATTTGGTTTCTTCAAACCGTTTTATTCCAGAAACGTGACGTATGCTAAAATGGACAACTACATTTGTATTGCTCATTCTTTGTGGCATAATACGTTGTATGCGTGTATACTTATTCACAATAAATACTTTTTAAATTAGATCAACATGGTTTCTGAACAATGTACTAAGCCGACAAGTAGAGTCACGTTTAATTACTGGTAGCATATATAAAGGGGTATTAGTAGTTTAAACAATTGTAGTCTGTACAAACAAAAAAGAATGTAAAAAATGTGTTTGCATCATGTTGTTTGTAGAAACAAATACTTAATATGTAATTTGATAATAATAATTGTAACAGGACCCAAGTTACACCCAAATAAGGATTTAATGTCTACAAAGAAATGAAATAGTGCATAAATCAAACAAGGAAATGATATCAAACATGATACTAAATAACACATCATATAAATGTAAACGTAAAAGAGGCTCCTGTCCAAAGCTCTATTTAAAGACAGGGGTAGTCGTGGTCGTGATCGCATGGTAGTTGGATTTACAACTACCTATGCAATCAGAGCATATCACCACTAAAGGTGTGAGTTCGAATCCCGCCCAGAGGAGATGTACTCGATGCAACATTATGTGATAAAGTTTGTCAGCGACTTGTGACAGGTCGGTGGTTGTCTCCGGTTTCCTCCACCTCTAAATGTGACGCCCACGATATAGCTGAAATATTGTTGAAAGTGGCGTTAACCATCATAACCCTAACTCTCTATTTAAAGACTGGTTAATAAAGGTGACGAAAGACTTGTAATGTGTTGGTATAATCAATTCATGCACGGTAAAACAAATTACTGAGATAATTCAGAGACACACTACATCAAACTCGGTACCATTACGTGTGTGTTTTTTTTTAATTTTTTTATCAATTGAGGGACGTTTTGTTTTCCATTTCTTAAAGGGATATTACACCAGTTTGGGTTGAAACAATTTTTTCCCTGAAAATTCCATTTGGAATACGGCGGTACCTTAACTAAGCTACTCATGCATGTTTCAAATCGAAATATGTTCCCAACAACTAGAAATCTGCAAATCCGTGTGCATGTTTTTCGACCTCGACATTGTTGTGGAGACTAATTAACTTTCGGTTGTTTTGTTCCGATGATTGCCGATCATTATACATCGTGAAGAAAATTTTGGTCCGATGATTGCCGATCAAGAAAAGATAAACGGGTGTGTTCGATTTGCGTTTCAATTATCTCCCTTTTTGAAACCTGGTGGTCAAAAGTAGACATTCATTTTTATGTTGATATGTTTTATTGATATATTTTGTAATGATAAGGCTATTTGTAATATATTTATCGTATTTAATCATTGACAACCTTCTTCAAATAAAATTTGCTAAGAAATTTACAGAATTAAAATAATAACCATGCCAATGTCAAGGCGACGAATGTTTTATATAATGTTTAATATTTACATTTTCAACTTGTTCAAGGAGGCATTGGCTATTAACAGTATGGCCTACTTAGTATAACTTTTGATCCTGCTTCTATAGGAGTAGTACCCAATCTATTTGTTTTTTGGGATTGGGAGACTAAATTTTGTTAATTTTCGGCTTTAAATTTACATTGGCTTTAACCCCAGAATGCTTTAAAATATAAACGTTTTGTTAGCTGCTCACCACATCATGTTTGTCTGGGTTGATTTTGTACATTCGAACCTCAGTGCTACCTACCTAGGTTATTTTTTATATTGGTATTTTACAATGGTTTTTGCATCTATTTTTTTTGTACAGTATTTATTTGAAGCCTTTACAATTGTTGATTTTTATGTTCTGTTATATCATGCCTTTTGTTGACTACATAAAGTATTGAAAACGTATTAGCCTTAATTCCTATTTCCTTAAGCTCGAATCCCAGTGGAACAAACCTGGATATGTCTAAATCTCATTTTGTATCCATCGTCAACTAATTCAATCACTTTTTGTAACATGAACGTGTTTGGATATGTCTCGCTTGGTGGTTGCCAAGCAAAAAGCTCACAGACAGACACAGGATCAAAAGTTATCCTTTTTTTATATTTCAAACATCAAAGTTATACTAAGTAGGCCATAGTTTTGTTTATCTTTATTTGTATTAGTGGGCCATACTGTTAATAGCCAATGGCTCCTTGAACGAGTTGAAAATGTAAACATTAAGTATTATATAAAACATTCGTCACCTTGACAATGGTATGTTTATTATTTTAATTCTGCAAATTTCTTAACAAATTTTATTTGCAGAAGTTTGTCAATGTTTAAATACGATACATATATTACAAATAGCCTTATCATTACAACATATATCAATAAAACATATCAACATAAAAATAAATGTCTACTTTTGACAGCTAGTTTTCCAAAAGGGAGATAATTGAAACACAAATCGAACACACCCGTTATACAATCTCCCGGATAGAGCTCACATCTTGGGTCACGCGCATATCATTTGCATTACTGTTGTTAACAACAGTAATTATCTGCTGTCAACTATTTTGCGATTTGCTCATAAATGCTGCTTTTGGGCATATTAAGTAAAAATATTTAATCCAAAAATTTCATGATATTGTGGTGTAATATTACTTTAAGTATAGGTTTGCGTGACTTTTATTCCAGTAAATATACATACTATATATATTGTATGGTTATCACCTGCTTAGATATTTGTATAATATACTTTATTTCCTGTGACTATATGATGAATTCTTCATCATTCTATACAATATATTAAAAATTGCTGAGTTAGATTGCTGTCAAATTATAATATAAAGTATATATATACCATCTACACACGTTTAGACACATGTTTTATGTCTATCTCTAGATTTTCCTTACGAGACAGGATAACACTTCGACTATTGAAGCTATATTTTAATATAACGGATGTGGCCGAGTGGTCTATGGTGCTGGACATAAAGCTAAGCGATTGGTGCTGCAGTGTATCAATGGTGTGAGTTCAAATCCCGTCGAGGGAAGAACACAAATTTGTCACCTCAAAGATCTAATTCTAACACATTTTCAGACGTATATATATATATATATACATAGTCAAACCTGCCCATGCGGTCACCTCTAGGAAGCAGTCACCTGTATTTCTTGTCCTATTATAGATCAATTCGTATGAATTGAACCTCTTTTAAGATGTCACCTGTCTTATAATGCCACCTTTTCTTTGACCCAATGGTGACCTGTTAACACAGGTTTGACTGTATATATGACAACTTCTGTGTCACGAAGATTAAATATATTATTGTGGAATTTTCATTATAGATTTGCATGTAGTTTATGTAATCGAGATAAAAAGGCTCTGCCTTACGTTAATGTAGGCGACCAGAACCAGCCTCGCCAATCTATTATAAAAGTACGAGAGAGAAGATCCACAAATCAGAAAGAGAAAGTCAGAAGAAATAAAAAGGACGGACTATAAATTCAACATTGTTTAATGTAGTGGATTTTAAATATAGACAATAATTCTATGTATTTTGTGATTTTATTTTAATAAATTATTAAGATTTGTTTGTTTGTTTGGTGGTGTTTAACGCCACTTTCAAAAATATTTCAGTTATATCGTGGCGGTCAGCTTTATTGGTGGAGAAAACCGGAGGACCCGGAGAAAACCAACGACATGAGTAGTATAATGTACCTCATTTTCATGCACTCAATTACCTTTCTGCCTTCTGATTGGCCACTTTCAAACGAAGACCAAGCCTCCATTCAAATAAACCCTCACTTTCATGCGCTCAATGACCTTTCTTCCTTCTGATTGGTCACTTTCAAACAAAGACGGGTTTTTTGGACCCCCATTCATATGATTATAACCCCCATTAGATGAGTCATACTGACGTAATCCAATACATACCTTGGGGGTTGAATAACCCTTAACTGGTTATAGCCCCATCTGATGAGTCATACTGACGTAATTACTATTTAAATAAGGACGAGTACCCCCTATCGTATTACATGGTGTAATCACGCATGAAATAAAGTACCCAAAATAAAGGATACCAAGTTTATAACCCCCATATCGTAATTACAAATAGCGAATATCTTTGACGCATCGATCTGTGACTATTTAAAGCGTGTCTCACCTGTAATGACTTTTCGTCAAAATTTTAAAATATCAAGATACTTTGCAAACAATAGTGTTTACTTATTTGGCCCCTTTTAAACAAAATTCTTGTGGTATGTGAAAATTCATTCAATTTCTTTTCTTTTAAACCCAACTTGCTCGATAGCAAAACATAAAACGTACCTGGTGAAGGTTATTCCAGAAAGACATAGTGCTCACTAAATTTGATTTTAAGCGTACCCGGTGAAGGCTATTCCAGAAACACATAGTGCTCACTAAATTTAATTTTGAGCGTACCCGGTGAAGGCTATTCCAGAAAGACATAGTGCTCACTAAATTTAATTTTGAGCGTACCCGGTGAAGGCTATTCCAGAAAGACATAGTGCTCACTAAATTTAATTTTGAGCGTACCCGGTGAAGGCTATTCCAGAAACACATAGTGCTCACTAAATTTAATTTTGAGCGTACCCGGTGAAGGCTATTCCAGAAAGACATAGTGCTCACTAAATTTGATTTTGAGCGTACCCGGTGAAGGCTATTCCAGAAAGACATAGTGCTCACTAAATTTGATTTTGAGCGTACCCGGTGAAGGCTATTCCAGAAACACATAGTGCTCACTAAATTTGATTTTGAGCGTACCTGGTGAAGGTTATTCCAGAAACACATAGTGCTCACTAAATTTGATTTTGAGCGTACCTGGTGAAGGTTATTCCAGAAAGACATAGTGCTCACTAAATTTGATTTTGAGCGTACCCGGTGAAGGCTATTCCAGAAACACATAGTGCTCACTAAATTTGATTTTGAGCATACCCGGTGAAGGTTATTCCAGAAACACATAGTGCTCACTAAGTTTGATATCTACGTTTTTATTACTGTTATTGCACTTCTCTTAATATATCCCAACGCCACCCTGGTGATTACGTACACGTGGATTTAATGTTTGTAAAATAACATGTTTGTGATAAACACGACCGACATACTGCCCATGTGACGTTAAACGACAAACAATCAGTTCCTAGTTGAAATGAACATACTTTCTGCTTATATTAAGATGTAATTTCGTGGCATGGTTCATTAAATATATTTAAATTGGAAATTTACAGTTCCTAAATAATGTTATTATTATTAAGACTAAGGTCAAGCTCCCGTTGACAATGTAGTAGTTTTCTCCGGATCTTCCGATAGAAATGACCGCCACGATATAACTGAAATATTGTTGAATGTGGCGTTAAGCATCATGACCCTAACCTTTAGGCATAGGCAACCTCGGCAGATTTTCACTATCCTGTTTATGCGCATTGGTTGTCATTTTAAATAATTTGTCTTTCCAATCTTTTGACTCTGATCGTACCTGATGAAGGTTATTCCAGAAACGTGTCGTGTGCACTGAATTATTTGTCTACATATTTATTCCAGACATTTCCATAAATGTATCTGTAAATATTGATTTGTATGTTTGTTTGTTTGTTTGATGGTGTTTAACGCCACTTTCAAAAATCTTTCAGTTATATCGTGGCGTCAGTTTACATGTAATTGGCATAGGAAACCGGAGGACCCAGGTAAAACCACCGACCTGTCGCAAGTCACTGACAAACTTTATCAGATAATGTTGCACACGTCGCCCTGATCGAGATTCGAACTCACAACATCAGCGGTGATAGGCACTGATTGCATAGGTAGTTGTATATACAACTACCATACGAACACGGCCACGACGGTCCCTCTTTAAATATGGAAAATATTCCATTAAGCTGAATAAATAAGAAATAAACAAACCTGTTCTCCTTTCTACTGAATCCGGAAAAAAATATGTCGCCTTACGCCTCGTGACTGTTCAATGTTATTTTTACACGTGATGTAAACTGAATTTATATTCTCCCTCACTTCGTTAGTCCGAATATAAAGTAATTCTATTCTAATGGCAAATATATAACTACACAATATATAGGAGTGATACTCGCTATATAACAAATAAACTTGTCAACTTGTTCGACGAAAGAATTGTCTATTCACCTGACAAAAATTCTGTCTGCAGTAAAAGAGGGACAACAGAAATATTGTGAAACTGTTTACTCGCGTAGTGGCATAAATCACATGTGGATTTTGAAAAACTCTAAAGATCTTTTGGATAACTTGAAATCAAGATCTTTCTCTCAGGTATCCTCCATCAAACTTTTCTATATACCACCCTACCGCATGACAAATTAAAAACCCGCTTAAAAGAAACAATTAATAAGGCTTTCAGTCATAGAAACTATGGCTCAACATTTGTTGTGTTGGGCTACAATTCCACATATTTTTCAAACAAAATTCAAAAAGGTAAAACATGCTACTCCGAGGAACAAGTGATCAGTATGCTGGAGTTCCTCATCGATAACATATTTGTCTCCTTTGGAGGGACACTGTTTCAGCAGGTCGTCGGCATACCAATGGGTACGAATTGTGCCACTCTTCTAGCCGATTTATTTTATTACTCATATGAGTCGGAGTTTCTTCAAAAGCTTGTAAAAGATAAGAAGATTCATGAGGCTAGAGCCTTTAATTTCACATACAGGTATATTGATGACGTTTTATCTATCAATTATTCTAGATTTGCAGAATTTCTTCCATTGATATATCCCCCAGAGCTGGAAGTTAAAGAGACCACAGATACAGTTTTGTCCGCATCATTTTTGGACTTATACCTCGAATTTGACGACAGTGGTCAACTCAGTACTAAAATTTATGATAAACGGGACGACTTCAATTTTAAAATCATAAATTTTCCAAACATGTGCAACAATATGCCAGCTTCTGATTTAAACTTATTTTATTGTTCATAATAACAACAAATGGATCAGACACAAGTTTTACAACTTAGAAATGTCTTCTCCGCTAGTTACATCAATTTACATATAATCAGAACAGCATTAATTACATAATAATAACATATTTGTTCAGAATATGAAGACGAATAAAAAAAAATAAAAAATACAATAGAACGAAAAATGCAAATTTCAAAGGTCGATGAAACATACTGTGTGCTAAGGTATAATATATGGCAAGTCGAGCACACCTCAAAGACCATTCTTAAACACGTGGTGTATGTGTGTTGCATACCTGGATCGTATTACGATTAGACATAGTTTATATGTTGGGATTTAATTAATTCATGGAGATCTTGCATAGGTAAGTACAATTTGAACTGAATAACACATGTATATTTCATCGACCTTTGACACGTCAATCAATCAATACCCCAAGCGCGACCAAGAAAAGAATATACATACATGTATGTAGAAGTACACAATGTTGACAATTGTCAATAACGTTATACATGTTGACTTGTTAGTTCAAGAGAGACGCAGTGTATCTTTTATGTATTTATTTTTGTACACATGAAAATATAAACGTGTTTATTTCAACAGACAGGTCATCATTTCCAAATAACAAAATATCGATATTTACCGGTAGACCCCCCATATCAAGCATATTTAATTCAATGATCATGTTATTTCTAAGTAAATTGAATTCATTACAATATAATAGAAAATGCTCGGAACATTCGTTTTTATATCCACATGAACAAGAAGCACTAGGCACCAACTTCGATTTAAATAAATTGCTGTTCAGAGAACTACATTTATTTCTAAGCCTAGCATGCAATACACTAAGATATCGATCTCCAAAAGAAAAGTAAGAAGGTACAGTTTTCGGTTGAAAATATTTTTGTTGCAATTTGGATTTAAAAGACGGGAGTGTCGGCAGTTGACGAAGGTTCAGATCTAGAGTGTTCCATAATTTAATCGTACTTGGAAAATAAGACTGTTGATATGTAGATAATCGGTATGATGGTTGTGAAATATTTAGTCTGTTCCTTAAATTATAATTATTAGTGTCAGCGACTGTAGGTGGTACCAATTCTGTTAAATAATCAGGTACTTGACCGTTGACGATTTTATAAAATAGCACCAATTTTCTTACCTCCCTTCTAGTTTTCAACTTTTCCCACCCCGTCTCGATATAAATAGAATGTATACTGGCAAACGATGGTAATCCCGTAACAATACGCGCAGCTTCAAGTTGTACTTTTTCTAATCTGTCCGAATTTGTTTGTCCACAATTATCCCACACTTCAGATGCATATTCCAATACAGGTCTAATAAATGTTAAATAATTTTTTTCTAAGTAATTTCTGTTAAGACGGTATTTTAATTTTCTGAGTACATTAAGTTGTTTCGAAGCTGATTCAATTAATTTGTCTATGTGCTTAATCCACTTACAGTCGCTGCTGAATACAATCCCTAAATGTTTGTGTGAATGTACTGGATCAATAGTTGTTTGGTCAAAATTAAATGTTAAATTACATTCAACCCCATTGACATTAAAAATAATAATTTCAGTTTTGGTGGGATTAAACTTTAATAACCACCTGTTTGACCATTTTTTCAGGTGATTCAGATCTGTATTAATCATATTTCTTAGTGTACTTTCATCTTGTGCTATATGTCCAATAGACGTGTCATCAGCAAAAAGACGACCTAGACCTACTATCTCATCAGTAATATCGTTTATGAAGATCAAGAACATTAAAGGACCCAATACTGACCCCCTGAGGCACACCCGCATGCAAATGACCAATCCCGGATAAAGCATCTTTTATCATAACCCTTTGAGTACGGTTAGAAAGATAACTTTTTAACCAACAAAGCAGATCACCTTTAATACCATATTTGCCAAGTTTATATAAAAGTACTTTTACCCAAACTGTATCAAATGCTTTGCTTATATCAGCAAATGTAACGCTGGTCACTTGTTTTGCCTCTAATGCAAGTAATATTCTATGATACAACTCTATTAGTTGATGACTTGTAGAGTGACCTGGTATAAATCCCGACTGGAACTTGTATAATAGTTTATTTTCAAGTAGGTGATTAAACACATGCTTGAAAATTATTTTTTCCAGCACCTTACTTACACAAGAAAGTAAAGAAATAGGTATATAGTTAGACGGTAAAGATTTTTCCCCATTTTTAAACAAAGGGATTACATGGGCGATTTTCCAGTCCGATGGAAATACTTTTTCCGTAAGGATTTATTAAATAAACAACACAATGGTTTCGATATCTCCTCCTTTACAGACACCAACATCCTATTACTAATTATATCGGGACCAACAGCTTTATTAGCATTAAGAGTACATAACATATCGATTACTTCTTGTTCAGTAACGATAACTCGGGATAGAATATTTTCACATCTGTCATGAAAATCTGGCAAGACAGCATCATCGTCGTTCAACTTGGTAATCGAGCAAAAATATTGGTTCAAAACATTGGATTTCTGAGTGGCATCATATGCCAAATTAAAATTATTGAATGAATCATGGAGTGGAGGTAACTCATTCGTAGAGCGGTCATTTTTTAGTAACATGTGAATTGTTTTCCAATACATTTTGCTATTTACTGTTTTGAGATCATCAAGATGTTCGTTAATATTATCGTAAAACCGTTGTTTCGCCTGTTTCTTTAAGTTATTAAATTTGTTTCTTTGTGTTTTAATTTTTTCTTCGTCTGTTTCCTTTTTCGTCCTAAAAAATATTTGCCGTAGTCTGTCGCGTTTAAGCGATTCACGCCGTAAATCCGAATCGAACCAAACTTTATCATTACTACGAATAGTTACCTCCCTTGTAGGAATGCACGTTTTTGCTATATTAAGAAATGTTTTAGTAAAGTTTGAACATGCCGAGTTAATATCAATTTCTGCATCAATCACGTGTTCCCAGTCTGTTTCAGTTATTTTGTTTTTCATAAGTAAATAGTCCCCCCTCTTATAATCCCAGATGGTACGCTGAAAGGTTTTCCTGTTACAATAGCCAGTCTATACTGACATAAGTGCCGTCATGGTCACTTATTTCCCTGTCAATAGGTATTGTATCACAATCAATAACCGGTATTGAATCGGTAATTAAAATTGGGTCCAATAGAGACGTGTTACTTGATCGTGCGTCGAAATGTATAGGTTTATTTATTATATTAACTAATCCGTTGATGACAAGAATGTCATTAACGTTATGAGGAAGATTACCAAGAAAATTTTTGCTCATATCTCCCAAACAGATAATATTATTATTCTCATCATGAGCCTGCTTAAGCATATGCTCAAAATATTGCCAGTAATAAATATGAGATTGTCTCTCAGATCTGTAATTTATATTTATTAAAATATTATGTAATTTTGTCTTAAGCTCGTACCACATACTTTCAACATGTTCATGTTCTAAATCCAACCTCCTAGTCAAGTTTACACAATTTTATGATACGTAATAATTCCACCCCCTCTTGAATCCCTATTTTTCCTACTTGGTGTTTCAAAACCCTCGATAATAATATCGCTGTCTAATACTTGATTATCTAGATGGGTCTCAGTAAAAAATACAATATCGAACTCTTCGATAATATCAGCTATATAATTAAGTTTATTTCTGAGACTTCTAATGTTGCAATGGAAGATGGACAATATATTTTCATTCGCAATATTGGCTGTGCCTCCTGTGCCAGGGTTTATTTCAACATCGGCAGATAATAACAATAAGCTGATGAGAAGCAAGTTAAATGAGATAACAGAGTATGTAGATCTGAACCTGGTCAACGCAGTCCTACATAAGACATGTACATATAATATTAACCAATGTAAAATGTCATATAAATTGAAAGATACAATCAGTTTAACTTTTCTACAACAAGCCATACATATTTTATGATAAAACAACCCAATTACAATTCTATGTGCCACAATATCATTACCCATTATCAAAAATAAACAACATTACATAAGAAAAATTTGGTTGCTTTGTTAGTACATGTAGAGAATAGTCATAATACAGGAAAAACATGAAAATAAACTTAAAATGGTCGCACTGTAAGTATCGAGTGAAAAACATAAGGGAAAGAAAATACATGTATATACAAGAGGCAAAGAAAACTTTTTCCATCGATCTTGTATGGATGGAATTTTAAGTAAGCAAAAATAGGGAAATTGCTAAGTAATTCAAATTATTAATATTGTTTGATCTAAATTCATTAGATCACCGTCATTTAAAAGAAGAGAATTACATATTATTTATAAATATATATATATACAGGCCAAAGAAAAAAGATATATGCAAAAATAATATCTATACATTATACATATAGGTATAGATTCATACACATACACACACAAACATATTGTATAAGAGGACGATTTGTATATTCTTTTTGAAAACAATTCGGGTTTACTGTTAACCGTCCCGTTTGATTACATTGTTACGGTCGGTCAACCACGAATTTCAATTTCAATGCCTTGAAGTGAATCAATCGAGTTCACCTTGAATGTAAATTGTACTTTTGATAACATTGCATTTAATGTTGGTTTTCCTTTGTGGTTTTTTTCCAAAGAAAACAGCAACAAATAATACATGCAGGTTTAGCCAAATCCTGGTTCATTTATAATGCGTAATTGACATAGTATATTGGGATTTATCCGTTGTTTTGCATGCCTCTTTTTTAGAAGCGTGGGTATTATTATGTATGCGTATTTAAGTGTTCATATATTCAGAATAAAACAATACTCTTTTAAGTAGAAAAAATAGCTATGTGGTTAAGCGTGCTGGGTGAGGTGGATTTAAATGACCAATACGACATTGAATGTACAATTGCTTGATTGTTTATCAACATACGGTAAACGTGACTGTGCTTATATACACATACACGTGGTTGCGTTATTTACTTGTAACCAAATGAATAGTATCTACTAAATAAGTAAAGCTATATACATGTAGCTATAGGTCGGATAGCTGTAGCATCATTGACCTCGGGTATGTGCTAACAGCTATTCGACCTATATCACTAAAATAAAATATTCAGTAGATAAATGTCTTTCTTTTTTTTTCTTTTTTTTTTAATAAATAGTAGGCAAGTCAGGGTTCATTTCATAATGTGTGGTCAACAGATCTAGAACATGTTGAAATTTACATTATTAATATTGCAATACGTGTAAAATCAGTTGCTTTTCATGCCTCAACGCGTTCATATAAACAAACAACTCTTAGGTTACTCAGTAGAGCATGATAGATGAGATGGATTTAAATGAGCAATACAAACTATTATGTATATAGTGTATTTAAATTGTTATATTTGGATAACAACACAATAATGAGTGTGTAATGTTTGTAAACCTGCGGTATATTTGTATACAAATGCACGTGGTCGAGTTATTTATGTTTCAGTTTTATTTCATGTCACTCTTTGTATGATGTTTGTGGCAAATCTAAAGTATATATAGGCGAATTAATATATACTTTTATACAAAAACTTGTAGGTAGAGCAATTTATTTGCGCAGTGAAGCATGATGGCCAAGATGAATTTAAATGACCAATACAAAATATAATGTATTTAAATAACGATACACTATTGCCATGATTGCCTGAATACTGTTTGTAAACATGCGGTATATATGTATAAACAAATGCACGTGGTCGAGTAATGTATGTAAAGAAGGGACAAAATGGGTAACAAAGTAAATAAGCAAATTGGTACTTATGACAAATTACAAGTAAAGCATAGTGTTCACATTGTGAGTTCAAATATAAAACAGCAATCATCATTTCAATTTAATTTAGAGAACCAAGAGCAAGTTTGTCAACATCTTCTAGGTTCCTAACAACTTTAGTACCCGAATGTTCGCTCTTCTTCACAATGATGGAACCATCATGAGTCCAGTAGGAGTGAACTTTGTTGTTTATTCGATGGGTATTCAGACGTTTTAACATGTCATATCTGTGTTTGGTGAGGTTTTCACATATGAATATTTTGTCCTTGTTTCCTTTGAGTTTTTTTTTATTACTGAAGACCATTGCTCGTTATTTGTAGGTGAGGAACCTGACAATAATTGATATTTTGCCATCTCTAGATTGACCTATTGGATGAGATCTGCCTATGTCACTAAGATTGAGCTTAACACCAAGCTGATCTTTACAGATTTGGAGGACAATAGAGTCAGTATCAATGGGTTGGATAATGTCACCACTACTGTTAGTTGGAACTCTGACATTGTTGAATCTCAGACTTGTTCGTCTACTGTATTGTTCCTGTTCTTCAACCCTTTCCTCGACTTTGTCCAACTTGTCTTGTAATGTCTGAATAATTGTGTTTTGCTTGTCAATTTCTTCTATTTGTAAGTTAATTACATGGTGAGCACTTTGGATTTTTTCAATGTGTGGGAGAATGCTATCATCTACCATTTTTTTCAGAGTGGGTTTAATTGACTCAATGACTTTCTGACTTATCGTAGGTATCAATTGGTCCATAATTTTTTTATTTTGTAGGGTGGCACAAACGACGTGCGACAACTGAACAACTGTATCATCTTGTACTTCTGAACAGGGTGGTGGATCAGAGTTGGATGCAAGTCTACTAGGGTGTTCAGGTGTTGTAGGACTAGAGTTTAATCTGGCTTGTTTCTGCACTTGGAGTAGGGATGGTGATATGTTATCTGGACTAAATGGATCTGATCTTTTATTGTTATTTTTAGGAGTTTGTGTCAGAAACCTATCTAATGATTCTTGTTTACCATCCTTCGCCATCTTGAATGTTGTTTATACAATCCTTTGTCGTCCACAAAATCACAGAAAGTCACTATATATGCACAAAAAATGTCAAAAGTACACTCAGACTTTGCTCCACAACATCAAATTACATAACTTAGTGGCTGGAAATAGTAATTTACGATCAATATTATAACATTTTCCCTATTTTGAAACTCGTCAATTTTCTTACGCCTTCATACTCAAGGGCATGTAATCCATTCAGCTTCTCCTGCATATGGTGTTTACATCTCGCAATTGATTCGCTATACAAGGGCAGTAGCAATTATTCTGATTTCCTGAAACGTCATCTTCATCTGAGAAACAGGCTACTGGACCAGGGCTATACAAAGATTCGCCTTATTCGATCTCTTGGAAAGTTTATATTCCGATACCAAGATCTTGTCGAAATATATTCCGTCTCTGCAGATACGATTATAAGCGATGCATTTTCATATAGTGAAAATGTATAAAGATAAAAAAGTCAAGAAAAATGTCAAAAATGTTTTTTTTTATCAATGTGTGACGTAAAGATATTTTTGACATTTACGTCACCGAATATGGTACTGCTTTGACAACAATTTTACCTATTTTGTTCCTGTATTTAAATACTGTTATAGTGACCGCCGGTGCCTTTGAATCGTAGTGAGAGAGGGAGGTTTGGCGCTTTAAAATCTGATTCAACCCACCATTTTAGAGGTGCCTGTACCAAGTCAGGGTCATTACGGTTTTCACAGTTTTCCGGTTGTTGACTGATTTTGTCTGTTTATATAATTATGAGTTGTGACTTTCCCTTTGTAAGATTGTTCGGAGTTCGGTAATTTTGTTATTACCCTTATTGGTTATAGCGAGCTCAATAATTCAAATCAATTAGCACATGATATATATGTGTGAAATTATGTCACATGATTACTTATGAATATTCATTTGAAGACCACAACGAAATGAATTTTATGTACATATATGGTGTGTTCCCAATTCGAGGGTGATGACATCAAAATGTATATGTTCGTCATATTTTTCAAGGTGTGGGGGATATGAAGATTTAGAGCATGATAGTAGCATTTTGTCGGAAATGAAATTCCCAAAGTCAGATAATTTATTTGCACACAGATTTTAGAAAATGTTTTGTATGTAAAAAACAACAACAAATAAAAATTAAAGTTTTCTAGATTTATGTACCTTTGAACAAAATAAATATTTTCAGAATGTTTTAACAGATGTATTGATTTTAACTTGATTATGTACATATCACGTGTCTTGGCACTGCACTATACAGGTAGTACTCAATATTGTAAAATAAAATAACCTATCCTCGTGTATTGTAAAGTCGAGACCCTAAGACTATTTTGTCTCAAAACATTTCTAAGATAACTGCAACTATTCTATAAATAACATAATCAAGAATAAACATACATATAGTCTCATTTGGTACCGATTACATTATTTTGCATCCTTAGCAAGTGATTAAAAATCCATCTGAAACTTGGAGGGTATTTCCACCATGTTTTGTAGAGTGTATTGTAAAGTCGAGACTCCATATTTGCATACGGTTGTGAATAAATTAAAGATGATACCAAATCATTTTTTTCAACTATGATTAAAATAACTATTTGTAATAACAATCACCGCTAAAAACATATTTTTTCAGTGTCATATAATATAAAAAAGCTGGCATAACACCAAAATTGTCTAATTTGTCTCAGCAGAAAAAAATATTTTTCACATAATTTTTTTTTCAGCTGTTCATTTTAGTTCACTATTTTAAACAGCAAATAACAACAATGTGGGTCAATACAGTATAACTATATTAAACACAATATACATTCTTTCTTTTATCCATATGTTAAAGTCACATGGCCAAGTGTTTTGAAAGGCTACAAGTTGTTATTTTGTTTCACTCATTGTCAGACTTTTTACATTTTAAAGGTTGGATAAATAAGAAATCACATGTTTTGTGAGACATTTTTCTCAATTGATTAAACCGACGAGTCCAAATTCAGTCATATAACCTTTAACCCAAGTTTGTAAGCAAAGCAGCCGACCGTGTCTTCCGTGACCCTAGTGACCCAAAGCTCTTAAAACGACACAGAATTTTTTTTTTAAAAATGGGCATTAGCAAAAATGGCGGAAATTGGCATCTTGAGGCTTTCTTATGTTATTTTACCTGTTTGAATCTCATTTTTGTTAAGATACTTGGTAATTTCCAACTAGGTCATCACTATTATTGTTTGACAGTCACAGGGCACATGCTCGCTACAACGTCATCTAATGAATATGCAAAATAGCCGACCCTCGACTTTACAATACTCTCGACTTTACAATACACGACGATATGTATATTGTGATCGTTGTATGGATTGCTTGTTTGTTGGATGATGTTTAACGCCACTTTCAACAATATTTCAGTAAGATCGTGGCGGTCAGTTTTATTGATGGAGGAACATAATGTCGTACACCTCGCCCTGATCGAGATTCAAACTCACATCAGTGGTGATAGACACTGATTGCATAGGTAGTTGTAAATACAACTACTATGCGATCACGGCCCCTCTTTAAATATGGAAAATATTCCATTAAGCTGAATAAATAAGAAATAAACAAACCTGTTCTCCTTTCTACTGAACCCGGAAAAAATATGTCGCCTTACGCCTAGTGACTTCAATGTTATTTGTACACGTGATGTAAACTGAATTTATATTCTCCTTCACTTCGTCTGTCCGAATATAAAGTAATTCTATTTTAATGGCAAATATATAACTACACAATATATAGGAGTGATACTCTCTATATAACGAATAAACTTGTCTCTCTTGGTTATACCGAGCTCAATAATTCAAATCAATTAGCACAGGATATATATGTGTGAAATTATGTCACATGATTACTTATGAATATTCATTTGAAGACCACAACGAAATGAATTCTATGTACATATATGGTGTGTTCCCAATTCGAGGGTGATGACATCAAAATGTATATGTTCGTCATATTTTTCGAGGTGTGGGGGATATGAAGATTTAAAGCATGATAGTAGCATTTTGTCGGGAATTAAATTCCCAAAGTCAGATAATTTATTTGCACACAGATTTTAGAAAATGTTTTGCATGTAAGAAATAAACAAAACAACAAATATATAAATAAAAGTTTTCCAGATTTATGTGCCTTTGAACGAAATAAATATTTTCAGAAAGTTTAACAGATGTATTGATTTTAACTTGGCTATGTACATAGCACGTGTCTTGGCACTGCACTATACAGGTAGTACTCAATATTGTAAAGTAAAATAACCTATATATATTGTGATCGTTGTATGGATTGCTTGTTTGTTGGATGATGTTTAACGCCACTTTCAACAATATTTCAGTAAGATCGTGGCGGTCAGTTTTATTGGTGGAGTAAACCGGAGGACCCGGTGAAAACCACCGACCTGCCACAAGTCACTGACAAACTTTATCACATAATGTTGTGCACCTCGCCCTGATCGAGATTCGAACTCACAACATTAGTGGTGATAGGCACTGATTACATAGGTAGTTGTAGATCCAACTACAATATGATCGTTTTGTGAAATATTTGTCACGATTTAATTAATGTCACTTTCAATAAATATATCACAAAGTTGTATCGATTACAGAGACAATATAAAGATAAAAAAAGGTACAGAGACAATTTGTGATGTCCCCTTTTTACTTTTTATATACGTATACCCATCCCCTTTAAAAACAAACAATTACCAAACTGTCGGAACACTTGCATACAAGACCGCTTACTTTCCTTGCTTGGTAGAGGCATTTCAATAAAAAGTGGCAGGGTTAAATTTATTGGCCACACCCCCCTCTTTACGAAATAGTGTGGTTATGCTTTTGTTTTCCACATGTAAGTTAAATGCCAACCCTGACATGTATCTGAGTGAGCAGCTTTGTTGTAAAGAACACTGTCCTAATCTTGAAACTGAGGTTAAAGGGCCATTAGCTACGATTTTGGCCAAAAAATAACAATTGGAATGAAATGACAATAGAGAATGTATTAAACAATAACAGACAACATCCAGTCAACACTGCTGCCTGACACTGAAGAACTGCTTCATTTAAAATGGTAAATATGGTTGTTTAACATTAAAATGATACAGAATATAAAGGAAAATAAACGGACACATTTACAGTTACTGAGATTTTGGGAAAACGACAAAGTTCCTACCAAAGTCGGTGTCAGCTTGTCTTTGTCACAGTGGAAAGTCTTGTGCAGTGCTACGCAAGTGGTAGACGATTTGATCAGTCGAGCGAAAGATGAAAAACCCGTGGACTGGAGATATCATCTGGGAGAAGACGTCTACGTCATCATCAAATCCCCTCAACTGACAATTCACATCAGGAAGCACTTCGTACCTAATGGAGAATGGACATTGCATCCTACGAAGATAGGAGTGACCCTGAATCTTTACGAATGGAAAGAACTGAAAAAGACCATATCTTTATTTGCGGACAGAGTCCCAGAACTGAGGACAATGGACAATAAAGTGACTGGAGAAGATTAAATGAAAGAGCCTGAGAAACAGAACTGAGGACAATGGACAATAAAGTGACTGGAGAAGATTAAATGAAAGAGACTGAGAAACAGAACTTGAACTTAATGTAAAGTGAACAATAAAATATGAAACTTGATTTCTGTATTAGTCATAATTACACCCAAAGAGACATATTCCTCCCTCCCTCCACAACCACCACCACTGCAGCAGCAGCAACATCAATACACCCCCGAGCAGCAGCCATACTCACAGAGTAATGAAGAAGAACCTTATTATATTTTGAAAACCAACAATCCTTACACATTTTACGTTCCCGATAAATACGATCCCGATCACTTCATGCCGTGGGTCCATCCATTTACCAGTGTAATCTCGGGAGCTACCAGAAGTGGAAAATCCGTCTTTGTCAGGAGATTCGCACACCATATCCGACACATGGTGACCCCAAAACCGGATCGCATTGTGTGGTGTTATGGAGAATATCAGACTTTATACGGAATCTTAGATGGGGTGGACTTTCAACATGGATGGCCGGACTTGGACAAATACATATAACTATGTATAGAAATACCGATACAACTTGTTCCTAACAAACACTACCAAAAATAACGAACAATCATAAATGCAGTTCTACTTTTGGGACTATATTGCCATGTACGTTGTTACTGTATGCCCATTATCTAGTTCAAAAGAAAGGACAAATATTTAAAAGGTCCACTATCCCTCTTGAAGTCAGAATCTTAAAAATTGTTGCTTTAATTCGGATATTTATTATACTGTCGAACCTGTCTTTAAGGGCATCATCTCTGTATGACAAATAACTGTCTATAAAGAGCAACCTCATTTTCCACATTAATAAATAGTGTATATAATATTAACCTATATATAAAGGAAAGCTGTTCATAAAGGACACCTTTTCAGGTTCCATTGAGAGATGTTATATACAGATTTGCTGTATATCTTTCCGGCTAGTTTCCTTTCAGGTAATACTGTAGAAGAGAAAATGTTATTTTGGGGAATATTACTGTACTTTTACTGTGAAAAACCCTCCCTCCTCCCCTTCCTCCTCCAATCACAAAATCTCAGACAAAACGAAACACATTATGAAAATATCACACATTAACGTAAACATCTATGACAAAACTGTAACAAGTCAACAAAAATAGTGATTAAGATGTTGAATAAACACGAAAATTGGAGGAAGGAATCAAAAAAGTAAACGACAAAATCTCAGACAGAATGAAACACATTATGAAAATATCGAATACTAACGTAAACATCTATGACAAAACTCCAACAAGTCAACACAATAGTAATTAAGATGTTGAATAAACACGAAAATCCGAGTGAAACCTCAAAAAGTAAACGTCAAGAGCAAAAACAAAACGAATGTATGATGAACATATTGAACACGGATGCACAAAAACACAATAAAAGGACAAAATAGTGATTAAAAATTTAAAGAACATGAAAAATGTATTAAGAACTCGAATCACATCGTCAAAATTGTTAACAAAACACAAAAATGTTTTTTTCTCAAAATCCAAAGGTGATTTAGGTCATACAAATTTGGTACAACATAAGATCAATACAGGGAGTGCAGTACCAATAAGGCAATCACTCAGACGCTTACCATATGGTAAGAGACAAACAGAAAAGGAGAAAATACTTAGAATGCTTGACTTGGGCGGGGGGGGGGGGGGGGGAGCGGGGGGGGGGGGGGTGATTGAACCATTCATCTAGTTAAAAAAAAATTCAAACTAATGTTAAGTTTTTTGGAGCGTGTGGTCTCAAAAGAAGGAATTAGTACAGATCCTGATAAAGTTAAAACTGTTCAAGACTGGCCCAGACCAAAAACACCTAAGCAAATGAGGAGGCTTTCTTGGTCTTTGCTCCTATTACAGGAAATGTGTGAAAACTTTGCAATTATAGCCAGACCATTGCATAAACTGTGTGAAAAAGGCTCAATATTTCAGTGGAATGATGAATATGAACAGGCTTTTATTAGGTTAAAAGATGCGTTGACATCTCCAGGTAGGCAACACAACAATGCAGATGCATTATCACGGAGAACTTGTAAAGTTTGCTTACGTCATCAAGAGAGAAATACAGAAGGGAAGAGTAAGCCTGAATGCGCTACAACCCTAGAACAAGTCAGGGTAACAACTGGCCGTAAGCAGAGTCATTCAGTTGAGCCTAATCTAATGAATTCTGAAATTTTGAAAAAAACTGGGAACCAGAAGAAATAAGGGAATCCCAGCTAAATGACAAAAACAAATTAAATTCCTATACAACTGTATATCAGATAAAAAAGAAAAACCTAATTGGAATCAAGTTGCACCAATCAAAATCGAAGGACAGACAACACAATGGGCAAAGAAAAATGGACAAACAGCGATTGACAAAAGAATAAACAGAAAACTAAAGATCGAGTAACACAAATCTAAATAAAACCTGGGGTGTACTCGGGTGCTCTGGAAGAGTTAGCGGTTTCTGCACCACTAGTGACACCCATCGTGTTACCATAGTTACGAGCTCGGTGATACGCCATTAATTTAGTTTAAACATGTTTTATTGTCATAAATGTACAATTAGAAACAAGTTATATCAACTTAGTATATCCGCTCTATACAATAATGTTATACACATTAATGAGGAAAGGACCGGGAAGTGCTTACGACAAGTGGAACATATCTGTGGTCATTTGTGATACAGGTATTCCGTAATGGTTAACCGAGTCATGGTGGCGAGCGAAAAACTTCAACTCAACCAATAGGAAACTCTTGGTATAGTAGCTTCCTTGTTATAAATATAGTCCAAATTCTTAACATTTCAAATTTATACATGTCTGATTTGAAAAATAATACTATAATATAAAAACTACTACAAATAACTAAGTTGTCGTTCAGTGTGCTCTAGGTGGTAGAACAACAAAAAAGAAAAATAAGTAAAAGTTCATGTTAGGCCCCTTGAAGACAGTAATCCATGGTTGTGTAATTATTGATGGCGCTCCCCATGAAAATAAAAACAAATAGCGGGAAAGGGGCAGATAATCAGTGAAAGGGATCCTGAGCTATCAATTATACAATGACAAATCATGTAAAATAAACGTCATTTGGTTTCACCCGAGTAAATATAACTAAACCGTGTAAGGAATGCAGCAGACGCCATGCCACTTTTAACAAAGGACATTTTAAATATCTTGATTATCCGATAACATAAAATCAATAGATTTAGCAAACGAAAAGTTGTAAAAAATATAACGCTAATTAAATTCTTCAAAAGAAAATTCTTATTGGATTTCGAAAGAATATTGACAGTTATAGCACACGTATGCAAATATATCTGGGTTTTGTTTCCACATATTATGCATAATTTAACATTGGAGTCTGGTACGGTTGAAATCAATTTAGCAATACTTGGTATCGATCTTTGTTTGTGTATTATGTCTATATTTAAATCACCTAGGGGATGTGTAGTAAATACATTTCATACATGTGATTGAACCATTCATCTAGTTAAAAAAAAATTCAAACTAATGTTAAGTTTTTTGGAGCGTGTGGTCTCAAAAGAAGGAATTAGTACAGATCCTGATAAAGTTAAAACTGTTCAAGACTGGCCCAGACCAAAAACACCTAAGCAAATGAGGAGGCTTTCTTGGTCTTTGCTCCTATTACAGGAAATGTGTGAAAACTTTGCAATTATAGCCAGACCATTGCATAAACTGTGTGAAAAAGGCTCAATATTTCAGTGGAATGATGAATGTGAACAGGCTTTTATTAGGTTAAAAGATGCGTTGACATCTCCAGGTAGGCAACACAACAATGCAGATGCATTATCACGGAGAACTTGTAAAGTTTGCTTACGTCATCAAGAGAGAAATACAGAAGGGAAGAGTAAGCCTGAATGCGCTACAACCCTAGAACAAGTCAGGGTAACAACTGGCCGTAAGCAGAGTCATTCAGTTGAGCCTAATCTAATGAATTCTGAAATTTTGAAAAAAACTGGGAACCAGAAGAAATAAGGGAATCCCAGCTAAATGACAAAAACAAATTAAATTCCTATACAACTGTATATCAGATAAAAAAGAAAAACCTAATTGGAATCAAGTTGCACCAATCAAAATCGAAGGACAGACAACACAATGGGCAAAGAAAAATGGACAAACAGCGATTGACAAAAGAATAAACAGAAAACTAAAGATCGAGTAACACAAATCTAAATAAAACCTGGGGTGTACTCGGGTGCTCTGGAAGAGTTAGCGGTTTCTGCACCACTAGTGACACCCATCGTGTTACCATAGTTACGAGCTCGGTGATACGCCATTAATTTAGTTTAAACATGTTTTATTGTCATAAATGTACAATTAGAAACAAGTTATATCAACTTAGTATATCCGCTCTATACAATAATGTTATACACATTAATGAGGAAAGGACCGGGAAGTGCTTACGACAAGTGGAACATATCTGTGGTCATTTGTGATACAGGTATTCCGTAATGGTTAACCGAGTCATGGTGGCGAGCGAAAAACTTCAACTCAACCAATAGGAAACTCTTGGTATAGTAGCTTCCTTGTTATAAATATAGTCCAAATTCTTAACATTTCAAATTTATACATGTCTGATTTGAAAAATAATACTATAATATAAAAACTACTACAAATAACTAAGTTGTCGTTCAGTGTGCTCTAGGTGGTAGAACAACAAAAAAGAAAAATAAGTAAAAGTTCATGTTAGGCCCCTTGAAGACAGTAATCCATGGTTGTGTAATTATTGATGGCGCTCCCCATGAAAATAAAAACAAATAGCGGGAAAGGGGCAGATAATCAGTGAAAGGGATCCTGAGCTATCAATTATACAATGACAAATCATGTAAAATAAACGTCATTTGGTTTCACCCGAGTAAATATAACTAAACCGTGTAAGGAATGCAGCAGACGCCATGCCACTTTTAACAAAGGACATTTTAAATATCTTGATTATCCGATAACATAAAATCAATAGATTTAGCAAACGAAAAGTTGTAAAAAATATAACGCTAATTAAATTCTTCAAAAGAAAATTCTTATTGGATTTCGAAAGAATATTGACAGTTATAGCACACGTATGCAAATATATCTGGGTTTTGTTTCCACATATTATGCATAATTTAACATTGGAGTCTGGTACGGTTGAAATCAATTTAGCAATACTTGGTATCGATCTTTGTTTGTGTATTATGTCTATATTTAAATCACCTAGGGGATGTGTAGTAAATACATTTCATACATGTGATTGAACCATTCATCTAGTTAAAAAAAAATTCAAACTAATGTTAAGTTTTTTGGAGCGTGTGGTCTCAAAAGAAGGAATTAGTACAGATCCTGATAAAGTTAAAACTGTTCAAGACTGGCCCAGACCAAAAACACCTAAGCAAATGAGGAGGCTTTCTTGGTCTTTGCTCCTATTACAGGAAATGTGTGAAAACTTTGCAATTATAGCCAGACCATTGCATAAACTGTGTGAAAAAGGCTCAATATTTCAGTGGAATGATGAATGTGAACAGGCTTTTATTAGGTTAAAAGATGCGTTGACATCTCCAGGTAGGCAACACAACAATGCAGATGCATTATCACGGAGAACTTGTAAAGTTTGCTTACGTCATCAAGAGAGAAATACAGAAGGGAAGAGTAAGCCTGAATGCGCTACAACCCTAGAACAAGTCAGGGTAACAACTGGCCGTAAGCAGAGTCATTCAGTTGAGCCTAATCTAATGAATTCTGAAATTTTGAAAAAAACTGGGAACCAGAAGAAATAAGGGAATCCCAGCTAAATGACAAAAACAAATTAAATTCCTATACAACTGTATATCAGATAAAAAAGAAAAACCTAATTGGAATCAAGTTGCACCAATCAAAATCGAAGGACAGACAACACAATGGGCAAAGAAAAATGGACAAACAGCGATTGACAAAAGAATAAACAGAAAAC
Organism: Bathymodiolus brooksi; assembly: GCA_963680875.1. Taxonomy (NCBI): domain Eukaryota; kingdom Metazoa; phylum Mollusca; class Bivalvia; order Mytilida; family Modiolidae; genus Bathymodiolus; species Bathymodiolus brooksi. The sequence goes on from OY804583.1 coordinate 63,983,670, forward strand.
TAAAGATCGAGTAACACAAATCTAAATAAAACCTGGGGTGTACTCGGGTGCTCTGGAAGAGTTAGCGGTTTCTGCACCACTAGTGACACCCATCGTGTTACCATAGTTACGAGCTCGGTGATACGCCATTAATTTAGTTTAAACATGTTTTATTGTCATAAATGTACAATTAGAAACAAGTTATATCAACTTAGTATATCCGCTCTATACAATAATGTTATACACATTAATGAGGAAAGGACCGGGAAGTGCTTACGACACGTGGAACATATCTGTGGTCATTTGTGATACAGGTATTCCGTAATGGTTAACCGAGTCATGGTGGCGAGCGAAAAACTTCAACTCAACCAATAGGAAACTCTTGGTATAGTAGCTTCCTTGTTATAAATATAGTCCAAATTCTTAACATTTCAAATTTATACATGTCTGATTTGAAAAATAATACTATAATATAAAAACTACTACAAATAACTAAGTTGTCGTTCAGTGTGCTCTAGGTGGTAGAACAACAAAAAAGAAAAATAAGTAAAAGTTCATGTTAGGCCCCTTGAAGACAGTAATCCATGGTTGTGTAATTATTGATGGCGCTCCCCATGAAAATAAAAACAAATAGCGGGAAAGGGGCAGATAATCAGTGAAAGGGATCCTGAGCTATCAATTATACAATGACAAATCATGTAAAATAAACGTCATTTGGTTTCACCCGAGTAAATATAACTAAACCGTGTAAGGAATGCAGCAGACGCCATGCCACTTTTAACAAAGGACATTTTAAATATCTTGATTATCCGATAACATAAAATCAATAGATTTAGCAAACGAAAAGTTGTAAAAAATATAACGCTAATTAAATTCTTCAAAAGAAAATTCTTATTGGATTTCGAAAGAATATTGACAGTTATAGCACACGTATGCAAATATATCTGGGTTTTGTTTCCACATATTATGCATAATTTAACATTGGAGTCTGGTACGGTTGAAATCAATTTAGCAATACTTGGTATCGATCTTTGTTTGTGTATTATGTCTATATTTAAATCACCTAGGGGATGTGTAGTAAATACATTTCATTCATGTTTCCACTTGTCTGATCATTGGAGCGTAAGTTTAAATGCCGCACTTGTTATGGCTTCTTTTATGATGGGTTAAAACATATAGTTATATTTTCTCTGTTAATCTTGACTGCCATTTACATCTTACAATATAGTGATGAATTATGCGGGTGCATTGTTGTAACAGATTGGAGGTTTAATCTCTTTTTGATTACTTCACGTATTGAATACCCACTTCACTGGCACGCGTATGAATAATTAAACGCGGGGCCTCTTTAGAAAACCAATATAAATATAATGTTGCACGATAGACCTTAATTAAAAATCCATCTTATAAAATAATACAATTTTGCAGTGGTGTGGTAATATATTCAGTGTGTAATTGTTTGTATTAAAGTATGCATAATTATTGGTAATTAAAATACGGTGTTAAAACCCATATGAATGGTACAATACTTAGAATAATAGAATAATAATTAGAGGTCTTTTATTAAGCAGCACAAAACTATGTAAATTTACTCCGTTTGGAATACTTCATTATCGATTGAGACAGGTGTTCCTGTAAGAGCCGTAATTAGTCATGGATTCAAAAAATGGTTTAACATAGGGGGGTAATAGCGCTATAGTGACCCGATACAGGTTGGATTCAAAAATCCATTGTTCTTACCTAGAATCTAGAGGAGTTACGGAAAAAACCGACGGGAAATACTGGTACAAAAACGAGGGAAATATGGATAAAAAACGCGGGAAAGTATCTCCCTTTCATTTCCGGTTCACGACTTCCGGTGACGTTATTTCCGATCGCGCATGCGCACACGATCACTTCCGGCACCACCACACAGCAGCAGCCGCCTCCGCCGCAATAGCGCTGACATTCCACCCAAAACACGAAAAACGTAAGCAGAAAACGTTAGCAAAACGAACAAATAGCCATTAAAAAGTTAAATAAACACAAAACACGAGATCAAAACTGAAATCATAACGTGAAAACGTGATTAAAACGTGAAACACGCGCAATCAATACGACAACAACTCGTACAGAGCCGTCATTTGAGGAGGATCAGGAGGGGAAAATGGTTTAACATAGGAGTCAATAGCGCTATACGGACCCGATACACTACTCTCGTGACTGTTCAATGTTATTTTTACACGTGATGTAAACTGAATTTATATTCTCTCTCACTTCGTTAGTCCGAATATAAAGTAATTATATTCTAATGGCAAATATATAACTATACAATATATAGGAGTGATACTCGCTATATAACGAATAAACTTGTCTCTCTTGGTTATAGCGAGCTCAATAATCAAATCAATTAGCACAGGATATATATGTGTGAAATTATGTCACATGATTACAATGAATATTCATTTGAAGACCACAACGAAATGAATTCTATGTACATATATGGTGTGTTCCCATTTCGAGGGTGATGCCATCAAAATGTATATGTTCGTCATATTTTTCGAGGTGTGGGGGATAGTAGCATTTTGTCGGGAATGAAATTCCCAGTGAGATAATTTATTTGCACACAGATTTTAGAAAATGTTTTGCATGTTAAAAAAAAAACAACAACAAAAAATAGAAATTAAAGTTTTCTAGATTTATATACCTTTGAACGAAATAAATATTTTCAGTAAGTTTAACAGATGTAATGATTTTAACTTGATTATGTACATAGCACGTGTCTTGGCACTGTACTATACAGGTAGTACTCAATATTGTAATGTAAAATAACCTATATATATTGTGATCGTTGTATGGATTGCTTGTTTGTTGAATGATGTTTAACGCCACTTTCAACAATATTTCAGTAAGATCGTGGCGGTCAGTTTTATTGGTGGAGTAAACCGGAGGACCCGGTGAAAATCACCGACCTGCCACAAGTCACTGACAAACTTTATCACATAATGTTGTACACCTCGCCCTGATCGAGATTCTAACTCGCAACATTAGTGGTGATAGGCACTGATTACATAGGTAGTTGTAGATCTAACTACAATATGATCGTTTTGTGAAATATTGGTCACGATTTAATTAATGTCACTTTCAATAAATATATCACAAAGTTGTATCGATTACAGAGACAACATAAAGATAAAAAAAAAGGTACAGCGACAATTTGTGATGTCCCCTTTTTACTTTTTATATACGTATACCCATCCCCTTTAAAAACAAACAATTACCAAACTGTCGGAACACTTACATACAAGACCGCTTACTTTCCTTGCTTGGTAGAGGCATTTCAATAAAAAGTGGCAGGGTTAAATTTATTGGCCCCCCCCCCTTCTTTACCAAATAGGGTGGTTATGCTTTTGTTTTCCACATGTAAGTTAAATGCCAACCCTGACATATATCTGAGTAAGCAGCTTTGTTGTAAAGAACACTGTCCTAATCTTGAAACTGAGGTTAAAGGGCCATTAGCTACGATTTTGACCAAACAATTATATGTTTTGGAAATTGGTAAATAGATTTAAAATGATGAAATAAATGTAAATATTTCACATTAAACCGCTTATCGAACCATTTGTCTCCTCTTCAGAACGGAACTTACCATCGATTAGTTATTTCCTTGCAAGCAAATAATTTGACCTCGCTTTTTCCGTATGCAACTGACCTTACTAGTGACAGGTAAAAACGAATAATTTGTATTTTGTCGCTTATTAACTGCAAACTTGCAAGGTTCTTTGTCCGTAATTAATACCGACTAAAAGCTGATTCACAAAAAAATAAGAAATAAGTGCATTGTTGTACTGATTTGATGACGATTCGACAAACTCTGTAAACAATGTCGATAACTACTAAGATGGCGTCCATTTCTTGATCGATCTCAAAACACGAGCAGTTGCACGATTTCCCCCCCCCCCCCCCGACACTGTACATATGATAAGGTGAGAAGAATAAAGCATGTACATTATTGTATATACCAGTAGGTATACATGACACTGTTCATATGATAAGGTGAGAAGAATAAAGCATGTACATTATTTTATATACCAGTAGGTATACATGACACTGTACACATGATAAGGTGAGAAGAATAAAGCATGTACATCATTGTATATAAAAGTAGGTATACATGACATGGTACATATGATAAGGTGAGAAGAATAAAGCATATACATTATTGTATATACTAGTAGGTATACATGACATAGTACATATGATAAGGTGAGAAGAATAAAGCATGTACATTATTGTATATACTAGTAGGTATACAGGACAATGTACATCTGATAAGGTCTGAAGAATAAAGCATGTAGATTATTGTATATACTAGTAGGTATACATGACATGGAACATATGATAAGGTGAGAAGAATAAAGCATGTACATTATTGTATCTACCAGTAGGTATACATGACACTGTACCTATGATAAGGTAAGAAGAATAAAGCATGTACATTATTGTATATACCAATAGTTATACATGATATGGTACATATTATAAGGTGAGAAGAATAAAGCATGTACATTATTGAATATACTAGTAGGTATGCATGACACTGTACATATGATAAGAGGAGAAGAATAAAGCATATACATTATTTTATATACCAGTAGGTATAAAGGACACTGTACATATGATAAGGTGAGAAGAATAAAGCACATACATTATTGTATTTACCAGTAGGTATACATGACATGGTACATATGATAAGGTGAGAAGAATAAAGCATGTACATTATTGTATATAGCAGTAGGTATACATGACACTGTACATATGATAAGAGGAGAAGAATAATGCATATACATTATTGTATATACCAGTAGGCATACATGACATGGTTCATATGATAAGATGAGAAGAATAAAGCATGTACACTATTGTATATACTAGTAGGTATACATGACATGGTACATATGATAAGGTGAGAAGAATAAAGCATGTACATTATTGTATATACCAGTAGATATACAGGATACTGTACATATGATAAGGTGAGAAGAATAAAGCATATACATTATTATATATACCAGTAGATATACATGACACTGTACATATGATAAGGTCAGAATAATAAAGCATGAACATTATTGTATATACTAGTAGGTATACATGCCTTGGTACACATGATGAGATGAGAAGAATAAAGCATGTACATTATTGTACATACCAGTAGGTATACATGACACTGTACATATCATAAAGTTTGAAGAATATAGCATGTACATTATAGTATATACTAGTAGGTATACATGACACTGTACATATGATAAGGTGAGAAGAATAAAGCATATACATTATTGTATATACCAGTAGGTATACATGACATGGTACATATGATAAGGTGAGAAGAATAAAGCATGTACATTATTGTATATACCAGTAGGTATACATGACATGGTACATATGATAAGGTGAGAAGAATAAAGCATGTACATTATTTTATATACTAGTAGGTATACATGAAACTGTACATATGATAAGGTCAGAAGAATAAATCATGTACATTTTTGTATATACCAGTAGGTTTACATGACATGGTACATATGATAAGATGAGAAGAATAAAGCATATACATTATTGTATATACCAGTAGGCATACAACGCACTGTACATATGATAAGGTGAGAAGAATAAAGCATGTACATTATTTTATATACCAGTAGGTATACATGACACTGAACATACGATAAGGTGAGAAGAATAAAGCATGTACATTATTGTATATACTAGTAGGTATACATGACACTGTACATATGATAAGGTGAAAAGAATAAAGCATGTACATTATTGTATATACCAGTAGGTATACATGACACTGTACATATGATAAGGTCAGAAGAATAAAGCATGTACAGTATTGTATATACCAGTAGGTATACATGACATGGTATATATGATAAGGTGAGAAGAATAAAGCATGTACATTATTGTATATACTAGTAGGTATACATGACACTGTACATATGATAAGGTGAGAAAAATAAAGCATGTACATTATTGTATATACCAGTAGGTATACATGACACTGTACATATGATAAGGTCAGAAGAATAAAGCATGTACATTATTGTACATACCAGTAGGTATACATGACATGGTATATATGATAAGGTGAGAAGAATAAAGCATGTACATTATTGTATATACTAGTAGGTATACATGACATGGTACATATGATAAGATGAGAAGAATAAAGCATGTACATTATTGTTTATACCAGTAGGTATACATGACACTGTACATATGATATTTAAGGTAAGCAGAATAAAGCATGTACATTATTGTATATACCTGTAGGTATACATCACACTGTACATATGATAAGGTGGGAAGAATAAAGCATTTAGACTATTGTATATACTAGTAGGGATACATGACACTGTACATATGATAATGTGAGAAGAATAAACATGAACATTATTGTATATACCAGTAGGCATACATGACATAGTACATATGATAATGTGAGAGGAATAAAGCATGTACATTATTGTATATACCAGTAGGTATACATGACATGGTATATATGATAAGGTGAGAAGAATAAAGCATGTACATTATTGTATATACTAGTAGGTATACAGGACAATGTACATCTGATAAGGTCTGAAGAATAAAGCATGTAGATCATTGTATATACTAGTAGGTATACATGACATGGAATATATATGATAAGGTGAGAAGAATAAAGCATGTACATTATTGTATCTACCAGTAGGTATACATGACACTGTACCTATGATAAGGTCAGAAGAATAAAGCATGTACATTATTGTATATACCAGTAGTTATACATTATATGGTACATATTATAAGGTGAGAAGAATAAAGCATGTACATTATTGAATATACTAGTAGGTATACATGACACTGTACATATGACAAGAGGAGAAGAATAAAGCATATACATTATTTTATATACCAGTAGGTATACAGGACACTGTACATATGATAAGGTGAGAAGAATAAAGCACATACATTATTGTATATACCAGTAGGTATACATGACATGGTACATATGATAAGGTGAGAAGAATAAAGCATGTACATTATTGTATATAGCAGTAGGTATACATGACACTGTACATATGATAAGAGGAGAAGAATAATGCATATACATTATTATATATACCAGTAGGCATACATGACATGGTTCATATGATAAGATGAGAAGAATAAAGCATGTACACTATTGTATATACTAGTAGGTATACATGACATGGTACATATGATAAGGTGAGAAGAATAAAGCATGTACATTATTGTATATACCAGTAGATATACAGGATACTGTACATATGATAAGGTGAGAAGAATAAAGCATATACATTATTATATATACCAGTAGATATACATGACACTGTACATATGATAAGGACAGAATAATAAAGCATGAACATTATTGTATATACTAGTAGGTATACATGCCTTGGTACACATAATGAGATGAGAAGAATAAAGCATGTACATTATTGTACATACCAGTAGGTATACATGACACTGTACATATCATAAAGTTTGAAAAATATAGCATGTACATTATAGTATATACTAGTAGGTATGCATGACACTGTACATATGATAAGGTGAGAAGAATAAAGCATATACATTATTGCATATACCAGTAGGTATACATGACATGGTACATATGATAAGGTGAGAAGAATAAAGCATGTACATTATTGTATATACCAGTAGGTATACATGACATGGTACATATGATAAGGTGAGAAGAATAAAGCATGTACATTATTGTATATACTAGTAGGTATACATGAAACTGTACATATGTTAAGGTCAGAAGAATAAATCATGTACATTTTTGTATATACCAGTAGGTTTACATGACATGGTACATATGATAAGATGAGAAGAATAAAGCATATACATTATTGTATATACCAGTAGGCATACAACGCACTGTACATATGATAAGGTGAGAAGAATAAAGCATGTACATTATTTTATTTACCAGTAGGTATACATGACACTGTACATACGATAAGGTGAGAAGAATAAAGCATGTACATTATTGTATATACTAGTAGGTATACATGACACTGTACATATGATAAGGTGAGAAGAATAAAGCATGTACATTATTGTATATACCAGTAGGTATACATGACACTGTACATATGATAAGGTCAGAAGAATAAAGCATGTACAGTATTGTATATACCAGTAGGTATACATGACATGGTATATATGATAAGGTGAGAAGAATAAAGCATGTACATTATTGTATATACTAGTAGGTATACATGACACTGTACATATGATAAGGTGAGAAAAATAAAGCATGTACATTATTGTATATACCAGTAGGTATACATGACACTGTACATATGATAAGGTCAGAAGAATAAAGCATGTACATTATTGTATATACCAGTAGGTATACATGACATGGTATATATGATAAGGTGAGAAGAATAAAGCATGTACATTATTGTATATACTAGTAGGTATACATGACATGGTACATATGATAAGATGAGAAGAATAAAGCATGTACATTATTGTTTATACCAATAGGTATACATGACACTGTACATATGATATTTAAGGTAAGCAGAATAAAGCATGTACATTATTGTATATACCAGTAGGTATACATCACACTGTACATATGATAAAGTGGGAAGAATAAAGCATTTAGACTATTGTATATACTAGTAGGTATACATGACACTGTACATATGATAATGTGAGAAGAATAAACATGAACATTATTGTATATACCAGTAGGCATACATGACATAGTACATATGATAATGTGAGAGGAATAAAGCATGTACATTATTGTATATACCAGTAGGTATACAAGACATGGTATATATGATAAGGTGAGAAGAATAAAGCATGTACATTATTGTATATACTAGTAGGTATACAGGACAATGTACATCTGATAAGGTCTGAAGAATAAAGCATGTAGATTATTGTATATACTAGTAGGTATACATGACATGGAACATATGATAAGGTGAGAAGAATAAAGCATGTACATTATTGTATCTACCAGTAGGTATACATGACACTGTACCTATGATAAGGTCAGAAGAATAAAGCATGTACATTATTGTATATACCAGTAGTTATACATGATATGGTACATATTATAAGGTGAGAAGAATAAAGCATGTACATTATTGAATATACTAGTAGGTATACATGACACTGTACATATGACAAGAGGAGAAGAATAAAGCATATACATTATTTTATATACCAGTAGGTATACAGGACACTGTACATATGATAAGGTGAGAAGAATAAAGCACATACATTATTGTATATACCAGTAGGTATACATGACATGGTACATATGATAAGGTGAGAAGAATAAAGCATGTACATTATTGTATATAGCAGTAGGTATACATGACACTGTACATATGATAAGAGGAGAAGAATAATGCATATACATTATTGTATATACCAGTAGGCATACATGACATGGTTCATATGATAAGATGAGAAGAATAAAGCATGTACACTATTGTATATACTAGTAGGTATACATGACATGGTACATATGATAAGGTGAAAAGAATAAAGCATGTACATTATTGTATATACCAGTAGATATACAGGATACTGTACATATGATAAGGTGAGAAGAATAAAGCATATACATTATTATATATACCAGTAGATATACATGACACTGTACATATGATAAGGTCAGAATAATAAAGCATGAACATTATTGTATATACTAGTAGGTATACATGATGAGATGAGAAGAATAAAGCATGTACATTATTGTACATACCAGTAGGTATACATGACACTGTACATATCATAAAGTTTGAAGAATATAGCATGTACATTATAGTATATACTAGTAGGTATACATGACACTGTACATATGATAAGGTGAGAAGAATAAAGCATATACATTATTGTATATACCAGTAGGTATACATGACATGGTACATATGATAAGGTGAGAAGAATAAAGCATGTACATTATTGTATCTACCAGTAGGTATACATGACACTGTACCTAAGATAAGGTCAGAAGAATAAAGCATGTACATTATTGTATATACTAGTAGGTATACATGACACTGTACATATGATAAGGTGAGAAGAATAAAGCATGTACATTATTGTATATACCAGTAGGTATACATGACACTGTACATATGATAAGGTCAGAAGAATAAAGCATGTACAGTATTGTATATACCAGTAGGTATACATGACATGGTATATATGATAAGGTGAGAAGAATAAAGCATATACATTATTGTATATACTAGTAGGTATACATGACACTGTACATATGATAAGGTGAGAAAAATAAAGCATGTACATTATTGTATATACCAGTAGGTATACATGACACTGTACATATGATAAGGTCAGAAGAATAAAGCATGTACATTATTGTATATACCAGTAGGTATACATGACATGGTATATATGATAAGGTGAGAAGAATAAAGCATGTACATTATTGTATATACCAGTAGGTATACATGACATGGTACATATGATAAGATGAGAAGAATAAAGCATGTACATTATTGTTTATACCAATAGGTATACATGACACTGTACATATGATATTTAAGGTAAGCAGAATAAAGCATGTACATTAATGTATATACCAGTAGGTATACATCACACTGTACATATGATAAGGTGGGAAGAATAAAGCATTTAGACTATTGTATATACTAGTAGGTATACATGACACTGTACATATGATAATGTGAGAAGAATAAACATGAACATTATTGTATATACCAGTAGGCATACATGAAATAGTACATATGATAATGTGAGAGGAATAAAGCATGTACATTATTGTATATACCAGTAGGTATACATGACATGGTATATATGATAAGGTGAGAAGAATAAAGCATGTACATTATTGTATATACTAGTAGGTATACAGGACAATGTACATCTGATAAGGTCTGAAGAATAAAGCATGTAGATTATTGTATATACTAGTAGGTATACATGACATGGAACATATGATAAGGTGAGAAGAATAAAGCATGTACATTATTGTATCTACCAGTAGGTATACATGACACTGTACCTATGATAAGGTCAGAAGAATAAAGCATGTACATTATTGTATATACCAGTAGTTATACATGATATGGTACATATTATAAGGTGAGAAGAATAAAGCATGTACATTATTGAATATACTAGTAGGTATACATGACACTGTACATATGACAAGAGGAGAAGAATAAAGCATATACATTATTTTATATACCAGTAGGTATACAGGACACTGTACATATGATAAGGTGAGAAGAATAAAGCACATACATTATTGTATATACCAGTAGGTATACATGACATGGTACATATGATAAGGTGAGAAGAATAAAGCATGTACATTATTGTATATAGCAGTAGGTATACATGACACTGTACATATGATAAGAGGAGAAGAATAATGCATATACATTATTGTATATACCAGTAGGCATACATGACATGGTTCATATGATAAGATGAGAAGAATAAAGCATGTACACTATTGTATATACTAGTAGGTATACATGACATGGTACATATGATAAGGTGAGAAGAATAAAGCATGTACATTATTGTATATACCAGTAGATATACAGGATACTGTACATATGATAAGGTGAGAAGAATAAAGCATATACATTATTATATATACCAGTAGATATACATGACACTGTACATATGATAAGGTCAGAATAATAAAGCATGAACATTATTGTATATACTAGTAGGTATACATGCCTTGGTACACATGATGAGATGAGAAGAATAAAGCATGTACATTATTGTACATACCAGTAGGTATACATGACACTGTACATATCATAAAGTTTGAAGAATAAAGCATGTACATTATAGTATATACTAGTAGGTATACATGACACTGTACATATGATAAGGTGAGAAGAATAAAGCATATACATTATTGTATATACCAGTAGGTATACATGACATGGTACATATGATAAGGTGAGAAGAATAAAGCATGTACATTATTGTATCTACCAGTAGGTATACATGACACTGTACCTATGATAAGGTCAGAAGAATAAAGCATGTACATTATTGTATATACCAGTAGTTATACATGATATGGTACATATTATAAGGTGAGAAGAATAAAGCATGTACATTATTGAATATACTAGTAGGTATACATGACACTGTACATATGATAAGATGAGAAGAATAAAGCATATACATTATTTTATATACCAGTAGGTATACAGGACACTGTACATATGATAAGGTGAGAAGAATAAAGCACATACATTATTGTATATACCAGTAGGTATACATGACATGGTACATATGATAAGGTGAGAAGAATAAAGCATGTACATTATTGTATATAGCAGTAGGTATACATGACACTGTACATATGATAAGGTGAGAAGAATAAAGCATATACATTATTGTATATACCAGTAGGTATACATGACATGGTACATATGATAAGGTGAGAAGAATAAAGCATGTACATTATTGTATATACCAGTAGGTATACATGACATGGTACATATGATAAGGTGAGAAGAATAAAGCATGTACATTATTGTATATACTAGTAGGTATACATGAAATTGTACATATGATAAGGTCAGAAGAATAAATCATGTACATTTTTGTATATACCAGTAGGTTTACATGACATGGTACATATGATAAGATGAGAAGAATAAAGCATATACATTATTGTATATACCAGTAGGCATACAACGCACTGTACATATGATAAGGTGAGAAGAATAAAGCATGTACATTATTTTATATACCAGTAGGTATACATGACACTGAACATACGATAAGGTGAGAAGAATAAAGCATGTACATTATTGTATATACTAGTAGGTATACATGACACTGTACATATGATAAGGTGAAAAGAATAAAGCATGTACATTATTGTATATACCAGTAGGTATACATGACACTGTACATATGATAAGGTCAGAAGAATAAAGCATGTACAGTATTGTATATACCAGTAGGTATACATGACATGGTATATATGATAAGGTGAGAAGAATAAAGCATGTACATTATTGTATATACTAGTAGGTATACATGACACTGTACATATGATAAGGTGAGAAAAATAAAGCATGTACATTATTGTATATACCAGCAGGTATACATGACACTGTACATATGATAAGGTCAGAAGAATAAAGCATGTACATTATTGTACATACCAGTAGGTATACATGACATGGTATATATGATAAGGTGAGAAGAATAAAGCATGTACATTATTGTATATACTAGTAGGTATACATGACATGGTACATATGATAAGATGAGAAGAATAAAGCATGTACATTATTGTTTATACCAGTAGGTATACATGACACTGTACATATGATATTTAAGGTAAGCAGAATAAAGCATGTACATTATTGTATATACCTGTAGGTATACATCACACTGTACATATGATAAGGTGGGAAGAATACAGCATTTAGACTATTGTATATACTAGTAGGGATACATGACACTGTACATATGATAATGTGAGAAGAATAAACATGAACATTATTGTATATACCAGTAGGCATACATGACATAGTACATATGATAATGTGAGAGGAATAAAGCATGTACATTATTGTATATACCAGTAGGTATACATGACATGGTATATATGATAAGGTGAGAAGAATAAAGCATGTACATTATTGTATATACTAGTAGGTATACAGGACAATGTACATCTGATAAGGTCTGAAGAATAAAGCATGTAGATTATTGTATATACTAGTAGGTATACATGACATGGAACATATGATAAGGTGAGAAGAATAAAGCATGTACATTATTGTATCTACCAGTAGGTATACATGACACTGTACCTATGATAAGGTCAGAAGAATAAAGCATGTACATTATTGTATATACCAGTAGTTATACATTATATGGTACATATTATAAGGTGAGAAGAATAAAGCATGTACATTATTGAATATACTAGTAGGTATACATGACACTGTACATATGACAAGAGGAGAAGAATAAAGCATATACATTATTTTATATACCAGTAGGTATACAGGACACTGTACATATGATAAGGTGAGAAGAATAAAGCACATACATTATTGTATATACCAGTAGGTATACATGACATGGTACATATGATAAGGTGAGAAGAATAAAGCATGTACATTATTGTATATAGCAGTAGGTATACATGACACTGTACATATGATAAGAGGAGAAGAATAATGCATATACATTATTATATATACCAGTAGGCATACATGACATGGTTCATATGATAAGATGAGAAGAATAAAGCATGTACACTATTGTATATACTAGTAGGTATACATGACATGGTACATATGATAAGGTGAGAAGAATAAAGCATGTACATTATTGTATATACCAGTAGATATACAGGATACTGTACATATGATAAGGTGAGAAGAATAAAGCATATACATTATTATATATACCAGTAGATATACATGACACTGTACATATGATAAGGACAGAATAATAAAGCATGAACATTATTGTATATACTAGTAGGTATACATGCCTTGGTACACATGATGAGATGAGAAGAATAAAGCATGTACATTATTGTACATTCCAGTAGGTATACATGACACTGTACATATCATAAAGTTTGAAGAATATAGCATGTACATTATAGTATATACTAGTAGGTATGCATGACACTGTACATATGATAAGGTGAGAAGAATAAAGCATATACATTATTGCATATACCAGTAGGTATACATGACATGGTACATATGATAAGGTGAGAAGAATAAAGCATGTACATTATTGTATATACCAGTAGGTATACATGACATGGTACATATGATAAGGTGAGAAGAATAAAGCATGTACATTATTGTATATACTAGTAGGTATACATGAAACTGTACATATGTTAAGGTCAGAAGAATAAATCATGTACATTTTTGTATATACCAGTAGGTTTACATGACATGGTACATATGATAAGATGAGAAGAATAAAGCATATACATTATTGTATATACCAGTAGGCATACAACGCACTGTACATATGATAAGGTGAGAAGAATAAAGCATGTACATTATTTTATTTACCAGTAGGTATACATGACACTGTACATACGATAAGGTGAGAAGAATAAAGCATGTACATTATTGTATATACTAGTAGGTATACATGACACTGTACATATGATAAGGTGAGAAGAATAAAGCATGTACATTATTGTATATACCAGTAGGTATACATGACACTGTACATATGATAAGGTCAGAAGAATAAAGCATGTACAGTATTGTATATACCAGTAGGTATACATGACATGGTATATATGATAAGGTGAGAAGAATAAAGCATGTACATTATTGTATATACTAGTAGGTATACATGACACTGTACATATGATAAGGTGAGAAAAATAAAGCATGTACATTATTGTATATACCAGTAGGTATACATGACACTGTACATATGATAAGGTCAGAAGAATAAATCATGTACATTATTGTATATACCAGTAGGTATACATGACATGGTATATATGATAAGGTGAGAAGAATAAAGCATGTACATTATTGTATATACTAGTAGGTATACATGACATGGTACATATGATAAGATGAGAAGAATAAAGCATGTACATTATTGTTTATACCAATAGGTATACATGACACTGTACATATGATATTTAAGGTAAGCAGAATAAAGCATGTACATTATTGTATATACCAGTAGGTATACATCACACTGTACATATGATAAAGTGGGAAGAATAAAGCATTTAGACTATTGTATATACTAGTAGGTATACATGACACTGTACATATGATAATGTGAGAAGAATAAACATGAACATTATTGTATATACCAGTAGGCATACATGACATAGTACATATGATAATGTGGGAGGAATAAAGCATGTACATTATTGTATATACCAGTAGGTATACATGACATGGTATATATGATAAGGTGAGAAGAATAAAGCATGTACATTATTGTATATACTAGTAGGTATACAGGACAATGTACATCTGATAAGGTCTGAAGAATAAAGCATGTAGATTATTGTATATACTAGTAGGTATACATGACATGGAACATATGATAAGGTGAGAAGAATAAAGCATGTACATTATTGTATCTACCAGTAGGTATACATGACACTGTACCTATGATAAGGTCAGAAGAATAAAGCATGTACATTATTGTATATACCAGTAGTTATACATGACATGGTATATATGATAAGGTGAGAAGAATAAAGCATGTACATTATTGTATATACCAGTAGGTATACAGGACAATGTACATCTGATAAGGTCTGAAGAATAAAGCATGTAGATTATTGTATATACTAGTAGGTATACATGACATGGAACATATGATAAGGTGAGAAGAATAAAGCATGTACATTATTGTATCTACCAGTAGGTATACATG
Organism: Bathymodiolus brooksi; assembly: GCA_963680875.1. Classification (NCBI taxonomy): domain Eukaryota; kingdom Metazoa; phylum Mollusca; class Bivalvia; order Mytilida; family Modiolidae; genus Bathymodiolus; species Bathymodiolus brooksi. The sequence goes on from OY804583.1 coordinate 64,000,128, forward strand.
ACACTGTACCTATGATAAGGTCAGAAGAATAAAGCATGTACATTATTGTATATACCAGTAGTTATACATGATATGGTACATATTATAAGGTGAGAAGAATAAAGCATGTACATTATTGAATATACTAGTAGGTATACATGACACTGTACATATGACAAGAGGAGAAGAATAAAGCATATACATTATTTTATATACCAGTAGGTATACAGGACACTGTACATATGATAAGGTGAGAAGAATAAAGCACATACATTATTGTATATACCAGTAGGTATACATGACATGGTACATATGATAAGGTGAGAAGAATAAAGCATGTACATTATTGTATATAGCAGTAGGTATACATGACACTGTACATATGATAAGAGGAGAAGAATAATGCATATACATTATTGTATATACCAGTAGGCATACATGACATGGTTCATATGATAAGATGAGAAGAATAAAGCATGTACACTATTGTATATACTAGTAGGTATACATGACATGGTACATATGATAAGGTGAGAAGAATAAAGCATGTACATTATTGTATATACCAGTAGATATACAGGATACTGTACATATGATAAGGTGAGAAGAATAAAGCATATACATTATTATATATACCAGTAGATATACATGACACTGTACATATGATAAGGTCAGAATAATAAAGCATGAACATTATTGTATATACTAGTAGGTATACATGCCTTGGTACACATGATGAGATGAGAAGAATAAAGCATGTACATTATTGTACATACCAGTAGGTATACATGACACTGTACATATCATAAAGTTTGAAGAATATAGCATGTACATTATAGTATATACTAGTAGGTATACATGACACTGTACATATGATAAGGTGAGAAGAATAAAGCATATACATTATTGTATATACCAGTAGGTATACATGACATGGTACATATGATAAGGTGAGAAGAATAAAGCATGTACATTATTGTATCTACCAGTAGGTATACATGACACTGTACCTATGATAAGGTCAGAAGAATAAAGCATGTACATTATTGTATATACTAGTAGGTATACATGACACTGTACATATGATAAGGTGAGAAGAATAAAGCATGTACATTATTGTATATACCAGTAGGTATACATGACACTGTACATATGATAAGGTCAGAAGAATAAAGCATGTACAGTATTGTATATACCAGTAGGTATACATGACATGGTATATATGATAAGGTGAGAAGAATAAAGCATATACATTATTGTATATACTAGTAGGTATACATGACACTGTACATATGATAAGGTGAGAAAAATAAAGCATGTACATTATTGTATATACCAGTAGGTATACATGACACTGTACATATGATAAGGTCAGAAGAATAAAGCATGTACAGTATTGTATATACCAGTAGGTATACATGACATGGTATATATGATAAGGTGAGAAGAATAAAGCATGTACATTATTGTATATACTAGTAGGTATACATGACATGGTACATATGATAAGATGAGAAGAATAAAGCATGTACATTATTGTTTATACCAATAGGTATACATGACACTGTACATATGATATTTAAGGTAAGCAGAATAAAGCATGTACATTATTGTATATACCAGTAGGTATACATCACACTGTACATATGATAAGGTGGGAAGAATAAAGCATTTAGACTATTGTATATACTAGTAGGTATACATGACACTGTACATATGATAATGTGAGAAGAATAAACATGAACATTATTGTATATACCAGTAGGCATACATGAAATAGTACATATGATAATGTGAGAGGAATAAAGCATGTACATTATTGTATATACCAGTAGGTATACATGACATGGTATATATGATAAGGTGAGAAGAATAAAGCATGTACATTATTGTATATACTAGTAGGTATACAGGACAATGTACATCTGATAAGGTCTGAAGAATAAAGCATGTAGATTATTGTATATACTAGTAGGTATACATGACATGGAACATATGATAAGGTGAGAAGAATAAAGCATGTACATTATTGTATCTACCAGTAGGTATACATGACACTGTACCTATGATAAGGTCAGAAGAATAAAGCATGTACATTATTGTATATACCAGTAGTTATACATGATATGGTACATATTATAAGGTGAGAAGAATAAAGCATGTACATTATTGAATATACTAGTAGGTATACATGACACTGTACATATGACAAGAGGAGAAGAATAAAGCATATACATTATTTTATATACCAGTAGGTATACAGGACACTGTACATATGATAAGGTGAGAAGAATAAAGCACATACATTATTGTATATACCAGTAGGTATACATGACATGGTACATATGATAAGGTGAGAAGAATAAAGCATGTACATTATTGTATATAGCAGTAGGTATACATGACACTGTACATATGATAAGAGGAGAAGAATAATGCATATACATTATTGTATATACCAGTAGGCATACATGACATGGTTCATATGATAAGATGAGAAGAATAAAGCATGTACACTATTGTATATACTAGTAGGTATACATGACATGGTACATATGATAAGGTGAGAAGAATAAAGCATGTACATTATTGTATATACCAGTAGATATACAGGATACTGTACATATGATAAGGTGAGAAGAATAAAGCATATACATTATTATATATACCAGTAGATATACATGACACTGTACATATGATAAGGTCAGAATAATAAAGCATGAACATTATTGTATATACTAGTAGGTATACATGCCTTGGTACACATGATGAGATGAGAAGAATAAAGCATGTACATTATTGTACATACCAGTAGGTATACATGACACTGTACATATCATAAAGTTTGAAGAATATAGCATGTACATTATAGTATATACTAGTAGGTATACATGACACTGTACATATGATAAGGTGAGAAGAATAAAGCATATACATTATTGTATATACCAGTAGGTATACATGACATGGTACATATGATAAGGTGAGAAGAATAAAGCATGTACATTATTGTATCTACCAGTAGGTATACATGACACTGTACCTATGATAAGGTCAGAAGAATAAAGCATGTACATTATTGTATATACCAGTAGTTATACATGATATGGTACATATTATAAGGTGAGAAGAATAAAGCATGTACATTATTGAATATACTAGTAGGTATACATGACACTGTACATATGATAAGAGGAGAAGAATAAAGCATATACATTATTTTATATACCAGTAGGTATACAGGACACTGTACATATGATAAGGTGAGAAGAATAAAGCACATACATTATTGTATATACCAGTAGGTATACATGACATGGTACATATGATAAGGTGAGAAGAATAAAGCATGTACATTATTGTATATAGCAGTAGGTATACATGACACTGTACATATGATAAGAGGAGAAGAATAATGCATATACATTATTGTATATACCAGTAGGCATACATGACATGGTTCATATGATAAGATGAGAAGAATAAAGCATGTACACTATTGTATATACTAGTAGGTATACATGACATGGTACATATGATAAGGTGAGAAGAATAAAGCATGTACATTATTGTATATACCAGTAGATATACAGGATACTGTACATATGATAAGGTGAGAAGAATAAAGCATATACATTATTATATATACCAGTAGATATACATGACACTGTACATATGATAAGGTCAGAATAATAAAGCATGAACATTATTGTATATACTAGTAGGTATACATGCCTTGGTACACATGATGAGATGAGAAGAATAAAGCATGTACATTATTGTACATACCAGTAGGTATACATGACACTGTACATATCATAAAGTTTGAAGAATATAGCATGTACATTATAGTATATACTAGTAGGTATACATGACACTGTACATATGATAAGGTCAGAAGAATAAAGCATATACATTATTGTATATACCAGTAGGTATACATGACATGGTACATATGATAAGGTGAGAAGAATAAAGCATGTACATTATTGTATATACCAGTAGGTATACATGACATGGTACATATGATAAGGTGAGAAGAATAAAGCATGTACATTATTGTATATACTAGTAGGTATACATGAAACTGTACATATGTTAAGGTCAGAAGAATAAATCATGTACATTTTTGTATATACCAGTAGGTTTACATGACATGGTACATATGATAAGATGAGAAGAATAAAGCATATACATTATTGTATATACCAGTAGGCATACAACACACTGTACATATGATAAGGTGAGAAGAATAAAGCATGTACATTATTTTATTTACCAGTAGGTATACATGACACTGTACATACGATAAGGTGAGAAGAATAAAGCATGTACATTATTGTATATACTAGTAGGTATACATGACACTGTACATATGATAAGGTGAGAAGAATAAAGCATGTACATTATTGTATATACCAGTAGGTATACATGACACTGTACATATGATAAGGTCAGAAGAATAAAGCATGTACAGTATTGTATATACCAGTAGGTATACATGACATGGTATATATGATAAGGTGAGAAGAATAAAGCATGTACATTATTGTATATACTAGTAGGTAAACATGACACTGTACATATGATAAGGTGAGAAAAATAAAGCATGTACATTATTGTATATACCAGTAGGTATACATGACACTGTACATATGATAAGGTCAGAAGAATAAAACATGTACATTATTGTATATACCAGTAGGTATACATGACATGGTATGTATGATAAGGTGAGAAGAATAAAGCATGTACATTATTGTATATACTAGTAGGTATACATGACATGGTACATATGATAAGATGAGAAGAATAAAGCATGTACATTATTGTTTATACCAATAGGTATACATGACACTGTACATATGATATTTAAGGTAAGCAGAATAAAGCATGTACATTATTGTATATACCAGTAGGTATACATCACACTGTACATATGATAAGGTGGGAAGAATAAAGCATTTAGACTATTGTATATACTAGTAGGTATACATGACACTGTACATATGATAATGTGAGAAGAATAAACATGAACATTATTGTATATACCAGTAGGTATACATGACATGGTACATATGATAAGGTGAGAAGAATAAAGCATGTACATTATTGAATATACTAGTAGGTATACATGACACTGTACATATGATAAGAGGAGAAGAATAAAGCATATACATTATTTTATATACCAGTAGGTATACAGGACACTGTACATATGATAAGGTGAGAAGAATAAAGCACATACATTATTGTATATACCAGTAGGTATACATGACATGGTACATATGATAAGGTGAGAAGAATAAAGCATGTACATTATTGTATATAGCAGTAGGTATACATGACACTGTACATATGAGAAGAGGAGAAGAATAATGCACATACATTATTGTATATACCAGTAGGCATACATGACATGGTTCATATGATAAGATGAGAAGAATAAAGCATGTACACTATTGTATATACTAGTAGGTATACATGACATGGTACATATGATAAGGTGAGAAGAATAAAGCATGTACATTATTGTATATACCAGTAGATATACAGTATACTGTACATATGATAAGGTGAGAAGAATAAAGCATATACATTATTATATATACCAGTAGATATACATGACACTGTACATATGATAAGGTCAGAATAATAAAGCATGAACATTATTGTATATACTAGTAGGTATACATGCCTTGGTACACATGATGAGATGAGAAGAATAAAGCATGTACATTATTGTACATACCAGTAGGTATACATGACACTGTACATATCATAAAGTTTGAAGAATATAGCATGTACATTATAGTATATACTAGTAGGTATACATGACACTGTACATATGATAAGGTCAGAAGAATAAAGCATATACATTATTGTATATACCAGTAGGTATACATGACATGGTACATATGATAAGGTGAGAAGAATAAAGCATGTACATTATTGTATATACCAGTAGGTATACATGACATGGTACATATGATAAGGTGAGAAGAATAAAGCATGTACATTATTGTATATACTAGTAGGTATACATGAAATTGTACATATGTTAAGGTCAGAAGAATAAATCATGTACATTTTTGTATATACCAGTAGGTTTACATGACATGGTACATATGATAAGATGAGAAGAATAAAGCATATACATTATTGTATATACCAGTAGGCATACAACACACTGTACATATGATAAGGTGAGAAGAATAAAGCATGTACATTATTTTATATACCAGTAGGTATACATGACACTGTACATACGATAAGGTGAGAAGAATAAAGCATGTACATTATTGTATATACTAGTAGGTATACATGACACTGTACATATGATAAGGTGAGAAGAATAAAGCATGTACATTATTGTATATACCAGTAGGTATACATGACACTGTACATATGATAAGGTCAGAAGAATAAAGCATGTACAGTATTGTATATACCAGTAGGTATACATGACATGGTATATATGATAAGGTGAGAAGAATAAAGCATGTACATTATTGTATATACTAGTAGGTATACATGACACTGTACATATGATAAGGTGAGAAAAATAAAGCATGTACATTATTGTATATACCAGTAGGTATACATGACACTGTACATATGATAAGGTCAGAAGAATAAAACATGTACATTATTGTATATACCAGTAGGTATACATGACATGGTATGCATGATAAGGTGAGAAGAATAAAGCATGTACATTATTGTATATACTAGTAGGTATACATGACATGGTACATATGATAAGATGAGAAGAATAAAGCATGTACATTATTGTTTATACCAATAGGTATACATGACACTGTACATATGATATTTAAGGTAAGCAGAATAAAGCATGTACATTATTGTATATACCAGTAGGTATACATCACACTGTACATATGATAAGGTGGGAAGAATAAAGCATTTAGACTATTGTATATACTAGTAGGTATACATGACACTGTACATATGATAATGTGAGAAGAATAAACATGAACATTATTGTATATACCAGTAGGCATACATGACATAGTACATATGATAATGTAAGAGGAATAAAGCATGTACATTATTGTATATACCAGTAGGTATACATGACATGGTATATATGATAAGGTGAGAAGAATAAAGCATGTACATTATTGTATATACTAATAGGTATACAGGACAATGTACATCTGATAAGGTCTGAAGAATAAAGCATGTAGATTATTGTATATACTAGTAGGTATACATGACATGGAACATATGATAAGGTGAGAAGAATAAAGCATGTACATTATTGTATCTACCAGTAGGTATACATGACACTGTACCTATGATAAGGTCAGAAGAATAAAGCATGTACATTATTGTATATACCAGTAGTTATACATGATATGGTACATATTATAAGGTGAGAAGAATAAAGCATGTACATTATTGAATATACTAGTAGGTATACATGACACTGTACATATGATAAGAGGAGAAGAATAAAGCATATACATTATTTTATATACCAGTAGGTATACAGGACACTGTACATATGATAAGGTGAGAAGAATAAAGCACATACATTATTGTATATACCAGTAGGTATACATGACATGGTACATATGATAAGGTGAGAAGAATAAAGCATGTACATTATTGTATATAGCAGTAGGTATACATGACACTGTACATATGATAAGAGGAGAAGAATAATGCATATACATTATTGTATATACCAGTAGGCATACATGACATGGTTCATATGATAAGATGAGAAGAATAAAGCATGTACACTATTGTATATACTAGTAGGTATACATGACATGGTACATATGATAATGTGAGAAGAATAAAGCATGTACATTATTGTATATACCAGTAGATATACAGGATACTGTACATATGATAAGGTCAGAATAATAAAGCATGAACATTATTGTATATACTAGTAGGTATACATGCCATGGTACACATTGTGAGAGGAGAAGAATAAAGCATGTACATTATTGTACATACCAGTAGGTATACATGACACTATACATATCATAAAGTTTGAAGAATATAGCATGTACATTATAGTATATACTAGTAGGTATACATGACACTGTACATATGATAAGGTGAGAAGAATAAAGCATATACATTATTGTATATACCAGTAGGTATACATGACATGGTACATATGATAAGGTGAGAAGAATAAAGCATGTACATTATTGTATATACCAGTAGGTATACATGACATGGTACATATGATAAGGTGAGAAGAATAAAGCATGTACATTATTGTATATACTAGTAGGTATACATGACACTGTACATATGATAAGGTCAGAAGAATAAATCATGTACATTATTGTATATACCAGTAGGTTTACATGACATGGTACATATGATAAGATGAGGAGAATAAAGCATATACATTATTGTATATACCAGTAGGCATACAACACACTGTACATATGATAAGGTGAGAAGAATAAAGCATGTACATTATTTTATATACCAGTAGGTATACATGACACTGTACATACGATAAGGTGAGAAGAATAAAGCATGTACATTATTGTATATACTAGTAGGTATACATGACACTGTACATATGATAAGGTGAGAAGAATAAAGCATGTACATTATTGTATATACCAGTAGGTATACATGACACTGTACATATGATAAGGTCAGAAGAATAAAGCATGTACATTATTGTATATACCAGTAGGTATACATGACATGGTATATATAATAAGGTGAGAAGAATAAAGCATGTACATTATTGTATATACTAGTAGGTATACATGACATGGTACATATGATAAGATGAGAAGAATAAAGCATGTACATTATTGTTTATACCAGTAGGTATACATTACACTGTACATATGATATTTAAGGTAAGCAGAATAAAGCATGTACATTATTGTATACACCAGTAGGTATACATCACACTGTACATATGATAAGGTGGGAAGAATAAAGCATTTAGACTATTGTATATACCAGTAGGCATACATGACATAGTACATATGATAATGTGAGAGGAATAAAGCATGTACATTATTGTATATACCAGTAGGTATACATGAAATGGTATATATGATAAGGTGAGAAGAATAAAGCATGTACATTATTGTTTATACCAGTAGATATACAGGACACTGTACATATGATAAGGGGAGAAGAATAAAGCATATACATTATTGTATATACCTGTAGATATACATGACACTGTTCATATGATAAGGTGAGAAGAATAAAGCATATACATTATTGTATATACTAGTAGGTTTACATGACATGGTACATATGATAAGATGAGAAGAATAAAGCATATACATTATTGTATATACCAGTAGGCATACATCCCATGGTACATATGATAAAGTGAGAAGAATAAAGCATGTACATTATTGTATATACCAGTAGGTTTACATGACATGGTACATATGGTAAGATGAGAAGAATAAAGCATATACATTATTGTATATACCAGTAGGCATACATCCCATGGTACATATGATAAGGTGAGAAGAATAAAGCATGTACATTATTGTATATACCAGTAGGTATACATAACACTGTACATATGATAAGGTCAGAAGAATAAAGCATGTACATTATTGTATATACCAGTAGGTATACATGCCATGGTACACATGATGAGATGAGAAGAATAAAGCATGTACATTATTGTATATACCAGTAGGTATACGTGACACTGTACATATCATAAATTGAGAACAATTTAGCATGTACATTATTGTATATACTAGTAGGTATACATGACACTGTACATATGATAAGGTGACAAGAATAAAGCATATACATTATTGTATATACCAGTAGGTATACATGACATGGTACATATGATAAGGTGAGAAGAATAAAGCCTGTACATTATTGTATATACCAGTAGATATACATGACACTGTACATATGATAAGGTGAGAAGAATAAAGCATATACATTATTGTATATACCAGTAGGCATACATCCCATTGTACATATGATAAAGTGAGAAGAATGAAGCATGTACATTATTGTATATACCAGTAGGTTTACATGACATGGTACATATGATAAGATGAGAAAAATAAAGCATATACATTATTGTATATACCAGTAGGCATACATACCATGGTACATATGATAAGGTGAGAATAATAAAGCATGTACATTATTGTATATACCAGTAGGTATACATGACACTGTACATATGATAAGGTCAGAAGTATAAAGCATGTACATTATTGTATATACTAGTAGGTATACATGCCATGGTACACATGATGAGATGAGAAGAATAAAGCATGTACATTATTGTATATACCAGTAGGTATACATGACACTGTACATATCATAAAGTGAGAAAAATATAGCATGTACATTATAGTATATACTAGTAGGTATACATGACACTGTGCATATGATAAGGTGAGAAGAATAATGCATATACATTATTGTATATACCAGTAGGCATACATGCCATGGTACATATGATAAGGTGAGAAGAATAAAGCATGTACATTATTGTATATACCAGTAGGTATACATGACACTGTGCATATGATAAGGTCAGAAGAATAAAGCATGTAGATTATTGTATATACTAGTAGATATACATCACATGGAACATATGATAAGGTTAGAAGAATAAAGCATGTACATTATTGTATATACCAGTAGGCATACATGCCATGGAACATATGATAAGGTCAGAAGAATAAAGCATGTACATTATTGTATATACTAGTAGGTATACATGACACTGTACATATGAAAAGGTGAGAAGTATAAAGCATGTAGACTATTGTATATACTAGTAGATATACATGACACTGTACATATGATAAGGTGAGAAGAATAAAGAATGAACATTATTGTATATACCAGTAGGTATACATGGCATGATACATATGATAATGTGATAAGAATAAAGCATGTACATTAATGTATATACCAGTAGGTATACATGACACTGTACATATGATATTTAAGGTAAGCAGAATAAAGCATGTACATTATTGTATATACCAGTAGGTATACATCACACTGTAAATATGATAAGGTGGGAAGAATAAAGCATTTAGATTATTGTATATACTAGTAGGTATACATGACACTGTACATATGATTATGTGAGAAGAATAAACATGAACATTATTGTATATACCAGTAGGCATACATGACATAGTACATATGATAATGTGAGAGGAATAAAGCATGTACATTATTGTATATACCAGTAGGTATACATGACATGGTATATATGATAAGGTGAGAAGAATAAAGCATGTACATTATTGTATATACCAGTAGGTATACGTGACATGGAACATATGATAAGAGGAGAAGAATAAAGCATATACATTATTGTATATACCAGTAGGTATACATCCCATGGTACATATGATAAGGTGAGAAGAATAAAGCATGTACATTATTGTATATACCAGTAGATATACAGGATACTGTACATATGATAAGGTGAGAAGAATAAAGCATATACATTATTGTATATACCAGTAGGTATACATCCCATGGTACATATGATAAGGTGAGAAGAATAAAGCATGTACATTATTATATATACTAGTAGGTATACATGACACTGTACATATGATAATGTCAGAAGAATGAAGCATGTACATTATTGTATATACCAGTAGGTATACATGACACTGTACATATGATAAGGTCAGAAGAATAAAGCATGTACATTATTGTATATACTAGTAGGTATACATGCCATGGTACACATGATGAGATGAGAAGAATAAAGCATGTACATTATTGTATATACCAGTAGGTATACATGACACTGTACATATCATAAAGTGAGAAGAATATAGCATGTACATTATTGTATATACTAGTAGGTATACATGACACTGTACATATGATAAGGTGAGAAGAATAAAGCATATACATTATTGTATATACCAGTAGGCATACATGCCATGGTACATATGATAAGGTGAGAAGAATAAAGCATGTACATTATTGTATATACCAGTAGGTATACATGACACTGTACATATGATAAGGTCAGAAGAATAAAGCATGTAGATTATTGTATATACTAGTAGATATACATGACATGGAACATATGATAAGGTCAGAAGAATAAAGCATGTACATTATTGTATATACCAATAGGTATACCTGACATGATACATATGATAAGGTGAGAAGAATAAAGCATATATATTATTGTATATACCAGTAGGCATACATCCCATTGTACATATGATAAGATGAGAAGAATAAAGCATATACATTATTGTATATACCAGTAGGCATACATACCATGGTACATATGATAAGGTGAGAAGAATAAAGCATGTACATTATTGTATATACCAGTAGGTATACATGACACTGTACATATGATAAGGTCAGAAGAATAAAGCATGTACATTATTGTATATACTAGTAGGTATACATGCCTTGGTACACATGATGAGATGAGAAGAATAAAGCATGTACATTATTGTATATACCAGTAGGTATACATGACACTGTACATATCATAAAGTGAGAAGAATATAGCATGTACATTATAGTATATACTAGTAGGTATACATGACACTGTACATATGATAAGGTGAGAAGAATAATGCATATACATTAATGTATATACCAGTAGGCATACATGCCATGGTACATATGATAAGGTGAGAAGAATAAAGCATGTACATTATTGTATATACCAGTAGGTATACATGACACTGTACATATGATAAGGTCAGAAGAATAAAGCATGTAGATTATTGTATATACTAGTAGATATACATGACATGGAACATATGATAAGGTTAGAAGAATAAAGCATGTACATTATTGTATATACCAGTAGCATACATGCCATGGAACATATGATAAGGTGAGAAGAATAAAGCATGTACATTATTGTATATACCAGTAGGTATACCTGACATGATACATATGATAAGCTGAGAAGAATAAAGCATGTACATTATTGTATATACCAGTAGGTATACATGACACTGTACATATGAAAAGGTGAGAAGAATAAAGCATGTAGACTATTGTATATACTAGTAGATATACATGACACTGTACATATGATAAGGTGAGAAGAATAAAGAATGAACATTATTGTATATACCAGTAGGTATACATGGCATGATACATATGATAATGTGATAAGACTAAAGCATGTACATTAATGTATATACCAGTAGGTATACATGACACTGTACATATGATATTTAAGGTAAGCAGAATAAAGCATGTACATTATTGTATATACCAGTAGGTATACATCACACTGTACATATGATAAGGTGGGAAGAATAAAGCATTTAGACTATTGTATATACTAGTAGGTATACATGATACTGTACATATGATTATGCGAGAAGAATAAACATGAACATTATTGTATATACCAGTAGACATACATGACATAGTACATATGATAATGTGAGAGGAATAAAGCATGTACATTATTGTATATACCAGTAGGTATACATGACATGGTATATATGATAAGGTGAGAAGAATAAAGAATATACATTATTGTATATACCAGTAGGTATACGTGACATGGAACATATGATAAGGGGAGAAGAATAAAGCATATACATTATTGTATATACCAGTAGGCATACATCCCATGGTACATATGATAAGGTGAGAAGAATAAAGCATGTACATTATTGTATATACCAGTAGATATACAGGATACTGTACATATGATAAGGTGAGAAGAATAAAGCATATACATTATTGTATATACCAGTAGGTATACATCCCATGGTACATATGATAAGGTGAGAAGAATAAAGCATGTACATTATTGTATATACTAGTAGGTATACATGACACTGTACATATGATAATGTGAGAGGAATAAAGCATGTACATTATTGTATATACCAGTAGGTATACATGACATGGTATATATGATAAGGTGAGAAGAATAAAGCATGTACATTATTGTATATACCAGTAGGTATACGTGACATGGAACATATGATAAGAGGAGAAGAATAAAGCATATACATTATTGTATATACCAGTAGGTATACATCCCATGGTACATATGATAAGGTGAGAAGAATAAAGCATGTACATTATTGTATATACCAGTAGATATACAGGATACTGTACATATGATAAGGTGAGAAGAATAAAGCATATACATTATTGTATATACCAGTAGGTATACATCCCATGGTACATATGATAAGGTGAGAAGAATAAAGCATGTACATTATTATATATACTAGTAGGTATACATGACACTGTACATATGATAATGTCAGAAGAATGAAGCATGTACATTATTGTATATACCAGTAGGTATACATGACACTGTACATATGATAAGGTCAGAAGAATAAAGCATGTACATTATTGTATATACTAGTAGGTATACATGCCATGGTACACATGATGAGATGAGAAGAATAAAGCATGTACATTATTGTATATACCAGTAGGTATACATGACACTGTACATATCATAAAGTGAGAAGAATATAGCATGTACATTATTGTATATACTAGTAGGTATACATGACACTGTACATATGATAAGGTGAGAAGAATAAAGCATATACATTATTGTATATACCAGTAGGCATACATGCCATGGTACATATGATAAGGTGAGAAGAATAAAGCATGTACATTATTGTATATACCAGTAGGTATACATGACACTGTACATATGATAAGGTCAGAAGAATAAAGCATGTAGATTATTGTATATACTAGTAGATATATATGACATGGAACATATGATAAGGTCAGAAGAATAAAGCATGTACATTATTGTATATACCAATAGGTATACCTGACATGATACATATGATAAGGTGAGAAGAATAAAGCATATATATTATTGTATATACCAGTAGGCATACATCCCATTGTACATATGATAAGATGAGAAGAATAAAGCATATACATTATTGTATATACCAGTAGGCATACATACCATGGTACATATGATAAGGTGAGAAGAATAAAGCATGTACATTATTGTATATACCAGTAGGTATACATGACACTGTACATATGATAAGGTCAGAAGAATAAAGCATGTACATTATTGTATATACTAGTAGGTATACATGCCTTGGTACACATGATGAGATGAGAAGAATAAAGCATGTACATTATTGTATATACCAGTAGGTATACATGACACTGTACATATCATAAAGTGAGAAGAATATAGCATGTACATTATAGTATATACTAGTAGGTATACATGACACTGTACATATGATAAGGTGAGAAGAATAATGCATATACATTAATGTATATACCAGTAGGCATACATGCCATGGTACATATGATAAGGTGAGAAGAATAAAGCATGTACATTATTGTATATACCAGTAGGTATACATGACACTGTACATATGATAAGGTCAGAAGAATAAAGCATGTAGATTATTGTATATACTAGTAGATATACATGACATGGAACATATGATAAGGTTAGAAGAATAAAGGATGTACATTATTGTATATACCAGTAGCATACATGCCATGGAACATATGATAAGGTGAGAAGAATAAAGCATGTACATTATTGTATATACCAGTAGGTATACCTGACATGATACATATGATAAGCTGAGAAGAATAAAGCATGTACATTATTGTATATACCAGTAGGTATACATGACACTGTACATATGAAAAGGTGAGAAGAATAAAGCATGTAGACTATTGTATATACTAGTAGATATACATGACACTGTACATATGATAAGGTGAGAAGAATAAAGAATGAACATTATTGTATATACCAGTAGGTATACATGGCATGATACATATGATAATGTGATAAGACTAAAGCATGTACATTAATGTATATACCAGTAGGTATACATGACACTGTACATATGATATTTAAGGTAAGCAGAATAAAGCATGTACATTATTGTATATACCAGTAGGTATACATCACACTGTACATATGATAAGGTGGGAAGAATAAAGCATTTAGACTATTGTATATACTAGTAGGTATACATGATACTGTACATATGATTATGCGAGAAGAATAAACATGAACATTATTGTATATACCAGTAGACATACATGACATAGTACATATGATAATGTGAGAGGAATAAAGCATGTACATTATTGTATATACCAGTAGGTATACATGACATGGTATATATGATAAGGTGAGAAGAATAAAGAATGTACATTATTGTATATACCAGTAGGTATACGTGACATGGAACATATGATAAGGGGAGAAGAATAAAGCATATACATTATTGTATATACCAGTAGGCATACATCCCATGGTACATATGATAAGGTGAGAAGAATAAAGCATGTACATTATTGTATATACCAGTAGATATACAGGATACTGTACATATGATAAGGTGAGAAGAATAAAGCATATACATTATTGTATATACCAGTAGGTATACATCCCATGGTACATATGATAAGGTGAGAAGAATAAAGCATGTACATTATTGTATATACTAGTAGGTATACATGACACTGTACATATGATAATGTCAGAAGAATGAAGCATGTACATTATTGTATATACCAGTAGGTTTACATGACATGGTACATATGATAAGATGAGAAGAATAAAGCATATATATTATTGTATATACCAGTAGGCATACATCCCATGGTACATATGATAAGGTGAGAAGAATAAAGCATGTACATTATTGTATATACCAGTAGGTATACATGACACTGTACATATGATAAGGTCAGAAGAATAAAGCATGTACATTATTGTATATACTAGTAGGTATACATGCCATGGTACACATGATGAGATGAGAAGAATAAAGCATGTACATTATTGTATATTCCAGTAGGTATACATGACACTGTACATATCATAAAGTGAGAAGAATATAGCATGTACATTATAGTATATACTAGTAGGTATACATGACAATGTACATATGATAAGGTGAGAAGAATAAAGCATATACATTATTGTATATACCAGTAGGCATACATGCCATGGTACATATGATAAGGTGAGAAGAATAAAGCATGTACATTATTGTATATACCAGTAGGTATACATGACACTGTACATATGATAAGGTCAGAAGAATAAAGCATGTAGATTATTGTATATACTATTAGATATACATGACATGGAACATATGATAAGGTTAGAAGAATAAAGCATGTACATTATTGTATATACCAGTAGGCATACATGCCATGGAACATATGATAAGGTCAGAAGAATAAAGCATGTACATTATTGTATATACCAGTAGGTATACCTGACATGATACATATGATAAGGTGAGAAGAATAAAGCATGTACATTATTGTATATACCAGTAGGTATACATGACACTGTACATATGGAAAGATGAGAAGAATAAAGCATGTAGACTATTGTATATACTAGTAGATATACATGACACTGTACATATGATAAGGTGAGAAGAATAAAGAATGAACATTATTGTATATACCAGTAGGTATACATGGCATGATACATATGATAATGTCATAAGAATAAAGCATGTACATTAATGTATATACCAGTAGGTATACATGACACTGTACATATGATAATGTCAGAAGAATAAAGCATGTACATTATTGTATATACTAGTAGGTATACATGACATGGTAAATATGATAAGGTCAGAAGAATAAAGCGTATACATTATTGTATATACTAGTAGGTATATATGACATGGTACATATGATAAGGTGAGAAGAATAAAGCATGTACATTATTGTATATACTAGTAGGTATACATGACATGGTACATATGATAAGATGAGAGGAATAAAGCATGTACATTATTGTATATGACAGTAGGCATACATGACACTGTACATATGATAAGGTGAGAAGAATAAAGCATGTACATTATTGTATATGCCAGTAGGTATACATGACACTGTACATATGATAAGGTGAGAAGAATAAAGCATATACATTATTGTTTATACTAATAGGTAGACATGACACTGCACATATAATAAGGTCAGAAGAATAAAGCATGTACATTATTGTATATACTAGTAGGTATACATGACATGGTATATATGATAGGGTGAGAAGAATAAAGAATGTACATTATTGTATATACAAATAGGTATACATGACACTGTACATATGATAAGGTGAGAAGAATAACGCATGTAGATTATTGTATATACTAGTAGGTATACATGACACACAATATATGATAATGTGAGAAGAATAAAGCATGAACAGTATTGTATATACCAGTAGGTATACATGAGATGGTATATATGATAATGTGAGAAGATTAAAGCATGTACATCATTGTATATACCAGTAGTTATACATGACACTGTACATATGATAATGTGAGAAGAATAAGCATGTACATTATTGTATATACTAGTCGGTATACATGACATGGTATATATGATAAGGTGAGAAGAATAAAGCATGTACATTATTGTATATACTAGTATGTATACATGACATGGTACATATGATAAGGTGAGAAGAATAAAGCATGTAGATTATTGTAAATACTAGTAGGTATACATGACCTGGAACATATGATAATGTGAGAAGAATAAAGCATGAACATTATTGTATATACCAGTAAGTATACATGACATGGTACATATGATAATGTGAGAAGAATGAAGCATGTATATCATTGTATATACCCGTAGTTATACATGACACTGTACATATGATAATGTGAGAAGAATAAAGCCTCTACATTATTGTATATACTAGTAGTATACATGACATGGTACATATGAAAAGGTGAGAAGAATAAAGCATGTACATTATTGTATATACTAGTATGTATACATGTGATGGTACTTATGATAAGGTGAGAAGAATATAGCCTGTAGATTATTGAATATACTAGTAGGTATAGATGACCTGGAACATATGATAATGTGAGAAGAATAAAGCATGAACATTATTGTATATATCAGTAGGTATACATGACACTGTACATATGATAATGTGAGAAGAATAAAGCATGTACATTATTGTATATACTAGTATGTATACATGACATGGTACATATGATAAGGTGAGAAGAATAAAGCATGTACATTATTGTATATACTAGTAGGTATACAGGACACTGTACATATGATAAGGCGAGAAGAATAAAGCATGTACATTATTGTTTATACTAGTAGGTATACATGACATGGTACATATGATAATGTGAGAACAATAAAGCACATACATTATTGTATATACTAGTAGGTATACATTACATAGTACTTATGATAAGGTGAGAAGAATAAAGCATGTACAGTATTGTATATACTAGTAGGTATACAGGACAATGTACATTTGATAAGGTCTGAAGAATAAAGCATGTAGATTATTGTATATACTAGTAGGTATACATGACATGGAACATATGATAAGGTGAGAAGAATAAAGCATGTACATTATTGTATCTACCAGTAGGTATACATGACACTGTACCTATGATAAGGTCAGAAGAATAAAGCATGTACATTATTGTACATACCAGTAGTCATACATGATATGGTACATATGATAAGGTGAGAAGAATAAAGCATGTACATTATTGTATATACTAGTAGGTATACATGACACTGTACATATGATAAGAGGAGAAGAATAAAGCATATACATTATTTTATATACCAGTAGGTATACATGACATGGTATATATGATAAGGTGAGAAGAATAAAGCATGTACATTATTGTATATACTAGTCGGTATACATGACATGGTATATATGATAAGGTGAGAAGAATAAAGCATGTACATTATTGTATATACTAGTATGTATACATGACATGGTACATATGATAAGGTGAGAAGAATAAAGCATGTAGATTATTGTAAATACTAGTAGGTATACATGACCTGGAACATATGATAATGTGAGAAGAATAAAGCATGAACATTATTGTATATACCAGTAAGTATACATGACATGGTACATATGATAATGTGAGAAGAATGAAGCATGTATATCATTGTATATACCAGTAGTTATACATGACACTGTACATATGATAATGTGAGAAGAATAAAGCCTCTACATTATTGTATATACTAGTAGGTATACATGACATGGTACATATGAAAAGGTGAGAAGAATAAAGCATGTACATTATTGTATATACTAGTATGTATACATGTGATGGTACTTATGATAAGGTGAGAAGAATATAGCCTGTAGATTATTGAATATACTGGTAGGTATAGATGACCTGGAACATATGATAATGTGAGAAGAATAAAGCATGAACATTATTGTATATATCTGTAGGTATACATGACACTGTACATATGATAATGTGAGAAGAATAAAGCATGTACATTATTGTATATACTAGTATGTATACATGACATGGTACATATGATAAGGTGAGAAGAATAAAGCATGTACATTATTGTATATACTAGTAGGTATACAGGACACTGTACATATGATAAGGCGAGAAGAATAAAGCATGTACATTATTGTTTATACTAGTAGGTATACATGACATGGTACATATGATAATGTGAGAACAATAAAGCACATACATTATTGTATATACTAGTAGGTATACATTACATAGTACTTATGATAAGGTGAGAAGAATAAAGCATGTACAGTATTGTATATACTAGTAGGTATACAGGACAATGTACATTTGATAAGGTCTGAAGAATAAAGCATGTAGATTATTGTATATACTAGTAGGTATACATGACATGGAACATATGATAAGGTGAGAAGAATAAAGCATGTACATTATTGTATCTACCAGTAGGTATACATGACACTGTACCTATGATAAGGTCAGAAGAATAAAGCATGTACATTATTGTACATACCAGTAGTTATACATGATATGGTACATATGATAAGGTGAGAAGAATAAAGCATGTACATTATTGTATATACTAGTAGGTATACATGACACTGTACATATGATAAGAGGAGAAGAATAAAGCATATACATTATTTTATATACCAGTAGGTATACATGACATGGTATATATGATAAGGTGAGAAGAATAAAGCATGTACATTATTGTATATAGCAGTAGGTATACATGACACTGTACATATGATAAGAGGAGAAGAATAATGCATATACATTATTGTATATACCAGTAGGCATACATGACATGGTTCATATGATAAGATGAGAAGAATAAAGCATGTACACTATTGTATATACTAGTAGGTATACATGACATGGAACATATGATAATGTGAGACGAATAAAGTATGAACATTATTGTATATACCAGTAGGCATACATGACATGGTACATATGATAAGGTGAGAAGAATAAAGCATGTACATTATTGTATATACCAGTAGATATACAGGATACTGTACATATGATAAGGTGAGAAGAATAAAGCATATACATTATTGTATATACCAGTAGGTATACATCCCATGGTACATATGATAAGGTGAGAAGAATAAAGCATGTACATTATTGTATATACCAGTAGGTATACATGACAATGTACATATCATAAAGTGAGAAGAATATAGCATGTACATTATAGTATATACTAGTAGGTATACATGACACTGTACATATGATAAGGTGAGAAGAATAAAGCATATACATTATTGTATATACCAGTATGTATACATGACATGGTACATATGATAAGGTGAGAATAATAAAGCATGTACATTATTGTATATACCAGTAGGTATACATGACATGTTACATATGATAAGGTGAGAAGAATAAAGCATGTACATTATTGTATATACTAGTAGGTATACATGACACTGTACATATGATAAGGTCAGAAGAATAAATCATGTACATTATTGTATATACCAGTAGTTTACATGGCATGGTACATATGATAAGATGAGAAGAATAAAGCATATACATCATTGTATATACCAGTCAGCATACAACGCACTGTACATATGATAAGGTGAGAAGAATAAAGCATGTACATTATTTTATATACCAGTAGGTATACATGACACTGTACATACGATAAGATGAGAAGAATAAAGCATGTACATTATTGTATATACTAGTAGGTATACATGACACTGTACATATGATAAGGTGAGAAGAATAAAGCATGTACATTATTGTTTATACCAGTAGGTATACATGACACTGTACATATGATATTTAAGGTAAGAAGAATAAAGCATGTACATTATTGTATATACCAGTAGGTATATATCACACTGTACATATGATAAGGTGAGAAGAATAAAGCATGTAGACTATTGTATATACTAGTAGGTATACATGACACTGTACATATGATAATTTGAGAAGAATAAAGCATGTACATTATTGCATATACCAGTAGGTATACATGACACTGTACATATGATAAGGTCAGAAGAATAAAGCATGTACATTATAGTATATACTAGTAGGTATACATGACACTGTACATATGATAAGGTGAGAAGAATAAAGCATATACATTATTGTATATACCAGTATGTATACATGACATGGTACATGTGATGAGATGAGAAGAATAAAGCATGTACATTATTGTACATACCAGTAGGTATACATGACACTGTACATATCATAAAGTGAGAAGAATATAGCATGTACATTATAGTATATACTAGTAGGTATACATGACACTGTACATATGATAAGGTGAGAAGAATAAAGCATGTACATTATTGTATATACTAGTAGGTATACATGACACTGTACATATGATAAGGTGAGAAAAATAAAGCATGTACATTATTGTATATACCAGTAGGTATACATGACACTGTACATATGATAAGGTCAGAAGAATAAAGCATGTACATTATTGTATATACTAGTAGGTATACATGCCATGGTACACATGATGAGATGAGAAGAATAAAGCATGTACATTATTGTACATACCAGTAGGTATACATGACACTGTACATATCATAAAGTGAGAAGAATATAGCATGTACATTATAGTATATACTAGTAGGTATACATGACACTGTACATATGATAAGGTGAGAAGAATAAAGCATATACATTATTGTATATACCAGTATGTATACATGACATGGTACATATGATAAGGTGAGAATAATAAAGCATGTACATTATTGTATATACCAGTAGGTATACATGACATGTTACATATGATAAGGTGAGAAGAATAAAGCATGTACATTATTGTATATACTAGTAGGTATGCATGACACTGTACATATGATATGGTCAGAAGAATAAATCATGTACATTATTGTATATACCAGTAGTTTTCATGACATGGTACATATGATAAGATGAGAAGAATAAAGCATATACATCATTGTATATACCAGTCAGCATACAACGCACTGTACATATGATAAGGTGAGAAGAATAAAGCATGTACATTATTTTATATACCAGTAGGTATACATGACACTGTACATACGATAAGAGGAGAAGAATAAAGCATGTACATTATTGTATATACTAGTAGGTATACATGACACTGTACATATGATAAGGTGAGAAGAATAAAGCATGTACATTATTGTTTATACCAGTAGGTATACATGACACTGTACATATGATACTTAAGGTAAGAAGAATAAAGCATGTACATTATTGTATATACCAGTAGGTATATATCATACTGTACATATGATAAGGTGAGAAGAATAAAGCATGTAGACTATTGTATATACTAGTAGGTATACATGACACTGTACATATGATAATTTGAGAAGAATAAAGCATGTACATTATTGCATATACAAGTAGGTATACATGACACTGTACATATGATAAGGTCAGAAGAATAAAGCATGTACATTATAGTATATACTAATAGGTATACATGACACTGTACATATGATAAGGTGAGAAGAATAAAGCATATACATTATTGTATATACCAGTATGTATACATGACATGGTACATGTGATGAGATGAGAAGAATAAAGCATGTACATTATTGTACATACCAGTAGGTATACATGACACTGTACATATCATAAAGTGAGAAGAATATAGCATGTACATTATAGTATATACTAGTAGGTATACATGACACTGTACATATGATAAGGTGAGAAGAATTAAGCATATACATTATTGTATATACCAGTATGTATACATGACATGGTACTTGTGATAAGGTGAGAATAATAAAGCATGTACATTATTGTATATACCAGTAGGAATACATGACATGTTACATATGATAAGGTGAGAAGAATAAAGCATGTACATTATTGTATATACTAGTAGGTATACATGACACTGTACATATGATAACGTCAGAAGAATAAATCATGTACATTATTGTATATACCAGTAGTTTACATGACATGGTACATATGATAAGATGAGAAGAATAAAGCATATACATTATTGTATATACCAGTAAGCATACAACAAACTGTACATATGATTAGGTGAGAAGAATAAAGCATGTACATTATTTTATATACCAGTAGGTATACATGACACTGTACATTCGATAAGATGAGAAGAATAAAGCATGTGCATTATTGTATAAACTAGTAGGTATACATGACACTGTACATATGATAAGGTGAGAAGAATAAAGCATGTACATTATTGTATATACCAGTAGGTATACATGACACTGTACATATGATAAGGTCAGAATAATAAAGCATGTACATTATTGTATATACCAGTAGGTATACATGACATGGTATATATGATAAGGTGAGAAGAATAAAGCATGTACATTATTGTATATACTAGTAGGTATACATGACACTGTACATATGATAAGGTCAGAAGAATAAATCATGTACATTATTGTATACACCAGTAGTTTACATGACATGGTATATATGATAAGGTGAGAAGAATAAAGCATGTACATTATTGTTTATACCAGTAGGTATACATGACACTGTACATATGATATTTAAGGTAAGAAGAATAAAGCATGTACATTATTGTATATACCAGTAGGTATACATCACACTGTACATATGATAAGGTGAGAAGAATAAAGCATGTAGACTATTGTATATACTAGTAGGTATACATGACACTGTACATATGATAATGTGAGAAGAATAAACATGAACATTATTGTATATACAAGTAGGCATACATGACATAGTACATATGATAATGTGAGAGGAATAAAGCATGTACATTATTGTAAATACCAGTAGGTATACATGACATGGTACATATGATAAGGTGAGAGGAATAAAGTATGTACATTATTGTTTATACCATTAGATATACAGGACACTGTACATATGATAAGGGGAGAAGAATAAAGCATACACATTATTGTATATACCAGTAGGCATACATCCCATGGTACATATGATAAAGTGAGAAGAATAAAGCATGTACATTTTTGTATATACCAGTAGGTTTACATGACATGGTACATATGATAAGATGAGAAGAATAAAGCATATACATTATTGTATATACCAGTAGGCATACATCCCATGGTACATATGATAAGGTGAGAAGAATAAAGCATGTACATTATTGTATATACCAGTAGGTATACATGACACTGTACATATGATAAGGTCAGAAGAATAAAGCATGTACATTATTGTATATACTTGTAGGTATACATGCCATGGTACACATGATGAGATGAGAAGAATAAAGTATGTACATTATTGTATATACCAGTAGGTATACATGACACTGTACATATACTAAAGTGAGAAGAATATAGCATGTACATTATAGTATATACTAGTAGGTATACATGACACTGTACATATGATAAGGTGAGAAGAATAAAGCATATACATTATTGTATATACCAATAGGTATACATGACATAGTACATATTATAAGGTGAGAAGAATAAAGCCTGTACATTATTGTATATACCAGTAGATATACATGACACTGTACATATGATAAGGTGAGAAGAATAAAGCATATACATTATTGTATATACCAGTAGGCATACATGCCATGGTACATATGATAAGATGAGAAGAATAAAGCATGTACATTATTGTATATACCAGTAGGTATACATGACACTGTACATATGATAAGGTCTGAAGAATAAACATGCACATTATTGTATATACTAGTAGGTTTACATGCCATGGTACACATGATAAGATGAGAAGAATAAAGCATGTACATTATTGTATATACCAGTAGGTATACATGACACTGTACATATGATAAGGTGAGAAGAATAAAGCATGTACATTATTGTACATACCAGTAGGAATACATGACACTGTACATATCATAAAGTGAGAAGAATATAGCATGTACATTATAATATATACTAGTAGGTATACATGACACTGTACATATGATAAGGTGAGGAGAATAAAGCATATACATTATTGTATATACCAGTAGGTATACATGACACTGTACATATGATAAGGTCAGAAGAATAAAGCACGTACATTATTGTATATACCAGTAGGTATACATGACACTGTACATATGATAAGGTCAGAAGAATAAAGCATGTACATTATTGTATATACTAGTAGGTGTACATGCCATGGTACACATGATGAGATGAGAAGAATAAAACATGTACATTATTGTATATACCAGTAGGTATACATGACACTGTACATATCATAAAGTGAGAAGAATATAGCATGTACATTATAGTATATACTAGTAGGTATACATGACACTGTACATATGATAAGGTGAGAAGAATAAAGCATATATATTATTGTATATACCAGTAGGTGTACATGACATGGTACATATGATAAGGTGAGAAGAATAAAGCATGTACATTATTGTATATTCCAGTAGGCATACATGCCATTGTACATATGATAAGGTCAGAAGAATAAAGCATGTACATTATTGTATATACCAGTAGGTATACCTGACATGATACATATGATAAGGTGAGAATAATAAAGCATGTACATTATTGTATATACCAGTAGGTATACATGACACTGTACATATGAAAAGGTGAGAAGAATAAAGCATGTATACTATTGTATATACTAGTAGATATACATGACACTGTACATATGATAAGGTGAGAAGAATAAAGAATGAACATTATTGTATATACCAGTAGGTATACATGGCATGATACATATGATAATGTGAAAAGAATAAAGCATGTACATTAATGTATATACCAGTAGGTATACATGACACTGTACACATGATAAGGTGAGAAGAATAAAGCATGTACATTATTGTATATAAAAGTAGGTATACATGACATGGTACATATGATAAGGTGAAAAGAATAAAGCATATACATTATTGTATATACTAGTAGGTATACATGACATAGTACATATGATAAGGTGAGAAGAATAAAGCATGTACATTATTGTATATACTAGTAGGTATACAGGACAATGTACATCTGATAAGGTGAGAGGAATAAAGCATGTACATTATTGTATATACTAATAGGTATAAATGACATGGTACATATAAGGTGAGAAGAATAAAGCATGTGCATTATTTTATATACCAGTAGGTATATATTACATGGTACATATGATAAGATGAGAAGAATAAAGCACGTACATTATTGTATATACCAGTAGGTATACATGACACTGTACATATGATAAGGTCAGAAGAATAAAGCATGTACATTATTGTATATACTAGTAGGTGTACATGCCATGGTACACATGATGAGATGAGAAGAATAAAACATGTACATTATTGTATATACCAGTAGGTATACATGACACTGTACATATGATAAGGTGAGGAGAATAAAGCATATACATTATTGTATATACCAGTAGGTATACATGACACTGTACATATGATAAGGTCAGAAGAATAAAGCACGTACATTATTGTATATACCAGTAGGTATACATGACACTGTACATATGATAAGGTCAGAAGAATAAAGCATGTACATTATTGTATATACTAGTAGGTGTACATGCCATGGTACACATGATGAGATGAGAAGAATAAAACATGTACATTATTGTATATACCAGTAGGTATACATGACACTGTACATATCATAAAGTGAGAAGAATATAGCATGTACATTATAGTATATACTAGTAGGTATACATGACACTGTACATATGATAAGGTGAGAAGAATAAAGCATATATATTATTGTATATACCAGTAGGTATACATGACATGGTACATATGATAAGGTGAGAAGAATAAAGCATGTACATTATTGTATATTCCAGTAGGCATACATGCCATGGTACATATGATAAGGTCAGAAGAATAAAGCATGTACATTATTGTATATACCAGTAGGTATACCTGACATGATACATATGATAAGGTGAGAATAATAAAGCATGTACATTATTGTATATACCAGTAGGTATACATGACACTGTACATATGAAAAGGTGAGAAGAATAAAGCATGTATACTATTGTATATACTAGTAGATATACATGACACTGTACATATGATAAGGTGAGAAGAATAAAGAATGAACATTATTGTATATACCAGTAGGTATACATGGCATGATACATATGATAATGTGAAAAGAATAAAGCATGTACATTAATGTATATACCAGTAGGTATACATGACACTGTACACATGATAAGGTGAGAAGAATAAAGCATGTACATTATTGTATATAAAAGTAGGTATACATGACATGGTACATATGATAAGGTGAAAAGAATAAAGCATATACATTATTGTATATACTAGTAGGTATACATGACATAGTACATATGATAAGGTGAGAAGAATAAAGCATGTACATTATTGTATATACTAGTAGGTATACAGGACAATGTACATCTGATAAGGTGAGAGGAATAAAGCATGTACATTATTGTATATACTAATAGGTATAAATGACATGGTACATATAAGGTGAGAAGAATAAAGCATGTGCATTATTTTATATACCAGTAGGTATATATTACATGGTACATATGATAAGATGAGAAGAATAAAGGATGTACATTATGGTATATACCAGTAGGTATACATGACACTGTACATATCATAAAGTGAGAAGAATAAAGCATGTAAATTATAGTATATACTAGTAGGTATACATGACACTGTACATATGATAAGGTGAAAAGAATAAAGCCTGTACATTAGTGTACATACCAGTAGGCATACATGACATGGTACATATGATAAGGTGAGAAGAATAAAGCATGTACATTATTGTAAATACCAGTAGGTATAGATGACACTGTACATATGATAAAGTAAGAAGAATAAAGCATGTACATTATTTTATATTCCAGTAGGTATACAGGACACTGTACATATGATAAGGTGAGAAGAATAAAGCACATACATTATTTTATATACCAGTAGGTATACATGACATGGTACATATGATAAGGTGAGAAGAATAAAGCATGTACATTATTGTATATACCAGTAAGTATACATGACACTGTCCATATGCTAAGGTCAGAAGAATAAAGCATGTACATTATTGTATATACTAGTAGGTATACATGACACTGTACATATGATAAAGTGAGAAGAATAAAGCATGTACATTATTTTATATACCAGTAGGCATACATGCCATGGTACATATGATAAGGTGAGGAGAATAAAGCATGTACATTATTGTATATACCAGTAGGTATACATGACACTGTACATATGATAAGAGGAGAATAATGAAGCATAAACATTATTGTATATACAAGTAGGCATACATGACATGGCACATATAATAAGATGAGAAGAACAAAGCATGTACATTATTGTATATACCAGTAGATATACAGGACACTGTACATATGATAAGGTGAGAAGAATAAAGCATATACATTATTGTATATACTAGTAGGCATACATGCTACGGTACATATGATAAGGTGAGAAGAATAAAGCATGTACATTATTGTATATACCAGTAGGTATACATGACACTGTGCATATGATAAGAGGAGAAGAATAAAGCATATACATTATTGTATATACCAGAAGGCATACATGACATGGTACATATGATAAGATGAGGGGAATAAAGCATGTACATTATTGTAAATACTAGTAGGTATATATGACATGGTACATATGATAAGGTGAGAAGAAGAAAGGATGTACATTATTGTATATACCAGTAGGTATACATGACACTGTACATATGATAAGGTGAGAAGAATAAAGCATGTACATTATTGTATATACCACTAGGTATACATGACACTGTACATATGATAAGATGAGAAGAATAAAGGATGTACATTATAATATATACCAATAGGTATACATGACACTGTACATATCATAAAGTGAGAAGAATAAAGCATGTACATTATAGTATATACTAGTAGGTATACATGACAGTGTACATATGATAAGGTGAGAAGAATAAAGCATGTACATTATTGTATATACCAGTAGGCATACATGACATGGTACATATGATAAGGTGAGAAGAATAAAGGATGCACATTATTGTATATTCTAGTAGGTATACATGACACTATACATATGATAAGGTCAGAAGAATAAAGCATGTAGATTATTGTATATACTAGTAGGTATACATGACACTCTACATATGATAATGTGAGAATAATAAAGCATGAATATTATTGTATATACCAGTAGGTATACATGACATGGTACATATGATAATGTGAGAAGAATAAAGCATGAACATTATTGTATATACCAGTAGGTATACATGACATGGTACATATGAAAATGTGAGAAGAATAAAGCATGTACATCATTGTATATACCAGTAGGTATACAGGACACTGTACATATGATAAGGTGAGAAGAATAAAGCACATACATTATTGTATATACTAGTAGGTATACATGACATGGTTCATATGATAAGATGAGAAGAATAAAGCATGCAAACTATTGTATATACTAGTAGGTATACGTGACATGGCACATATGATAAGGTGAGAAGAATAAAGCATATATATTATTGTATATACCAGTAGGCATACATGCCATGGTACATATGATAAGGTGAGAAGAATAAATCATGTACATTATTGTATATACCAGTAGGTATACATGACACTGTGCATATCATAAAGTGAGAAGAATATAGCATGTACATTATATTATATACTAGTAGGT
Source organism: Bathymodiolus brooksi (assembly GCA_963680875.1). Lineage (NCBI taxonomy): Eukaryota > Metazoa > Mollusca > Bivalvia > Mytilida > Modiolidae > Bathymodiolus > Bathymodiolus brooksi. Next base: position 64,031,079 of record OY804583.1, read on the forward strand.
ATACATTACACTGTACATATGATAAGGTGAGAAGAATAAAACATGTACATTATTGTATATACCAGTAGGTATACATGACATGGTACATATGATAAGGTGAAAAGAATAAAGGATGTACATTATTTTTTATACCAGTAGGTATACATGACATGGTACATATGATAAGGTGAGAAGAATAAAGTATGTAGACTATTGTTTATACCAGTAGGTATACATGATACTGTACATATGATAAGGTGAGAAAAATAAAGTATGTAGACTATTGTATATACTAGTAGGTATACATGACACTGTACATATGATAATGTGAGAAGAATAAACATGAACATTATTGTATATACCAGTAGGCATACATGTCATGGTACATATGATAATGTGAGAAGAATAAAGCATGTACATTATTGTATATACCAGTAGGTATACATGACACTGTACATATGATAATGTGAGAAGAATAAACATGAACATTATTGTATATACCAGTAGGCATACATGTCATGGTACATATGATAATGTGAGAAGAATAAAGCATGTACATTATTGTATATACCAGTAGGTATGCATGATACTGTACATATGATAAGGTGAGAAAAATAAAGTATGTAGACAATTGTATATACTAGTAGGTATACATGACACTGTACATATGATAATGTGAGAAGAATAAACATGAACATTATTGTATATACCAGTAGGCATACATGTCATGGTACATATGATAATGTGAGAAGAATAAAGCATGTACATTATTGTATATACCAGTAGGTATACATGACACTGTACATATGATAATGTGAGAAGAATAAACATGAACATTATTGTATGTACCAGTAGGCATACATGTCATGGTACATATGATAATGTGAGAAGAATAAACCATGTACATTATTGTATATACCAGTAGGTATGCATGATACTGTACATATGATAAGGTGAGAAAAATAAATTATGTAGACAATTGTATATACTAGTAGGTATACATGACACTGTACATATGATAATGTGAGAAGAATAAACATGAACATTATTGTATATACCAGTAGGCATACATGTCATGGTACATATGATAAAGTGAGAAGAATAAAGCATGTACATTATTGTATATACCAGTAGGTATACATGACACTGTACATATGATAATGTGAGAAGAATAAACATGAACATTATTGTATATACCAGTAGGCATACATGTCATGGTACATATGATAATGTGAGAAGAATAAAGCATGTACATTATTGTATATACCAGTAGGTATACATGATACTGTACATATGATAAGGTGAGAAAAATAAAGTATGTAGACTATTGTATATACTAGTAGGTATACATGACACCGTACATATGATAATGTGAGAAGAATAAACATGAACATTATTGTATATACCAGTAGGCATACATGTCATGGTACATATGATAATGTGAGAAGAATAAAGCATGTACATTATTGTATATACCAGTAGGTATACATGACACTGTACATATGATAATGTGAGAAGAATAAACATGAACATTATTGTATATACCAGTAGGCATACATGTCATGGTACAAATGATAATGTGAGAAGAATAAAGCATGTACATTATTGTATATACCAGTAGGTATACATGATACTGTACATATGATAAGGTGAGAAAAATAAAGTATGTAGACTATTGTATATACTAGTAGGTATGCATGACACTGTACATATGATAATGTGAGAAGAATAAACATGAACATTATTGTATATACCAGTAGGCATACATGTCATGGTACATATGATAATGTGAGAAGAATAAAGCATGTACATTATTGTATATACCAGTAGGTATACATGACACTGTACATATGATAATGTGAGAAGAATAAAGCATGTGCATTATTGTATATACTAGTAGGTATACATGACATGGTACATATGATAAGGTGAGAAGAATAAACCATGTACATTATTGTATATACTAGTAGGTATACATGACACTCTACATATGATAAGGTCTGAAGAATAAAGCATGTACATTATTGTATATACCAGTAGGTATACCTGACATGATACATATAATAAGGTGAGAAAAATAAAGCATGTACATTATTGTATATACTAGTAGGTATACATAACACTGTATATATGAAAATGTGAGAAGAATAAAGCATGCAGACTATTGCATATACTAGTAGGTATACATGACACTGTACATATGATAAGGTGAGAAGAATAAAGCATGAACATTATTGTATATACCAGTAGGTATACATGGCATGATACATATGATAATGTGATAAGAATAAAGCATGTACATTAATGTATATACAAGTAGGTATACATGACACTGTACATATGATAAGGTGAGAAGAATAAAGCATGTACATCATTGTATATACTAGTAAGTATATATGACATGGTACATATGATAAGGTGAGAAGAATAAAGCATGTACATTATTGTATATACTAGTAGGTATAAATAACATGGTACATATGATAAGGTGAGAAGAATAAAGGATGTACATTATTTTATATACCAGTAGGTATACATGTCATGGTACATATGATAATGTGAGAAGAATAAAGCATGTACATTATTGTATATACCAGTAGCTATACATGACACTGTACATATGATAAGGTGAGAAGAATAAAGCACGTACATTATTATATATACCAGTAGGCATACATGAGATAGTACATATGATAATGTGAGAAGAATAAAGCATGTACATTATTGTATATACCAGTAGGTATACATGACACTGTACATATGATAAGGTGAGAAGAATAAAGCATGTACATTATTGTATATACTAGTAGGTATACATGACATGGTACATATGATAAGGTGAGAAGAATAAAGCATGTACATTATTGTATATACCAGTAAGTATACATGACACTGTACATATGATAAGGTCAGAAGAATAAAGCATGTACATTATTGTATATACTAGTAGTTATACATGCCATGGTACACATGATGAGATGAGAAGAATAAAGCATGTACATTATCGTATATACTAGTAGGTATACATGACACTCTACATATGATAAGGGCAGAAGAATAAAGCATGTACATTATTGTATATACCAGTAGGTATACCTGACATGATACATATGATAAGGTGAGAAGAATAAAGCATGTACATTATTGTATATACCAGTAGGTATACATGACACTGTACATATGAAAAGGTGAGAAGAATAAAGCATGTAGACTATTGTATATACTAGTAGGTGTACATGACACTGTACATGTGATAAGGTGAGAAGAATAAAGCATGAGCATTATTGTATATACCAGTAGGTATACATGGCATGACACATATGATAATGTGATAAGAATAAAGCATGTACATTATTGTATATACCAGTAGGTATACATGACACTGTACATATGATAAGGTGAGAAGAATAAAGCATGAACATTATTGTATATACCAGTAGGTATACATGGCATGATACATATGATAATGTGATAAGAATAAAGCATGTACATTATTGTATATACCAGTAGGTATACATGACACTGTACATATGATAAGGTCAGAAGAATAAACCATGTACATTATTGTATATACCAGTAGGTATACATGACACTGTACATATGATAAGAGGAGAATAATAAAGCATAAACATTATTGTATATACAAGTAGGCATACATGACATGGCACATATGATAAGATGAGAAGAACAAAGCATGTACATTATTGTATATACCAGTAGATATACAGGACACTGTACATATGATAAGGTGAGAAGAATAAAGCATATACATTATTGTATATACCAGTAGGCATACATGCTACGGTACATTAGATAAGGAGAGAAGAACAAAGCATGTACATGATTGTATATACCAGAAGGCATACATGACATGGTACATATGATAAGATGAGGGGAATAAAGCATGTACATTATTGTATATACTCGTAGGTATATATGACATGGTACATATGATAAGATGAGAAGAAGAAAGGATGTACATTATTGTATATACCAGTAGGTATACATGACACTGTACATATGATAAGGTGAGAAGAATAAAGCTTGTACATTATTGTATATACCACTAGTTATACATGACACTGTACATATGATAAGATGAGAAGAATAAAGGATGTACATTATAATATATACCAATTGGTATACATGACACTGTACATATCATAAAGTGAGAATAATAAAGCATGTACATTATAGTATATACTAGTAGGTATACATGACATTGTACATATGATAAGGTGAGAAGAATAAAGCATGTACATTATTGTATATACCAGTAGGCATACATGACATGGTACATATGATAAGGTGAGAAGAATAAAGGATGCACATTATTGTATATACTAGTAGGTATACATGACACTATACATATGATAAGGTCAGAAGAATAAAGCATGTAGATTATTGTATATACTAGTAGGTATACATGACACTCTACATATGATAATGTGAGAATAATAAAGCATGAATATTATTGTATATACCAGTAGGTTTACATGACATGGTACATATGATAATGTGAGAAGAATAAAGCATGAACATTATTGTATATACCAGCAGCTATACATGACATGGTACATATGAAAATGTGAGAAGAATAAAGCATGTACATCATTGCATATACCAGTAGTTATACATGACACTGTACATATGATAATGTGAGAAGAATAAAGCATGTACATTATTGTTTATACTAATAGGTATACATGACACTGTACATATGATAATGTGAGAATAATAAACATGTACATTATTGTATATACTAATAGGTATACATAACACTGTACATATGATAAGGTGAGAAGAATAAAGCATGTACATTATTGTAACTACCAGTAGGTATACATGACATGGTACATATGATAAGGTGCGAAGAATAAAGCATGAATATTATTGTATACACCAGTAGGTATACATGACATTGTACATGTGATAAGGTGGGAAGAATAAAGCATGTACATTAGTGTATATACCAGTATGTATACATGACACTGTACATATGATAAGGTGAGAAGAATAAAGCATGTACATTATTGTATATACTAGTAGGTATGCATGATACTGTACATATGATAAGGTGAGAAAAATAAAGTATGTAGACAATTGTATATACTAGTAGGTATACATGACACTGTACATATGATAATGTGAGAAGAATAAACATGAACATTATTGTATATACCAGTAGGCATACATGTCATGGTACATATGATAAAGTGAGAAGAATAAAGCATGTACATTATTGTATATACCAGTAGGCATACATGACTCTGTACATATGATAATGTGAGAAGAATAAACATGAACATTATTGTATATACCAGTAGGCATACATGTCATGGTACATATGATAATGTGAGAAGAATAAAGCATGTACATTATTGTATATACCAGTAGGTATACATGATACTGTACATATGATAAGGTGAGAAGAATAAAGCATGTACATTATTGTATATACTAGTAGGTATGCATGATACTGTACATATGATAAGGTGAGAAAAATAAAGTATGTAGACAATTGTATATACTAGTAGGTATACATGACACTGTACATATGATAATGTGAGAAGAATAAACATGAACATTATTGTATATACCAGTAGGCATACATGTCATGGTACATATGATAAAGTGAGAAGAATAAAGCATGTACATTATTGTATATACCAGTAGGTATACATGACACTGTACATATGATAATGTGAGAAGAATAAACATGAACATTATTGTATATACCAGTAGGCATACATGTCATGGTACATATGATAATGTGAGAAGAATAAAGCATGTACATTATTGTATATACCAGTAGGTATACATGATACTGTACATATGATAAGGTGAGAAAAATAAAGTATGTAGACTATTGTATATACTAGTAGGTATACATGACACTGTACATATGATAATGTGAGAAGAATAAACATGAACATTATAGTATATACCAGTAGGCATACATGTCATGGTACATATGATAATGTGAGAAGAATAAAGCATGTACATTATTGTATATACCAGTAGGTATACATGACACTGTACATATGATAATGTGAGAAGAATAAACATGAACATTATTGTATATACCAGTAGGCATACATGTCATGGTACATATGATAATGTGAGAAGAATAAAGCATGTACATTATTGTATATACCAGTAGGTATACATGATACTGTACATATGATAAGGTGAGAAAAATAAAGTATGTAGACTATTGTATATACTAGTAGGTATGCATGACACTGTACATATGATAATGTGAGAAGAATAAACATGAACATTATTGTATATATCAGTAGGCATACATGTCATGGTACATATGATAATGTGAGAAGAATAAAGCATGTACATTATTGTATATACCAGTAGGTATACATGACACTGTACATATGATAATGTGAGAAGAATAAAGCATGTGCATTATTGTATATACTAGTAGGTATACATGACATGGTACATATGATAAGGTGAGAAGAATAAACCATGTACATTATTGTATATACTAGTAGGTATACATGACACTCTACATATGATAAGGTCTGAAGAATAAAGCATGTACATTATTGTATATACCAGTAGGTATACCTGACATGATACATATAATAAGGTGAGAAAAATAAAGCATGTACATTATTGTATATACTAGTAGGTATACATAACACTGTATATATGAAAATGTGAGAAGAATAAAGCATGCAGACTATTGTATATACTAGTAGGTATACATGACACTGTACATATGATAAGGTGAGAAGAATAAAGCATGAACATTATTGTATATACCAGTAGGTATACATGGAATGATACATATGATAATTTGATAAGAATAAAGCATGTACATTAATGTATATACAAGTAGGTATACATGACACTGTACATATGATAAGGTGAGAAAAATAAAGCATGTACATCATTGTATATACTAGTAAGTATATATGACATGGTACATATGATAAGGTGAGAAGAATAAAGCATGTACATTATTGTATATACTAGTTTTTTATAAATGACATGGTACATATGATAAGGTGAGAAGAATAAAGGATGTACATTATTTTATATACCAGTAGGTATACATGACACTGTACATATGATAACATGAGAAGAATAAAGCATGAACATTATTGTATATACCAGTAGGTATACATGTCATGGTACATATGATAATGTGAGAAGAATAAAGCATGTACATTATTGTATATACCAGTAGCTATACATGACACTGTACATATGATAAGGTGAGAAGAATAAAGCACGTACATTATTATATATACCAGTAGGCATACATGAGATAGTACATATGATAATGTGAGAAGAATAAAGCATGTACATTATTGTATATACCAGTAGGTATACATGACACTGTACATATGATAAGGTGAGAAGAATAAAGCATGTACATTATTGTATATACTAGTAGGTATACATGACATGGTACATATGATAAGGGGAGAAGAATAAAGCATGTACATTATTGTATATACCAGTAAGTATACATGACACTGTACATATGATAAGGTCAGAAGAATAAAGCATGTACATTATTGTATATACTAGTAGGTATACATGCCATGGTACACATGATGAGATGAGAAGAATAAAGCATGTACATTATCGTATATACTAGTAGGTATACATGACACTCTACATATGATAAGGTCAGAAGAATAAAGCATGTACATTATTGTATATACCAGTAGGTATACCTGACATGATACATATGATAAGGTGAGAAGAATAAAGCATGTACATTATTGTATATACCAGTAGGTATACATGACACTGTACATATGAAAAGGTGAGAAGAATAAAGCATGTAGACTATTGTATATACTAGTAGGTGTACATGACACTGTACATGTGATAAGGTGAGAAGAATAAAGGATGAACATTATTGTATATACCAGTAGGTATACATGGCATGACACATATGATAATGTGATAAGAATAAAGCATGTACATTATTGTATATACCAGTAGGTATACATGACACTGTACATATGATAAGGTGAGAAGAATAAAGCATGAACATTATTGTATATACCAGTAGGTATACATGGCATGATACATATGATAATGTGATAAGAATAAAGCATGTACATTATTGTATATACCAGTAGGTATACATGACACTGTACATATGATAAGGTCAGAAGAATAAACCATGTACATTATTGTATATACCAGTAGGTATACATGACACTGTACATATGATAAGAGGAGAATAATAAAGCATAAACATTATTGTATATACAAGTAGGCATACATGACATGGCACATATGATAAGATGAGAAGAACAAAGCATGTACATTATTGTATATACCAGTAGATATACAGGACACTGTACATATGATAAGGTGAGAAGAATAAAGCATATACATTATTGTATATACCAGTAGGCATACATGCTACGGTACATTAGATAAGGAGAGAAGAACAAAGCATGTACATGATTGTATATACCAGAAGGCATACATGACATGGTACATATGATAAGATGAGGGGAATAAAGCATGTACATTATTGTATATACTCGTAGGTATATATGACATGGTACATATGATAAGATGAGAAGAAGAAAGGATGTACATTATTGTATATACCAGTAGGTATACATGACACTGTACATATCATAAAGTGAGAATAATAAAGCATGTACATTATAGTATATACTAGTAGGTATACATGACATTGTACATATGATAAGGTGAGAAGAATAAAGCATGTACATTATTGTATATACCAGTAGGCATACATGACATGGTACATATGATAAGGTGAGAAGAATAAAGGATGCACATTATTGTATATACTAGTAGGTATACATGACACTATACATATGATAAGGTCAGAAGAATAAAGCATGTAGATTATTGTATATACTAGTAGGTATACATGACACTCTACATATGATAATGTGAGAATAATAAAGCATGAATATTATTGTATATACCAGTACGTATACATGACATGGTACATATGATAATGTGAGAAGAATAAAGCATGAACATTATTGTATATACCAGCTGCTATACATGACATGGTACATATGAAAATGTGAGAAGAATAAAGCATGTACATCATTGCATATACCAGTAGTTATACATGACACTGTACATATGATAATGTGAGAAGAATAAAGCATGTACATTATTGTTTATACTAATAGGTATACATGACACTGTACATATGATAATGTGAGAATAATAAACATGTACATTATTGTATATACTAATAGGTATACATGACACTGTACATATGATAAGGTGAGAAGAATAAAGCATGTACATTATTGTAACTACCAGTAGGTATACATGACATGGTACATATGATAAGGTGAGAAGAATAAAGCATGTATATTATTGTATACATCAGTAGGTATACATGACATTGTACATGTGATAAGGTGGGAAGAATAAAGCATGTACATTAGTGTATATACCAGTGTGTATACATGACACTGTACATATGATAAGGTGAGAAGAATAAAGCATGTACATTATTGTATATACTAGTAGGTATACATGACACTGTACATATGATAAGGTGAGAAGAATAAAGCATGTACATCATTGTATATACTAGTAAGTATATATGACATGGTACATATGATAAGGTGAGAAGAATAAAGCATGTACATTATTGTATATACTAGTAGGTATAAATGACAGGGTACATATGATAAGGTGAGAAGAATAAAGGATGTACATTATTTTATATACCAGAGGGTATACATGACACTGTACATATGATAACGTGAGGAGAAGAATAAAGCATGAACATTATTTTATATACCAGTAGGTATACATGTCATGGTACATATGATAAGGTGAGAAGAATAAAGCATGTACATTATTGTATATACTAGTAGATATACATGACATGGTACATATGATGAGGTGAGAAGAATAAAGCATGTACATTATTGTGTATACTAGTAGGTATACATGACACTGTACATATGATAAGGTGAGAAGAATAAAGCATGTACATTATTGTATATACTAGTAGGTATACATGACATGGTACATATGATAAGGTGAGAAGAATAAAGCATGTGCATTATTTTATATACCAGTAGGTATATATGACATGGTACATATGATAAGATGAGAAGAATAAAGCATGTACATTACGGTATATACCAGTAGGTATACATGACACTGTACATATGATAAGGTGAGAAGAATAAAGCATGTACATTATTTTATATACCAGTAGGTATACAGGACACTGTACATATGATAAGGTGAGGAGAATAAAGCATGTACATTATTGTATATACCAGTAGGTATACATGACACTGTACATATGATAAGGTCAGAAGAATAAACCATGTACATTATTGTATATACCAGTAGGCATACATGACACTGTACATATGATAAGAGGAGAATAATAAAGCATAAACATTATTGTATATACAAGTAGGCATACATGACATGGCACATATGATAAGATGAGAAGAACAAAGCATGTACATTATTGTATATACCAGTAGATATACAGGACACTGTACATATGATAAGGTGAGAAGAATAAAGCATATACATTATTGTATATACCAGTAGGCATACATGCTACGGTACATTAGATAAGGAGAGAAGAATAAAGCATGTACATGATTGTATATACCAGAAGGCATACATGACATGGTACATATGATAAGATTAGAGGAATAAAGCATGTACATTATTGTATATACTAGTAGGTATATATGACATGGTACATATGATAAGGTGAGAAGAAGAAAGGATGTACATTATTGTATATACCAGTAGGTATACATGACACTGTACATATGATAAGGTGAGAAGAATAAAGCATGTACATTATTGTATATACCACTAGGTATACATGACACTGTACATATGATAAGATGAGAAGAATAAAGGATGTACATTATAATATATACCAATTGGTATACATAAAACTGTACATATCATAAAGTGAGAAGAATAAAGCATGTACATTATAGAATATACTAGTAGGTATACATGACACTGTACATATGATAAGGTGAGAAGAATAAAGCATGTATATTATTGTATATACCAGTAGGCATACATGACATTGTACATATGATAAGGTGAGAAGAATAAAGCATGCACATTATTGTATATACTAGTAGGTATACATGACACTATACATATGATAAGGTCAGAAGAATAAAGCATGTAGATTATTGTATATACTAGTAGGTATACATGACACTCTACATATGATTATGTGAGGATAATAAAGCATGAATATTATTGTATATACCAGTAGGTATACATGACATGGTACATATGATAATGTGAGAAGAATAAAGCATGAACATTATTGTATATACCAGTAGCTATACATGACATGGTACATATGAAAATGTGAGAAGAATAAAGCATGTACATCATTGTATATACCAGTAGTTATACATGACACTGTACATATGATAATGTAAGAAGAATAAAGCATGTACATTATTGTTTATACTAATAGGTATACATGACACTGTACATATGATAATGTGAGAATAATAAAGCATGTACATTATTGTATATACTAGTAGGTATACATGACACTGTACATATGATAAGGTGAGAAGAATAAAGCATGTACATTATTGTAACTACCAGTAGGTATACATGACATGGTACATATGATAAGGTGAGAAGAATAAAGCATGTACATTATTGTATACACCAGTAGGTATACATGACATTGTACATATGATAAGGTGGGAAGAATAAAGCATGTACATTAGTGTATATACCAGTATGTATACATGACACTGTACATATGATAAGGTGAGAAGAATAAAGCATGTCAATTATTGTATATACCAGTAGGCATACATTCTACGGTACATTAGATAAGGAGAGAAGAATAAAGCATGTACATGATTGTATATACCAGTAGGTAAACATCACACTGTGCATATGATAAGAGGAGAAGAATAAAGCATATACATTATTGTATATACCAGAAGGCATACATGACATGGTACATATGATAAGATGAGGGGAATAAAGCATGTACATTATTGTATATACTAGTAGGTATATATGACATGGTACATATGATAAGGTGAGAAGAAGAAAGGATGTACATTATTGTATATACCAGTAGGTATACATGACACTGTACATATGATAAGGTGAGAAGAATAAAGCATGTACATTATTGTATATACCACTAGATATACATGACACTGTACATATGATAAGATGAGAAGAATAAAGGATGTACATTATAATATATACCAATTGGTATACATGACATTGTACATATCATAAAGTGAGAAGAATAAAACATGTACATTATAGTATATACTAGTAGGTATACATGACACTGTACATATGATAAGGTGAGAAGAATAAAGCATGTATATTATTGTATATACTAGTAGGTATACATGACACTCTACATATGATAATGTGAGAATAATAAAGCATGAATATTAGTGTATATACCAGTAGGTATACATGACATGGTACATATGATAATGTGAGAAGAATAAAGCATGAACATTATTGTATATACCAGTAGCTATACATGACATGGTACATATGAAAATGTGAGAAGAATAAAGCATGTACATCATTGTATATACCAGTAGTTATACATGACACTGTACATATGATAATGTGAGAAGAATAAAGCATGTACATTATTGTTTATACTAATAGGTATACATGACACTGTACATATGATAATGTGAGAATAATAAAGCATGTACATTATTGTATATACTAGTAGGTATACATGACATGGTACATATGATAAGGTGAGAAGAATAAAGCATGTACATTATTGTATACACCAGTAGGTATACATGACACTGTACATATGATAAGGTGGGAAGAATAAAGCATGTACATTAGTGTATATACCAGTATGTATACATGACACTGTACATATGATAAGGTGAGAAGAATAAAGCATGTACATTATTGTATATACTAGTAGGTATACATGACACTGTACATATGATAAAGTGAGAAGAATAAAGCATGTAAATTATTTTATATACCAGTAGGTATACATGACACTGTACATATGATAAGGTCAGAAGAATAAAGCATGTAGATTATTGTATGTACTAGTAGGTATACATGACACTCTACATATGATAATGTGAGAAGAATAAAGCATGTACATTATTGTTTATACTAATAGGTATACATGACACTGTACATATGATAATGTGAGAATAATAAAGCATGTACATTATTGTATATACTAGTAGGTATACATGACACTGTACATATGATAAGGTGAGAAGAATAAAGCATGTACATTATTGTAACTACCAGTAGGTATACATGACATGGTACATATGATAAGGTGAGAAGAATAAAGCATGTACATTATTGTATACACCAGTAGGTATACATGACATTGTACATATGATAAGGTGGGAAGAATAAAGCATGTACATTAGTGTATATACCAGTATGTATACATGACACTGTACATATGATAAGGTGAGAAGAATAAAGCATGTACATTATTGTATATACTAGTAGGTATACATGACACTGTACATATGATAAAGTGAGAAGAATAAAGCATGTCAATTATTGTATATACCAGTAGGCATACATTCTACGGTACATTAGATAAGGAGAGAAGAATAAAGCATGTACATGATTGTATATACCAGTAGGTAAACATCACACTGTGCATATGATAAGAGGAGAAGAATAAAGCATATACATTATTGTATATACCAGAAGGCATACATGACATGGTACATATGATAAGATGAGGGGAATAAAGCATGTACATTATTGTATATACTAGTAGGTATATATGACATGGTACATATGATAAGGTGAGAAGAAGAAAGGATGTACATTATTGTATATACCAGTAGGTATACATGACACTGTACATATGATAAGGTGAGAAGAATAAAGCATGTACATTATTGTATATACCACTAGATATACATGACACTGTACATATGATAAGATGAGAAGAATAAAGGATGTACATTATAATATATACCAATTGGTATACATGACATTGTACATATCATAAAGTGAGAAGAATAAAACATGTACATTATAGTATATACTAGTAGGTATACATGACACTGTACATATGATAAGGTGAGAAGAATAAAGCATGTATATTATTGTATATACTAGTAGGTATACATGACACTCTACATATGATAATGTGAGAATAATAAAGCATGAATATTAGTGTATATACCAGTAGGTATACATGACATGGTACATATGATAATGTGAGAAGAATAAAGCATGAACATTATTGTACATACCAGTAGCTATACATGACATGGTACATATGAAAATGTGAGAAGAATAAAGCATGTACATCATTGTATATACCAGTAGTTATACATGACACTGTACATATGATAATGTGAGAAGAATAAAGCATGTACATTATTGTTTATACTAATAGGTATACATGACACTGTACATATGATAATGTGAGAATAATAAAGCATGTACATTATTGTATATACTAGTAGGTATACATGACATGGTACATATGATAAGGTGAGAAGAATAAAGCATGTACATTATTGTATACACCAGTAGGTATACATGACACTGTACATATGATAAGGTGGGAAGAATAAAGCATGTACATTAGTGTATATACCAGTATGTATACATGACACTGTACATATGATAAGGTGAGAAGAATAAAGCATGTACATTATTGTATATACTAGTAGGTATACATGACACTGTACATATGATAAAGTGAGAAGAATAAAGCATGTAAATTATTTTATATACCAGTAGGTATACATGACACTGTACATATGATAAGGTCAGAAGAATAAAGCATGTAGATTATTGTATGTACTAGTAGGTATACATGACACTCTACATATGATAATGTGAGAAGAATAAAGCATGTACATTATTGTTTATACTAATAGGTATACATGACACTGTACATATGATAATGTGAGAATAATAAAGCATGTACATTATTGTATATACTAGTAGGTATACATGACACTGTACATATGATAAGGTGAGAAGAATAAAGCATGTACATTATTGTAACTACCAGTAGGTATACATGACATGGTACATATGATAAGGTGAGAAGAATAAAGCATGTACATTATTGTATACACCAGTAGGTATACATGACATTGTACATATGATAAGGTGGGAAGAATAAAGCATGTACATTAGTGTATATACCAGTATGTATACATGACACTGTACATATGATAAGGTGAGAAGAATAAAGCATGTACATTATTGTATATACTAGTAGGTATACATGACACTGTACATATGATAAAGTGAGAAGAATAAAGCATGTCAATTATTGTATATACCAGTAGGCATACATTCTACGGTACATTAGATAAGGAGAGAAGAATAAAGCATGTACATGATTGTATATACCAGTAGGTAAACATCACACTGTGCATATGATAAGAGGAGAAGAATAAAGCATATACATTATTGTATATACCAGAAGGCATACATGACATGGTACATATGATAAGATGAGGGGAATAAAGCATGTACATTATTGTATATACTAGTAGGTATATATGACATGGTACATATGATAAGGTGAGAAGAAGAAAGGATGTACATTATTGTATATACCAGTAGGTATACATGACACTGTACATATGATAAGGTGAGAAGAATAAAGCATGTACATTATTGTATATACCACTAGATATACATGACACTGTACATATGATAAGATGAGAAGAATAAAGGATGTACATTATAATATATACCAATTGGTATACATGACATTGTACATATCATAAAGTGAGAAGAATAAAACATGTACATTATAGTATATACTAGTAGGTATACATGACACTGTACATATGATAAGGTGAGAAGAATAAAGCATGTATATTATTGTATATACTAGTAGGTATACATGACACTCTACATATGATAATGTGAGAATAATAAAGCATGAATATTAGTGTATATACCAGTAAGTATACATGACATGGTACATATGATAATGTGAGAAGAATAAAGCATGAACATTATTGTATATACCAGTAGCTATACATGACATGGTACATATGAAAATGTGAGAAGAATAAAGCATGTACATCATTGTATATACCAGTAGTTATACATGACACTGTACATATGATAATGTGAGAAGAATAAAGCATGTACATTATTGTTTATACTAATAGGTATACATGACACTGTACATATGATAATGTGAGAATAATAAAGCATGTACATTATTGTATATACTAGTAGGTATACATGACATGGTACATATGATAAGGTGAGAAGAATAAAGCATGTACATTATTGTATACACCAGTAGGTATACATCACACTGTACATATGATAAGGTGGGAAGAATAAAGCATGTACATTAGTGTATATACCAGTATGTATACATGACACTGTACATATGATAAGGTGAGAAGAATAAAGCATGTACATTATTGTATATACTAGTAGGTATACATGACACTGTACATATGATAAAGTGAGAAGAATAAAGCATGTAAATTATTTTATATACCAGTATGTATACATGACACTGTACATATGATAAGGTCAGAAGAATAAAGCATGTAGATTATTGTATGTACTAGTAGGTATACATGACACTCTACATATGATAATGTGAGAAGAATAAAGCATGAATATTATTGTATATACCAGTAGTTATACATGACATGGTACATATGATAATGTGAGAAGAATAAAGCATGAACATTATTGTATATACCAGTCGCTATACATGACATGGTACATATGATAATTTGAGAAGAATAAAGCATGTACATCATTGTATATACCAGTAGTTATACATGACAATGTAGATATGGTAATGTGAGAAGAATAAAGCATGTACATTATTGTATATACTAGTAGGCATACATGACACTGTACATATGATAAGGTGAGAAGAATAAAGCATGTACATTATTTTATATACTAGTAGGTATACATGACATGGTACATATGATAAGGTGAGAAGAATAAAGCATGCACATTATTGTATACATCAGTAGGTATACATGACACTGTACATATGATAAGGTGAGAATAATAAAGCATGTACATTATTGTATATACCAGTATGTATACATGACACTGTACATATGATAAGGTGAGAAGAATAAAGCATGTACATTATTGTATATACTAGTAGGTATACATGACACTGTACATATGATAAAGTGAGAAGAATAAAGGATGTACATTATTTTATATACCATTAGGTATACAGGACACTGTACATATGATAAGGTGAGAAGAATAAAGCACATACATTATTGTATATACCAGTATGTATACATGACACTGTACATATGATAAGAGGAGAAGAATAAAGTATATACATTATTGTATATACCAGTAGGCATACATGACATGGTTCATATGATAAGATGAGAATAATAAAGCATGTACACTTTTGTATATACTAGTAGGTATACATGACATGGAACATATGATAATGTGAGACGAATAAAGCGTGAACATTATTGTATATACCAGTAGGCATACATGACATGGTACATATGATAAGGTGAGAAGAATAAAGCATGTACATTATTGAATATACCAGTAGATATACAGGACACTGTACATATGATAAGTTGAGAAGAATAAAACATATACATTATTGTATATACCAGTAGGCATACATGCCATGGTACATATGATAAGGTGAGAAGAATAAAGCATGTACATTATTGTATATACCAGTAGGTATACATGACACTGTACATATGATAAGGTCAGAAGAATAAAGCATGTACATAATTGTATAAACTAGTAGGTATATATGCCATGATACACATGATGAGATGAGAAGAATAAAGCATGTACATTATTGTATATACCAGTAGGTATACATGACACTGTACATATCATAAAGTGAGAAGAATATAGCATGTGCATTATAGTATATACCAGTAGGTATAGATGACACTGTGCATATGATAAGTTGAGAAGCAAAAAGCATGTACATTATTGTATATACCAGTAGGTATACATGACACTGTACATATGATAAGAGGAGAAGAATAAAGCATATACATTAGTGTATATACCAGTAGGCATGCATGACATGGTACAAATGGTAAGATGGGAAGAATAAAGCATGTACATTATTCTATATACTAGTAGGTATATATGACATGGTACATATGATAAGATGAGAAGAATAAAGCATGTACATTATTGTATATACCAGTAGGTATACATGACACTGTACATATCATAAAGTGAGAAGAATAAAGCATGTACATCATAGTATATACTAGTAGGTATACATGACACTGTACATATGATAAGGTGAGAAGAATAAAGCATGTACATTATTGTATATACCAGTAGGCATACATGATATGGTACATATGATAAGGTGAGAAGAATAAAGCATGTACATTATTGTATATACCAGTAGGTATACATGACACTGTACATATGATAAGGTGAGAAGAATAAAGCATGTACATTATTTTATATACCAGTAGGTATACATGACACTGTACATATGATAAGGTGAGAAGAATAAAGCATGTACATTATTGTATATACCAGTAGGTATACATGACACTGTACATATGATAAGGTGAGAAGAATAAAGCATGTACATTATTGTACATACCAGTAGGTATACATGACCCTGTACATATGATAAGGTGAGAAGAATAAAGCATGTACATTATTGTATATACCAGTATGTATACATGACACTGTACATATGATAAGGTGAGAAGAATAAAGCATGTACATTATTGTATATACTAGTAGGTATACATGACACTGTACATATGATAAGGTGAGAAGAATAAAGCATGTACATTATTTTATATACCAGTAGGTATACAGGACACTGTACATATGATAAGGTGAGAAGAATAAAGTACATACATTATTGTATATACCAGTAGGTATACATGACACTGTACATATGATAAGTTGGGAAGAATAAAGCATGTACATTATTGTATATACTAGTAGGTATACAGGACACTGTACATATGATAAGGTGAGAAGAATAAAGCACATACATTATTGTATATACCAGTAGGTATACATGACACTGTACATATGATAAGGTGAGAAGAATAAAGCATGTACATTATTGTATATACCAGTATGTATACATGACACTGTACATATGATAAGGTGAGAAGAATAAAGCATGTACATTATTGTATATACCAGTATGTATACATGACATTGTACATATGATAAGGTGAGAAGAATAAAGCATGTACATTATTTTATATACCAGTATGTATACATGACACTGTACATATGATAAAGTGATAAGAATAAAGCATGTACATTATAGTATATACTAGTAGGTATACATGACACTGTACATATGATAAGGTGAGAAGAATAAAGCATGTACATTATTGTATATACTAGTAGGCATACAGGACATGGTACATATGATAAGGGGAGAAGAATAAAGGATGTACATTATTTTTTATACCAGTAGGTATACATGACACTGTACATATGATAAGAGGAGAAGAATAAAGTATATACATTATTGTATATACAAGTAGGCATACATGACATGGTTCATATGATAAGATGAGAGTAACAAAGCATGTACACTATTGTATATACCAGTAGGTATACATGATATGGTACATATGATAAAATGAGAATAATAAAGCATGGACATTATTGTTTATACCAGTAGGTATACATGACACTGTACATATGATATTAAAGCAGAGAAGAATAAAGCATGTACATTATTGTATATACCAGTAGGTATACATGACACTGTACATATGATAAGGTGAGAAGAATAAAGCATGTACATTATTTTTTATACCAGTAGGTATACAGGACACTGTACATATGATAAGAGGAGAAGAATAAAGTATATACATTATTGTATATACAAGTAGGCATACATGACATGGTTCATATGATAAGATGAGAATAATAAAGCATGTACACTATTGTATATACTAGTAGGTATACATGACATGGAACATATGATAATGTGAGACGAATAAAGCGTGAACATTATTGTATATACCAGTAGGCATACATGACATGGTACATATGATAAGGTGAGAAGAATAAAGCATGTACATTATTGTTTATACCAGTAGGTATACATGACATTGTACATATGAAAAAGTGAGGAGAATAAAACATATACATTATTGTATATACCAGTAGGCATACATGCCATGGTACATATGATAAGGTGAGAAGAATAAAGCATGTACATTATTGTATATACCAGTAGGTATACATGATACTGTACATATGATAAAGTGAGAAGAATAAAACATATACATTATTGTATATACCAGTAGATATACAGGACACTGTACATATGATAAAGTGAGAAGAATAAAACATATACATTATTGTATATACTAGTAGATATATATGACATGGTACATATGATAAGATGAGAAGAATAAAGCATGTACATTATTGTATATACCAGTAGGTATACATGACACTGTACATATCATAAAGTGAGAAGAATAAAGCATGTACATCATAGTATATACTAGTAGGTATACATGACACTGTACATATGATAAGGTGAGAAGAATAAAGCATGTATATTATTGTATATACCAGTAGGCATACATGACATGGTACATATGATAAAATGAGAATAATAAAGCATGTAGACTATTGTATATACCAGTAGGTATACAGGACACTGTACATATGATAAGGTGAGAAGAATAATGCACATACATCATTGTATATACCAGTAGGTATACATGACATGGTACATATGATAAGGTGAGAAGAATAAAGCATGTACATTATTGTATATACCAGTAGGCATACATGACATGGTTCATATGATAAGATGAGAATAATAAAGCATGTACACTATTGTATATAATAGTAGGTATACATGACATGGAACATATGATAATGTGAGACGAATATAGCGTGAACATTATTGTATATACCAGTAGATATACAGGACACTGTACATATGATAAGGTGAGAAGAATAAAGCATATACATTATTGTATATACCAGTAGGCATACATGCCATGGTACATATGATAAGGTGAGAAGAATAAAGCATGTACATTATTGTATATACCAGTAGGTATACATGATACTGTACATATGATAAGGTCAGAAGAATAAAGTATGTACATTATTGTATATACTAGTAGGTATACATGCCACGATACACATGATGAGATGAGAAGAATAAAGCATGTACATTATTGTATATACCAGTAGGCATACATGACACTGTACATATCATAAAGTGAGAAGAATATAGCATGTGCATTATAGTATATACTAGTAGGTATACATGACACTGTGCATATGATAAGGGGAGAAGAAAAAAGCATGTACATTATTGTATATACCAGTAGGTATACATGACACTGTACATATGATAAGAGGAGAAGAATAAAGCATATGCATTAGTGTATATACCAGTAGACATGCATGACATGGTACACATGATATGATGGGAAGAATAAAGCATGTACATTATTCTATATACTAGTAGGTATATATGACATGGTACATATGATAAGATGAGAAGAATAAAGCATGTACATTATTGTATATACCAGTAGGTATACATGACACTGTACATATCATAAAGTTAGAAGAATAAAGCATGTACATCATAGTATATACTAGTAGGTATACATGACACTGTACATATGATAAGGTGAGAAGAATAAAGCATGTACATTATTGTATATACTAGTAGGCATACAGGACATGGTACATATGATAAGGGGAGAAGAATAAAGGATGTACATTATTTTTTATACCAGTAGGTATACATGACACTGTACATATGATAAGAGGAGAAGAATAAAGTATATACATTATTGTATATACAAGTAGGCATACATGACATGGTTCATATGATAAGATGAGAATAACAAAGCATGTACACTATTGTATATACCAGTAGGCATACATGATATGGTACATATGATAAAATGAGAATAATAAAGCATGGACATTATTGTTTATTCCAGTAGGTATACATGACACTGTACATATGATATTAAAGCAGAGAAGAATAAAGCATGTACATTATTGTATATACCAGTAGGTATACATGACACTGTACATATGATAAGGTGAGAAGAATAAAGCATGTACATTATTTTTTATACCAGTAGGTATACAGGACACTGTACATATGATAAGAGGAGAAGAATAAAGTATATACATTATTGTATATACAAGTAGGCATACATGACATGGTTCATATGATAAGATGAGAATAATAAAGCATGTACACTATTGTATATACTAGTAGGTATACATGACATGGAACATATGATAATGTGAGACGAATAAAGCGTGAACATTATTGTATATACCAGTAGGCATACATGACATGGTACATATGATAAGGTGAGAAGAATAAAGCATGTACATTATTGTTTATACCAGTAGGTATACATGACATTGTACATATGAAAAAGTGAGAAGAATAAAACATATACATTATTGTATATACCAGTAGGTATACATGACACTGTACATATCATAAAGTGAGAAGAATATAGCATGTGCATTATAGTATATACCAGTAGGTATACATGACACTGTGCATATGATAAGTTGAGAAGAAAAAAGCATGTACATTATTGTATATACCAGTAGGTATACATGACACTGTACATATCATAAAGTGAGAAGAATATAGCATGTGCATTATAGTATATACCAGTAGGTATACATGACACTGTGCATATGATAAGTTGAGAAGAAAAAAGCATGTACATTATTGTATATACCAGTAGGTATACATGACACTGTACATATGATAAGAGGAGAAGAATAAAGCATATACATTAGTGTATATACCAGTAGGCATGCATGACATGGTACACATGATAAGATGGGAAGAATAAAGCATGTACATTATTCTATATACTAGTAGGTATATATGACATGGTACATATGATAAGATGAGAAGAATAAAGCATGTACATTATTGTACATACCAGTAGGTATACATGACACTGTACATATCATAAAGTGAGAAGAATAAAGCATGTACATCATAGTATATACTAGTAGGTATACATGACACTGTACATATGATAAGGTGAGAAGAATAAAGCATGTACATTATTGTATATACCAGTAGGCGTACATGACACTGTACATATCATAAAGTGAGAAGAATAAAGCATGTATATCATAGTATATACTAGTAGGTATACATGACACTGTTCATATGATAAGGTGAGAAGAATAAAGCATGTACATTATTGTATATACCAGTAGGTATACATGACACTGTACATATGATAAGGTGAGAAGAATAAAGCATGTACATTATTGTATATACCAGTAGGTATACATGACACTGTACATATGATAAGGTGAGAAGAATAAAGCATGTACATTATTGTATATACCAGTATGTATACATGACACTGTACATATGATAAGGTGAGAAGAATAAAGCATGTACATTATTGTATATACTAGTAGGTATACATGACACTGTACATATCATAATGTGAGAAGAATAAAGCATGTACATTATAGTATATACTAGTAGGTATACATGACACTGTACATATGATAAGGTGAGAAGAATAAAGCATGTACATTATTGTATATACTAGTAGGCATACATGACACTGTACATATGATAAGGTGAGAAGAATAAAGCATGTACATTATTGTATATACTAGTAGGCATACATGACACTGTACATATGATAAGGTGAGAAGAATAAAGCATGTACATTATTGTATATACTAGTAGGTATACATGACATGGTACATATGATAAGGTGAGAAGAATAAAGCATGTACATTATTGTATCTACCAGTAGGTATACATGACATGGTACATATGATAAGGTGAGAAGAATAAAGCATGTACATTATTGTATATACCAGTAGGTATACATGACACTGTACATATGATAAGGTGAGAAGAATAAAGCATGTACATTATTGTATATACCAGTAGGTATACATGACATGGTACATATGATAAGGTGAGAAGAATAAAGCATGTACATTATTGTATATACCAGTAGGTATACATGACATGGTACATATGATAAGGTGAGAAAAATAAAGCATGTACATTATTGTATATACCAGTAGGTATACATGACACTGTACATATGCTAAGGTGAGAAGAATAAAGCATGTACATTATTGTATATACCAGTATGCATACATGACACTGTACATATGATAAGGTGAGAAGAATAAAGCATGTACATTATTGTATATACCAGTAGGTATACATGACACTGTACATATGATAAGGTGAGAAAAATAAAGCATGTACATTATTGTATATACCAGTATGTATACATGACACTGTACATATGATAAGGTGAGAAGAATAAAGCATGTACATTATAGTATATACTAGTAGGTATACATGACATTGTACATATGATAAGGTGAGAAGAATAAAGCATGTACATTATTGTATATACTAGTAGGCATACATGACACTGTACATATGATAAGGTGAGAAAAATAAAGCATGTACATTATTGTATCTACCAGTAGGTATACATGACATGGTACATATGATAAGGTGAGAAGAATAAAGCATGTACATTATTGTATACATCAGTAGGTATACATGACACTGTACATAAGATAAGGTGAGAAGAATAAAGCATGTACATTATTGTATATACCAGTATGTATACATGACACTGTACATATGATAAGGTGAGAAGAATAAAGCATGTACATTATTGTATATACTAGTAGGTATACATGACATTGTACATATGATAAGGTGAGAAGAATAAAGCATGTACATTATTTTATATACCAGTAGGTATACAGGACACTGTACCTATGATAAGGTGGAAAGAATAAAGCACATACATTATTGTATATACCAGTAGGTATACATGACATGGTACATATGATATGTTGGGAAGAATAAAGCATGTACATTATTCTATTTACTAGTAGGTATATATGACATGGTACATATGATAAGATGAGAAGAATAAAGCATGTACATTATTGTATATACCAGTAGGTATACATGACACTGTACATATGATAAGGTGAGAAGAATAAAGCATGTACATTATTGTATATACTAGTAGGCATACATGACATGGTACATATGATAAGGTGAGAAGAATAAAGGATGTACATTATTGTATATACCAGTAGGTATACATGACACTGTACATATGATAAGGTCAGAAGAATAAACCATGTACATTATTGTATATACTAGTAGGTATACAGGACACTGTACATATGATAAGGTGAGAAGAATAAAGCATGTACATTATTGTATATACTAGTAGGTATACAGGACACTGTACATATGATAAGGTGAGAAGAATAAAGCATGTACATTATTGTATATACCAGTAGGTATACAGGACACTGTACATATGATAAGGTGAGAAGAATAAAGCATGTACATTATTGTATCTACCAGTAGGTATACATGACATGGTACATATGATAAGGTGAGAAGAATAAAGCATGTAAATTATTGTATACATCAGTAGGTATACATGACACTGTACATATGTTAAGGTGAGAAGAATAAAGCATATGCATTAGTGTATATACCAGTAGGCATGCATGACATGGTACACATGATATGATGGGAAGAATAAAGCATGTACATTATTGTATATACCAGTAGGTATACATGACACTGTACATATCATAAAGTGAGAAGAATAAAGCATGTACATCATAGTATATACTAGTAGGTATACATGACACTGTACATATGATAAGGTGAGAAGAATAAAGCATGTATATTATTGTATATACCAGTAGGCATACATGACATGGTACATATGATAAAATGAGAATAATAAAGCATGTAGACTATTGTATATACCAGTAGGTATACAGGACACTGTACATATGATAAGGTGAGAAGAATAATGCACATACATCATTGTATATACCAGTAGGTATACATGACATGGTACATATGATAAGGTGAGAAGAATAAAGCATGTACATTATTGTATATACCAGTAGGCATACATGACATGGTTCATATGATAAGATGAGAATAATAAAGCATGTACACTATTGTATATAATAGTAGGTATACATGACATGGAACATATGATAATGTGAGACGAATATAGCGTGAACATTATTGTATATACCAGTAGATATACAGGACACTGTACATATGATAAGGTGAGAAGAATAAAGCATATACATTATTGTATATACCAGTAGGCATACATGCCATGGTACATATGATAAGGTGAGAAGAATAAAGCATGTACATTATTGTATATACCAGTAGGTATACATGACACTGTACATATGATAAGGTCAGAAGAATAAAGTATGTACATTATTGTATATACTAGTAGGTATACATGCCACGATACACATGATGAGATGAGAAGAATAAAGCATGTACATTATTGTATATACCAGTAGGCATACATGACACTGTACATATCATAAAGTGAGAAGAATATAGCATGTGCATTATAGTATATACTAGTAGGTATACATGACACTGTGCATATGATAAGGGGAGAAGAAAAAAGCATGTACATTATTGTATATACCAGTAGGTATACATGACACTGTACATATGATAAGAGGAGAAGAATAAAGCATATGCATTAGTGTATATACCAGTAGGCATGCATGACATGGTACACATGATATGATGGGAAGAATAAAGCATGTACATTATTCTATATACTAGTAGGTATATATGACATGGTACATATGAAAAGATGAGAAGAATAAAGCATGTACATTATTGTATATACCAGTAGGTATACATGACACTGTACATATCATAAAGTGAGAAGAATAAAGCATGTACATCATAGTATATACTAGTAGGTATACATGACACTGTACATATGATAAGGTGAGAAGAATAAAGCATGTATATTATTGTATATACCAGTAGGCATACATGACATGGTACATATGATAAAATGAGAATAATAAAGCATGTAGACTATTGTATATACCAGTAGGTATACAGGACACTGTACATATGATAAGGTGAGAAGAATAATGCACATACATCATTGTATATACCAGTAGGTATACATGACATGGTACATATGATAAGGTGAGAAGAATAAAGCATGTACATTATTGTATATACCAGTAGGCATACATGACATGGTTCATATGATAAGATGAGAATAATAAAGCATGTACACTATTGTATATAATAGTAGGTATACATGACATGGAACATATGATAATGTGAGACGAATATAGCGTGAACATTATTGTATATACCAGTAGATATACAGGACACTGTACATATGATAAGGTGAGAAGAATAAAGCATATACATTATTGTATATACCAGTAGGCATACATGCCATGGTACATATGATAAGGTGAGAAGAATAAAGCATGTACATTATTGTATATACCAGTAGGTATACATGACACTGTACATATGATAAGGTCAGAAGAATAAAGTATGTACATTATTGTATATACTAGTAGGTATACATGCCACGATACACATGATGAGATGAGAAGAATAAAGCATGTACATTATTGTATATACCAGTAGGCATACATGACACTGTACATATCATAAAGTGAGAAGAATATAGCATGTGAATTATAGTATATACTAGTAGGTATACATGACACTGTGCATATGATAAGGGGAGAAGAAAAAAGCATGTACATTATTGTATATACCAGTAGGTATACATGACACTGTACATATGATAAGAGGAGAAGAATAAAGCATATGCATTAGTGTATATACCAGTAGGCATGCATGACATGGTACACATGATATGATGGGAAGAATAAAGCATGTACATTATTCTATATACTAGTAGGTATATATGACATGGTACATATGATAAGATGAGAAGAATAAAGCATGTACATTATTGTATATACCAGTAGGTATACATGACACTGTACATATCATAAAGTTAGAAGAATAAAGCATGTACATCATAGTATATACTAGTAGGTATACATGACACTGTACATATGATAAGGTGAGAAGAATAAAGCATGTACATTATTGTATATACCAGTAGGCATACATGACATTGTACATATGATAAGGTGAGAAGAATAAAGCATGTACATTATTGTTTATACCAGTAGGTATACATGACATGGTACATATGATAAGGTGAGAAGAATAAAGCATGTACATTATTGTATATACCAGTAGGCATACATGACATTGTACATATGATAAGGTGAGAAGAATAAAGCATGTACATTATTGTTTATACCAGTAGGTATACATGACATGGTACATATGATAAGGTGAGAAGAATAAAGCATGTAGACTATTGTATATACTAGTAGGTATACATGACATTGTACATATGATAAGGTGAGAAGAATAAAGCATGTAAATTATTGTTTATACCAGTAGGTATACATGGCATTGTACATATGATAAGGTGAGAAGAATAAAGCATATAAATTATTGTTTATACCAGTAGGTATACATGACATTGTACATATGATAAGATGAGAAGAATAAAGCATGTACATTATTGTATATACCAGTAGGTATACATGACATTGTACATATGATAAGATGAGAAGAATAAAGCATGTACATTATTGTATCTACCAGTAGGTATACATGACATGGTACATATGATAAGGTGAGGAGAATAAAGCATGTACATTATTGTATATACTAGCACTATACTGAATTGTGGAACATAAACTGAGAAGAATAAAGCATGTACATTATTGTATATACCAGTAGGTATACATGATACTGTAATATGATAAGGTAAGGAGAATAAAGCATGTAGACTATTGTATATACTAGTAGGTATACATGACACTGTACATATGATAATGTGAGAAGAATAAACATGAACATTATTGTATATACCAGTAGGCATACATCACATAGTACATATGATAATGTGAGAAGAATAAAGCATGTACATTATTGTATATACTAGTAGATATACATGACATGGTACATATGATAAGGTGAGAAGAATAAAGCATGTACATTATTGTATATACTAGCACTATGCTGAATTGTGGAACATAAACTGAGAAGAATAAAGCATGTACATTATTGTATATACCAGTAGGTATACATGATACTGTAATATGATAAGGTGAGGAGAATAAAGCATGTAGACTATTGTATATACTAGTAGGTATACATGACACTGTACATATGATAATGTGAGAAGAATAAACATGAACATTATTGTATATACCAGTAGGCATACATCACATAGTACATATGATAATGTGAGAAGAATAAAGCATGTACATTATTGTATATACTAGTAGATATACATGACATGGTACATATGATAAGGTGAGAAGAATAAAGCATGTACATTATTGTATATACTAGCACTATACTGAATTGTGGAACATAAACTGAGAAGAATAAAGCATGTACATTATTGTATATACCAGTAGGTATACATGATACTGTAATATGATAAGGTGAGGAGAATAAAGCATGTAGACTATTGTATATACTAGTAGGTATACATGACACTGTACATATGATAATGTGAGAAGAATAAACATGAACATTATTGTATATACCAGTAGGCATACATCACATAGTACATATGATAATGTGAGAAGAATAAAGCATGTACATTATTGTATATACTAGTAGATATACATGACATGGTACATATGATAAGGTGAGAAGAATAAAGCATGTACATTATTGTATATACTAGCACTATACTGAATTGTGGAACATAAACTGAGAAGAATAAAGCATGTACATTATTGTATATACCAGTAGGTATACATGATACTGTAATATGATAAGGTGAGGAGAATAAAGCATGTAGACTATTGTATATACTAGTAGGTATACATGACACTGTACATATGATAATGTGAGAAGAATAAACATGAACATTATTGTATATACCAGTAGGCATACATCACATAGTACATATGATAATGTGAGAAGAATAAAGCATGTACATTATAGTATATACCAGTAGGCATACATCACATAGTACATATGATAAAGTGAGAAGAATAAAGCATGTACATTATTGTATATACCAGTAGGTATACATGACATGGTACATATGATAATGTGAGAAGAATAAACATGAACATTATTGTATATACCAGTAGGCATACATCACATAGTACATATGATAATGTGAGAAGAATAAAGCATGTACATTATAGTATATACCAGTAGGCATACATCACATAGTACATATGATAAAGTGAGAAGAAAAAAGCATGTACATTATTGTATATACCAGTAGGTATACATGACATGGTACATATGATAAGGTGAGAAGAATAAAGCATGTACATTATTGTTTATACCAGTAGGTATACATGACATGGTACATATGATAAGGTGAGAAGAATAAAGCATGTAGACTATTGTATATACCAGTAGGCATACATGACATTGTACATATGATAAGGTGGGAAGAATAAAGCATGTACATTATTGTTTATACCAGTAGGTATACATGACATTGTACATATGATAAGGTGAGAAGAATAAAGCATGTAAATTATTGTTTATACCAGTAGGTATACATGACACTGTACATATGATAAGGTGAGAAGAATAAAGCATGTACATTATTGTATATACCAGTAGGTATACATGATACTGTAATATGATAAGGTGAGGAGAATAAAGCATGTAGACTATTGTATATACTAGTAGGTATACATGACACTGTACATATGATAATGTGAGAAGAATAAACATGAACATTATTGTATATACCAGTAGGTATACAGGACACTGTACATATGATAAGGTGAGAAGAATAAACATGAACATTATTGTATATACCAGTAGGCATACATCACATAGTACATATGATAATGTGAGAAGAATAAAGCATGTACATTATTGTATATACTAGTAGATATACATGACATGGTACATATGATAAGGTGAGAAGAATAAAGGATGTACATTATTGTATATACTAGTAGGTATACATGACATGGTACATATGATAAGGTGAGAAGAATAAAGCATGTACATTATTGTATATACCAGTAGGTATACATGACACTGTACATATGATAAGGTGAGAAGAATAAAGCATGTACATTATTGTATATACCAGTAGGTATACATGACACGGTACATATGATAAGGTGAGAAGAATAAAGCATGTACATTATGGTATATACCAGTAGGTATACATGACACTGTACATATGATAAGGTGAGAAGAATAAAGCATGTACATTATTGTATATACCAGTAGGTATACATGACACTGTACATATGATAAGGTGAGAAGAATAAAGCATGTACATTATTGTGTATACCAGTAGGTATACATGACATGGTACATATGATAAGGTGAGAAGAATAAAGCATGTACATTATTGTATATACTAGTAGGTATACATGACATGGTACATATGATAAGGTGAAAAGAATAAAGCATGTACATTATTGTATATACTAGTAGGTATACATGACATGGTACATATGATAAGGTGAAAAGAATAAAGCATGTACATTATTGTTTATACCAGTAGGTATACATGACACTGTACATATGATAAGGTGAGAAGAATAAAGCATGTACATTATTGTATCTACCAGTAGGTATACATGACATGGTACATATGATAAGGTGAGAAGAATAAAGCATGTACATTATTGTATATACTAGCACTATACTGAATTGTGGAACATAAACTGAGAAGAATAAAGCATGTACATTATTGTATATACCAGTAGGTATACATGATACTGTAATATGATAAGGTGAGGAGAATAAAGCATGTAGACTATTGTATATACTAGTAGGTATACATGACACTGTACATATGATAATGTGAGAAGAATAAACATGAACATTATTGTATATACCAGTAGGCATACATCACATAGTACATATGATAATGTGAGAAGAATAAAGCATGTACATTATTGTATATACTAGTAGATATACATGACATGGTACATATGATAAGGTTCAGAAGAATAAAGCATGTACATTATTGTATCTACCAGTAGGTATACATGACATGGTACATATGATAAGGTGAGAAGAATAAAGCATGTACATTATTGTATATACTAGCACTTTACTGAATTGTGGAACATAAACTGAGAAGAATAAAGCATGTACATTATTGTATATACCAGTATGTATACATGATACTGTAATATGATAAGGTGAGGAGAATAAAGCATGTAGACTATTGTATATACTAGTAGGTATACATGACACTGTACATATGATAATGTGAGAAGAATAAACATGAACATTATTGTATATACCAGTAGGCATACATCACATAGTACATATGATAATGTGAGAAGAATAAAGCATATACATTATTGTATATACTAGTAGATATACATGACATGGTACATATGATAAGGTGAGAAGAATAAAGCATGTACATTATTGTATATACCAGTAGGTATACATGACACTGTACATATGATAAGGTCAGAAGAATAAAGCATGTACATTATTGTATATACTAGTAGGTATACATGCCATGGTACACATGATGAGATGAGAAGAATAAAGCATGTACATTATTGTATATACCAGTAGGTATACATGACACTGTACATATCATAAAGTGAGAAGAATAAAGCATGTACATTGTAGTATATACTAGTAGGTATACATGACACTGTACATATGATAAGGTGAGAAGAATAAAGCATGTACATTATTGTATATACCAGTAGGCGTACATGACATGGTACATATGATAAGGTGAGAAGAATAAAGGATGTACATTATTTTTTATACCAGTAGGTATACATGACACTGTACATATGATAAGGTGAGAAGAATAAAGCATGTAGACTATTGTATATACTAGCACTATACTGAATTGTGGAACATAAACTGAATGCCCCGGAATGTGTACATGCTTTAGACGATTATTTTCTTTGTGGGTCCATCAGACTCTTCGTTTTGTCTTACAATTCTGAAAAAATCATACACATGTCTGAGGATATTGTGATACCCATTAAGGTTGATAAAACGGTGTACCCTACAACAACACTAACCTTTCTAGGACATGAAATAGATACCTTTACCATGGAATTAAGAAAAACGGATAAAATTAAGAGAATTGTTGACATATTTTAAAACAAGGAAAAAAGTAACACTTAAGGAACTATGGTCACTTATAGGTTTGCTCAACTTTGCATGTACAGTAGTCAAAACAGGAATATCATTTTTAAGGCGTTTTATTGATCTCGCTATAGGATTAAAATCCACATGTCACAGACGTTGGTTAACAAAACAAGGTAGGGCTGACGTACATGCATGGTCGCTGTTCATAGAAAGTTTAATATATTTTGGAGACATCTGAGCAAATAGGATTATTCACAGATGCAAGTAACATTGGATTTAAGGATATTTTTGGCAACAAATGGTTTTTCAGTCAGTGGACAAATGATATGTCAAAATATCATATTACATTAAAAGAACTTTTTCCGATTGTTCTGGCCTTAGAAATCTTAGGCATCATTTTAAAAACAGGTGTGTGCATTTTTACTGCGACAACATTGCAGTCGTTTTTAGCATTAACAAGCAAACGAGAACAAATAGTGATATAATTATGTTTGAAATGTAATGTCCCTAGTTAATGTAATTTGTGAAAACTAATGTCGATCTCCCTCGGACATTGATAACCTTGTTCCTAAAGACTTTTAAGTCACTTGACTTTGCAATCTGTCGATTATGATCGTCCCTGATGACAGTTATTTCAGAAATTATTCGTGCACACTAAGTCATATATCAACGTGAAACAACTTAAATTGTAGTGCATTTCGTTTTTAATGTTTTTTGACTATTACATTAACTCCACTAATAACAAAAATCGAACTGGCTTCCTTTATCCTCCAGCTTAAGACGTTTTTTCATATATAAAGATAAAAAGAATTAGACACATTCAATCAAATCTTTTTTTGTGATATAAGGAATACTTTGACTTTGTAATGTAATCCATTCTTATTGTAGAAGGCAACATAACAAACACGCGGGTTTTTCGTGGTCGTTCGATCTCTCTGTTTTACATAACATTGATGAGATTGTTGAGATTAGAAAGACAAATAATAACAAAAGTATTTGGGAACAAGTATATTTATAAGAAATAATAACACGTAAAGCAAAAATACCTACCAAAGAAAGACAACTCTTATAAAAATATACATTTTATTTGTATCAAATCTGGATTTTTCTTGCATCAAATTATTTACCGCAACAATCTGCTAAGTTAATATTGAATATAGGCAATGCTAAATCCACTCTCCCCCCAAAACTAATACTATTTCTTTACCTGTGGAAATGACATCCATCTAGAGAGTGCAATCATAAGTCCATTTTTATATACGCAGTCTATTGTTGATAATCCTGTCCTCGTAATGAATATACAAATGTACAGTCAAGCATGTAATAAGAGATCACCATTAGTACAAGGAAAAAATAGTCTTTTAATACATATTACCTCTTGGGTTCAATTCATATGAAATGTTTTATGACAGAACAAGACAAAAGTGACCTATTAATACAGGTGACCGCTTCATAGAGGTGACTACATGACCAGGTTTGACTCTATATGAAATACTGCCCACTTGACATCAAGTCAACCATAATTATCAAATATGGTTCTTATTATATTAAAAAACAAATGTTTACTAATATGTCTAATATTAAATTTATATCCACAAATCATATAAATTTTATATTTATGTTTGAAATGTAATTTGTGAAATATGCATGCAATATTTACCGCTGAACATTAAGCAACACGCAATCAATGAACACCAGTCCCATCGAAAGGGTACACCTCCTACAGTGAAACACAATACCAGATAGATATATACCATATCTACTATAGAACAGATTATACAATTAACTTATCATATATTAAATAAGATGTCATCAGTAGTATCGATTGACTGTCTATTATTATCTATGACCATTGACTCAACCGCACTATGCAAAGTTGATATGAAGGGGAAACTATGAAAAAACTGCTACCATCTCCCCTCTCAAAAGAGATTCATATAATTGTTTACCTGTATATATCACGAGCAACTGCTCATAAGGGACACGTTTTAAGCTTCCCTAATGTGGTCTCTATATACAGTACTGACTATATTCAGAACGAGAACAAAGTGAACAAAATATAAAACCATAGAGCAGATGGGGGTTGGTTCAACGGGGCCACGACTTTTGATAGCCATTGGAAACATTAACCTGTAGAACGCATGACACACCCAAACACGTTACCCACTATGGTACACGGTGAGGCTATCTCTATTAATATATGACACCACACCACCCCATCCTCACCCCACCTTAAAAATAGAGCCTGCTTCCCCCTCTCCGCTACCCGGGACGTTTTATTTTTATATGAAAAGAACAAACGAATAGACACATTCAATCAGTAAATCTTTATTAGTGATGTAATGAAGAATATGACTTTGACTTTGTAATGTAACCAATTCTTATTGTAGAAGGTAAAATAACCGACAAGCGAATTTTTACATTGTCGTTCGATCTCTTTTTTAACAGCATACATTTCTACAGGTTGTATTGTTGATATATTGATGTGAATAAAAAATAATGTGGTATCAAATCTATTTTTATTGGAAATTATAAATAGTTTCACATGTAATTAATTGTAATTGAAATTATATTATTGTATGTTACTTCACTATTGTAAATCAATAGCTATGAAGGCAGTTTCAAGGAGGTATGCGTTAACTTTACATACATTTTTCTTCTAATACAATGGTTGGAAAAATTATAGTCTATAAATAAATCATGGCCCACTGTCAGCTATTTATCACATTTACCTGTAGATTCAGACTGACATTAATCATCTATTTTGAATTTAAGGTCAGATTAATACAGATGAGTATATATATTGAAGGCGTCAAGTACATTATCTAAATATTACAGTTGACATATTAGGCCAGAAAGTTTGTGCTGTAAAGGGTGATATATTCATCTCTTAGTTCACATACAAATTAAAAGCAACACATCTCGCACAGTCTAAATACAGTTCCGAAATCTAGCCGGAATATCATAGAACTGTGCAATATAGATACCGCTATATACATGATCGTTCACTTTCCTGGCTTGGTACTCTCACTTTCCTGGCTTGGTACATTCACTTTCCTCTGGCTTGGTACACTCACTTTCCTGGCTTGGTACATTCAGTTTCCTGGCTTGGTACATTCATTTTCCTGGCTTGGTACATTCACTTTCCTGGCTTGGTACATTCACTTTCCTGGCTTGGTACACTCACTTTCCTGGCTTGGTACATTTTCTTCCTGGCTTGCTACATTCACTTCCTGGCTTGGTACATTCACTTTCCTGGCTTGGTACATTCACTTTCCTGGCTTTGGTACATTCACTTTCATGGCTTGGTACATTCACTTTCCTGGCTTTGTACACTCACTTTCCTGGCTTGGTACATTTTCTTCCTGGCTTGGTACATTCACTTCCTGGTTTGGTACAGTCACTTTCCTGGCTTGGTACATTCACTTTCCTGGCTTTGGTACATTCACTTTCATGGCTTGGTACATTCACTTTCCTGGCTTTGTACACTCACTTTCCTGGCTTGGTACATTTTCTTCCTGGCTTGGTACAGTCACTTTCCTGGCTTGGTACATTCACTTTCCTGGCTTTGGTACATTCACTTTCCTGGCTTTGGTACATTCACTCTCCTGGCTTGGTACATTCACTTTCATGGCTTGGTACATTCACTTTCCTGGCTTTGTACACTCACTTTCCTGGCTTGGTACATTTTCTTCCTGGCTTGGTACAGTCACTTTCCTGGCTTGGTACATTCACTTTCCTGGCTTTGGTACATTCACTTTCCTGGCTTTGGTACATTCACTCTCCTGGCTTGGTATATTCACTTTCCTGGCTTGGTATATTCACTTTCCTGGCTTGGTATATTCACTTTACTGGCTTGGTACACTCAATTTCCTGGCTTGGTACACTCAATTTCCTGGCTTGGTACATTCACTCTCCTGGCTTGCTACATTCACTTTCCTGGATTGGTACATTCACTTTCCTGGCTTGGTATATTCACTTTACTGGCTTGGTATATTCACTTCAATTTGAGGGGTTAAGCTAGTTTTATGGGACCACACAGTAAATTATCACAGGACAAGAGATTAGAAAGCCAAGTAATTTAAAAGTCTTTAGGAGCAAGTATATCTATAAGAAACAATAACACGTAAAACAAATATACCTACCAAAGAAAGACAACTCTTATAAAATATGAATTTTATTTGAAACAAGTCTTGATTTTCCTTGCATTAACCCAACATTCTTCTGAGCTAATATTGAATGTAGTCAATGCTAAATCCGCCCTCCCTCAAAACTAATATTATTCCTTTAACAGTGAAAAATACACCCAATTAGTGTAATCACAGGTATATTGTTACCTACATAATATATTGTTTATAATCCTAGTCTCGTGTTGTATATATAAATCTACAGTCTAACTTGTAATAAGAGGTCACCTTTGTAACAAGGATAGGTGTACTTTTAATAAATGTGACATCGTAATAAAAGGTTCAATTCACACGATTGCTTTATGACAGGACAAGAAACATATGACCTCTTAATACCGGTGACTTCATGGACAGGTTTGACTGAATATGAAACACTGCCAACTTGACAACAAGTCCATCAGAATTACCAAATGTGGTTTGTAATGTGTAAAAAACAAACTTTCAACAAAATGGATATTCTTCAATTTATATTGCAAATAAAATACAATTTATATTTATGTTTGAAATGTAGTGTCCCTAGTTAATGTAATTTGTGAAAACTAATGTCAATGTACCTCAGACATTGATAACCTTGTTCCCAAAGACGTTTAAATTA
Organism: Bathymodiolus brooksi; assembly: GCA_963680875.1. Classification (NCBI taxonomy): domain Eukaryota; kingdom Metazoa; phylum Mollusca; class Bivalvia; order Mytilida; family Modiolidae; genus Bathymodiolus; species Bathymodiolus brooksi. Next base: position 64,068,895 of record OY804583.1, read on the forward strand.
TTTGGTTTTCCAATCTTTAGAATCTGAGTGTACCTGACAACAGTTATTTCAGGAACGAGTCGTGCACACTAAGTTATATATCTACGTATATATCTATTGTGAAATAACTGAAATTGTAATGCATTGCTCGTAAAAGACATATTTGATGATATTTAAATTCGTTGATCCCAAATTAAAAAAAATATATAGAATAAGTCCTAAAAATTAATATTGTGTGATTTCTTTCCGAAAATAGACAGAAACCATTATATTGTGTTGAATTGATAAAATCGTAGAATGGTTGACCTACGAACATTGGTTCTCTATCAATGTAAAACTATTTCATATTAGCTTAACTTGATATTAATCTGTTTCAGTGCATCAATATACAATGACGGGGCTTCAGAAGTTCCGTCAAAATTTGCTCTTTGGAGAGGACACATCCGATGATGAACGTTCAATTCTTCTAGTAGACATAATGAATGTCATAGGGTTTTCTAAAAGGGAACGAGAAATAAACAGACATGACATACATCTCAAAAATGAACTTTTCAATATCTTTCATCCCAACGACAAATTAACGATTACAATAACAGGAAGTACTTCAGAGGGCATGTGTGCTGGTATCTATGGTAATCAAAGCCCCCACGATACTGATTGCTTATTCACAGGTAGAAATATCAAGCTATACACTCCACGTACAAACAATATTAACAACCCTCCACTGTTACTGCTAGATGACAATGAAGATTATGATGCATCTTGTTTCGTCGAAGAAGATGACAACTTTCCAGGTTATGTCAAATTATCATTGGCGGAAGTGAAAACCGATTGTGTTTTCTTGGATTATTGTACAAGAATGAATGATGACAAACGGTATTTATCAAATTCTGGTGTGATGGATGAATTTTATAAACAACTCGCTAAACCAATGAAAGATTGTATTATTCCGTTTAAGTGGACCCGAGCCATTGATCCATGTCAACCGATCTACATCAACGGACCTGCTTATACAGTCTACAGAAAAAACGATAGAGGACTTATTACAAATGTGGATATTGTGTATTGCATTCATTATGACGTGTGGCCAAATCCGGCAATCTCGTTCATAACCAGATGTAAACCAAACAATTGGCCATCTAACAGCATGATAGAAAATATAAAAAGTCAAGGGTGTGACGTAGTACCAGTAGGACATCATGATAGTAAAAATAATGATATACAATGGCGCATTTCTTTTCCAGGTGAACGAAGTCTGCTTTTAGATCTCACTGATACTCAACTATTGTGCTATGCATTGATCAAAATAATACTAAAGGAAAACTTGAATACGTCTCAAAGAGAAGTGGTGTCGTCGTTCCATATAAAGCATGTAATATTTTGGTGTGTGGAGCTTTCTACGTGTCAATGGGTAGATTCAAATTACATTAATTGTTTAAATATATGTCTAACAAAGCTGATACAGATGATAAAAGATAAACTTATTCCACATTATATCATAGAAAGTAGAAATCTGTTTAATTCTAAATTGACAGAAAAAATGTCAAAGGAAATTGTTGACCTCTTAAGCAAATACATATATGATACGACACATGTGTTTTCATTAGATGCATTCAAATGTGTTTTGAAGATAACAAAATGTAATAATGTACTGTTAAAAAATGAAGCCTTAATATCAACAATAATGGCTTGCTTCAAGGATTATCTTAATATATTTGGTTCTCATGCGTTGGATCCATCTTTATTTTGGGATTCATACATACCACACAATGCCACAAAAAGTTTGTTGAATTATGTGAACATTCTACAAAATTTGAAAAAAATGAAAGGAGTGTCGATTGAATACGCTAAGTATTTTGTCTGGAATGTAATGAGTTTCTTATACTATGCAAAGTATACAGAATCAAAGAAAACAGAATTTTTACTAGCATCAAAGCGACACATTAAACAATCGTTTAATCTGGATAATTCTTGTGTAAAATTACGTGCAGCAACATTTTTCTTAACTAACCTAGAGTATAGTCAATCAATTGAAATTTGTGACACATTTCTCAGTTTTCAACCGAGACATAGAGTGGAAGATACATTTGGAGTGAAAAGTAGTAATTATAATTATGTTAATGGCAAATTACTGCGGGTGCTTCAACAGCAATCCAAGGGGAAAACAACTGACGAAATTAAGAACATTATGACGGAAATCTTGCAAATGTTTTATACTTCCGTTAAGTTGAAATCTTTGCCTGGAAACTACGATAGAACACAACAAAATCCCGTTTGGATATTCCGTAATTTCACAAACATATTTTTCCATGATGTTTACATGGACGTAACTTTTATGACGGCAGAAAAATGGGTGGTTCCTGATCCCATCCAATATGAATTACTTTCACTACGTCAAGTTGCAAGTAATGAAGAATCGCTATTCTCGGGTATTCATCTGGATCCAATGTTTGCTTGCCTTCAAACTAAATTATTATGCTGCCATTCGATTGGAAATGTAAACGGTATGGATAGAATGTTAACATCGATGAACAGTTTGATCACAGAAACGACATTCACCACCAAGTTAAGTTATGTATACCTCAACATGCTTACATACTGTCAGATAAAAGCCGGACACAACAAACAATCCGTTAAATCTATATTCCAATCTTTGCGCATTTTTCCATCGAGGTATAATGCTGCTTCAGGTTACCTGAAAATTGTTCTTCAAATTCTGAATTCTTTGTCCGTATTGAATTGCTAATTTTCAATGTATAGGATACTTAAACTGACAGAAGTTGTGGAATTGACTTCTACCAAATACTGACCACATGAAACAAGTTGAAGATTATATCACAGGTTGCACATGATAATTGTAAGATATTAAAACTACCTTCAGGTTTCGTAATCTTTCGTTATAGGAGACAGCAGCTTTGACTATATCAACAGAGCGACTGATAGTTGTAGACTTTATCTGTAAACCAATCAGAAAGCATAAAGTTTGAAGATACCAAAGGGGGTAATCAGAATCCGTATATCGAAGAAGAACAGAGAACACAATGACCAAAAGAAAAAGTACAAAAGGACAAACAACGATCAACAAAACATACATATAAAACTAAAGATCGAGTAACACGAATCCCCACTAAAAACCGTGTTTATCATTAGGTGACTATTTAGATGTGTTTAAGAAGAAAACAACTTTGATAGTGATGTTGTATTATGAAAAGAAAGCTTTAACAGTGATGGCCGACAATTCCAACAATATTTAAAATCAACAAAACTAATAATCACCTCTCACCTCAATTCATTGAACAGAAAACAGACCACGACATATGGAGTTGGAAATCCAAGTTCTTACTTGAGACAGGCACACACTTTTGATGTGGTGTGTATCTGCCCGTTTAGTTTCTAATGTTCTTTTATGATTTTGATTGAACGTTTTCGTTCCTTGATATTACTTTATAGTTAAGTAGAGCCTGGAGATACCAAAGGAGATATAACGATCGAGGAAAACGAAACCCACTAAGCCGCTGGAGTGAATTCAGGTGAATTCAGGAGCTCCGGAAGGGTAGTCAGTTCCTGCTCCACTTGTGGCATTCCTCGTATATAGTTAAATAAGAGTTTGAAGGTACCAATGGGGAATCAGAATCCGTAAATCGAAAGACAGACAGCACAAGGGGCAAAAAAGGGACAAAAGGATAAACAACGATCCACAAAATACTACACAGAAAGCTAAAGATCGAACAATGCAAATCTCACTTAACACCGGGAGTGAGCTCGGCTGCACCGTAATGTTAGGTAGTTCATACTCAACTAGTGACACCCTGCTCTAGTTACAAACGCGATGATAAATCATGAATTAAGAAAAGACCGGGGGTGCTTAAGACAAAAGGGGCATATCGTGGTCAGTTGTGAAACAGAAATTCAGTAAAGATTAATCAAGTCATGATAGCGAGCGTAAAACATTCAAAGTGATGAACTGAACAATAATATTTATCCAATATTTCCTTGTTTAATTTTAATATGTGTGTTTACTGTCACGCCACGATATGGTTGATATATTGCAAAGATGTTGTTAAGCAAAGACAAAAAATATGAGTATATTTCTCCAAATATTATATTCAAATTACGATCTGATTACAGCACGTTGTTGGATGATGTAATACGATACTAACTGCTGCGTTGTCATTGGTGGAAAGGAATTATGTGTTACTCTATTCCAACAATCAATTAGAGGATTTTTGGTTGCAAAGAGTTCAGAAGCTAATTGCAATTACACCTTTTAGAAATCTACAAAGAGGTTCTTTAACGCTCAATGTGCGTGGTACTCTCCTCTCCAAACACGACACCATTAATGGTAATAGTTTCTGTCTTATAACCAGAACACCATACATGTCGAAAGGGCACGCCTCCAACAATGGAAAAAATACCATATAGTTATAGCATATATATTATATAGAACATATTAAACAATTAACATATCATATATTAATTAAGATGAGTAGCATGGAATGACCGTCTATAATTTCCATGACCCTTGACTTAACTGTACTATTCAGTGTCAAAAAAAATAAGAGAAAACAGTATTACCCCCCACCACAAAAATGTAAATGCAACATTGTATTTGGCAATAATCAGACAAACACTTAGTGAGATATAGATCTGTTACAAGTGTCATTATTTTTGTAAACGTTTACATGATTCTAACGATTTTATGTTGACAAATACAGTAAAACCTGTCTTAAAGGGCACCTCTATATCGCAAACACTCTCTATAAAGGCCAGCATTTTCTTCCCACTAAGGAATATTACATATAATATTAACCTGTATATAACGGACAACTGCTCATATATGGGGCACATTTTAAGGTTGCCTCAAGTGGAGTTTATATACAGGATTGACTGTATATTCAGGACCAGAACAAAACCAACAACATATATTATATTGTAAAGAGGGAGGGTCCATCGTGGGCCACAACTTTTGATTGCTGCTGAAAAAATATGGAGATTTTGGTGGTACGAAAAATGTAGACTTTTGTACAGGCTACAATACGTCTACCCTTTATTGAAATTTACAGAAGGCATTTTTAGCCTGCAGAAAGCATGACACTTCTCAAACGCATTACTCACTATGGTTCACCGTGAGGCTATTTGTAATATTATCTGACCCCCCACCCCCACCACAAACAAAATCAAGCTGGCTTCTCCCCTTCAGTGAATTAAAGACGTTTTATTTTGACAAAAAAAAACCCCACAGAAATCGACACATTCAATCAGTAAATCTGTATTTGTGATATTATGAAGAATATGATTTTGACTTTGTAATGTAGCCCATTCTTATTATAGAAGGTAAAATAACCTAGGCATGATTTCTTAAGGCCGTTCGATCTCTTTTCTTTTAAATATATATTTATACAGGATGTAGTGTTGATATATGTATGTGAAACAAAAGATGTGATACAAAATCTATTTTATTTTGGAAATTTAAAATAATTATAATTGTAAATGAAACTGTATTTCTCATGTTACTTCAATATTGCAATTCAATCAGGGTGATATATGTAAACAGTCGAAATTAGACAATGAAGAATTCAAAAAAGAATATAACTTGAAACGCCCCTTTCTTCTAATTCAATGGTGGGAAAAATATAGTTTTTAGATAAAAGTTTGCAGATGTCAACCAATTATCACATTTACCTGTAGACATTAATTAACCATTTTGAAATTAAGGTAAGAATAATTAAAGATTGATCGCAATTTTCGTTCCGTTCATGAAGAAATAACCTCAATCAGGTTGTACCAACTGTGCATGCTAAAAACTTGAATCGATACCCTATTAAGCATATACAGCACCCCCTTGTCTGGCTTTGTACAGACACCTACGAAAATAGTGACTAGGTTTAGCTATGAGCTAGTTTTGGGGCCCAAATTGTAAAATAAAATTTTTTTTCGTTTGTTATATGGAAATGTTAGAAATGAAAATAAGTAAATGTACAATTTAACCCAAAATATCCTCCTCTTAATTTAAAGTCAGTTCCAATTATGAATCAAATACACAATAGATTAGAGTTAGCTGACCTCCTACTAGTGTAGCAGGAATTGCCTAAACTTCCAGAACATCTGAGTTCACCCTCCCCCTGTGTTATGTGTGGTTCGCATTCCTAAATCGTTAATATTCTGTGTAGGGTTTTGTAGAACAATATATGAAATTGAAAAAATGGTGAATTTACACTAACTAACGCATAGGAATAGCAGAGAGACACACAACGACACAAGAAAAAAATCCGTCATCTGATGAATATGCGAGTATATGATTCCTTGTATGAATGAGGAAATTATGCACGATATTGAGCAAAATAGTTGACTATACTCGATATTAAGTAAATTAGGTTAATATACTCGATATTGAGTAAATGAGGAGAATATACACGATATTGAGTAAATGAGGTGAATATACACGATATTGAGTAAATGAGGTGAATATACACGATATTGAGTAAATGAGGTGAATATACACGATATTGAGTAAATGAGGTGAATACACACGATATTATGTAAATGAGGTTAATTTATTCGTTATTGAGTAAATGAGGTTAACATACACAAATATATCAATAAGAAATACTAACACGTTACACAAAAAATACCTACCGAAGAAAGACAACTCTTACAAAAATATAAATGTTATTTCCATCAGATCGAGTGATTCAAAGGCGCTAATTCTGGATTTCTCTTCCATTAAATTACTTGCTGCAACATTCTTCTAAGCTAATATTGAATGTTGTTAATGCAAAATCCACACCACCCTCCCCCCAATAAAAAATACATCCATCTAGATAATGTAATCACAGGTACATTATACCTACATAATCTTTTGTTTATTATCCGGGTCTCGTAATGAATATACAAAATTACAGTCAAACCTGTACTAAGAGGTCACCATTGCAACAAGGGAAAAGTGGTCGTTTAATACATGTGAACTCTCAAAAAAAATTCAATTCGCATGACCTTTTTTATGACAGAACAAGAACAAGTGACCAATTAATACAAGTGGCCGTTTAATAGAGGTGACTACATCGCTAGGTTTTACTGTATACGAAATACTGCCCACTTGACAACAAGTCCACTAGAATTACCAAATATGGTTTTTAATGTGTAAAAAACAAATGTTCAATAAAATGAGTATTGCTTGATTTTTTATGTTTGAAATGTAATGTTCTTTATTAATGTAATTTGTGAAAACTAGTGTCGATCTCCCTGGGGCATTGATAACCTTGTCCCCAAAGACTTTTAAATTATTTTCCTTTCCAATCTTTTGATTCTGAGCGTATCTATTTATATATCTATTGTGAAATATTTTAAATTGTAGTGGCGTGCTCGTAAAACCTTTTTTTTAACAACGTAATATATTTGATTAAAATGCTTGCTACAATTAAAACGCAAAAAGTCCAATCACCTTTTAGTGTTTCCCTGTTACATCTTGTTCTGATTATCCAGGGCTATAATCAGAATTACATGAAATATATATACAACCTAAATACAATTTCTATTTAATACCTTTTGGAAACATTTATTTATTTTCCATTTATTATATAATTTTTTACTTTCATTAAAATTGTACACTTTTGGAGTGTTTTATTTTCATTTATTCTTTTAATATATTCATTGACAAATATTCTATAAGCATTAATATACTTTGTTTTCTGTTCAGATATATAATACGATTTGTAGATGGAAAACCCTACAACTGTTATCAACATTTTTAATGCAAGATAGTTTTTATCATCTATCTTATATCCAAGTACTATATGTTTCAAAGTTATTTTAGTTTCGATACCCAAACGGTTTTCTTTTGGCTTGAAATAAAGAAAGACTCATTTACTACACACACTTGCCCATAACCAAGCAAACGTTTACACTACAAGTGCATAGGACAGAAAAAATCTCCACGTCCTTACTTTATTAATGAATAATATACTAATTTAGTAATATATATGGCCAGAACTATGTTTTCTGGATTGACATCTGAAGGGTTATTCACGTTGAAAAGGGATATGTAGAGATGCATGTCCATCTTCGGAGTGAGTGACCAGTTTGATGTCCATCTGGTAAATGACTAAGGCATCAGTAATGTAACAGTACATTTTTTATTATATTAGATTGCAAAAAATTGCTAATAAATTTGTCATCAATCTGATGCGGTCCTATGGTTAAGTTGCAGCTTGATTGTGGAATGGTAATTAAAAAATATACATGTACATTTGTGTATTTGTGACTGTCAAATGATTGAGTTGTGTTTTTATAGTGAGACTGCAATAAATCGCAGCTAAAAAATGTATACGAGATTGCAGAGGATGTATGAGTTGAGAAAAAAGATATGCAATACTCAGTTTTATTTTCTCTCTTCGAGTTTTTACTTTAGATCAGATTTATAGTATGTACATTTTTTTCACCGCATTAATATAGGTAAAATACTACACACTTGACGTTAAACAACAATCAATCATTGATTGACATAAGTAACATCAGTTTTCCTGTTTCTCGGGTCTGGTGACAGAGTTGCACAGAACGTACCAAGTTGTTGATAAGGGATACCCTCTCGATTTAGGTTGTTAGTGAGTTGTCGGGAGATTGTCATTTTCCTTAAACGTGAAAGACACCATTTTACAGTTTCAAAAAAAAAAAGGAAAAGTTCATTGTGGTCACTACAGTCGATATCGTCCCAAGTATCAGCTATCCATATTTTTCAATCAAAGGTCGTTGCCCTGTTGTTTTCCCTCTCCCACCCCGCCATCATTTCTGCTTAATATGTATACATTGCTAAACGAACTCGACCTTTTGCTCGCCAAGAATATGAATGAAATATTAACCGGTGAACATTAAACAACAAACAATCAATCATTTTACTGCTTAAGTTACCTTCATTTACTGAAACCGTTGCAGTTGCTTTTTTTAATATTGTTACTTTGTTGTACATTGTTGAAGGCGGACTTTATCATATAATGGAAACACTCAAAATTTTCTGGTGATACCATTAATAATATACAATGAAGCTATTGGAGAGTCAAAAGAGTTCTGACGTTTCGTATTTATACTGAAAAAATATGGTTTTGGTAGATTTCGCCCAAACATGTCTTTTTGTACGATTTCGATAAATCATTTCAAAAATCATAATTTCATTAAAAAATCAACTCGATATTTCCAGAATTTTACATATTTCGAAAACATATGTATCCATGTACAATTGTATCACGAGAAATAAATCATTCGGTAAATTGTATGTGCGATTGACGCTTTTTTGGTGCCAAAGGGAAAAATTCTCGGGTAACCTGTTCCTTAAAATATTAGAATCTACACCTACCAATTTTCGCTACGAATCATTGTAAATAAATTCATTCGTATTCTTTTCGGGAATTGTGTGTTTGATATACTTTCTTATTAGTTTCTTACGGTATACTACAGCTACTAGGTGGGAATACACTTGTCTGTTCTATGATAACCACCGGCATTATCACAGTAAGAATTGTTAGGTATATACGAAATATATCTGAATAATTGAATTTTTTTCAGACTTGACACACCTTTAACCCCCTTTCAGAAAATATTTTTATTCCATTCAAATAATTTTCGCAGATTCCGACCTTAGATTTACAGGTGGAACAAATCCGGTTTTTACTAACATTTGTGATACCAGTACCTATATTTTGGTGTTTTCTCCCTTTGTGTGGCATCTAACTCAGTTCTTCTGGTGTGATAATATATACATTGATAACATGGGCCTTATTTACTAATTTGGAGGCTTTCTCCACATTAATTGATTTTCAGAAGAAGTGTTATGGTAAATATTCTCCCAAAGGTGCCTTTGTGGTGGTTGATATTTACTAAATATCACACCAATTTTCAGTAGAGCCAGTTATTCTAGATGCTCCTAATGTTTCCTAGTTGATAGTTCATAATGCCTCCTAATACTCTGAAAGCAGTTATCTCCATCTAATATATAATGAAGCTATTGGACAGTTCATAGCTACCTGAGGACAGGATACCCCTTTGGTACCACTCTTGCCCCCCCCTTTTCATGGTCACTTTTGTGTGCCTGTCTCATATATTCACATATCTGTCATCTCATGTATACATTTGTATAATGTTTTTCAATGATATATGCAAGTTACTATCAAAGGCCATTTTATATATATAATATATCAACAAGTAAAATTGCACTTACTTGTCAAATCGGTGGCTTTTTACTATACAGCGATCATTATTCTGCACAAATATCTACAACTCGTGTTCATCGGAATCCTTACCTCTGTAAAGCTGCCAATTTTGTCGACTCGGAATGCACCATTTCATCCCATTTCAACCTCGATCAACGGAAATGAGAATACAACGACATCTATGTGGTATTCTGAAACGGGGAATAACTCTGCTTGAAAGCGCGCCAGATTCCCGAATGTGCTGACCACGGACGATAAGGTAAGAAACATTCGAATGATATAAACAAATCGTAACGAAGATGTTAGACGAGGATCAAAATCAAGCGTACAATCTATCTTTATCTTTACATTCTTAAAAAATTGACACAAATGACATTTCCTATTGCAGAACTGGTCACATCAGAATTATACTTTTTTTGGATTTCAAGAAGCTCTACAAAATTATTTTCATTGCTTTCTTGCAGTTTTTCAACAATCCAAGCATGTAAAAATTGTTTATATTATTTGTCATCACGAATCTCTGATAAAAAACAACTTTTTTTCACAGTTGAATTTTTGGGCTCAATTTATTTGCTTTCGAAAGTTTTAATCCTCTTACCTTATCGTGCATAATATGGAAAAAGGGAGTCATATTTATTCAACCCAAATTCAACATGAAAACAACAATTTTTCAACGTTTAATCAACGTTGAAATTTCAACGTTGTTTCAACTTTCATATCCAACTCAAAATCAAAGTTGATTCAACGTAGGAATACAACGTTGTTTCAACGTTGTGTGCCTGCTGGGTAGATTGCTGTCAAATTATAATATTAAGTATATATGTACCATCTACACACGCTTATACACATGTCTGATGTCTATCTCTAGATTTGCCTTACGAGAAAAGGTAACACTACGATTATTGAAGCTCCTTTTGTAGGGAGTGGATGTGGTCGAGCGATCTAGGGCGCTGGACGTAAGGCTAAGCGAATGGTGCTGCATTGTATCAATGGTGTGAGTTCAAATCCGGTCGAGGGAAGAACAACAATTTGACAGCTCAAAAATATAATTCTAACACTGTTTGGTTTAATTTTCAGACGTATATATATATATATCCGTTACCTTGTGTTTTGTTATTACAACAATTATATTTGTGTTCGGTGATTTCAATATCACCCTAACTCATTCTTTTATAGACAATAGGACCTTTTACCTAACCATGAAAGTAAGTGCCAGATTGTTTATTTTTGCTGTTTATTAGTCATTTCTCTCACATTTGACTCTTTTCCCCGTTATTGAATTCTAGGTTTCAACCTGAATGGCTTAAAAATTACATTTAAAAAGTATAATATCTGTCAATTTATGTTTATTTCCCGAAATCCTTTTCTCAGAGCAAAACGTTTTTAAAAGGAATGCTTCATGGTCGAATAAAACATTTTTTTGTGACATTTGGATATAGCATTACTGCTCACTAAAACAGATATTGTATGCATGTACTATCAGTGCATGAATTAAAACCAACGATATTGTTTAAAGTACCAACCAGCAATGGTAGAAGACGTTATTATTCATGCAGCATATTTTCTGTAAACCATTTATGTGCATGCGAGCGATTTAAGACCATGCATCATAGAAGTCTATTGGATTGTGTTATTTAAGGAATGTGTTCCATTTTTGAACAGGTTATACGATATAACCTTGTTTGTGGCAGTATACGCTTAATAAACCGCGAAGCGGTTTATGAAAAGCGTAAACTGTTCCAAACCAGGTTATACAAGTATAACCTATTGGAAAATTGAACATATTCCTTATAATTAAATGTTTACAACAACATTTAATGATTCCACGATTTCAATTACAATTATTTCATGGGACTATTTGAAATTGTCGTTGGTGAATGAATATGTAACAATACCATCCCATGTTATCAAATATAACCAAAGTTGCTCCAGGCGAATCGGCCAATCCGATTGCAGTATTCACATCAAATTAAATTATTAGTTTCTCCTTTTTGTTTGTTTTCTGTGTAGTGTTTTGTATATTATTGCTTGTCTTTCTAATCTTTTTCTTTTGGACATTGAACATCTGTAGATCGTAGACTTGAGTCAATGTCGGATCAAACCAAAGACAAGATAATTGGTATGTAAGCACTCAGTATTAAGTAGTAAGAGCAAAGACTGGTTGGCTCGGAATCAGGATAGCATGTCCGTGTGGAGCGACATGTCTACCTGCGGACTGTTGTTTCAGTGCGCTTGCGCTATTAAAATCACAAGAATGTTTGCCTAGTACAAAGCGGACATGATTATCATTGAATAAAAATCAGTTCTTACAATAATATAGCTGAATAATTGCTCATTTGGTGTTAACCAACAATAACTCATTCTTTTGAACATTTTATTATCTGTCTTTCGACTTACGGCTTCTGATTACTCTTTGATGAATCTGATCATATCTGAGTCGGACCCCTTTGTTAATAGTGAATAAATGAAATTTTTATAAACCCCTTTGGCATCTTGGGCCCGGATGGCTCAATGAGTTAGGTAGTTGGATTATCTAACAACTCATACAAGCCTATCATCAATACTGTGCGGGTTCGCACCCTGCTTTGTAAATGACATAAAAGGGTGCACTCGACTCGCGGCTGCAAGTGATAAAGTTTACCAGTTGCTTGCCCATGGTCGATGGTTCTCTCCGGGCACTCCGGCTTCTTCCACCACTAAAAATGGCCGCCATGATATAGCTGAAATATTGCTGAAAGTGGCGTTAGACACCAAAAATCAATCAATCATCCTTTCGTAACTTATGTTAATGAATAAACTACGAGTAACTTAGGACATGTCGCAAAATTTGTCTTACCTTTAGGACATCTATAGAGGTGTGTTAAGATGGTCCTAACCCAGAAATTGTAATATAATTTGATATGTTGTACCAAAAACGGACTTTAAGTTGTAGAACATGATTGATATACACCTTTATACTATTTTTAAATCTAAATAAGTAAATTAACAATGATGTTTCTATTATAATTTAAACGGCGCACGAGATATGTTTTGTTCATCTTTAATCAGTAATTCATTGAAAATTTGAAATCAGTTAACTCGAAAATAACCACACAAAAAATAAGGGTAATGACTGTACTTCATTATAAAAAAGTGCTATTCATTAGTTATATATCGTATACAGAACTACGTACATAGATAACTGCAAATTAAAGAAAACAAGAAACAGACTTATGGGATGCAGAGTAAAAAAGAAATGAAATTGAAAAACAAATCTTTATTTACATCTTATATTTTATTATGAATATTTTTATCAACGGTTTGCTATATATTAATATTGGAAATAGTTGTTGTACACAATATGTCTATTTTTCTAATAATTGAGCTGACACTTAGGACATAGTTAAGACATCGTAAGTTAGGATAGTCTTAAGATAGCTTCGAGATCACTCCTAGGACATGTCCTAAGATGGTCCTAAGACCATCCTAAAAATCGTCCTAAGACATATCTTAGGTGAAATCTTAGGATACTTTCGAGAACACGGCCCCTGAAAAGTTCAAGCCTGTTTTTAATTAATGGTTGTGATATAATTTGTCACTTTCAAATATTAACTTTAATTCATAATTAGGGAAAACAAATTTTTATACTGTTATCATGAATAAATATTTCATACATTTTTCAGAGATTCAAAAAATATTTAATTCAAAATTGATAATTTTTAAAAGTATTAGTTTACATAACTTGCATATAATAACTTGAATATATAATTAAAAAGAATGAGTTTTGAAATATTACAAGTTCATGATTTAAACATTCAAATTAAAAAAGATGAAATTTTAAATTAAATGTTGTTTATACATTTGATAAAAAAAAAATTATTTGATTAAATTAATAATTATTTGTAAAAAAAAAAAGCAAAGTCTGTATTTTCAGCTAAGGCGAAATGGTAACACAACAGTTTATCTCAATGCTTAACATAGCCTAACTACAACTTGTACATGCATTTAATTTTCATTGCAATTGAATTTGTATCTGTTTCGACATCAACATCGCCGCGTCACGAGTCCTTGGGAGAATGGCGATACAAGTCTTTTGTGAGCCAAATATATTTTTTCCACATATTTATTCATTTATTTTTTATTCATAATACAAACAAAAACGTAGATATCAAAATTAGTGCGCACGACGTGTTTCTGGAATAATCTTCATCAGTTACGGTCAATGCCAAATAATTTAAAAGTCTTCTTCAGTACGAAAACCAAGAGGTATAAATAGGATGGTCAACAGCAGCTAAGGTCACTTATGGCTGAGGGATGAGAACCTTACGAAAGTCGTCTACACTTCATGAACAAAGTGAATATCAATTCCTAATCTATAAATCATCCTCGCCTTTATCTCCGTCTACAAGAAAACGTATATGTCGTAAAATGTCTTTAAAATCACCTTCTTCTTTGACTTCCCTGATCCTTAATCTACCCTTGTGGTGTTCAAATCCTAAAGATGACCCTTTTAGCTGCATGTATATAAATCGATGCCCATCTGTCACTATTGCAAAGACAGGGAATTTTGAAATATCAACTTTCGGCGTTTCAGTCGCAATTAAGTTTGTCTGTAAAATATTAAGCTGCAAAACAGCCTGCGCAACAGAAGTGTCGCTCAAACTCTTCACACTCTTAGCTTCGATGCAGCCGATTATGTGTTCTCCCTTTCGGATACAATAATCAAATCTACAGTTAGGCAGATAATTACAATTTATGTTTTTGTCGACTTCGAATTGTAAATCAAGGGCGGAACACAGGGGAACCAGAAGAGCATCTAACACAAGTCTACTTCCGGTTTGTGTGCTTGTTATTGATGTCAATTGCATTAATAATTTAGAATCATAATTCCTTTTTCTCGTTTTCAAATCAATACCCTTTACTATTTTTAATCGGAGACATATATCTTTTTGTACCCTTTCATAGATGTCGTCCAGGTAAGGGGAAAATATAGTCGGCATTTTAATTTCGGTGACGCAATCGTCAAAACTGAAATATTTTGCAATGTTTGAAACATTCCACCTACTGCAGGCTTTGTCTATGTCATTTTTATTTGATGGAGTATGCGTATCGCGATCTCTACTACGAATGATTTCAACATCGTCTGAAACAAACGCCATATCGTCGATTAATAGTTCGATATGCTTTGGTGTTTCATAGGTCTGAGGCTCTTCCTCAATATTAACATCAGCGATATGGGCAGACACTTCATTCACATGTTCGTTTGTATCGGTCTGATACACTTCCGTGATAATAGCATCAGCGTTTTGGGCAGACGTTTGTTTCACATGTTCATTTGTATCGGTCTGAGGCACTTCCGGGATAATAGCATCAGCGTTTTGGGTAGACGGTTCTTTCACATGTTCGTTTGTATCGGATTGAAGCACTTCCGGGAAAATAGCAGCTTCGTTTTGGGCAGATATTTTTTTCACATGTTCGTTTGTATCGGTCTGAGACACTTCGTGATAATAGCATCAGCGTTTTGTGCAGATGTTTCTTTCACATGTTCGTTTGTATCGGTCTGAGGCACTTCCGGGATAATAGCATCAGTGCTTTGGGCAGACGTTTCTTTCACATGTTCGTTTGTATCGGTCTGAGGCACTTTCGGGATAATAGCATCAGCGTTTTGGGCAGACGTTTCTTTCACATGTTCGTTTGTATCGGTCTGAGGCACTTCCGGGATAATAGCATCAGCGTTTTGGGCAGACGTTTCTTTCACATGTTCGTTTGTATCGGTCTCAGGCACTTCCGTGATAATAGCATCAGCGTTTGTGGAAGACGTTTCTTTCACATGTTCGTTTGTATCGGTCTGCCGCACTGCCAGGATAATAGTATCATCGTTTTGGGCAGACGGGTCTTTCATATGTTCGTTTGTGTCGGTCTGAGGCACTTCCGAGATAATAGCATCATCGTGTTGGGCAGACGGTTCTTTCACATGTTCGTTTGTGTCACTCTGAGGCACTTCCGGGATAATAGCATCAACGTGTTGGGCAGACGTTTCTTTCCCATGTTCGTTTGTATCGGTTTGAGGCACTTCCGGTATAATAGTATCATCGTTTTGTGCAGACATTTCTTTCACATGTTCGTTTGTATCGGTCTGAGACACTTCCGTGATAATAACATCAGCGTTTTGGGTAGACGTTTCTTTCACATGTTCGTTTGTATCGGTCTGCTGCACTGCCGGGATAATAGCATCAGCGTTTTGGGCAGAGGTTTCTTTCACATGTTCGTTTGTATCGGTCTGAGGCACTTCCGGGATAATAGCATCAGCGTTTTGGCCAGACGTTTCTTTCACATGTTCGTTTATATCAATCTGAGGGTCTTCCTCAATAATAACATCAACCTTTTTGGCAGAGATTTCTTTCACATGTTCGCTTGTATCGGTCCGAAGCACTTCCGGAATAATAGCATCAGCGCTTTGGGCAGACGTGTCTTTCACATGTTCGTTTGTATCGGTCTGAGGCACTTCCGTGATAATAGCATCAGCGTTTGTGGAAGACGTTTCTTTCACATGTTCGTTTGTATCGGTCTGCGGCACTGCCAGGATAATAGCATCAGCGTTTTGGGTAGACGGTTCTTTCATATGTTCGTTTGTGTCGGTCTGAGGCACTTCCGAGATAATAGCATCAGCGTTTTTGGAAGACATTTCTTTCACATGTTCGTTTGTATCGGTCTGAGACACTTCCATGATAATAGCATCAGCGTTTTGGGCAGAGGTTTCTTTCCCATGTTCGTTTGTATCGGTTTGAGGCACTTCCGGTATAATAGTATCATCGTTTTGTGCAGACATTTCTTTCACATGTTCGTTTGTATCGGTCTGAGACACTTCCGTGATAATAACATCAGCGTTTTGGGCAGACGTTTCTTTCACATGTTCGTTTGTATCGGTCTGCCGCACTGCCGGGATAATATCATCAGCATTTTGGGCAGACGTTTCTTTCACATGTTCGTTTGTTTCGGTCTGAGGCACTTCCGGGATAATAGCATCAGCGTTTTGGCCAGACGTTTCTTTCATATGTTCGTTTATATCAATCTGAGGGTCTTCCTCAATAATAACATCAACGTTTTTGGCAGAGATTTCTTTCACATGTTCGTTTGTATCGGTCTGAGGCACTTCCGGAATAATAGCATCAGTGTTTTGGGCAGACCCTTCTTTCACATGTTCGTTTGTATCGGTCTGAAGCACTTGCGTGATAATAGCATCAGCGTTTTGGGCAGACGTTTTTTTCACATGTTCGTTTGTATCGGTCTGAGGCACTTCCGGGATAATAACATCAACGTAGTGGGCAGCCGTTTCTTTCACATGTTCGTTTGTATCGGTCTGAGGCACTTCCGGGATAATAGCATCAGCGTTTTGGGCAGACGTTTCTTTCACATTTTCCTTTGTATCATCAAACCGTTTCACCAAAGGATTGATGAAGGTCGTGGAGTTGGCTTCAGGTTTTTCTTGCACATTCTCGTTTTTTTTTGCAATCTTTGCTGGAATATGAAACTCAGAATCTTGATAATCAACATGTTGAATCTTGGCACTGTCATAGGTCGCTAGTAATCTTTCACTGTTGTCGTCATCTGAGGACGACTCAGATATATCAATGATCTCTCTATCAGAAAAGTGATGGCGAGCCCGTATTCCTGCTGCTTCATCAATATTTTCTATGGGTTCATCTTTAGATTTTGACCAAGTTTCAGCTTTTACTAGCGGAAAATTTCTTTTGGTAATGGGCGTCTCTGTTTGATTTTTACTAACATCTAAGTGTTTGTAGCGATTTAAAACATCTGGCTTTCCTGTAAACAGCACAGTGTCGCCTTTCTTTTGAATAAGTTTGTTAGCGAATTCTGTTGCTAGGCATCTGATTTTACTTTTAGTCTTAATTGTTATATTGTTTGTCGGCAATTTTTTAAAAGTATTATAAATACTCGACAAAAAATATTTCCATTTATACTCATTGTCACTAATGCTTCCATGATCCATTTATCTGAAAAAGACGAATAATACATTGAGCATTAAATACATTAAAGGCGAACAGATTACATTCTGGCTTTCTCGAAATTCTGCTTATTCTCGTTAAAATAACTCTCAAAATGTATATATTTACTGATGATACATGATGTTTTTTTGTAATCTGAAGCTTGTGTAGTCTGGGGTTTATACTTTCGCTTTATTTGTCCCTTTGACCTTTTCGTTTATATCGTTAGCTAGCACTATAAAAATCCAACTCAGTGTGTTGGTCTAGTACAAAGCGGACCTCATCATCATCTTATTGAAATTTAACTCGTTCTCGCCATGATATAGCTGAAAAATTGCTGAATTGGCGTTAAACAACAATCATTCAATCACTCACTCATTGATATCATATGGTTGTACAAATATGGCGGCAATTTTCCACTATACTATCGTGTAGATTGTCTTAACATGGGTTACTTTATACCAACTGGCGATATTGTAAAGAGGCAAATAACAAATTTATGAAATAATCGATGGAAGTTCAGTCACACTGACTATAATTGACAACTGTCGTACGTCAGTCATTGTGGGAAAACATTTTGTTAAATAAATTAAGTCAATCGTGAACAATAGTAAACGGGAAGCCCATATTAATCAATTCGTCTAAAGTCATTTATCTTTTGACCGATTCATTGAAAAAGATATAACATGTAGGTAAAAATGGTGGTAGGTGTGGGGCCATGGATGGAAGAATAGATGATCATAGGCACAAAATACTTGACAAAATAATAATCTGCTGTAACTTAACACATACATCAGTCTTTATGCTAATTACTTCTCCCCTTTATTGGTAAACTGAAGAATAACGTCTCACCCCTACTTCAAACTAGCGGATCTCTCTTAATATTTAAAAATCGAAATCAACACAATAAATCAGTACCTGGGTAGGCTTTTGCTTAACATATTTCACAGTTGTCGATTTTCCAAATTGTCGTCTAGAGGGTATGGAAAAAACTTTCACTTTTATTACAATTTCCATATCAGATGATGTTCATGTCACTTACCAGTAACGCGATGGGTGTCACTAGTGGAACAAGAAGTGCTAACCCTTCCGGAGCACCCGAGTTCAACCTTCGATTTTAGAAGGGTTCGTGTTGCTCTATCTTTAGTATTCTGTATAGTGTGATGTAGATCATTATTTGACCTTTTCCTTTTGGTCATTGCGGATTCTGATGATCAATTTGGTTTCTTCAAACCGTTTTATTCCGGAAACGTGTCGTGTGCTAAAATTGACAACTACGTTTTTATTGCCTACCCAAGTACTGATTTATTGTGTTGATTTCGATTTTTAAATATTAAGAGAGATCCGCTAGTTTGAAGTAGGGGTGAGACGTTATTCTTCAGTTTACCAATAAAGGGGAGAAGTAATTAGCATAAAGACTGATGTATGTGTTAAGTTACAGCAGATTATTATTTTGTCAAGTATTTTGTGCCTATGATCATCTATTCTTCCATCCATGGCCCCACACCTACCACCATTTTTACCTACTTGTTATATCTTTTTCAATGAATCGGTCAAAAGATAAATGACTTTAGACGAATTGATTAATATGGGCTTCCCGTTTACTATTGTTCACGATTGACTTAATTTATTTAACAAAAGGTTTTCCCACAATGACTGACGTACGACAGTTGTCAATTATAGTCAGTGTGACTGAACTTCCATCGATTATTTCATAAATTTGTTATTTGCCTCTTTACAATATCGCCAGTTGGTATAAAGTAACCCATGTTAAGACAATCTACACGATAGTATAGTGGAAAATTGCCGCCATATTTGTACAACCATATGATATCAATGAGTGAGTGATTTCTATTGCTATATTTTGCACATAAGAATGATAACTTATGAATCCGAATTTTAAGCATGGCGCGCCTAGTTCACAAAAGTAATGCATACATTTATTTGATGAAGGTTATGTATATCGTTTGCTTTGCATTAGCTGTATTGTCATACCTTGTTATATTTTAATTTATGCAAGATGCTATTTCACAAGATACAGTAAATGAACATATATGTACGAAGTCGGTCAAATTTACGTGTGAGTAAATATCATATGAAGCTATGCAGCAAATCTCAGATATTTGCAAAAATTTTGCATCATTGGATAACAAATCTAAATTTGCTTGGTTACTTTCAAATGAAAATATAATTATTATTAATATAGTCATAAAACTGTTGATGTCATTAATAGAAACTAGAACTAAATTGTTTTCTGGGAGTGAGGTTTGTCCTCCGGGCTCTCTTCCAAGTTCACATTGTATTAGTACATCCAATATAGTGGTATAATATATATTATGCATATACCTATAAGTATTTACCTATTAAATTATATGCATAACATACAAATCTAAGAAAATAATAATAATAATAATAATAAATTAATGAATAAATGATACATATACATAATAATAATTATTATACCTCAGTATATACTTTCTTAAAGCTTTTTTAAAGCAATAAAAATGCTATTGTTTCACATTTTTAACGCTGAGACTATTGACCGGTCCATAGGTTCTTACTATTTGACCGGTAACGTCACACTGTTTCGCGGAATTTTAATGCCGTGTCCGGATTGGATAAATGTTTTATAAAAATTTCAAAATTTCAAAAATTTCCAAAAAAATTCAAAATGTTCACAATATTTCAAAATTTTCATTAAGATTTCCAAATTTTAAAAAAATTTCAAAAATTCCAGTTTTCATTGAATTTCATAAAATTTCTAAATTAAAAAAAAAAATTCTAAAATTATAATTTTTTTTTTAATTAAAGTTCATAATTTCAAAATTTTCATGTATTCACCATGCAAATTTACGTTGAAGTCTACTTTCTCAAAAGAATCATTATGAATGACTGGGGAAATAGCATAAAAATGTCCATGAGACAATATTCAGATTTATAATGCAAAATACTGGCAAAAGATGCGTGATTTTATTGGTCTTTATCATTTTGAGGTGATCATTCAACTATGAGTAATGTTTTTCGGTATAATAAAATGCTTATAAACTGTGTATTCGGGAATAGCAAGCTTGTTGTCCCCTCGACCCTGACTATTCACTTCGGCTTCGCCTCAGTCAATAGTCAGTGTCTCGGGGACAATGAACTTGCTATTCCCTCATACCCAGTCAATAAGTATATACTATTTAATGAAAAGGATTCAGGTGTAAACTTATGTGTATGGTGCATATATATTTTTATATAAATCCTCTCTGAAGTTCGACCATTATTATTTTACAACTGATGGGTCACTGTGCTTGTTATATTGCATACATTCGAATGCAACTATTACTATGTCAATGGTATGATTAATTTTTGATTTGTTTGTTTCATAAAATGTTGTCATCTTCCAATCAATGTAATCAAATCCATAATCATTGTATTAAATTCTTTGTTAATTGTTCTGCCCGAAAGGGCTCCTTAATTGGAAATACAAATATTTGTATTTGTTGTATTTGTATTGACCTGTTACAGTATGTGAAAACTATTTTTAATTATAATGTGTATTATATGACATAGCTTTGTTCAGCCGAAGATTCAGATTGTCATTTAAATTCTAAGTATTTTTCATTTTGTATTTTGTAGGAAATAGATGTAGTTGCCACCTTTTGCTTAGTATTAAAGCATGGAAACTAAAACCACCTAGTGTCTTATTTACCCAACTTGGCTACATTATTGAATGTGACAATAGTTAAATCTTAACAAATATTACATAAAGCGATCAATAACAATAAATATAAATTATTTACAATATTATTTACATGTCCTTTATTGAGTACAATAATCTCAGTTGTTTACCTGTAACTTACATGTTATATAACTACCTGTATAGTGACATGACACGTACCATGTATATAATCAAGTTAAAATCAGTACGTACACCTGTTAAACTTTGTGATAATATTTATTTCGTGCAAAGGTACATAACTCAAGAAAATTAAATTTTTAGTTTTTGTTGGGTTTTTTTTACATGCAAAACATTTTTCTAAAATCTGTGTGCAAATAAATTATCTGACTTTGGGAATTTCATACCCAACAAAATGCTACTATCATGTTTTAAATCCTCATATCCCCCACACCTCGAAAAATATGACGGGGGTTTTGATCTACAGTATTTACATTACAGTCGGGAAGCCATGCACAGATTCCGTACCTCCAACAATGCAAAGTCAAATCCCGAAATCAAGGGACGCAACTCTAGTCGTTAGACAGATGACGTTTTAAAAGTGAGCGGCCATACATTGTTTACGTCGACACCCCATGTGTTTTTACTGAATATCTTCATAAATAAAACAAAGAAATATTCATTTTTATTGAATCCATTCTTTAAATAAAATTTTAACGTGACTGACTCGTGAATACGTGTATTTATGATATCGTTTGCTTGAAATCAAGGTTGGAACTGGGGATACCGCTGCTGATGAAATGTTGCCAAAACAAATGGCGCTAAAAATGCATTCTTAAAATAAGTGGAACATTGGCTGTTTATTAATAAATTTGGTAAAAATAGCTAGAATCACGTATTAGGGTATGGGAGACTTGCATATTTCCCCATCATACGTCATTCGAATTCCATATTTGGATGTAAACAAGAAGCACTATATTTCGAGATTCTAACCAAATATTTCTGTTTTTTTCATAGATTGATCGATCTATTAGGATGAAAATGTGACTGTTTCTGTTTAAACATGAAAGAACCACTTGACCAATCATAGAGTCATTTTATTCCATTTTTAACAACAAATCTTTCATTTTCGTTGACTCATTCCATGCCCATGGCATTTATGGACATGTCAAAATATTGACATAATTAATATATACATTTTAGAAATAAAAAGGTCTGCATTATAATGTATGATCTTGTCATGCAGAGAATGGTGAAAGATTATGTTAAATTCACTATAGATTAACATGGCATAGCATAAGACTACATATTTAGTTCATGTCAAGCATTTACACCCCCCCCCTTTTTTAATTTTCAGTCTGTTTTCCTGAAATACTTATTGATGTGTGTACATGCTACTTTTCGGTGCCAATGATATTGACAACCTCCAGTTTTAGTTAGTTTTAAATCATTGTAGGTAGATATATATATATATACAGACTGGACATGGGATGTTTATTTGTTTTTAACAAGAAGAGCCTGAAGATACCAAAGGGGCAAAGTTACAGATTCTATTAAATAAAATGGATGTTTATTTTCTGTTAGTTTCAGATTCTATGAGTATAAATGCAAAGTTTCCTGTGATGTTTACTGGTTGGATATTTGAATAAATAAAAATAAGAATATATGATAAGTCTTATATATATATTCATACAGGTTTGAAAATCAATATATATGGTTTTTTCTTCTAAAATATCCATGAAGTAAAAAAAATGGACCAGCATTCCAATTATTTTTAAAGTACATCATCAAACAAATGCCATCAGTTTTCAAGACACCTTGTGTCATAAACATTATAATAAAGTCATTCAGAAAAGAACTTTTTGATTGTGTAATTTGTGAAACTTCATCTGAAAGCTAAAAGGTTTATTTCAATTTCAATTGAAAACCAGGACTGGTTCTTAAATATTTCAAGAATGAATTAAATTTCTGTAAAGAATTTGGCTCAGAAGATAAATTATATTGTGGTACATATTGTTATAACAGTTGTAACACATTTTCTAGGTCAGAAAGTGGAGCTGAAACAAGATCTCAAACTTTTCAATTTCTTTTAGATATATTGAACCAGAACCAAGTTGTTGAACAAGTTTCTACAGACATTTATACCTGTATATACTCCAACATGTTTTTGAATTTGTTATTCATGCATTTTTTTTTAGATGAAAAGGTACTTCTGTTGCCTGTTGTTTATCACAGGTGCTCGTGGCACGGACTCACCACCCCCTTTTTTCTAACTTTCTGTTTACAAATTTATTTTCAATAAAATTTCTTTATTTCTTTATTATTTCATCTCTTTTTCCTTATTTTAACGTGTTCGTGTCAATATTCGTACAATCTTATGTTATCATAAAATTGCATGTGTCGACCCTATATAGATACTAAATGGAGAACTCAACAAAATAACAATTCCACCAAATACTGTCATGGAAATACAAGGTTACTGTGACAAGGAAACTCAATATCGTAACACATCAGCGATTCATCATGCATCCGATTTAGCATTTGCACCTATAGATCTTGATGTTGAACCAAGATTACACCAATTCAACTTTAAAAATAATGGTCATTTTACTATACAGCTCTCCAATGTTACAACTAGAACCATCACTATACCACCTAAAGCAGTTATATGTGAACTACAACCAGTAACGATTCAACCTAAACCTTCTCAGGAAAATCAACCTGTCGAGACATCATTTCTAGACAAAGTAGAAATTAACAAGAGTGACTTGTCTGATGAGGAACTGAAAAGAGGAAAAGATCTTATACTAGATTATAGCGATAACTTCTCCAAAAGCGACACTGATGTAGGATATACCAACATAGTCCAACATAGAATTGAGTTACTGGAAGACAAAACATTTAAACAGCGATACCGTAGAATACCACCATCCATGTATGATGAAGTGAAAGTCTACTTACAGCAACTTCTTGATATGAACATCATCAGGCCTTCACATTCGCCATGGGCATCAAACGTGGTTTTAGGAAAGAAGAAAGACAATAGTCTGAGAATGTGTGTTGATTATCGTATGCTGAACAAGAAGTCGAAGAAAGACAGCTATGCACTTCCACGCATTGAAGAATTACTTGACTGTTTATCAGGAAACCGCTTCTTCTCCGTGATTAACATGAAATCTGGTTACCACCTAGTCGAAATCTTTGAGGATCACAAAGAACGAACTGCCTTCTCAGTTGGCCCGTTAGGACTTTACGAATCCAATCGCATGCCATTTGGGTTGACAAACTCACCAGCTACGTACCAGCGACTAATGAAGAACGTCTTAGCAGGTCTCAACCTAAAAAATTGCTGCGTATTTATTGATGACGTAATTATCTTTGGAAAAACCTTCGAAGAACAATTACACAACCTCCAACTAGTCTTTGATAGAATCAAGGCAGCCAACCTAAAACTATCACCAAAGAAATGCGAGTTCTTCAAGAGAAAAGTAAAGTTCATTGGACATATCGTCTCTGAAGAAGATATAGAGATTGATCCAAGCAAGACAGATACAGTTACAAACTGGCCGAAACCTCAAACACCAGAAGATGTACGCAGATTCCTAGGGTTTGTTGGATATTACAGGCGATTTATTCAGAACTTCAGCCTTGTAAGCAGACCATTAACTGATCTTATGCCAACACCCAACAAGAAACACCAGAAAAGGAAATCTAAAACAAAGAAGACGGACTTGGGAATACGAACAAAACCAAGCATTTGAAACACTTAAAGAGAGACTCGTAGCATCACCCATCCTTGGCTATGCTAATTACTCATTACCATACGAGTTTCACACAGAGGCCTCTGGAGATGCATTAGGCGCAGTACTTTACCAAGAACAGGAAGGCATGAAAAGAGTGATTAGTTATGCCAGTCGAGGATTGAACAAAGCAGAGAAAAACTACCCACCACACAAGAGAGAATTTCTAGCACTGAAATTTTCCATCTGTGATAAATTTAAGGATTACCTTTATGGCCAGAGATTTACCGTACTAACAGACAACAACCCGGTCACCTATGTACTAACTACAGCTAAGCTCGATGCTACAGGTCATAGATGGTTAACCGCCCTATCCACTTTCAACTTTGACATCAAATACAGACCTGGAAAAATTAACGCAGATGCTGATGCACTTAGTCGCCTTCCAGCAGTGCATGACTCAGAAGGGTGTACAATTACCAGCGAGTCCGTCCAAGCCATTTGCGAATCCATGATACCAAAGTCTTATGTTGAAAGTCTTGCAGTTTCACCAGAAATAGTTGAAGAAGATCTGGCAGCAACATATGTTGGTGATCTAGTAGACTGGACTAGAGTACAAGATCTAGACTCGAACATCAGACAGTGCATTGAGTACTTACAAGCCAACAAGAAACCACACAAGAAGGAAACAGGCCATAATTCGATGATAAGAGAATACAACAGAATGAAACTGATTAACAAATTTTTATACAGAATTACTACCATCGAAGACGAGGAACGAAAACAACTAGTCTTACCGGCTGCACATATACCAACAGTGTTACAAGCCCTACATGATGATATGGGACATCCAGGAAAAGACAGAACTCTATCTTTGCTACGATACCGATTTTACTGGCCAGGAATGTATAAAGATACAGAGTCCTGGATTGAACAATGTGGAAGATGTCTTCGACGAAAAACTCCAACCAATCAGAGAGCACCGTTAGTACCCATAGTAACTTCTTCACCATTAGAGTTGGTTTGCATGAACTTTCTCACGTTAGAGAAATCCAAAGCAGGATACCAGCATATTTTGGTCATCACGGATCACTATACTAGATATGCCCAAGCCATTCCAACCAAGAATCAACTTGCTAAAACAACAGCTGAAGCTTTCTTTAATCACTTCATAGTACATTATGGTATACCTAAGAGGATTCACTCCGACCAAGGCACCAACTTTGAAAGCAAAGTGATTAGAGAACTCTGTCAACTTACCGGTATGAAGAAATCAAGAACCACCAGTTATCATCCTATGGGGAAAGGCATGTGCGAAAGGTTCAACAGAACAATATTGAATATGCTTTGATTGTTGGAATCACACCAAAAACAGAACTGGAAAGCCTACTTAGGTTCAATGATCCATTCATACAACTGTACAAGGCATGAGTCAACAGGACAGACACCATATCTATTGATGTTCGGACGAAACCCCAGGTTGCCAATAGATGCTACACTAGGACTTCATGTCGAGGAACAACAACCCAGCTCGAAATGTATATCGGACTTGAAAGATCGTCTCTTGCAGGCTTACCATCTAGCCACAGAAGCAGCCCAGAAAGATAGGGAAAAGCAGAAAGAGGGATATGACATCAGAATTAGAGGCCCAGCCATAAAACCAAGAGACCGAGTTTTATTAAAAGTTGTATCGTTTGATGGCAAACATAAGTTGGCAGACAGATGGGAACAGGATCCTTATATTGTAGTGAGCCAACCCAACACTGATATCCCGGTTTACAACCTGCGCAAGGAGAATAATGAAGGACGGGTAAGGACACTCCATCGTAACTTGTTATTACCAATAGGGTACATCTGGGATGTACCAACACCTGCTCCTAGAAAATTGCTTAAGAGACCACCGATACCTGCCAAAAGAACCACTAGAGAGAAAATTAAGGAACTGGAATACCCACACACTGACGACCATACAAGAGAAATTTCATCGGAGGACGAGTCAGAGCATGGGTACATTGTCATCAGTCAAGAGGAACCAGTGTACAGTGATTCAACCATCACTGATGAACCACTAGTCCAACAGACTGATGAGAGATCAAATGCAGATGATGAGGACGCTCATCCTTCGACAGACGATGAAGATGAATCTGCAGAAAGCGCTTCACAACAGATAACAGATGATGAGACTGTACAAGAAAATACTCTTGACATGGATAGGTCTCAGTATACAGATGGAATTGAAAATCTAAATCCAGTTCGTCGTTCAACCAGAGAACGTAGACAACCAGCTTGGCTAAGATCTGGAGAGTTCGATATATGTAAGTCATCCATATCCACCACTGCTGATTGGGAGAAGAAAGTATCATGCATATTAAATCTTGCAACTAATTCACCCATTTTTCAAACTTTACAGGCAGAATCCGGTCAAGCGATATTAAGTATACTGTCCACTTCCAATACTCAGTCCTGAGAGCGGATATGCCGGACGGCATTTTACGGCCAGGGGGAGTATGTGGTAGAGTGAATTTGTATATATTAATTATTTTTTTAGTATAATGATTATTTTTATTATTAATTTATTTCTACTTGTAGCTGATCATGATTAAATACATTTGTATTTAATTCTTAATATATTTCTATTTTTATTTCAGGAACATATACATATTTTGATTAGTATTTATAGTTTAGATACTAATTCATTTAGTGATTTTGCTAAATGAATGCTCCATACTAGTTTCTCTTTTCATTTCTTATTGGTCAGTTTGGTCAGGTGAATTTTAGGCGGGAAACTCTCTTTCATTTTGATCGTTATATTTCTTTTCTGGTTTAGTGGCTGGACATGTCTCATTTTCTTGTATAATTATATGGATTGTCATTTTTCAAATCTGAAGGTCAGTTTCTTTACATTTCTATATTAACCATTTTTAACAGTCATGATTTATTTAATATCTGTAGAATGCAAGAGTTTTGAATGAAAGTTATAAAATGAATATGAAATACATGATAAATTAGGCATTGGAAAGTTTACAGGTAAAACCAGTTTGATTCAATAATTAAAACATAAAAGTATTATTTTTAACTTATTGCAATGTTAACGTTTAAGTTTAATAAAATAGTAACTGTCACTTTTAATACAGTATTATATTGAATGCATAAAACCTTTATCTTGTCATGAAACACATGACCTATAATATTAATTTTGTAATACAGTTTTTCTACTATTCATGAGTTTACCAGAGTCACATTAATTATATGCCAAATTATTATAAAGACCTTTACACCTCATGTGAGGTAAGATATTGTGTTGTTTTTATTATTTTACTAATTGTATTTTTGCTTATTGCTTTTAATATGCTTATGCTTACTTTATTATTTGCTTTGCTTATTTATATGATAATATTTTGAAGATGTCATGTAAATGTCAAGATTTACATATAGATGTATATAGTCAGTAACTGACAAACTTTATTATTTTGCAACGTAAGTATTTCATTGTTTAATGAAATACAAGACTATTATATTGTTTGGTTCAAATTGCTATATTTTTATTTACACAAGCACTTTTGACATATTCAAATTAGAGTTATCTTTCTTTGTGCCATTTGTTTATGCTATTTTAACTTGTGTATTTGCAGGGTCATGATTTATAGATAAAAAGTAATAGTGTATATTTATTATTACTGTTGATGATTGGACTCACAAATAAAGTATCTACAACCTGAGAGAATTGTTTATTTATATCCATGATAAACACCAAGATTACAATTGGTTAATGCGAGGTACCGCCTTAGCATATGCACAGGACAAGTAGCATTATCAGTTATAAAGATAATGACGTCTTTGCCCTCCCTGTACACATCAGTTTTACTCTGTTCTAAAACTAATTTAACATGATCTGAATAAAACATTATATTATTGGTTTTAAATTTGCCAATTCAGAAAGCGTGAAAAACCTGAAAAGCAAAGCAAACACATACAAGCGATTCTCAAATCTTTAAGATGAGCATTAACATTACCATAGACTAAAACAATTTGTCTTAAGATTTCTGGTGTAACAGGTTCTTTTTTATTTACAAAGTGACCAACAACCCTCAAAACACCTTCTTTTAAAACAGACACCAACCCAGAATTACATGGATTAACGACGCCGGCGATATAATGTATCCAACTAATAGCGTAAAACGCTTCATTAATAGTACTTGTATACTTTTTTTTAACTTTGACAAGTGCATTAAATATAAAGAAACGTTAACATCTGAAGCGGGAAGGGTAGAAATGCTGTAAGGTACACCCCATTTACACCATTTGTTGAAAGAACCCTCGTAAGGTCTTCTGGTGTTGACAGCTTTAGACTGTAAACAAAAATCTGGCAACTCCAACAATAAAGGCTCCAAGTTGGTATGCACAGGATGGTTCACTATAGATTTCCATCTTTCAGATTCGAACACTGCTGAAAAACGTATATGAAATAAGAAAATGATAAAATCTAACGGGAGTGATAGACCAATTATGAACACGAACGACCGTGTCAACTACACCATGATAAATACATGTATACTAAGACCTTGTGTCCACATATCTAAAAACTATATGTCAAATATAATATATGTAATAACAGAACATATTATTCAAAAGAAAATAAACTAAATATAATAATAAATTTATCTAATCATGTTAATTTGTGACACCTATCCAAGTTGCACTATACCTATACATGTACATGTAGTCTCAATCATAAATGTCACGTCGCATCTCAATAACAAAGATGACGATCAAATTATTCTTCATTGATCAAGTTACTATGAAACCATATTCAAAAACAGTCAAGCATTGAACCTGACAGCCATACCTGGCGAATAGAAAGGTTCTGCGCCAAATATAGAACGGTCGTTTGTACCCTTTTTGTAAATGTCGTTTGTATTTTGAATTTTATCACTTCAGTAACGTATTTCTATAAACCAAATGTTTATCAAAAATAAAAGGCCAATATGGCGCTGAAGTCCACCCCGGGACTATTAATGTCCCCCTTGCTTTACAAAAGAACAAATGTTTAATAGTTCACAAGACTCTGTAAATCGGCGGTACGAACCAGTTGTTATCAAAACCCCAATGTTGTGTAAATGCATCGACAGATTCAGAGGAAGGGTTCCAGTACCTGGAAATAAACCTACGGACTTTAGTGTTCGCAGAGTTAGCAAATCTATCAATCGTATGAGGACCCCACATGTTGTCAATGAATTCAACAAATTCACATGTGACTCCCCAATCTTCATGAACAACAATTTTGCTAATGTAATCCGCCTTGGTATTTTCGGAAAGGGGAATCCACTGGATATCAATGGAAATACATTTTTCGGAACATACCGTGAATATGGACCGAGCTAAAGCTTGCAAATCTAACTTCATACAACCAGATTTTACGATTCTGATACAATTCTGGTTATCTGTAAACAACTTTAAGGTTTTACCCATAAAAACAACCTTAAAGGACAACATAGCTTATTCTATAATTCTCGTCTCTCGCCATGTCGAGCTATTACTTTTTTCGTTTTCACTCCGATTAGTATGAAACACGTTACTATCCAGCTCAACCGTGTGAGCCCCATCAGCAACAATGCTAGTATCTGAATAAATAACAAATGAACGGCTATGCTAAGCCAACTCTCCAATATTTATCGCTTGAACCCTGTTTAACCAAAATAACAACTCTCCTTTGATTTGACAATCGTCAGCGAGCTTTAAACCGTTATTCCACGATAACCTTGATTCTATTGTCATATAGCAATACCTGGTCATTAGCCTGGTAACATTACCTATAACAGGTGACATAGAAATAATTCTACCGGTTACTTGAGCTAAAAGGCGTGCTGTAATAAAAAAGTAATTTTGATAAAAGATACTTCAAAACATCAACAAGATCAACTATTCTCCTATCGGGAATACTTAAAGAGTAATCTAGAGAATTCCATACAATGCCAAGCCATTCTAAACGTTGGACTGGTGTAAAAATAGACTTGAACTCATTTATAAAAAAAAACTAGCGTCATTAAAGGATTGTCTTACAAAGTCAGAGCTTTGTGAGCAATCTCTCAAACTGGAGCCAATTCCAAATCCGTCATCTAAATAGAGAACTATATTAATACCATTTTGTCTCCAAAACTTAAGCAAAGTTTTCAAACACTTTGTAAAGAAAAAAGGCGCGGAGAGGATTCCAAATGGGAGAACAGTAAAACAAAAATGTTTCTGACCCCATGAAAACCCGAGGTATGTCTGCTGTTGGGGGCACACATCAAAATGGCGATACCCATTTCTCAAATCAAACTTGAAAGTATAGCACCCTTTACTAAATAACTGAATTGCAGCCCTCCAGTCTTCATATTTGAACTTGTCTTTGCAAACGGACTTGTTCAAAAGGCTCAAGTCTAATATGAGTCTTTGCTTACCAGCTTTGTTAGTGGCGACACTAAGGGGACTGACTACGAAAGGTGTAAAAGGCAACTCCTTCACACAACCACTGGCAATAAGTTCACAAACTGATTTATCAACAAAATCACTATTTATGATAGCCGACTTATTGTTTTTTAAAAACATCCTACATGGACTTTAATAAAAGGAATAATATAACCTTCTTTGACTGTACTCAATACAAAGTCGCTAGCACCTATTTTTTCCCAGTACTCAGCATGTTTAGCAAGTCGACCTTTAACCCCATGGTAATTTTCAATGCCACATTTTTCAAAATAATGAACTTGTTCGATAAAAATATCAAAATCTGTGTTACTATCACTTCCCCACTCAGGAAGAGCAGAATGCAAAAAATACTTATCTTTAGTATCTGTTGGGGCGTTGATATCCTGATCCTGTCCACTTTTTCGCTGCAATTCAGTTATTTAGTAAAGGGTGCTATACTTTCAAGTTTGATTTGAGAAATGGGTATCGCCATTTTGATGTGTGCCCCCAACATCAGACATACCTCGGGTTTTCATGGGGTCAGAAACATTTTTGTTTTACTGTTCTCCCATTTGGAATCCTCTCCGCGCCTTTTTTCTTTACAAAGTGTTTGAAAACTTTGCTTAAGTTTTGGAGACAAAATGGTATTAATATAGTTCTCTATTTAGATGACGGATTTGGAATTGGCTCCAGTTTGAGAGATTGCTCACAAAACTCTGACTTTGTAAGACAATCCTTTAATGACGCTAGTTTTTTTTTATAAATGAGTTCAAGTCTATTTTAACACCAGTCCAACGTTTAGAATGGCTTGGCATTGTATGGAATTCTCTAGATTACTCTTTAAGTATTCCCGATAGGAGAATAGTTGATCTTGTTGATGCTTTGAAGTATCTTTTATCAAAATTACTTTTTTATTACAGCACGCCTTTTAGCTCAAGTAACCGGTAGAATTATTTCTATGTCACCTGTTATAGGTAATGTTACCAGGCTAATGACCAGGTATTGCTATATGACAATAGAATCAAGGTTATCGTGGAATAACGGTTTAAAGCTCGCTGACGATTGTCAAATCAAAGGAGAGTTGTTATTTTGGTTAAACAGGGTTCAAGCGATAAATATTGGAGAGTTGGCTTAGCATAGCCGTTCATCTGTTATTTATTCAGATGCTAGCATTGTTGCTGATGGGGCTCACACGGTTGAGCTGGATAGTAACGTGTTTCATACTAATCGGAGTGAAAACGAAAAAAGTAATAGCTCGACATGGCGAGAGACGAGAATTATAGAATAAGCTATGTTGTCCTTTAAGGTTGTTTTTATGGGTAAAACCTTAAAGTTGTTTACAGATAACCAGAATTGTATCAGAATCGTAAAATCTGGTTGTATGAAGTTAGATTTGCAAGCTTTAGCTCGGTCCATATTCACGGTATGTTCCGAAAAATGTATTTCCATTGATATTCAGTGGATTCCCCTTTCCGAAAATACCAAGGCGGATTACATTAGCAAAATTGTTGTTCATGAAGATTGGGGAGTCACATGTGAATTTGTTGAATTCATTGACAACATGTGGGGTCCTCATACGATTGATAGATTTGCTAACTCTGCGAACACTAAAGTCCGTAGGTTTATTTCCAGGTACTGGAACCCTTCCTCTGAATCTGTTGATGCATTTACACAACATTGGGGTTTTGATAACAACTGGTTCGTACCGCCGATTTACAGAGTCTTGTGAACTATTAAACATTTGTTCTTTTGTAAAGCAAGGGGGACATTAATAGTCCCGGGGTGGACTTCAGCGCCATATTGGCCTTTTATTTTTGATAAACATTTGGTTTATAGAAATACGTTACTGAAGTGATAAAATTCAAAATACAAACGACATTTACAAAAAGGGTACAAACGACCGTTCTATATTTGGCGCAGAACCTTTCTATTCGCCAGGTTTGGCTGTCAGGTTCAATGCTTGACTGTTTTTGAATATGGTTTCATAGTAACTTGATCAATGAAGAATAATTTGATCGTCATCTTTGTTATTGAGATGCGACGTGACATTTATGATTGAGACTACATGTACATGTATAGGTATAGTGCAACTTGAATAGGTGTCACAAATTAACATGATTAGATAAATTTATTATTATATTTAGTTTATTTTCTTTTGAATAATATGTTCTGTTATTACATATATTATATTTGACATATAGTTTTTAGATATGTGGACACAAGGTCTTAGTATACATGTATTTATCATGGTGTAGTTGACACGGTCGTTCGTGTTCATAATTGGTCTATCACTCCCGTTAGATTTTATCATTTTCTTATTGCATATACGTTTTTCAGCAGTGTTCGAATCTGAAAGATGGAAATCTATAATGAACCATCCTGTGCATACCAACTTGGAGCCTTTATTGTTGGAGTTGCCAGATTTTTGTTTACAGTCTAAAGCTGTCAACACCAGAAGACCTTACGAGGGTGCTTTCAACAAATGGTGTAAATGGTGTGTACCTTACAGCATTTCTACCCTTCCCGCTTCAGATGTTAACGTTTCTTTATATTTAATGCACTTGTCAAAGTTAAAAAAAAATATACAAGTACTATTAATGAAGCGTTTTACGCTATTAGTTGGATACATTATATCGCCGGCGTCGTTAATCCATGTAATTCTGGGTTGGTGTCTTTTTTAAAAGAAGGTGTTTTGAGGGTTGTTGGTCACTTTGTAAATAAAAAAGAACCTGTTACACCAGAAATCTTAAGACAAATTGTTTTAGTCTATGGTAATGTTAATGCTCATCTTAAAGATTTGAGAATCGCTTGTATGTGTTTGCTTTGCTTTTCAGGTTTTTCACGCTTTCTGAATTGGCAAATTTAAAACCAATAATATAATGTTTTATTCAGATCATGTTAAATTAGTTTTAGAACAGAGTAAAACTGATGTGTACAGGGAGGGCAAAGACGTCATTATCTTTATAACTGATAATGCTACTTGTCCTGTGCATATGCTAAGGCGGTACCTCGCATTAACCAATTGTAATCTTGGTGTTTATCATGGATATAAATAAACAATTCTCTCAGGTTGTAGATACTTTATTTGTGAGTCCAATCATCAACAGTAATAATAAATATACACTATTACTTTTTATCTATAAATCATGACCCTGCAAATACACAAGTTAAAATAGCATAAACAAATGGCACAAAGAAAGATAACTCTAATTTGAATATGTCAAAAGTGCTTGTGTAAATAAAAATATAGCAATTTGAACCAAACAATATAATAGTCTTGTATTTCATTAAACAATGAAATACTTACGTTGCAAAATAATAAAGTTTGTCAGTTACTGACTATATACATCTATATGTAAATCTTGACATTTACATGACATCTTCAAAATATTATCATATAAATAAGCAAAGCAAATAATAAAGTAAGCATAAGCATATTAAAAGCAATAAGCAAAAATACAATTAGTAAAATAATAAAAACAACACAATATCTTACCTCACATGAGGTGTAAAGGTCTTTATAATAATTTGGCATATAATTAATGTGACTCTGGTAAACTCATGAATAGTAGAAAAACTGTATTACAAAATTAATATTATAGGTCATGTGTTTCATGACAAGATAAAGGTTTTATGCATTCAATATAATACTGTATTAAAAGTGACAGTTACTATTTAATTAAACTTAAACTTTAACATTGCAATAAGTTAAAAATAATACTTTTATGTTTTAATTATTGAATCAAACTGGTTTTACCTGTAAACTTTCCAATGCCTAATTTATCATGTATTTCATATTCATTTTATAACTTTCATTCAAAACTCTTGCATTCTACAGATATTAAATAAATCATGACTGTTAAAAATGGTTAATATAGAAATGTAAAGAAACTGACCTTCAGATTTGAAAAATGACAATCCATATAATTATACAAGAAAATGAGACATGTCCAGCCACTAAACCAGAAAAGAAATATAACGATCAAAATGAAAGAGAGTTTCCCGCCTAAAATTCACCTGACCAAACTGACCAATAAGAAATGAAAAGAGAAACTAGTATGGAGCATTCATTTAACAAAATCACTAAATGAATTAGTATCTAAACTATAAATACTAATCAAAATATGTATATGTTCCTGAAATACAAATAGAAATATATTAAGAATTAAATACAAATGTATTTAATCATGATCAGCTACAAGTAGAAATAAATTAATAATAAAAATAATCATTATACTAAAAAAATAATTAATATATACAAATTCACTCTACCACATACTCCCCCTGGCCGTAAAATGCCGTCCGGCATATCCGCTCTCAGGACTGAGTATTGGAAGTGGACAGTATACTTAATATCGTTTGACCGGATTCTGCCTGTAAAGTTTGAAAAATGGGTGAATTAGTTGCAAGATTTAATATGCATGATACTTTCTTCTCCCAATCAGCAGTGGTGGATATGGATGACTTACATATATCGAACTCTCCAGATCTTAGCCAAGCTGGTTGTCTACGTTCTCTGGTTGAACGACGAACTGGATTTAGATTTTCAATTCCATCTGTATACTGAGACCTATCCATGTCAAGAGTATTTTCTTGTACAGTCTCATCATCTGTTATCTGTTGTGAAGCGCTTTCTGCAGATTCATCTTCATCGTCTGTCGAAGGATGAGCGTCCTCATCATCTGCATTTGATCTCTCATCAGTCTGTTGGACTAGTGGTTCATCAGTGATGGTTGAATCACTGTACACTGGTTCCTCTTGACTGATGACAATGTACCCATGCTCTGACTCGTCCTCCGATGAAATTTCTCTTGTATGGTCGTCAGTGTGTGGGTGTTCCAGTTCCTTAATTTTCTCTCTAGTGGTTCTTTTGGCAGGTATCGGTGGTCTCTTAAGCAATTTTTTAGGAGCAGGTGTTGGTACATCCCAGATGTACCCTATTGGTAATAACAAGTTACGATGGAGTGTCCTTACCCGTCCTTCATTATTCTCCTTGCGCAGGTTGTAAACCGGGATATCAGTGTTGGGTTGGCTCACTACAATATAAGGATCCTGTTCCCATCTGTCTGCCAACTTATGTTTGCCATCAAACGATACAACTTTTAATAAAACTCGGTCTCCTGGTTTTATGGCTGGGCCTCTAATTCTGATGTCATATCCCTCTTTCTGCTTTTCCCTATCTTTCTGGGCTGCTTCTGTGGCTAGATGGTAAGCCTGCAAGAGACGATCTTTCAAGTCCGATATACATTTCGAGCTGGGTTGTTGTTCCTCGACATGAAGTCCTAGTGTAGCATCTATTGGCAACCTGGGGTTTCGTCCGAACATCAATAGATATGGTGTCTGTCCTGTTGACTCATGCCTTGTACAGTTGTATGAATGGACCATTGAACCTAAGTAGGCTTTCCAGTTCTGTTTTTGGTGTGATTCCAACAATCCAAGCATATTCAATATTGTTCTGTTGAACCTTTCGCACATGCCTTTCCCCATAGGATGATAACTGGTGGTTCTTGATTTCTTCATACCGGTAAGTTGACAGAGTTCTCTAATCACTTTGCTTTCAAAGTTGGTGCCTTGGTCGGAGTGAATCCTCTTAGGTATACCATAATGTACTATGAAGTGATTAAAGAAAGCTTCAGCTGTTGTTTTAGCAAGTTGATTCTTGGTTGGAATGGCTTGGGCATATCTAGTATAGTGATCCGTGATGACCAAAATATGCTGGTATCCTGCTTTGGATTTCTCTAACGTGAGAAAGTTCATGCAAACCAACTCTAATGGTGAAGAAGTTACTATGGGTACTAACGGTGCTCTCTAATTGGTTGGAGTTTTTCGTCGAAGACATCTTCCACATTGTTCTATCCAGGACTCTGTATCTTTATACATTCCTGGCCAGTAAAATCGGTCTCGTAGCAAAGATAGAGTTCTGTCTTTTCCTGGATGTCCCATATCATCATGTAGGGCTTGTAACACTGTTGGTATATGTGCAGCCGGTAAGACTAGTTGTTTTCGTTCCTCGTCTTCGATGGTAGTAATTCTGTATAAAAATTTGTTAATCAGTTTCATTCTGTTGTATTCTCTTATCATCGAATTATGGCCTGTTTCCTTCTTGTATGGTTTCTTGTTGGCTTGTAAGTACTCAATGCACTGTCTGATGTTCGAGTCTAGATCTTGTACTCTAGTCCAGTCTACTAGATCACCAACATATGTTGCTGCCAGATCTTCTTCAACTATTTCTGGTGAAACTGCAAGACTTTCAACATAAGACTTTGGTATCATGGATTCGCAAATGGCTTGGACGGACTCGCTGGTAATTGTACACCCTTCTGAGTCATGCACTGCTGGAAGGCGACTAAGTGCATCAGCATCTGCGTTAATTTTTCCAGGTCTGTATTTGATGTCAAAGTTGAAAGTGGATAGGGCGGTTAACCATCTATGACCTGTAGCATCGAGCTTAGCTGTAGTTAGTACATAGGTGACCGGGTTGTTGTCTGTTAGTACGGTAAATCTCTGGCCATAAAGGTAATCCTTAAATTTATCACAGATGGAAAATTTCAGTGCTAGAAATTCTCTCTTGTGTGGTGGGTAGTTTTTCTCTGCTTTGTTCAATCCTCGACTGGCATAACTAATCACTCTTTTCATGCCTTCCTGTTCTTGGTAAAGTACTGCGCCTAATGCATCTCCAGAGGCCTCTGTGTGAAACTCGTATGGTAATGAGTAATTAGCATAGCCAAGGATGGGTGATGCTACGAGTCTCTCTTTAAGTGTTTCAAATGCTTGGTTTTGTTCGTATTCCCAAGTCCGTCTTCTTTGTTTTAGATTTCCTTTTCTGGTGTTTCTTGTTGGGTGTTGGCATAAGATCAGTTAATGGTCTGCTTACAAGGCTGAAGTTCTGAATAAATCGCCTGTAATATCCAACAAACCCTAGGAATCTGCGTACATCTTCTGGTGTTTGAGGTTTCGGCCAGTTTGTAACTGTATCTGTCTTGCTTGGATCAATCTCTATATCTTCTTCAGAGACGATATGTCCAATGAACTTTACTTTTCTCTTGAAGAACTCGCATTTCTTTGGTGATAGTTTTAGGTTGGCTGCCTTGATTCTATCAAAGACTAGTTGGAGGTTGTGTAATTGTTCTTCGAAGGTTTTTCCAAAGATAATTACGTCATCAATAAATACGCAGCAATTTTTTAGGTTGAGACCTGCTAAGACGTTCTCCATTAGTCGCTGGTACGTAGCTGGTGAGTTTGTCAACCCAAATGGCATGCGATTGGATTCGTAAAGTCCTAACGGGCCAACTGAGAAGGCAGTTCGTTCTTTGTGATCCTCAAAGATTTCGACTAGGTGGTAACCAGATTTCATGTTAATCACGGAGAAGAAGCGGTTTCCTGATAAACAGTCAAGTAATTCTTCAATGCGTGGAAGTGCATAGCTGTCTTTCTTCGACTTCTTGTTCAGCATACGATAATCAACATACATTCTCAGACTATTGTCTTTCTTCTTTCCTAAAACCACGTTTGATGCCCATGGCGAATGTGAAGGCCTGATGATGTTCATATCAAGAAGTTGCTGTAAGTAGACTTTCACTTCATCATACATGGATGGTGGTATTCTACGGTATCGCTGTTTAAAAGTTTTGTCTTCCAGTAACTCAATTCTATGTTGGACTATGTTGGTATATCCTACATCAGTGTCGCTTTTGGAGAAGTTATCGCTATAATCTAGTATAAGATCTTTTCCTCTTTTCAGTTCCTCATCAGACAAGTCACTCTTGTTAATTTCTACTTTGTCTAGAAATGATGTCTCGACAGGTTGATTTTCCTGAGAAGGTTTAGGTTGAATCGTTACTGGTTGTAGTTCACATATAACTGCTTTAGGTGGTATAGTGATGGTTCTAGTTGTAACATTGGAGAGCTGTATAGTAAAATGACCATTATTTTTAAAGTTGAATTGGTGTAATCTTGGTTCAACATCAAGATCTATAGGTGCAAATGCTAAATCGGATGCATGATGAATCGCTGATGTGTTACGATATTGAGTTTCCTTGTCACAGTAACCTTGTATTTCCATGACAGTATTTGGTGGAATTGTTATTTTGTTGAGTTACAACTGTTATAACAATATGTACCACAATATAATTTATCTTCTGAGCCAAATTCTTTACAGAAATTTAATTCATTCTTGAAATATTTAAGAACCAGTCCTGGTTTTCAATTGAAATTGAAATAAACCTTTTAGCTTTCAGATGAAGTTTCACAAATTACACAATCAAAAAGTTCTTTTCTGAATGACTTTATTATAATGTTTATGACACAAGGTGTCTTGAAAACTGATGGCATTTGTTTGATGATGTACTTTAAAAATAATTGGAATGCTGGTCCATTTTTTTTACTTCATGGATATTTTAGAAGAAAAAACCATATATATTGATTTTCAAACCTGTATGAATATATATATAAGACTTATCATATATTCTTATTTTTATTTATTCAAATATCCAACCAGTAAACATCACAGGAAACTTTGCATTTATACTCATAGAATCTGAAACTAACAGAAAATAAACATCCATTTTATTTAATAGAATCTGTAACTTTGCCCCTTTGGTATCTTCAGGCTCTTCTTGTTAAAAAAAAATAAACATCCCATGTCCAGTCTGTATATATATATATATCTACCTACAATGATTTAAAACTAACTAAAACTGGAGGTTGTCAATATCATTGGCACCGAAAAGTAGCATGTACACACATCAATAAGTATTTCAGGAAAACAGACTGAAAATTAAAAAAAGGGGGGAGGGTGTAAATGCTTGACATGAACTAAATATGTAGTCTTATGCTATGCCATGCTAATCTATAGTGAATTTAACATAATCTTTCACCATTCTCTGCATGACAAGATCATACATTATAATGCAGACCTTTTTATTTCTAAAATGTATATATTAATTATGTCAATATTTTGACATGTCCATAAATGCCATGGGCATGGAACGAGTCAACGAAAATGAAAGATTTGTTGTTAAAAATGGAATAAAATGACTCTATGATTGGTCAAGTGGTTCTTTCATGTTTAAACAGAAACAGTCACACTTTCATCCTAATAGATCGATCAATCTATGAAAAAAACAGAAATATTTGGTTAGAATCTCGAAATATAGTGCTTCTTGTTTACATCCAAATATGGAATTCGAATGACGTATGATGGGGAAATATGCAAGTCTCCCATACCCTAATACGTGATTCTAGCTATTTTTACCAAATTTATTAATAAACAGCCA
The DNA here is from genome assembly GCA_963680875.1 of Bathymodiolus brooksi. Classification (NCBI taxonomy): domain Eukaryota; kingdom Metazoa; phylum Mollusca; class Bivalvia; order Mytilida; family Modiolidae; genus Bathymodiolus; species Bathymodiolus brooksi. The sequence continues at coordinate 64,110,181 of OY804583.1, forward strand.
ATGTTCCACTTATTTTAAGAATGGATTTTTAGCGCCATTTTTTTGGGCAACATTTCATCAGCAGCGGTATCCCCAGTTCCAACCTTGATTTCAAGCAAACGATATCATAAATACACGTATTCACGCGTCAGTCACGTTAACATTTTATTTAAAGAATGGATTCAATAAAAATGAATATTTCTTTGTTTTATTTATGAAGATATTCAGTAAAAACACATGGGGTGTCGACGTAAACAATGTATGGCCGCTCACTTTTAAAACGTCATCTGTCTAACGACTAGAGTTGCGTCCCTTGATTTCGGGATTTGACTTTGCATTGTTGGAGGTACGGAATCTGTGCATGGCTTCCCGACTGTAATGTAAATACTGTAGATCAAAACCCCCGTCATATTTTTCGAGGTGTGGGGGATATGAGGATTTAAAACATGATAGTAGCATTTTGTTGGGTATGAAATTCCCAAAGTCAGATAATTTATTTGCACACAGATTTTAGAAAAATGTTTTGCATGTAAAAAAACCCAACAAAAACTAAAAATTTAATTTTCTTGAGTTATGTACCTTTGCACGAAATAAATATTATCACAAAGTTTAACAGGTGTACGTACTGATTTTAACTTGATTATATACATGGTACGTGTCATGTCACTATACAGGTAGTTATATAACATGTAAGTTACAGGTAAACAACTGAGATTATTGTACTCAATAAAGGACATGTAAATAATATTGTAAATAATTTATATTTATTGTTATTGATCGCTTTATGTAATATTTGTTAAGATTTAACTATTGTCACATTCAATAATGTAGCCAAGTTGGGTAAATAAGACACTAGGTGGTTTTAGTTTCCATGCTTTAATACTAAACAAAAGGTGGCAACTACATCTATTTCCTACAAAATACAAAATGAAAAATACTTAGAATTTAAATGACAATCTGAATCTTCGGCTGAACAAAGCTATGTCATATAATACACATTATAATTAAAAATAGTTTTCACATACTGTAACAGGTCAATACAAATACAACAAATACAAATATTTGTATTTCCAATTAAGGAGCCCTTTCGGGCAGAACAATTAACAAAGAATTTAATACAATGATTATGGATTTGATTACATTGATTGGAAGATGACAACATTTTATGAAACAAACAAATCAAAAATTAATCATACCATTGACATAGTAATAGTTGCATTCGAATGTATGCAATATAACAAGCACAGTGACCCATCAGTTGTAAAATAATAATGGTCGAACTTCAGAGAGGATTTATATAAAAATATATATGCACCATACACATAAGTTTACACCTGAATCCTTTTCATTAAATAGTATATACTTATTGACTGGGTATGAGGGAATAGCAAGTTCATTGTCCCCGAGACGCTGACTATTGACTGAGGCGAAGCCGAAGTGAATAGTCAGGGTCGAGGGGACAACAAACTTGCTATTCCCGAATACACAGTTTATAAGCATTTTATTATACCGAAAAACATTACTCATAGTTGAATGATCACCTCAAAATGATAAAGACCAATAAAATCACGCATCTTTTGCCAGTATTTTGCATTATAAATCTGAATATTGTCTCATGGACATTTTTATGCTATTTCCCCAGTCATTCATAATGATTCTTTTGAGAAAGTAGACTTCAACGTAAATTTGCATGGTGAATACATGAAAATTTTGAAATTATGAACTTTAATAAAAAAAAAAAAAAAAATTTTAGATTTTTTTTTTTTAATTTAGAAATTTTATGAAATTCAATGAAAACTGGAATTTTTGAAATTTTTTGAAAATTTGGAAATCTTAATGAAAATTTTGAAATATTGTGAACATTTTGAATTTTTTTTGAAATTTTTGAAATTTTGAAATTTTTATAAAACATTTATCCAATCCGGACACGGCATTAAAATTCCGCGAAACAGTGTGACGTTACCGGTCAAATAGTAAGAACCTATGGACCGGTCAATAGTCTCAGCGTTAAAAATGTGAAACAATAGCATTTTTATTGCTTTAAAAAAGCTTTAAGAAAGTATATACTGAGGTATAATAATTATTATTATGTATATGTATCATTTATTCATTAATTTATTATTATTATTATTATTATTTTCTTAGATTTGTATGTTATGCATATAATTTAATAGGTAAATACTTATAGGTATATGCATAATATATATTATACCACTATATTGGATGTACTAATACAATGTGAACTTGGAAGAGAGCCCGGAGGACAAACCTCACTCCCAGAAAACAATTTAGTTCTAGTTTCTATTAATGACATCAACAGTTTTATGACTATATTAATAATAATTATATTTTCATTTGAAAGTAACCAAGCAAATTTAGATTTGTTATCCAATGATGCAAAATTTTTGCAAATATCTGAGATTTGCTGCATAGCTTCATATGATATTTACTCACACGTAAATTTGACCGACTTCGTACATATATGTTCATTTACTGTATCTTGTGAAATAGCATCTTGCATAAATTAAAATATAACAAGGTATGACAATACAGCTAATGCAAAGCAAACGATATACATAACCTTCATCAAATAAATGTATGCATTACTTTTGTGAACTAGGCGCGCCATACTTAAAATTCGGATTCATAAGGTATCATTCTTATGTGCAAAATATAGCAATAAAATCGTAAAACTCTGAACAGGGATGTTTATTAATACACCAGCGGAAGATAACAGATGTTTGCATGTGTGTAAAATGATTTAATAAAACAATCAAAAAGGATAAAAAAGGCCACGAAGTGAGAACTAAATATAAAAACAAAGTCTACGCTATCGCTACACATTGTAGAAAATAATAAAGTGGTTTCATGTATGTATGTGTTTCATCCTAATTTTCACACACGTGGACTGAGCAACCGATAAAATCATACACACAATGTAGATACATTTGTGATTCATAGCCGCATATATTTGCTTGTACTTATCGTAACTTCAAGTCATCTTTACAAGCGTGTATTTCCTCTGATATGCAAACTATAATTAATAAAAAGTGATTATACAAATTCTAGATTGTCAAAGGAACTTTAGTACATAAATATTTACTTCTAAAAGTTGTTAAAAAGAACCTAGGTACAAGCTACATTTGTTGTTTACAATGTTCTTTGTTCTCATCAACACGTTTCTCAATTGTTCCGGTCAGACTAAACTGATAACAAATCCGGAAGAATGATGATAATATGCGAATGTAAACTAGCTTGCTCACAATAATATATCACAAATTCTAACATTACCTCCTTCTTTCGCTTTGTCAATAAACGAGCGAGTTATCCATTCGGTATAATCTCATTAGCACATGGGCCGGTGAATGTGACTGACTTTTCCATTGGCAGCATAAATTGTGTGCGACATGTTCCGCAAATATAAATTACCGTCTTCCAATCAAAGTATACTACCGTATTTATACTCTTAGTCATATCAGAATCGAAATAAATTATGGAAGCCAGAATGTGCTTTTAGTTTTAACATGGATTGGCGGTATTAGTAAATTGTATCCCTCGCTTCTGGCTCGGGATAAAATACTAATATCCGCCAATCCATGTTAAAACTCCTAACACATTCTGGCTTCCATGATTTATTTCTTAAGTAAGGTACCCTCGTGGCCGTGATCGCATGGTAGTTGAATTTACAACTACCTATGCAATCAGTGCTCATCACCACTGATGTTGTGAGTTCAAATCTCGATCAGGGTGAGGTGTGCAACATCATATTATAACGTTTGTCAGTGACTTGCAACAGGTCGGTGGTTTTATCCGGGTCCTACGGTTTCCTCCTCCAATAAAACTGACCGCCACGATATAACTGAAATATTGTTGAAAGTGACGTTAAACATCATAAAACCAAACCTATTTACATTGTGATCGTTTTATGGAATATTTGGTAAGATTTAATTAATGTCACTTTCAATAATATATCACAAAGTTGTACATCGAATACAGAGACAACATAAAGATAAAAAAGGTACAGAGACAATTTGTGATGGCACATTTTTACTTTTTATATACGTATACCCATCCCCTTTAAAAACAAACAAGCTGTCGGAACACATATGTACAAGACTGCTCTCTTTCCTTGCTTGGCTCACGAATTTCAATAAAAAGTGGCGGGATTAAGTTTATTGGCCACACCCCCCCTCTTTACGAAATGGTGCGGTTAAGCAATTGTTTTCCACGTGTATGTTAACTGCCAACCCTGACATATATCTGAGCGATCGTTTTGTTGTAAGGAACACGGAACATATATGAACAATACCGCTCACTTGGTACACGCATTTCAATAAAAAGTGGCAGGGTTAAATTTATTGGCCATATTTGCGAAATGATGGGGTTATGCTTTTGTTTTCCACATCTGAGTTAAATGCTAACCATGACATATATCATGAGCGAGCATCGTTGTTGTAAAGAACATTGAGTCCTAATGTTCAAACGGAGGTAAAAGAAAGTAAGATATAGCGGTTATATTGCCGCTCACCGGTTACAATACAATAACCTTGAATTTTCTCTTTTCAGGGAAGTTGAGTGCCAAGTTATATGAGAACCATCAATATGATAAGGTGAGAAAAAATAAAGCATGTACATTATTGTATATATTAGTAGGTATAAATGACACTGTACATAACTACTTCAATGATCACGGGGCCGTCGTGGCCGTGATCGTATGGTAGTTGGATTTACAACTACCTATGCATTCAGTGCCTATCACCACTGAGGTTGTGAGTTCAAATCTCGATCAGGGCGAGATGTACAACATCATGTTATAAAGTTTGTCAGTTACTTGCGACAGGTCGGTGGTTTTCTCCTGGTCCTCCGGTTTCCTCCACCAATAAAACTGACCGCCACGACATATATGAAATATCATATACTGTGGATTATTGATGACCCGTTCATATGTTTAACGAAAATACGAAATATTATACACATAATGCATGTGCATGATTCAGAGAACGAAATAATCAGATAGAGCTACGTTTTGTATGAACAATATTGTGGCAAAATTATCTCATGTAAAAAGTTGGAAGCATGTTGAAAAATATCAGGGCTGAAAATTCCCCATCCATTGATTTATTGAAGTGGAAACTTTATACGACCAATCATATATATTTGAAAGCTGAGAACGTCGACCCATCCCCATACATACACCCCTCATGGTGCAATGTCTCACCTATGGTATTGGTTATATGTGTTTAACACCACTTTCAACAGTACTTTAGATATTGCGTGTCATCAACATCCAACGTTGTTTTCACCTGGGTTTACTCCCTGTTTTTGGTGGAGTCCGTGTTGCTCATCGTTTTAGTTTTCTTTGTTGTTTTATTTTTGTTTGTCTTCTTCCTGTGTCTTGTGTACCCAATGTTGCCAGTGTCTCTGGATTTTCCTTTCGTAATTGCCCTTTCGGTTTTCTCTAACGTTTATTTCAATGATCCAATGATGTTATGAGCCTGCAAGGAAGTAAGTAGAAAATGATGACAAAAACCTATCTTTTAGTAAAATATTGAGTTAATGAGTGTTTTGTTTTGTCTAACGCCAAATGAGTAGGTTTGCAACTATCTTGGCGAGGACAAGTAACATTCGTTGAGATGATGATGATATCTGTTTTTTGTACTATAACAGCACGCTTGCATTGATTATTATAGTCCTAGCTCACTGAAATAATAGTCTGCAGGTAGACTTGTTGATCTACTCGGACACATTATCACGATTCCAACGTAATCAGGTTTTGCTGTTACTGCATAATGTTGTGTGATGAGCGAGAGAAGGAGCAACCATCCATTTGATAGTCTTTGGTTTGAACGACATGGGCTCGAACACACGATCTACCGCAATCTAGGCCAGCACGCTAACCATATACAGCATTGATGCGGTTTATTAATATAGTGATAATTAATCAAGTATTTTACATTTAGTTGTAGACTGCAAGCTGGGTGTCTTGCCTTGGTCATAATATTTTTTGGATACCTTCTACTGTTTGTCTGGATAAATATGAGCTTCAATGAAGATGACAATATTATAGTTCATAGCATTGAAGAAAAAGGCACGTGGAAAGAAGCCGTAATAAGTGCTACATCCAAACCACGGCCATTTGTGAAAATAAAGGGAGATAAATTTCGAAGTATTGACAGTCAGTTTGTACATTATGATTTGCCGGAGATTAAGTATCCATTTAAATGTGAAGATACTTCGACAAGCAAACCTCCAAAAGACCATCAACAAGAGGATATATTATGCATGGTTTGTATTCGAATTTTTTCACTTCCATTTCGAGGGTAGAAGCTATGAAGATATGATAATGGCCGCTTTGTACTAGATCAATACACTCAGTTGGCTTTTTATAGTGCTAGCTCACCGAAACAAAGGTAGCCATGTCACTCCACTCGGACATTTTTATTCTAATTCTGAGCGAACCAGTCTATGCTCTTATTCCGTCATGGTGCTTACTTAGCGAAGAGTTAGCATTTTATACGAATTTCATAGGTGTACTCCAGGCGAGACAGGTAGAAGAGTTTGAAGATACCGAAAGGGTGATCAGAATCCGTAAATCGAAGAAGGTTCGATTAATTTCATATATGTACATATAGTGAGTGAGTGAGTGATTGTTGTTTAGCGCCAACTCAGCAATTGTCCAGCTATATCATGACGAGAACAAGTTAATTTTCAGTGAGATGATGATGAGGAGCGCTTTGTTTAGACCAACACGGTGAGTTGGATTTGCATAATGCTAGTTCACTGAAACAATAGTACACATGTAGACATGTTTCTCCACTTGGACATATTATCTAACCGCATCGGTGGCGTAGTGGTTAGCATGCTCGCCTCGAGTGTGGTAGGCCGTGAGTTGAAGCCCCGGTCGGGTCATACCAAAGACTATAATATTGGTATGTGTTGCTTCTCCGCTAAGCACGCATCATTAAGGAGAAAGAGCAAAGACTGGTTGGCTCGGAATCAGTATAATGTGTTCGAGTTGAGCGACATGTCTATCCGCGGACTGTTGTTTCAATGAGCTAGCACTATAAAAATCCAACTCAGCGTGTTTGACTAGAACAAAGCGGACCTCATCATCCCATTGAAAATTAACTTGTTCTGGCCATGATATAGCTGAACAATTGATGAATTGGCGTTAAGCAACAATCCATCACTCACTCACTGGACATATCCTGATTATGCTCCAAGTCTTTGCCCTTGGTAATTAATGGTGCGTGCTTAAAGCAGATGCTGTGATATACACCAATGTCATAAGCGTACTCCAGTCAGACATTTAGAAGAGTTTGAAGATACCAAAGAGGTAACCAGAATCGTAATAAGAAGAAGTTTCGATTAAATTCATATATGTACATATGCTATTATATTCACGTTATGCACAAAAACATTTAAGCAAATCACGTGTTTGTTTTTAAGAAGAGTTTGAAGATACCACAGGACCAATCAGAATCCGTACAAAAGGACAAACAACGATCTACAAAACATACATATAAAACTGAAAATCGAGTGACACGAACCCCACTAAAAAGTGAACTCAGGTGTTCCGGAAGGGTAAGCAGTTCCTGCTCCTCTAGTGACACCCGTCGTGTTAATCTAGTTACAATTTGACGAATTTTGTTATTTTACTACAGAAACGACCAAGATTTCTGACTAATTATAAAAATCCATGTTGGATACAAAATGACATTGGGATCCAATGTCGGCCATACTTCCATATATTTGGGGTCTGTAAATCAGGGACTACAGATCTGTTCCGTAGAATGATGATGCATCCCCAAATTATAGGAAATAAAGGGACACTTAAGAAAGAGACTTGGTTCTGGTCATGGAGAAGATATGGTGAATGTGAGTAGTACAAAACGTGATTGATTGATTGATTGATTGGTGTTTAACGCCAAACAACTTGGGAATGATCAATTTTTTTAAATTATTTTATTTTAGGTGATACACTAACATATAATGACATCCCGTTTGGGGTCATCTCAGCGTTCAAATGTTTAACCAACTAAAGATCGAAGGGTGGGGTATGGTATTTAACGCCACTTTCAACAATATTTCAGTTATATCGTGGCGGTCAGTTTTATTGGTGAAGGAAATCGGAGTACCCGAAGAAACACACCGACCTGTCGTAAATCACTGTCATTACATAATGTTGTATCAAGTACACCTCGCCAAATGGGTAAAGACAGATAGCTTTTACCATGTTCTATTGATGCAATTGTAAAAATCTATGCATTTTGTATTTTAACGGAAATGCTTTCAGATTATACACGTTTCACAATAGACATTTTCTTTTTTTATGGAAGTGAATCTGCATGTTTTTTTTATTATTTCGTTATACATGTATCTGTATTGTCGTCGGAGATACAATTATCAAGAAGAAGGGTTGGGGTCCCATTAAGCTGTTTAATCTCGCCACACGTTTGTGCCTGTCCCAAGCCAGGACCTGAATTTCTAACGTGATATGTCGTGGTATTTTTACGTTCAAGGATTTGAGGTGAGAGGGGGTTGTTCTTTTTTTTCATATTGGTGGAAATATTGACCATCGCTATTTAAGCTGTCTTTTAATATATGTAACATTGTCATGAATCAATGTCTAAGTTCGCTACAACGGGTAGAACATGGTTTGGGACAATAGAAAAACTATTACGGATCGTGGCGAGACTGGAACGATGATTGCGTGAAATGAACCCTCCCCAAGTCAAGGACCCACCACATTGCAGGAGGAACGATTTCAAAGCGCGGTTATCTGGGAAGATGCGAGATAAGTTCGCCAAGATATTTTCTTAATAATTACACCTTATATAAGAATGCTGGATTCTGATTGGTTAATAGCCGTGATATTTTTTTTTACAAATTCAGGCCTTGCGTTGTGAATTTGCAGAATTTTTACTTCATGTAGGTGTATTTGCATAAGATTTAACTTTTTTCATGGTATTTGTAAGATCGTATTTGCCATTTTTACCTTTCACCGAGACGCTTGTAACACAATTTGTAAAACCTTATCAGTTGTGCGATTTAGGTAACAATCGTATTTGCCTTACCCTTCACCGAGACGCTTGTAACAAAATTTGTAAAACGTTATCAGTTGTGCGTTTTATGTAACATCATTCGGTAGAATGAAACATATACATCATGTTAGGTCCTGAAAACGACAAACAAAAGGTATTATTTATTTAGCCGGTGTTTTAAATAATATTCGGCGTAATTAAACAAATATATCATGTTTGGGAGGGGTGTTTGCAAAAAATACCAGTCTTGAGACTAAATTTCTCTCGTCATTCGGCTCGGGAAATTTTTCGTCTCTCGACTGGTATTTTTCGCAAATACTCCTCCCAAACATGATATATCTGTATATAACGGCATCCCAATTACCTTTAACGATACCAGATAATTTCGAAGAAGGACTGACAATACGCTGGCCAAAAGTGAAAGAACATACTTACGAAATTTAATTCTATCGTGTATATCATTCGCATATTACTGTCGGCACCTAATATATAGTTTATAAATCACCGAGGTCCGAATTCCGGGATGTGTAAATATGACTCATTATCGCCACTACGAGGTTACAACTTCTCAGAAAAGTGCGTCCGTTGGTTGTGAAGGATGTTCAACTCGCCGCCGTTAGAATGGGGCGTAAACGAGTGCATTATGTTTGGAGAATGACATGCTCCTTCCACGTGAATATTAACTTACAGTGGTTCGTAATATGCAGTAGTTTGGTGGGAGTGTTCGTTGATGGCACGTTACAAGGTAATATAACACCACCTCCAGCCTGTCTATCAAGTCCTCCTTTTTCCTCCTGGAATCTAAGCTTCGCCAATAGAGTCAATCGTCGTCTCATATATTTATCTACATAATGAAGACGTAGGTATCAAATTTAATGTATATCACGCTTTTCTGGAATAACCTTCATCAGATGCGCACACTTCCGAAATAAATGGTAGAGAAACCGAAGGGGCAATCAAGAATGGACAATCCAGAAAAATTGGCAACACTATGTATACAAGACACAAGACGAAGTAAAACAAAACAAAAATCACAGCACGGTATGTTTTAGATACCATTATACGTAAGCAAAAGAAATAACTTAAATACGACAAGACTCCTCCTACAAACAACTGGAAGTAAAGACATCATTTTATGCAGATATTGTCACGAACATCACAACATGGAACTGAAAACGTAATGAAACATAATAGGAAAACACAAAAAACTAAAATGACGAACAACACGGACCCCACCAAAAACCCGGAGTGAGCTCAGAAGTTCCTGCTTCTTTTAAGACACACGCCGTGTAAATCACATATACAAGTCTGGTCAAAGTCTTGGTAGTGATAGCGGTTTATGAAAAGCGTAAACTGTTCCAAACCAGGTTATACAAGTATAACCTATTGGAAAATTGAACATATTCCTTATAATTAAATGTTTACAACAACATTTAATGATTCCACGATTTCAATTACAATTATTTCATGGGACTATTTGAAATTGTCGTTGGTGAATGAATATGTAACAATACCATCCCATGTTATCAAATATAACCAAAGTTGCTCCAGGCGAATCGGCCAATCCGATTGCAGTATTCACATCAAATTAAATTATTAGTTTCTCCTTTTTGTTTGTTTTCTGTGTAGTGTTTTGTATATTATTGCTTGTCTTTCTAATCTTTTTCTTTTGGACATTGAACATCTGTAGATCGTAGACTTGAGTCAATGTCGGATCAAACCAAAGACAAGATAATTGGTATGTAAGCACTCAGTATTAAGTAGTAAGAGCAAAGACTGGTTGGCTCGGAATCAGGATAGCATGTCCGTGTGGAGCGACATGTCTACCTGCGGACTGTTGTTTCAGTGCGCTTGCGCTATTAAAATCACAAGAATGTTTGCCTAGTACAAAGCGGACATGATTATCATTGAATAAAAATCAGTTCTTACAATAATATAGCTGAATAATTGCTCATTTGGTGTTAACCAACAATAACTCATTCTTTTGAACATTTTATTATCTGTCTTTCGACTTACGGCTTCTGATTACTCTTTGATGAATCTGATCATATCTGAGTCGGACCCCTTTGTTAATAGTGAATAAATGAAATTTTTATAAACCCCTTTGGCATCTTGGGCCCGGATGGCTCAATGAGTTAGGTAGTTGGATTATCTAACAACTCATACAAGCCTATCATCAATACTGTGCGGGTTCGCACCCTGCTTTGTAAATGACATAAAAGGGTGCACTCGACTCGCGGCTGCAAGTGATAAAGTTTACCAGTTGCTTGCCCATGGTCGATGGTTCTCTCCGGGCACTCCGGCTTCTTCCACCACTAAAAATGGCCGCCATGATATAGCTGAAATATTGCTGAAAGTGGCGTTAGACACCAAAAATCAATCAATCATCCTTTCGTAACTTATGTTAATGAATAAACTACGAGTAACTTAGGACATGTCGCAAAATTTGTCTTACCTTTAGGACATCTATAGAGGTGTGTTAAGATGGTCCTAACCCAGAAATTGTAATATAATTTGATATGTTGTACCAAAAACGGACTTTAAGTTGTAGAACATGATTGATATACACCTTTATACTATTTTTAAATCTAAATAAGTAAATTAACAATGATGTTTCTATTATAATTTAAACGGCGCACGAGATATGTTTTGTTCATCTTTAATCAGTAATTCATTGAAAATTTGAAATCAGTTAACTCGAAAATAACCACACAAAAAATAAGGGTAATGACTGTACTTCATTATAAAAAAGTGCTATTCATTAGTTATATATCGTATACAGAACTACGTACATAGATAACTGCAAATTAAAGAAAACAAGAAACAGACTTATGGGATGCAGAGTAAAAAAGAAATGAAATTGAAAAACAAATCTTTATTTACATCTTATATTTTATTATGAATATTTTTATCAAGGGTTTGCTATATATTAATATTGGAAATAGTTGTTGTACACAATATGTCTATTTTTCTAATAATTGAGCTGACACTTAGGACATAGTTAAGACATCGTAAGTTAGGATAGTCTTAAGATAGCTTCGAGATCACTCCTAGGACATGTCCTAAGATGGTCCTAAGACCATCCTAAAAATCGTCCTAAGACATATCTTAGGTGAAATCTTAGGATACTTTCGAGAACACGGCCCCTGAAAAGTTCAAGCCTGTTTTTAATTAATGGTTGTGATATAATTTGTCACTTTCAAATATTAACTTTAATTCATAATTAGGGAAAACAAATTTTTATACTGTTATCATGAATAAATATTTCATACATTTTTCAGAGATTCAAAAAATATTTAATTCAAAATTGATAATTTTTAAAAGTATTAGTTTACATAACTTGCATATAATAACTTGAATATATAATTAAAAAGAATGAGTTTTGAAATATTACAAGTTCATGATTTAAACATTCAAATTAAAAAAGATGAAATTTTAAATTAAATGTTGTTTATACATTTGATAAAAAAAAAATTATTTGATTAAATTAATAATTATTTGTAAAAAAAAAAGCAAAGTCTGTATTTTCAGCTAAGGCGAAATGGTAACACAACAGTTTATCTCAATGCTTAACATAGCCTAACTACAACTTGTACATGCATTTAATTTTCATTGCAATTGAATTTGTATCTGTTTCGACATCAACATCGCCGCGTCACGAGTCCTTGGGAGAATGGCGATACAAGTCTTTTGTGAGCCAAATATATTTTTTCCACATATTTATTCATTTATTTTTTATTCATAATACAAACAAAAACGTAGATATCAAAATTAGTGCGCACGACGTGTTTCTGGAATAATCTTCATCAGTTACGGTCAATGCCAAATAATTTAAAAGTCTTCTTCAGTACGAAAACCAAGAGGTATAAATAGGATGGTCAACAGCAGCTAAGGTCACTTATGGCTGAGGGATGAGAACCTTACGAAAGTCGTCTACACTTCATGAACAAAGTGAATATCAATTCCTAATCTATAAATCATCCTCGCCTTTATCTCCGTCTACAAGAAAACGTATATGTCGTAAAATGTCTTTAAAATCACCTTCTTCTTTGACTTCCCTGATCCTTAATCTACCCTTGTGGTGTTCAAATCCTAAAGATGACCCTTTTAGCTGCATGTATATAAATCGATGCCCATCTGTCACTATTGCAAAGACATGGAATTTTGAAATATCAACTTTCGGCGTTTCAGTCGCAATTAAGTTTGTCTGTAAAATATTAAGCTGCAAAACAGCCTGCGCAACAGAAGTGTCGCTCAAACTCTTCACACTCTTAGCTTCGATGCAGCCGATTATGTGTTCTCCCTTTCGGATACAATAATCAAATCTACAGTTAGGCAGATAATTACAATTTATGTTTTTGTCGACTTCGAATTGTAAATCAAGGGCGGAACACAGGGGAACCAGAAGAGCATCTAACACAAGTCTACTTCCGGTTTGTGTGCTTGTTATTGATGTCAATTGCATTAATAATTTAGAATCATAATTCCTTTTTCTCGTTTTCAAATCAATACCCTTTACTATTTTTAATCGGAGACATATATCTTTTTGTACCCTTTCATAGATGTCGTCCAGGTAAGGGGAAAATATAGTCGGCATTTTAATTTCGGTGACGCAATCGTCAAAACTGAAATATTTTGCAATGTTTGAAACATTCCACCTACTGCAGGCTTTGTCTATGTCATTTTTATTTGATGGAGTATGCGTATCGCGATCTCTACTACGAATGATTTCAACATCGTCTGAAACAAACGCCATATCGTCGACTAATAGTTCGATATGCTTTGGTGTTTCATAGGTCTGAGGCTCTTCCTCAATATTAACATCAGCGATATGGGCAGACACTTCATTCACATGTTCGTTTGTATCGGTCTGATACACTTCCGTGATAATAGCATCAGCGTTTTGGGCAGACGTTTGTTTCACATGTTCATTTGTATCGGTCTGAGGCACTTCCGGGATAATAGCATCAGCGTTTTGGGTAGACGGTTCTTTCACATGTTCGTTTGTATCGGATTGAAGCACTTCCGGGAAAATAGCAGCTTCGTTTTGGGCAGATATTTTTTTCACATGTTCGTTTGTATCGGTCTGAGACACTTCCGTGATAATAGCATCAGCGTTTTGTGCAGATGTTTCTTTCACATGTTCGTTTGTATCGGTCTGAGGCACTTCCGGGATAATAGCATCAGTGCTTTGGGCAGACGTTTCTTTCACATGTTCGTTTGTATCGGTCTGAGGCACTTTCGGGATAATAGCATCAGCGTTTTGGGCAGACGTTTCTTTCACATGTTCGTTTATATCAATCTGAGGGTCTTCCTCAATAATAACATCAACCTTTTTGGCAGAGATTTCTTTCACATGTTCGCTTGTATCGGTCCGAAGCACTTCCGGAATAATAGCATCAGCGCTTTGGGCAGACGTGTCTTTCACATGTTCGTTTGTATCGGTCTGAGGCACTTCCGTGATAATAGCATCAGCGTTTGTGGAAGACGTTTCTTTCACATGTTCGTTTGTATCGGTCTGCGGCACTGCCAGGATAATAGCATCAGCGTTTTGGGTAGACGGTTCTTTCATATGTTCGTTTGTGTCGGTCTGAGGCACTTCCGAGATAATAGCATCAGCGTTTTTGGAAGACATTTCTTTCACATGTTCGTTTGTATCGGTCTGAGACACTTCCATGATAATAGCATCAGCGTTTTGGGCAGAGGTTTCTTTCCCATGTTCGTTTGTATCGGTTTGAGGCACTTCCGGTATAATAGTATCATCGTTTTGTGCAGACATTTCTTTCACATGTTCGTTTGTATCGGTCTGAGACACTTCCGTGATAATAACATCAGCGTTTTGGGCAGACGTTTCTTTCACATGTTCGTTTGTATCGGTCTGCCGCACTGCCGGGATAATATCATCAGCATTTTGGGCAGACGTTTCTTTCACATGTTCGTTTGTTTCGGTCTGAGGCACTTCCGGGATAATAGCATCAGCGTTTTGGCCAGACGTTTCTTTCATATGTTCGTTTATATCAATCTGAGGGTCTTCCTCAATAATAACATCAACGTTTTTGGCAGAGATTTCTTTCACATGTTCGTTTGTATCGGTCTGAGGCACTTCCGGAATAATAGCATCAGTGTTTTGGGCAGACCCTTCTTTCACATGTTCGTTTGTATCGGTCTGAAGCACTTGCGTGATAATAGCATCAGCGTTTTGGGCAGACGTTTTTTTCACATGTTCGTTTGTATCGGTCTGAGGCACTTCCGGGATAATAACATCAACGTAGTGGGCAGCCGTTTCTTTCACATGTTCGTTTGTATCGGTCTGAGGCACTTCCGGGATAATAGCATCAGCGTTTTGGGCAGACGTTTCTTTCACATTTTCCTTTGTATCATCAAACCGTTTCACCAAAGGATTGATGAAGGTCGTGGAGTTGGCTTCAGGTTTTTCTTGCACATTCTCGTTTTTTTTTGCAATCTTTGCTGGAATATGAAACTCAGAATCTTGATAATCAACATGTTGAATCTTGGCACTGTCATAGGTCGCTAGTAATCTTTCACTGTTGTCGTCATCTGAGGACGACTCAGATATATCAATGATCTCTCTATCAGAAAAGTGATGGCGAGCCCGTATTCCTGCTGCTTCATCAATATTTTCTATGGGTTCATCTTTAGATTTTGACCAAGTTTCAGCTTTTACTAGCGGAAAATTTCTTTTGGTAATGGGCGTCTCTGTTTGATTTTTACTAACATCTAAGTGTTTGTAGCGATTTAAAACATCTGGCTTTCCTGTAAACAGCACAGTGTCGCCTTTCTTTTGAATAAGTTTGTTAGCGAATTCTGTTGCTAGGCATCTGATTTTACTTTTAGTCTTAATTGTTATATTGTTTGTCGGCAATTTTTTAAAAGTATTATTAATACTCGACAAAAAATATTTCCATTTATACTCATTGTCACTAATGCTTCCATGATCCATTTATCTGAAAAAGACGAATAATACATTGAGCATTAAATACATTAAAGGCGAACAGATTACATTCTGGCTTTCTCGAAATTCTGCTTATTCTCGTTAAAATAACTCTCAAAATGTATATATTTACTGATGATACATGATGTTTTTTTGTAATCTGAAGCTTGTGTAGTCTGGGGTTTATACTTTCGCTTTATTTGTCCCTTTGACCTTTTCGTTTATATCGTTAGCTAGCACTATAAAAATCCAACTCAGTGTGTTGGTCTAGTACAAAGCGGACCTCATCATCATCTTATTGAAATTTAACTCGTTCTCGCCATGATATAGCTGAAAAATTGCTGAATTGGCGTTAAACAACAATCATTCAATCACTCACTCATTGATATCATATGGTTGTACAAATATGGCGGCAATTTTCCACTATACTATCGTGTAGATTGTCTTAACATGGGTTACTTTATACCAACTGGCGATATTGTAAAGAGGCAAATAACAAATTTATGAAATAATCGATGGAAGTTCAGTCACACTGACTATAATTGACAACTGTCGTACGTCAGTCATTGTGGGAAAACATTTTGTTAAATAAATTAAGTCAATCGTGAACAATAGTAAACGGGAAGCCCATATTAATCAATTCGTCTAAAGTCATTTATCTTTTGACCGATTCATTGAAAAAGATATAACATGTAGGTAAAAATGGTGGTAGGTGTGGGGCCATGGATGGAAGAATAGATGATCATAGGCACAAAATACTTGACAAAATAATAATCTGCTGTAACTTAACACATACATCAGTCTTTATGCTAATTACTTCTCCCCTTTATTGGTAAACTGAAGAATAACGTCTCACCCCTACTTCAAACTAGCGGATCTCTCTTAATATTTAAAAATCGAAATCAACACAATAAATCAGTACCTGGGTAGGCTTTTGCTTAACATATTTCACAGTTGTCGATTTTCCAAATTGTCGTCTAGAGGGTATGGAAAAAACTTTCACTTTTATTACAATTTCCATATCAGATGATGTTCATGTCACTTACCAGTAACGCGATGGGTGTCACTAGTGGAACAAGAAGTGCTAACCCTTCCGGAGCACCCGAGTTCAACCTTCGATTTTAGAAGGGTTCGTGTTGCTCTATCTTTAGTATTCTGTATAGTGTGATGTAGATCATTATTTGACCTTTTCCTTTTGGTCATTGCGGATTCTGATGATCAATTTGGTTTCTTCAAACCGTTTTATTCCGGAAACGTGTCGTGTGCTAAAATTGACAACTACGTTTTTATTGCCTACCCAAGTACTGATTTATTGTGTTGATTTCGATTTTTAAATATTAAGAGAGATCCGCTAGTTTGAAGTAGGGGTGAGACGTTATTCTTCAGTTTACCAATAAAGGGGAGAAGTAATTAGCATAAAGACTGATGTATGTGTTAAGTTACAGCAGATTATTATTTTGTCAAGTATTTTGTGCCTATGATCATCTATTCTTCCATCCATGGCCCCACACCTACCACCATTTTTACCTACTTGTTATATCTTTTTCAATGAATCGGTCAAAAGATAAATGACTTTAGACGAATTGATTAATATGGGCTTCCCGTTTACTATTGTTCACGATTGACTTAATTTATTTAACAAAAGGTTTTCCCACAATGACTGACGTACGACAGTTGTCAATTATAGTCAGTGTGACTGAACTTCCATCGATTATTTCATAAATTTGTTATTTGCCTCTTTACAATATCGCCAGTTGGTATAAAGTAACCCATGTTAAGACAATCTACACGATAGTATAGTGGAAAATTGCCGCCATATTTGTACAACCATATGATATCAATGAGTGAGTGATTTCTATTGCTATATTTTGCACATAAGAATGATAACTTATGAATCCGAATTTTAAGTATGGCGCGCCTAGTTCACAAAAGTAATGCATACATTTATTTGATGAAGGTTATGTATATCGTTTGCTTTGCATTAGCTGTATTGTCATACCTTGTTATATTTTAATTTATGCAAGATGCTATTTCACAAGATACAGTAAATGAACATATATGTACGAAGTCGGTCAAATTTACGTGTGAGTAAATATCATATGAAGCTATGCAGCAAATCTCAGATATTTGCAAAAATTTTGCATCATTGGATAACAAATCTAAATTTGCTTGGTTACTTTCAAATGAAAATATAATTATTATTAATATAGTCATAAAACTGTTGATGTCATTAATAGAAACTAGAACTAAATTGTTTTCTGGGAGTGAGGTTTGTCCTCCGGGCTCTCTTCCAAGTTCACATTGTATTAGTACATCCAATATAGTGGTATAATATATATTATGCATATACCTATAAGTATTTACCTATTAAATTATATGCATAACATACAAATCTAAGAAAATAATAATAATAATAATAATAAATTAATGAATAAATGATACATATACATAATAATAATTATTATACCTCAGTATATACTTTCTTAAAGCTTTTTTAAAGCAATAAAAATGCTATTGTTTCACATTTTTAACGCTGAGACTATTGACCGGTCCATAGGTTCTTACTATTTGACCGGTAACGTCACACTGTTTCGCGGAATTTTAATGCCGTGTCCGGATTGGATAAATGTTTTATAAAAATTTCAAAATTTCAAAAATTTCCAAAAAAATTCAAAATGTTCACAATATTTCAAAATTTTCATTAAGATTTCCAAATTTTAAAAAAATTTCAAAAATTCCAGTTTTCATTGAATTTCATAAAATTTCTAAATTAAAAAAAAAAATTCTAAAATTATAATTTTTTTTTTAATTAAAGTTCATAATTTCAAAATTTTCATGTATTCACCATGCAAATTTACGTTGAAGTCTACTTTCTCAAAAGAATCATTATGAATGACTGGGGAAATAGCATAAAAATGTCCATGAGACAATATTCAGATTTATAATGCAAAATACTGGCAAAAGATGCGTGATTTTATTGGTCTTTATCATTTTGAGGTGATCATTCAACTATGAGTAATGTTTTTCGGTATAATAAAATGCTTATAAACTGTGTATTCGGGAATAGCAAGCTTGTTGTCCCCTCGACCCTGACTATTCACTTCGGCTTCGCCTCAGTCAATAGTCAGTGTCTCGGGGACAATGAACTTGCTATTCCCTCATACCCAGTCAATAAGTATATACTATTTAATGAAAAGGATTCAGGTGTAAACTTATGTGTATGGTGCATATATATTTTTATATAAATCCTCTCTGAAGTTCGACCATTATTATTTTACAACTGATGGGTCACTGTGCTTGTTATATTGCATACATTCGAATGCAACTATTACTATGTCAATGGTATGATTAATTTTTGATTTGTTTGTTTCATAAAATGTTGTCATCTTCCAATCAATGTAATCAAATCCATAATCATTGTATTAAATTCTTTGTTAATTGTTCTGCCCGAAAGGGCTCCTTAATTGGAAATACAAATATTTGTATTTGTTGTATTTGTATTGACCTGTTACAGTATGTGAAAACTATTTTTAATTATAATGTGTATTATATGACATAGCTTTGTTCAGCCGAAGATTCAGATTGTCATTTAAATTCTAAGTATTTTTCATTTTGTATTTTGTAGGAAATAGATGTAGTTGCCACCTTTTGCTTAGTATTAAAGCATGGAAACTAAAACCACCTAGTGTCTTATTTACCCAACTTGGCTACATTATTGAATGTGACAATAGTTAAATCTTAACAAATATTACATAAAGCGATCAATAACAATAAATATAAATTATTTACAATATTATTTACATGTCCTTTATTGAGTACAATAATCTCAGTTGTTTACCTGTAACTTACATGTTATATAACTACCTGTATAGTGACATGACACGTACCATGTATATAATCAAGTTAAAATCAGTACGTACACCTGTTAAACTTTGTGATAATATTTATTTCGTGCAAAGGTACATAACTCAAGAAAATTAAATTTTTAGTTTTTGTTGGGTTTTTTTTACATGCAAAACATTTTTCTAAAATCTGTGTGCAAATAAATTATCTGACTTTGGGAATTTCATACCCAACAAAATGCTACTATCATGTTTTAAATCCTCATATCCCCCACACCTCGAAAAATATGACGGGGGTTTTGATCTACAGTATTTACATTACAGTCGGGAAGCCATGCACAGATTCCGTACCTCCAACAATGCAAAGTCAAATCCCGAAATCAAGGGACGCAACTCTAGTCGTTAGACAGATGACGTTTTAAAAGTGAGCGGCCATACATTGTTTACGTCGACACCCCATGTGTTTTTACTGAATATCTTCATAAATAAAACAAAGAAATATTCATTTTTATTGAATCCATTCTTTAAATAAAATTTTAACGTGACTGACGCGTGAATACGTGTATTTATGATATCGTTTGCTTGAAATCAAGGTTGGAACTGGGGATACCGCTGCTGATGAAATGTTGCCAAAACAAATGGCGCTAAAAATGCATTCTTAAAATAAGTGGAACATTGGCTGTTTATTAATAAATTTGGTAAAAATAGCTAGAATCACGTATTAGGGTATGGGAGACTTGCATATTTCCCCATCATACGTCATTCGAATTCCATATTTGGATGTAAACAAGAAGCACTATATTTCGAGATTCTAACCAAATATTTCTATTTTTTTCATAGATTGATCGATCTATTAGGATGAAAATGTGACTGTTTCTGTTTAAACATGAAAGAACCACTTGACCAATCATAGAGTCATTTTATTCCATTTTTAACAACAAATCTTTCATTTTCGTTGACTCATTCCATGCCCATGGCATTTATGGACATGTCAAAATATTGACATAATTAATATATACATTTTAGAAATAAAAAGGTCTGCATTATAATGTATGATCTTGTCATGCAGAGAATGGTGAAAGATTATGTTAAATTCACTATAGATTAACATGGCATAGCATAAGACTACATATTTAGTTCATGTCAAGCATTTACACCCCCCCCTTTTTTAATTTTCAGTCTGTTTTCCTGAAATACTTATTGATGTGTGTACATGCTACTTTTCGGTGCCAATGATATTGACAACCTCCAGTTTTAGTTAGTTTTAAATCATTGTAGGTAGATATATATATATATACAGACTGGACATGGGATGTTTATTTGTTTTTAACAAGAAGAGCCTGAAGATACCAAAGGGGCAAAGTTACAGATTCTATTAAATAAAATGGATGTTTATTTTCTGTTAGTTTCAGATTCTATGAGTATAAATGCAAAGTTTCCTGTGATGTTTACTGGTTGGATATTTGAATAAATAAAAATAAGAATATATGATAAGTCTTATATATATATTCATACAGGTTTGAAAATCAATATATATGGTTTTTTCTTCTAAAATATCCATGAAGTAAAAAAAATGGACCAGCATTCCAATTATTTTTAAAGTACATCATCAAACAAATGCCATCAGTTTTCAAGACACCTTGTGTCATAAACATTATAATAAAGTCATTCAGAAAAGAACTTTTTGATTGTGTAATTTGTGAAACTTCATCTGAAAGCTAAAAGGTTTATTTCAATTTCAATTGAAAACCAGGACTGGTTCTTAAATATTTCAAGAATGAATTAAATTTCTGTAAAGAATTTGGCTCAGAAGATAAATTATATTGTGGTACATATTGTTATAACAGTTGTAACACATTTTCTAGGTCAGAAAGTGGAGCTGAAACAAGATCTCAAACTTTTCAATTTCTTTTAGATATATTGAACCAGAACCAAGTTGTTGAACAAGTTTCTACAGACATTTATACCTGTATATACTCCAACATGTTTTTGAATTTGTTATTCATGCATTTTTTTTTAGATGAAAAGGTACTTCTGTTGCCTGTTGTTTATCACAGGTGCTCGTGGCACGGACTCACCACCCCCTTTTTTCTAACTTTCTGTTTACAAATTTATTTTCAATAAAATTTCTTTATTTCTTTATTATTTCATCTCTTTTTCCTTATTTTAACGTGTTCGTGTCAATATTCGTACAATCTTATGTTATCATAAAATTGCATGTGTCGACCCTATATAGATACTAAATGGAGAACTCAACAAAATAACAATTCCACCAAATACTGTCATGGAAATACAAGGTTACTGTGACAAGGAAACTCAATATCGTAACACATCAGCGATTCATCATGCATCCGATTTAGCATTTGCACCTATAGATCTTGATGTTGAACCAAGATTACACCAATTCAACTTTAAAAATAATGGTCATTTTACTATACAGCTCTCCAATGTTACAACTAGAACCATCACTATACCACCTAAAGCAGTTATATGTGAACTACAACCAGTAACGATTCAACCTAAACCTTCTCAGGAAAATCAACCTGTCGAGACATCATTTCTAGACAAAGTAGAAATTAACAAGAGTGACTTGTCTGATGAGGAACTGAAAAGAGGAAAAGATCTTATACTAGATTATAGCGATAACTTCTCCAAAAGCGACACTGATGTAGGATATACCAACATAGTCCAACATAGAATTGAGTTACTGGAAGACAAAACATTTAAACAGCGATACCGTAGAATACCACCATCCATGTATGATGAAGTGAAAGTCTACTTACAGCAACTTCTTGATATGAACATCATCAGGCCTTCACATTCGCCATGGGCATCAAACGTGGTTTTAGGAAAGAAGAAAGACAATAGTCTGAGAATGTGTGTTGATTATCGTATGCTGAACAAGAAGTCGAAGAAAGACAGCTATGCACTTCCACGCATTGAAGAATTACTTGACTGTTTATCAGGAAACCGCTTCTTCTCCGTGATTAACATGAAATCTGGTTACCACCTAGTCGAAATCTTTGAGGATCACAAAGAACGAACTGCCTTCTCAGTTGGCCCGTTAGGACTTTACGAATCCAATCGCATGCCATTTGGGTTGACAAACTCACCAGCTACGTACCAGCGACTAATGAAGAACGTCTTAGCAGGTCTCAACCTAAAAAATTGCTGCGTATTTATTGATGACGTAATTATCTTTGGAAAAACCTTCGAAGAACAATTACACAACCTCCAACTAGTCTTTGATAGAATCAAGGCAGCCAACCTAAAACTATCACCAAAGAAATGCGAGTTCTTCAAGAGAAAAGTAAAGTTCATTGGACATATCGTCTCTGAAGAAGATATAGAGATTGATCCAAGCAAGACAGATACAGTTACAAACTGGCCGAAACCTCAAACACCAGAAGATGTACGCAGATTCCTAGGGTTTGTTGGATATTACAGGCGATTTATTCAGAACTTCAGCCTTGTAAGCAGACCATTAACTGATCTTATGCCAACACCCAACAAGAAACACCAGAAAAGGAAATCTAAAACAAAGAAGACGGACTTGGGAATACGAACAAAACCAAGCATTTGAAACACTTAAAGAGAGACTCGTAGCATCACCCATCCTTGGCTATGCTAATTACTCATTACCATACGAGTTTCACACAGAGGCCTCTGGAGATGCATTAGGCGCAGTACTTTACCAAGAACAGGAAGGCATGAAAAGAGTGATTAGTTATGCCAGTCGAGGATTGAACAAAGCAGAGAAAAACTACCCACCACACAAGAGAGAATTTCTAGCACTGAAATTTTCCATCTGTGATAAATTTAAGGATTACCTTTATGGCCAGAGATTTACCGTACTAACAGACAACAACCCGGTCACCTATGTACTAACTACAGCTAAGCTCGATGCTACAGGTCATAGATGGTTAACCGCCCTATCCACTTTCAACTTTGACATCAAATACAGACCTGGAAAAATTAACGCAGATGCTGATGCACTTAGTCGCCTTCCAGCAGTGCATGACTCAGAAGGGTGTACAATTACCAGCGAGTCCGTCCAAGCCATTTGCGAATCCATGATACCAAAGTCTTATGTTGAAAGTCTTGCAGTTTCACCAGAAATAGTTGAAGAAGATCTGGCAGCAACATATGTTGGTGATCTAGTAGACTGGACTAGAGTACAAGCTCTAGACTCGAACATCAGACAGTCCATTGAGTACTTACAAGCCAACAAGAAACCACACAAGAAGGAAACAGGCCATAATTCGATGATAAGAGAATACAACAGAATGAAACTGATTAACAAATTTTTATACAGAATTACTACCATCGAAGACGAGGAACGAAAACAACTAGTCTTACCGGCTGCACATATACCAACAGTGTTACAAGCCCTACATGATGATATGGGACATCCAGGAAAAGACAGAACTCTATCTTTGCTACGATACCGATTTTACTGGCCAGGAATGTATAAAGATACAGAGTCCTGGATTGAACAATGTGGAAGATGTCTTCGACGAAAAACTCCAACCAATCAGAGAGCACCGTTAGTACCCATAGTAACTTCTTCACCATTAGAGTTGGTTTGCATGAACTTTCTCACGTTAGAGAAATCCAAAGCAGGATACCAGCATATTTTGGTCATCACGGATCACTATACTAGATATGCCCAAGCCATTCCAACCAAGAATCAACTTGCTAAAACAACAGCTGAAGCTTTCTTTAATCACTTCATAGTACATTATGGTATACCTAAGAGGATTCACTCCGACCAAGGCACCAACTTTGAAAGCAAAGTGATTAGAGAACTCTGTCAACTTACCGGTATGAAGAAATCAAGAACCACCAGTTATCATCCTATGGGGAAAGGCATGTGCGAAAGGTTCAACAGAACAATATTGAATATGCTTGGATTGTTGGAATCACACCAAAAACAGAACTGGAAAGCCTACTTAGGTTCAATGATCCATTCATACAACTGTACAAGGCATGAGTCAACAGGACAGACACCATATCTATTGATGTTCGGACGAAACCCCAGGTTGCCAATAGATGCTACACTAGGACTTCATGTCGAGGAACAACAACCCAGCTCGAAATGTATATCGGACTTGAAAGATCGTCTCTTGCAGGCTTACCATCTAGCCACAGAAGCAGCCCAGAAAGATAGGGAAAAGCAGAAAGAGGGATATGACATCAGAATTAGAGGCCCAGCCATAAAACCAAGAGACCGAGTTTTATTAAAAGTTGTATCGTTTGATGGCAAACATAAGTTGGCAGACAGATGGGAACAGGATCCTTATATTGTAGTGAGCCAACCCAACACTGATATCCCGGTTTACAACCTGCGCAAGGAGAATAATGAAGGACGGGTAAGGACACTCCATCGTAACTTGTTATTACCAATAGGGTACATCTGGGATGTACCAACACCTGCTCCTAGAAAATTGCTTAAGAGACCACCGATACCTGCCAAAAGAACCACTAGAGAGAAAATTAAGGAACTGGAATACCCACACACTGACGACCATACAAGAGAAATTTCATCGGAGGACGAGTCAGAGCATGGGTACATTGTCATCAGTCAAGAGGAACCAGTGTACAGTGATTCAACCATCACTGATGAACCACTAGTCCAACAGACTGATGAGAGATCAAATGCAGATGATGAGGACGCTCATCCTTCGACAGACGATGAAGATGAATCTGCAGAAAGCGCTTCACAACAGATAACAGATGATGAGACTGTACAAGAAAATACTCTTGACATGGATAGGTCTCAGTATACAGATGGAATTGAAAATCTAAATCCAGTTCGTCGTTCAACCAGAGAACGTAGACAACCAGCTTGGCTAAGATCTGGAGAGTTCGATATATGTAAGTCATCCATATCCACCACTGCTGATTGGGAGAAGAAAGTATCATGCATATTAAATCTTGCAACTAATTCACCCATTTTTCAAACTTTACAGGCAGAATCCGGTCAAGCGATATTAAGTATACTGTCCACTTCCAATACTCAGTTCTGAGAGCGGATATGCCGGACGGCATTTTACGGCCAGGGGGAGTATGTGGTAGAGTGAATTTGTATATATTAATTATTTTTTTAGTATAATGATTATTTTTATTATTAATTTATTTCTACTTGTAGCTGATCATGATTAAATACATTTGTATTTAATTCTTAATATATTTCTATTTTTATTTCAGGAACATATACATATTTTGATTAGTATTTATAGTTTAGATACTAATTCATTTAGTGATTTTGCTAAATGAATGCTTCATACTAGTTTCTCTTTTCATTTCTTATTGGTCAGTTTGGTCAGGTGAATTTTAGGCGGGAAACTCTCTTTCATTTTGATCGTTATATTTCTTTTCTGGTTTAGTGGCTGGACATGTCTCATTTTCTTGTATAATTATATGGATTGTCATTTTTCAAATCTGAAGGTCAGTTTCTTTACATTTCTATATTAACCATTTTTAACAGTCATGATTTATTTAATATCTGTAGAATGCAAGAGTTTTGAATGAAAGTTATAAAATGAATATGAAATACATGATAAATTAGGCATTGGAAAGTTTACAGGTAAAACCAGTTTGATTCAATAATTAAAACATAAAAGTATTATTTTTAACTTATTGCAATGTTAACGTTTAAGTTTAATAAAATAGTAACTGTCACTTTTAATACAGTATTATATTGAATGCATAAAACCTTTATCTTGTCATGAAACACATGACCTATAATATTAATTTTGTAATACAGTTTTTCTACTATTCATGAGTTTACCAGAGTCACATTAATTATATGCCAAATTATTATAAAGACCTTTACACCTCATGTGAGGTAAGATATTGTGTTGTTTTTATTATTTTACTAATTGTATTTTTGCTTATTGCTTTTAATATGCTTATGCTTACTTTATTATTTGCTTTGCTTATTTATATGATAATATTTTGAAGATGTCATGTAAATGTCAAGATTTACATATAGATGTATATAGTCAGTAACTGACAAACTTTATTATTTTGCAACGTAAGTATTTCATTGTTTAATGAAATACAAGACTATTATATTGTTTGGTTCAAATTGCTATATTTTTATTTACACAAGCACTTTTGACATATTCAAATTAGAGTTATCTTTCTTTGTGCCATTTGTTTATGCTATTTTAACTTGTGTATTTGCAGGGTCATGATTTATAGATAAAAAGTAATAGTGTATATTTATTATTACTGTTGATGATTGGACTCACAAATAAAGTATCTACAACCTGAGAGAATTGTTTATTTATATCCATGATAAACACCAAGATTACAATTGGTTAATGCGAGGTACCGCCTTAGCATATGCACAGGACAAGTAGCATTATCAGTTATAAAGATAATGACGTCTTTGCCCTCCCTGTACACATCAGTTTTACTCTGTTCTAAAACTAATTTAACATGATCTGAATAAAACATTATATTATTGGTTTTAAATTTGCCAATTCAGAAAGCGTGAAAAACCTGAAAAGCAAAGCAAACACATACAAGCGATTCTCAAATCTTTAAGATGAGCATTAACATTACCATAGACTAAAACAATTTGTCTTAAGATTTCTGGTGTAACAGGTTCTTTTTTATTTACAAAGTGACCAACAGCCCTCAAAACACCTTCTTTTAAAACAGACACCAACCCAGAATTACATGGATTAACGACGCCGGCGATATAATGTATCCAACTAATAGCGTAAAACGCTTCATTAATAGTACTTGTATACTTTTTTTTAACTTTGACAAGTGCATTAAATATAAAGAAACGTTAACATCTGAAGCGGGAAGGGTAGAAATGCTGTAAGGTACACCCCATTTACACCATTTGTTGAAAGAACCCTCGTAAGGTCTTCTGGTGTTGACAGCTTTAGACTGTAAACAAAAATCTGGCAACTCCAACAATAAAGGCTCCAAGTTGGTATGCACAGGATGGTTCACTATAGATTTCCATCTTTCAGATTCGAACACTGCTGAAAAACGTATATGAAATAAGAAAATGATAAAATCTAACGGGAGTGATAGACCAATTATGAACACGAACGACCGTGTCAACTACACCATGATAAATACATGTATACTAAGACCTTGTGTCCACATATCTAAAAACTATATGTCAAATATAATATATGTAATAACAGAACATATTATTCAAAAGAAAATAAACTAAATATAATAATAAATTTATCTAATCATGTTAATTTGTGACACCTATCCAAGTTGCACTATACCTATACATGTACATGTAGTCTCAATCATAAATGTCACGTCGCATCTCAATAACAAAGATGACGATCAAATTATTCTTCATTGATCAAGTTACTATGAAACCATATTCAAAAACAGTCAAGCATTGAACCTGACAGCCATACCTGGCGAATAGAAAGGTTCTGCGCCAAATATAGAACGGTCGTTTGTACCCTTTTTGTAAATGTCGTTTGTATTTTGAATTTTATCACTTCAGTAACGTATTTCTATAAACCAAATGTTTATCAAAAATAAAAGGCCAATATGGCGCTGAAGTCCACCCCGGGACTATTAATGTCCCCCTTGCTTTACAAAAGAACAAATGTTTAATAGTTCACAAGACTCTGTAAATCGGCGGTACGAACCAGTTGTTATCAAAACCCCAATGTTGTGTAAATGCATCGACAGATTCAGAGGAAGGGTTCCAGTACCTGGAAATAAACCTACGGACTTTAGTGTTCGCAGAGTTAGCAAATCTATCAATCGTATGAGGACCCCACATGTTGTCAATGAATTCAACAAATTCACATGTGACTCCCCAATCTTCATGAACAACAATTTTGCTAATGTAATCCGCCTTGGTATTTTCGGAAAGGGGAATCCACTGGATATCAATGGAAATACATTTTTCGGAACATACCGTGAATATGGACCGAGCTAAAGCTTGCAAATCTAACTTCATACAACCAGATTTTACGATTCTGATACAATTCTGGTTATCTGTAAACAACTTTAAGGTTTTACCCATAAAAACAACCTTAAAGGACAACATAGCTTATTCTATAATTCTCGTCTCTCGCCATGTCGAGCTATTACTTTTTTCGTTTTCACTCCGATTAGTATGAAACACGTTACTATCCAGCTCAACCGTGTGAGCCCCATCAGCAACAATGCTAGTATCTGAATAAATAACAAATGAACGGCTATGCTAAGCCAACTCTCCAATATTTATCGCTTGAACCCTGTTTAACCAAAATAACAACTCTCCTTTGATTTGACAATCGTCAGCGAGCTTTAAACCGTTATTCCACGATAACCTTGATTCTATTGTCATATAGCAATACCTGGTCATTAGCCTGGTAACATTACCTATAACAGGTGACATAGAAATAATTCTACCGGTTACTTGAGCTAAAAGGCGTGCTGTAATAAAAAAGTAATTTTGATAAAAGATACTTCAAAACATCAACAAGATCAACTATTCTCCTATCGGGAATACTTAAAGAGTAATCTAGAGAATTCCATACAATGCCAAGCCATTCTAAACGTTGGACTGGTGTAAAAATAGACTTGAACTCATTTATAAAAAAAAACTAGCGTCATTAAAGGATTGTCTTACAAAGTCAGAGCTTTGTGAGCAATCTCTCAAACTGGAGCCAATTCCAAATCCGTCATCTAAATAGAGAACTATATTAATACCATTTTGTCTCCAAAACTTAAGCAAAGTTTTCAAACACTTTGTAAAGAAAAAAGGCGCGGAGAGGATTCCAAATGGGAGAACAGTAAAACAAAAATGTTTCTGACCCCATGAAAACCCGAGGTATGTCTGCTGTTGGGGGCACACATCAAAATGGCGATACCCATTTCTCAAATCAAACTTGAAAGTATAGCACCCTTTACTAAATAACTGAATTGCAGCCCTCCAGTCTTCATATTTGAACTTGTCTTTGCAAACGGACTTGTTCAAAAGGCTCAAGTCTAATATGAGTCTTTGCTTACCAGCTTTGTTAGTGGCGACACTAAGGGGACTGACTACGAAAGGTGTAAAAGGCAACTCCTTCACACAACCACTGGCAATAAGTTCACAAACTGATTTATCAACAAAATCACTATTTATGATAGCCGACTTATTGTTTTTTAAAAACATCCTACATGGACTTTAATAAAAGGAATAATATAACCTTCTTTGACTGTACTCAATACAAAGTCGCTAGCACCTATTTTTTCCCAGTACTCAGCATGTTTAGCAAGTCGACCTTTAACCCCATGGTAATTTTCAGTGCCACATTTTTCAAAATAATGAACTTGTTCGATAAAAATATCAAAATCTGTGTTACTATCACTTCCCCACTCAGGAAGAGCAGAATGCAAAAAATACTTATCTTTAGTATCTGTTGGGGCGTTGATATCCTGATCCTGTCCACTTTTTCGCTGCAATTCAGTTATTTAGTAAAGGGTGCTATACTTTCAAGTTTGATTTGAGAAATGGGTATCGCCATTTTGATGTGTGCCCCCAACATCAGACATACCTCGGGTTTTCATGGGGTCAGAAACATTTTTGTTTTACTGTTCTCCCATTTGGAATCCTCTCCGCGCCTTTTTTCTTTACAAAGTGTTTGAAAACTTTGCTTAAGTTTTGGAGACAAAATGGTATTAATATAGTTCTCTATTTAGATGACGGATTTGGAATTGGCTCCAGTTTGAGAGATTGCTCACAAAACTCTGACTTTGTAAGACAATCCTTTAATGACGCTAGTTTTTTTTTATAAATGAGTTCAAGTCTATTTTAACACCAGTCCAACGTTTAGAATGGCTTGGCATTGTATGGAATTCTCTAGATTACTCTTTAAGTATTCCCGATAGGAGAATAGTTGATCTTGTTGATGCTTTGAAGTATCTTTTATCAAAATTACTTTTTTATTACAGCACGCCTTTTAGCTCAAGTAACCGGTAGAATTATTTCTATGTCACCTGTTATAGGTAATGTTACCAGGCTAATGACCAGGTATTGCTATATGACAATAGAATCAAGGTTATCGTGGAATAACGGTTTAAAGCTCGCTGACGATTGTCAAATCAAAGGAGAGTTGTTATTTTGGTTAAACAGGGTTCAAGCGATAAATATTGGAGAGTTGGCTTAGCATAGCCGTTCATCTGTTATTTATTCAGATGCTAGCATTGTTGCTGATGGGGCTCACACGGTTGAGCTGGATAGTAACGTGTTTCATACTAATCGGAGTGAAAACGAAAAAAGTAATAGCTCGACATGGCGAGAGACGAGAATTATAGAATAAGCTATGTTGTCCTTTAAGGTTGTTTTTATGGGTAAAACCTTAAAGTTGTTTACAGATAACCAGAATTGTATCAGAATCGTAAAATCTGGTTGTATGAAGTTAGATTTGCAAGCTTTAGCTCGGTCCATATTCACGGTATGTTCCGAAAAATGTATTTCCATTGATATTCAGTGGATTCCCCTTTCCGAAAATACCAAGGCGGATTACATTAGCAAAATTGTTGTTCATGAAGATTGGGGAGTCACATGTGAATTTGTTGAATTCATTGACAACATGTGGGGTCCTCATACGATTGATAGATTTGCTAACTCTGCGAACACTAAAGTCCGTAGGTTTATTTCCAGGTACTGGAACCCTTCCTCTGAATCTGTTGATGCATTTACACAACATTGGGGTTTTGATAACAACTGGTTCGTACCGCCGATTTACAGAGTCTTGTGAACTATTAAACATTTGTTCTTTTGTAAAGCAAGGGGGACATTAATAGTCCCGGGGTGGACTTCAGCGCCATATTGGCCTTTTATTTTTGATAAACATTTGGTTTATAGAAATACGTTACTGAAGTGATAAAATTCAAAATACAAACGACATTTACAAAAAGGGTACAAACGACCGTTCTATATTTGGCGCAGAACCTTTCTATTCGCCAGGTTTGGCTGTCAGGTTCAATGCTTGACTGTTTTTGAATATGGTTTCATAGTAACTTGATCAATGAAGAATAATTTGATCGTCATCTTTGTTATTGAGATGCGACGTGACATTTATGATTGAGACTACATGTACATGTATAGGTATAGTGCAACTTGAATAGGTGTCACAAATTAACATGATTAGATAAATTTATTATTATATTTAGTTTATTTTCTTTTGAATAATATGTTCTGTTATTACATATATTATATTTGACATATAGTTTTTAGATATGTGGACACAAGGTCTTAGTATACATGTATTTATCATGGTGTAGTTGACACGGTCGTTCGTGTTCATAATTGGTCTATCACTCCCGTTAGATTTTATCATTTTCTTATTGCATATACGTTTTTCAGCAGTGTTCGAATCTGAAAGATGGAAATCTATAATGAACCATCCTGTGCATACCAACTTGGAGCCTTTATTGTTGGAGTTGCCAGATTTTTGTTTACAGTCTAAAGCTGTCAACACCAGAAGACCTTACGAGGGTGCTTTCAACAAATGGTGTAAATGGTGTGTACCTTACAGCATTTCTACCCTTCCCGCTTCAGATGTTAACGTTTCTTTATATTTAATGCACTTGTCAAAGTTAAAAAAAAATATACAAGTACTATTAATGAAGCGTTTTACGCTATTAGTTGGATACATTATATCGCCGGCGTCGTTAATCCATGTAATTCTGGGTTGGTGTCTTTTTTAAAAGAAGGTGTTTTGAGGGTTGTTGGTCACTTTGTAAATAAAAAAGAACCTGTTACACCAGAAATCTTAAGACAAATTGTTTTAGTCTATGGTAATGTTAATGCTCATCTTAAAGATTTGAGAATCGCTTGTATGTGTTTGCTTTGCTTTTCAGGTTTTTCACGCTTTCTGAATTGGCAAATTTAAAACCAATAATATAATGTTTTATTCAGATCATGTTAAATTAGTTTTAGAACAGAGTAAAACTGATGTGTACAGGGAGGGCAAAGACGTCATTATCTTTATAACTGATAATGCTACTTGTCCTGTGCATATGCTAAGGCGGTACCTCGCATTAACCAATTGTAAT
This sequence comes from Bathymodiolus brooksi, assembly GCA_963680875.1. Taxonomy (NCBI): domain Eukaryota; kingdom Metazoa; phylum Mollusca; class Bivalvia; order Mytilida; family Modiolidae; genus Bathymodiolus; species Bathymodiolus brooksi. Next base: position 64,143,036 of record OY804583.1, read on the forward strand.
CTTGGTGTTTATCATGGATATAAATAAACAATTCTCTCAGGTTGTAGATACTTTATTTGTGAGTCCAATCATCAACAGTAATAATAAATATACACTATTACTTTTTATCTATAAATCATGACCCTGCAAATACACAAGTTAAAATAGCATAAACAAATGGCACAAAGAAAGATAACTCTAATTTGAATATGTCAAAAGTGCTTGTGTAAATAAAAATATAGCAATTTGAACCAAACAATATAATAGTCTTGTATTTCATTAAACAATGAAATACTTACGTTGCAAAATAATAAAGTTTGTCAGTTACTGACTATATACATCTATATGTAAATCTTGACATTTACATGACATCTTCAAAATATTATCATATAAATAAGCAAAGCAAATAATAAAGTAAGCATAAGCATATTAAAAGCAATAAGCAAAAATACAATTAGTAAAATAATAAAAACAACACAATATCTTACCTCACATGAGGTGTAAAGGTCTTTATAATAATTTGGCATATAATTAATGTGACTCTGGTAAACTCATGAATAGTAGAAAAACTGTATTACAAAATTAATATTATAGGTCATGTGTTTCATGACAAGATAAAGGTTTTATGCATTCAATATAATACTGTATTAAAAGTGACAGTTACTATTTAATTAAACTTAAACTTTAACATTGCAATAAGTTAAAAATAATACTTTTATGTTTTAATTATTGAATCAAACTGGTTTTACCTGTAAACTTTCCAATGCCTAATTTATCATGTATTTCATATTCATTTTATAACTTTCATTCAAAACTCTTGCATTCTACAGATATTAAATAAATCATGACTGTTAAAAATGGTTAATATAGAAATGTAAAGAAACTGACCTTCAGATTTGAAAAATGACAATCCATATAATTATACAAGAAAATGAGACATGTCCAGCCACTAAACCAGAAAAGAAATATAACGATCAAAATGAAAGAGAGTTTCCCGCCTAAAATTCACCTGACCAAACTGACCAATAAGAAATGAAAAGAGAAACTAGTATGGAGCATTCATTTAACAAAATCACTAAATGAATTAGTATCTAAACTATAAATACTAATCAAAATATGTATATGTTCCTGAAATACAAATAGAAATATATTAAGAATTAAATACAAATGTATTTAATCATGATCAGCTACAAGTAGAAATAAATTAATAATAAAAATAATCATTATACTAAAAAAATAATTAATATATACAAATTCACTCTACCACATACTCCCCCTGGCCGTAAAATGCCGTCCGGCATATCCGCTCTCAGGACTGAGTATTGGAAGTGGACAGTATACTTAATATCGCTTGACCGGATTCTGCCTGTAAAGTTTGAAAAATGGGTGAATTAGTTGCAAGATTTAATATGCATGATACTTTCTTCTCCCAATCAGCAGTGGTGGATATGGATGACTTACATATATCGAACTCTCCAGATCTTAGCCAAGCTGGTTGTCTACGTTCTCTGGTTGAACGACGAACTGGATTTAGATTTTCAATTCCATCTGTATACTGAGACCTATCCATGTCAAGAGTATTTTCTTGTACAGTCTCATCATCTGTTATCTGTTGTGAAGCGCTTTCTGCAGATTCATCTTCATCGTCTGTCGAAGGATGAGCGTCCTCATCATCTGCATTTGATCTCTCATCAGTCTGTTGGACTAGTGGTTCATCAGTGATGGTTGAATCACTGTACACTGGTTCCTCTTGACTGATGACAATGTACCCATGCTCTGACTCGTCCTCCGATGAAATTTCTCTTGTATGGTCGTCAGTGTGTGGGTGTTCCAGTTCCTTAATTTTCTCTCTAGTGGTTCTTTTGGCAGGTATCGGTGGTCTCTTAAGCAATTTTTTAGGAGCAGGTGTTGGTACATCCCAGATGTACCCTATTGGTAATAACAAGTTACGATGGAGTGTCCTTACCCGTCCTTCATTATTCTCCTTGCGCAGGTTGTAAACCGGGATATCAGTGTTGGGTTGGCTCACTACAATATAAGGATCCTGTTCCCATCTGTCTGCCAACTTATGTTTGCCATCAAACGATACAACTTTTAATAAAACTCGGTCTCCTGGTTTTATGGCTGGGCCTCTAATTCTGATGTCATATCCCTCTTTCTGCTTTTCCCTATCTTTCTGGGCTGCTTCTGTGGCTAGATGGTAAGCCTGCAAGAGACGATCTTTCAAGTCCGATATACATTTCGAGCTGGGTTGTTGTTCCTCGACATGAAGTCCTAGTGTAGCATCTATTGGCAACCTGGGGTTTCGTCCGAACATCAATAGATATGGTGTCTGTCCTGTTGACTCATGCCTTGTACAGTTGTATGAATGGACCATTGAACCTAAGTAGGCTTTCCAGTTCTGTTTTTGGTGTGATTCCAACAATCCAAGCATATTCAATATTGTTCTGTTGAACCTTTCGCACATGCCTTTCCCCATAGGATGATAACTGGTGGTTCTTGATTTCTTCATACCGGTAAGTTGACAGAGTTCTCTAATCACTTTGCTTTCAAAGTTGGTGCCTTGGTCGGAGTGAATCCTCTTAGGTATACCATAATGTACTATGAAGTGATTAAAGAAAGCTTCAGCTGTTGTTTTAGCAAGTTGATTCTTGGTTGGAATGGCTTGGGCATATCTAGTATAGTGATCCGTGATGACCAAAATATGCTGGTATCCTGCTTTGGATTTCTCTAACGTGAGAAAGTTCATGCAAACCAACTCTAATGGTGAAGAAGTTACTATGGGTACTAACGGTGCTCTCTAATTGGTTGGAGTTTTTCGTCGAAGACATCTTCCACATTGTTCTATCCAGGACTCTGTATCTTTATACATTCCTGGCCAGTAAAATCGGTCTCGTAGCAAAGATAGAGTTCTGTCTTTTCCTGGATGTCCCATATCATCATGTAGGGCTTGTAACACTGTTGGTATATGTGCAGCCGGTAAGACTAGTTGTTTTCGTTCCTCGTCTTCGATGGTAGTAATTCTGTATAAAAATTTGTTAATCAGTTTCATTCTGTTGTATTCTCTTATCATCGAATTATGGCCTGTTTCCTTCTTGTATGGTTTCTTGTTGGCTTGTAAGTACTCAATGCACTGTCTGATGTTCGAGTCTAGATCTTGTACTCTAGTCCAGTCTACTAGATCACCAACATATGTTGCTGCCAGATCTTCTTCAACTATTTCTGGTGAAACTGCAAGACTTTCAACATAAGACTTTGGTATCATGGATTCGCAAATGGCTTGGACGGACTCGCTGGTAATTGTACACCCTTCTGAGTCATGCACTGCTGGAAGGCGACTAAGTGCATCAGCATCTGCGTTAATTTTTCCAGGTCTGTATTTGATGTCAAAGTTGAAAGTGGATAGGGCGGTTAACCATCTATGACCTGTAGCATCGAGCTTAGCTGTAGTTAGTACATAGGTGACCGGGTTGTTGTCTGTTAGTACGGTAAATCTCTGGCCATAAAGGTAATCCTTAAATTTATCACAGATGGAAAATTTCAGTGCTAGAAATTCTCTCTTGTGTGGTGGGTAGTTTTTCTCTGCTTTGTTCAATCCTCGACTGGCATAACTAATCACTCTTTTCATGCCTTCCTGTTCTTGGTAAAGTACTGCGCCTAATGCATCTCCAGAGGCCTCTGTGTGAAACTCGTATGGTAATGAGTAATTAGCATAGCCAAGGATGGGTGATGCTACGAGTCTCTCTTTAAGTGTTTCAAATGCTTGGTTTTGTTCGTATTCCCAAGTCCGTCTTCTTTGTTTTAGATTTCCTTTTCTGGTGTTTCTTGTTGGGTGTTGGCATAAGATCAGTTAATGGTCTGCTTACAAGGCTGAAGTTCTGAATAAATCGCCTGTAATATCCAACAAACCCTAGGAATCTGCGTACATCTTCTGGTGTTTGAGGTTTCGGCCAGTTTGTAACTGTATCTGTCTTGCTTGGATCAATCTCTATATCTTCTTCAGAGACGATATGTCCAATGAACTTTACTTTTCTCTTGAAGAACTCGCATTTCTTTGGTGATAGTTTTAGGTTGGCTGCCTTGATTCTATCAAAGACTAGTTGGAGGTTGTGTAATTGTTCTTCGAAGGTTTTTCCAAAGATAATTACGTCATCAATAAATACGCAGCAATTTTTTAGGTTGAGACCTGCTAAGACGTTCTCCATTAGTCGCTGGTACGTAGCTGGTGAGTTTGTCAACCCAAATGGCATGCGATTGGATTCGTAAAGTCCTAACGGGCCAACTGAGAAGGCAGTTCGTTCTTTGTGATCCTCAAAGATTTCGACTAGGTGGTAACCAGATTTCATGTTAATCACGGAGAAGAAGCGGTTTCCTGATAAACAGTCAAGTAATTCTTCAATGCGTGGAAGTGCATAGCTGTCTTTCTTCGACTTCTTGTTCAGCATACGATAATCAACATACATTCTCAGACTATTGTCTTTCTTCTTTCCTAAAACCACGTTTGATGCCCATGGCGAATGTGAAGGCCTGATGATGTTCATATCAAGAAGTTGCTGTAAGTAGACTTTCACTTCATCATACATGGATGGTGGTATTCTACGGTATCGCTGTTTAAAAGTTTTGTCTTCCAGTAACTCAATTCTATGTTGGACTATGTTGGTATATCCTACATCAGTGTCGCTTTTGGAGAAGTTATCGCTATAATCTAGTATAAGATCTTTTCCTCTTTTCAGTTCCTCATCAGACAAGTCACTCTTGTTAATTTCTACTTTGTCTAGAAATGATGTCTCGACAGGTTGATTTTCCTGAGAAGGTTTAGGTTGAATCGTTACTGGTTGTAGTTCACATATAACTGCTTTAGGTGGTATAGTGATGGTTCTAGTTGTAACATTGGAGAGCTGTATAGTAAAATGACCATTATTTTTAAAGTTGAATTGGTGTAATCTTGGTTCAACATCAAGATCTATAGGTGCAAATGCTAAATCGGATGCATGATGAATCGCTGATGTGTTACGATATTGAGTTTCCTTGTCACAGTAACCTTGTATTTCCATGACAGTATTTGGTGGAATTGTTATTTTGTTGAGTTACAACTGTTATAACAATATGTACCACAATATAATTTATCTTCTGAGCCAAATTCTTTACAGAAATTTAATTCATTCTTGAAATATTTAAGAACCAGTCCTGGTTTTCAATTGAAATTGAAATAAACCTTTTAGCTTTCAGATGAAGTTTCACAAATTACACAATCAAAAAGTTCTTTTCTGAATGACTTTATTATAATGTTTATGACACAAGGTGTCTTGAAAACTGATGGCATTTGTTTGATGATGTACTTTAAAAATAATTGGAATGCTGGTCCATTTTTTTTACTTCATGGATATTTTAGAAGAAAAAACCATATATATTGATTTTCAAACCTGTATGAATATATATATAAGACTTATCATATATTCTTATTTTTATTTATTCAAATATCCAACCAGTAAACATCACAGGAAACTTTGCATTTATACTCATAGAATCTGAAACTAACAGAAAATAAACATCCATTTTATTTAATAGAATCTGTAACTTTGCCCCTTTGGTATCTTCAGGCTCTTCTTGTTAAAAAAAAATAAACATCCCATGTCCAGTCTGTATATATATATATATCTACCTACAATGATTTAAAACTAACTAAAACTGGAGGTTGTCAATATCATTGGCACCGAAAAGTAGCATGTACACACATCAATAAGTATTTCAGGAAAACAGACTGAAAATTAAAAAAAGGGGGGAGGGTGTAAATGCTTGACATGAACTAAATATGTAGTCTTATGCTATGCCATGCTAATCTATAGTGAATTTAACATAATCTTTCACCATTCTCTGCATGACAAGATCATACATTATAATGCAGACCTTTTTATTTCTAAAATGTATATATTAATTATGTCAATATTTTGACATGTCCATAAATGCCATGGGCATGGAACGAGTCAACGAAAATGAAAGATTTGTTGTTAAAAATGGAATAAAATGACTCTATGATTGGTCAAGTGGTTCTTTCATGTTTAAACAGAAACAGTCACATTTTCATCCTAATAGATCGATCAATCTATGAAAAAAACAGAAATATTTGGTTAGAATCTCGAAATATAGTGCTTCTTGTTTACATCCAAATATGGAATTCGAATGACGTATGATGGGGAAATATGCAAGTCTCCCATACCCTAATACGTGATTCTAGCTATTTTTACCAAATTTATTAATAAACAGCCAATGTTCCACTTATTTTAAGAATGGATTTTTAGCGCCATTTTTTTGGGCAACATTTCATCAGCAGCGGTATCCCCAGTTCCAACCTTGATTTCAAGCAAACGATATCATAAATACACGTATTCACGCGTCAGTCACGTTAACATTTTATTTAAAGAATGGATTCAATAAAAATGAATATTTCTTTGTTTTATTTATGAAGATATTCAGTAAAAACACATGGGGTGTCGACGTAAACAATGTATGGCCGCTCACTTTTAAAACGTCATCTGTCTAACGACTAGAGTTGCGTCCCTTGATTTCGGGATTTGACTTTGCATTGTTGGAGGTACGGAATCTGTGCATGGCTTCCCGACTGTAATGTAAATACTGTAGATCAAAACCCCCGTCATATTTTTCGAGGTGTGGGGGATATGAGGATTTAAAACATGATAGTAGCATTTTGTTGGGTATGAAATTCCCAAAGTCAGATAATTTATTTGCACACAGATTTTAGAAAAATGTTTTGCATGTAAAAAAACCCAACAAAAACTAAAAATTTAATTTTCTTGAGTTATGTACCTTTGCACGAAATAAATATTATCACAAAGTTTAACAGGTGTACGTACTGATTTTAACTTGATTATATACATGGTACGTGTCATGTCACTATACAGGTAGTTATATAACATGTAAGTTACAGGTAAACAACTGAGATTATTGTACTCAATAAAGGACATGTAAATAATATTGTAAATAATTTATATTTATTGTTATTGATCGCTTTATGTAATATTTGTTAAGATTTAACTATTGTCACATTCAATAATGTAGCCAAGTTGGGTAAATAAGACACTAGGTGGTTTTAGTTTCCATGCTTTAATACTAAACAAAAGGTGGCAACTACATCTATTTCCTACAAAATACAAAATGAAAAATACTTAGAATTTAAATGACAATCTGAATCTTCGGCTGAACAAAGCTATGTCATATAATACACATTATAATTAAAAATAGTTTTCACATACTGTAACAGGTCAATACAAATACAACAAATACAAATATTTGTATTTCCAATTAAGGAGCCCTTTCGGGCAGAACAATTAACAAAGAATTTAATACAATGATTATGGATTTGATTACATTGATTGGAAGATGACAACATTTTATGAAACAAACAAATCAAAAATTAATCATACCATTGACATAGTAATAGTTGCATTCGAATGTATGCAATATAACAAGCACAGTGACCCATCAGTTGTAAAATAATAATGGTCGAACTTCAGAGAGGATTTATATAAAAATATATATGCACCATACACATAAGTTTACACCTGAATCCTTTTCATTAAATAGTATATACTTATTGACTGGGTATGAGGGAATAGCAAGTTCATTGTCCCCGAGACGCTGACTATTGACTGAGGCGAAGCCGAAGTGAATAGTCAGGGTCGAGGGGACAACAAACTTGCTATTCCCGAATACACAGTTTATAAGCATTTTATTATACCGAAAAACATTACTCATAGTTGAATGATCACCTCAAAATGATAAAGACCAATAAAATCACGCATCTTTTGCCAGTATTTTGCATTATAAATCTGAATATTGTCTCATGGACATTTTTATGCTATTTCCCCAGTCATTCATAATGATTCTTTTGAGAAAGTAGACTTCAACGTAAATTTGCATGGTGAATACATGAAAATTTTGAAATTATGAACTTTAATAAAAAAAAAAAAAAAAATTTTAGATTTTTTTTTTTTAATTTAGAAATTTTATGAAATTCAATGAAAACTGGAATTTTTGAAATTTTTTGAAAATTTGGAAATCTTAATGAAAATTTTGAAATCTTGTGAACATTTTGAATTTTTTTTGAAATTTTTGAAATTTTGAAATTTTTATAAAACATTTATCCAATCCGGACACGGCATTAAAATTCCGCGAAACAGTGTGACGTTACCGGTCAAATAGTAAGAACCTATGGACCGGTCAATAGTCTCAGCGTTAAAAATGTGAAACAATAGCATATTTATTGCTTTAAAAAAGCTTTAAGAAAGTATATACTGAGGTATAATAATTATTATTATGTATATGTATCATTTATTCATTAATTTATTATTATTATTATTATTATTTTCTTAGATTTGTATGTTATGCATATAATTTAATAGGTAAATACTTATAGGTATATGCATAATATATATTATACCACTATATTGGATGTACTAATACAATGTGAACTTGGAAGAGAGCCCGGAGGACAAACCTCACTCCCAGAAAACAATTTAGTTCTAGTTTCTATTAATGACATCAACAGTTTTATGACTATATTAATAATAATTATATTTTCATTTGAAAGTAACCAAGCAAATTTAGATTTGTTATCCAATGATGCAAAATTTTTGCAAATATCTGAGATTTGCTGCATAGCTTCATATGATATTTACTCACACGTAAATTTGACCGACTTCGTACATATATGTTCATTTACTGTATCTTGTGAAATAGCATCTTGCATAAATTAAAATATAACAAGGTATGACAATACAGCTAATGCAAAGCAAACGATATACATAACCTTCATCAAATAAATGTATGCATTACTTTTGTGAACTAGGCGCGCCATACTTAAAATTCGGATTCATAAGGTATCATTCTTATGTGCAAAATATAGCAATAAAATCGTAAAACTCTGAACAGGGATGTTTATTAATACACCAGCGGAAGATAACAGATGTTTGCATGTGTGTAAAATGATTTAATAAAACAATCAAAAAGGATAAAAAAGGCCACGAAGTGAGAACTAAATATAAAAACAAAGTCTACGCTATCGCTACACATTGTAGAAAATAATAAAGTGGTTTCATGTATGTATGTGTTTCATCCTAATTTTCACACACGTGGACTGAGCAACCGATAAAATCATACACACAATGTAGATACATTTGTGATTCATAGCCGCATATATTTGCTTGTACTTATCGTAACTTCAAGTCATCTTTACAAGCGTGTATTTCCTCTGATATGCAAACTATAATTAATAAAAAGTGATTATACAAATTCTAGATTGTCAAAGGAACTTTAGTACATAAATATTTACTTCTAAAAGTTGTTAAAAAGAACCTAGGTACAAGCTACATTTGTTGTTTACAATGTTCTTTGTTCTCATCAACACGTTTCTCAATTGTTCCGGTCAGACTAAACTGATAACAAATCCGGAAGAATGATGATAATATGCGAATGTAAACTAGCTTGCTCACAATAATATATCACAAATTCTAACATTACCTCCTTCTTTCGCTTTGTCAATAAACGAGCGAGTTATCCATTCGGTATAATCTCATTAGCACATGGGCCGGTGAATGTGACTGACTTTTCCATTGGCAGCATAAATTGTGTGCGACATGTTCCGCAAATATAAATTACCGTCTTCCAATCAAAGTATACTACCGTATTTATACTCTTAGTCATATCAGAATCGAAATAAATTATGGAAGCCAGAATGTGCTTTTAGTTTTAACATGGATTGGCGGTATTAGTAAATTGTATCCCTCGCTTCTGGCTCGGGATAAAATACTAATATCCGCCAATCCATGTTAAAACTCCTAACACATTCTGGCTTCCATGATTTATTTCTTAAGTAAGGTACCCTCGTGGCCGTGATCGCATGGTAGTTGAATTTACAACTACCTATGCAATCAGTGCTCATCACCACTGATGTTGTGAGTTCAAATCTCGATCAGGGTGAGGTGTGCAACATCATATTATAACGTTTGTCAGTGACTTGCAACAGGTCGGTGGTTTTATCCGGGTCCTACGGTTTCCTCCTCCAATAAAACTGACCGCCACGATATAACTGAAATATTGTTGAAAGTGACGTTAAACATCATAAAACCAAACCTATTTACATTGTGATCGTTTTATGGAATATTTGGTAAGATTTAATTAATGTCACTTTCAATAATATATCACAAAGTTGTACATCGAATACAGAGACAACATAAAGATAAAAAAGGTACAGAGACAATTTGTGATGGCACATTTTTACTTTTTATATACGTATACCCATCCCCTTTAAAAACAAACAAGCTGTCGGAACACATATGTACAAGACTGCTCTCTTTCCTTGCTTGGCTCACGAATTTCAATAAAAAGTGGCGGGATTAAGTTTATTGGCCACACCCCCCCTCTTTACGAAATGGTGCGGTTAAGCAATTGTTTTCCACGTGTATGTTAACTGCCAACCCTGACATATATCTGAGCGATCGTTTTGTTGTAAGGAACACGGAACATATATGAACAATACCGCTCACTTGGTACACGCATTTCAATAAAAAGTGGCAGGGTTAAATTTATTGGCCATATTTGCGAAATGATGGGGTTATGCTTTTGTTTTCCACATCTGAGTTAAATGCTAACCATGACATATATCATGAGCGAGCATCGTTGTTGTAAAGAACATTGAGTCCTAATGTTCAAACGGAGGTAAAAGAAAGTAAGATATAGCGGTTATATTGCCGCTCACCGGTTACAATACAATAACCTTGAATTTTCTCTTTTCAGGGAAGTTGAGTGCCAAGTTATATGAGAACCATCAATATGATAAGGTGAGAAAAAATAAAGCATGTACATTATTGTATATATTAGTAGGTATAAATGACACTGTACATAACTACTTCAATGATCACGGGGCCGTCGTGGCCGTGATCGTATGGTAGTTGGATTTACAACTACCTATGCATTCAGTGCCTATCACCACTGAGGTTGTGAGTTCAAATCTCGATCAGGGCGAGATGTACAACATCATGTTATAAAGTTTGTCAGTTACTTGCGACAGGTCGGTGGTTTTCTCCTGGTCCTCCGGTTTCCTCCACCAATAAAACTGACCGCCACGACATATATGAAATATCATATACTGTGGATTATTGATGACCCGTTCATATGTTTAACGAAAATACGAAATATTATACACATAATGCATGTGCATGATTCAGAGAACGAAATAATCAGATAGAGCTACGTTTTGTATGAACAATATTGTGGCAAAATTATCTCATGTAAAAAGTTGGAAGCATGTTGAAAAATATCAGGGCTGAAAATTCCCCATCCATTGATTTATTGAAGTGGAAACTTTATACGACCAATCATATATATTTGAAAGCTGAGAACGTCGACCCATCCCCATACATACACCCCTCATGGTGCAATGTCTCACCTATGGTATTGGTTATATGTGTTTAACACCACTTTCAACAGTACTTTAGATATTGCGTGTCATCAACATCCAACGTTGTTTTCACCTGGGTTTACTCCCTGTTTTTGGTGGAGTCCGTGTTGCTCATCGTTTTAGTTTTCTTTGTTGTTTTATTTTTGTTTGTCTTCTTCCTGTGTCTTGTGTACCCAATGTTGCCAGTGTCTCTGGATTTTCCTTTCGTAATTGCCCTTTCGGTTTTCTCTAACGTTTATTTCAATGATCCAATGATGTTATGAGCCTGCAAGGAAGTAAGTAGAAAATGATGACAAAAACCTATCTTTTAGTAAAATATTGAGTTAATGAGTGTTTTGTTTTGTCTAACGCCAAATGAGTAGGTTTGCAACTATCTTGGCGAGGACAAGTAACATTCGTTGAGATGATGATGATATCTGTTTTTTGTACTATAACAGCACGCTTGCATTGATTATTATAGTCCTAGCTCACTGAAATAATAGTCTGCAGGTAGACTTGTTGATCTACTCGGACACATTATCACGATTCCAACGTAATCAGGTTTTGCTGTTACTGCATAATGTTGTGTGATGAGCGAGAGAAGGAGCAACCATCCATTTGATAGTCTTTGGTTTGAACGACATGGGCTCGAACACACGATCTACCGCAATCTAGGCCAGCACGCTAACCATATACAGCATTGATGCGGTTTATTAATATAGTGATAATTAATCAAGTATTTTACATTTAGTTGTAGACTGCAAGCTGGGTGTCTTGCCTTGGTCATAATATTTTTTGGATACCTTCTACTGTTTGTCTGGATAAATATGAGCTTCAATGAAGATGACAATATTATAGTTCATAGCATTGAAGAAAAAGGCACGTGGAAAGAAGCCGTAATAAGTGCTACATCCAAACCACGGCCATTTGTGAAAATAAAGGGAGATAAATTTCGAAGTATTGACAGTCAGTTTGTACATTATGATTTGCCGGAGATTAAGTATCCATTTAAATGTGAAGATACTTCGACAAGCAAACCTCCAAAAGACCATCAACAAGAGGATATATTATGCATGGTTTGTATTCGAATTTTTTCACTTCCATTTCGAGGGTAGAAGCTATGAAGATATGATAATGGCCGCTTTGTACTAGATCAATACACTCAGTTGGCTTTTTATAGTGCTAGCTCACCGAAACAAAGGTAGCCATGTCACTCCACTCGGACATTTTTATTCTAATTCTGAGCGAACCAGTCTATGCTCTTATTCCGTCATGGTGCTTACTTAGCGAAGAGTTAGCATTTTATACGAATTTCATAGGTGTACTCCAGGCGAGACAGGTAGAAGAGTTTGAAGATACCGAAAGGGTGATCAGAATCCGTAAATCGAAGAAGGTTCGATTAATTTCATATATGTACATATAGTGAGTGAGTGAGTGATTGTTGTTTAGCGCCAACTCAGCAATTGTCCAGCTATATCATGACGAGAACAAGTTAATTTTCAGTGAGATGATGATGAGGAGCGCTTTGTTTAGACCAACACGGTGAGTTGGATTTGCATAATGCTAGTTCACTGAAACAATAGTACACATGTAGACATGTTTCTCCACTTGGACATATTATCTAACCGCATCGGTGGCGTAGTGGTTAGCATGCTCGCCTCGAGTGTGGTAGGCCGTGAGTTGAAGCCCCGGTCGGGTCATACCAAAGACTATAATATTGGTATGTGTTGCTTCTCCGCTAAGCACGCATCATTAAGGAGAAAGAGCAAAGACTGGTTGGCTCGGAATCAGTATAATGTGTTCGAGTTGAGCGACATGTCTATCCGCGGACTGTTGTTTCAATGAGCTAGCACTATAAAAATCCAACTCAGCGTGTTTGACTAGAACAAAGCGGACCTCATCATCCCATTGAAAATTAACTTGTTCTGGCCATGATATAGCTGAACAATTGATGAATTGGCGTTAAGCAACAATCCATCACTCACTCACTGGACATATCCTGATTATGCTCCAAGTCTTTGCTCTTGGTAATTAATGGTGCGTGCTTAAAGCAGATGCTGTGATATACACCAATGTCATAAGCGTACTCCAGTCAGACATTTAGAAGAGTTTGAAGATACCAAAGAGGTAACCAGAATCGTAATAAGAAGAAGTTTCGATTAAATTCATATATGTACATATGCTATTATATTCACGTTATGCACAAAAACATTTAAGCAAATCACGTGTTTGTTTTTAAGAAGAGTTTGAAGATACCACAGGACCAATCAGAATCCGTACAAAAGGACAAACAACGATCTACAAAACATACATATAAAACTGAAAATCGAGTGACACGAACCCCACTAAAAAGTGAACTCAGGTGTTCCGGAAGGGTAAGCAGTTCCTGCTCCTCTAGTGACACCCGTCGTGTTAATCTAGTTACAATTTGACGAATTTTGTTATTTTACTACAGAAACGACCAAGATTTCTGACTAATTATAAAAATCCATGTTGGATACAAAATGACATTGGGATCCAATGTCGGCCATACTTCCATATATTTGGGGTCTGTAAATCAGGGACTACAGATCTGTTCCGTAGAATGATGATGCATCCCCAAATTATAGGAAATAAAGGGACACTTAAGAAAGAGACTTGGTTCTGGTCATGGAGAAGATATGGTGAATGTGAGTAGTACAAAACGTGATTGATTGATTGATTGATTGGTGTTTAACGCCAAACAACTTGGGAATGATCAATTTTTTTAAATTATTTTATTTTAGGTGATACACTAACATATAATGACATCCCGTTTGGGGTCATCTCAGCGTTCAAATGTTTAACCAACTAAAGATCGAAGGGTGGGGTATGGTATTTAACGCCACTTTCAACAATATTTCAGTTATATCGTGGCGGTCAGTTTTATTGGTGAAGGAAATCGGAGTACCCGAAGAAACACACCGACCTGTCGTAAATCACTGTCATTACATAATGTTGTATCAAGTACACCTCGCCAAATGGGTAAAGACAGATAGCTTTTACCATGTTCTATTGATGCAATTGTAAAAATCTATGCATTTTGTATTTTAACGGAAATGCTTTCAGATTATACACGTTTCACAATAGACATTTTCTTTTTTTATGGAAGTGAATCTGCATGTTTTTTTTTATTATTTCGTTATACATGTATCTGTATTGTCGTCGGAGATACAATTATCAAGAAGAAGGGTTGGGGTCCCATTAAGCTGTTTAATCTCGCCACACGTTTGTGCCTGTCCCAAGCCAGGACCTGAATTTCTAACGTGATATGTCGTGGTATTTTTACGTTCAAGGATTTGAGGTGAGAGGGGGTTGTTCTTTTTTTTCATATTGGTGGAAATATTGACCATCGCTATTTAAGCTGTCTTTTAATATATGTAACATTGTCATGAATCAATGTCTAAGTTCGCTACAACGGGTAGAACATGGTTTGGGACAATAGAAAAACTATTACGGATCGTGGCGAGACTGGAACGATGATTGCGTGAAATGAACCCTCCCCAAGTCAAGGACCCACCACATTGCAGGAGGAACGATTTCAAAGCGCGGTTATCTGGGAAGATGCGAGATAAGTTCGCCAAGATATTTTCTTAATAATTACACCTTATATAAGAATGCTGGATTCTGATTGGTTAATAGCCGTGATATTTTTTTTTACAAATTCAGGCCTTGCGTTGTGAATTTGCAGAATTTTTACTTCATGTAGGTGTATTTGCATAAGATTTAACTTTTTTCATGGTATTTGTAAGATCGTATTTGCCATTTTTACCTTTCACCGAGACGCTTGTAACACAATTTGTAAAACCTTATCAGTTGTGCGATTTAGGTAACAATCGTATTTGCCTTACCCTTCACCGAGACGCTTGTAACAAAATTTGTAAAACGTTATCAGTTGTGCGTTTTATGTAACATCATTCGGTAGAATGAAACATATACATCATGTTAGGTCCTGAAAACGACAAACAAAAGGTATTATTTATTTAGCCGGTGTTTTAAATAATATTCGGCGTAATTAAACAAATATATCATGTTTGGGAGGGGTGTTTGCAAAAAATACCAGTCTTGAGACTAAATTTCCCTCGTCATTCGGCTCGGGAAATTTTTCGTCTCTCGACTGGTATTTTTCGCAAATACTCCTCCCAAACATGATATATCTGTATATAACGGCATCCCAATTACCTTTAACGATACCAGATAATTTCGAAGAAGGACTGACAATACGCTGGCCAAAAGTGATAGAACATACTTACGAAATTTAATTCTATCGTGTATATCATTCGCATATTACTGTCGGCACCTAATATATAGTTTATAAATCACCGAGGTCCGAATTCCGGGATGTGTAAATATGACTCATTATCGCCACTACGAGGTTACAACTTCTCAGAAAAGTGCGTCCGTTGGTTGTGAAGGATGTTCAACTCGCCGCCGTTAGAATGGGGCGTAAACGAGTGCATTATGTTTGGAGAATGACATGCTCCTTCCACGTGAATATTAACTTACAGTGGTTCGTAATATGCAGTAGTTTGGTGGGAGTGTTCGTTGATGGCACGTTACAAGGTAATATAACACCACCTCCAGCCTGTCTATCAAGTCCTCCTTTTTCCTCCTGGAATCTAAGCTTCGCCAATAGAGTCAATCGTCGTCTCATATATTTATCTACATAATGAAGACGTAGGTATCAAATTTAATGTATATCACGCTTTTCTGGAATAACCTTCATCAGATGCGCACACTTCCGAAATAAATGGTAGAGAAACCGAAGGGGCAATCAAGAATGGACAATCCAGAAAAATTGGCAACACTATGTATACAAGACACAAGACGAAGTAAAACAAAACAAAAATCACAGCACGGTATGTTTTAGATACCATTATACGTAAGCAAAAGAAATAACTTAAATACGACAAGACTCCTCCTACAAACAACTGGAAGTAAAGACATCATTTTATGCAGATATTGTCACGAACATCACAACATGGAACTGAAAACGTAATGAAACATAATAGGAAAACACAAAAAACTAAAATGACGAACAACACGGACCCCACCAAAAACCCGGAGTGAGCTCAGAAGTTCCTGCTTCTTTTAAGACACACGCCGTGTAAATCACATATACAAGTCTGGTCAAAGTCTTGGTAGTGATAGAGGAAAGAAAAAAAATCTACGTAAAAAGTAAAAGATCCATTGTCATTTTGAAAGCCAAATAATTTGAGAGCATGAAAACGAAAGGACCTCCACAGAATTGCCAAAATCGGTTAAGGTCACATATGTCTGAGGGAGCAGTACCTTAGATTTAATAATAATTCAATAATATAGCAACTGTAAATATCGACATTAAATATATCTAATAAATCATGTCAGTGCCGAAGTACTGACTACTAGGCGGATGATACCCTTGGGAACTAATAGTCCACCAGCATGGCGAATTGCTCATAAACTCGTCATGAACATAGCTGAAATACTTCTCCCTTGACATCAAACAACAATCGGTCAATGCACAATTCACAAGTACAAATGTATGTGATTTCCAGGACGTTTCATAAGCATATAGATGAGGTGAATTAGTGAGTACTAGGCGGATGATACCCTCGGGAACTAATAATCCACCAGCATCACGAATTGTTCATAAACTCGTCATGAATATAGCTGAAATACTACTCCCTTGACGTCAAAGAATAATTGGTCGATAAACAATTGAGAAACACCAATGTACGTGATTTCCAGGATGTTTCATACACATCTTTTGTCTGCAGTAATGATTTCAGTGAATGAAAATTATACAAAATAAATTTCACATTGATTATATCATTGACCTAGAAAGTCAATACATTAATTAACATTATTATTCATTTTGCAACCGATATCTAGTTTTATCAATAGGTTATATTTTTTTTCTTCTTCTGCATCAAGAGATAGACAAAATGTCATTCTACAATTGATGAATAGTATCTTATTGTACCAAAGACAACACAGGAAATCTCTAACAATATGGCTTTCAAAAAGACACAAAGAGAGCATTCTTAAAGTAATATGAGGTGGGGAAAATCAACAACAAACCCATACAATATTTGTTTTTGAATTTAAAGTAATTTGAAGAAAAATAAATCAACAATAAACCCATGAAAATATTCTTTTTTAATTCAAAGTAATGTGAAGAAAAATAAGTCAACAATAAAGTAATGCAATATTTGTATATCAAAATCCTAAGGGAATGAGGCAAATTAGCTTACGTCAGCAAATTGTCGCCAAGTAAACAAATATTCGTATAATAATATATCGGGTAACTGGGTATACAACCACCAATTAGTCAGCCCACATCAAACTATATTAAACTGTCAGTGTTTATTACTATTTACCTGATGGGTCCCTGAGTGTTTTTTGTTTTATTTCAACGAATAACATCAGAACTACAAAGATGCATGTCCCGATGTTTGGTTTATTAACAGAAGTAATGAGTACTACTTAACTGTAGGTTAGGGTCTCTCTCTCACCCATTTAATGGTATGGGTTATACTCATTAATGAAGACCATACTGTGACTATGAAGTAATGAGTACTACTTAACTGTAGGTTAGGGTCTCTCTCTCACCATTTAATGGTATGGGTTATACTCATTAATGAAGACCATACTGTGACTATGAAGTAATGAGTACTACTTAACTGTAGGCTAGGGTCTCTCTCTCACCCATTTAATGGTATGGGTTATACTCATTAATGAAGACCATACTGTGACTATGAAGTAATGAGTACTACTTAACTGTAGGCTAGGGTCTCTCTCTCACCATTTAATGGTATGGGTTATACTCATTAATGAAGACCATACTGTGACTATGAAGTAATGAGTACTACTTAACTGTAGGTTAGGGTCTCTCTCTCACCCATTTAATGGTATGGGTTATACTCATTAATGAAGACCATACTGTGACTATGAAGTAATGAGTACTACTTAACTGTAGGCTAGGGTCTCTCTCTCACCCATTTAATGGTATGGGTTATACTCATTAATGAAGACCATACTGTGACTATGAAGTAATGAGTACTACTTAACTGTAGGCTAGGGTCTCTCTCTCACCCATTTAATGGTATGGGTTATACTCATTAATGAAGACCATACTGTGACTATGAAGTAATGAGTACTACTTAACTGTAGGCTAGGGTCTCTCTCTCACCCATTTAATGGTATGGGTTATACTCATTAATGAAGACCATACTGTGACTATGAAGTAATGAGTACTACTTAACTGTAGGTTAGGGTCTCTCTCACCATTTAATGGTATGGGTTATACTCATTAATGAAGACCATACTGTGACTATGAAGTAATGAGTACTACTTAACTGTAGGTTAGGGTCTCTCTCTCACCCATTTAATGGTATGGGTTATACTCATTAATGAAGACCATACTGTGACTATGAAGTAATGAGTACTACTTAACTGTAGGTTAGGGTCTCTCTCTCACCATTTAATGGTATGGGTTATACTCATTAATGAAGACCATACTGTGACTATGAAGTAATGAGTACTACTTAACTGTAGGTTAGGGTCTCTCTCTCACCATTTAATGGTATGGGTTATACTCATTAATGAAGACCATACTGTGACTATGAAGTAATGAGTACTACTTAACTGTAGGTTAGGGTCTCTCTCTCACCCATTTAATGGTATGGGTTATACTCATTAATGAAGACCATACTGTGACTATGAAGTAATGAGTACTACTTAACTGTAGGTTAGGGTCTCTCTCTCACCCATTTAATGGTATGGGTTATACTCATTAATGAAGATCATACTGTGACTATGAAGTAATGAGTACTACTTAACTGTAGGTTAGGGTCTCTCTCTCACCCATTTAATGGTATGGGTTATACTCATTAATGAAGATCATACTGTGACTATGAAGTAATGAGTACTACTTAACTGTAGGTTAGGGTCTCTCTCTCACCCATTTAATGGTATGGGTTATACTCATTAATGAAGACCATACTGTGACTATGAAGTAATGAGTACTACTTAACTGTAGGTTAGGGTCTCTCTCTCACCCATTTAATGGTATGGGTTATACTCATTAATGAAGACCATACTGTGACTATGAAGTAATGAGTACTACTTAACTGTAGGCTAGGGTCTCTCTCTCACCCATTTAATGGTATGGGTTATACTCATTAATGAAGACCATACTGTGACTATGAAGTAATGAGTACTACTTAACTGTAGGTTAGGGTCTCTCTCTCACCCATTTAATGGTATGGGTTATACTCATTAATGAAGACCATACTGTGACTATGAAGTAATGAGTACTACTTAACTGTAGGTTAGGGTCTCTCTCTCACCCATTTAATGGTATGGGTTATACTCATTAATGAAGACCATACTGTGACTATGAAGTAATGAGTACTACTTAACTGTAGGCTAGGGTCTCTCTCTCACCCATTTAATGGTTTGGGTTATACTCATTAATGAAGATCATACTGTGACTATGAAGTAATGAGTACTACTTAACTGTAGGTTAGGGTCTCTCTCTCACCATTTAATGGTATGGGTTATACTCATTAATGAAGATCATACTGTGACTATGAAGTAATGAGTACTACTTAACTGTAGGTTAGGGTCTCTCTCTCACCATTTAATGGTATGGGTTATACTCATTAATGAAGACCATACTGTGACTATGAAGTAATGAGTACTACTTAACTGTAGGTTAGGGTCTCTCTCTCACCATTTAATGGTATGGGTTATACTCATTAATGAAGACCATACTGTGACTATGAAGTAGTGAGTACTACTTAACTGTAGGTTAGGGTCTCTCTCTCACCCATTTAATGGTATGGGTTATACTCATTAATGAAGACCATACTGTGACTATGAAGTAATGAGTACTACTTAACTGTAGGTTAGGGTCTCTCTCTCACCCATTTAATGGTATGGGTTATACTCATTAATGAAGACCATACTGTGACTATGAAGTAATGAGTACTACTTAACTGTAGGTTAGGGTCTCTCTCTCACCCATTTAATGGTATGGGTTATACTCATTAATGAAGACCATACTGTGACTATGAAGTAATGAGTACTACTTAACTGTAGGTTAGGGTCTCTCTCTCACCCATTTAATGGTATGGGTTATACTCATTAATGAAGACCATACTGTGACTATGAAGTAATGAGTACTACTTAACTGTAGGTTAGGGTCTCTCTCTCACCCATTTAATGGTATGGGTTATACTCATTAATGAAGACCATACTGTGACTATGAAGTAATGAGTACTACTTAACTGTAGGTTAGGGTCTCTCTCTCACCCATTTAATGGTATGGGTTATACTCATTAATGAAGACCATACTGTGACTATGAAGTAATGAGTACTACTTAACTGTAGGCTAGGGTCTCTCTCTCACCCATTTAATGGTATGGGTTATACTCATTAATGAAGATCATACTGTGACTATGAAGTAATGAGTACTACTTAACTGTAGGTTAGGGTCTCTCTCTCACCCATTTAATGGTATGGGTTATACTCATTAATGAAGACCATACTGTGACTATGAAGTAATGAGTACTACTTAACTGTAGGTTAGGGTCTCTCTCTCACCCATTTAATGGTATGGGTTATACTCATTAATGAAGACCATACTGTGACTATGAAGTAATGAGTACTACTTAACTGTAGGCTAGGGTCTCTCTCTCACCCATTTAATGGTATGGGTTATACTCATTAATGAAGACCATACTGTGACTATGAAGTAATGAGTACTACTTAACTGTAGGTTAGGGTCTCTCTCTCACCCATTTAATGGTATGGGTTATACTCATTAATGAAGACCATACTGTGACTATGAAGTAATGAGTACTACTTAACTGTAGGTTAGGGTCTCTCTCACCATTTAATGGTATGGGTTATACTCATTAATGAAGACCATACTGTGACTATGAGGTGTAGAACAGGAATACAAAAGGTGTTATTCCTTTGATTTAATTTGTGTCTTGGTTTAAAGTTGAGTAGTCTCTTTGATAACCTATCTTACTAACAAATGCTTTGTCCCTTCCCAACTCTCCATATTTCTTCAGATGGCAGTCAGGATTGTTGTACCTGTTATCCCAACCCCCTGTTATTGCAGTATACTATTTATATATTGCTGAACTCGTTCTGATGAATATGCATGAAGCATATTAATAAATATGAGGCTCACGAATTATGATATAGTCTCCACTTTGTGGTTACAATTCCCCCTACAGCCCCCCCCCCCTCATGAAAGGAACAGGGGTCCTGCTAGTTGTGCGGTCTATATTTAACACATAACTCGCCATGGCGTAAATGAGGGCCTCATGTATGTACAATAGCACGCTCCTTTCAGGTGAAAAACGACTCACAGCAGTTCCTAATACAATGTAGGTAATTTTATCATATTCTACCCATAAGGTTATCTTTTTTCTGTTGCATTATAAACTACACACATAGGTCAATAGGGACCGTCGTGGCCGTGATCGTATGGCATTTGGATTTACAACTACATATGCAATCAGTTTCTATCACCACTGATACTGTGAGTTCGAATCTCGATTAGGGCGAGGTGTACAACCTTCTGTGATAAAGTTTGCCAGTGACTTGCGACAGGTCGGTGGTTTTTTATGGGTACTCCGGTTTCCTCCATCAAGTAAACTGACCGCCACGATATAACTGAGCTATTGTTGAAAGTGGTGTTAAACACCATCAAACAAACAAACAAACACATATAGGTCAACACTGATCACCTACATGATGCATTGTTCGGGAATTTGTTCTCGTCATCAATATAGTTGAAACACTACTCTGATGACGTCATATAAAAACAATTCAATAGACCATTAACAGTACGTGATTTTCAGGTAATTTATTATGAATTAAAGTGAATTAGTGACCACAAAATCAATAAACACCAACCGTTATCTCCAGTAATATTTTCAGTGAATGAAAATAAAACAAAATAAATTCGACATTGACAATACTATCATTGACTCAACATGTCAATAGATTAGTTAATATTATTGTTCATCTATCTGTTTTGATCTAGTCTATGGACAGGTAACATTGTTATGTTCGGCATCATGAGGTAAACAGGATGTTGTTCTGCGATTGACGAATAGTACATTTTACAAAAAATGTTTTGGAAAAACAAGTAGTGACCTTTGTCATCCTTGAAATGATGATCACACGCGTAAGAAATGTTCGTATACATGATGTGATGCTGTAGATAGTGGATTCAAGGACCGTTCTTATAAGGGGCCGTCGTGACCGTGATCGTATGGTAGTTGGGTTTTCAACTACCTATGCAATCGGTGGCTATCACAACTGATGATGTGAGTTCGACTCCCGCTCAGGTCGAGGAGTATAACATTATGTGATAAAGTTTGTCAGTGGCTTGCTGCAGGTCTGTGGTTTTCTCCGGGTACTCCGGTTTCCTCCACCAATAAAACTGACCGCCACGATATAACTGACATATTGTTGAAAGTGGCGTTAAACATCATAAAATAAACTAAGTCAATCAAGCATCGTTCTGGTCAAATCATAGACCATTAAATTGGTATTTACTATTTATGTGCTAAATACGCAGCTTGAAGGATCAAGTACAAAGATTAAATAGCTCGGAATCAGCATGATATGAACGATTGGGGCCATATGTTTGACCGCGCGCTATTGTTTTAGTGAGATAGCACTATGTAATCCAACTATGCGTGTTTGGTGTAGTACAAAGCGGACTTCGTTATCATTGCATCGAAATGTAACCTGTTCTCCCCATAATATAACTTAAAACATGACCAATAGGCGCTAAATAGCAATCACGCACTCAAATTGTAATAGATGCTTATGAGAAAAAAAATATCACTAGTGTTAAAGTAAATTGTTTTCATAGTGTTACCTTATGATAACATGAAGATATTTCTAACAAAAACGTGGATATCACATTTAGTGCGCAAGACGCGTTTCTGGAATAACCTTCACCGGGTATGCTCTAAATCACATACTTTCACCGATAGTTGTAAAAGTAAAAGTTTTTGTTACCCCTATTCCCGTGATTGTAAATAATCTCTACATTGTATTTTCTATAAAACCTGATTGTTCATACATTGCTATATTTATTCAGCTGAATAGAACTGTTTTCGTTTCAGATACAGAAGGCCAGAATTACACCTTGACTAACTTTACAGAAATGTTTAATGTAATACCAAGAGGCCTCAACTACAATATGAAAACAGACAAGTTTTATTCAGATTTTGTAACGGGTATGATAAGAGCGTAGATATCAAATAGTTTACCATTCCTAAGTTTCTTTTATGTCTTCTGTTTTTGATGCATACACAGAGGAATGATCATATGTCGGTTTCTGAACAGTTTGAAGATACCAAGGGGTAATCATGATACGTAATTCAAAGGAAACAATACAATGGCAACACAAGACAAATAATAGCCCGTCGATTAAATACTACACAGAAAACTAAAGATTGGGCAACGTGAACACCATTAAAAACGGGGGTAAATTCAGATAATACAGAGAGTGTAAGCAGTTCCTGTGCCACTAATGACACCCGTCATGTTATTCTTGTTGAAAATCCAGTGACGGAGATACAAAATGTAATTCGTAACGGTTAACAAAGTCATGTCCGTGTCACAATAATCTTCCTTTATATGAATCGAGCAACGATATAAATTGACGCCCATTAAGATGTGAATAACGATTTAGTTTTTGCATTTTGGTTTTTTATCTATATTTATTTTATGCAGAGTTACATTTAAGTCCCTCAATTAGTAACGGACCGTCGTGGTCGTGATCGTATAGAAGTAGGATTTACAACTACCTATGCAATCAGTGCCTATCACCACTGAGGTTGAGAGTTCCAATCTCGATCAGGGCGAGGTGTACAACATTATGTGATAAAGTTTGTCAGTGACTTGCGACAGGTCGGTGGTTTTCTTCGGGTCGTCCGGTTTCCTCCAACAATAAAGCTGACCGCCACGATATAGCTGAAATATTGTTGAAAGTGGCGCTAAACACCATCAAACAAGCAAAACCCTCAATAGTAGATTAAGCCATTATTTAATATTAAATACACGTTTTTTAACAGGGGTTAGATTTTGTGCATTTTCTTTTTGTAGGACATGGTGACCCTATGGATTTATGGTATCCTTATAACTGGAAGAGAATTCCACAGAATGACCCTAACGCATCAGAACCCGTGTATATAACCCCTCATCTGATATACCACATAAACCCACACATAAAACTGATTGTTTTGATACGGGATCCGGTAGAAAGGTAGAGGAAATGTAGATGGTTTGAATGGGTTTATTAAATGGTCTTTTACTACAGTCTATCCGCATTTATCATATTATTTGTCATAATTTTGGAATAAATAAAAATGTTGTCTTTATCGTTTCTAATAATATTTTATTCTCCAAAACAGCCCGAGAAGATCCGGTGTATCGAATTAGCGTATTGCTTTCCGACTTTCGAGGTACAAGGCTTCATACTATGGCACGGTTGCCTTTTACAAGAAGAAATTTTCCAGTTATTTTATGGAAGTAAACATATTTCCGTTGATAGGGTCCATCCTAATTCTATGTGATTGCCCTTTCGATATTCTCTAACGTTCATTTAATTTAAAAAAAACCCGTATATATCTAATTTAGTGCATACGACGCGTTTCTAGAAATACCTTCACCACGCTTTCTCAAGTTTCCTCATCCAATAAAACAGACTGCTACGATATAACTGAAATATTGTTCGAATTGGCGTTAAACAACATAACCCTATCCCTTCAACATGTCAATGGATTGCATAGCCAACTAATTTAAATGTCTTTGAGAGGGGGGGGGGGCGAAGTAAAACTAATTTAAAGGAAACGGATTAATATAAGCGTTACGCTTGTTTCTGAATCCTATGTTATATTGTTTTGTTAAAAAAATATAATATGTAGTTCATTAATAAAAATATGTTTAAATCAACTAATTTAAATGTCTTTGACGGGGGAGTAAAACGAAGAGCCCATACAGGATAGTCAAAATTTGATACGGTTACCAATGCCGGAGGACGTAGGAGAACCTTATGAATAAGGTAGCTCGATTACTCGACGTCATCTTGAATCAGACACTTTCGACTTTCGATCTAGACACAACAATGTCTGATTGTATATACATTATACAACTTATTTTGTAGGATGTACATCCATTATCTATATAAGATGCTAGGACAAAGTTATTACCCAACAGGGCCCAGGTGGCTCAATGGGTTAGGTAGTTGGAATACCTAACAACTCATACAAGCCTATCACCAATACGGCGTGGGTTCGCGCCCGGCTTTGTAAATTACAAAAAGGGTGCACTCGACTCGCAGCCAGCCGCAAGTGATAAAGTTTACCAGTTGCTTGCAAATGATCGGTGGTTCTCTCAGGCGTCTTCCACCACTGAAAACTGGTCGCCATTATATAGATGAAATATTGCTGAAAGTGGCGTTAAGCACAATACATCAATCAATCAATATTACCCAACAGCTGAAGCATTTGATTACCATGTGCAACTTATTTTGTAGGATGCATAGCCACTATCTACACAAGACGCTAGGACAAAGTTATTACCCAACAGCTGAAGACTTTCATTACCATGTACGACAATCTATAGAAATGTTTAATAAATGTTCCAGGCGAAAGGGATTACGAGCCTGTTTGTATGACTCGGATCTTTATAAGAAAATGAGAGTAAGTTCACCTTTATTGTATGGTTTCGAACATCATTTGTTTTTATATCTGTGTTGTGATTTGGTTTGTTTGGTTTGTTTGTTTGTTTTTTTTCATTTGCTTGTCTTCGTCCTGAGTCTTGTGGTACACAATGTTGCAAATGCCTCTGGGTTGTGTCTTCTGGATTGCTCCTTCGGTTTTCTCTAACGTTAATTTTAGACATGAACAAAGCTTGCGAACTTGAGAACTATTCGATGTATTTATTGAGCTCAATTAAGACAACTGTATTTTTGTCATAATGAGAAGTTTTCATGTTGATTGAATATGGTACAAAAGGAACCAACTCACGTTGTTTCAAAGTTTAACTTTAGGTAAGATTTTATTTGATTAAGGCTAATTAACATAAGGACACTGTGTGAAAATAAATGTACAAATCCTAGACTCGAATTGACACAAAACTGTACATGAAAACGCAGGTTAGCATATAAGCTCCGATGAGCTTCTATTCATTATCAAGTATTAATTTAAAATATTTCTGTCACGCATACTAAAATAGGGACGTTTCCCATAGATATGTCTAATTGAATTGAATCTCCTAAAATCTAAGTAAAATTGACTAGTGATTTTACTTCGATTTAATAGAGTATTCGAGATATTTGAGGTATATTGACAATATTGCAACTACATTATGGACTGCACCTCGTCTTATTCATGAATTAGAGTGCAAGGTAACGGGATTCGACTTCATGAATTTATTTGCTTTTTGCAGGTACCTATCTCTTCCGGATTTTACAGTGTATTTCTGAGAGGCTGGTTAAAGGTGTTCAACAAGGATCAGTTCTTGTTCATCGTGACAGAACATTATAGTCAAGATATACCGAATACCTTAATCAAAGTCTTTGAATTCTTGAATTTAGGCAAGTATTGTATTTCTTCCGTCGCTATTCAACTCTCCATGCTTTTCAAGTGGCAGTCAACAGTTCTTTCCACAATTCTTCCATTATTTATGTGTATTACAAAAAATAATATATGTACAATGTATATAAATTGTTGTACTTGTTCTCAGCCTAAATATGCATGGGATACTAGCTGCTGGGCGTTAAGCAAACAAAATGAAAAAATACATACCGATGGCAAAGCCTGTTTGGTTTAAAAAGTCGAACCCCATGTTTACCCTATTTGTTAAAAGCAAAATGAATGGGGTTAGGGTTATGGTGCTTAACGCCACTTTCAGCAATATTTCAGTCATACCGTGGTGGTCAGTTTTGTTGATGGATGAAACTGGAGGACCCGGAGAAAACCATCGACCTGCCGCAAGACAGTGACAAGCCGAACGGATTAATAGACATAGGACTAATGATTGACATAAAGGTAGGCGTGACAAATGTTCTGTACGGTAATTGACGACTACATGCTACTTTTTTGATTATTAAGAAAAGTATATCAAAATCCTTAACATGCGATATGAGTTCATTTTAATATTTTTTGGGAGTAGGAAAACCAAAGAAGAACTGACGCAAATCGGCTAAGGTTACCTGTGCCTAAGGGATATCAAATGAGTTATACTACTTCCTGGTCCTTTCCTCATTCATGACTTATCACCGATTACCGGGTTTGTACTAGAGGAACTGCTTACCCTTCCGGAGCACCTGAGTCCACCCTCGGATTTTAGTGGGGTTCGTGTTACTCGATCTTTCGTTTTCTATGTAGTGTTTTGTAGATCTGATCGTTGTTTGTCCTTTTGTCCTTTTTCTTTAGGTCATTGTGTTGTCTGTCCTTTTTCAATTTTGGATTCTGATTACCCCTATGGTGTCTGCAAACTCTTCTTGAATATGTAAGAGACAACTCTCAATAATAAAAAAAAATATCTTATAAATCATATCAGTGCTGAAACACTGACCAATGGGACAGATGATACTCTCGGAGATTAATATTCTACCTTTAGAGGTTTCAACCAATTATAGTAATAAAAATATAGATATCTAATAAGGTGCCCACGACCCGATTCTGGATTAACATTAGTAAGATAAAATATAGGTAAAATGATTAGAGACTCATATAAGTGAATACATTAGGAGCAGGGAAATCAAAGGGCCAAATCATGATAACCGAAATCAGCTAATGTTTTAGTTTAAACTAATGTTACCATGCTTAAGGAAAACAACACAAATAAAATTCATAATACGTTTATATTAAAAAAGAAAAGAAAAAAAGGTAAATACAACATCTTCATTTGCGCTATGTTTTATATTTAACATCGACTTGTGTTTGCGTTCGACACATCTGATTAGATATACTACTTACTGTATGATATGATGTTTTTCTTAAAACAGGGTAATAAAACAAAGGGAGGTTAGGGTTATGGTGTTTAACGCTACTTTAAACAATATCTCAGTTATAACGTGGTGGTCAGTTTTATTGGTGGAGGTAACCGGAGAAACCCACCGACCTGTCGCAAGTCACTGACAAACTTTATCACATAATGTTTTATCGAGTACACCTCGCCATGAGCGGGATTCGAACTCACAACTTTAGTGGTGATCTGAACTGATTGCATTGGTAGTTATAAATCCAACTACCATACGATCACGACCACAGCGACCCCTGTTAAGATTAAAATAGGGTAATTAATATGACAAAGGGTACATATGCTTGACAAAATGCTATAATAACTTATTATGATAATAATATTCATAATTTTATGTTATAGAATATTTGTTTTAATTCTTGTGTGGATTTCCTTACAGATTCGGTAGAACAACCATTACTTGAGCAAATGTCTTGTCAAGAGCGGATGTTCAAAACAGAATACAAGGAACACATGTTAAATGAAACAAGAGAAGTCTTATACGAAGTTTATGCCAGAAGTCAAGCTGATCTCCGCCAGCTTATTAAAGATTACCAGTTAGATTTAACTATTAAACATTTGACAAAGGACTCGTTCCAACACAACTGCTCGAAAGTAAGACTGTCGCCGCATCTTTCACATCGTAAGTTCTATGGAAAGCATTACGCAATCAATCGAGCAAACATGACAAATTTCATTGTTTTTGACCCACGATAAGACACATTGATGAATTACGTGTATATGGAATAACGGTAGTAAAGACAGACATTATCGCAAGTACCGCGGCGAGTCTGAGCTGGTTTACTAGTGATAATAATTGTCAAGACCTTCAAATCTGACATTATTGTCCTTATCGGCAACGTCATATTGTGTTTGATGTCATACTGACATATCATTTTCAGTTCGTTCACACTGAAAATAACACTCGCTGAGATCAAAGGTATATTGTATGTCTAAATAACAAATATATAAAACTATCCATATTTATTTTAATCTTAAAAGAAAAGCTTTTTTGGTGGAAACGTTTGTTATATGTTGCTTATTTATATATGTATATATTCAAAAGCTGATGATGATTCAAGTAATGACGTCCAGAGAAAATAATTTCTGGCAAGTTGTCCTACATTTTGAAAAATGACCCATTACTTGCTGCAGAATACTTTTGATATTGTGAACGAAGAAGGTATTGTTCATTTGTAAAACCTATGATCTTAATGCGCATATAGACGATAGTGTTATGTTTTTAGAGATAAAAACATTGCACCACTATAGTTATATTGATGGAGAATTATGACTTTGTAACCAAATTCTTTCATTTTTGTATTTATTTTGTGTATTGTCTGTCCTATTTACGGCTTGTAATTACACCAATTGGTAGCTTCCAACTTTATTGAACGACCTCCGTGGTGTAATGTGTGGCGACCTCGCCACGAAGGTTATAGATCGTTGTTTACATCTCAAAATGGATCAATAAAAAGATGTCAACATTGATATTTGCTGCTTCTTCATTAAGCATGCAACATTAAGGAGTAAGGGCAAAGACGGGTTGGATCTGAAGCACTATAATATGGATCAACATGTCTACCTGTGGATATCTAATTATGTGCGCTTGACGCGTTTCTGAAATAACTTGAAATGTTACTAACATATGACCGCATCATTTCATTATTTACATATTGAAAAATATTCCCATTTCGCCTTAGCTGGGTATTTACATATTG
This sequence comes from Bathymodiolus brooksi, assembly GCA_963680875.1. Classification (NCBI taxonomy): domain Eukaryota; kingdom Metazoa; phylum Mollusca; class Bivalvia; order Mytilida; family Modiolidae; genus Bathymodiolus; species Bathymodiolus brooksi. The sequence goes on from OY804583.1 coordinate 64,173,264, forward strand.
AAAAAATATTCCCATTTCGCCTTAGTTGGGTATTTACATATTAAAAAATATTCCCATTTCGCCTTAGTTGGGTATTTACATATTTAAAAATATTCCCATGTTGCCTTAGTTGGGTATTTACATATTAAAAAATATTCCCATTTCGCCTTAGTTGGGTATTTACATATTTAAAAATATTTCCATTTCGCCTTAGTTGGGTATTTACATATCTAAAAATATTCCCATTTCGCCTTAGTTGGGTTTTTAATAATCAGATATCCCTCACTAAGTCAAAATGGGAAGTTGTGTAAACACTAATTAATTGGGTGTCATTTGTTTGTTTTGCAATTTAGTTGTAATAAGGTGTAAATATGGTTTAAGGTAAATAGATAAAGTAAAAAGATGTAAATGATATCTATAACAATTTTATTAAATAAGGATATGATAAAGAAATACAATATAGATATATAGATGTTTTTTTTTACAACACATGAAGTACATTATATTTTTAGCTAGAATAAGAAAGGAGTGTATCTAAACCACAACATAAGTTAGTAAGATATATTTATTTTATACTTCACAAAATATAAAGTAAGCATTATATAAACAAGACATTAATTTTATTTTTCACAAAATGTAATGCATTATAATAGATAAAATATATATAGCTACATTTGTATGTTGTTTAAAATAATATTTGAAAAAGATATTCATAAACACTATGAGAAGAATTAAGCCCTATATTATTAATAGTATTACTCGAGCCATGTCTAGGAATTCTAAAACTATGATACATTAGACTTGACAGTTTATATATCATTTTCTTAATGAAGTGAGTGCTTTTTATCTTTATGACCCTAGGTTTTAATTATTGTTATAATTTTATCAGTATCCAAGCTCTAACATGAACTCATGTCAAAGCTTCATCCTTATTGAACAGTGTACTAGCTAAAATACTGAAAAGTTCAAGCCTGTTTTTAATTAATGGCTGTGATATAATTTGTCACTTTCAAATATAAATTTTAATGCATAATTAGGAAAAAAACCATTTTTATACTGTTATCATGAATAACTATTTCATACATTTTTCAGTGATTCAAAACATATTTAATTCCAAATTCATAATTCTCAAAAGTATTAGTTTATATAGCTTACATATAATAACTTGAATATATGATTAAAAAGAATGAGTTTTGAAATATTACAAGTTCATGATTTAAGCATTCAAGTTAAAAAAAATTGAAAGTTTAAATTAAATGTTGTTTATACTTTTGATAAAAAAAATATTATCTGATTAAATTAATAATTATTTGCTAAAATAAAACAAAGTCTGAAATTGATTGCTATTTGTTGATTCAAATAAAATCTACAAATTCCCACTTCGCCTTAGTATTTTTCTACCTTTGTTAACCTGTATTTTCAGCTAAGGCGAAATTGTAACACATCAGTTTATCTCAATGCTTAGCATAGCCTAACTGCAACTTGTACATGCATTTAATTTTCATTGCAATTGAATTTGTGTCTGTTTTGACATCAAAATCGCCGCGGTACGAGTCCTTGGGAGAATGGCGATACAAGTTTTTTGTGAGCCAAATATATTTTTTCCACATATTTATTCATTTGCTTTTTTATTCATAATACAAATAAAAACGTAGATATCAAAATTAGTGCGCACGACGTTTTTCTGGAATAATCTTCATCAGTTACGGTCAATGCCAAATAATTTAAAAGTCTTCTTCAGTACGAAAACCAAGAGGTATAAATAGGATGGTCAACAGCAGCTAAGGTCACTTATTGCTGAGGGATGAGAACCTTACGAAAGTCGTCTACACTTCATGAACAAAGTGAATATCAATTCCTAATCTATAAGAATAGCATCATCCTCGCCTTTATCTCCCTCTACAAGAAAACGTATATGTCGTAAAATGTCTTTAAAATCACCTTCTTCTTTGACTTCCCTGATCCTTAATCTACCCTGGTGGTGTTCAAATCCTAAAGATGACCCTTTTAGCTGCATGTATATAAATCGATGCCCATCTGTCACTATTGCAAAGACAGGGAATTTTGAAATATCAACTTTCGACGTTTCTGTCGCAATTAAGTTTGTCTGTAAAATATTAAGCTGCAAAACAGCCTGAGCAATGGAACTGTCGCTCAAACTCTTCACACTCTTAGCTTCGATGCAGCCGATTATGTGTTCTCCCTTTCGAATACAATAATCAAATCTACAGTTAGGCAGAAAATTACAATTTATGTTTTTGTCGACTTCCAATTGTAAATCAAGGGCAGAACACAGGGGAATCAGAAGAGCATCTAACACAAGTCTACTTCCGGTTTCTGTGCTTGTTATTGATGTCAATTGCATTAATAATTTAGAATCATGATTCCTTTTTCTCGCTTTCAAATCAATACCCTTTACTATTTTTAATCGGAGACATATATCTTTTTGCACCCTTTCATAGATGTTGTCCAGGTAAGGGGAAAATATAGTCGGCATTTTAAGTTCGGTGACGCAATCGTCAAAACTGAAATATTTTGCAATGCTAGAAACATTCCACATACTGCAGGCTTTGTCTATGTCATTTTTCTTTGATGGAGTATGCGTATCGCGATCTCTGATACGAATGATTTCAATATCGTCTGAAACAAAAGACATATCGTCGACTAATAGTTCGATATGCCTTGGTGTTTCATAGGTCTGAGGTTCTTCCTCAATATTAGCATCAGCGATATGGGCAGACGCTTCATTCACATGTTCGCTTGTATCGGACTGATACACTTCCGTGATAATAGCATCTGCATTTTGGGCAGACGTTTTTTTCACATGTTCGTTTGTATCGGTCTCAGGCACTTCTGGGATAATAGCATCAGTGTTTTGGGCAGACGTTTCTTTCACTTGTTCGTTTGTATCGGTCTGAGGCACTTCCGGGATAATAACATCAGTGTTTTGGGCAGACGTTTCTTTCACTTGTTCGTTTGTATCGAATTGAAGCGCTTCCGGGATAATAGCAGCATCGTTTTGGGCAGATATTTTGTTCACATGTTCGTTTGTATCGGTCTGAGACACTTCCGTGATAATTTCATCAGCGTTTTGGGCAGACGTTTCTTTCACTTGTTCGTTTGTATCGGTCTGAGGCACTTCCGGGATAATAACATCAGTGTTTTGAGCAGATGTTTCTTTCACTTGTTCGTTTGTATCGGTCTGAGGCACTTCCGGGATAATAACATCAGTGTTTTGGGCAGACGTTTCTTTCACTTGTTCGTTTGTATCGGTCTGAGGCACTTCCCGGATAATATCATCAGTGTTTTGGGCAGACGTTTCTTTCACATGTTCGTTTGTATCGGTCTGCGGCACTTCCGGGATAATAGCATCAGTGTTTTGGGCAGACGTTTCTTTCACATGTTCGTTTGTATCGGTCTGAGGCACTTCAGGGATAATAGCATCAGCGTTTGTGGAAGATGTTTCTTTCACATGTTCGTTTGTGTCGGTCTGAGGCACTGCCGGGATAATAGCATCAGCGCTTTGGGTAGACGGTTCTTTCACATGTTCGTTTGTATCCGTTTGAGGCACTTCCGGGATAATAGCATCAGCGTGTTGGGCAGAGGTTTCTTTCACATGTTTGTTTGTGTTGGTCTGAGGCACTTCCGTGATAATAACATCAGCGCTTTGGGCAGACGATTCTTTCACATGTTCGTTTGTATCGGTTTGAGGCACTTCCGGGATAATAGCATCATCGTTTTGGGCAGACGTTTTTTCCACATGTTCGTTTGTATCGGTCTGATACACTTCCGTGATAATATCATCAGCGTTTTGGGCAGAGGTTTGTTTCACATGTTCGTTTGTATTGGTCTGAGGCACTTCCGGGATAATAACATCAGCGTTGTGGGCAGACGTTTCTTTCACATATTCGTTTGTATCGGTCTGAGGCACTTCCGGGATAATAACATCAGCATTGTGGGCAGAGGTTTCTTTCACATGTTCGCTTATATCAATCTGAGGCTCTTCCTCAATAATAACATCAAGGTTTTTGGCAGACATTTCTTTCACATATTTGTTGGTATCGGTCTGATGCACTTCCGGTATAATATTATCATCACTTTGGGCAGACGTTTCTTTCACATGTTCGTTGGTATCGGTCTGAGGCACTTCCGGTATAATAGTATCATCACTTTGGGCAGACATTTCTTTCACATGTTCGTTTGTATCGGTCTGAGACACTTCCGTGATAATAGCATCAGCGTTTTGGGGAGACGTTTCTTTCACATGTTCGATTGTATCTGTCTGCCGCACTGCCGGGATAATAGCATCAACGTTTTGGGCAGACGTTTCTTTCACTTGTTTGCTTGTATCGATCTGAGGCACTTCCGGGATAATAGTATCAGCGTTTTGGGCTGACGTTTCTTTCACATGTTCGTTTGTATCGGTCTGAGGCACTTGTGTGATAATAGCATCAGCGTTTTGGGCAGACGTTTTTTTCACATGTTCGTTGGTATCGGTCTGAGGCTTTTCCGGGATAATATTATCAACGTTTTGGGAAGATGTTTCTTTCACATGTTCGTTGGTATCGGTCTGAGGCCCTTCCGGTATAATAGTATCATCACTTTGGGCAGACATTTCTTTCACATGTTCGTTTGTATCGGTCTGAGACACTTCCGTGATAATAGCATCAGCGTTTTGGGGAGACGTTTCTTTCACATGTTCGATTGTATCTGTCTGCCGCACTGCCGGGATAATAGCATCAACGTTTTGGGCAGACGTTTCTTTCACTTGTTTGTTTGTATCGATCTGAGGCACTTCCGGGATAATAGTATCAGCGTTTTGGGCTGACGTTTCTTTCACATGTTCGTTTGTATCGGTCTGAGGCACTTGTGTGATAATAGCATCAGCGTTTTGGGCAGACGTTTTTTTCACATGTTCGTTGGTATCGGTCTGAGGCTTTTCCGGGATAATATTATCAACGTTTTGGGAAGATGTTTCTTTCACATGTTCGTTTGTATCGGTCTGAGGCCCTTCCGGGATAATAGCATCAGCGTTTTGGGCTAACGTTTCTTTCACATTTTCCTTTGTATCATCAAACCGTTTCACCAAAGGATTGATGAAGGTCGTGGAGTTGGCTTCAGGTTTTTCTTGCACATTCTCGTTTTTTTTTGCAATCTTTGCTGGAATATGAAACTCAGAATCTTGATAATCAACATGTTGAATCTTGGCACTGTCATAGGTCGCTAGTAATCTTTCACTGTTGTCGTCATCTGAGGACGACTCAGATATATCAATGATCTCTCTATCAGAAAAGTGATGGCGAGCCCGTATTCCTGCTGCTTCATCAATATTTTCTATGGGTTCATCTTTAGATTTTGACCAAGTTTCAGCTTTTACTAGCGGAAAATTTCTTTTGGTAATGGGCGTCTCTGTTTGATTTTTACTAACATCTAAGTGTTTGTAGCGATTTAAAACATCTGGCTTTCCTGTAAACAGCACAGTGTCGCCTTTCTTTTGAATAAGTTTGTTAGCGAATTCTGTTGCTAGGCATCTGATTTTACTTTTAGTCTTAATTGTTATATTGTTTGTCGGCAATTTTTTAAAAGTATTATTAATACTCGACAAAAAATATTTCCATTTATACTCATTGTCACTAATGCTTCCATGATCCATTTATCTGAAAAAGACGAATAATACATTGAGCATTAAATACATTAAAGGCGAACAGATTACATTCTGGCTTTCTCGAAATTCTGCTTATTCTCGTTAAAATAACTCTCAAAATGTATATATTTACTGATGATACATGATGTTTTTTTGTAATCTGAAGCTTGTGTAGTCTGGGGTTTATACTTTCGTTTTATTTGTCCCTTTGACCTTTTCATTGATATCGTTAGCTAGCACTATAAAAATCCAACTCAGTGTTTTGGTCTAGTACAAAGCGGACCTCATCATCATATTATTGAACATTAACTCGTTCTCGCGATGATATAGCTGAAAAATTGCTGAATTGGCGTTAAACAACAATTACTCAATCAATCACTCATTGATATCACATGGTTGTACAAATATGGCGGCAAATTTCCACTATACTATCGTGCAGATTGTTTTAACATGGGTTACTTGATACAAACTGTCGATATTGTAAAGAGGCAAATAACAAATTTATGAAATAATCGATGGAAGTTCAGTCACACTGACTATAATTGACAACTGTCGTACGTCAGTCATTGTGTGAAAACATTTTGTTAGATAAATTAAGTCAATCGTGAACAATAGTAAACGGGAAGCATATTAATCAATTCGTCTAAAGTCATTTATCCTTTGACCTATTCATTGCAAAAGATATAACATGTAGGTAAAAATGGTGGTAGGTGTGGGGCCATGGATGGAAGAATAGATGGTCATAGGAACAAAATACTTGACAAAATAATAATCTGCTGTAACTTAACACATACATCAGTCTTTATGCTAATTACTTCTCCTCTTTATTGGTAAACTTGAGAATAACGTCTCACCCCTGCTTCAAACTAGCGGATCTCTCCTAATATTTTGCAAAAATCGAAATCAACACAATCAATTGCCTATATATCAGTACTTGGGTAGGCTTTTGTGTAAAATATTTCACAGTTGTCGATTTTCCAAATTGTCGTCTAGAGGGTATGGAAAAAACTTTTTTACAATTTCCATATCAGATGATGTTCGTGTCGCTTACCAGTAACGCGACGGGTGTCACTAGTGGAACAAGAAGTGCTAACCCTTCCGGAGCACCCGAGTTCAACCTTCGATTTTAGAAGGGTTCGTGTTGCTCTATCTTTAGTATTCTGTATAGTGTGATGCAGATCATTGTTTGTCCTTTTCCTTTTGGTCATTGCGGATTCTGATGATAAATTTGGTTTCTTCAAACCGTTTTATTCCAGAAACGCGTCGTGTGCTAAAATTGACAACTACGTTTGTATTGCTCATTCTTTGTGGCATAATACGTTGTATGCATGTATACTTATTCACAATAAATACTTTTTAAATTAGATAAACACGGGTTCTGAACACTGTACTTATCCGACAATTAGAGTCACGTTTAATTACAGGTAGCATAAATAAAGAGGTACAATGCATTTGTAGTTTAAGCAAATGTATTTATTTTCGTACGGATTACATGTGGTCTTGTACATGTGGTAGTGTTTATTATTGATTACTGTCACGTGTTTGTATTTATTACAAATACGTTTTTCATTGGTAAATGATATTTTTATACCTGTATATAGGTATGAATACATGCATTGCATGATTTTTCCGTTAAGGCGGAAATGTGTTTTCATTGTATATCAAAACTTAGTTTTAAGTCATTCGACGCTCAGCCTTTAAGTAGTAAGCTTGTTAAAATTACTGTAAAAGTTTTTAGTAATGTCGGAACCCATTGAAGATATTTCAGATCACGAATCTACACATAGACAAGGTGAACCTCAGCCCCACAAATCTGATCTAGTAGATACTTTTCAATTGTTTAAGTCTTATTTAGACTTCAAGCTTATTGATTTGAAACAGGACTTAATTTCCGAGCAAGATAGTTTCACTCCGAAGGTTAAAGATGACGTTAATCAACAATTTAAGAAAGAGGGAAACCAAATTCAAATTTTGTTCAATGAAGACATTCTGAATGGTTTGCACAAAGCTTCAGAAACAAGTCATCAAGCCCATTGCCATTGATACAATTGCCGATCTTGTCAGGAAAGTCAAAACCAAAAATAAGTGGATTACAATTGCCGATACATCAACAGGGGTATGGGCTACTGTTAGAGAGTATGAAGCTAGTTCAATTGCCGACAATTCTGACGACGATAGGAAAATCAAGCAGGCTGATTCTAGGGAAGTCAAGGCTATTAAGGAGAAGTCTACATCCCGTCCTAGACCGTATCCCGTACCACATAAGCCAGAAACCGCACCAAATCCTATGTATGCGCATTCTTACAGTCGCCGCTCTGTACAACAGCCGTCCTTTCGCGGGAGCAATGCACGGCGGAGACCGTGCGAGTGGGACATCTGTTTCGCATGCAAGGAATATGGGCACTGGAATGTCAACTGCCCGAACACAAATACCTTCAACTTCGGGTTGGCGAAAAAGTGGACAGGATCAGGATATCAACGCCCCAACAGATACTAAAGATAAGTATTTTTTTTTATTCTGCTCTTCCTGAGTGGGGAAGTGATAGTAACACAGACTTTGATATTGTTATCGAACAAGTTCATTATTTTGAAAAATGTGGCATTGAAAATTACCATGGGGTTAAAGGTCGACTTGCTAAACATGCTGAGTACTGGGAAAAATAGGTGCTAGCGACTTTGTATTGAGTACAGTCAAAGAAGGTTATACTATTCCTTTTATTAAAAGTCCTTGTAGGATGTTTTAAAAAACAATAAGTCGGCTATCATAAATAGTGATTTTGCTGATAAATCAGTTTGTGAACTTATTGTCAGTGGTTGTGTGAAGGAGTTGCATTTTACACCTTTCGTAGTCAGTCCCCTTAGTGTCGCTACTAACAAAGCTGGTAAGCAAAAACTCATATTAGACTTGAGCCTTTTGAACAAGTCCGTTCGCAAAGACAAGTTCAAATATGAAGACTCGAAGATTGCAATTCAGTTATTTAGTAAAGGATGCTATACTTTCAAGTTTGATTTCAAAAATGGGTACCACCATTTTGATGTGTGCCCCCAACAGTAGACATACCTCGGGTTTTCATGGGGTCAGAAACATTTTTTGCTTTACTGTTCTCCCATTTGGAATCATCTCCGCGCCTTTTTTCTTTACAAAGTGTTTGAAAACTTTGGTTAAGCTTTGGAGACAAAATGGTATTAATATAGTTCTCTCTTTAGATGACGGACTTGGAATTGGCTCCAGTTTGAGAGATTGCTCACCAAACTCTGTCTTTGTAAGACAATCCTTTAATGAAGCTAGTTTTTTTTTATAAAATAGTCTATTTTTACACCAGTCCAACGCTTAGAATGGCTTGGCATTGTATGGAATTCTCTAGATTACTCTTTAAGTATTCCCGATAGGAGAATAGTTGATCTTGTTGATGCTTTGAAGTATCTTTTATCAAAATTACATTTTTATTACAGCACGCCTTTTAGCTCAAGTAACCTGTTATAGGTAATGTAACCAGGCTAATGACGAGGTACTGTTATATGACAATAGAATCAAGGTTATCGTGGAATAGTGGTTTAAAGCTCGCTGACGATTGTCAAATCAAAGGAGAGTTGTTATTTTGGTTAAACAGGGTTCAAGCGATAAATATTGGAGAGTTGGCTTAGCATAGTAGTTCATTTGGTATTATTTATTCAGATGCTAGCAGTGTTGCTGATGGGGCTCACACTAGTAATTGGATTGAAAACGAAAAAAGTAATAGCTCGACATGGGGAGAGACGAGAGCTATAGAATAAGCTATGTTGTCCTTTAAAGTTATTTTTAAGGGTAAAAGGTTTAAGTTGTTTACAGATAACCAGAATTGTATCAGAATGGTTGTATGAAGTTAAATTTGGAAGCTTTAGCTCGGTCCATATTCACGGTATGTTCCGAAAAATGTATTTCCATTGATATCCAGTGGATTCCCCCTTTCCGAAAATACCAAGGCGGATTACATTAGCAAAATTGTTGTTCATGAAGATTGGGGAGTCACATGTGAATTTTTTTAATTCATTGACAACATGTGGGGTCCTCATACGATTGATAGATTTGCTAACTCTGCGAACACTAAAGTCCGTAGGTTTATTTCCAGGTACTGCAACCCTTCCTCTGAATCTGTTGATGCATTTACACAACATTGGGGTTTTGATAACAACTGGCTCGTACCGCCGATTTACAGCGTCTTGTGAACTATTAAACATTTGTTCTTTTGTAAAGCAAGGGGGACTTTAATAGTCCCGGGGTGGACTTCAGCGCCATATTGGCCTTTTATTTTTGATAAACATTTGGTTTATAGAAATACGTTACTGAAGTGATAAAATTCAAAATACAAACGGCATTTACAAAAAGGGTACAAACGACCGTTCTATATTTGGCGCAGAACCTTTCTATTCGCCAGGTTTTGGCTGTCAGGTTCAACGCTTAACTGTTATTGAATATGGTTTCATAGTAACTTGATCAATGAAGAATAATTTGATCGGTCATCTTTGTTATTGAGATGCGACGTGACATTTATGTGAGACTACATGTATAGGTATAGTGCAACTTGGATAGGTGTCACAAATTAACATGATTAGATAAATGTATTATTAAATTTAGTTTATTTTCTTTTGAATAATATGTTCTATTATTACATATATTATATTTGACATATAGTTTTTAGATATGTGGACACAAGGTCTTAGTATACATGTATTTATCATGGTGTAGTTGACACGGTCGTTCGTGTTCATAATTGGCCTATCACTCCCGTTAGATTTTATCATTTTCTTATTGCATATACGTTTTTCAGCAGTGTTCGAATCTGAAAGATGGAAATCTATAATGAACCATCCTGTGCATACCAACTTGGAGCCTTTATTGTTGGAGTTGCCAGATTTTTATTTACAGTCTAAAGCTGTCAACACCAGAAGACCTTACGAGGGTGCTTTCAACAAATGGTGTAAATGGTGTGTACCTTACAGCATTTCTACCCTTCCCGCTTCAGATGTTAACGTTTCTTTATATTTAATGCACTTGTCAAAGTTAAAAAAAGTATACAAATACTATTAATGAAGCGTTTTACGCTATTAGTTGGATACATTATATCGCCGGCGTCGTTAATCCATGTAATTCTGGGTTGGTGTCTTTTTTAAAAGAAGGTGTTTTGAGGGTTGTTGGTCACTTTGTAAATAAAAAAGAACCTATTACACCAGAAATCTTAAGACAAATTGTTTTAGTCTATGGTAATGTTGATGCTCATCATAAAGATTTGAGAATCGCTTGTATGTGTTTGCTTTGCTTTTCAGGTTTTTTACGTTTTCTGAATTGGCAAATTTAAAACCAATAATATAATGTTTTATTCAGATCATGTTAAATTAGTTTTAGAACAGAGTAAAACTGATATTTACAGGGAGGGCAAAGACGTCATTATCTCTATAACTGATAATGCTACTTGTCCTGTTCATATGCTAAGGCGGTACCTCGCATTAGCCAATTGTAATCTTGGTGTTTATCATGGATATAAATAAACAATTCTCTCAGGTTGTAGATACTTTATTTGTGAGTCCAATCATCAACAGTAATAATAAATATACACTATTACTTTTTATCTATAAATCATGACCCTGCAAATACACAAGTTAAAATAGCATAAACAAATGGCACAAAGAAAGATAACTCTAATTTGAATATGTCAAAAGTGCTTGTGTAAATAAAAATATAGCAATTTGAACCAAACAATATAATAGTCTTGTATTTCATTAAACAATGAAATACTTACGTTGCAAAATAATAAAGTTTGTCAGTTACTGACTATATACATCTATATGTAAATCTTGACATTTACATGACATCTTCAAAATATTATTATATAAATAAGCAAAGCAAATAATAAAGTAAGTATAAGCATATTAAAAGCAATAAGCAAAAATACAATTAGTAAAATAATAAAAACAACACAATATCTTACCTCACATGAGGTGTAAAGGTCTTTATAATAAGTTGGCATATAATCAATGTGACTCTGGTAAACTCATGAATAGTAGAAAACCTGTATAACAAAATTAATATTATAGGTCATGTGTTTCATGACAAGATAAAGGTTTTATACATTCAATATAATACTGTATTAAAAGTGGCAGTTACTATTTTATTAAACTTAAACGTTAACATTGCAATAAGTTAAAAATAATACTTTTATGTTTTAATTATTTAATCAAACTGGTTTTACCTGTAAACTTTCCAATGCCTAATTTATCATGTATTTCATATTCATTTTATAACTTTCATTCAAAACTCTTGCATTCTCCAGATATTAAATAAATCATGACTGTTAAAAATTGTTAATATAGAAATGTAAAGAAACTGACCTTCAGATTTGAAAAATGACAATCCATATAATTATACAAGAAAATGAGACATGTCCAGCCACTAAACCAGAAAAGAAATATAGCAATCAAAATGAAAGAGAGTTTCCCGCCTAAAATTCACCTGACCAAACTGACCAATAAGAAATGAAAAGAGAAACTAGTATGGAGCATTCATTTAACAAAATCACTAAATGAATTAATATCTAAACTATGAATACTAATCAAAATATGTATATGTTCCTGAAATAAAAATATAAATATATTAAGAATTAAATACAAATGTATTTAATCATGATCAGCTAGCTACAAGTAGAAATAAATTAATAATAAAAATAATCATCATACTAAAAAAATAATTAATATGTACAAATTCACTCTACCACATACTCCCCCTGGCCGTAAAATGCCGTCCCGGCATATCCGCTCTCAGGACTGAGTATTGGAAGTGGACAGCATACTTAATATCGCTTGACCGGATTCTGCCTGTAAAGTTTGAAAAATGGGTGAATTAGTTGCAAGATTTAATATGCATGATACTTTCTTCTCCCAATCAGCAGTGGTGGATATGGCCGACTTACATATGCCGAACTCTCCAGATCTTAGCCAAGCTGGTTGTCTACGTTCTCTGGTTGAACGACGAACTGGATTTAGATTTTCAATTCCATCTGTATACTGAGACCTATCCATGTCAAGAGTGTTTTCTTGTACAGTCTCATCATCTGTTATCTGTTGTGAAGCGCCTTCTGCAGATTCATCTTCATCGTCTGTCGAAGGATGAGCGTCCTCATCATGTGCATTTGATCTCTCATCAGTCTGTTGGACTAGTGGTTCATCAGTGATGGTTGAATCACTGTACACTGGTTCCTCTTGACTAATGACAATGTACCCATGCTCTGACTCGTCCTCCGATGAAATTTCTCTTGTATGGTCGTCAGTGTGTGGATGTTCCAGTTCCTTAATTTTCTCTCTAGTGGTTCTTTTGACAGGTATCGGTGGTCTCTTAAGCAATTTTCTAGGAGCAGGTGTTGGTACATCCCAGATATATCCTATTGGTAATAACAAGTTACGATGGAGTGTCCTTGCCCGTCCTTCATTATTCTCCTTGCGCAGGTTGTAAACCGGGATATCAGTGTTGGGTTGGCTCACTACAATATAAGGATCCTGTTCCCATCTGTCTGCCAACTTATGTTTGCCATCAAACGATACAACTTTTAATAAAACTCGGTCTCCTGGTTTTATGGCTGGGCCTCTAATTCTGATGTCATATCCCTCTTTCTGCTTTTCCCTATCTTTCTGGGCTGCTTCTGTGGCTAGATGGTAAGCCTGCAAGAGACGATCTTTCAAGTCCGATATACATTTCGAGCTGGGTTGTTGTTCCTAGTGTAACATCTATTGGCAACCTGGGGTTTCGTCCGAACATCAATAGGTATGGTGTCTGTCCTGTTGACTCATGCCTTGTACAGTTGTATGAATGGATCATTGAACCTAAGTAGGCTTTCTAGTTCTGTTTTTGGTGTGATTCCAACAATCCAAGCATATTCAATATTGTTCTGTTGAACCTTTCGCACATGCCATTCCCCATAGGATGATAACTGGTGGTTCTTGATTTCTTCATACCGGTAAATTGACAGAGTTCTCTAATCACTTTGCTTTCAAAGTTGGTGCCTTGGTCGGAGTGAATCTTCTTAGGTATACCATAATGTACTATGAAGTGATTAAAGAAAGCTTCAGCTGTTGCTTTAGCAAGTTGATTCTTGGTTGGGATGGCTTGGGCATATCTAGTATAGTGATCCGTGATGACCAAAATATGCTGGTATCCTGCTTTAGATGTCTCTAACGTGAGAAAGTCCATGCAAACCAACTCTAATGGTGAAGAAGTTACTATGGGTACTAACGGTGCTCTCTGATTGGTTGGAGTTTTTCGTCGAAGACATCTTCCACATTGTTCAATCCAGGACTCTGTATCTTTATACATTCCTGGCCAGTAAAATCGGTCTCGTAGCAAAGATAGAGTTCTGTCTTTTCCTGGATGTCCCATATCATTATGTAGGGCTTGTAGCACTGCTGGTATATGTGCAGCCGGTAAGACTAGTTGTTTTCGTTCCTCGTCTTCGATGGTAGTAATTCTGTATAAAAAGTTGTTAATCAGTTTCATTCTGTTGTATTCTCTTATCATCGATTATGGCCTGTTTCCTTCTTGTGTGGTTTCTTGTTGGCTTGTAAGTACTCAATGGACTGTCTGATGTTCGAGTCTAGAGCTTGTACTCTAGTCCAGTCTACTAGATCACCAACATCTGTTGCTGCCAGATCTTCTTCAACTATTTCTGGTGAAACTGCAAGACTTTCAACATAAGACTTTGGTATCATGGAATCGCAAAGGCTTGGACGGACTCGCTGGTAATTGTACATCCTTCTGAGTCATGCACTGCTGGAAGGCGACTAAGTGCATCAGCATCTGCGTTATTTTTTCCAGGTCTGTATTTGATGTCAAAGTTGAAAGTGGATAGGGCGGCTAACCATCTATGACCTGTAGCATCGAGCTTAGCTGTAGTTAGTACATAGGTGACCGGGTTGTTGTCTGTTAGTACGGTAAATCTCTGGCCATAAAGGTAATCCTTAACTTTATCACAGATGGACCATTTCAGTGCTAGAAATTCTCTCTTGTGTGGTGGGTAGTTTTTTTCTGCTTTGCTCAATCCTCGACTGGCATAACTAATCACTCTTTTCATGCCTTCCTGTTCTTGGTAAAGTACTGCGCCTAATGCATCTCCAGAGGCGTCTGTGTGAAGCTCGTATGGTAATGAGTAATTAGCATAGCCAAGGATGGGTGATGCTACGAGTCTCTCTTTAAGTGTTTCAAATGCTTGGTTTTGTTCGTATTCCCAAGTCCGTCTTCTTTGTTTTAAATTTCCTTTTCTGGTGTTTCTTGTTGGGTGTTGGCATAAGATCAGTTAATGGTCTGCTTACAAGGCTGAAGTTCTGAATATATCCAACAAACCCTAGAAATCTGCGTACATCTTCTGGTGTTTGAGGTTTCGGCCAGTTTGTAACTGTATCTGTCTTGCTTGGATCAATCTCTATATCTTCTTCAGAGACGATATGTCCAATGAACTTTACTTTTCTCTTGAAGAACTCGCATTTCTTTGGTGATAGTTTTAGGTTGGCTGCCTTGATTCTATCAAAGACTAGTTGGAGGTTGTGTAATTGTTCTTCAAAGGTTTTTCCAAAGATAATTACGTCATCAATAAATACGCAGCAATTTTTTAGGTTGAGACCTGCTAAGACGTTCTCCATTAGTCGCTGGTACGTAACTGGTGAGTTTGTCAACCCAAATGGCATGCGATTGTATTCGTAAAGTCCTAACGGACCAACTGAGAAGGCAGTTCGTTCTTTGTGATCCTCAAAAATTTCGACTTGGTGGTAACCAGATTTCATGTTAATCACGGAGAAGAAGCGGTTTCCTGATAAACAGTCAAGTAATTCTGCAATGCGTGGAAGTGCATAGCTGTCTTTCTTCGAGTTCTTGTTCAGCATACGATAATCAACACACATTCTCAGACTGTTGTCTTTCTTCTTTACTAAAACCACGTTTGATGCCCATGGCGAATGTGAAGGCCTGATGATGTTCATATCAAGAAGTTGCTGTAAGTAGACTTTCACTTCATCATACATGGATGGTGGTATTCTACGGTATCGCTGTTTAAAGGTTTTGTCTTCCAGTAGCTCAATTCTATGTTGGACTATGTTGGTATATCCTACATCAGTGTCGCTTTTGGAGAAGTTATCGCTATAA
Source organism: Bathymodiolus brooksi (assembly GCA_963680875.1). Lineage (NCBI taxonomy): Eukaryota > Metazoa > Mollusca > Bivalvia > Mytilida > Modiolidae > Bathymodiolus > Bathymodiolus brooksi. The sequence continues at coordinate 64,189,046 of OY804583.1, forward strand.
TCTAGTATAAGATCTTTTCCTCTTTTCAGTTCCTCATCAGACAAGTCACTCTTGTTAATTTCTACTTTGTCTAGAAATGATGTCTCGACAGGTTGATTTTCTTGAGAAGGTTTAGGTTGAATCGTTACTGGTTGTAGTTCACATATAACTGCTTTAGGTGGTATAGTGATGGTTCTAGTTGTAACATTGGAGAGCTGTATAGTAATATGACCATTATTTTTAAAGTTGAATTGGTGTAATCTTGGTTCAACATCAAGATCTATAAGTGCAAATGCTAAATCGGATGCATGATGAATCGCTGATGTGTTACGATATTGAGTTTCCTTGTCACAGTAACCTTGTATTTCCATGACAGTATTTGGTGGAATTGTTATTTTGTTGAGTTCTCCATTTAGTATCTATATAGGGTCGACACATGCAATTTGATGATAACATAAGATTGTACGAATATTGACACGAACACGTTAAAATAAGGAAAAAGAGATGAAATAATAAAAAAATAAAGAAAGAAAGTTAGAAAAAGGGTGGTGGTGAGTCCGTGCCACGAGCACCTGTGATAAACAACAGGCAACAGAAGTACCTTTTCATCTAAAAAAAAAAGCATGAATAACAAATTCAACAACATGTTGGAGTGTATACAGGTCTAAATGTCTGTAGAAACTTGTTCAACAACTTGGTTCTGGTTCAATATATCTAAAAGAAATTGAAAAGTTTGAGATCTTGTTTCAGCTCCACTTTCTGACCTAGAAAATGTGTTACAATTGTTATAACAATATGTACCACAATATAATTTATCTTCTGAGCCAAATTCTTTACAGAAATTTAATTCATTCTTGAAATATTTAAGAACAAGTCCTGGTTTTCAATTGAAAATGAAATAAACCTTTTAACTTTCAGATGAAGTTTCACAAATTACACAATCAAAAAGTTCTTTTCTGAATGACTTTATTATAATGTTTATGACACAAGGTGTCTTGAAAACTGATGGCATTTGTTTGATGATGTACTTTAAAAATAATTGGAATGCTGGTCCATTTTTTTTACTTCATGGATATTTTAGAAGAAAAAAACCATATATATTGATTTTCAAACCTGTATGAATATATATATAAGACTTATCATATATTCTTATTTTTATTTATTCAAATATCCAACCAATAAACTCATAGAATCTGAAACTAACAGAAAATAAACATCCATTTTATTTAATAGAATCTGTAACTTTGCCCCTTTGGTATCTTCAGGCTCTTCTTGTTAAAAAAAAATACACATCCCATGTCCAGTCTGTATATATATATATATATCTACCTACAATGATTTAAAACTAACTAAAACTGGAGGTTGTCAATATCATTGGCACCGAAAAGTAGCATGTACACACATCAATAAGTATTTCAGGAAAACAGACTGAAAATAAAAAAAAAAGGGGGAGGGTGTAAATGCTTGACATGAACTAAATATGTAGTCTTATGCTATGCCATGTTAATCTATAGTGAATTTAACATAATCTTTCATCATTCTCTGCATGACAAGATCATACATTATAATGCAGACCTTTTTATTTCTAAAATGTATATATTAATTATGTCAATATTTTGACATGTCCATAAATGCCATGGGCATGGAACGAGTCAACGAAAATGAAAGATTTGTTGTTAAAAATGGAATAAAATGACTCTATGATTGGTCAAGTGGTTCTTTCATGTTTAAACAGAAACAGTCACATTTTCATCCTAATAGATCGATCAATCTATGAAAAAAACAGAAATATTTGGTTAGAATCTCGAAATATAGTGCTTCTTAGTTTACATCCAAATATGGAATTCGAATGACGTATGATGGGGAAATATGCAAGTCTCCCATACCCTAATACGTGATTCTAGCTATTTTTACCAAATTTATTAATAAACAGCCAATGGGATGCAATTGTTCCACTTATTTTAAGAATGGATTTTTAGCGCCATTTTTTTTGGTAACATTTCATCAGCAGCGGTATCCTCAGTTCCAACGTTGATTTCAAGCAAACGATATCATAAATACACGTATTCACGCGTCAGTCACGTTAAAATTTTATTTAAAAAATGGATTCAATAAAAATGAATATTTCTTTCAGTTTTATTTATGAAGATATTCAGTAAAAACACATGGAGTGTCGACGTAAACAATGTATGGCCGCTCACTTTTAAAACGTCATCTGTCTAAAAAATAGAGTTACGTCCCTTGATTTCGGGATTTGACTTTGCATTGTTGGAGGTACGGAATCTGTGCATGGCTTCCCGACTGTAATGTAAATACTGTAGATCAAAACCGCCGTCATATATTTCGAGGTGTGGGGGATATGAGGATTTAAAGCATGATAGTAGCATTTTGATGGGTATGAAATTCCCAAAGTCAGATAATTTATTTGCACACAGATTTTAGAAAAATGTTTTGCATGTAAAAAAAACCCAACAAAAACTAAAAATTAAATTTTCTTGAGTTATGTACCTTTGAACGAAATAAATATTATCACAAAGTTTAACTGATTTTAACTTGATTATTTACATGGTACGTGTCATGTCACTATACAGGTAGTTATATAACATGTAAGTTATAGGCAAACAACTGAGATTATTGTACTCAATAAAGGACATGTAAATAATATTGTAAATAACTTATATTTATTGTAATTGATCGTTTTATGTAATATTTGTTAAGATTTAACTATTGTCACTTTCAATAATGTAGCCAAGTTGGGTAAATAAAACACTAGGTGGTTTTAGTTTCCATGCTTTAATACTAAGCAAAAGGTGGCAACTACATCTATTTCCTACAAAATACAAAATGAAAAATACTTAGAATTTAAATGACAATCTGAATCTTCGGCTGAACAAAGCTATGTCATATAATGCACATTATAATTAAAAATAGTTTTCACATACTGTAACAGGTCAATACAAATACAACAAATACAAATATTTGTATTTTCAATTAAGGAGCCCTTTCGGGCAGAACAAATAACAAAGAATTTAATACAATGATTATGGATTTGATTACATTGATTGGAAGATGACAACATTTTATGAAACAAACAAATCAAAATTTAATCATACCATTGACATAGTAATAGTTGCATTCGAATGTATGCAATATAACAAGCACAGTGACCCATCAGTTGTAAAATAATAATGGTCGAACTTCAGAGAGGATTTATATAAAAATATATATGCATCATACACATAAGTTTACACCTGAATCCTTTTCATTAAATAGTATATACTTATTGACTGGGTATGAGGGAATAGCAAGTTTATTGTCCCCGAGACTCTGACTATTGACTGAGGCGAAGCCGAAGTGAATAGTCAGGGTCGAGGGGACAACAAACTTGATATTCCCGAATGCACAGTCTATAAGTATTTTATTATACCGAAAAACATTACTCATAGTTGAATGATCACCTCAAAATGATAAAGACCAATAAAATCACGCATCTTTTGCCAGTATTTTGCATTATAAATCTGAATATTGTCTCATGGACATTTTTATGCTATTTCCCCAGTCATTCATAATGATTCTTTTGAGAAAGTAGACTTCAACGTAAATTGTGAATACATGAAAATTTTGAAATTATGAACTTTAATTAAAAAAAAAAATTAATTTTAGAATTTTTTTTTAAATTTAGAAATTTTATGAAAGAGGGAGAGGCGTTAAGGTGCAAAATTTGCCCCACATTATACTAAAAAATAATGCTCGACATAGAATAAAAACAATTGACTAATTTAATTGATAGATAAAGAAATTTTCAAAAAATGTAACTTTCCGTGAAATTGGGTGCGTTATGACGTCATAATGACATCATAATAAGACGGATAATGCTAAAAAAGGACTACAAACGACATATTTAATGTACATTTTAGCTATTTTATATACCCCCACAGTCTTCCACCAACACCAAATTGAGCAGCTGTTTTGAGTATAGAGGGTTAATGATTATATCAAAATATTTTGTTGGTGGAGGATTGTGGAGGTTGTTAAATATTAATTTATTTATAACCACAGCCAGACCCTTAAAATCAATATTTTCACTCTTCTGATTGTATATATGAGACCATTATATACACAATCTGTACATTTCATGATTGATTTCAAGTAATGAAATTCATCAGTAAATAACTTATGTTTCTGTAAATAATTGTTTTTATTTTAAATACAGTTTGTGTATATTGAAACCAAGAGAAAAACTCAGTGCATGCAATCCGGCGTCAATGCCATAAAAAGAATTGGGGACTATAAGTGCCATATATGGCCCCATATTTAATGAATCATTATCTTAGAAAATACTTGATTAAAATTTGATGTATTATAGACGAGATCATACTTTTGATGTTAAAACTTGTATTTGACGTCATTGTGACGCCATGAGCGTTATTTGTTTTCTGTATTTCGTGGAATTTTGCCCGCGATATTTGGACGGTTTTCGAAGAAATTAAGCACCAGTCGTGCACCAGAAAAAATATTTTACCAGATTATTAAAATAAATAAAACACTAATACTGTTAAAGTATTTTTTTTTGGTTTCACGAGGTGTTAAATTTCTTGAAAAACGACGGAAAAATGTTCAAATGTTCCAAGCGCTTAGATGACGTTTTGATATTTGAGAAGCAATCTTTGCCGTAAAAAACGATGGTATGTCGGCACGTAACAGTCATATACAAATGTAAGATAAAAATAAAATAAACACCACTTCATCCAAAATAGTTTTTTTTCATAAGCCCCCAATGATTGATTATATATTTTCTTCCGGGATACTGAAATAGTTATTACTACAGGGATACGGAGGTAGCCGTTCAATGGTCTATCGATGCTACTTCTAAAATGAAGTAAAATAGTTTGATCCAAAAGGAGTAGATATGGGCACAATCCAACAGATAGCTCTCACAATATGACCCAAAGGTGTTTTATGTTATGCACTATCATTTGTCCATTGGAGGTTAGGTGCTTAACACCACTTTCAAAAATATTTCATTTACTACTTTTGTGGCGGAAATTGGAGTACCCAGAGAAATCCACAAACCTGTCGCAAGTCACTGACAAACTTTATCACATAATGTTTTATCGAGTACACCTCACCATGAATGGGGTTCAAACTCTTAACTTAAGTGGTGATAAGCAATGATTGCAAAGGTAGTTGTAAATTCAACTACCATACGACCACGACGGCTCAAGTTCAGTTAAGATGAAAGGTAATTGTTTTATTGATATTGATGGAATTTATGATTATCACTGTTTATAAAATTTCTTTTCATATCAATCAATGAAAAGAATTGGTTTGTTGAAAGTAGGTTTTTTGTTGGGGTTCATTGGATGGAATTTGTATCTCATGTGAAGTTCCGTCGATTGCAGACACAACGTTGGGCATATCGGAACAATACATTTTCTTTTGCCATCAGACTGGGATGGTTGGCCACTGAATTCACATAACATTTTCATAAATTATATAAAGTTTGCCCTTTTGCGCCCAAATTAAACTTTTAACTTCTATCAGTTCCATTCTCTTAAATCAACCTCCAATGGACAAATGATGGATCACAAGTTTGTGTATGTAGTGCATTGAAAATGCGTTCTGTCACGTGCATAAGTTATTGTTTGCATGATTGACAGACAATATTCATCATATTGTTTTCTAGCTTCTGAACTGTCGATCGAGAAAAAAAAAATATTCTAGACAGGCAGCAAATAGCCAGTCAATGGGGTTTGCAATTAATATTTCGCATGCACAATAGCGACCCCACACCACAAGGTGTGGAAAATAGAAATATTCTTCTGTGGTTTAAATGCGTATTAACTGCATTACATGTAAACTGTATGATTCTGTTTGATAAAGTCCTTTAACTAGAACAGGAACAAAATGTTCACTTGAGTGAAATAGTATTGTAATAAAAGATCGTGAACGTGATGTACAAGTATTAAAGAATGTCCAGGTATATTTTAAATGAGGTTGAAACAAGTCACCATTTGATATTAATTCGGTTGTATTTCATTTTGACGATTCTAATTACGGAAGACGATCACAACCATATTGTTTTTGATTGGATTAAAATTATAGCTGTATAATAATGTATCATATCCTATTATTATTAGAATCCTAACATGTCTGCGAATTTGACATAAATAAAATAACAAATAGCTTTCACTAGGAAAACGCCGACTTTAAGTGAAAGGGACACCAGACAGCTATGAGGAACGAATTTAATACATCCCTTAGCACGGGATGTAAAGGACACACTCCTTACACGTAAAAGACAACTTTCAGCAGATTCTGATAGCAACAGTTTATTAGGAGTGTTGTTGTTGGTTTGTCACAAAGCAAAATAATATCTACCATCTCCTCTTTTTCTAGTGACAATCAAAACAATCATACATAGACTAATGGCAGCGACACACATTTTAACTACACGATTAATCATATGGTTGTAAACTTGTTCTCGTCATAAATATATATGAAATACTTGATTGTAAAACAATTATCTATCGACAACCACTTTCTATGGGATATCTGATTCCAAGGCTTGTTATCAGTTTATCAAGAAAACAAAAATAATTCTCACAGGGTCCTTGCTAAAATCGTTACACATTAAACATTTTGCTTCACACCATTTCCCAAAATATTTCCATATTATAAAAAAAGCGGTTTTTAAATATTGGACATTTTTTTTTTATATAGATTTGTGATGGTTGTCTGTAAAAATGTACTGGAATATATCATCGCATTGGTTGTCGTTAAGAATAAAGTACGGTTAAAAAAGTGTTTAAAAAAAATTTCAAATATGACAAAGTTCTATTGTTCAAATAAATCTATCTATTACTTCTTTAAGATTAATACCAAAATTTCGACCAGTTTTCGACGATCAGTGTTAATAAGTTTCTGAATTGATGCCCCAGGGACGGATCCAGGGCCCCCCCCCCCCCCCATAAAATTGGAAAAAATAGAATTTTTGGCGTAAAATCGTGATTTTTCACACGAAATACCCCAAAAATGTTCGCGCCTCCCTCCGCTCGGCGCAATTTTTTTAAGTCCGCCCCTCTAGCTTGAAATCCTGGATCCGCCCCTGATATTAACCTCAATATGTACTTTATCAATGTCATAGCAGACGATGAATCCAAAATTGGTCTGCATGAGATTTAAGGTGACGAAAAAATGAATTACGAAAAACTACAATTTGAATGTGAAATAATAAATGTGGTACGTAGTTCTTATATTTAAAGATGACATTTTTAGATCAGATTTCATGAGATCATTCATGCAATTTCAGTATCATAATATAACCTCTGACAAATTAAGCGATCAAAATAATGAGAAATTTTATCAAGTGAAACAAACCGTCGAAAACAGGAGACCGTCGAAAATGGGTGACGTTGTGACATTACTGTTCGTTCACTTTAATTTCATAATACAGTTTCGGAACATGTTTTTATTCCTGAAATCATCCACATTGCATATTATGTCAAATTTATGCTGTGTTTATTGAGTTTTATTATGCTTTGTTTTTGTTTTTTAATGATATGCTGTGCATTATAATACAATGATACGTATGTTCTGTATAATAAAAAAAATGACGTTCACTGCTTTTCGTTACCTGAATTTGTCGATCCGCTGTGAGGAATTAGATACACATATTAAGTAACTGTATTTATTTCTGAAAAGCACATATTGTGAATACATTTTGGAGGAAATTTTATCGACATCTGAGGTGGGGCCGATTTTGGCCTTTATAGGTCCCAGTCCTTTAATGAAAACTGGAATTTTTGAAATTTTTTGAAAATTTTGAAATCTTATGAAAATTTTGAAATATTTATTAAACATTTATCCAATCCGGACACGGCATTAAAATTCCGCGAAACAGTGTGACGTTACAGGTCAAATAGTAAGAAACTATGGACCGGTCAATAGTCTCAGTGTTAAAAATGTGAAACAATAGCATTTTTATTGCTTTAAAAAAGCTTTAAGAAAGTATATACTGAGGTATAATAATTATTATTATGTATATGTATCATTTATTTATTAATTTATTATTATTAGTATTATTATTTTCTTAGATTTGTATGCTATGCATATAATTTAATATGCAAATACTCATAGGTATATGCATAATATATATTATACCACTATATTGGATGTACTAATACAATGTGAACTTGGAAGAGAGCCCGGAGGACAAACCTCACTCCCAGATAACAATTTAGTTCTAGTTTCTGTTAATGACATCAACAGTTTTATGACTATATTAATAATAATTATATTTTCATTTGAAAGTAACCAAACAAATTTAGATTTGTTAACCAATGATGCAAAATTTGTTCAAATATCTGAGATTTGCTGCATAGCTTCATATGATATTTACTCACACGTAAATTTGACCGACTTCGTACATATATGTTCATTTACTGTATCTTGTGAAATGGCATCTTGCATAAATTAAAATATAACAAGGTATGACAATACAGCTAATGCAAAACAAACGATATACATAACCTTCATCAAATAAATGTATGCATTACTTTTGTGAACTAGGCGCGCCATACTTAAAATTCGGATTCATAAGGTATCATTCTTATTATATGTGCAAAATATAGCAATACAAATCGTAAAGCTCTGAACAGGGATGTTTATTAATACAGCGGAAGATAACAGATGTTTATATATGTGTAAAATGATCTAATAAAACAATCAAAAAAGGGTATAAAAGGCCACAAAGTGGGAACTAAATATAAAAACTAAATCTACGCTATCGCTACACATAGTAGAAAATAATAAAGTGGTTCCATGTATGTATGTGTTTCATCCTAATTTTCACACACGTGGACTGATCAACCGATAAAATCATACACATAATGTAGATACATTTGTGATTCATAGCCGCATATATTTGCTTGTACTTATCGTAACTTCGAGTCATGTTTACAAGCGTGTATTTCCTCTGATATGCAAACTATAATTAATAAAAAGTGATTATACAAATTCTAGATCGTCAAAGGAACTTTAGTACATAAATATTTACCTCTAAAAGTTATTAAAAAGGACCTAGGTACAAGCTACATGTGTTGTTTACAATGTTCTTTGTTCTCATCAACACGTTTCTCAATTGTTCCGGTAAGACTAAACTGATAACAAATCCGGAAGAATGATGATAATATGCGAATGTAAACTAGCTTGCTCACAATAATATATCACAAATTCTAACATTACCTCCTTCTTTAGCTTTGTTGACAAACGAGCGAGTTATCCATTCGGTGTAATCTCATTAGCACATGCGCCGGTGAACGTGACTGACTTTTCCATTGACAGCATAAATTGTGTGCGACATTTGCCGCAAATATAAATTACGTCTTCCAATCAAAGTATACTACCGTATTTGTACTCTTAGTCATATCAGAATCGAAATAAATTATGGAAGCCAGAATGTGCTTTGAGTTTAAACATGGATTGGCGGTATTAGTAAATTTTATCCCTCGCTTCTGGCTCGTGATAAAATACTAATATCGCCAATCCATGTTAAAACGCCTAACACATTCTGGCTTCCATGATTTATTTCTTAAGTAAGATACCGTCGTGGCCGTGATCGCATGGCAGTTGAATTTACAACTACCTATGCAATCAGTGCTCATCACCACTGATGTTGTGAGTTCAAATCTCGATCAGGGCGAGGTGTACAACATCATGTTATAACGTTTGTCAGTGACTTGCAACAGGTCGGTGGTTTTCTCCGGGTCCTACGGTTTCCTCCTCCAATAAAACTGACCGCCACGATATAACTGAAATATTGTTGAAAGTGACGTTAAACATCATAAAACGACACCCATTTACATTGTGATCGTTTTATGAGCCTGCAAGGAAGTCAGTAGAAAATGACGACAAAAATTTATCTTTCAGTAAAATATTGAGTTAATGAGCGTTGCCTAACGCCAAATGAGTAGGTTTGCAACTATCATGGCGAGGACAAGTTACATTCGTTGAGATGATGATGATGTCTGTTTTTTGTACTAGACAACACGCTTGCACTGATTATTATATTCCTAGCTCACTGAAATAATAGTCATTATCACGATTCCAACGTAATCAGGCTTTGCTGTTACTGCATAGTGTTGTATGCTGAGCGAGAGAAGGGGCAACCATCCATTTGATAGTCTTTGGTTTGAACGACATGGGCTCGAACACACGATCTACTGCAATCGAGGCCAGCACGCTAACCACATACATCATCGATGCGGTTTGTTAATATAGTGATAATTAATCAAGTATTTTACATTTAGTTGTAGACTGCAAGCTGGGTGTCTTGCCTTGGTCATAATATTTTTTGGATACCTTCCACTGTTTGTCTGGATAAATATGAGCTTCAATGAAGATGACAATATTATAGTTCATAACATTGAAGAAAAAGGCACGTGGAAAGAAGCCGTAATAAGTGCTACACCCAAACCACGGCCATTTGTGAAAATAAAGGGAGATACATTTCGAAGTATTGACAGTCAGTTTACACATTATGATTTGCCGGAGATTAAGTATCCATTTAAATGTGAAGATACTTCGACAAGCAAACCTCCAAAAGACCATCGACCAGAGGATATATTATGCATGGTTTGTATTCGAATTTTTTCACTTCCATTTCGAGGGTAGAAGCTATGAAGATATGATAATGTCCTCTTTGTACTAGATCAATACACTCAGTTGGCTTTTTATAGTGCTAGCTCACTGAAACAACAGTAGCCATGTCACTCCACTCGGACATTTTTATTCGATTAATTTCACATATGTACATATAGTGAGTGAGTGAGTGAGTGATTGTTGCTTAGCGCCAACTCAGCAATTTTCCAGCTATATCATGACGGGAACAAGTTAATTTTCAGTGAGATGATGATGAGGAGCGCTTTGTTTAGACCAACACGGTGATTTGGATTTGCATAATGCTAGTTCACTGAAACAATAGTACACATGTAGACATGTTTCTCCACTTGGACATATTATCCAACCGCATCGGTGGCGTAGTGGTTAGCGTGCTCGCCTCGAGTGCGGTAGGTCGTGAGTTGATGCCCGGTCGGGTGATACCAAAGACTATAAAATTGGTAGGTGTTGCTTCTCCGCTAAGCACGCAGTATTAAGTAGAAAGAGCAAAGACTGGTTGGCTCGGAATCAGTAGAACGTGTCCAAGTTGAGCGACATGTCTATCCACGGACTGTTGTTTCAGTGAGCTAGCACTATGAAAATCCAACTCCGCGTGTTTATCTAGAAGAAAGCGGACCTCATCATCCCATTGAAAATTAACTTTTTTCTCGCCATGATATAGCTGAAAAATTGATGAATTGGCGCTAAGCAACAATCAATCACTCACTCACTGGACATATTATCCTGATTATGCTCCAAGTCTTTGCTCTTAGTACTTAATGGTGCGTGCTTAAAGCAGAGGCTGTGATATACACCAATGTCATAAGCGTATTCCAGTCAGACAGTTAGAAGAGTTTGAATATAGCAAAGAGGTAACCAGAATCCGTAAATCGAAGAAGGTTCGATTAAATTCATATATGTACATATACTATTATATTCACGTTATGCACAAAAACATTAAAAAAATCGCGTGTTTGTTTTTAAGAAGAGCTTGAATATATCAAAGGACCAATCAGAATTCGTACAAAAGGATAAACAACGATCTACAAAACATACACATAAAACTAAAGATCGAGTAACACGAACCCCACTAAAAACAGGGGGTGAACTCAGGTGCTCCGGAAGAGGTAGCAGTTCCTGCTCCACTAGTGGCACATGTCGTGTTACTCTAGTTACACTTTGACACATTTTGTTATTTTACTACAGAAACGACCAAGATTTTTGACTAATTATAAAAATCCATGTTGGATACAAAATGGTATTGGGATCCAATGTCTGCCATACTTCCATATATTTGGGATCTGTAAATCAGGGACTACAGATAGGTTCCGTAGAATGATGATGCATCCCCAAATTATAGGAAATAAAGGGACACTAAAGAAAGAGACTTGGTTCTGGTCATGGAGAAGATATGGTGAATGTGAGTAGTACAAAATTTGATTGATTGATTGGGGTCTAGCGCCAGACAATTTGAGAATAATCATTCAAGTATCAAATCTAATCTAATCAAACATATATATTTGTTGTATCTATTTTTTTCAATTATTTTCTTTTAATGGCATCCTGTTTGGGGTCATGTCAGCGTTCAATTTTTTAACCAACTAAATATCGAAGGGTGGGGTATGGTATTTAAGCCACTTTCATCAATATTTCAGTTATATCGTGGCGGTCAGTTTTATTGGTGGAGGAAATCGGAGTACCCGGAGAGATACACCGACTTGTCGTAAATAAGACATCACATAAAGTAGTATCGAGTACACCTGGCCAAGTGGGTAAGAACAGGTAAGTCATATATACAGTCTGGACAAAGTCTTGGCAGTGATAGAGGAAAGGAAAAATATACGTAAAAAGTAAAAGATCGATTGTCATTTGAGATATGGATATTTTGTAACGAACGATTGGAAAGCTAAGTAATTTGAGAGCATGAAAACCAAAGGACCTCCAGAGAATTACCAAGGTCGGTTAAGGTCACACATGCCTGAGGGAGGAGTACCTCAGCTTTAATAATAATTCAATAATTTTGCAACTGTAAATATCGACAATAAATATGTCTAATATACCATGTCAGTACTGAAGCACTGACTACTAGGCGGATGATACCCTCGGGCACTAATTGTCCACCAGCATGGTTAATTGAGCATAAACTCGTCATGAATATACATTGTAGCTGCAATATTACTCCCTTGACATCAAACAGCACAACATTTGGTCAATGCACAATTGTCAAGTACAAATAAGGGGGCGTCGTGGCCGTGATCGTATGGTAGTTGGACTTACAACTACCTATGCAATCAGTGCCTATTACCACTGATGTTGTGAGTTCGAAGCTCGATCAAGTCGAGGTGTACAACATTATGTGATAAATTTTGTCAGTGACTTGCAACTGGTCGACGGTTTTCTCCGGGTACTCCGGTTTCCTCCACCAATAAAAATGACCGCCGCGATATAACTGAAATATTGTTGAAAGTGGCGTTAAACACCATCAAGCAAACAAACAAACAAACAAACAAGTACAAATGTACGTGATTTCCAGGAAGTTTCATAGACATTAAGGTGGGGTAAATTACAATTTATTCCTATACCAACTTTTGTCTCCAGTAATGATTTCAGTGAATGAAAATTATACAAAATAAATTTCACATTGATTTTATCATTGACGTAGCAAGTCATTAGATGCATTAACATTATTGTTCATTTTGCAACCGATATCTAGTTTTATCAATAGGTTATGGCTTTTTCTTCTTCTGCATCACGAGGTAGAAAAAATGTCATTCTGCAATTAGTGAATAGTATCTTATTGTACCAAAGACAACCAGGAAATTTCTAACAATATGGCTATCCAAAAGACACAAAGAGAACATTCTTAGAGTAATATGAGGTGGGGGAAATCAACAACAAACCCATGCAATATTGTTTTTGAATTTAAAGTAATGTGAAGAAAAATAAGTCAACAATAAAGTCATGCAATATTTGTTTATCAAAATTCTTAGGGGATGATGAAATCGACTTACGTCAGCAAATTATCGTCAGGTAAACTAATATTCGTATACTAGTATATCGGGCATCTGGGTATACACCCACCCAATTAGTCAGCCCACATCAAACTATATTAAACTGTCAGTGTTTATTACTATTTACCTGATGGGTCCCTGAGTGGTTTTTGTTTTATTTCAACGAATAACATCAGAACTACAAAGATGCATGTCCCGATGTTTGGTTTATTAACAGAAGTAATGAGTACTGCTTAACTGTAGGTTAGGGTCTCTCTCTCACCCATTTAATGGTATGGGTTATACTCATTAATGAAGACCATACTGTGACTATGAAGTAATGAGTACTACTTAACTGTAGGTTAGGGTCTCTCTCTCACCATTTAATGGTATGGGTTATACTCATTAATGAAGACCATACTGTGACTATGAAGTAATGAGTACTACTTAACTGTAGGTTAGGGTCTCTCTCACCATTTAATGGTATGGGTTATACTCATTAATGAAGACCATACTGTGACTATGAAGTAATGAGTACTACTTAACTGTAGGTTAGGGTCTCTCTCTCACCCATTTAATGGTATGGGTTATACTCATTAATGAAGACCATACTGTGACTATGAAGTAATGAGTACTACTTAACTGTAGGTTAGGGTCTCTCTCTCACCCATTTAATGGTATGGGTTATACTCATTAATGAAGACCATACTGTGACTATGAAGTAATGAGTACTACTTAACTGTAGGTTAGGGTCTCTCTCTCACCCATTTAATGGTATGGGTTATACTCATTAATGAAGACCATACTGTGACTATGAAGTAATGAGTACTACTTAACTGTAGGCTAGGGTCTCTCTCTCACCCATTTAATGGTATGGGTTATACTCATTAATGAAGACCATACTGTGACTATGAAGTAATGAGTACTACTTAACTGTAGGCTAGGGTCTCTCTCTCACCCATTTAATGGTATGGGTTATACTCATTAATGAAGACCATACTGTGACTATGAAGTAATGAGTACTACTTAACTGTAGGTTAGGGTCTCTCTCTCACCATTTAATGGTATGGGTTATACTCATTAATGAAGACCATACTGTGACTATGAAGTAATGAGTACTACTTAACTGTAGGCTAGGGTCTCTCTCTCACCCATTTAATGGTATGGGTTATACTCATTAATGAAGACCATACTGTGACTATGAAGTAATGAGTACTACTTAACTGTAGGCTAGGGTCTCTCTCTCACCATTTAATGGTATGGGTTATACTCATTAATGAAGACCATACTGTGACTATGAAGTAATGAGTACTACTTAACTGTAGGTTAGGGTCTCTCTCTCACCCATTTAATGGTATGGGTTATACTCATTAATGAAGACCATACTGTGACTATGAAGTAATGAGTACTACTTAACTGTAGGTTAGGGTCTCTCTCTCACCCATTTAATGGTATGGGTTATACTCATTAATGAAGACCATACTGTGACTATGAAGTAATGAGTACTACTTAACTGTAGGTTAGGGTCTCTCTCTCACCCATTTAATGGTATGGGTTATACTCATTAATGAAGACCATACTGTGACTATGAAGTAATGAGTACTACTTAACTGTAGGTTAGGGTCTCTCTCTCACCCATTTAATGGTATGGGTTATACTCATTAATGAAGACCATACTGTGACTATGAAGTAATGAGTACTACTTAACTGTAGGTTAGGGTCTCTCTCTCACCCATTTAATGGTATGGGTTATACTCATTAATGAAGACCATACTGTGACTATGAAGTAATGAGTACTACTTAACTGTAGGCTAGGGTCTCTCTCTCACCCATTTAATGGTATGGGTTATACTCATTAATGAAGACCATACTGTGACTATGAAGTAATGAGTACTACTTAACTGTAGGCTAGGGTCTCTCTCTCACCCATTTAATGGTATGGGTTATACTCATTAATGAAGACCATACTGTGACTATGAAGTAATGAGTACTACTTAACTGTAGGTTAGGGTCTCTCTCTCACCCATTTAATGGTATGGGTTATACTCATTAATGAAGACCATACTGTGACTATGAAGTAATGAGTACTACTTAACTGTAGGTTAGGGTCTCTCTCTCACCCATTTAATGGTATGGGTTATACTCATTAATGAAGACCATACTGTGACTATGAAGTAATGAGTACTACTTAACTGTAGGCTAGGGTCTCTCTCTCACCCATTTAATGGTATGGGTTATACTCATTAATGAAGACCATACTGTGACTATGAAGTAATGAGTACTACTTAACTGTAGGCTAGGGTCTCTCTCTCACCCATTTAATGGTATGGGTTATACTCATTAATGAAGACCATACTGTGACTATGAAGTAATGAGTACTACTTAACTGTAGGTTAGGGTCTCTCTCTCACCCATTTAATGGTATGGGTTATACTCATTAATGAAGACCATACTGTGACTATGAAGTAATGAGTACTACTTAACTGTAGGTTAGGGTCTCTCTCTCACCCATTTAATGGTATAGGTTATACTCATTAATGAAGACCATACTGTGACTATGAAGTAATGAGTACTACTTAACTGTAGGCTAGGGTCTCTCTCTCACCCATTTAATGGTATGGGTTATACTCATTAATGAAGACCATACTGTGACTATGAAGTAATGAGTACTACTTAACTGTAGGCTAGGGTCTCTCTCTCACCCATTTAATGGTATGGGTTATACTCATTAATGAAGACCATACTGTGACTATGAAGTAATGAGTACTACTTAACTGTAGGTTAGGGTCTCTCTCTCACCATTTAATGGTATGGGTTATACTCATTAATGAAGACCATACTGTGACTATGAAGTAATGAGTACTACTTAACTGTAGGTTAGGGTCTCTCTCACCATTTAATGGTATGGGTTATACTCATTAATGAAGACCATACTGTGACTATGAAGTAATGAGTACTACTTAACTGTAGGTTAGGGTCTCTCTCTCACCCATTTAATGGTATGGGTTATACTCATTAATGAAGACCATACTGTGACTATGAAGTAATGAGTACTACTTAACTGTAGGTTAGGGTCTCTCTCTCACCATTTAATGGTATGGGTTATACTCATTAATGAAGACCATACTGTGACTATGAAGTAATGAGTACTACTTAACTGTAGGCTAGGGTCTCTCTCTCACCCATTTAATGGTATGGGTTATACTCATTAATGAAGACCATACTGTGACTATGAAGTAATGAGTACTACTTAACTGTAGGTTAGGGTCTCTCTCTCACCCATTTAATGGTATGGGTTATACTCATTAATGAAGACCATACTGTGACTATGAAGTAATGAGTACTACTTAACTGTAGGTTAGGGTCTCTCTCTCACCATTTAATGGTATGGGTTATACTCATTAATGAAGACCATACTGTGACTATGAAGTAATGAGTACTACTTAACTGTAGGCTAGGGTCTCTCTCACCCATTTAATGGTATGGGTTATACTCATTAATGAAGACCATACTGTGACTATGAAGTAATGAGTACTACTTAACTGTAGGTTAGGGTCTCTCTCTCACCCATTTAATGGTATGGGTTATACTCATTAATGAAGACCATACTGTGACTATGAAGTAATGAGTACTACTTAACTGTAGGTTAGGGTCTCTCTCTCACCATTTAATGGTATGGGTTATACTCATTAATGAAGACCATACTGTGACTATGAAGTAATGAGTACTACTTAACTGTAGGTTAGGGTCTCTCTCTCACCATTTAATGGTATGGGTTATACTCATTAATGAAGACCATACTGTGACTATGAAGTAATGAGTACTACTTAACTGTAGGTTAGGGTCTCTCTCACCATTTAATGGTATGGGTTATACTCATTAATGAAGACCATACTGTGACTATGAAGTAATGAGTACTACTTAACTGTAGGTTAGGGTCTCTCTCACCATTTAATGGTATGGGTTATACTCATTAATGAAGACCATACTGTGACTATGAAGTAATGAGTACTACTTAACTGTAGGTTAGGTTCTCTCTCACCATTTAATGGTATGGGTTATACTCATTAATGAAGACCATACTGTGACTATGAAGTAATGAGTACTACTTAACTGTAGGTTAGGGTCTCTCTCTCACCATTTAATGGTATGGGTTATACTCATTAATGAAGACCATACTGTGACTATGAAGTAATGAGTACTACTTAACTGTAGGTTAGGGTCTCTCTCTCACCATTTAATGGTATGGGTTATACTCATTAATGAAGACCATACTGTGACTATGAAGTAATGAGTACTACTTAACTGTAGGCTAGGGTCTCTCTCTCACCCATTTAATGGTATGGGTTATACTCATTAATGAAGACCATACTGTGACTATGAAGTAATGAGTACTACTTAACTGTAGGTTAGGGTCTCTCTCTCACCCATTTAATGGTATGGGTTATACTCATTAATGAAGACCATACTGTGACTATGAAGTAATGAGTACTACTTAACTGTAGGCTAGGGTCTCTCTCTCACCCATTTAATGGTATGGGTTATACTCATTAATGAAGACCATACTGTGACTATGAAGTAATGAGTACTACTTAACTGTAGGCTAGGGTCTCTCTCTCACCATTTAATGGTATGGGTTATACTCATTAATGAAGACCATACTGTGACTATGAGGTGTAGAACAGGAATACAAAAGGTGTTATTCCTTTGATTTAATTTGTGTCTTGGTTTAAAGTTGAGTAGTCTCTTTGATAACCTTTCTTACTAACAAATGCTTTGTCCCTTCCCCACTCTCCATATTTCTTCAGATGCAGTCAGGATTGTTGTACCTGTTGTCCCAACCTCCTGTTATTGCAGTATACTATTTATATATTGCTGAACTCGTTCCGATGAATATGCATGAAGCATATTAATAAATACGAGGCTCAGGAATTACGATATAGTCTCCCCTTTGTGGTTACAATTCCCCCTACAGCCCCCCCTCATGAAAGGAACAGGGGTCCTGCTAGTTGTGCGGTCTATATTTAACACATATCTCGCCATGGCGTAAATGAGTGCCTCATGTATGTACACGCTCCTTTCAGGTGAAAAACGACTCACAGAAGTTCCTAATACAATGTAGGTAATATTATCATATCCTACCCATTAGGTTCTCTTTTTTCTGTTTCATGATAAACTACACACATATGTCAATAGAGACCGTCATAGCCGTGATCGTATGCCATTTGGATTTACAACTACATATGCAATCAGTTTATATCACCACTGATGCTGTGAGTTCGAATCTCGATTAGGGCGAGGTGTACAACATTATGTGATAAAGTTTGCCAGTGATTTGCGACAGGACGGTGGTTATATACGGATACTCTGGTTTCCTCTATGAAGTAAACTGACCGCCACGATATAACACCACCAAACAAACAAACAAACTGAACTATTGTTGAAAGTGGCGTTAAACACCATCAAACAAACAAAAAAACACATATAGGTCAATACTTATCACCTACATGATGCATTGTTCGGTAATTTGTTCTCGTCATCAATATAGTTGAAACACTACTCTGGTGACGTCAAATAAAACAATTCAATAGACCATTAACAGTACGTGATTTTCAGGTAGTTTATTATGAATTAAAGTGAATTAGTGACCACAAAATTATTAAACACCAACCGTTATCTCCAGTAATATTTTCAGTGAATGAAAATTATACAAAATAAATTTCACATTGATTTTATCATTGACGTAGCAAGTCAATAGATGAATTAACATTATTGTTCATTTTGCAACCGATATCTAGTTTTATCAATAGGTTATGGTTTTTTCTTCTTCTGCATCACGAGGTAGAAAAAATGTCATTCTGGAATTAGTGAATAGTATCTTATTGTACCAAAGACAACCCAGGAAATCTCTAACAATATGGCTATCAAAAAGACACAAAGAGAACATTCTTAAAGTAATATGAGGTGGGGGAAATCAACAACAAACCCATGCAATAATTGTTTTTGAATTTAAAGTAAGGTGAAGAAAAATAAGTCAACTATAAAGTCATGCAATATTTGTTCATCAAAATTCTTAGGGGATGATGCAATCGACTTACATCAGCAAATTATCGTCAGGTAAACAAATATTCGTATACTAGTATATCGGGCATCTGGGTATACACCCACCCAATTAGTCAGCCCACATCAAACTATATTAAACTGTCAGTGTTTATTACTATTTACCTGATGGGTCCCTGAGTGTGTTTTTTTATTTCAACGAATAACATCAGAACTACAAAGATGCATGTCCCGATGTTTGGTTTATTAACAGAAGTAATGAGTACAGCTTAACTGTAGGTTAGGGTCTCTCTCTCACCGATTTTATGGTATGGGCTATGCTCATTAATGAAGACCATACTGTGACAATGAAGTGTAGAACAGCAATACAAAAGGTGTTATTCCTTTGATTTAATTTGTGTCTGGGTTTAAAGTTGTGTAGTCTCTTTGATAACCTTTCTTACTAACAAATACTTTGTCCCTTCCCAACTCTCCCTATTTCTTCAGATGGCAGTCAGGATTGTTGTACCTGTTATCCCAACCCCCTGTTATTGCAGTATGTTATTAATAGATTGCTGAACTCGTTCTGACGAATATGCATGAAGCATATTAATAAATACGAGGCTCAGGAATTACAATATAGTCTCCCCTTTGTGGTTACAATTCCTCCTACAGCCCCCCCCCCCCCCCCCCCCCCTCATGAAAGAAACAGGGATCCTGCTAGTTGTGCGGTCTATATTTAACACATAACTCGCCATGGCGTAAATGAGGGACTCATGTATGTACAATAGCACGCTCCTTTCAGGTGAAAAACAACTCACAGCAGTTCCTAATACAATGTAGGTAATTTTATCATATTCTACCCATTAGGTTCTCTTTTTTCTGTTGCATTATAGACTACACACATAGGTCAATAGGGACCGTCGTGGCCGTGATCGTATGGCATTTGGATTTACAATTACGTATGCAATCAGTTTCTATCACCATTGATACTGTGAGTTCGAATCTCGATTAGGGCCAGGTGTACAACCTTATGTGATAAAGTTTTCCAGTGACTCGCGACAGGTCGGTGGTTTTTTACGGGTACTCCGGTTTCCTCCATCAAGTAAACTGACCGCCACAATATAACTGAACTATTGTTGAAAGTGGCGTTAAACACCATCAAACAAACAAACAAACACAGGTCAACACTGATCACCTACATGATGCATTGTTCGGCAATTTGTTCTCGTCATCAATATAGTTGAAACACTACTCTGATGACGTCATATAAAAACAATTCAATAGACCATTAACAGTACGTGATTTTCAGGTAGTTTATTATGAATTAAAGTGAATTAGTGACCACAAAATTATTAAACACCAACCGTTATCTCCAGTAATATTTTCAGTGAATGAAATTAAAACAAAATAAATTCGACATTTACAATACTATCATTGACTCAACATGTCAATAGATTAGTTAATATTATTGTTCATCTATCTGTTTTGATCTAGTCTATGGACAGGTAACATTGTTATGTTCGACATCATGAGGTAAACAGGATGTTGTTCTGCGATTGGTGAATAGTACATTTTATAAAAATGTTTTGGAAAAACAAGTAGTGACCTTTGTCATCCTTGAAATGATGATCATCCGCGTAAGAAATGTTCGTATACATGATGTGATGCTGTAGATAGTGGATTCAAGCACCGTTCTTATAAGGGGACGTCGTGGCCGTGATCGCATGGTAGTTGGATGTTCAACTACCTATGCAATCGGTGGCTATCACCACTGATGATGTGGGTTTGACTCCCGCTCAGGGCGAGGAGTACAACATTATGTGATAAAGTTTGTCAGTGGCTTGCTGCAGACCTGTGGTTTGCTCCGGGTACTCCGGTTTTCTCCACGATATAACTGAAATATTGTTGAAAGTGGCGTTAAACACCATAAAATAAACTAAAGCAATCAATCATCGTTCTGGTCAAAACATAGACTTTAAATTGGTATTTGCTGTTTATCCGCTGAATACGCAGCTTGAAGGATCAAGTACAAAGATTGATTGGCTCGTAATCAGCATGGTATGACCGATTGGAGCGATATGTCCGCCCGTGCTAGTACTATACAATCCAACTAAGCGTGTTGGTCTAATACAACGCGGACTTCATCATCAGAGCATCGAAATATAACTTGTTCTCGATACGATATAATTAGCAATTGCTCACTATTCGTTAGACAACCATCAGTCACTCAAATTGTAAAATATTCTTGGTTCTGGCGTGGCCGTGATCGTATGGTAGTTGGATTTACAATTATCTATGCAATCGGTGCCTATCAACACTGATGTTGTGGGTTCGACTCTCGCTCAGAGCGAGGAGTACAACATTATGTAATAAAGTTTGTCAGTGGCTTGCTGCAGGTTTGTGGTTTTCTCGAGTACTCCCGTTTCCTCCTCCAATAACATTGACCTCAACGATATAGCTGAAATATTTTTGAAAGTGGTGTTAAACACAATCAAATAAACCAAGCCAATCAAGCATCGTTCTGGTCAAGCCATAGACCATAACATTGGTATTTGCTGTTTATCTGCTAAATACGCAGCGTGAAGAAGCAACTGCAGATTGATTGGCTCGAAATCAGCATTTGACCGATTGGATAAACATGTCTACCCGTGCACTGTAGTTTCAGGGGATAGTACTATACATTCCAACAAAGCGTGTTGATTTAGTACAAGGTGGCAATCATCAGCATCATCATATCATCGAAATATAACCCGTTCTCCCCATAATATAGCTTAAGACATGCTCACTAGGCACTAAACAACAATCACGCACTCAAATTGTAATAGATGCTTATGGCAAAAAAATATTACGAGTGTTAGAATAAATTGTTTTCCTATTGTTGCCTTATGATAACATGAAGATATTTTTAATAAAAACGTAGATATCAAATTTAGTGCGCAAGACGCGTTTCTGGAATATGCTTCACCAGGGACGCTCTATATCACATGCTTTCACCGATAGAAGTAATTTGTCTCACGTTTTTGCTACACCTATTCCTGTGATTGTAAATAATCACTACATTGTATTTTCTATAAAACCTGATTGTTCATACATTGCTATATTTACTCAGCTGAATAGAACTGTTTTCGCTTCAGATACAGAAGGACAGAATTACACTTTGACTAACTTTACAGAAATGTTTAACGTATTACCAAGAGGCCTCAACTACAATATGAAAACAGACAAGTTTTATTCAGATTTTGTAACAGGTATGATAAGAACGTAGATATCAAATAGTAAGTACGATAAGACATCGCTATATCTATATATATAGATACTACAAGTTTTCCATTCCTAAGTTTCTTTTGTGTCTTCTCTATATGATGCATACACAGAGGGATGATCATATGTCGGTTTCTGAACAGTTTGAAGATACCAAGGGGTAATCATGACCCGTAATTCAAAGGAAACAATACAATGGCAACAAAAGACAAATAATGGCCCGTCGATTAAATACTACACAGAATACTAAAGATTGGGAAACGTGAACACCATTAAAAACGGTGGTAAATTCAGATTATACGGAGAGGGTAAGCAGTTCCTGTGCCACTAACGACACCCGTCATGTTATTCTTGTTGAAAATCCAGTGACGGAGATACAAAATGTAATTCGTAACGGTTAACAAAGTCATGTCCGTGTCACAATAATCTTACTTTATATGAATCGAGCAACGATGTAAATTGACGCTCATTAAGAGGTGAATAACGATCTAATTTTTGCATTTTGGTTTTTTATTTGTATTAATTTTATGCAGAGTTACATTTAAGTCCCTCAATTAGTAACGGGCCGTCGTGGTCCTGATCGTATAGAAGTAGGATTTACAACTACCTATGCAATCAGTGCCTATCACCACTGATGTTCTGAGTTCCAATCTCGATCAGGGAGAGGTGTACAACATTATGTGATAAAGTTTGTCAGTGATTTGCGACTGGCCGGTGGTTTTCTCCAGGTCCTCCGGTTTCCTCCAAAAATAAAACTGACCGCCACGGTATAACTGAAATATTGTTGAAAGTGGCGCTAAACACCATCAAACAAACAAAACCCTTAATAGTAGATTAAACAATTATTTAATATTAAATACACGTTTTTTTACAGGGGTTAAATTTTGTACATTTTCTTTTTGTAGGACATGGTGACTATGGATTTATGGTATCCTTATAACTGGAAGAGAATTCCACAGAATGACCCAAACGCATCAGAACCCGTGTATATAACCCCTCATCTGATATACCACATAAACCCACACATAAAACACATTGTATTGATACGGGATCCAGTAGAAAGGTAGAGGAAATGAATGGGTTTATTAAATGGTCTTATACTACAGTCTATCCGCATTTATCATATTATTTGTTCAAATTGGCGTTAAACAACACAACCCTAACCCTTCATCATGTCAATGGATTGCATAGCCAACTAATTTAAAGGAAACGGATTAATATAAGCGTTACGCTTGTTTCTGAATCCTATGTTATATTGTATTGTGAAAAAAATATATGTAGTTCATCAATAAAAATATGTTTAAATCAACTAATTTAAATGTCTTTGAGGGGGGGGGGGGGTCAAACGAAGAGACCATACAGTATAGTTAAAATTTGATACGGCTACCAATGCCGGAGGAGGTAGGAGAACCTTATGGATCAGGTAGCTCGGTTACTCGACTTTATCTTAAGTCAGACACTTTCGACTTTCGATATAGACACAACAATGTTTGATTGAATATACATTATACAACTTATTTTGTAGGATGTACAGCCATTATCTACATAAGACGCTAGGACAAAGTTATTACCCAACAGGGCCCGGGTGGCTCAATGAGTTAGGTAGTTGGATTACCTAACAACTCATACAAGCCTATCACCAATACTGCGTGAGTTCGCGCCCGGCTTTGTAAATTACAAAAAGGTTGCACTCGACTCACAGCCGCAAGTGATAAAGTTTACCAGTTGCTTGCAAATGGTCGGTGGTTCTCTCCAGGTACTCCGGCTTCTTCCACAACTAAAATTGGTCGCCATGATATAGATGAAAGATTGCTGAAAGTGACGTTAAGCACAATAAATCAATCAATCAATATTACCCAACAGCTGAAGCATTTGATTACCATGTACAAGTTATTTTGTAGGATGCATAGCCACTATCTACACAAGACGTTAGGACAAAGTTATTACCCAACAGCTGAAGACTTTGATTACCATGTACGACAATCTATAGAAATGCTTAATAACTGTTCCAGGCGAAAGGGATTACGAGCCTGTTTGTATGACTCGGATCTTTATAAGAAAATGAGAGTAAGTTCACCTTTATTGTATGGTTTCGACAATCATCATTTGTTTTTATATATGTGTTGTGATTTGGTTTGCTTTGTTTTGTTTTTATCATTTGTTTTGTCTTCGTCCTGAGTCTTGTGTACCCAATATTGCCAATGTCTCTGGGTTGTGCCTTCTGGATTGCCCCTTCGGTTTTCTCTAACGTTAATTTTATGCATGAACAAAGCTTGCGAACCTGAAAACTACTCGATGTATTTATTGGGTTCAATTAAGACAACTGTATTTTTGTCATAATGAGAAGTTTTCATTTTGATTGAATATGGTACAAAAGGAACCAACACACGTTGTTTCAAAGTTTAATTTTAGGTAAGATTTTATTTGATTAAGGCTAATTAACATAAGGACACTGTGTGAAAATAAATGTACAAATCCTAGACTCGAATTGACACAAAACTGTACATGAATACGCAGGTTAGCATATAAGCTCCGATGAGCTTCTATTCATTATCAAGTATTAATTTAAAATATTTCTGTCACGCATACTAAAATAGGGACGTTTCCCATAGATATGTCTAATTCAATTGAATCTCTTAAAATCTAAGTAAAATTGACAAGTGATTTTACTTCGATTTAATAGAGTATTCGATATATTTGAGGTATATTGACAATATTACTACTACATTATGGACTGCACCTCGTCTTATTCATGAATTAGAGTGCAAGGTAACGGGATTCGACTTCATGAAATTTTAATGTACAAGACATTATTTTAAGGGATTTATTTGCTTTTTGCAGGTACCTATCTCCTCCGGATTTTACAGTGTATTTATGAGAGACTGGTTAAAGGTGTTCAACAAGGATCAGTTCTTGTTCATCGTGACAGAACATTATAGTCGAGATATACCGAATACCTTAATCAAAGTCTTTGAATTCTTGAATTTAGGCAAGTATTGTATTTCTTCCGTCGCTATCCAGCTCTCCATGCTTTTCAAGTGTGTATTACAAAAATAATACATGTACAATGTATATAAATTGTTGTACTTGTTCTCAGCCTAAATATGCATGACATATTAGCTGCTGGACGTTAAGCAAACAAAGTGAAAAAATACATGCCGATGGTCCAGCCTGTGTTTGGTTTAAAAAGTCGAATCCCATTTTTACCCTATTTGTTCAAAGCAAAATGAATGGGGTTAGGGTATTGGTGCTTAACGCCACTTTCAGCAATATTTCAGTTATACCGTGGTGGTCAGTTTTATTGGTGGATGAAACTTGAGGACCCGGAGAAAACCACCGACCTGTCACAAGACAGTGACAAGCCGAACGGATTAATAGACATAGGAATAATGATTGACATAAAGGTAGGCGTGACAAATGTTCTGTACAGTAGTTGACGACTACATGCTACTTTTTTGATTATTAAAAAAAGTATATCGAAATCCTTAACATGCGATATGAGTTCATTTTAATAGTTTTTGGGAGTAGGAAAACCAAAGAAGAACTGACGCAAATCGGCTAAGGTTACCTGTGCCTAAGGGATATCAAATGAGTTATACTACTTTCTGGTTCTTTCCTCATTCATGACTTATCACCGATCACCGGGTTTGTAACTGGAGGAACTGCCTACTCTATCGGAGCACCTGATTTCACCCTCGGATTTTAGTGGGGTTCGTATTACTCGATCTTTTGTTTTCTATGTAGTGTTTTGTAGATCTGATCGTTGTTTGTCCTTTTGTACTTTTTCATTTTTGTCATTGTGTATTCTGTCCTTTTTCGATTTATGGATTCTGATTACCCCCATGATATCTTAAAACTCTTCTTGAATATGTAAGAAACAAACTCTCAATAATAAAAAAAATATCTTATAAATCATATCAGTGCTGAAACACTGACCCATGGGACAGATGATACTCTCGGAGATTAATATTCCACCTTTAGAGGTTTCAACCAATAATAGTAATAAAAATATAGATATCTAATAAGGTGCCCACGACCCGATTCTGGATTAACATTAGTAAGATAAATAGAGGTAAAATGGTTAAAGACTCATATAAGTGAATAAATTAGGAGCAGGGAAATCACAGGGCCAAATCATGATAACCGAAATCAGCTAACGTTTTAGTTTAAACTAACGTTACCATGCCTAAGGAAGACAACACAAATAAAATTTATAATCTGTTGGATCTGGTTCTCTTTGAATATACGTTTATATTAAAAAAGAAAAGAAAAAAAAAGGTAAATACAACATCTTCATTTGCGTTATGTTTTATATCTAACATCGACTTGTGTTTGCGTTCGACACATCTGATTCGATATACTACTTACTTTATGATATGATTTTTTCTTCAAACAGGGTAATATAACAAAGGGAGGTTAGGGTTATGGTGTTTAACGCTACTTTAAACAATATTTCAGCTATATCCTGGTGCTCAGTTTTATTGGTGGAGGAAACCGGAGAAACCCACCGACCTGTCGCAAGTCACTGACAAACTTTATCACATAATGTTGTATCGAGTACACCTCGCCATGAGCGGGATTCGAACTCACAACTTTAGTGGTGTTCTGAACTGATTGCATAGGTAGTAATAAATCCAACTACCATACGATCACGACCACAACGACCCATGTTAAGATTAAAATAGGGTAATTAATATGACAAAGGGTACATATGCTTGACAAAATGCTATAATAACTTATTATGATAATAATATTCATAATTTTATACTATAGAATATTTGTCTTAATTCTTGTGTGGATTTACTTACAGATTCGGTAGAACAACCATTACTTGAGCAAATGTCTTGTCAAGAGCGGATGTTCAAAACAGAATACAAGGAACAAATGTTAAATGAAACAAGAGAAGTCTTACACGAATTTTACGCCAGAAGTCAAGCTGATCTCCGCCAGCTTATTAAAGATTACCAGTTAGATTTAACTATTAAGCATTTGACAAGGGACTCGTTCCAACACAACTGCTCGAAAGTAAGACTGTCGCCGCATCTTTCACATCGTAAGTTCTATGGAAAGCATTACGCAATTAATCGAGCAAACATGACAAATGTCATTGTTTTTGACCCACGATAAGATACCTTGATGAATTACGTGTATATGGAATAACGGTAGTAAAGACAGACATTATCGCAAGTACCGCGGCGAGTCTGAGCTGGTTTACTAGTGATAATAATTGTCAAGAACTTCAAATCTGACATTATTGTCCTTATCGGCAACGTCATATTGTGTTTGACGTCACACTGACATATGATTTTCAGTTCGTTAACACTGAAAATAAGACTCGCTGAGGTCAAAGGTATATTGTATGTCTAAATAACAAATATATAAAACTATCCATATTTATTTTAATCTTAGAAGAAAAGGTTTTTTGGTGGAGACGTTTGTTATGTGTTGCTTATTTATATATGTATATATTCAAAAGCTGAAGATGATTCAAGTAATGGCGTCCAGCGAAAATCATTTCTGGCAAGTTGTCCTACATTTTGAAAAATGACCCATTACTTGCTACAGGATACTTTTGATATTGTGAACGAAGAAGGTATTATTCATTTGTAAAACCTATGATCTTAATGCACGTATAGACGATAGTGTTATGTTTTTAGAGATAAAAACATTGCATCACTATAGTTATATTTATGGAGAATTATGACTTTGCAACCAAATTCTTTCATTTTTGTATTTATTTTGTGTATTGTCTGTCCTATCTATGGCTTGTAATTACACCTATTGATAGCTTCCAACTTTCTTGAACGACCTCCGTGGTGTAATGTGTGGCGTCCTCGCCACGAAAGTAATAGATCGTTGTTTAGATCTCAAAATGGATCAATAAAAAGATGTCAAACATGATATTTGCTGCTTCTTCATTAAGCATGCAGCATTAAGGAGTAAGGGCAAAGACGGGTTGGATCGGAAGCACTATTATATGGATCAACATGTCTACCTGTGGATATCTAATTAAGTGCGCTTGACGCGTTTCTGAAATAACTTGAAATGTTACTAACATATGACCGAATCATTTCATTATTTACATATTGAAAAATATTCCCATTTCGCCTTAGCTGGGTATTTACATATTAAAAAATATTCCCATTTCGACTTAGTTGGGTATTAACATATTAAACAATATTCCCATTTCGCCTTAGTTGGGTATTTACATATTAAAAAAGTATTCCCATTTCGCCTTAGTTGGGTATTTACATATTTAAAACTACTCCCATTTCGCCTTAGTTGGGTTTTTAATGATCAGATATCCCTCACTAAGGCAAAATGAGAAGTTGTGTAAACACTAATTAATTGGGTGTCATTTGTTTGTTTTGTAATTTAGTTGTAATAAGGTGTAAATATGGTTTAAGGTAAATAGATAAAGTAAAAAGATGTAAATGATATCTATAATAATTTTATTAAATAATGATATGATAAAGAATTACGATAAAGATATATAGATGTTTTTCTTACAACAAATGAAGCACATTATATTTTTAACTAGAGTAAGAAAGACATTTATCTAAATCACAACATAAGTTAGTAAGATATATGGATTTTATTTTTCACAAATTATAAAGTGAGCACTATAAACAAGACATGAATTTTATTTTTCACAAAATGTTATTCATTATAATAGATAAAATACATAAATAGCTATGTTGTTTAAAATAATATCTGAGAAAGAAATTCATAAGCACAATAAAAAGAATTAAGCTCTATATTATCAATAGTATTACTCATGCCATGTCTAGGAATTCTAAAACTATGATACATCAGACTTTACAGTTTCTTTATCATTTGCTTAATGAAGTGAGTGCTTTTTATCTTTATGGCCTTTTGTTTCCATTTTTGCTATAATTTTATCAGCATCCAAGCTCTAATATGAACTCATGTCAATGATTCATCCTTATTGAACAGTGTACAAGCTAAAATACCACAGGCCTTGTTCTCGAAAGTGTCTTAGGACTAAGACATGTCCTTAGACCATCTCAGGACAAATCTTAGTCCTAAGTCGTGTTCTCGACCATGTCATGCATGAAACTTAGGACATGTCGCAAAATTTGTCTTAGCTTTAGGACATCTATGGAGGTGTCTTAAGATGGTCCTAACCCCGAAATTGTAATATAATTTGATATTTTGTACCAAAAACGGACTTTAAGTTGTAGAACATGATTGATATACACCTTTATACTGTTTTTAAATCTAAATAAGTAAATTAACAATTTTTCTATTATAATTTAAACGGTGCACAAGATATCTTTTGTTCATCTTTAATCAGTAATTCATTGAACATTTGAAATCAGTTCACTCGAAAGTAACCACACAAAAAATAACGGTAATGACTGTACTTCATTTTAAAAAAGTGTTATACATTAGTTATATATCGTATACAGAACTACGTATATAGATAACTGCAAATTAAAGAAAACAAGAAACAGACTCATGGGATGCAGCGTAAAAAATAAATGAAATTGAAAAAAAATATCTTTATTTACATCTTATATTTTATTATGAGTATTTGTATCAAGGGTTTGCTATATATTAATATTGGAAATAGTTGTTGTACACAATATGTCTATTCTTCTAATAATTGAGCTGACACTTAGGACATAGTTAAAACTTCCTAAGTTAGGATAGTCTTAAGATAGCTTCGAGATCACTCATAGGACATGTCCTAAGATGGTCTCGTCCTAAGACATATATTAGGACACATCTTGGGATACTTTCGAGAACACAGCCCCTGAAAAGTTCAAGCCTGTTTTTAATTAATGGCTGTGATATAATTTGTCACTTTCAAATATTAACTTTTAATTCATAATAAGGGAAAAACAATTTTTATACTGTTATCATGAATAAATATTTCATACATTTTTCAGTGATTCAAAAATTATTTAATTCCAAATTGATCATTTTTAAAAGTATTAGTTTATATAACTTGCATATAATAACTTGAATATATAATTAAAAAGATTGAGTTTTGAAATATTACAAGTTCATGATTTAAACATTCAAAATAACTAAAAGTTGAAATTTTAAATCAAATGTTGTTAATACATTTGATCAAAAAAATATTATCTGATTAAATTAATAATTATTTGTTAAAAAAAAAGCAAAGTCTGAATTTGATTGCTATTTGTTGATTTAAATAAAATCTACAAATTCCCACTTTGCCTTAGTACAATTCCCATTTTGCCTTAGTTTTTTTCTACCTTTTTTTCACCTGTATTTTCAGCTAAGGCGAAATGGTAACACAATCAGTTTATCTCAATGCTTAACATAGCCTAACTACAACTTGTACATGCATTTAATTTTCATTGCAATTGAATTTGTGTCTGTTTCGACATCAAAATCGCCCCGGTACGAGTCCATGGGAGAATGGCGATACAATATATTTTTGGACAAAGTTATTCATTTGTTTTTTTTATTCATAATACACACAAAAACGTAGATATCAAAATTAGTACGCACGACGCGTTTCTGGAATAATATTCATCAGTTACGCTCAACACCAAAATATTTAAAAGTCAAATAATTTAAAAGTCTTCTGGTGCACGAAAACCAAGAGGTCTAAATAGGATGGCCAACAGCGGCTAAGGTCACTTATGGCTGAGGGATGAGAACCTTACGAAAGTCGTCTACACTTCCTGAACAAAGTGAACATGAATTTCTAATCTATAAGAATAACATCATCCTCGCTTTGATCTCCCTCTACAAGAAAACTTATATGTCGTAAAATATCTTTAAAATCACTCTCTTGTCTGACTTCCCTGATCCTTAATTTACCCCCTTCATGTTCAAATCCTAAAGATGATCCTTTTAGCTGCATGTATATAAATCGATGCCCATCTGTCACTATGGCAAAGACAGGGAAATCTGAAATATCAAATTTCGGCGTTTCAGTCGCCATTAAGGTTGTCTGTAAAATCATCAGCTGTAAAACAGCCTGCGCAACGGAACTGTCACTCAAACTCGATGCAGCCGATTATGTGTACTCCCTTTCGGATACAATAATCAAATCTACAGTTAGGCAGAAAATTACAATTTATGTTTTTGTCGACTTCGAATTGTAAATCAAGTTCTGAACACAGGGGAACCAGAAGAGCATCTAACACAAGTCTACTTCCGGTTTCTGTGCTTGTTATTGATTTCAATTGCATTAATAATTCAGAATCTAAATTCCTTTTTCTCGCTTTCAAGTCAATACCCTTTACTATTTCTAATCGGCGACATATATCTTTTTGCACCATTTCATAGATGTCGTCCAAGTCCAAGGGAAACATAGTCGGCATTTTAATTTCGGTGACGCAATCGTCAAAACTGAAATATTCTGCAATGTTTGAAACATTCCACTTACTGCAAGCTTTGTCTATGTCATTTTTCTTTGATGGAGTATGCGTATCGCGATATCTGCTACGATCGATTCCAATATCGTCTGAAACAAACGGTATAGCGTTGACTGGTATTTCGATATGACTTGATGTTTCATCGATCTGAGGCACTTCCGGGATAATAGTATCAGCCTTTTGGGCAGACGTTTCTTTCACATGTTCGTTTGTATCGGTCTGAAGCACTTCTGGGATAATAACATCAGCGTTTTTGGAAGACGTGTCTTTCTTATTTCCATTTGTATCATCCAATCGCTTTACAAAAGGATTCATGGAATTCGCAGAGATGGCGTCAGGTTTTTCTAGCACATTATCGTTTGTTTTTACAATCTTTGTTGGAATAAGAAGATCAGAATCTTGAGAATCAACATGTTGAATCTTGGTACTGTCATACGTCGCTAGTATGCTTTCACTGTTGTCGTCATCGGAGGACGACTCAGATATAACAGTGTTCTCTCTATCAGAAAAGAGTTGACGGCGAGCCCGTTTTCTCGCTGGTTCATCAATATTGTCTATGCTTTCATCTTTAGATTTTGGCCAAGTTTCAGCTTTTACTAGTGGAATATTTCCTTTGGTAATAGGCGTCTCTGTTTGGTTTTTACTAACAGCTAAGTGTTTGTAGCGATTTAAAACATGTTGCTTTCCTGTTAACACAACGGTGCCGCCTTTCTTTTGAAGAAGTTTGTTGGCGAATTCTGTTGCTAGGCACCTGATTTTACTTTTAGTCGTAATTGTTAAATTGTTTGTCGGCAAATGTTTAAAAGTCTTAATACTCGACAAAAAATATTTCCATTTTTGATCATTGTCACGAATGCTTGTGGGATCCATTTACCTGAAAAAGACGAATTCGAATAATGCACAGACTAAGGTAAAAATATTACATTCTGGCTTTCTCAAAGTTCTAGTTATTCTCCATAAAAGAACCCTCAAATGTAAAATTAAAAAAATAGATATCAAACCCCAAGTAAACAATGTTTGAGCTATATCATGTCTAGAACAAGTCCTATTTAGAAGAAGGGGCCCGGGTGGCTCAATGAGTTAGGTCGTTGGATCTAACAACTAATACAAGCCTATCACCAATACGGCGTGGGTTCGCGCCCGGCTTTTTAAATTACAAAAAGGGTGCACTCGACTCGCAGCTGCAAGTGATAAAGTTTACCAGTTGCTTGCCCATGGTCGGTGGTTCTCTCCGGGTACTCCGGCTTCCTCCACCACTAAAACTGGTCGCCATGATATAGCTGAAATATTGTTGAAAGTGGGGTTAAACACCAAAAAATCAACCAAAATCATATTTAGAAGAGATGATGATGATGATGTTCGCTTCGTATTAGACAAACATGCCCAGTTTATAATGCTAACTCACAGAAACAACAACTAACGGATAGAAATGTCGCTCCACTCGGACACAATCCTAATTCCGAGACAATCGGTCTTTGCTCTTTCTCCTTATTGATGTAGTCTTATAAGAGAAGCAGCAAATGACAATTTTATTGTGCTTGGTTTAATCTACCGCACTCGAGGCGAGCCCGCTAACCATTATTTCACCGATGAAATTTCTTGAAAGAAATTAGAGCCAGTTAGACTAGAAGTCAATCACGAATAAACGAAACATATTAACCAGCTCGTCTAAAGTCATTTATTTTGTTAACATGATTGATCGATTGATTGTCGTCTAGCCTCAGTTAAGCTGCATTTCAGCTGTAGTCATGACGAGACATTTTCAAACGATACATTATGTATGTACCATTGGTGGTAGGGACGTGATTAGGTGTGAAAGAATAGATGATCAGAAACAACATACTCGGCAAAGACACACTCGTCAATCTATCGGTGGTCTTTTGTGCCATATATTTTACAGAGACTTTGTCGACTTTCCAAAATGTCGTTTAGAGGGCATGGAAACAACCTTTCACTTTTCACGATTTTCATATATCAGATGATGTTCGTGTCGCTTAACAGTAACACAACAGATGACACTAGTGGAACAGGTTTGTTAACTCTTCCCGAG
The DNA here is from genome assembly GCA_963680875.1 of Bathymodiolus brooksi. Classification (NCBI taxonomy): domain Eukaryota; kingdom Metazoa; phylum Mollusca; class Bivalvia; order Mytilida; family Modiolidae; genus Bathymodiolus; species Bathymodiolus brooksi. The sequence continues at coordinate 64,223,410 of OY804583.1, forward strand.
CGCACGAGTTCACTCCCTTGGTTTTTAGTGGGGTTCGTGTTGCTTGATCTTTAGTTTTCTGTGTATTGTGTTGTTGATCATTGTCTCTCCTTTTGTCCTTGTGTCCATTGCGTTGTTTGTCCATCTTAGATTTACGGATTCTGATTACCCCTTTGGTTTCTTCAAACTTTTTAATTCCATTAACGCATCGTGTGCTCTAAAGGTGATATCTGCGTTTGTATTGCTCATTCTTTGTTGCATAATACGCTTACTTATTCACACTAAATACTTTTTTGATTAAATAAACACGGTTTCGGAACACTGTACATACTTAGCCGCCAAGTACAGTCACGTTTATCTACAGGTAGAATAAATAAAGGGTTATTTGTTGTTTTGATAATCATAGTCTGTTCTAGACTTGTTTTATTTGCAAACTTACCAAAACATTATTTAAATTAACACAAACGTATAAAAAAATAAAATAAAAACAAAGTGGTTTATATCATGATATTTGTAGTAACAGATATGCAATATGTAATTTGATAATACTAACTTTATCAGCACTCAAGTTACACCCAAATAAAGAGTAATGGCTATATTTAAAACAACAATCTATTATTGACGGTACGTTACTTGACTTTAGGTGTAGAATATCACAAACAAAATTACAAGTACATGTATTATTCAGTTATTTAATGGTTTCAGGTGCAATAGACTGGAACATTTGCCCTGAGGTCCTGGGAATGACCAAAGGTTCTATTGCACGAGGCCTTCGGCCATCTATATGAAAGGTTAAGAAACGATTTATTTGTTAACCTGTCTTCTCATTTGAATATTAATAATCTACTCTTTGGTGATTCTAACCTCCCAGATTGTGAAAATGAAAGTAATTTCCTTGTAATTCAAGATTTTATAATAAAATCTAAACGTTTTACACCTAGAATATAAATGTATCATGCTTTTACTTGTTGCATAATATTAGATCTGTCATTTTATTGTTCATTGTACAAATTGTCACCGTTTCACTTCATATGCTTATTTAAACAAATGTGTGTATTATTAATGTGCATGTCCTATCCATCTTATATGTATTTTTCTTTTCTTTTCTGTTTTGTTATCTGTGAGAGGAATTTATATAAGTGATGCGTCACTTGTTTTTTTTTTTATCCCTATGTATGTACTATTGTTATAACTCATGCAATTTATTCAATAAATATTGTTTACACTAAATATAGAAAACATAACCTTACACTGAATATATAAGAAATAAACAAACCTGTTCTACTGAACTCAGAAGAATTATGTCTCTTATCTGATGTTCTCGTGGCCAGTAGAATTTTGATTGGCTAAAAAGGTACTTTTAAAACTTCAGGGAAGCCGTGCGGTGACAGAAAATCAATAATCGCTCTCACCTATGTGCTGTCCATTTACATTTCACAAGATGACAGAAAATCAATAATCGCTCTCTGTGATCTTTGTCCAAAGATACACGTATTTATGTTTTTCCTATAAAAAGGACATACTTATTAATGTTGGAACATTCAGATAAAAATGTTATCATAATGTATATTTTATTTTATCAATTGTTATCTCTATTCGTGTGCGGACAATCATTTGCTTACTACGCCTCGTCAATGTTTTTCAAATAGATAAAAATGCTATTTTTACACGTGATGTAAAACAACTAATGTACCTACTAATGTAAATAGTGTAGATAAAAAAACCCGAGGGTGATGAGATATATGTTCGTCATATTTTTGTGGTGTGGGGGAGCAGGGTGATATAAAGCATGACAGTAGCATTTTGTTGGGTATGAAATTCCCAAAGTCATATCTTTTATTTGCACACAGGTTTCAAGAAAATGTTTTGCACGTAAAAAACCCCCAACAAAAACTAAGAATTAAAAGTTTTCTAGAGTTATGTACCTTTAAACGAAATAAATATTTTCACAAAGTTTAACATGTATAGGTGTACTGATTGTAACTTGATTATGTACATGACACGTGTCTTGTCACTATACAGGTAGTTATATAACATGTAAATTACAGGTAAACAATTGACATTACTGTACTCAATAAAGGCAATCTAAATAACCTATATACATTGTGATCGTTTTATGGAATATTTGTTAAGATCTAATTAATGTCGGGGACGTCGTGGCCGTGATCGTATGGTAGCAGTGCCGGATTTAAGTTAAGTTATGAGGCCTTTTACTTGGGCCCTGAAGGAGGTAGAATCCGGTAGGACTAAACAGACAGTTATGCATACATGCTCCGGAAAATTAGATATAGTTAAAATATTACGTTATATTAGGTCAGACATATACACTGCGTCTTCACAAACTAGAAGCTATTATCTATTACCCAAAGCCCCAACCTGCTCAACATTGTCTTACACAAGTCACACAAAATTTGATAAAAAGAGAACAGACAGGGCAGTCATTACAGTCAACATCATACATAATTAAATCTAAACATCATTTAACGCAGTGGTTCTCAACCTTTTTCCCCCATGGACCTCTTTTACTCTTAATTTTTTTGGTTGACCGCCTTAACCATTTGATGTAAAAGCTTATTTTATTTTTTACTAATAAATAATTTTAGGAATTGTATTACAGAAATAGTAAATGTATATGCTTTATTTGGAATAAAACTAATTTAATGAAAATAAATTTATCTAAATTTTATGGATCATTTATGTACACTAGTAAAATAACTCATAATAAACCATTTTAACATACAGTAAAAATAACATGAGTTTAATAACCCCCAAACAAACCATACGCCATATTGCTGGCAACGTAATGTCTAGTATTGAGAATGAGAATACATCAAACAAAATATCAAGACAGTATCGCTATCAGTAACCTTGCCTGTAACCTTGAGCGCGAGTGAGAGCTTGTTTGCAAAGACAGAGTGTATGAAGACAGTAGTGTTTGCTGCTCGCATGAAGGAAGGAGTCATGGGGGCCCCAGTAGGCGTTACTAACAATATGACAGTTTGTTATGTCAGTGTCAATTAAATCTGAAAGTAGACTGTTGTTAACTTGTAGAACCCTTAAATGTGACAGGAAGTGAATTTTGTCTAAATTACAACTAAATGATAAAACGTTTATATATATTTTAGAAAAGGTCACAGAATGTTTTTTATAAAAAAAATTCACGTCCTACCCTTATAAAATCGATATTGAAAATCAATTAATATTCCGCGCGCAATTTACTTACATGTTTATCTACCTTTAGTAATACGTCCCACGTGCCCTGTCAGTTGATGTAAACACACTGCGGACTACCTGAGCGCCTTACAAATTTATCGGAGCGTATACTTTCTTTTATATTTAGTATGGTGTATTGTGTCGCATATAAATATAAAACTATGCCAGACCAAGGGATAGGAATGTTTTAATTTCCTAAAGATGACAAACATATTTAAGATTTTTCAGTAGGGAATACCATTTTCTGTTTTATTTTGATATAAACTTCATAAAGAAATCGAAAAAACGGAAACAAAAAATCACTTCCTGTCACCTTTAATACCAGCAAGAACGAATAGCTTTAATATGGATAGCAAAAACTTAAGATAACACCATCATAAATAAACCCCTATTTAGAAAAAAGGTATATCGTGTGTATGTATGTATGTATGTATATAATATCAGTGGTGGTGTTGCAAATATATTTTACCAGAATTGTGAACAGATAGATAATAATCAACAGGTATATGAAGCACAGATTCAGGTACCAAGATGTAACAGTATATTAAAGGCTGGTTCACACGAGTCTCAAAAGCTCAGTAAATTCATCTTGATCGATGTACGGGTGAGCACACAGACCACAGTCCCAAGGCAATTCATCTTAATCTTTGTATGTTGTCCTCCGTTTGGGCAAGATCTTGCTTTTGGATAGGTGTTTCCATCCCTCACCAAATATTTCCTCATCCATTATTCTGATTTACACTTTTAACGACCAAATTACTTATCTAGGTTTGACATTTGTATTGAAAAAGGAATAACTACCCCTTTACTTTTTTTGTTATTTTGTTTCAAGTTGGAAAAAAAATCTTGATAATAAATTTCGAGATTTGCTGCAAAAGTAACGTCAATTTTTCTTCTCATTAGATTGAAGGTTCTCTTTATATGCAAGAACTTGAAGAATAAAGTTCTTAAAAAAAATTCTATAAATAGCTATTTTATGCTACTACATTCTTCTATGAGTGATCAAATTGAACAGAACGCCGTTTAAAATTGCACCACGTAAGCATGAATCCATCTTCAACTTTTTTTTGTCAATAACCAGAGGCCCCTAATAATTTGGTTTATATGCCACTGGGCCACTCTCATGACTGTCTGCTTTGTGGCACACTCCAATAGGCTATCAACTCTATCATTATATCTGGAATTGCTCCAAAACAGAACGCCTTCAAATTTAAAATTGCACCACATAAGCAAAAATCCATCGTAATAAAATGTTTGGCAGGAAGGTGAGGCCCCCCTGGCCAACGAGGCCCTGTGCTTAAGCACAATGGTAAATCCGGCACTGTATGGTAGTTTTATTTACAACTACCTATGTAATCAGTGCCTATCACCACTGGTGTTGAGAGTTCGAATCTCGATCAGGGCGAGGTGTACAACATTATGTGATAAAGTTTGTCCCGACTTACGATAGATCGGTGGTTTTCTCTGGGTCTTCCGGTTTCCTCCACCAATAAAACTGACTGCCACGATATAGCTGAAATATTGAAAATGGCGTTAAACACCATCAAACAAACAAGCAAACATAAATAACCTTTATACGTTGTGATCGACCAATAAAACTGGCCGCCACGATATAACTGAAACATAGTTGAAAGTGGCGTTAAGCACCACCAAACAAACAAACAAACATAAATAACCTATATACATTGTGATCGTTTTATGGAATATTTGCTAAGATTTAATTAATGTCACTTTCAATAATATATTGCAAAGTTGTATCGAGTACAGAAACGACATAAAGATATAAAAGGTACAGAGACAATTTGTGATGACACATTTTTACTTTTTATATACGTATACCCATCCCCTTTAAGAACAAATAATTACCAAACTGTCTGAACACATATATACCAGACCGCTCACTTTCCTTGCTTGGTACAGACATTTCAATAAAAAGAGATGGGGTTAAATCTATTGGCCTCATTGCGAAATGATGGGGTTAAGCAATTGTTGTCCACATGTAAGTTAAACGCCAACCCTGACATATATCTGAGCGAGCAGCTTTGTTGCAAAGAAGACGGAACACACATATACAAAACCGCTCAAATTCCGTACTTGGTAGAGGCACTTCAATGAAAAGTGGCAGGGTTAAATTGATTAGCCACCTCCCTCTTTGCGCCGCAATACGGTTATGCAATTGTTTTCCACATGTGAGTTAAATGCTAACACTGACATATATCTGAATGAACAGTTTTGTTGCAAAGAACACTGAGTTCTAATCTTGAAACGGAAGTAAAAGAAAAGTAAGATATACGGTAGCGGTTTTATTGCCGTTCATCGGTTACAATACAATAATCTTGAACAATCTCTTTTCAGCGGAAGTTGAGTACCATATTATATCAGAACCATCAATATGATAAGGTGAGAAAAAATAAAGCATGTACATTATTGTATATACTAGTTGGTATACATGACACTGTACATAACTACTTCAATGGTCACAGGGCCGTCGTGGCCGTGATCGTATGGTAGTTGGATTTACAACTACCTATACATTCAATGCCTATCACCACTGATGTTGCGAGTTCAAATCTCGATCAGGGCGAGATGTACAACATCATGTTATAAAGTTTGTCAGTGACTTTCGACAGGTCGGTGGTTTTCTCCGGGTCCTCCAGTTTCCTCCACCAATAAAACTGACCGCCACGACATATCTGAAATATCGTTGACAGTGGCGTTACGCATCATCAAACAAACATCAATGGTCACGGGGATAGCGTTATTTTTTGTGGTAAAATTTGGTACTGGAGTGTAGCTAAAGTTTGAAAAATACCAGAATTCATATTTCACATTGGCATGAAACACTACAATTTCATATAATGTGGATTATTGATGACCCGTTCATATGTTTAACGAAAATACGAAATATTATACACATAATACATGCACATGATTCAGAGAACGAAATAATCAGATAGAGCTACGTTTTGTATGAACAATATTGTGTGTCAAAATTATCTCATGTAAGAAGCTGGGGGCATGTTGAAAAATATCAGGGTTGAAAATTCCCCATCCATTGATTTATTGAAGTGGAAACTTTACGACCAATCATATATATTTGAAAGCTGAGAACGTCGATCCATCCCCATACATATACCCCTCATGGTGCAATGTCTCGCCTATGGTATTGGTTATATGTGTTTAACACCACTTTCAACAGTACTTTAGATATTGCGTGTCATCAACATCCAACGTTGTTTTCACCTGGGTTTACCCCCTGTTTTTGGTGGAGTTCGTGTTGCTCATCTTTTTAGTTTTCTTTGTTGTTTTATTTTTGTTTGTCTTCGTCCTGTGTCTTGTGTACCCAATGTTGCCAGTGTCTCTGGATTTTCCTTTCGTAATTGCCTTTCGGTTTTCTCTAACGTTTATTTCAATGATCCAATGATGTTATGAGCCTGCAAGGAAGTAAGTAGAAAATGATGACAAAAACCTATCTTTTAGTAAAATATTGAGTTAATGAGTGTTTTTTTTTGTCTAACGCCAAATGAGTAGGTTTGCAACTATCTTGGCGAGGACAAGTAACATTCGTTGAGATGATGATGATATCTGTTTTTTGTACTATAACAGCACGCTTGCATTGATTATTATAGTCCTAGCTCACTGAAATAATAGTCTGCAGGTAGACTTGTTGATCTACTCGGACACATTATCACGATTCCAACGTAATCAGGTTTTGCTGTTACTGCATAATATTGTGTGATGAGCGAGAGAAGGAGCAACCATCCATTTGATAGTCTTTGGTTTGAACGACATGGGCTCGAACCAACGATCTACCGCAATCGAGACAAGCACGCTAACCATATACAGCATCGATGCGGTTTATTAATACGTGCATAGTGATAATTAATCAAGTATTTTACATTTAGTTGTAGACTGCAAGCTGGGTGTCTTGCCTTGGTCATAATATTTTTTGGATACCTTCCACTGTTTGTCTGGATAAATATGAGCTTCAATGAAGATGACAATATTATAGTTCATAACATTGAAGAAAACGTCACGTGGAAAGAAGCCGTAATAAGTGCTACACCCAAACCACGGCCATTTGTGAAAATAAAGGGAGATAATTTTCGAAGTATTGACAGTCCGTATGTACATTATGATTTGCCGGAGATTACGTATCCATTTAAATGTGAAAATACTTCGACAAGCAAACCTCCAAAAGACCATCAACCAGAAGATATATTATGCATGGTTTGTGTTCGATTTTTTTCACTTCCATTTCAAGGGTAGAAGCTATGAAGATATGATAATGTCCGCTTTGTACTAGATCAATACACTCAGTTGGCTTTTTTATAGTGATAGCTCACCGAAACAACAGTAGCCATGTCACTCCACTCGGACATTTTTATTTTAATTCTGAGCCAACCAGTCTATGCTCTTATTCCGTCGTGGTGCTTGCTTAGCGAAGAATTAGCATTTTATACGAATTTCATAGGTGTACTCCAGGCGAGACAGGTAGAAGAGTTTGAAGATACCGAAAGGGTGATCAGAATCCGTAAATCGAAGAAGGTTCGATTAATTTCATATATGTACATATAGTGAGTGAGTGAGTGATTGTTGTTTAACGCCAACTCAGCAATTTTCCAGCTATATCATGACGAGAACAAGTTAATTTTCAGTGAGATGATGATGAGAGGCGCTTTGCTTAGACCAACACGGTGAGTTGGATTTTTATAATGCTAGCTCACTGAAACAATAGTACACCTGTAGAAATGTTTCTCCACTTGGACATATTATCCAACCGCATCGGTGGCGTAGTGGTTAGCATGCTCGCCTCGAGTGTGGTAGGCCGTGAGTTGAAGCCCAGGTCGGGTCATATCAAAGACTATAATATTGGTATGTGTTGCTTCTCCGCTAAGCACGCATCATTAAGGAGAAAGAGCAAAGACTGGTTGGCTCGGAATCAGTATAATGTGTTCGAGTTGAGCGACATGTCTATCCGCGGACTGTTGTTTCAATGAGCTAGCACAATAAAAATCCAACTCCGCGTGTTTGTCTAGAACAAAGCGGACCTCATCATCCCATTGAAAATTAACTTGTTCTGGCCATGATATAGCTGAACAATTGATGAATTGGCGTTAAGCAACAATCCATCACTCACTCACTGGACATATTATCCTGATTATGCTCCAAGTCTTTGCTCTTAGTAATTAATGGTGCGTGCTTAAAGCAGATGCTGTGATATACACCAATGTCATAGGCGTACTCCAGTCAGACATTTAGAAGAGTTTGAAGATACCAAAGAGGTAACCAGAATCCGTAATAAGAAGAAGGTTCGATTAAATTCATATATGTACATATGCTATTATATTCACGTTATGCACAAAAACATTTAAGCAAAATCACGTGTTTGTTTTTAAGAAGAGCTTGAAGATACCACAGGACCAATCAGAATCCGTACAAAAGGACAAACAACGATCTACAAAACATACATATAAAACTGAAAATCGAGTGACACGAACCCCACTAAAAAGTGAACTCAGGTGTTCCGGAAGGGTAAGCAATTCCTGCTCCTCTAGTGACACCCGTCGTGTTAATCTAGTTACAATTTGACGAATTTTGTTATTTTACTACAGAAACGACCAAGATTTCTGACTAATTATAAAAATCCATGTTGGATACAAAATGACATTGGGATCCAATGTCTGCCATACTTCCATATATTTGGGGTCTGTAAATCAGGGACTACAGATCTGTTCCGTAGAATAATGATGCATCCCCAAATTATAGGAAATAAAGGGACACTAAAGAAAGAGACTTGGTTCTGGTAATGGAGAAGATATGGTGAATGTGAGTAGTACAAAACGTGATTGATTGATTGATTGATTGGTGTTTAACGCCAAACAACTTGGGAATGATCATTTGTTTTAAAATTATTTTATTTTAGGTGATACACTAACATATAATGACATCCCGTTTGGGGTCATCTCAGCGTTCAAATGTTTAACCAACTAAAGATCGAAGGGTGGGGTATGGTATTTAACGCCACTTTCAACAATATTTCAGTTATATCGTGGCGGTCAGTTTTATTGGTGAAGGAAATCGGAGTACCCGGAGAAACACATCGACCTGCCGTAAATCACTGTCATTACATACTGTTGTATCGAGTACACCTCGCCAAATGGGTAAGGACAGATAGCTTTTACCTTGTTCTATTGATGCAATTGTAAAAATTTATGCATTTTGTATTTTAACGGAAATGCTTTCAGATTATACACGTTTCACAATAGACATTTTCTTTTTTTATGGAAGTGAATCTGCATGTTTTTTTTTTATTATTTCGTTATACATGTATCTGTATTGTCGTCGGAGATACAATTATCAAGAAGAAGGGTTGGGGTCCCATTAAGCTGTTTAAACTCGCCACACGTTTGTGCCTGTCCCAAGCCAGGATCTGAATTTCTAACGTGATATGTCGTGGTATTTTTACGTTCAATGATTTGAGGTGAGAGGGGGTTGTTCTTTTTTTTCATATTGGTGGAAATATTGAACATCGCTATTTAAGCTGTCTTTTAATATATGTAACATTGTCATGAATCAATGTCTAAGTTCGCTACAACGGGTAGAAAATGGTTTGGGACAATAAAAAAACTATTACGGATCGTGGCGAGACTGGAACGATGATTGCGTGAAATGAACCCTCCCCAAGTCAAGAACCCACCACATTGCAGGAGGAACGATTTCAAAGCGCGGTTATCTGGGAAGATGCGAGATAAGTTCGCCAAGATATTTTCTTAATAATTACACCTTATATAAGAATGCTGGATTCTGATTGGTTAATAGCCGTGATATTTTTGCTTACAAATTCAGGCCTTGCGTTGTGAATTTGCAGAATATTTACTTCATGTAGGTGTATTTGCATAAGATTTAACTTTTTTTCATGGTATTTGTAAAATCGTATTTGCCATTTTTACCCTTCACCGAGACGCTTGTAACACAATTTGTAAAACCTTATCAGTTGTGCGATTTAGGTAACAATCGTATTTGCCTTACCCTTGACCGAGACGCTTGTAACAAAATTTGTTAAACGTTATCAGTTGTGCGTTTTATATAACATCATTCGGTAGAATGAAACATATACATCATGTTAGGTCCTGAAAACGACAAACAAAAGGTATTATTTATTTAGCCGGTGTTTTAAATAATATTCGGCGTAATTAAACAGATATATCATGTTTGGGAGGGGTATTTGCAAAAAATACCAGTCTTGAGACTAAATTTCCCTCGCCTTTCGGCTCGGGAAATTTTTCGTCTCTCGACTCGTATTTTTCGCAAATACCCCTCCCAAACATGATATATCTGTATATAACGGCATCCCAATTACCTTTAACGATACCAGATAATTTCGAAGAAGGACTGACGATACGCTGGCCAAAAGTGAAAGAACATACTTACGAAATTTAATTCTATCGTGTATATCATTCGCATATTACTGTCGGCACCTAATATATAGTTTATAAATCACCGAGGTCCGAATTCTGGGATGCGCAAATATGACTCATTATCGCCACTACGAGGTTACAACTTCTCAGAAAAGTGCGTCCGTTGGTTGTGAAGGATGTTCAACTCGCCGCCGTTAGGATGGGGCGTAAACGAGTGCATTATGTTTGGAGAATGACATGCTCCTTCCACGTGAATATTAACTTACAGTGGTTCGTAATATGCAGTAATTTGGTGGGAGTGTTCGTTGATGGCACGTTACAAGGTAATATAACCTCCAGCCTGTCTATCAAGTCCTCCTTTTTCCTCCTGGAATCTAAGCTTCGCCAATAGAGCCAATCGTCGTCTCATATATTTATCTACATAATAAAGACGTAGATATCAAATTTAATGTATATCACGCTTTTCTGGAATAACCTTCATCAGATGCGCACACTGCCGAAATAAATGGTAGAGAAACCGAAGGGGCAATCAAGAATGAACAATCCAGAAAAATTGGCAACACTATGTATACAAGACACAAGACGAAGTAAAACAAAACAAAAATCACAGCACGGTATGTTTTAGATACCATTATACGTAAGCAAAAGAAATAACTTAAATACGACAAGACTCCTCCTACAAACAACTGGAAGTAAAGACATCATTTTATGCAGATATCGTCACGAACATCACAACACGGAACTGAAAACGTCATGAAACATAATAGGAAAACACAAAAAACTAAAATGACGAACAACACAGACCCCACCAAAAACCCGGAGTGAACTCGGAAGTTCCTGCTTCTTTTAAGACACACGCCGTGTAAATCACATATACAAGTCTGGTCAAAGTCTTGGTAGTGATAGAGGAAAGAAAAAAAATCTACGTAAAAAGTAAAAGATCCATTGTCATTTTGAAAGCCAAATAATTTGGGAGTATTGAAAACGAAAGGACCTCCACAGAATTGCCAAAATCGGTTAAGGTCACATATGTCTGAGGGAGCAGTACCTTAGATTTAATAATAATTCAATAATATAGCAACTGTAAATATCGACATTAAATATATCTAATAAATCATGTCAGTGCCGAAGTACTGACTACTAGGCGGATGATACCCTCGGGAACTAATAGTCCACCAGCATGGCGAATTGCTCATAAACTCGTCATGAACATAGCTGAAATACTTCTCCCTTGACATCAAACAACAATCGGTCAATGCACAATTCACAAGTACAAATGTATGTGATTTCCAGGACGTTTCATAAGCATATAGATGAGGTGAATTAGTGAGTACTAGGCGGATGATACCCTCAGTAACTAATAATCCACCAGCATCACGAATTGTTCATAAACTCGTCATGAATATAGCTGAAATACTACTCCCTTGACGTCAAAGAATAATTGGTCGATAAACAATTGCGAAACACCAATGTACGTGATTTCCAGGTTGTTTCATACACATCTTTTGTCTGCAGTAATGATTTCAGTGAATGAAAATTATACAACATAAATTTCACATTGATTATATCATTGACCTAGAAAGTCAATACATTAATTAACATTATTATTCATTTTGCAACCGATATCTAGTTTTATCAATAGGTTATAGTTGTTTTCTTCTTCTGCATCAAGAGATAGACAAAATATCATTCTACAATTGAATAGTATCTTATTGTACCAAAGACAACACAGGAAATCTCTAACAATATGGCTATCAAAAAGACACAAAGAGAGCATTCTTAAAGTAATATGAGGTGGGGGAAAATCAACAACAAACCCATACAATATTTGTTTTTGAATTTAAAGTAATTTGAAGAAAAATAAATCAACAATAAACCCATGAAAATATTCTTTTTTAATTCAAAGTAATGTGAAGAAAAATAAGTCAACAATAAAGTCATGCAATATTTGTTTATCAAAATCCTAAGGGAATGAGGCAAATTAGCTTACGTCAGCAAATTGTCGCCAGGTAAACAAATATTCGTATACTAGTATATCGGGTAACTGGGTATACACCCACCCAATTAGTCAGCCCACATCAAACTATATTAAACTGTCAGTGTTTATTACTATTTACCTGATGGGTCCCTGAGTGGTTTTTGTTTTATTTCAACGAATAACATCAGAACTACAAAGATGCATGTTCCGATGTTTGGTTTATTAACAGAAGTAATGAGTACTACTTAACTGTAGGCTAGGGTCTCTCTCCCACCCATTTTATGGTATGGGTTATACTCATTAATGAAGACCATACTGTGACTATAAAGTGTAGAACAGCAATAAAAAAATGTGTTATTTCTTTGATTTAATTTGTGTCTGGGTTTAAAGTTGAGTAGTCTCTTTGATAACCTATCTTACTAACAAATGCTTAGTCCCTTCCCAACTCTCCATATTTCTTCAGATGGCAGTCAGGATTGTTGTACCTGTTATCCCAACCCCCTGTTATTGCAGTATACTATTTATATATTGCTGAACTCGTTCTGATGAATATGCATGAAGCATATTAATAAATATGAGGCTCACGAATTATGATATAGTCTCCACTTTGTGGTTACAATTCCCCCTACAGCCCCCCCTCATGAAAGGAATAGGGGTCCTGCTAGTTGTGCGGTCTATATTTAACACATAACTCGCCTTGGCGTAAATGAGGGCCTCATGTATGTACAATAGCACGCTCCTTTCAGGTGAAAAACGACTCACAGCAGTTCCTAATACAATGTAGGTAATTTTATCATATCCTACCCATTAGGTTCTCTTTTTTCTGTTGCATTATAAACTACACACATAGGTCAATAGGGACCGTCGTGGCCGTGATCGTATGGCATTTGGATTTACAACTATATATGCAATCAGTTTCTATCACCACTGATACTGTGAGTTCGAATCTCGATTAGGGCGAGGTGTACAACCTTCTGTGATAAAGTTTGCCAGTGACTTGCGACAGGTCGGTGGTTTTTTTATGGGTACTCCGTTTCCTCCATCAAGTAAACTGACCGCCACGATATAACTGAGCTATTGTTGAAAGTGGTGTTAAACACCATCAAACAAACAAACAAACACATATAGGTCAACACTGATCACCTACATGATGCATTGTTCGGTAATTTGTTCTCGTCATCAATATAGTTGAAACACTACTCTGATGACGTCATATAAAAACAATTCAATAGACCATTAACAGTACGTGATTTGCAGGTAGTTTATTATGAATTAAGGTGAATTAGTGACTACAAAATCATTAAACACCAACCGTTATCTCCAGTAATATTTTCAGTGAATGAAAATGATACAAAATAAATTCGACATTGACAATACTATCATTGACTCAACATGTCAATAGATTAGTTAATATTATTGTTCATCTATCTGTTTTGATCTAGTTTATGGACAGGTAACATTATTATGTTCGACATCATGAGGTAAACAGGATGTTGTTCTGCGATTGGCGAATAGTACATTTGATAAAAAATGTTTTGGAAAAACAAGTAGTGACCTTTGTCATCCTTGAAATGATGATCACACGCGTAAGAAATGTTCGTATACATGATGTGATGCTGTAGATAGTGGATTCAAGGACCGTTCTTATAAGGGGCCGTCGTGACCGTGATCTTATGGTAGTTGGGTTTTCAACTACCTAAGCAATCGGTGGCTATCACAACTGATGATGTGAGTTCGACTGCCGCTCAGGTCGAGGAGTATAACATTATGTGATAAAGTTTGTCAGTGGCTTGCTGCAGGTCTGTGGTTTTCTCCGGGTACTCCGGTTTCCTCCACCAATAAAACTTACCTCCGCGATATAGCTGACATATTGTTGAAAGTGGCGTTAAACATCATAAAATAAACTAACTCAATCAAGCATCGTTCTGGTCAAACCATAGACCATTACATTGGTATTTGCTATTTATGTGCTAAATACGCAGCTTGAAGGATCAAGTACAAAGATTAAATAGCTCGGAATCAGCATGACATGAACGATTGGGGCCATATGTTTGACAGTGCGCTATTGTTTTAGTGAGCTAGCACTATGTAATCCAACTATGCGTGTTTGGTGTAGTACAAAGCGGACTTCATTATCATTGCATCGAAATGTAACCTGTTCTCCCCATAATATAACTTAAAACATGACCACTAGGCACTAAACAACAATCACGTACTCAAATTGTAATAGATGCTTATGGCAAAACAATATCACTAGTGTTAGAATAAATTGTTTTTCTATTGTTGCCTTATGATAACATGAAGATATTTCTAATAAAAACGTAGATATCAAATTTAGTGCGCAAGACGCGTTTCTGGAATAACCTTCACCAGGGACGCTCTATATCACATACTTTCACCGATAGTTGTAAAAGTAAAAGTTTTTGTTACCTCTATTCCCGTGATTGTAAATAATCACTACATTGTATTTTCTATAAAACCTGATTGTTCATACATTGCTATATTTACTCAGCTGAATAGAACTGTTTTCGTTTCAGATACAGAAGGCCAGAATTACACATTGACTAACTTTACAGAAATGTTTAATGTAATACCAAGAGGCCTCAACTACAATAAGAAAACAGACAAGTTTTATTCAGAATTTGTAACAGGTATGATAAGAACGTAGATATCAAATAGTAAGTACGATAACACATCGTTATATCTATATATAGATACTACAAGTTTACCATTCCTACGTTTCTTCTGTGTCTTCTGTATATGATGCATACACAGAGGGATGATCATATGTCGGTTTCTGAACAGTTTGAAGATACCAAGGGGTAATAATGATCCGTAATTCAAAGGAAACAATACAATGGCAACAAAAGACAAATAATGGCCCGTCGATTAAATACTACACAGAAAACTAAAGATTGGGCAAAACGAACACCATTAAAAACGGAGGTAAATTCAGATTATACAGAGAGTGTAAGCAGTTCCTGTGCCACTAATGACACCCGTCATGTTATTCTTGTTGAACATCCAGTGACGGAGATACAAAATGTAATTCGTAACGCTTCACAAAGTCATGTCCGTGTCACAATAATCTTGCTTTATATGAATCGAGCAACGATGTAAATTGACGCCCATTAAGATGTGAATAACGATCTAATTTTTGCATTTTGGTTTTTTATTTGTATTTATTTTATGCAGAGTTACATTTAAGTCCCTCAATTAGTAACGGGCCGTCGTGGTCGTGATCGTATGGAAGTAGGATTTACAACTACCTATGCAATCAGTGCCTATCACCACTGATGTTCTGAGTTCCAATCTCGATCAGGGCGAGGTGTACAACATTATGTGATAAAGTTTGTCAGTGACTTGCGACAGGTCGGTGGTTTTCTTCGGGTCCTCCGGTTTCCTCCAACAATAAAACTGACCGCCACGATATAACTGAAATATTGTTGAAAGTGGCGCTAAACACCATCAAACAAACAAACCCTCCATAGTAGATTAAACCATTATTTAATATTGAATACACGTTTTTCTTACAGGGATTAGAATTTGTACATTTTCTTTTCGTAGGACATGGTGACCCTATGGATTTATGGTATCCTTATAACTGGAAGAGAACTCCACAGAATGACCCTAACGCATCAAAACCCGTGTATATAACTCCTCATCTGATATACCACATAAACCAACACATAAAACTCATTGTATTGATACGGGATCCGGTAGAAAGGTAGAGGAAATGTAGATGGTTTGAATGGGTTTATTAAATGGTGTATTACTACAGTCTATCCGCATTTATCATATTATTTGTCATAATTTTTGGAATAAATAAAAATGTTGTCTTTATCGTTTCTAATAATATTTTATTCTCAAAAATAGCCCGAGAAAATCCGGTGTATCGAATTAGCGTATTGCTTTCCGACTTTCGAGGTACAAGGCTTCATACTATGGCACGGTTGCCTTTTACAAGAAGAAATTTTCCAGTTATTTTTTTGAAGTAAGCATATTTCCGTTGATAGGGTCCATCCTAATTCTATGTGATTGCCTCTTCGGTATTCTCTAAAACGTTCATTTAATTTAAAAAAAACACCCGTATATATCTAATTTAGTGCATACGACGCGTTTCTAGAAATACCTTCACCACGCTTTCTCAAGTTTCCTCAACCAATAAAACAGACTGCTACGATATAACTGAAATATTGTTCAAATTGGCGTTAAACAACATAACGCTAACCCTTCATCATGTCAATGGATTGCATAGCCAACTAATTTAAATGTCTTTGAGGGAGGTGGGAAGTAAAACGAAGAGCCCATACAGGATAATCAAAATTGGACACGGTTACCAATGCCGGAGGACGTAGGAGACCCTTATGAATAAGGTAGCTCGATTACTCGATTTGACTTTCCCTTTGTAAGGTTGTTCGGAGTTCGGTAATTTTGTTATTACCCTTATTTATTCGACCTCATCTTGAATCAGACACTTTCGACTTTCGATATAGACACAACAAGGTTTGATTGTATACTAGTATGCATTATACAACTTATTTTGTAGGATGTACAGCCATTATCTACATAAGACGCTAGGAGAAAGTTATTACCCAACAGAGCCCGGGTGGATCAATGAGTTAGGTAGTTGGATTACCTAACAACTCATACAAGTCTATCACCAATACGGCGTGGGTTCACGCCCGACTTTGTAAATTACAAAAAGGGTGCACTCGACTAGCAGCCACGAGTGATAAAGTTTGCCAGTTGCTTGCTAATGGTCGGTGGTTCTCTCCGGGTACTCCGGCTTCTTCCACAACTACAATTGGTCGCCATGTTATAGATGAAATATTGCTGAAAGTGGTGTTAAGCACAATAAATCAATCAATCAATATTACCCAACAGCTGAAGCATTTAATTACCATGTACAAGTTATTTTGTAGGATGTATAGCCACTATCTACACAAGACATTAGGACAAAGTTATTAACCAACAGCTGAAGACTTTGATTACCATGTACGACAATCTATAGAAATGTTTAATAACTGTTCCAGGCGAAAGGGATTACGAGCCTGTTTGTATGACTCGGATCTTTATACGAAAATGACAGTAAGTTCACCTTTATTGTATGGTTTCGACAATCATCATTTGTTTTTATATCTGTTGTGATTTGGTTTGCTTTGTTTTTTTGTTTTGTTTTTTTCATTTGTTTTGTCTTCGTCCTGAGTCTTGTGTACCCAATATTGCCAATGTCTCTGGGTTGTGCCTTCTGGATTGCCCCTTCGGTTTTCTCTAACGTTAATTGTATGCATGAACAAAGCTTGCGAACTTGAGAACTACTCGATGTATTTATTGGGTTCAATTAAGACAACTGTATTTTTGTCATAATGAGAAGTTTTCATGTTGATTGAATATGGTACAAAAGGAACCAACACACGTTGTTTCAAAGTTTAATTTTAGGTAAGATTTTATTTGATTAAGGCTAATTAACATAAGGACACTGTGTGAAAATAAATGTACAAATCCTAGACTCGAATTGACACAAAACTGTACATGAATACGCAGGTTAGCATATAAGCTCCGATGAGCTTCTATTCATTATCAAGTATTAATTTAAAATATTTCTGTCACGCATACTAAAATAGGGACGTTTCCCATAGATATGTCTAATTCAATTGAATCTCTTAAAATCTAAGTAAAATTGACAAGTGATTTTACTTCGATTTAATAGAGTATTCGATATATTTGAGGTATATTGACAATATTACTACTACATTATGGACTGCACCTCGTCTTATTCATGAATTAGAGTGCAAGGTAACGGGATTCGACTTCATGAAATTTTAATGTACAAGACATTATTTTAAGGGATTTATTTGCTTTTTGCAGGTACCTATCTCCTCCGGATTTTACAGTGTATTTATGAGAGACTGGTTAAAGGTGTTCAACAAGGATCAGTTCTTGTTCATCGTGACAGAACATTATAGTCGAGATATACCGAATACCTTAATCAAAGTCTTTGAATTCTTGAATTTAGGCAAGTATTGTATTTCTTCCGTCGCTATCCAGCTCTCCATGCTTTTCAAGTGTGTATTACAAAAATAATACATGTACAATGTATATAAATTGTTGTACTTGTTCTCAGCCTAAATATGCATGACATATTAGCTGCTGGACGTTAAGCAAACAAAGTGAAAAAATACATGCCGATGGTCCAGCCTGTGTTTGGTTTAAAAAGTCGAATCCCATTTTTACCCTATTTGTTCAAAGCAAAATGAATGGGGTTAGGGTATTGGTGCTTAACGCCACTTTCAGCAATATTTCAGTTATACCGTGGTGGTCAGTTTTATTGGTGGATGAAACTTGAGGACCCGGAGAAAACCACCGACCTGTCACAAGACAGTGACAAGCCGAACGGATTAATAGACATAGGAATAATGATTGACATAAAGGTAGGCGTGACAAATGTTCTGTACAGTAGTTGACGACTACATGCTACTTTTTTGATTATTAAAAAAAGTATATCGAAATCCTTAACATGCGATATGAGTTCATTTTAATAGTTTTTGGGAGTAGGAAAACCAAAGAAGAACTGACGCAAATCGGCTAAGGTTACCTGTGCCTAAGGGATATCAAATGAGTTATACTACTTTCTGGTTCTTTCCTCATTCATGACTTATCACCGATCACCGGGTTTGTAACTGGAGGAACTGCCTACTCTATCGGAGCACCTGATTTCACCCTCGGATTTTAGTGGGGTTCGTATTACTCGATCTTTTGTTTTCTATGTAGTGTTTTGTAGATCTGATCGTTGTTTGTCCTTTTGTACTTTTTCATTTTTGTCATTGTGTATTCTGTCCTTTTTCGATTTATGGATTCTGATTACCCCCATGATATCTTAAAACTCTTCTTGAATATGTAAGAAACAAACTCTCAATAATAAAAAAAATATCTTATAAATCATATCAGTGCTGAAACACTGACCCATGGGACAGATGATACTCTCGGAGATTAATATTCCACCTTTAGAGGTTTCAACCAATAATAGTAATAAAAATATAGATATCTAATAAGGTGCCCACGACCCGATTCTGGATTAACATTAGTAAGATAAATAGAGGTAAAATGGTTAAAGACTCATATAAGTGAATAAATTAGGAGCAGGGAAATCACAGGGCCAAATCATGATAACCGAAATCAGCTAACGTTTTAGTTTAAACTAACGTTACCATGCCTAAGGAAGACAACACAAATAAAATTTATAATCTGTTGGATCTGGTTCTCTTTGAATATACGTTTATATTAAAAAAGAAAAGAAAAAAAAAGGTAAATACAACATCTTCATTTGCGTTATGTTTTATATCTAACATCGACTTGTGTTTGCGTTCGACACATCTGATTCGATATACTACTTACTTTATGATATGATTTTTTCTTCAAACAGGGTAATATAACAAAGGGAGGTTAGGGTTATGGTGTTTAACGCTACTTTAAACAATATTTCAGCTATATCCTGGTGCTCAGTTTTATTGGTGGAGGAAACCGGAGAAACCCACCGACCTGTCGCAAGTCACTGACAAACTTTATCACATAATGTTGTATCGAGTACACCTCGCCATGAGCGGGATTCGAACTCACAACTTTAGTGGTGTTCTGAACTGATTGCATAGGTAGTAATAAATCCAACTACCATACGATCACGACCACAACGACCCATGTTAAGATTAAAATAGGGTAATTAATATGACAAAGGGTACATATGCTTGACAAAATGCTATAATAACTTATTATGATAATAATATTCATAATTTTATACTATAGAATATTTGTCTTAATTCTTGTGTGGATTTACTTACAGATTCGGTAGAACAACCATTACTTGAGCAAATGTCTTGTCAAGAGCGGATGTTCAAAACAGAATACAAGGAACAAATGTTAAATGAAACAAGAGAAGTCTTACACGAATTTTACGCCAGAAGTCAAGCTGATCTCCGCCAGCTTATTAAAGATTACCAGTTAGATTTAACTATTAAGCATTTGACAAGGGACTCGTTCCAACACAACTGCTCGAAAGTAAGACTGTCGCCGCATCTTTCACATCGTAAGTTCTATGGAAAGCATTACGCAATTAATCGAGCAAACATGACAAATGTCATTGTTTTTGACCCACGATAAGATACCTTGATGAATTACGTGTATATGGAATAACGGTAGTAAAGACAGACATTATCGCAAGTACCGCGGCGAGTCTGAGCTGGTTTACTAGTGATAATAATTGTCAAGAACTTCAAATCTGACATTATTGTCCTTATCGGCAACGTCATATTGTGTTTGACGTCACACTGACATATGATTTTCAGTTCGTTAACACTGAAAATAAGACTCGCTGAGGTCAAAGGTATATTGTATGTCTAAATAACAAATATATAAAACTATCCATATTTATTTTAATCTTAGAAGAAAAGGTTTTTTGGTGGAGACGTTTGTTATGTGTTGCTTATTTATATATGTATATATTCAAAAGCTGAAGATGATTCAAGTAATGGCGTCCAGCGAAAATCATTTCTGGCAAGTTGTCCTACATTTTGAAAAATGACCCATTACTTGCTACAGGATACTTTTGATATTGTGAACGAAGAAGGTATTATTCATTTGTAAAACCTATGATCTTAATGCACGTATAGACGATAGTGTTATGTTTTTAGAGATAAAAACATTGCATCACTATAGTTATATTTATGGAGAATTATGACTTTGCAACCAAATTCTTTCATTTTTGTATTTATTTTGTGTATTGTCTGTCCTATCTATGGCTTGTAATTACACCTATTGATAGCTTCCAACTTTCTTGAACGACCTCCGTGGTGTAATGTGTGGCGTCCTCGCCACGAAAGTAATAGATCGTTGTTTAGATCTCAAAATGGATCAATAAAAAGATGTCAAACATGATATTTGCTGCTTCTTCATTAAGCATGCAGCATTAAGGAGTAAGGGCAAAGACGGGTTGGATCGGAAGCACTATTATATGGATCAACATGTCTACCTGTGGATATCTAATTAAGTGCGCTTGACGCGTTTCTGAAATAACTTGAAATGTTACTAACATATGACCGAATCATTTCATTATTTACATATTGAAAAATATTCCCATTTCGCCTTAGCTGGGTATTTACATATTAAAAAATATTCCCATTTCGACTTAGTTGGGTATTAACATATTAAACAATATTCCCATTTCGCCTTAGTTGGGTATTTACATATTAAAAAAGTATTCCCATTTCGCCTTAGTTGGGTATTTACATATTTAAAACTACTCCCATTTCGCCTTAGTTGGGTTTTTAATGATCAGATATCCCTCACTAAGGCAAAATGAGAAGTTGTGTAAACACTAATTAATTGGGTGTCATTTGTTTGTTTTGTAATTTAGTTGTAATAAGGTGTAAATATGGTTTAAGGTAAATAGATAAAGTAAAAAGATGTAAATGATATCTATAATAATTTTATTAAATAATGATATGATAAAGAATTACGATAAAGATATATAGATGTTTTTCTTACAACAAATGAAGCACATTATATTTTTAACTAGAGTAAGAAAGACATTTATCTAAATCACAACATAAGTTAGTAAGATATATGGATTTTATTTTTCACAAAATATAAAGTGAGCACTATAAACAAGACATGAATTTTATTTTTCACAAAATGTTATTCATTATAATAGATAAAATACATAAATAGCTATGTTGTTTAAAATAATATCTGAGAAAGAAATTCATAAGCACAATAAAAAGAATTAAGCTCTATATTATCAATAGTATTACTCATGCCATGTCTAGGAATTCTAAAACTATGATACATCAGACTTTACAGTTTCTTTATCATTTGCTTAATGAAGTGAGTGCTTTTTATCTTTATGGCCTTTTGTTTCCATTTTTGCTATAATTTTATCAGCATCCAAGCTCTAATATGAACTCATGTCAATGATTCATCCTTATTGAACAGTGTACAAGCTAAAATACCACAGGCCTTGTTCTCGAAAGTGTCTTAGGACTAAGACATGTCCTTAGACCATCTCAGGACAAATCTTAGTCCTAAGTCGTGTTCTCGACCATGTCATGCATGAAACTTAGGACATGTCGCAAAATTTGTCTTAGCTTTAGGACATCTATGGAGGTGTCTTAAGATGGTCCTAACCCCGAAATTGTAATATAATTTGATATTTTGTACCAAAAACGGACTTTAAGTTGTAGAACATGATTGATATACACCTTTATACTGTTTTTAAATCTAAATAAGTAAATTAACAATTTTTCTATTATAATTTAAACGGTGCACAAGATATCTTTTGTTCATCTTTAATCAGTAATTCATTGAACATTTGAAATCAGTTCACTCGAAAGTAACCACACAAAAAATAACGGTAATGACTGTACTTCATTTTAAAAAAGTGTTATACATTAGTTATATATCGTATACAGAACTACGTATATAGATAACTGCAAATTAAAGAAAACAAGAAACAGACTCATGGGATGCAGCGTAAAAAATAAATGAAATTGAAAAAAAATATCTTTATTTACATCTTATATTTTATTATGAGTATTTGTATCAAGGGTTTGCTATATATTAATATTGGAAATAGTTGTTGTACACAATATGTCTATTCTTCTAATAATTGAGCTGACACTTAGGACATAGTTAAAACTTCCTAAGTTAGGATAGTCTTAAGATAGCTTCGAGATCACTCATAGGACATGTCCTAAGATGGTCTCGTCCTAAGACATATATTAGGACACATCTTGGGATACTTTCGAGAACACAGCCCCTGAAAAGTTCAAGCCTGTTTTTAATTAATGGCTGTGATATAATTTGTCACTTTCAAATATTAACTTTTAATTCATAATAAGGGAAAAACAATTTTTATACTGTTATCATGAATAAATATTTCATACATTTTTCAGTGATTCAAAAATTATTTAATTCCAAATTGATCATTTTTAAAAGTATTAGTTTATATAACTTGCATATAATAACTTGAATATATAATTAAAAAGATTGAGTTTTGAAATATTACAAGTTCATGATTTAAACATTCAAAATAACTAAAAGTTGAAATTTTAAATCAAATGTTGTTAATACATTTGATCAAAAAAATATTATCTGATTAAATTAATAATTATTTGTTAAAAAAAAAAGCAAAGTCTGAATTTGATTGCTATTTGTTGATTTAAATAAAATCTACAAATTCCCACTTTGCCTTAGTACAATTCCCATTTTGCCTTAGTTTTTTTCTACCTTTTTTTCACCTGTATTTTCAGCTAAGGCGAAATGGTAACACAATCAGTTTATCTCAATGCTTAACATAGCCTAACTACAACTTGTACATGCATTTAATTTTCATTGCAATTGAATTTGTGTCTGTTTCGACATCAAAATCGCCCCGGTACGAGTCCATGGGAGAATGGCGATACAATATATTTTTGGACAAAGTTATTCATTTGTTTTTTTTATTCATAATACACACAAAAACGTAGATATCAAAATTAGTACGCACGACGCGTTTCTGGAATAATATTCATCAGTTACGCTCAACACCAAAATATTTAAAAGTCAAATAATTTAAAAGTCTTCTGGTGCACGAAAACCAAGAGGTCTAAATAGGATGGCCAACAGCGGCTAAGGTCACTTATGGCTGAGGGATGAGAACCTTACGAAAGTCGTCTACACTTCCTGAACAAAGTGAACATGAATTTCTAATCTATAAGAATAACATCATCCTCGCTTTGATCTCCCTCTACAAGAAAACTTATATGTCGTAAAATATCTTTAAAATCACTCTCTTGTCTGACTTCCCTGATCCTTAATTTACCCCCTTCATGTTCAAATCCTAAAGATGATCCTTTTAGCTGCATGTATATAAATCGATGCCCATCTGTCACTATGGCAAAGACAGGGAAATCTGAAATATCAAATTTCGGCGTTTCAGTCGCCATTAAGGTTGTCTGTAAAATCATCAGCTGTAAAACAGCCTGCGCAACGGAACTGTCACTCAAACTCGATGCAGCCGATTATGTGTACTCCCTTTCGGATACAATAATCAAATCTACAGTTAGGCAGAAAATTACAATTTATGTTTTTGTCGACTTCGAATTGTAAATCAAGTTCTGAACACAGGGGAACCAGAAGAGCATCTAACACAAGTCTACTTCCGGTTTCTGTGCTTGTTATTGATTTCAATTGCATTAATAATTCAGAATCTAAATTCCTTTTTCTCGCTTTCAAGTCAATACCCTTTACTATTTCTAATCGGCGACATATATCTTTTTGCACCATTTCATAGATGTCGTCCAAGTCCAAGGGAAACATAGTCGGCATTTTAATTTCGGTGACGCAATCGTCAAAACTGAAATATTCTGCAATGTTTGAAACATTCCACTTACTGCAAGCTTTGTCTATGTCATTTTTCTTTGATGGAGTATGCGTATCGCGATATCTGCTACGATCGATTCCAATATCGTCTGAAACAAACGGTATAGCGTTGACTGGTATTTCGATATGACTTGATGTTTCATCGATCTGAGGCACTTCCGGGATAATAGTATCAGCCTTTTGGGCAGACGTTTCTTTCACATGTTCGTTTGTATTGGTCTGAAGCACTTCTGGGATAATAACATCAGCGTTTTTGGAAGACGTGTCTTTCTTATTTCCATTTGTATCATCCAATCGCTTTACAAAAGGATTCATGGAATTCGCAGAGATGGCGTCAGGTTTTTCTAGCACATTATCGTTTGTTTTTACAATCTTTGTTGGAATAAGAAGATCAGAATCTTGAGAATCAACATGTTGAATCTTGGTACTGTCATACGTCGCTAGTATGCTTTCACTGTTGTCGTCATCGGAGGACGACTCAGATATAACAGTGTTCTCTCTATCAGAAAAGAGTTGACGGCGAGCCCGTTTTCTCGCTGGTTCATCAATATTGTCTATGCTTTCATCTTTAGATTTTGGCCAAGTTTCAGCTTTTACTAGTGGAATATTTCCTTTGGTAATAGGCGTCTCTGTTTGGTTTTTACTAACAGCTAAGTGTTTGTAGCGATTTAAAACATGTTGCTTTCCTGTTAACACAACGGTGCCGCCTTTCTTTTGAAGAAGTTTGTTGGCGAATTCTGTTGCTAGGCACCTGATTTTACTTTTAGTCGTAATTGTTAAATTGTTTGTCGGCAAATGTTTAAAAGTCTTAATACTCGACAAAAAATATTTCCATTTTTGATCATTGTCACGAATGCTTGTGGGATCCATTTACCTGAAAAAGACGAATTCGAATAATGCACAGACTAAGGTAAAAATATTACATTCTGGCTTTCTCAAAGTTCTAGTTATTCTCCATAAAAGAACCCTCAAATGTAAAATTAAAAAAATAGATATCAAACCCCAAGTAAACAATGTTTGAGCTATATCATGTCTAGAACAAGTCCTATTTAGAAGAAGGGGCCCGGGTGGCTCAATGAGTTAGGTCGTTGGATCTAACAACTAATACAAGCCTATCACCAATACGGCGTGGGTTCGCGCCCGGCTTTTTAAATTACAAAAAGGGTGCACTCGACTCGCAGCTGCAAGTGATAAAGTTTACCAGTTGCTTGCCCATGGTCGGTGGTTCTCTCCGGGTACTCCGGCTTCCTCCACCACTAAAACTGGTCGCCATGATATAGCTGAAATATTGTTGAAAGTGGGGTTAAACACCAAAAAATCAACCAAAATCATATTTAGAAGAGATGATGATGATGATGTTCGCTTCGTATTAGACAAACATGCCCAGTTTATAATGCTAACTCACAGAAACAACAACTAACGGATAGAAATGTCGCTCCACTCGGACACAATCCTAATTCCGAGACAATCGGTCTTTGCTCTTTCTCCTTATTGATGTAGTCTTATAAGAGAAGCAGCAAATGACAATTTTATTGTGCTTGGTTTAATCTACCGCACTCGAGGCGAGCCCGCTAACCATTATTTCACCGATGAAATTTCTTGAAAGAAATTAGAGCCAGTTAGACTAGAAGTCAATCACGAATAAACGAAACATATTAACCAGCTCGTCTAAAGTCATTTATTTTGTTAACATGATTGATCGATTGATTGTCGTCTAGCCTCAGTTAAGCTGCATTTCAGCTGTAGTCATGACGAGACATTTTCAAACGATACATTATGTATGTACCATTGGTGGTAGGGACGTGATTAGGTGTGAAAGAATAGATGATCAGAAACAACATACTCGGCAAAGACACACTCGTCAATCTATCGGTGGTCTTTTGTGCCATATATTTTACAGAGACTTTGTCGACTTTCCAAAATGTCGTTTAGAGGGCATGGAAACAACCTTTCACTTTTCACGATTTTCATATATCAGATGATGTTCGTGTCGCTTAACAGTAACACAACAGATGACACTAGTGGAACAGGTTTGTTAACTCTTCCCGAGCGCACGAGTTCACTCCCTTGGTTTTTAGTGGGGTTCGTGTTGCTTGATCTTTAGTTTTCTGTGTATTGTGTTGTTGATCATTGTCTCTCCTTTTGTCCTTGTGTCCATTGCGTTGTTTGTCCATCTTAGATTTACGGATTCTGATTACCCCTTTGGTTTCTTCAAACTTTTTAATTCCATTAACGCATCGTGTGCTCTAAAGGTGATATCTGCGTTTGTATTGCTCATTCTTTGTTGCATAATACGCTTACTTATTCACACTAAATACTTTTTTGATTAAATAAACACGGTTTCGGAACACTGTACATACTTAGCCGCCAAGTACAGTCACGTTTATCTACAGGTAGAATAAATAAAGGGTTATTTGTTGTTTTGATAATCATAGTCTGTTCTAGACTTGTTTTATTTGCAAACTTACCAAAACATTATTTAAATTAACACAAACGTATAAAAAAATAAAATAAAAACAAAGTGGTTTATATCATGATATTTGTAGTAACAGATATGCAATATGTAATTTGATAATACTAACTTTATCAGCACTCAAGTTACACCCAAATAAAGAGTAATGGCTATATTTAAAACAACAATCTATTATTGACGGTACGTTACTTGACTTTAGGTGTAGAATGTCACAAACAAAATTACAAGTACATGTATTATTCAGTTATTTAATGGTTTCAGGTGCAATAGACTGGAACATTTGCCCTGAGGTCCTGGGAATGACCAAAGGTTCTATTGCACGAGGCCTTCGGCCATCTATATGAAAGGTTAAGAAACGATTTATTTGTTAACCTGTCTTCTCATTTGAATATTAATAATCTACTCTTTGGTGATTCTAACCTCCCAGATTGTGAAAATGAAAGTAATTTCCTTGTAATTCAAGATTTTATAATAAAATCTAAACGTTTTACACCTAGAATATAAATGTATCATGCTTTTACTTGTTGCATAATATTAGATCTGTCATTTTATTGTTCATTGTACAAATTGTCACCGTTTCACTTCATATGCTTATTTAAACAAATGTGTGTATTATTAATGTGCATGTCCTATCCATCTTATATGTATTTTTCTTTTCTTTTCTGTTTTGTTATCTGTGAGAGGAATTTATATAAGTGATGCGTCACTTGTTTTTTTTTTTATCCCTATGTATGTACTATTGTTATAACTCATGCAATTTATTCAATAAATATTGTTTACACTAAATATAGAAAACATAACCTTACACTGAATATATAAGAAATAAACAAACCTGTTCTACTGAACTCAGAAGAATTATGTCTCTTATCTGATGTTCTCGTGGCCAGTAGAATTTTGATTGGCTAAAAAGGTACTTTTAAAACTTCAGGGAAGCCGTGCGGTGACAGAAAATCAATAATCGCTCTCACCTATGTGCTGTCCATTTACATTTCACAAGATGACAGAAAATCAATAATCGCTCTCTGTGATCTTTGTCCAAAGATACACGTATTTATGTTTTTCCTATAAAAAGGACATACTTATTAATGTTGGAACATTCAGATAAAAATGTTATTATAATGTATATTTTATTTTATCAATTGTTATCTCTATTCGCGTGCGGACAATCATTTGCTTACTACGCCTCGTCAATGTTTTTCAAATAGATAAAAATGCTATTTTTACACGTGATGTAAAACAACTAATGTACCTACTAATGTAAATAGTGTAGATAAAAAAACCCGAGGGTGATGAGATATATGTTCGTCATATTTTTGTGGTGTGGGGGAGCAGGGTGATATAAAGCATGACAGTAGCATTTTGTTGGGTATGAAATTCCCAAAGTCATATCATTTATTTGCACACAGGTTTCAAGAAAATGTTTTGCACGTAAAAAAACCCCAACAAAAACTAAGAATTAAAAGTTTTCTAGAGTTATGTACCTTTAAACGAAATAAATATTTTCACAAAGTTTAACATGTATAGGTGTACTGATTGTAACTTGATTATGTACATGACACGTGTCTTGTCACTCTACAGGTAGTTATATAACATGTAAATTACAGGTAAACAATTGACATTACTGTACTCAATAAAGGCAATCTAAATAACCTATATACATTGTGATCGTTTTATGGAATATTTGTTAAGATCTAATTAATGTCGGGGCCGTCGTGGCCGTGATCGTGTGGTAGCAGTGCCGGATTTAAGTTAAGTTATGAGGCCTTTTACTTGGGCCCTGAAGGAGGTAGAATTCGGTAGGACTAAACAGACAGTTATGCATACATGCTCCGGAAAATTAGATATAGTTAAAATATTACGTTATATTAGGTCAGACATATACACTGCGTCTTCACAAACTAGAAGCTATTATCTATTACCCAAAGCCCCAACCTGCTCAACATTGTCTTACACAAGTCACACAAAATTTGATAAAAAGAGAACAGACAGGGCAGTCATTACAGTCAACATCATACATAATTAAATCTAAACATCATTTAACGCAGTGGTTCTCAACCTTTTTCCCCCCATGGACCTCTTTTACTCTTAATTTTTTTGGTTGACCGCCTTAACCATTTGATGTAAAAGCTTATTTTATTTTTTACTAATAAATAATTTTAGGAATTGTATTACAGAAATAGTAAATGTATATGCTTTATTTGGAATAAAACTAATTTAATGAAAATAAATTTATCTAAATTTTATGGATCATTTATGTACACTAGTAAAATAACTCATAATAAACCATTTTAACATACAGTAAAAATAACATGAGTTTAATAACCCCCAAACAAACCATACGCCATATTGCTGGCAACGTAATGTCTAGTATTGAGAATGAGAATACATCAAACAAAATATCAAGACAGTATCGCTATCAGTAACCTTGCCTGTAACCTTGAGCGCGAGTGAGAGCTTGTTTGCAAAGACAGAGTGTATGAAGACAGTAGTGTTTGCTGCTCGCATGAAGGAAGGAGTCATGGGGGCCCCAGTGGGCGTTACTAACAATATGACAGTTTGTTATGTCAGTGTCAATTAAATCTGAAAGTAGACTGTTGTTAACTTGTAGAACCCTTAAATGTGACAGGAAGTGAATTTTGTCTAAATTACAACTAAATGATAAAACGTTTATATATATTTTAGAAAAGGTCACAGAATGTTTTTTATAAAAAAAATTCACGTCCTACCCTTATAAAATCGATATTGAAAATCAATTAATATTCCGCGCGCAATTTACTTACATGTTTATCTATCTTTAGTAATACGTCCCACGTGCCCTGTCAGTTGATGTAAACACACTGCGGACTACCTGAGCGCCTTACAAATTTATCGGAGCGTATACTTTCTTTTATATTTAGTATGGTGTATTGTGTCGCATATAAATATAAAACTATGCCAGACCAAGGGATAGGAATGTTTTAATTTCCTAAAGATGACAAACATATTTAAGATTTTTCAGTAGGGAATACCATTTTCTGTTTTATTTTGATATAAACTTCATAAAGAAATCGAAAAAACGGAAACAAAAAATCACTTCCTGTCACCTTTAATACCAGCAAGAACGAATAGCTTTAATATGGATAGCAAAAACTTAAGATAACACCATCATAAATAAACTCCTGTTCAGAAAAAAGGTATATCGTGTGTATGTATGTATGTATGTATATAATATCAGTGGTGGTGTTGCAAATATATTTTACCAGAATTGTGCACAGATAGATAATAATCAACAGGTATATGAAGCACAGATTCAGGTACCAAGATGTAACAGTATATTAAAGGCTGGTTCACACGAGTCTCAAAAGCTCAGGAAATTCATCTTGATCGATGTACGGGTGAGCACACAGACCACAGTCCCAAGGCAATTCATCTTAATCTTTGTATGTTGTCCTCCGTTTGGGCAAGATCTTGCTTTTGGATAGGTGTTTCCATCCCTCACCAAATATTTCCTCATCCATTATTCTGATTTACACTTTTAACGACCAAATTACTTATCTAGGTTTGACATTTGTATTGAAAAAGGAATAACTACCCCTTTACTTTTTTTGTTATTTTGTTTCAAGTTGGAAAAAAAATCTTGATAATAAATTTCGAGATTTGCTGCAAAAGTAACGTCAATTTTTCTTCTCATTAGATTGAAGGTTCTCTTTATATGCAAGAACTTGAAGAATAAAGTTCTTAAAAAAAATTCTATAAATAGTTATTTTATGCTACTACATTCTTCTATGAGTGACCAAATTGAACAGAACGCCGTTTAAAATTGCACCACGTAAGCATGAATCCATCTTCAACTTTTTTTTGTCAATAACCAGAGGCCCCTAATAATTTGGTTTATATGCCACTGGGCCACTCTCATGGCTGTCTGCTTTGTGGCACACTCCAATAGGCTATCAACTCTATCATTATATCTGGAATCGCTCCAAAACAGAACGCCTTCAAATTTAAAATTGCACCACATAAGCAAAAATCCATCGTAATAAAATGTTTGGCAGGAAGATGAGGCCCCCCTGGCCAACGAGGCCCTGTGCTTAAGCACAATGGTAAATCCGGCACTGTATGGTAGTTTTATTTACAACTACCTATGTAATCAGTGCCTATCACCACTGGTGTTGTGAGTTCGAATCTCGATCAGGGCGAGGTGTACAACATTATGTGATAAAGTTTGTCCTGACTTACGATAGATCGGTGGTTTTCTCTGGGTCTTCCGGTTTCCTCCACCAATAAAACTGACTGCCACGATATAGCTGAAATATTGAAAATGGCGTTAAACACCATCAAACAAACAAGCAAACATAAATAACCTTTATACGTTGTGATCGACCAATAAAACTGGCCGCCACGATATAACTGAAACATAGTTGAAAGTGGCGTTAAGCACCACCAAGCAAACAAACAAACATAAATAACCTATATACATTGTGATCGTTTTATGGAATATTTGCTAAGATTTAATTAATGTCACTTTCAATAATATATTGCAAAGTTGTATCGAGTACAGAAACGACATAAAGATATAAAAGGTACAGAGACAATTTGTGATGACACATTTTTACTTTTTATATACGTATACCCATCCCCTTTAAAAACAAATAATTACCAAACTGTCTGAACACATATATACCAGACCGCTCACTTTCCTTGCTTGGTACAGACATTTCAATAAAAAGAGATGGGGTTAAATTTATTGGCCATACCTCCTCATTGCGAAATGATGGGGTTAAGCAATTGTTGTCCACATGTAAGTTAAACGCCAACCCTGACATATATCTGAGCGAGCAGCTTTGTTGCAAAGAAGACGGAACACACATATACAAAACCGCTCAAATTCCTTACTTGGTAGAGGCACTTCAATGAAAAGTGACAGGGTTAAATTGATTAGCCACCTCCCTCTTTGCGCCGCAATACGGTTATGCAATTGTTTTCCACATGTGAGTCAAATGCTAACACTGACATATATCTGAATGAGCAGTTTTGTTGCAAAGAACACTGAGTTCTAATCTTGAAACGGAAGTAAAAGAAAAGTAAGATATACGGTAGCGGTTTTATTGCCGTTCATCGGTTACAATACAATAATCTTGAACAATCTCTTTTCAGGGAAGTTGAGTACCATATTATATCAGAACCATCAATATGATAAGGTGAGAAAAAATAAAGCATGTACATTATTGTATATACTAGTAGGTATACATGACACTGTACATAACTACTTCAATGGTCACAGGGCATGTCGTGGCCGTGATCGTATGGTAGTTGGATTTACAACTACTTATACATTCAATGCCTATCACCACTGATGTTGCGAGTTCAAATCTCGATCAGGGCGAGATGTACAACATCATGTTATAAAGTTTGTCAGTGACTTTCCACAGGTCGGTGGTTTTCTCCGGGTCCTCCAGTTTCCTCCACCAATAAAACTGACCGCCACGACATATCTGAAATATCGTTGACAGTGGCGTTACGCATCATCAAACAAACATCAATGGTCACGGGGATAGCGTTATTTTTTTGTGGTAAAATTTGGTACTGGAGTGTAGCTAAAGTTTGAAAAATACCAGAATTCATATTTCACATTGGCATGAAACACTACAATTTCATATAATGTGGATTATTGATGACCCGTTCGTATGTTTAACCAAAATACGAAATATTATACACATAATACATGTACATGATTCAGAGAACGAAATAATCAGATAGAGCTACGTTTTGTATGAACAATATTGTGTGTCAAAATTATCTCATGTAAAAAGCTGGGGGCATGTTGAAAAATATCAGGGTTGAAAATTCCCCATCCATTGATTTATTGAATTAGAAACTTTACGACCAATCATATATATTTGAAAGCTGAGAACGTCGAGCCATCCCCATACATATACCCCTCATGGTGCAATGTCTCGCCTATGGTATTGGTTATATGTGTTTAACACCACTTTCAACAGTACTTTAGATATTACGTGTCATCAACCCCCAACGTTGTTTTCACCTGGGTTTACCCCCTGTTTTTGGTGGAGTCCGTGTTGCTCATCTTTTTAGTTTTCTTTGTTGTTTTATTTTTGTTTGTCTTCGTCCTGTGTCTTGTGTACCCAATGTTGCCAGTGTCTCTGGATTTTCCTTTCGTAATTGCCCTTTCAGTTTTTTCTAACGTTTATTTCAATGATCCAATGATGTTATGAGCCTGCAAGGAAGTCAGTAGAAAATGACGACAAAAATATATCTTTCAGTAAAATATTGAGTTAATGAGTGTTGCGAGGACAAGTTACATTCGTTGAGATGATGATGATGTCTGTTTTTTTGTACTAGACAACACGCTTGCACTAATTATTATCACGATTCCAACGTAATCAGGCTTTGCTGTTACTGCATATTGTTGTATGCTGAGCGAGAGAAGGGGCAACCATCCATTTGATAGTCTTTGGTTTGAACGTCATGGGCTCGAACACACGATCTACTGCAATCGAGGCCAGCACGCTAACCATATACAGCATCGATGCGGTTTGTTAATATAGTGATAATTAATCAAGTATTTTACATTTAGTTGTAGACTGCAAACTGGGTGTCTTGCCTTGGTCATAATATTTTTTGGATACCTTCCACTGTTTGTCTGGATAAATATGAGCTTCAATGAAGATGACAATATTATAGTTCATAACATTGAAGAAAAAGGCATGTGGAAAGAAGCCGTAATAAGTGCTACACCCAAACCACGGCCATTTGTGAAAATAAAGGGAGATAATTTTCGAAGTATTGACAGTCAGTTTGTACATTATGATTTGCGGAGATTAAGTATCCATTTAAATGTGAAGATACTTCGACAAGCAAACCTCCAAAAGACCATCAACAAGAGGATATATCATGCATGGTTTGTATTCGAATTTTTTCACTTCCATTTCGAGGGTAGAAGCTATGAAGATATGATAATGTCCGCTTTGTACTAGATCAATACACTCAGTTGACTTTTTATAGTGCTAGCTCACCGAAACAACAGTAGCCATGTCACTCCACTCGGACATTTTTATTTTAATTCTGAGCCAACCAGTCTATGCTTTTATTCCGTCGTGGTGCTTGCCTAGCGAAGAATTAGTATTTTATACGAATTTCATAGGTGTACTCCAGGCGAGACATGTAGAAGAGTTTGAAGATACCGAAAGGGTGATCAGAATCCGTAAATCGAAGAAGGTTCGATTAATTTCATATATGTACATATAGTGAGTGAGTGAGTGAGTGATTGTTGTTTAACGCCAACTCAGCAATTTTCCAGCTATATCATGACGAGAACAAGTTAATTTTCAGTGAAATGATGATGAGGAGCGCTTTGTTTAGACCAACACGGTGAGTTGGATTTGCATAATGCTAGTTCACTAAAACAATAGTACACATGTAGACATGTTTCTCCACTTGGACATATTATCCAACCGCATCGGTGGCGTAGTGGTTAGCGTGCTCGCCTCGAGTACGGTAGGTCGTGAATTGAAGCCCGGTCGGGTGATACCAAAGACTATACAATTGGTATGTGTTGCTTCTCCGCTAAGCACGCAGCATTAAGTAGAAAGAGCAAAGACTGGTTGGCTCGGAATCAGTATAATATGTCCGAGTTGAGCGACATGTATATCCGCGGACTTGTTTCAGTGAGCTAGCACTATAAAAATCCAACTCGGCGTGTTTGTCTAGAACAAAGCGGACCTCATCATCCCATTGAAAATTAACTTTTTTCCTCGCCATGATATAGCTGCAAAATTGATGAATTGGCGCTAAGCAACAATCAAGCACCCACTCACTGGACATATTATCCTGATTATGCTCCAAGTCTTTGCTCTTAGTACTTAATGGTGCGTGCTTAAAGCAGAGGCTGTGATATACACCAATGTCATAAGCGTATTCCAGTCAGACAGTTAGAAGAGTTTGAATATACCAAAGAGGTAACCAGAATCCATAAATCGAAGAAGGTTCGATTAAATTCATATATGTACATATACTATTATATTCACGTTATGCACAAAAACATTAAAAAAATCGCGTGTTTGCTTTTAAGAAGAGCTTGAATATACCAAAGGGCCAATCAGAATCCGTACAAAAGGATAAACAACGATCTACAAAACATACACATAAAACTAAAGATCGAGTAACACGAACCCCACTAAAAACAGGGGGTGAAGTCAGGTGCTCCGGAAGAGTGGGCAGTTCCTGCTCCACTAGTGGCACATGTCGTGTTACTCTAGTTACACTTTGACACATTTTGTTATTTTACTACAGAAACGACCAAGATTTTTGACTAATTATAAAAATCCATGTTGGATACAAAATGGTATTGGGATCCAATGTCTGCCATACTTCCATATATTTGGGATCTGTAAATCAGGGACTACAGATCTGTTCCGTAGAATGATGATGCATCCCCAAATTATAGGAAATAAAGGGACACTAAAGAAAGAGAATTGGTTCTGGTCATGGAGAAGATATGGTGTATGTGAGTAGTACAAAATTTGATTGTTTAATTGGTGTTTAACGCCAGACAATTTGAGAATAATCATTCAAGTATCCAATCTAATCTAATCAAACATATATAGTTGTTGTATCTATTTTTTTTTCAATTATTTTCTTTTAATGACATCCTGTTTGGGGTCATGTCAGCGTTCAATTTGTTAACCAACTAAATATGGAAGGGTGGGGTATGGTATTTAAGCCACTTTCATCAATATTTCAGTTATATCGTGGCGGTCAGTTTTATTGGTGGAGGAAATCGGAGTACCCGGAGAGATACACCGACCTGTCGTAAATCAGACATCACATAAAGTTGTATCGAGTACACCTCGCCAAGTGGGTAAGAACAGGTAAGTCATATATACAGTCTGGACAAAGTCTTGGCAGTGATAGAGGAAAGAAAAAATATACGTAAAAAGTAAAAGATCGATTGTCATTTGAGATATGGATATTTTGTAACGAACGATTAGAAAGCTAAGTATTTTATGACCATGAAAACC
Organism: Bathymodiolus brooksi; assembly: GCA_963680875.1. Classification (NCBI taxonomy): domain Eukaryota; kingdom Metazoa; phylum Mollusca; class Bivalvia; order Mytilida; family Modiolidae; genus Bathymodiolus; species Bathymodiolus brooksi. Next base: position 64,259,905 of record OY804583.1, read on the forward strand.
AAATGACCTCCACAGAATTACCAAAGTCGGTTAAGGTCACACATGCCTGAGGAAGGAGTACCTCAGCTTTAATAATAATTCAATAATTTTGCAACTGTAAATATCGACAATAAATATGTCTAATATACCATGTCAGTACTGAAGCACTGACTACTAGGCGGATGATACCCTCGGGGACTAATTGTCCACCAGCATGGTGAATTGAGCATAAACTCGTCATGAATATACATTGTAGCTGCAATATTACTCCCTTGACATCAAACAGCACAACATTTGGTCAATGCACAATTGTCAAGTACAAATAAGAGGGCGTCGTGGCCGTGATCTTATGGTAGTTGGATTTACAACTACCTATGCAATCAGTGCCTATCACCACTGATGTTGTGAGTTCGAAGCTCGATCAGGGCGAGGTGTACAACATTATGTGATAAATTTTGTCAGTGACTTGCGACTGGTCGACGGTTTTCTCCGGGTACTCCGGTTTCCTCCACCAATAAAAATGACCGCCGCGATATAACTGAAATATTGTTGAAAGTGGCGTTAAACACCATCAAGCAAACAAACAAACAAACAAACAAGTACAAATGTACGTGATTTCCAGGAAGTTTCATAGATATTAAGGTGCGGTGAATTACAATTTATTCCGATACCAACTTTTGTCTCCAGTAATGATTTCAGTGAATGAAAATTATACAAAATAAATTTCACATTGATTTTATCATTGACGTAGCAAGTCAATAGATGAGTTAACATTATTGTTCATTTTACAACCGATATCTAGTTTTATCAATAGGTTATGGTTTTTTCTTCTTCTGCATCACGAGGTAGACAAAATGTCATTCTGGAATTAGTGAATAATATCTTATTGTACCAAAGACAACCCAGGAAATCTCTAACAATGTGGCTATCAAAAAGACACAAAGAGAACATTCTTAAAGTAATATGAGGTGGGGGAAATCAACAACAAACCCATGCAATATTTGTTTTTGAATTTAAAGTAATGTGAAGAAAAATAAGTCAACACTAAAGTCATGCAATATTTGTTTATCAAAATCCTAAGGGAATGAGGCAAATGATGAAATCGGCTTACGTCAGCAAATTATCGTCAGGTAAACCAATATTCGTATACTAGTATATCGGGCATCTGGGTATACACCCACCCAATTAGTCAGCCCACATCAAACTATATTAAACTGTCAGTGTTCATTGCTATTTACCTGATGGGTCCCTGAGTGTTTTTTTTTATTTCAACGAATAACATCAGAACTACAAAGATGCATGTCCCGATGTTTAGTTTATTAACAGAAGTAATGAGTACTGCTTAACTGTAGGTTAGGGTCTCTCTCGCACCCATTTAATGGTATGGATTATGCTCATTAATGAAGACCATACTGTGACTATGAGGTGTAGAACAGCAATAAAAAAGTGTTATTCTTTTGATTTAATTTGTGTCTGGGTTTAAAGTTGAGTAGTCTCTTTGATAACCTTTCTTACTAACAAATGCTTTGTTCCTTCCCCACTCTCCCTATTTCTTCAGATGTTGTCCCAACCCCTGTTATTGCCGTATGCTATTTATATATTGCTGAACTCGTTCTGACGAATATGCATGAAGCATATTAATAAATACGAGGCTCAGGAATTACGATATAGTCTCCCCTTTGTGGCTACAATTCCTCCTACAGCTCCCCCTCATGAAAGGAACAGGGGTTCTGCTAGTTGTGTGGTCTATATTTAACACATATCTCGCCATGGCGTAAATGAGGGCCTCATGTATGTACAATAACACGCTCCTTTCAGTTGAAAAACGACTCGCAGCAGTTCCTAATACAATGTAGGTAATATTATCATATCCTACCCATTAGGTTCTCTTTTTTCTGTTGCATTATAAACTACACACATAGGTCAATAGGGACCGTCGTGGCCGTGATCGTATGGCATTTGGATTTACAACTACATATGCAATCAGTTTCTATCACCACTGATACTGTGAGTTCGAATCTCGATCAGGGCCAGGTGTACAACCTTATGTGATAAAGTTTTCCAGTGACTCGCGACAGGTCGGTGGTTTTTTACGGGTACTCCGGTTTCCTCCATCAAGTAAACTGACCGCCACGATATAAATGAACTATTGTTGAAAGTGGCGTTAAACACCACCAAACAAACAAAAAACACATATAGGTCAATACTTATCACCTACATGATGCATTGTTCGGTAATTTGTTCTCGTCGTCAATATAGTTGAAACACTACCCTGATGACGTCATATAAAAACCATTCAATAGACCATTAACAGTGTTTGATTTTCAGGTAGTTTATTATGAATTAAGGTGAATTAGTGACCCCAAAATCATTAAACACCAACGTTATCTCCAGTAATATTTTCAGTGAATGAAAATAAAACAAAATAAATTCGACATTTACAATACTATCATTGACTCAACATGTCAATAGATTAGTTAATATTATTGTTCATCTATCTGTTTTGATCTAGTCTATGAACAGGTAACATTGTTATGTTCGACATCATGAGGTAAACAGGATGTTGTTCTGCGATTGGTGAATAGTACATTTTATAAAAATGTTTTGGAAAAACAAGTAGTGACCTTTATCATCCTTGAAATGATGATCATCCGCGTAAGAAATGTTCGTATACATGATGTGATGCTGTAGATAGTGGATTCAAGCACCGTTCTTATAAGGGGACGTCGTGGCCGTGATCGCATGGTAGTTGGATGTTCAACTACCTATGCAATCGGTGGCTATCACCACTGATGATGTGGGTTTGACTCCCGCTCAGGGCGAGGAGTACAACATTATGTGATAAAGTTTGTCAGTGGCTGCTGCAGACCTGTGGTTTGCTCTGGGTACTCCGGTTTTCTCCACGATATAACTGAAATATTTTTGAAAGTGGCGTTAAACACCATAAAATAAACTAAAGCAATCAATCATCGTTCTGGTCAAACCATAGACTTTAAATTGGTATTTGCTGTTTATCCGCTGAATACGCAGCTTGAAGGATCAAGTACAAAGATTGATTGGCTCGTAATCAGCATGGTATGACCGATTGGAGCGATATGTCCGCCCGTGCTAGTACTATACAATCCAACTAAGCGTGTTGGTCTAATACAACGCGGACTTCATCATCAGAGCATCGAAATATAACTTGTTCTCGATACGATATAATTAGCAATTGCTCACTATTCGTTAGACAACCATCAGTCACTCAAATTGTAAAATATTCTTGGTTCTGGCGTGGCCGTGATCGTATGGTAGTTGGATTTACAATTATCTATGCAATCGGTGCCTATCACCACTGATGTTGTGGGTTCTACTCTCGCTCAGAGCGAGGAGTACAACATTATGGAATAAAGTTTATCGGTGGCTTGCTCCAGGTTTGTGGTTTTCTCGAGTACTCCCGTTTCCTCCTCCAATAACATTGACCTCAACGATATAGCTGAAATATTTTTGAAAGTGGCGTTAAACACAATGAAATAAACCAAGCCAATCAAGCATCGTTCTGGTCAAGCCATAGACCATAAACATGGTATTTACTGTTTATCTGCTAAATACGCAGCGTGAAGAAGCAACTGCAGATTGATTGGCTCGAAATCAGAATTTGACGAATTGGATAAACATGTCTACCCGTGCACTGTAGTTTCAGGGGCTAGTACTATACATTCCAACAAAGCGTGTTGGTTTAGTACAAGGTGGCAATCATCATATCATCGAAATATAACCTGTTCTCCCCATAATATAGCTTAAGACATGCTCACTAGGCACTAAACAACAATCACGCACTCAAATTGTAATAGATGCTTATGGCAAAAAAATATTACGAGTGTTAGAATAAATTGTTTTCCTATTGTTGCCTTATGATAACATGAAGATATTTTTAAAAAAAACGTAGATATCAAATTTAGTGCGCAAGACGCGTTTCTGGAATATGCTTCACCAGGGACGCTCTATATCTTTCACCGATAGAAGTAATTTGTCTCACGTTTTTGCTACACCTATTCCTGTGATTGTAAATAATCACTACATTGTATTTTCTATAAAACCTGATTGTTCATACATTGCTATATTTACTCAGCTGAATAGAACTGTTTTCGTTTCAGATACAGAAGGACAGAATTACACCTTGACTAACTTTACAGAAATGTTTAACGTAATACCAAGAGGCCTCAACTACAATATGAAAACAGACAAGTTTTATTCAGATTTTGTAACAGGTATGATAAGAACGTAGATATCAAATAGTAAGTACGATAAGACATCGCTATATCTATATATAGATACTACAAGTTTACCATTCCTAAGTTTCTTTTGTGTATATGATGCATACACAGAGGGATGATCATATGTCGGTTTCTGAACAGTTTGAAGATACCAAGGGGTAATCATGATCCGTAATTCAAAGGAAACAATACAATGGCAACAAAAGACAAATAATGGCCCGTCGATTAAATACTACACAGAAAGCTAAAGATTGGGCAAAACAAACCCCATTAAAAACGGGGGTAAATTCAGATTATACAGAGAGTGTAAGCAGTTCCTGTGCCACTAATGACACCCGTCATGTTATTCTTGTTGAAAATCCAGTGACGGAGATACAAAATGTAATTCGTAACGGTTAACAAAGTCATATCCGTGTCACAATAATCTTGCTTTATATGAATCGAGCAACGATGTAAATTGACGCCCATTAAGATGTGAATATCGATCTAGTTTTTGCATTTTGGTTTTTTATTTATATTTATTTTATGCAGAGTTACATCTAAGTCCCTCAATTAGTAACGGGCCGTCGTGGTCGTGATCGTATGAAAGTAGGATTTACAACTACCTATGCAATCAGTGCCTATCACCACTGATGTTGTGAGTCCAATCTCGATCAGGGCGAGGTGTACAACATTATGTGATAAAGTTTGTCAGTGATTTGCGACTGGCCGGTGGTTTTTTCCAGGTCCTCCGGTTTCCTCCAACAATAAAACTGACCGCCACGGTATAACTGAAATATTGTTGAAAGTGGCGCTAAACACCATCAAACAAACAAAACCCTTAATAGTAGATTAAGCCATTATTTAATATTAAATACACGTTTTTTTACAGGGGTTACATTTTGTAGATTTTCTTTTTGTAGGACATGGTGACCCTATGGATTTATGGTATCCTTATAACTGGAAGAGAATTCCACAGAATGACCCTAACGCATCAGAACCCGTGTATATAACCCCTCATCTGATATACCACATAAACCCACACATAAAACTCATTGTATTGATACGGGATCCAGTAGAAAGGTAGAGGGAATGCAAATGGTTTGAATGGGTTTATTAAATGGTCTTATACTACAGTCTATCCGCATTTATCATATTATTTGTTCAAATTGGCGTTAAACAAGATAACCCTAACCCTTCATCATGTCAATGGATTGCATAGCCAACTAATTTAAAGGAAACGGATTAATATAAGCGTTACGCTTGTTTCTGAATCCTATGTTATATTGTATTGTGAAAAAAATATAATATGTAGTTCATCAATAAAAATATGTTTAAATCAACTAATTTAAATGTCTTTGAGGGGGGGGGGGGGGGGGTAAAACGAAGTGCCCATTCAGTATAGTCAACATTTTATACGGTTACCAATGCCGGAGGAGGTAGGAGAACCTTATGGATCAGGTAGCTCGGTTACTAGACTTTATCTTAAGTCAGACACTTTCGACTTTCGATATAGACACAACAATGTTTGATTGTATATACATTATACAACTTATTTTGTAGGATGTACAGCCATTATCTACATAAGACGCTAGGACAAAGTTATTACCCAACAGGGCCCGGGTGGCTCAATGAGTTAGGTAGTTGGATTACCTAACAACTCATACAAGCCTATCACCAATACGGCGTGAGTTCGCGCCCGGCTTTGTAAATTACAAAAAGGTTGCACTCGACTCGCAGCCGCAAGTGATAAAGTTTACCAGTTGCTTGCAAATGGTCGGTGGTTCTCTCCAGGTACTCCGGCTTCTTCCACAACTAAAATTGGTCGCCATGATATAGATGAAATATTGCTGAAAGTGGCGTTAAGCACAATAAATCAATATTACCCAACAGCTGAAGCATTTGATTACCATGTACAAGTTATTTTGTAGGATGTATAGCCACTATCTACACAAGACGTTAGGACAAAGTTATTACCCAACAGCTGAAGACTTTGATTACCATGTACGACAATCTATAGAAATGTTTAATAACTGTTCCAGGCGAAAGGGATTACGAGCCTCTTTGTATGACTCGGATCTTTATAAGAAAATGAGAGTAAGTTCACCTTTATTGTATGGTTTCGACAATCATCATTTGTTTTTATATCTGTTGTGATTTGGTTTGCTTTGTTTTTTTGTTTTGTTTTTTTCATTTGTTTGTCTTCGTCCTGAGTCTTGTGTACCCAATATTGCCAATGTCTCTGGGTTGTGCCTTCTGGATTGCCCCTTCGGTTTTCTATAACGTTAATTTTAGGCATGAACAAAGTTTGCGAACTTGAGAACTACTCGATGTATGTATTGAGCTAAATTAAGACAACTGTATTTTTGTCATAATGAGAAGTTTTCATGTTGATTGAATAAGGTACAAAAGGAACCAACACACGTTGTTTCAAAGTTTAATTTTAGGTAATATTTTATTTGATTAAGGCTAATTAACATAAGGACACTGTGTGAAAATAAATGTACAAATCCTAGACTCGAATTGAAACAAAACTGTACATGAATACGCAGGTTAGCATATAAGCTCCGATGAGCTTCTATTCATTATCAACTATTAATTTAAAATGTTTCTGTCACGCATACTAAAATAGGGACGTTTCCCATAGATATGTCTAATTCAATTGAATCTCGTAAAATCTAAGTAAAATTGACAAGTGATTTTACTTCGATTTAATAGAGTATTCGATATATTTGAGGTATATTGACAATATTACTGCTACATTATGGACTGCACCTCGTCTTATTCATGAATTAGAGTGCAAGGTAACGGGATTCGACTTCATGAAATTTTAATGTACAAGACATTATTTTAAGGGATTTATTTGCTTTTTGCAGGTACCTATCTCCTCCGGATTTTACAGTGTATTTATGAGAGACTGGTTAAAGGTGTTCAACAAGGATCAGTTCTTGTTCATCGTGACAGAACATTATAGTCGAGATATACCGAATACCTTAATCAAAGTCTTTGAATTCTTGAATTTAGGCAAGTATTGTATTTCTTCCGTCGCTATCCAGCTCTCCATGCTTTTCAAGTGGCAGTCAACAGTGCTTTCCACAATTCTTCCATTATTTATGTGTATTACAAAAAATAATACATGTACAATGTATATAAATTGTTGTACTTGTTCTCAGCCTAAATATGCATGAAATATTAGCTGCTGGACGTTAAGCAAACAAAGTGAAAAAATACATACTGATGGTCCAGTCTGTGTTTGGTTTAAAAAGTCGAATCCCATTTTTACCCTATTTGTTCAAAGCAAAATGAATGGGGTTAGGGTATTGGTGCTTAACGCCACTTTCAGCAATATTTCAGTTATACCGTGGTGGTCAGTTTTATTGGTGAATGAAACTTGAGGACCAGGAGAAAACCACCGACCTGCCACAAGACAGTGACAAGCCGAACGGATTAATAGACATAGGAATAATGATTGACATAAAGGTAGGCGTGACAAATGTTCTGTACGGTAATTGACGACTACATGCTACTTTTTTGATTATTAAAAAAAATATATCGAAATCCTTAACATGCGATATGAGTTCATTTTAATAGTTTTTGGGAGTAGGAAAACCAAAGAAGAACTGACGCAAATCGGCTAAGGTTACCTGTGCCTAATGGATATCAAATGAGTTATACTACTTCCTGGTCCTTTCCTCATTCATGACTTATCACCGGTTTGTAACTGGAGGAACTCGGCGGTTCCACTAATGGAGAAGGAACTGCTAACCCTTCCGGAGCACCTGAGTTCACCCTCAGATTTTAGTGGGGTTCGTGTTACTCGATCTTTTGTTTTCTATGTAGTGTTTTGTAGATCTGATCGTTGTTTGTCCTTTTGTCCTTTTACTTTAGGTCATTGTGTTGTCTGTCCTTTTTCAATTGATGGATTCTGATTACCCCCTTGGTATCTGCAAACTCTTCTTGAATATGTAAGAAACAAACTCTCAATAATAAAAAAAAAAATCTTATAAATCATATCAGTGCTGAAACACTGACCCATGGGACAGATGATACTCTCGGAGATTAATATTCCACCTTTAGAGGTTTCAACCAATAATAGTAATAAAAATATAGATATCTAATAAGGTGCCCACGACCCGATTCTGGATTAACATTAGTAAGATAAAATAGAGGTAAAATGATTAAAGGCTCATATATGTGAATAAATTAGGAGCAGGGAAATCAAAGGGCCAAATCATGATAACCGAAATCAGCTAACGTTTTAGTTTAAACTAACGTTACCATGCCTAAGGAAGAAAACACAAATAAAATATATAATCTGTTGGATCTGGTCCTCTTTGAATATACGTTTATATTAAAAAAGAAAAGAAAAAAAAGGTAAATACAACATCTTCATTTGCGTTATGTTTTATATCTAACATCGACTTGTGTTTGCGTTCGACACATCTGATTCGATATACTACTTACTTTATGATATGATTTTTTCTTCAAACAGGGTAATATAACAAAGGGAGGTTAGGGTTATGGTGTTTAACGCTACTTTAAACAATATTTCAGCTATATCCTGGTGCTCAGTTTTATTGCTGGAGGAAACAGGAGAAACCCACCGACCTGTCGCAAGTTACTGACAAACTTTATCACATAATGTTGTATCGAGAACACCTCGCCATGAGCGGGATTCGAACTCACAACTTTAGTGGTGTTCTGAACTGATTGCATAGGTAGTTATAAATCCAACTACCATACGAACACGACCACAACGACCCATGTTAAGATTAAAATAGGGTAATTAATATGACAAAGGGTACATATGCTTGACAAAATGCTATAATAACTTATTATGATAATAATATTCATAATTTTATGCTATAGAATATTTGTCTTAATTCTTGTGTGGATTTCCTTACAGATTCGGTAGAACAACCATTACTTGAGCAAATGTCTTGTCAAGAGCGGATGTTCAAAACAGAATACTAGGAACAAATGTTAAATGAAACAAGAGAAGTCTTACACGAATTTTACGCCAGAAGTCAAGCTGATCTCCGCCAGCTTATTAAAGATTACCAGTTAGATTTAACTATTAAACATTTGACAAAGGACTCGTTCCAACACAACTGCTCGAAAGTAAGACTGTCGCCGCATATTTCACATCGTAAGTTCTATGGAAAGCATTACGCAATCAATCGAGCAAACATGACAAATTTCATTGTTTTTGACCCACGGTAAGATACATGAATTACGTGTATATGGAATAACGGTAGTAAAGACAGACATTATCGCAAGTACCGCGGCGAGTCTGAGCTGGTTTACTAGTGATAATAATTGTCAAGACCTTCAAATCTGACATTATTGTCCTTATCGGCAACGTCATATTGTGTTTGACGTCACACTGACATATCATTTTCAGTTCGTTCACACTGAAAATAACACTCGCTGAGATCAAAGGTATATTGTATGTCTAAATAACAAATACATAAAACTATCCATATTTATTTTAATCTTAGAAGAAAAGGTTTTTTGGTGGAGACGTTTGTTATATGTTGTTTATTTATATATGTATATATTCAAAAGCTGAAGATGATTCAAGTAATGGTGTCCAGCGAAAATCATTTCTGGCAAGTTGTCCTACATTTTGAAAAATGACACATTACTTGCTACAGAGAGAATAATTTTGATATTGTGAAGGAAGAAGGTATTTTTTATTTGTAAAACCTATGATCTTAATGCGCGTATAGACGACAGTGTTATGTTTTTAGAGATAAAACATTGCACCACTATAGTTATATTTATGGAGAATTATGACTGCAACCAAATTCTTTCATTTTTGTATTTATTTTGTGTATTGTTTGTCCTATCTATGGCTTGTAATTACACCAATTGGTAGCTTCCAACTTTCTTGAACGACCTCCGTGGTGTAATGTGTGGCGACCTCGCCACGAAAGTAATAGATCGTTGTTTACATCTCAAAATGAATCAATAAAAAGATGTCAACATTGATATTTGCTGCTTCTTCATTAATCATGCAGCATTAAGGAGTAAGGGCAAAGACGGGTTGGATCTGAAGCACTATAATATGGATTAACATGTCTACCTGTGGATATCTAATTATGTGCGCTTGACGCGTTTCTGAAATAACTTGAAATGTTACTAACATATGACCGCATCATTTCATTATTTACATATTGAAAAAATATTCCCATTTCGCCTTAGTTGGGTATTTACATATTAAAAAATATTCCCATTTCGCCTTAGTTGGGTATTTACATATTTGAAAATATTTCCATGTTGCCTTAGTTGGGTATTTACATATTAAAAAATATTCCCATTTCGCCTTAGTTGGGTATTTACATATTTAAAAATATTTCCATTTCGCCTTAGTTGGGTATTTACATATCTAAAAATATTCCCATTTCGCCTTAGTTGGGTTTTTAATAATCAGATATCCCTCACTAAGGCAAAATGGGAAGTTGTGTAAACACTAATTAATTGTGTGTCATTTGTTTGTTTTGTAATTTAGTTGTAATAAAGTGTAAATATGGTTTAAGGTAAATAGATAAAGTAAAAAGATGTAAATGATATTTATAACAATTTTATTTAATAAGGATATGATAAAGAAATACAATAAAGATATATAGATGTTTTTTTTTACAACACATGAAGTACATTATATTTTTAGCTAGAATAAGAAAGGAATTTATCTAAACCACAACATAAGTTAATAAGATATATGTATTTTATACTTCACAAAATATAAAGTAAGCATTATATAAACAAGACATTAATTTTATTTTTCACAAAATGTAATGCATTATAATAGATAAAATATATATAGCTACATTTGTATGTTGTTTAAAATAATATTTGAAAAAGATATTCATAAACACTATGAGAAGAATTAAGCCCTATATTATCAATAGTATTACTCGAGCCAGGTCTAGGAATTCTAAAACTATGATACATTAGACTTGACAGTTTATATATCATTTTCTTAATGAAGTGAGTGCTTTTTATCTTTATGACCCTTGGTTTTAATTATTGTTATAAATTTATCAGTATCCAAGCTCTAACATGAACTCATGTCAAAGCTTCATCCTTATTGAACAGTGTACAGGCTAAAATACTGAAAAGTTCAAGCCTGTTTTTAATTAATGGCTGTGATATAATTTGTCACTTTCAAATATTAATTTTAATGCATAATTAGGAAAAAAAAATAATTTTATACTGTTATCATGAATAACTATTTCATACATTTTTCAGTGATTCAAAACATATTTAATTCCAAATTCATAATTCTCGAAAGTATTAGTTTATATAGCTTACATATAATAACTTGAATATATGATTAAAAAGAATGAGTTTTGAAATATTACAAGTTCATGATTTAAGCATTCAAGTTAAAAAAATTGAAAGTTTAAATTAAATGTTGTTTATACTTTTGATAAAAAAAATATTATCTGATTAAATTAATAATTATTTGCTAAAATAAAACATAGTCTGAAATTGATTGCTATTTGTTGATTCAAATAAAATCTACAAATTCCCACTTCGCCTTAGTATTTTTCTACCTTTGTTAACCTGTATTTTCAGCTAAGGCGAAATTGTAACACATCAGTTTATCTCAATGCTTAGCATAGCCTAACTGCAACTTGTACATGCATTTAATTTTCATTGCAATTGAATTTGTGTCTGTTTCGACATCAAAATCGCCGCGGTACGAGTCCATGGGAGAATGGCGATACCATATTTTTTTCCACAAAGTTATTCATTTGTTTTTTTATTCATAATACAAACAAAACGTAGATATCAAAATTAGTACGCACGACGCGTTTCTGGAATAATCTGCATCAGTGACGCTCAACGCCACAATATTTAAGTCAAATCATTGAAAAGTCTTCTGGTCCACGAAAACCAAGAGTTCTAAATAGGATGGCCAACAGCGGCTAAGGTCACTTATGGCTGAGGGATGAGAACCTTACGAAAGTCGTCTACACTTCATGAACAAAGGGAATATTAATTCCTAATCTATAAATCATCCTCGCTTTTATCTCCGTCTACAAGAAAACGTATATGTCGTAAAATGTCTTTAAAATCACCTTCTTCTTTGACTTTCCTGATCCTTAATCTACCCTGGTGGTGTTCAAATCCTAAATATGACCCTTTTAGCTGCATGTATATAAATCGATGCCCATCTGTCACTATTGCAAAGACAGGGAATTTTGAAATATCAACTTTCGACGTTTCTGTCGCAATTAAGTTTGTCTGTAAAATATTAAGCTGCAAAACAGCCTGAGCAATGGAACTGTCGCTCAAACTCTTCACACTCTTAGCTTCGATGCAGCCGATTATGTGTTCTCCCTTTCGAATACAATAATCAAATCTACAGTTAGGCAGAAAATTACAATTTATGTTTTTGTCGACTTCCAATTGTAAATCAAGGGCAGAACACAGGGGAATCAGAAGAGCATCTAACACAAGTCTACTTCCGGTTTCTGTGCTTGTTAATGATGTCAATTGCATTAATAATGTAGAATCATGATTCCCTTTTCTCGCTTTCAAATCAATACCCTTTACTATTTGTAATCGGAGACATATATCTTTTTGCACCCTTTCATAGATGTTGTCCAGGTAAGGGGAAAATATAGTCAGCATTTTAATTTCGGTGACGCAATCGTCAAAACTGAAATATTTTGCAATGTTAGAAACATTCCACCTACTGCAGGCTTTGTCTATGTCATTTTTATTTGATGGAGTATGCGTATCGCGATCTCTGCTACGAATGATTTCAATATCGTCTGAAACAAAAGACATATCGTCGACTAATAGTTCGATATGCCTTGGTGTTTCATAGGTCTGAGGCTCTTCCTCAATATTAGCATCAGCGATATGGGCAGACGGTTCATTCACATGTTCGCTTGTATCGGTCTGATACACTTCCGTGATAATAGCATCTGCATTTTGGGCAGACGTTTTTTTCACATGTTCGTTTGTATCGGTCTGAGGCACTTCCGTGATAATAGCATCAGCGTTTGGGGCAGACGTTTCTTTCACATGTTCGTTTGTATCGGTCTCAGGCACTTCCGGGATAATAGCATCAGTGTTTTGGGCAGACGTTTCTTTCACTTGTTCGTTTGTATCGGTCTGAGGCACTTCCGGGATAATAACATCAGTGTTTTGGGCAGACGTTTCTTTCACCTGTTCGTTTGTATCGAATTGATGCGCTTCCGGGATAATAGCAGCATCGTTTTGGGCAGATATTGTTTTCACATGTTCGTTTGTATCGGTCTGAGACACTTCCGTGATAATTGCATCAGCGTTTTGGGCAGACGTTTCTTTCACTTGTTCGTTTGTATCGCGGTCTTAGGCACTTCCGGGATAATATCATCAGTGTTTTGGGCAGACGTTTCTTTCACTTGTTCGTTTGTATCGGTCTGAGGCACTTCCGGGATAATAACATCAGTGTTTTGGGCAGACGTTTCTTTCACTTGTTCGTTTGTATCGGTCTGAGGCACTTCCGGGATAATATCATCAGTGTTTTGGGCAGACGTTTCTTTCACTTGTTCGTTTGTATCGGTCTGAGGCACTTCCGGGATAATAGCATCAGTGTTTTGGGAAGACGTTTCTTTCACATGTTCGTTTGTATCGGTCTGAGGTATTCCGGGATAATAGCATCAGCGTTTGTGGAAGACGTTTCTTTCACATGTTCGTTTGTATCGGTCTGCCGCACTGCCAGGATAATAGCATCAGCGTTTTGGGCAGACGTTTCTTTCACATGTTCGTTTGTGTCGGTCTGAGGCACTTCCGGGATAATAGCATCAGCGCTTTGGGTAGACGGTTCTTTCACATGTTCGTTTGTATCCGTTTGAGGGACTTCCGGGATAATAGCATCAGCGTGTTGGGCAGAGGTTTCTTTCACATGTTTGTTTGTGTTGGTCTGAGGCACTTCCGTAATAATAACATCAGCGCTTTGGGCAGACGATTCTTTCACATGTTCGTTTGTATCGGTTTGAGGCACTTCCGGGATAATAGCATCATCGTTTTGGGCAGACATTTTTTCACATGTTCGTTTGTATCGGTCTGATACACTTCCGTGATAATATCATCAGCGTTTTGGGCAGAGGTTTGTTTCACATGTTCGTTTGTATTGGTCTGAGGCACTTCGGTATAATAGCATCAACGTTTTGGGCAGACGTTTCTTTCACATGTTCGTTTGTATCGGTCTTAGGCACTTCCGGGATAATAACATCAGCGTTGTGGGCAGACGTTTCTTTCACATATTCGTTTGTATCGGTCTGAGGCACTTCCGGGATAATAACATCAGCATTGTGGGCAGAGGTTTCTTTCACATGTTCGTTTATATCAATCTGAGGCTCTTCCTCAATAATAACATCAATGTTTTTGGCAGACATTTCTTTCACATATTTGTTGGTATCGGTCTGAGGCACTTCGGTATAATATTATCATCACTTTGGGCAGACGTTTCTTTCACATGTTCGTTGGTATCGGTCTGAGGCACTTCCTGTATAATATTATCATCACTTTGGGCAGACATTTCTTTCACATGTTCGTTTGTATCGGTCTGAGACACTTCCGTGATAATAGCATCAGCGTTTTGGGGAGACGTTTCTTTCACATGTTCGATTGTATCTGTCTGCCGCACTGCCGGGATAATAGCATCAACGTTTTGGGCAGACGTTTCTTTCACTTGTTTGTTTGTATCGGTCTGAGGCACTTCCGGGATAATATCATCAGTGTTTTGGGCAGACGTTTCTTTCACTTGTTCGTTTGTATCGGTCTGAGGCACTTCCGGGATAATAGCATCAGTGTTTTGGGAAGACGTTTCTTTCACATGTTCGTTTGTATCGGTCTGAGGTATTCCGGGATAATAGCATCAGCGTTTGTGGAAGACGTTTCTTTCACATGTTCGTTTGTATCGGTCTGCCGCACTGCCAGGATAATAGCATCAGCGTTTTGGGCAGACGTTTCTTTCACATGTTCGTTTGTGTCGGTCTGAGGCACTTCCGGGATAATAGCATCAGCGCTTTGGGTAGACGGTTCTTTCACATGTTCGTTTGTATCCGTTTGAGGGACTTCCGGGATAATAGCATCAGCGTGTTGGGCAGAGGTTTCTTTCACATGTTTGTTTGTGTCGGTCTGAGGCACTTCCGTAATAATAACATCAGCGCTTTGGGCAGACGATTCTTTCACATGTTCGTTTGTATCGGTTTGAGGCACTTCCGGGATAATAGCATCATCGTTTTGGGCAGACATTTTTTCACATGTTCGTTTGTATCGGTCTGATACACTTCCGTGATAATATCATCAGCGTTTTGGGCAGAGGTTTGTTTCACATGTTCGTTTGTATTGGTCTGAGGCACTTCCGGTATAATAGCATCAACGTTTTGGGCAGACGTTTCTTTCACATGTTCGTTTGTATCGGTCTTAGGCACTTCCGGGATAATAACATCAGCGTTGTGGGCAGACGTTTCTTTCACATATTCGTTTGTATCGGTCTGAGGCACTTCCGGGATAATAACATCAGCATTGTGGGCAGAGGTTTCTTTCACATGTTCGTTTATATCAATCTGAGGCTCTTCCTCAATAATAACATCAATGTTTTTGGCAGACATTTCTTTCACATATTTGTTGGTATCGGTCTGAGGCACTTCGGTATAATATTATCATCACTTTGGGCAGACGTTTCTTTCACATGTTCGTTGGTATCGGTCTGAGGCACTTCCTGTATAATATTATCATCACTTTGGGCAGACATTTCTTTCACATGTTCGTTTGTATCGGTCTGAGACACTTCCGTGATAATAGCATCAGCGTTTTGGGGAGACGTTTCTTTCACATGTTCGATTGTATCTGTCTGCCGCACTGCCGGGATAATAGCATCAACGTTTTGGGCAGACGTTTCTTTCACTTGTTTGTTTGTATCGGTCTGAGGCACTTCCGGGATAATAGTATCAGCGTTTTGGGCTGACGTTTCTTTCACATGTTCGTTTGTATCGGTCTGAGGCACTTGTGTGATAATAGCATCAGCGTTTTGGGCAAACGTTTCTTTCACATTTTCCTTTGTATCATCAAACCGTTTCACCAAAGGATTGATGAAGGTCGTGGAGTTGGCTTCAGGTTTTTCTTGCACATTCTCGTTTTTTTTTGCAATCTTTGTTGGAATATGAAACTCAGAATCTTGAGAATCAACATGTTGAATCTTGGCACTGTCACAGGTCGCTATTCATCTTTCACTGTTGTCGTCATCTGAGGACGACTCAGATATATCAATGATCTCTCTATCAGAAAAGAGTTGATGGCGAGCCCGTATTCCTGCTGGTTCATCAATATTGTCTATGGTTTCATCTTTAGATTTTGACCAAGTTTCAGCTTTCACTAGTGGAATATTTCCTTTGGTAATGGGCGTCTCTGTTTGATTTTTACTAACATCTAAGTGTTTGTAGCGATTTAAAACATCTGGCTTTCCTGTAAACAGCACAGTGTCGCCTTTCTTTTGAATAAGTTTGCTAGCGAATTCTGTTGCTAGGCATCTGATTTTACTTTTAGTCTTAATTGTTATATTGTTTGTCGGCAATTTTTTAAAAAAAAGTCTTATTAATACTCGACAAAAAATATTTCCATTTATACTCATTGTCACTAATGCTTGCATGATCCATTTATCTGAAAAAGAGGAATAATACATTGAGCATTAAATACATTAAAGGCGAATAGATTACATTCTGGCTTTCTCGAAATTCTGCTTATTCTCGTTAAAATAACTCTCAAAATGTATATATTTACTGATGATACATGATTCTTTTTTGTAATCTGAAGCTTGTGTAGTATGGGGTTTATACTTTCGTTTTATTTGTCCCTTTGACCTTTTCATTGATATCGTTAGCTAGCACTATAAAAATCCAACTCAGTGTTTTGGTCTAGTACAAAGCGGACCTCATCATCATCTTATTGAACATTAACTCGTTCTCGCCATGATATAGATGAAAAATTGCTGAATTGGCTTTAAACAACAATCACTCAATCAATCACTCATTGATATCACATGGTTGTACAAATATGGCGGCAAATTTCCACTATACTATCGTGCAGATTGTCTTAACATGGGTTACTTGATACAAACTGGCGATATTGTAAAGAGGCAAATAACAAATTTATGAAATAATCGATGGAAGTTCAGTCACACTGACTATAATTGACAACTGTCGTACGTCAGTCATTGTGTGAAAACATTTTGTTAAATAAATTAAGTCAATCGTGAACAATAGTAAACGGGAAGCATATTAATCAATTCGTCTAAAGTCATTTATCTTTTGACCGATTCATTGCAAAAGATATAACATGTAGATAAAAAGGGTGGTAGGTGTGGGGCCATGGATTGAAGAATTAGATGGTCATAGGCAAAACATACTTGACAAAATAATAATCTGCTGCAACTTAACACATACATCAGTCTTTATGCTAATTACTTCTCCTCTTTATTGGTAAGCTTCAGAATAACGTCTCACCCCTACTTGAAACTAGCGGATCTCTCCTAATATTTTGTAAAAATCGAAATCAACACAATAAATCAGTACTTGGGTAGGCTTTTTTATTTCACAGTTGTCGATTTTCCAAATTGTCGTCTAGAGGGTATGGAAAAAACTTTCACTTTTTTTACAATTTCTATATCAGATGATGTTCGTGTCGCTTACCAGTAACGCGACGGGTGTCACTAGTGGAACAAGAAGTGCTAACCCTTCCGGAGCACCCGAGTTCAACCTTCGATTTTAGAAGGGTTCGTGTTGCTCTATCTTTAGTATTCTGTACAGTGTGATGTAGATCATTGTTTGTCCTTTTCCTTTTGGTCATTTCGGATTCTGATGATAAATATGGTTTCTTCAAACCGTTTTATTCCAGAAACGCGTCGTGTGCTAAAATTGACAACTACGTTTGTATTGCTCATTCTTTGTGGCATAATACGTTGTATGCATGTATACTTATTCACAATAAATACTTTTTAAATTAGATAAACACGGGTTCTGAACACTGTACTTATCCGACAATTAGAGTCACGTTTAATTACAGGTAGCATAAATAAAGAGGTACAATGTATTTGTAGTTTAAGCAAATGTATTTATTTTCGTACGGATTACACGTGGTATTGTACATGTGGTAGTGTTTACTATTGATTACTGTCACGTGTTTGTATTTATTACAAATACGTTTTTCATTGGTAAATGATATTTTTATACCTGTATATAGGTATGAATACATGCATTGCATGATTTTTCCGTTAAGGCGGAAATTTGTTTTCATTGTATATCAAAACTTAGTTTTAAGTCATTCGACGCTCAGCCTTTAAGTAGTAAGCTTGTTAAAATTACCGTAAAAGTTTTTAGTAATGTCGGAACCCATTGAAGAT
Organism: Bathymodiolus brooksi; assembly: GCA_963680875.1. NCBI lineage: Eukaryota > Metazoa > Mollusca > Bivalvia > Mytilida > Modiolidae > Bathymodiolus > Bathymodiolus brooksi. Next base: position 64,278,529 of record OY804583.1, read on the forward strand.
ACTTCAGATCACGAATCTACACATAGACAAGGTGAGCCTCAGCCCCACAAATCTGATCTAGTAGATACTTTTCAATTGTTTAAGTCTTATTTAGACTTCAAGCTTATTGATTTGAAACAGGACTTAATTTCCGAGCAAGATAGTTTCACTCAGAAGGTTAAAGATGACGTTAATCAACAATTTAAGAAAGAGGGAAACCAAATTCAAATTTTGTTCAATGAGGACATTCTGAATGGTTTGCACAAAGCTTCAGAAACAAGTCATCAAGCCCATTGCCATTGATACAATTGCCGATCTTGTCAGAAAAGTCAAAACCAAAAATAAGTGGATTAAAATTGCCGATACATCAACAGGGGTATGGGCTACTGTTAGGGAGTATGAAGCTAGTTCAATTGCTGACAATTCTGACGACGATAAGAAAATCAAGCAGGCTGATTCCAGGGAAGTCAAGGCTATTAAGGAGAAGTCTACATCCCGTCCTAAACCGTATCCCGTACCATATAAGCCAGAAACCGCACCAAATCCTATGTATGCGCATTCTTACAGTCGCCGCTCTGTACAACAGCCGTCTTTTCGCGGGAGCAATGCACGGCGGAGACCGTGCGAGTGGGACATCCGTTTCGCATGCAAGGAATATGGGCACTGGAAGGTCAACTGCCCCAACACAAATACCTTCAACTCCGGGTTGGCGAAAAAGTGGACAGGATCAGGATATCAACGCCCCAACAGATACTAAAGATAAGTATTTTTTTTTATTCTGCTCTTCCTGAGTGGGGAAGTGATAGTAACACAGACTTTGATATTTTTATCGAACAAGTTCATTATTTTGAAAAATGTGGCATTGAAAATTACCATGGGGTTAAAGGTCGACTTGCTAAACATGCTGAGTACTGGGAAAAATGGGTTCTAGCGACTTTGTATTGAGTACAGTCAAAGAAGGTTATATTATTCCTTTTATTAAAAGTCCTTGTAGGATGTTTTAAAAAAACAATAAGTCGGCTATCATAAATAGTGATTTTGTTGATAAATCAGTTTGTGAACTTATTGCCAGTGGTTGTGTGAAGGAGTTGCCTTTTGCACCTTTCGTAGTCAGTCCCCTTAGTGTCGCTACTAACAAAGCTGGTAAGCAAGAACTCATATTAGACTTGAGCCTTTTGAACAAGTCCGTTCGCAAAGACAAGTTCAAATATGAAGACTGGAAGATTGCAATTCAGTTATTTAGTAAAGGATGCTATACTTTCAAGTTTGATTTCAAAAATGGGTACCACCATTTTGATGTGTGCCCCCAACAGTAGACATACATCGGGTTTTCACGGGGTCAGAAACATTTTTGTTTTACTGTTCTCCCATTTGGAATCCTCTCCGCGCCTTTTTTCTTTACAAAGTGTTTGAAAACTTTGGTTAAATTTTGGAGACAAAATGGTATTAATATAGTTCTCTATTTAGATGACGGACTTGGAATTGGCTCCAGTTTGAGAGGTTACACACACAACTCTGTGTTTGTAAGACAATCCTTTAATGACGCTAGTTTTTTTTCATAAAATAGTCTATTTTTACACCAGTCCAACGCTTAGAATGGCTTGGCATTGTATGAAATTCTCTAGATTACTCTTTAAGTATTCCCGATAGGAGAATAGTTGATCTTGTTGATGCTTTGAAGTATCTTTTATCAAAATTACATTTTTATTACAGCACGCCTTTTAGCTCAAGTAACCGGTAGAATTATTTCTATGTCACCTGTTATAGGTAATGTAACCAGGCTAATGACGAGGTACTGTTATATGACAATAGAATCAAGGTTATCGTGGAATAGTGGTTTAAAGCTCGCTGACGATTGTCAAATCAAAGGAGAGTTGTTATTTTGGTTAAACAGGGTTCAAGCGATAAATATTGGAGAGTTGGCTTAGCATAGCAGTTCATTTGTTATTATTTATTCAGATGCTAGCAGTGTTGCTGATGGGGCTCACACGGTTGAGCTGGAGAGTAAAATGCTTCATACTACTAGTAATTGGAGTGAAAACGAAAAAAGTAATAGCTCGACATGGGGAGAGACGAGAGCTATAGAATAAGCTATGTTGTCCTTTAAAGTTGTTTTTAAGGGTAAAAGGTTAAAGTTGTTTACAGATAACCAGAATTGTATCAGAATGGTTGCATGAAGTTAAATTTGGAAGCTTTAGCTCGGTCCATGTTCACGGTATGTTCCGAAAAATGTATTTCCATTGATATCCAGTGGATTCCCCCTTTCCGAAAATACCAAGGCGGACTACATTAGCAAAATTGTTGTTCATGAAGATTGGGGAGTCACATGTGAATTTGTTTAATTCATTGACAACATGTGGGGTCCTCATACGATTGATAGATTTGCTAACTCTGCGAACACTAAAGTCCGTAGGTTTATTTCAAGGTACTGCAACCCTTCCTCTGAATCTGTTGATGCATTTACACAACATTGGGGTTTTGATAACAACTGGCTCGTACCGCCGATTTACAGCGTCTTGTGAACTATTAAAAATTTGTTCTTTTGTAAAGCAAGGGGGACTTTAATAGTCCCGGGGTGGACTTCAGCGCCATATTGGCCTTTTATTTTTGATAAACATTTGGTTTATAGAAATACGTTACTGAAGTGATAAAATTCAAAATACAAACGGCATTTACAAAAAGGGTACACACGGCCGTTCTATATTTGGCGCAGAACCTTTCTATTCGCCAGGTTTGGCTGTCAGGTTCAACGCTTAACTGTAATTGAATATGGTTTCATAGTAACTTGATCAATGAAGAATAATTTGATCGGTCATCTTTGTTATTGAGATGCGACGTGACATTTATGTGAGACTACATGTATAGGTATAGTGCAACTTGGATTGGTGTCACAAATTAACATGATTAGATAAATTTATTATTAAATTTAGTTTATTTTCTTTTGAATAATATGTCCTGTTATTACATATATTATATTTGACATATAGTTTTTAGATATGTGGACACAAGGTCTTAGTATACATGTATTTATCATGGTGTAGTTGACACGGTCGTTCGTGTTCATAATTGGCCTATCACTCCCGTTAGATTTTATCATTTTCTTATTGCATATACGTTTTTCAGCAGTGTTCGAATCTGAAAGATGGAAATCTATAATGAACCATCCTGTGCATACCAACTTGGAGCCTTTATTGTTGGAGTTGCCAGATTTTTGTTTACAGTCTAAAGCTGTCAACACCAGAAGACCTTACGAGGGTGCTTTCAACAAATGGTGTAAATGGTGTGTACCTTACAGCATTTCTACCCTTCCCGCTTCAGATGTTAACGTTTCTTTATATTTAATGCACTTGTCAAAGTTAAAAAAAAGTATACAAGTACTATTAATGAAGCGTTTTACGCTATTAGTTGGATACATTATATCGCCGGCGTCGTTAATCCATGTAATTCTGTCTTTTTTAAAAGAAGGTGTTTTGAGGGTTGTTGGTCACTTTGTAAATAAAAAAGAACCTAATACACCAGAAATTTTAAGACAAATTGTTTTAGTCTATGGTAATGTTGATGCTCATCTTAAAGATTTGAGAATCGCTTGTATATGTTTGCTTTACTTTTCAGGTTTTTTACGTTTTCTGAATTGACAAATTTAAAACCAACAATATAATGTTTTATTCAGATCATGTTAAATTAGTTTTAGAACAGAGTAAAACTGATGTGTACAGGGAGGGCAAAGACGTCATTATCTCTATAACTGATAATGCTACTTGTCCTGTTCATATGCTAAGGCGGTACCTCGCATTAGCCAATTGTAATCTTGGTGTTTATCATGGATATAAATAAACAATTCTCTCAGGTTGTAGATACTTTATTTGTTAGTCCAATCATCAACAGTAATAATAAATATACACTATTACTTTTTATCTATAAATCATGACCCTGCAAATACACAAGTTAAAATAGCATAAACAAATGGCACAAAGAAAGATAACTCTAATTTGAATATGTCAAAAGTGCTTGTGTAAATAAAAATATACCAATTTGAACCAAACAATATAATAGTCTTGTATTTCATTAAACAATGAAATACTTACGTTGCAAAATAATAAAGTTTGTCAGTTACTGACTATATACATCTATATGTAAATCTTGACATCTACATGACATCTTCAAAATATTTTTATATAAATAAGCAAAGCAAATAATAAAATAAGCATACGCATATTAAAAGCAATAAGCAAAAATACAATTAGTAAAATAATAAAAACAACACAATATCTTACCTCACATGAGGTGTAAAGGTCTTTATAATAATTTGGCATATAATCAATGTGACTCTGGTAAACTCATGAATAGTAGAAAACCTGTATAACAAAATTAATATTATAGGTCATGTGTTTCATGACAAGATAAAGGTTTTATAAATTCAATATAATACTGTATTAAAAGTGACAGTTACTATTTTATTAAACTTAAACGTTAACATTGCAATAAGTTAAAAATAATACTTTTATGTTTTAATTATTTAATCAAACTGGTTTTACCTGTAAACTTTCCAATGCCTAATTTATCATGTATTTCATATTCATTTTATAACTTTCATTCAAAACTCTTGCATTCTACATATATTAAATAAATCATGACTGTTAAAAATGGTTAATATAGAAATGTAAAGAAACTGACCTTCAGATGTGAAAAATGACAATCCATATAATTATACAAGAAAATGAGACATGTCCAGCCACTAAACCAGAAAAGAAATATAACAATCAAAATGAAAGAGAGTTTCCCGCCTAAAATTCACCTGACCAAACTGACCAATAAGAAATGAAAAGAGAAACTAGTATGGAGCATTCATTTAACAAAATCACTAAATGAATTAATATCTAAACTATAAATACTAATTAAAATATGTATATGTTCCTGAAATAAAAATAGAAATATATTAAGAATTAAATACAAATGTATTTAATCATGATCAGCTACAAGTAGAAATAAATTAATAATAAAAATAATCATTATACTAAAAAAATAATTAATATGTACAAATTCACTCTACCACATACTCCCCCTGGCGGTAAAATTCCGTCCGGTATATCCGCTCTCAGGACTGAGTATTTGGAAGTGGACAGTATACTTAATATCGCTTGACCGGATTCTGCCTGTAAAGTTTGAAAAATGGGTGAATTAGTTGCAAGATTTAATATGCATGATACTTTCTTCTCCCAATCAGCAGTGGTGGATATGGTTGACTTACATATGTCGAACTCTCCAGATCTTAGCCAAGCTGGTTGTCTACGTTCTCTGGTTGAACGACGAACTGGATTTAGATTTTCAATTCCATCTGTATACTGAGACCTATCCATGTCAAGAGTGTTTTCTTGTACAGTCTCATCATCTGTTATCTGTTGTGAAGCGCTTTCTGCAGATTCATCTTCATCGTCTGTCGAAGGATGAGCGTCCTCATCATCTGCATTTGATCTCTCATCAGTCTGTTGGACTAGTGGTTCATCTGTGATGGTTGAATCACTGTACACTGGTTCCTCTTGACTGATGACAATGTACCCATGCTCTGACTCGTCCTCCGATGACATTCCTCTTGTATGGTCGTCAGTGTATGGGTGTTCCAGTTCCTTAATTTTCTCTCTAGTGGTTCTTTTGGCAGGTATCGGTGGTCTCTTAAGCAATTTTCTAGGAGCAGGTGTTGGTACATCCCAGATGTATCCTATTGGTAATAACAAGTTACGATGGAGTGTCCTTGCCCGTCCTTCATTATTCTCCTTGCGCAGGTTGTAAACCGGGATATCAGTGTTGGGTTGGCTCACTACAATATAAGGATCCTGTTCCCATCTGTCTGCCAACTTATGTTTGCCATCAAACGATACAACTTTTAATAAAACTCGGTCTCCTGGTTTTATGGCTGGGTCTCTAATTCTGATGTCATATCCCTCTTTCTGCTTTTCCCTATCTTTCTAGGCTGCTTCTGTGGCTAGATGGTAAGCCTGCAAGAGACGATCTTTCAAGTCCGATATACATTTCGAGCTGGGTTGTTGTTCCTCGACATGAAGTCCTAGTGTAACATCTATTGGCAACCTGGGGTTTCGTCCGAACATCAATAGATATGGTGTCTGTCCTGTTGACTCATGCCTTGTACAGTTGTATGAATGGATCATTGAACCTATGTAGGCTTTCCAGTTCTGTTTTTGGTGTGATTCCAACAATCCAAGCATATTCAATATTGTTCTGTTGAACCTTTCGCACATGCCTTTCCCCATAGGATGATAACTGGTGGTTCTTGATTTCTTCATACCGGTAAGTTGACAGAGTTCTCTAATCACTTTGCTTTCAAAGTTGGTGCCTTGGTCGAAGTGAATCCTCTTAGGTATACCATAATGTACTATGAAGTGATTAAAGAAAGCTTCAGCTGTTGTTTTAGCAAGTTGATTCTAGGTTGGAATGGCTTGGGCATATCTAGTATAGTGATCCGTGATGACCAAAATATGCTGGTATCCTGCTTTGAATTTCTCTAACGTGAGAAAGTCCATGCAAACCAACTCTAATGGTGAAGAAGTTATTATGGGTACTAACGGTGCTCTCTGATTGGTTGGAGTTTTTCGTCGAAGACATCTTCCACATTGTTCAATCCAGGACTCTCTATCTTTATACATTCCTGGCCAGTAAAATCGGTCTCGTTGCAAAGATAGAGTTCTGTCTTTTCCTGGATGTCCCATATCATCATGTAGGGCTTGTAACACTGTTGGTATATGTGCAGCCGGTAAGACTAGTTGTTTTCGTTCCTCGTCTTCGATGGTAGTAATTCTGTATAAAATGTTGTTAATCAGTTTCATTTTGTTGTATTCTCTTATCATCGGATTATGACCTGTTTCCTTCTTGTGTGGTTTCTTATTGGCTTGTAAGTACTCAATGCACTGTCTGATGTTCGAGTCTAGAGCTTGTACTCTAGTCCAGTCTACTAGATCACCAACATCTGTTGCTGCCAGATCTTCTTCAACTATTTCTGGTGAAACTGCAAGACTTTCAACATAAGACTTTGGTATCATGGAATCGCAAATGGCTTGGACGGACTCGCTGGTAATTGTACATCCTTCTGAGTCATGCACTGCTGGAAGGCGACTAAGTGCATCAGCATCTGCGTTATTTTTCCCAGGTCTGTATTTGATGTCAAAGTTGAAAGCGGATAGGGCGGCTAACCATCTATGACCTGTAGCATCGAGCTTAGCTGTAGTTAGTACATAGGTGACCGGGTTGTTGTCTGTTAGTACGGTAAATCTCTGGCCATAAAGGTAATCCTTAAATTTATCACAGATGGACCATTTCAGTGCTAGAAATTCTCTCTTGTGTGGTGGGTAGTTTTTCTCTGCTTTGCTCAATCCTCGACTGGCATAATTAATCACTCTTTTCATGCCTTCCTGTTCTTGGTAAAGTACTGCGCCTAATGCATCTCCAGAGGCGTCTGTGTGAAGCTCGTATGGTAATGAGTAATTAGCATAGCCAAGGATGGGTGATGCTACGAGTCTCTCTTTAAGTGTTTCAAATGCTTGGTTTTGTTCGTATTCCCAAGTCCGTCTTCTTTGTTTTAGATTTCCTTTTCTGGTGTTTCTTGTTGGGTGTTGGCATAAGATCAGTTAATGGTCTGCTTACAAGGCTGAAGTTCTGAATAAATCGCCTGTAATATCCAACAATCCCTTGGAATCTGCGTACATCTTCTGGTGTTTGAGGTTTCGGCCAGTTTGTAACTGTATCTGTCTTGCTTGGATCAATCTCTATATCTTCTTCAGAGACGATATGTCCAATGAACTTTACTTTTCTCTTGAAGAACTCGCATTTCTTTGGTGATAGTTTTAGGTTGGCTGCCTTGATTCTATCAAGGACTAGTTGGAGGTTGTGTACTTGTTCTTCAAAGGTTTTTCCAAAGATAATTACGTCATCAATAAATACGCAGCAATTTTTTAGGTTGAGACCTGCTAAGACGTTCTCCATTAGTCGCTGGTACGTAGCTGGTGAGTTTGGCAACCCAAATGGCATGCGATTGTATTCGTAAAGTCCTAACGGGCCAACTGAGAAGGCAGTTCGTTCTTTGTGATCCTCAAAGATTTCGACTTGGTGGTAACCAGATTTCATGTTAATCACGGAGAAGAAGCGGTTTCCTGATAAACAGTCAAGTAATTCTTCAATGCGTGGAAGTGCATAGCTGTCTTTCTTCGAGTTCTTGTTCAGCATACGATAAACAACACACATTCTCAGACTGTTGTCTTTCTTCTTTACTAAAACCACGTTTGATGCCCATGGCGAATGTGAAGGCCTGATGATGTTCATATCAAGAAGTTGCTGTAAGTAGACTTTCACTTCATCATACATGGATGGTGGTATTCTACGGTATCGCTGTTTAAAAGTTTTGTCTTCCAGTAACTCAATTCTATGTTGGACTATGTTGGTATATCCTACATCAGTGTCGCTTTTGGAGAAGTTATCGCTATAATCTAGTATAAGATCTTTTCCTCTTTTCAGTTCCTCATCAGACAAGTCACTCTTGTTAATTTCTACTTTGTCTAGAAATGATGTCTCGACAGGTTGATTTTCCTGAGAAGGTTTAGGTTGAATCGTTACTGGTTGTAGTTCACATATAACTGCTTTAGGTGGTATAGTGATGGTTCTAGTTGTAACATTGGAAAGCTGTATAGTAATATGACCATTATTTTTAAAGTTGAATTGGTGTAATATTGGTTCAACATCAAGATCTATAGGTGCAAATGCTAAATCGGATGCATGATGAATCGCTGATGTGTTACGATATTGAGTTTCCTTGTCACAGTAACCTTGTATTTCCATGACAGTATTTGGTGGAATTGTTATTTTGTTGAGTTCTCCATTTAGTATCTATATAGGGTCGACACATGCAATTTGATGATAACATAAGATTGTACGAATATTGACACGAACAAGTTAAAATAAGGAAAAAGAGATGAATAATAAAGAAATAAAGAAATTTTATTGAAAATAAATTTGTAAACAGAAAGTTAGAAAAAAGGGGGTGGTGAGTCCGTGCCACGAGCACCTGTGATAAACAACAGGCAACAGAAGTACCTTTTCATCTAAAAAAAAAACCATGAATAACAAATTCAAAAACATGTTGGAGTGTATACAGGTCTAAATGTCTGTTGAAACTTGTTCAA